>OY982917.1:11120319-12559910 GCA_963891755.1 Pyrrhia umbra
TATCCTCAAGCACCTTCAGCGTTGTCTTTGTTTTCGTGTTCTTCACGGGTTTTACAAATAAATATTTCGTAAACCCATCGACAACTGAAAGGACATAAGCATTCCCAGACTTGCTTTTTGTAAAGGGACCCAGATGATCAACATGTATTGTGTGAAATGGTATATCTACCTTTTGAATGGGGTACAGATGTCCAGACTTTTGTCGATTGGAATTATCTTTATTGTAGGCACACTCAATACACGAGTTCACGTATTTTTTTACAAACCTACGGAGTTTTGGAAACCAAAACTGACTTTGGATTTTCTCAGTCGTTTTTGTGACCCCTAGGTGACCAATGTCGTCATGATTAGATTTGCATACCTGAAATCATGCATTTCGAGGGACTACTAACAACAACCTGTCCGCCACCTTACGGTAAAGCTTGTGGTCTTTTATAGCATAATTTTTCTTAATATCTGTAACTTCCTCGTCGTTTTCCGGTTTTAGTATTTTTGTTATTCGCGATATATCTGGATCTGTCATTTGTAACGCAAAAAGCCAGTGGTCTTTTTCTATATTATAAACTGTAGCATTCGAGTTTTCAGCCAATTCTGAAAGTTTAGTGTTGCGACTTAGCGCATCCACGTGATTCATCTGAGAACCCGGTCTATACTCTATATTGAAATTGAACTCACTAATTTGTAACCACCATCTGGTTATTCGCGGAACAAGATCGCGTTTTGTCAATGTACTACGGAGCGCATTACAATCTGTAACTACTTTAAAATTGAGGCCTAGCAGATACACCCTAAATTTTTTTAGTGAACAAACGATGACAAGGGTTTCTAATTCGTACGAGTGTAAGTGCCGTTCCTCTGGCGTAGTTTGTCGGCTGAAGAAAGCAACTGGTTTGAGGACACGTGGATTATGTTGCCATTGAAGTAGTATACCACCTATGCCTAGCGAGCTTGCGTCGGTATGAAGTTCGGTCTCGAGCTTCGGATCATAGAGAGATAAGTATTACAAAATACAAAATACAAATACAAAATAGTTTATTGCTTCATAAGTGTACATAAAAGTTAGTATTTGGAGCTTCCCTTTAAGCAAGTAATGCCTGTGTGGGGAAGCCCCGCTCTTCCATAGCAAAGCAAACCAAATTTAGCTAACTAGGTAGGTATTAAATAAAAAAAAAAACAAAAAGCAAATCAAGAAACAAAATAAAGGTACAGATACAAATGTAGACACATATTCAAAATTTAAGAAAATCTTACTTGCAGGTGTGTGTTCAGTGTTAGATAACATAGTATGTTGTGTCTGATGATGATTACTAGTGTTATTTTGCATGTGTGTGAATATGATGATATTAAATTAGTGATGTTAAATGTGTGTGAGGGTGATGATACCTAATTAGTGATAGATATGGTAAGGGCGTGTTCTGTGGTGATATTAGTGTCAATATATCAAAAATTATGTATATTATATAGTGCATGTGATATGTGAGCGTGTTGTGCATTGGGTGTATAAAGGTTTAGCTATTTTGTGTGATTATTACTACTTATTTAGTATTTACTTAATGTGTTCCAAAAGTGCCTCTGTATCGTCGTAGGTAAGTGATTTAATCCAATTTATTAATGTTTTTTTACAGTCGTAGTATTTTTTCGGGTATATGTATATCTTCTTATTAATTTTGTTATAACGTATAGATGATCGTGTACTATATTGTCGCCAGGCGAATTCAGTTTTTGTAAGGGGAGTTTGCACAATTAGGTCTTTTCTTCTTTGAGCTACTATTTTTGAGTCATATTTTAGAGATTTATGGATTTTTAGAACGGTTTGAATTACGTATAATTTTCGCACAGAGAGTAAATCACTAATTTGATAAAGGTTTTCAGTGGGGTATCTTTGATTTTTAAAATACATGATCTTAATTAGGGCACGTTGAGCGCGTTCAACATTAATAAAATTAGTTTTTGCAGCCCCACCCCAGACGGGAATGCAGTATATTAGGACCGACTGGACCAGAGCTACGTAGACCTCATTTAAAATGTTTCTAGACGGGTTTCGGGTGTTGGTAGTATTTAATTTTTTTGGTGCGATTTTTCTGAGAGTCTTGAATATCCAGCTTAATCTTCTAAGTCTATTTGTGACCTGCTCAAGATGTGGATACCAGGATAAGCGTTGATCCAATATAACTCCTAGGTACTTTATCTGCGTGACCCGTTTAATGAGCGAGCAGTTACACTGTGTAGTATTAAAGTCATCACATACATGAACTTTTATGTTGAAGTTTTCACTGGGTTGTGTACGTTTGCTAATACTAAAACATATGTAGCTAGTCTTAGTTGTATTAAGTGTGAGTAAGTTATTGTTTAGCCAGTTAGCTACTTGAGCCATGCCCAACTCAACTTTTAGTTTAATATGGCGCCAGGAGTTTCCCGAGAAAACTATCGCGGCATCATCGGCGTATGAGAAGATTTTTGCGCTATCGATGTTCATGTTACAGAGGTCATTAACATATACCAGGAATAGAGTTGGGCCTAGTACGCTTCCCTGGGGAACGCCGAAAGATACCTCAGCTTGATCACTGTTAACCCCTCCCACACTAACTTTTTGTACTCTCTTTGAGAGATAATCTTTTAATAATTTGAGGGCATTTTCCCGTATTCCAGCCTTTTCCAGTTTCTTCACCAGGACAGGGACAGAGACGGTGTCAAATGCCTTCTTGAGGTCTAAGAATACAGTTACGCATTTATTCCCAGAGTCAAGTTGTTTAGTTAATAAAGAACTCAAAGCAGTAACTGCATCATCAGTAGACAATTTTTGTCTAAAACCAAATTGAGACTGGGACAATATGTTGAATTTTGTTAAATATTGTATTAAACTAAGATTCACTAATTTTTCTATAATTTTAGATATGCATGATAATACAGATATAGGTCTATAGTTATTGACATCGTCTCTGTCCCCCCCCTTGTATACTGGGGTGATAATTGATTGTTTTAACAGATCTGGGAAAACACCTTTTTGGAAACAGAGGTTAGTCAGGTGAGTTAATATAGGAACAAGTTCCATTCTAGCCATTTTTATAAATTTTGTAGGGATATTGTCCCAACCAGGAGCACTGTCAGACTTGAGGCTCATCAATGTTCTATCAACCTCATCAGGGTCGACGTCCATAAGAACGAAGGTGTTTTTTTGAGAAGGTAAGTTATTTAGTTCATTAATAGGATTAGATATCTTAAGCTGGATTTTTTGAGCTAACTGACTACCAATATTTGCAAAATGATTGTTAATAAAATTTACTGACTCATATGGCGATGTTTTTATATTTAGTATTTCAGAGTTATGCTTTTTACATTTATTAGAAAAAGTTAGATTTTTAATATTTTTCCAGAGCAGTTTATTATTCGAAACTGAATTTATAAGTAAATCTCTTTCATATTTTCGCTTTAGTTTTTTAATTAAATAATTACAATGATTCCTGTATCTAGTATAGGTTATTTTTAAGATGTCATTGTGTGGGTCAAGTCTAGACCGCTTCTGCAATTTATTACGATTTCTTATGCAGCGTAGGATACCAGTGGTAATCCATGGCTTAATTACCCGCTTACTATTCGGTACCGCTATGGTAGTAGTACTATTCTTTAAGGTGCTTATTACTTTGTTAATGAGAAGGTTAGTCAGTAAATTGGGGTCATTACAGAAGAGCAATTCCGATAATTTTGTTGTTGTAAATCTTTCAAGGCCTGTTTATAATCTAGAATAGTAGTAGTTTTATTAGGAATGTGAATGTTTTTTAGTTTAGTGAGAGACAGAAAGGTAGTGTAATGGTCAGTAATAGTGGTATGTAATATAGCAATAAATGGTAGTACCTTTTTCCTTTGTATTTTCAGCATGAAATGATCCAGGCAGCTCCTTTCTCTAGTAGGTAGTAAATGTCCAGGTAGGATACCATACAGTGACAGCATGTTGAGATAATTATTTCTAGTATTGTGCTCACTACTGGTGTCTGATTCTTTAGGTTTGATGTTTATATTTATGTCCCCCGCTACAATTATACTTTTGTGTGAATTAAGTGTATCTAAGTGAGCGCTAAGCGAATTCACAAAGTTATCAGTGTTAGAATTAGAAGGGGAGCGGTAAATACATAGTACTATATTGCTAAGTATGTCTAACTGCAGACAGGATGCTTGGGATAGTTCGATTTTACTTTGGGTTTTAAGCCTTGTTTTATATATACAACTACCCCATCATTTTGGTTCAGCTGTCGTGATGTAAAGTAGGACTGATAATTTTGTAATTGAGGAATAGGTTTTTGAGCATTAAGTCTACATTCCGTCAGTATTATGATATCAGTTTCGAAGTTAAATGATGAGAGGTTAAGGATAAAGTCGTCAAAGTTGCAGTAAATGCTCCTTATATTTTGGGATATAATTGTAAGGTCATTTTTATTTATAAGAACATGTTTATTTATCTCTGAAATGTCACATTCGATAGTACGGGCGACCTCGATGTTGTCTATATCATTAACAGTTAATAAAGTATCACTCATTTAGAGTGTAAATGTATAGAATGAATGTGTCTATAAGATTCGTGTATAGGTAATACATAGTAAGTTGATTGATAATACAATATAATGCGATATGAGCTAAGCACATATTGGAAGTTTTTTTTAAGTATAGAAATACATAATTTGGAGTATATTAGTTTCAAGTGTGGGTATGTAGCTAGTATATAATTGCGAGTAAGATATGTGTATAGGTAAGAATTTGCATTAAAGTTCGGGTTTAGTGCTAAAGTGATATCAGCACACTGCAAGTAATTATAATCAAGATGAGTAACATTAAGATAATTTAAGAACAATTTTAACGTGTTGTTTAACATTAACATTATAAATATTTTAGGTAGGCAACTTGAACACCTGTAAGTAATGGTAAATAGTCATGTTTTTACTAAGAGTTGATGTATTTGCTCTTCACAATTAATAGTTATGGTGGGTGAGGCTTCATCTTTCTTTATATAAACTTTGCCATACGCAGTCCAGCAAAACTTATAAGCCCCTGACTTAGTTAAGTCGCGGGCAAGGAAGTGTAGGCGTGAACCTTTTGGAGTTAAGTGTTCTGAGAAGAAGATAGGGGTATCTTCTAAGGTTTTATATCCTAGGTGCTTACAGCATAATTTATTTGTATTTTTTATATTGTAAGCCTTACCCATTTTTAATATTTCAGTCCTCAAAAGGGTGGAGCCGGTTTCCACAACTATTGGAGTATTTTGCTGAGAAGAGTTTTTCCCACGTACTCTGTAAATATCCTTTACGTCATATTTGGCAATATTGAAGTTTAAGTGGCGAGAGAGGCAAATAACCATTTCTATTAGGTCTTCTTTATTTTCATTGTTTCTTCTGGGCACATTCTTTATGACAAAATTAGTTTTCCGACTTCCCATAAGCAAATCTTCAACTTTATTTTCCAGAACAGTAATATATTTTTTGTCTTCTTTACACTGGTTCTCCAACTGATTGATTTTATTTTTGAGGTCATTGTTTTGCGCAGTTAGGTAAGTTATTGAATTTTCTATATTGAGGTTTGACTGTTGAATTTCTTTCAATGTAGTAGTAATTTGCTTAATCTCGTTGCCGTGTTTGTCTGAGAATAATGTCATCATTTTACGCATTTCAAGCCTGAAATCATCCAGTTGCTTACTGAGCGAGTCATCCATATCATCCCTGCTTCTCTTTGCTCGTTGAAATACGTAATTTGGTGGTGTTTTGGATTCAGATCCTATCAAGTTAATGCTCGTATCGGAAAGAGATTTATCCACATTCTCTGCCATTATTTCTTTTTTCTTTTAATAGGGTATGCTGTTTATTAGGTATTGTAAGAATTATTTAGGTTTTAGCTGCGTAGACGTCGATTAGCGAGAAAAAAATAAATAAATCACTTATTGCTTTAGGAGGTGACGCCCCAGTTGTCACACAATTGGCTGTTAATTAGTTGTTGCTAATAGTCTATTAGTTTGGGGGTGTGGTTTCGCTAATTAGCTTTGTAGGTGGCACTTCAACTCGCACATAATTGCTTGTCCTTGGGACAGAAGTCGGGGTCAGCGTTGCACGTGCATCCAATGACGCCGCAAGAGGGTGTGGCGGTTTCTCAGGTAAAGTGGGGTGGGGCGCACACGCAGGTTCTAATATAATAGAAATTCTTACTTGACGTAAGTGGGGGCGGGGCCCATGCCTCTTGCGAAGTACTAGGCGCACAGGCAAGTTGGAGTATTCTTATGCAGAGCCGCAGTCGTCGTGAATTAAGAACTTTTTCGACCTCATGCACTCCTAGTACGGTTGGCGTATTATTGATGATTTAATTTATTTAAAATTTTCTTTAAATATTTGAAAAATAATTTAGCGCGGTACAGAGAACACGTTAACACCTTACGGCGGTCCGAGGGGAAGAGGAGTATTGGCCGATCAATCAGTCTCTATTTTAAAGTTTCAAACGCATGACATTCATCATTAGTCCATTTGAAAGTAGAGTCTTTCTTTAAAAGACTAGTAAGAGGCCCTGCTATTTCACCGAAGTTCTTAATGAACCTTCGAAAATAGCTTGCCAGGCCAAGAAACTGTCTTATTTCATGTACGTTTTTTGGTGTTGGAAACTCTTTGACGGCCAATACTTTCTGCTCATTAGGTCTTATACCATCCAAAGAGATTTCGTAGCCAAGATAACTAATACTGGTATCGAAAAATGCATTTCGCAAGCTTTAGCGTAAGACCGTTTTCTCGCAATAATTTAAAAATATCAGCTAATCTTTTGAAGCCTTCATCGAGATCCACTGATGGTACAAGAATGTCGTCTAAGTAAGCAAGGGCTGACTCAAAACGTTTTGCGCCAAGCATTCGGTTGATTAGCCTCTGAAAAACCGCGGGAGCATTAGCCAGACCAAATGGCATGCGCTTAAACTCATAGTGACCGTCTGGAGTTACGAAACCTGTATAGCGACGACATTCTTTCGCCATGGGGATCTGTGGGCCTAGCACGAATTACTTGCGAAAAAGTATTCGTAACGTAAACGTCACCCATTTGTACTGACATTGAAGCAGCACCTCTATCGTGCGTAAATGGAATTAATTTTGCGAGCACGAATTTTTTTCTCCGGTATCGTAATGTAAAGGTATCGAATCCCACATACAAAATTACGTTAATCGCGAGCACGAATTTTTTTTGACAGCGCGTAAACGGCTGGCTATCGTCACACTATCGAAATGTCAACGAATATCTATTCACTTAAAATTTTCAGTGACAAAACTTACGTTAAATTATAAAATTGAATAAATATTAAAGAAATGCGGTTAATATGCTTAGAAATCATTACTAATATCACATAAATATGAAAATAACTCTGTCTGTACGCTTTAACGGTAAAACGGCTGAGCCGATTTGGATGAAATTTTATATGCAGATAGATAGAAAAGGTTTTTATTCGGGTGCATGCAATATATGTAATTCTTTTAGGATTTGGGTGAAACCGCGGTAAGGTACCTACACTACATGTAATACCTAAGTAGGTACCTAAAAGTCGCCTACCGTGCTTAATTATATCCTTAATAATATAAATGCGAAAATAGATAATTCGGTTTGTTTGTCTGTTACTTTACTTTCACATGAGAAAGCTGATTTGATGAATTTTGGTATAGATATAGGTTGATAACATGGGGAAAGACATCTGGGTGGGTTAGTTTTATGTGTCTATCCAGACAGTCTGTTTTTCACATTATTAGTGAGGAATATCTTACTATTTACTCACTGATATTATTATATTCCTTACTATAATATTATAACTCTGAAAGTAACACTAATCTGTCTGTTTGTCTGTTATGCTTTCACGGTAAAGATGCTCAATCTATTAAGGTAAAATTTAGACAGAAAATAGATTGAAATCTGGGGATAGGACAGTTTTACACGGGTGTGTCAACTAGTTTCCTCAGTTGGAGACTATTAATAAGCCAACATAGTTTGCTCTTGCGGTGGAGTAACTTGCTGAGTTAAATATACAAACAAGAGGATATTAAAATAAAAAAATATCAAATGTTTAACATAATATAATCAAAAGTAAACAATCTAACAACTCTTGTCACTGAAACCTACCTAAGGAAAAACACATTATACTTTTGTCATACCTAACACCAACATTGTTATCATCAACCCATATTTTGCTTTACTATAATTACAATCAACTTTACATGCAACAAAAGTGTACTGTTAATGGTAACTATTAAGTTATAATAATTTCACTTCAATGACACTACATATTTATTTCACTTGGGTGTTCATCATGATGTTAATCAACTAGACTGCTGAAGATAAATATTAGTGACTTGTCTGCAAATGGTTTTCAACTTTCCAGCGGTCGGACGTGTCTGGGCCGAAGTCTAACACTAGACCGCGTCTTCTAGAAGTAACAGCTTCCGTCCTCCAACACTTAGTAGGTATATTGCCACGGCCGTCTCTTGTTATACACCAACAGCATACGAAACCACCAAGATTTGTGTAATCTCATACACAGCGCAGTTTTGTTCCGAAAACTATGAAAAGGCTCGATGTCATTTTATTTGGATGTCCGACTACAAAGTTTTTGATCCTACATGCCTTCTATGCCAGAATAACGCAAAACTCACGTTCTATAATTTGTAAAGATATTGTTTCATTTTAAAAAACGAAGATAATGTTTGTTTTGGTTCTATGAAATAACAATTTATTAAATTTTGATGTTTTGTCATATGTCAAACAAGGTGCGTTCAAAATCATACCTATGCAACTAGTTTCAATAGAATTGTGCGAAGTTAAATAACACTGTTTTTTATATTAGTTAAATTATGTATTCTCGTTATGTTTATTTATTGTGATTTATTAATTGTGAATGTAAAATACGGTCATTTTATAGTATAAATTATATTATTTCGGACGGTTGCGTTTAAAAACCTTTCATATCTTTTAGTTATTTGTGCACTGGGTACGTCTGAACACGTTCTTATTTACATTACAAAAACGTCGAAGTGAATTACCTTTCGAATTGACGTTACTCGATAGAAGATGATTCGTGCTACCAACTCCGTAAATCTAACGTGAGCTCGATACCTTTACATTACGATTTCGAAAGTAATTCGTGCTAGGGCTACTGATAGCCAGAGGCCAAATCTAACGTGCAAAAATATCGATTGCCACTAAGATTGGTTAGTTGGTCATCTATCAGGGGTAGGGGAAAACAGTCCTTTTTAGTTTTATTGTTTAGTGCTCTGAAATCGACGCAGAGCCGTGGTTCACCGTTCTTCTTGCGTACCAACAGAATAGGACTTGCAAAATCAGAGTTAGATTCTTGGATTATGTCATTTCGAATCAGCTCGTCAATAATGCCACGGACCTGTTCCCTTTCTGAATGAGACAACCTATAGGGACGATATACCACGGGTCTATCATCGGTCAATTCAATTGCCATGTGAACATCTTTTGCGCAACCAATTTCCTCTAGGCTTTGCGCGAAACAATCGCGATAAGTCGATATCAGTTTGTAAAGCCTATCTACAGATTTCTCACTCACTTGATCGCCTACTTTAATGTCAGACTTTTCAACTGGTTTTAGGTCAGCAATGTCTTTAGTTATTCTGTTTACAATATGAACATCTTTTTGAATAAGTGGCATAGCCCGCGCGACAATAGTGTTACTATCCAAAGTTAATGGTGTGTTCGACAAGTTACTTAAGACCAAGAAGCCTTTACCATTCGCAATTTTATAAGCGCCTTGATGCAAATGATATTCCTTATCCGGTTCACTACAGCTATATCCCTCAATGTAAACGTCACCATCGAACGTAGGGATATTAGTACAAACCTCGACTAAATCAATTTTATCAAGCGTAATTTTAGATGCAACCGACAGTTTCAAACTTTCATTTTGATCATGGTTAACGACATCAGGACTCTTATAAAACAACAATTTGCCACTGTCTTTTAACACCGTTACGCCTGGTAGCTCGGTAAAATTCTGACCTATTAACAATGGGGTTTTTAAGAGTTCATCCTTGATTACTAAAATTTCGACTGTTGCCTCGATATCATCGATTTTTATTGGTACAAAGCTTTTGTAGTTGGGTGTAACAGTAGTCACCAAACCCTTTAATGGAAGGGAGTTCATTTAAATTCATGACTAAATTTAATTTGTTCGCGTCAGACTCCCTCAACAAAGTACACTCGCTACCAAAATCAATATAAGAAACATAGTTAACTCCCGCGATTGTGGCCTGCTTATAAAATTTATCATTGCTGTTACTTCCAACTGAAATAGCCAGAGTACTCCGCTGTTCGCTATTTTTATTTTTATTATTGTCTTGAGTTGCCAAAGGAGTTAATTTACAAAAAGGACTGGTGTGCCCTACTCTGTTACATATTTGGCATTTCACCAGTGGTTTGGGACATTTGTTGTAAGTATGACCTTCAGACCGTTAATTGAAACAGTTAACTTTTCCCGATGTGGAGTTAAACAAGTTGTTATTCCGATTTGTTGACGAAAAATCGCGCTTTTTGACAAATGGAATATCTGAAGATTTCTGGGAACTGAGAAAACCCAATAAATCTTCTGACTCCTTACAATCTAATGCTTGTGCACCATTTCTAACAGACTTATCTAAGATACCATGAATAATACAATCTACTGCCTTCTTCCCCGTAATCTCACATCTATTTATCAATGTAAGTTTATCGTAGAAATAGTCACGTAGGCTTTCACCATTCTTAGTAGTACGTATTAACATCTCTTCAAGAAGTC
This sequence comes from Pyrrhia umbra, assembly GCA_963891755.1. Lineage (NCBI taxonomy): Eukaryota > Metazoa > Arthropoda > Insecta > Lepidoptera > Noctuidae > Pyrrhia > Pyrrhia umbra. The sequence goes on from OY982917.1 coordinate 11,131,115, forward strand.
GCCCATAGTTTTGTTCATCCGGGAAAGCTTTAACAAGCTTAGTCTGCCACTCCTCCCATGTGAATACAACAGACGGCAGGGCTTCGTACCATTTTTTGCAACACCAGTTAATTTTTGCAAAGCGAAGTGGATAGTTTGCTTATCGCTCCACTCGTAGATATTAGTACACTCATTGACCTTATTCAACCAACTAGACACGCTCTGTGTTTTACTAGCAGGGTCGAACTCAGGAATGACGTTATTGAGTTGATTACTACTAAATTCAATACTCCGATTGCCTTTTTGCAAGGAAATCATAAGTTTCAAAACATCGTCAGCTGTAAGCCCTGCTGTCTGTATAGGTTGCGCATGTAATGCAGGAATCGGTTCTGGCAGCTGGTTAATAATATGTTCTCCACTAACCTCTTCAACGTCCCACGAAGTTGTTGAGGATTCACGACTCCTTATGACTGCCGCTCGGCGTCTGCGGTACGGCGTAGGTGACGGTGAAAGTGATTTCTTCCTTTTCCGTCCTTCATCTCTTCGTTCACGAGATGCCCCGCGTCCGCTATGTTCCATATCCTCAGAAATAGTAGAAACAATTAGTACTTTGAATTTTCATGCTAATTAAATATATATATATATATATCAAATAGCTTCAACTATTACATTATGAATAACTGACAGACTCATCATTCTTTGAATTTTCAAAAGTAAATGATATAATCGAAATAAAATATTGAATTAAATCAGCAGAGTTAGTTGAATATAATAATTAGGATTTTATATTTCGCTGTTAAGAAAATATTAAATACCTTCCTTATATTACCACATCCACAGGTATAATGAACACAAAATAAATAAAAATCGCAATTATCGTCAACCATTGTCGTATCGACACTCGTACGACTTAGACGTGTTTTTGCGAACTAATTAGTAGTGATTCTCGGAATTTCTATTGTTTACGCACAAATTACGGCGCAGGTGGCCGGCGGCCGGTACCTGCGCGAGCGCGAGCGCGCGCGCCGCGCTTTGACCCAGGTTTTATTCACTTGCAATGGAGCAAAACATGGATGATATAAAATCCGATGATGAAAATAAAACAATTTTAGTCGAAATGAATGAAATTAATGATATTGTTTTGAATACCGGGAGAAAAAGAACATATGTTGAAGGAGGTTCTGATGAAGAGTGGAAGATAGTTGGAAATGAAGGAAAAGGGAAGAGATTGCAGCAGAACAATACTGATCGAGAGTTACCAATATTTGAAGTTACAATAAGTTGCACTGAAAAACTTCCGAAATCTTTTGCGTTAGCCAAACTATTAAGGGCAAATAAAATAAACAACATAATTCGAGTTAAATATCTTAATCCATTCAGAGTTCGAATTCAATTGGAAGATGAATTTAACTTAAATAAACTATGCTTATGTGAAGACTTTATTACTAAGGGGTGGAGATTCAGTAAAGACATGGAAGTTAGTTTTTCTTATGGGATTATAAGGGATGTGGATTTGGAACTGGAAGAGAAAGATATTCTGAAGAGTTTAATATGTCCAGATATGACTGAGCTTATTTCCGCGAAGCGACTAGAACGACGTGATAAAGACAATGGAGGCTGGACACCGTGTGAAGTTCTAAAATTATGTTTCAGAGGAAATACTTTACCTCCGTACGTATTTACAGATGGTTTAAGGATAAAGGTAGAACCTTATATCTATCCGGTTTCACAGTGTTCGCGATGTTGGAAGATGGGACATAGACTGAAGACTTGCCCTTCTAACAAAATTATATGTCCTAAGTGCGGAGGAAACCATGCAAACTGCGAGACTAACGTTTTTAAATGTATAAATTGCTCAGGTGCGCATATGGCCCTATCTAAAACTTGTCCGTTGTACTTAAAAGAGAGAAGACTACGTGAAATAATGGCTGAATTTAACTGTACGTATAAGATGGCTTTAACTATATACGTACCTCCTTCTCCTCAGGTAAATAATATGAAAGATAAAGTTAATAATTCAGTACCTCACATCCTTGTAACTTCAGATAATACGACTCCCACATTCGCAGAAATCGTTAAGGTAAACGCAGAAGTACATGAAGAGCCTTATTATAACACTAAGGATCCTATTTATACACCGAATACCAAGAAAAAGACTAAGAATAAAAAAAAAATGTCTAATATTTCATCAGAGTGGGAAAACTTAACAGATGAATTTGAACCACCACGAAGCCACGAAGAAAATATGTACAGGCAAAATGTAAATGAGCCGATACAAGGTAAAATGGAATCAAATGTTACATTTAATGAATTATTATCCCGATTAAAAGAAGTAATGTTTCTTAAAAATTGCTCTTGGCTTACTAAAATTAAAAATGTATTTAAACTAAGTATTGAGTGGTTCATACTTTTGGTCGTGGATAAGATATCAGATTCATCCGTGTTACAAATGATTATTAATCTGTTTAATAGCTAAAACTGAACGTGTAAAATTTAATATATATCAATGGAATGCCCAGAGTATTAAACCTAAATTGTTAGCTTTATCTCAATTACTAATTCAGAATAAAATACACATAGCCGCGGTTTCAGAAACATGGCTAGAACCCGATAGTCATCTTAAAATTAGTAATTATAATATATTTCGCCAGGATAGGGATGATTCGTATGGTGGTGTGGCTATTATAACACACAAATCCATTAAAGCTCAACTTGGAAGCTTTCGGCTGTCTTCTTCGGGAATTGAACTTTTGCATATTAAAATTTATAACTATTCATTTTTAGAAAATTTAGTATCTGTTTATTGTCCACCTTCCATTCGGACCACTCAAGCAGATTGGAATAGCCTGTTTTCATCGCTCAGTAAGAAAACTATGATCATTGGTGATTTTAATGCCCACCACACGAATTGGTCCCACAAAATAGACGCAAGAGGGGTTCAAATTTTAGATGCCCTTGTAGATAGTAATTATGTTGTATTAAATAATGGCAGTAAGACTCGTGTTAAACTTGTTAATAGTATTTTGCAAGAGTCTTCTCCCGATTTGTCTTTGGTTTCATCTGATATTGCGCTGCATTTTAATTGGACGGTTTTAAATGAAACATTGGGAAGTGACCACTTAATAATTCAGCTTTCATCAGACTGTTACCTAGATAAAAAAAATGAAGTTAAGAGAAATTTAAAAAATGCAGACTGGGACTCATATTCTTTATGTCTTGAGGAAATGTTCTCCGACCTTACACTTCCGAAGGATCTTCAAAAGGCTTATGATAATTTTATTGATTATATAAATTTAGCAGCTGACATCCATATCCCGTTAACTAAACATTCACAAAATCCTCATTCAAAATTTATTTCTAAGACTTATTGGAATGCAGATGTATCTAAAGCCGTGGCAATGAGAAGGTTAGCGTTATCTAATTTCCGTAAAAACCCAATTCCATCTAATTTAGATATTCTACAAAATAAAATTTCGTTAGCACAAAAGTTAATACGACAAGCAAAACTTAATGATTGGATGCAATATTGTTCAACAATAGACCATAATACAACAGTGTCTGATATGTGGCGCAAAATGAAATGGCTAAAGGGTTATAGGACTCCTAGAAGTTTCATAGATTTTAGCAAGGCAAATAGTTTAATCCATAATCTTACACCAGATTATGTAGTACCAGATCAACCGGTATTTATATTGCAGAACTTGAAATTAGAAACTAAAATCTCCATGCAGGAGCTAGTTAAATGTATTAAATCGAAGGATACATCTCCTGGGTGTGACGATATATCATATTCCATGATTAAAAACCTTCCAAATAACGGCAAGATTATTCTCCTATCTTTATATAATCAGTTTTTATCGTTTAGTTTTGTTCCTTCTCAATGGCGTGACATTGAAGTAATTGCAATCCCCAAACCTGGAAGGGATCCTAATCAGATTTCGTCATTGAGGCCTATCTCCTTGATGTCATGCATGTGCAAAATCCTCCATTTAATTATAAATAAAAGGCTTGAATGGTATTTAGAAAAACATGATATGTTTTCATCCAATATGGTTGGTTTCAGGAAATCTAGAGGATGTTTAGATAGCTTAAGCTGTTTTATATCTCGTATACAGAAAGGTTTCTCCAATAGATTACCTACAGTAAGTTGCTTTGTAGACATAGAAAATGCTTACAACAACATCGATGTCACATCACTACTTACAATCCTAGATAATATACATGTCGGGTCTAAAATATGCCAATATCTATGGAATTTTTTGAAATTGAGAATTCTTAAGATTAAAACCGAAAATGGATATATATCTAGAACTACATGTCGAGGTCTGGCGCAGGGGGACCCGCTGTCCCCGCTATTGTTTAATGTGGCAACAATTAATATATGTAAAACTATTGAAAAAGATATCTTCATATCCCAATATGCGAATGATTTTGTCCTTTATTACACTTCCCAATCAACTTCTGTAAGTACTAGATTATTGCAAGATTCATTAGATACTTTAAGTAAATTACTCATGAACTTAGGTTTAACCATTTCTGCGAATAAAAGCAAAGTTTGTATTTTTAAAACTAATTATGTTCATGAAAATATACATCTTTTTGTAAATAAAATAGCGCTAGAAAATGTCCAGAGTTTCAAGTATTTAGGCATATGGATTGACCGAAATTTAAAATGGGCAAAACACATAAATGAAACTAGAGAAAAAGCTATGAAATTTTTAAATATATTTAAAGTGTTGAAGGGATCTAGTTGGGGTATACATCCTTATTACTTGAGAATGTTATATATATCGATCGTTCGAAGTAGAATAGACTACGCAAGTTTTTTGTACGATACCAGTTACACAAGCAACTCTGTCAAGTTGGACAAAGTTCAAAACCAGTACATGCGCATTATCGGTAGCTTTATAAAAAGTACTCCCATACATGTTATGGAGTCAGAGTTACTACTACAGCCTTTATTTGTTCGTCGTAACTTTCTGGCTGGAAAATTTTGGCTTAAAACAAAGTCACTCGGTGATAATAATTTAATACCTATTTTAGAAGAACTTACCTACTTATGTCAAAATTTATATTGGAGACACAAGAAAAAACCCCTATTAGTAACGACTCACGATCATTTAAAACCACTGCAATTCCATTCGAGCAATCAACTTGATATGTTTAGTTTAGATACGTGGATCAGCAGTATAGATACACGTAACTTTATTAATCTTAATATTCATAGTTTGGATAAACCTAAACGGCAATATAATAAACGAAACTTATTTCTTATATGTAACAAATTTTTACGCAGTAAATATTCAGGATTTTATAAAATATATACGGATGCCTCCAAAGACAAAGAGGGAATAGGCGCTGCTTTACTAGATAACCAATCTAAGGGTTATATAAAACTTAGCGTAAATAATCGCCACATATCGATTATGCAGGCTGAGCTTATTGCCATTGCAGAGGCAGTTTCATATGTTAAATCAATAGATAGTCATTCCAAATTTGTTATATTTACGGATGCCAAAAGCGCACTTCAGCATCTAGAACGTTGTACATTTACGATTAGGGGCATTCCTTTAGCTTATAGTATTTTAAGAAGTTTATATGAAATGAATACGATAAATAAACAAGTTACATTGCAATGGATACCTTCCCACATTGGTCTAGGAGGTAATGAAACAGTGGATAAATTAGCCAGGGAAGCTGTAGTTGACGGTGTGGCCTTTGAATGCTTACCTTATTATACGAATTTATTTGGTGAAGTTAAAGAGTCTTGTAGAAAAATTTGGTCCGAATATTTTGATAAAAGATCACTGTCAAAAGGGATATGGTACAGAACTATACAACCAACCATACCCCTTACCCTTTGGTTTGAAAGATGCAATTTGGGACGGCATGCCATTGTAACGAGCTTTAGACTTCGTTCAGGACACATCCCATTGAATAAGTTCGGATTGTTAATGGGAAAAACCAGCTCATCAAACTGCACTGAATGCAATGTTGTAGAGGATGTATACCATATTCTAATGGAATGTGTTCGGAACGAAGTATTTAGAAAATATGTTATGCAAAACGAAATTGATGTGAATCCGATTGATGTTGGCTGGTGTAATAGTATTCTGTCCTTCCCTCTTTCGATGGAAGCCCGGTTGCTATATAGACTAACACATATAGGCATTAAGAATAGATTACTTTAGGTTAATCAACTGTATGATTTGTGCTTCTTTTTGTTTTATAATATTCATGTTTTCCTTACGGAGGTGACATGTTCAAATATGAACAAACCTCCAAATAAATAAAGATTAAAAAAAAAAAAAATTATCGTCAACCCTACTAGTGGCTATATCTATATTCATTCAAATTGGAACTGGTATGCTAATCAAAGTATTTTTTTCTTTTTTGTTTTTCGATATAAATTCATATGTTAGAAGGTTTCTCCTATATCTTAGGGTTGTCTAGAAAGGCTTGCTCTTTAAAAATAAATTCGCCTATTTTGTATACTTTTCTTTTGTTCTATCTTCGATTTGTATGCCCATGCGTAAGATAAAATTATATATTGTATTCTGACACACATGGCCAATTAATGGCCTGTGTAGCGAGTCGCATGGCAAAGATTTCGACCCACATGGCCAATACTGCTAGATCTGCGACCCACATGGCCAATACTGCTAGATCTGCGACACACATGGCTAATACTGCGACACACATGGCCAATACTGCGACACACATGGCCAATACTGCGACACACATGGCCAATACTGCGACACACATGGCCAATACTGCGACACACATGGCCAATACTACGACACACATGGCCAATACTATCCTATTTTACTGTCACTTACATTATAACTTACTATCTTTTATATCACACAACTGATTTTATTAATTACATAATTTTTAATATTTACTACCCTTCAACGTAACTTGTTTTTAGATTTCGTCGGAATCATATTTCATTACAGGTTATTTACTTCACCTTTGTGTTACTAATTCTAGACTTGACTATCGCAAACTGTAAACAGTAGCCCTGATTAAATTAAAATTTGGAATATGGAGAAACTTTCAAAAATTGTAGGTATATAATTCTTTCAAATTCCAGAACTAGTTTCTAAATAAAGATTGTTTTCTTATAAATAACGTACCTTTGTTTCGTAGAATACGCAGATAATCCCACTTCTGAGTTTTTATGAAAACAAAAACTCTTTTAGGAACTCACTCGTTTATTATTACAAATGTATGCACACAACAATTTCACTGTTTATTTATCACACGTCTTAATGCTACGAAAGCCAAACTCCAACTGACTTGCTGACTGTCAACCAGACTAGCCTTTTGTTCCCCACTCTAACCCCACCATTAGTTTCGTGAATGGCTACAAAAGTGACAGCTAGTGTTGCCATATTTCTAAATAAAATAATGCTACAAGCAAAATCACGACAATAGCAACACAACGAACTCAACTCTAAATTATAAATACTAGGAGACAATCGTGTGTGAAGATGACAAAGATATATCACAAGACATTAGGAAACTGCTGACAGATACTTTGGTTCTTTCGTCTTTTAACTATTGCGATACCGTATATGGACCGAGACTCCTCCAAAAGACCAAAAAATGTATTCAAAGAGTTCAGAACGCATGCGTCCGATTCTGTTATAAAGTCCCGAAAAAGAAGTCATATCTCCCCTGTTATTATTGAGAAGGGACAACTAAATATGGAATCGCGACGCAATCTACATTTGTTATGTTTCGCTCATCGCATCATCACTGGTCAACGTCCATCATACCTTTACAATAAATTATGTTGGTGTAAAGACGCACATAAGTTGTACACAAGGTCGAAAGTGAATAAAACGCTTAAGATACCAAGACATAGGACCCAGGGTTATAAAGGTAGTTTCAAATATGCAGCATCAAAAATATGGAACAACATACCACCTCCCTTACGAAAAATTAAAAATACACACAATTTTAAACTAAAATGTAAACGATTAATCTTAGACAATCAGAAAAAGTACATAAAACTATTATAAACAAAATATGCATTTGATACTGTACGCTGGCTGTTCCTCTGTTCGAAATCTAACCATTTTTTTTTATTGTAATAACTTTTTTTCTATTATTAGTAATTTTTTTTTAGCACATTGTGGCCACTATCTAAAAAAGGATGTTTTTTCTTTCCTTTCTTATTTAAAACATCAATGTATGATCATAGACATTTGTTTTCCTATATTGTTATTTTCGTAATTTTCTTTTCTGTGTAAACAGGAGTCAAAGGTTCAAGCTGAAAACCAGCGCTTGTAACCCATTCCGGGTTATTAAGCATAAAGCTGACGCTTGAACCTTTTGCTTCCGGTATTATAGTATTGTGTACAAATTCTCTACTACCTGCTGTAATACTGGAGACAATAAATGATTATTCTATTCTATTCTATTCATATATTATTATTTATTAGACATTAAACATCTATTGATCGGCTTAGATACAATACCGATTTACATATAAGGTAAAATGTAATACTATTTCATGAAATATCATAAAAACACCGACTGTTTACACTGCAGACTGATCTGACCAAAGTGTGTTAAAAGTTTAGATCTACTGCATATTAAACAATGCTGTTATCAAAGTGCTGTCCGCATATACAGGCCGACTAGATTCGCAATACAATTTCATTGATGCCCTTCAAATATTCCTGTATATTTATCAGCCATACCTTAACAGCATATTGCAAGGAGAGCCTAGCGACTCTCGTGCCAATATCTTATTATTCCTAGTCATCAGATTAAATATTAATAAGTCATTATAAATTGGCCTTACGTAAACTAAACACACACCATTGTGATTTGTGGAGTCCAAAGCTGAAGCGCCGAAGACAAATTCACAGCTAACTAAGCAAAACAGCCTCCGGAACTGCACAGCGTCACGAGACGAGGTCACGCGGTCCTCATCGGCGGCTCACCCGTCACTGAGAACTGTTTGCAGCAAAACCAAGCGTGTGTTCCTGATGAACTTGACTATCAATCCATATTATAGACACCTATGAAATGTACGAGTAATAATTAACTATTGCATAATGTTAATTCTATTACAATATCGATGAAGCTACATATACAGGTTGAATTTTTAAGATGGAACTTCAGAGCCAAATCCGCTATGACAGTAATTGAGATACAGCTTTGTTAACTCAAGTTCTTTCACCACTTCGTTTCACATCAGTTTTAATTATTGCTCCTTAGTCCCTTAGAAACTCACCCTCTATGTCCTAAACAGCACACAAAAGTGTTACAATAAATAACATCAATTAGATCGGAGGTACAGCGTGTGATGTAAGCGAGCAAACAACTAATACATTACTGCAATTATTATAACTTACTAGTTATGAATGAACATCGATGTAATGGAATCTATTACTCTTACCAAGATAAACAGATACAAGTTTTGAATTCGTTAGTATTCCGTCGGTTACAACTCCGTTCTATGTTCAAAAGTTTTGTTCACGTATCTCATGCACGCGTGATCATTTGCACGTTGAATATTTTTTAGTTCACCTGTAAGGCAACACAACAATAAATAGAAAACAATATAGCGTATGTGAGCCAAGTAACTGCAGCCTCACTACTTTATTATGATATAACAACCTAATATACATAACGGAAATAAATAAAACTGTGTTAAAATATATTTTGTAGGACCTAAACTTTGCATTTTATTAATGTCAACGAAATGTGTAGTTTATAGATGAGTATACAGTTTGCATAAGAGCATTGAACATCGCTGGCATACCTGTGCCGTACGCCATTTTGGAAGAATCTAATGTGTTTTTCGATCCAAATATTGTAATATTGAAAGTGATACGAATTGCCTCCTTTTTCTAGCATCACCTCAGAATTTTGTTTCTCCAGTTAAAAATAGCAAAATGTGTTTTGTAAGAGATTTTTTTACCGGCAAGAAAGGCAGTCGAAACGACATGAGATCCTTGGAATCATATATTTCAGCTTGTTGGCACACGTGCCAAGCCAATGTTTCCATTCTATCTTTAATTCTGTGGTCCTTTCTTTCGGGTTTTCGGGTTAGCGTGCCTAGATAATACTTTTACATATTGGAACTTGGAATTGGAATATCTCAGAAATTATATCATTTCCGATATATTAATCCCTGAATAATTTTGTTTTCATCATTTGCTCCATTGAATAATAATACAACTTTCATCGATGTTTTTTTTTCAAAATGACGGGTATGGCAGGTATGGTAGGCCACATAGAAAAATGTTCCAAGCTCTTTTATATGTGCTTAAAATGCGTGTATCCACACAACACAACAAGACATATGACTAGTATTAGAATTGAATGTTAGTAGACTCATATATCAAAATATTAATTAATTACTCTGGCAACGGAAACGGGACGGACCTATGTACCTTTACCATGATTTTATTTTTTATTTAAGAAAAAGCCTTTCCTAGAACATAAAATATGTCAGACCGACATTGAAAAATGCGTCGGTAAAAGTTTATCAAATATTAGCACTAAGTTCATTGAATGCTTACTGTTTTAGTAAAATTGAATATTGAAAAAACAGTTGACGTACGTGAAAAAGACTGAATTACGGTAATTACTATATACCTCTAATGGTAAATGTTCATAAAGTTCTGTAATCAGTGTTCATTTCGAAGTTTTACCACCATCCCCTTGGGAAATTTAAGGTTTTACCCAAAAACGGTAAATGTCAAAAAATAGATATGTTTAGATCTATTCCGTGCATTATCTCATACTCGTGAAGAGTATACAGCTGCAGCAATGTAAAAAAATGTCTGATCGTTAATAATTAAGTTACAAGCCTAATAAAATGAAACTGGACTCATGTAAGAAAAAAAATATAATTTATATTACTTATTTACTGACTAATACGAAACATATCTATTTTTCGACTTTTACCTTGTCCCAAGAACAAAATCCAAGATTTCCCAAGTCCTCTTGATAGTAAAATTAACGATTATCACAGAAATTAAGACTTAGGTAAATCTTTAATATTACTGGTAAGTTTTAGGATTTACTGTAATTCGGGCTTTTACACTAACATAGTATAGGACAACCACTGATTTATATCTAAATAGTTAACGCAAGTTCGAACATTTGTATTTAAACCAAGCGAAAGTAGTCATAATAGTGACAACTTTTTATAAACGTTACGATACTAAATTTTTTAGTACTTTTTGCAGCTCAATACGGCATAATTACATAATATTTTTCTAGCTTCCGTCTGGTGCCAATACGGTGTTGATAAGCATCTACTTAACACTCATTTGTTACATGCGAACTTGAGTCAGACATAACATTAACGTGTCAACTGCATGGACAGGCCCACTACTCAATCTGTAAGACTCGTTCTTCAAAAGTTAATGTCCAACTCGAGCCTACGTTATACATCCATGATACAATTACATCATGGACCTTAAGTTACTTTGACCCTTGAGTTAGCTTCGGTGTCTCTTCTCAAGATAGTCAGAGTCTGAGTTGTGGAAAGTCTGGTATATTTTTATTTTTTGCCGAAAATATCATGAAAGATGTTTTTGAAGTGTTAATTGTGAGGAGATTGTATTTTAACCATTCATTAATGAGTTCAAGGTCTTTTTGTGCGTCGGTAATAAGGTTGTGAATTTATTTGCTATAGTAAAAAAGACATGTGTCGTCTGCGTATAATGTAAGATGTCCTGCTAAACCAATGTTATTAATGTTATTTATATAAATTAAGAATAGTAGTGGACTGATTATTGAACCTTGGGGACAGCCGTAAGATGGCATGGTTTTGATCGAGCTTATAAAACCCTCTATTTTAACCACTTGTTTCCTGTTCTGTAGGTAGGATTTAAACATGTTTAGGGCCTCGCCTGTAATACCTATATTGGATATTTTCTGTAATAGCTTTTGGTGACTCACTGTGTCAAATGCTTTTTTTAGATCAATAAAAATCCCTAAAGCAAGGTTTCCTTGATCGATGTTGGTTTTGATTTTTGTGGTTAGATCAATGGCAGCTGTTTGAGTGTTTGATTGTGTACGAAACCCATATTGTTGTTCTATTAGAAACTGTTTTTGAGTGAGATAACTATTTAGGCGGTCATACAGAACTCGTTCAAATATTTTAGACAAGACAGGCAAAACTGACACCGGCCTATAGTTACTTGGGTCAGTCCTATTTCCAGCTTTGTAAATAGGACTCACCCTTGCAATCTTGAGGGTATCAGGGAAAATACTGCACAATAAACATTTATTTATGCAATTAGTAAGCTTGTCAATAATTAAGGTTTTGAAGCATTTGACCGCTTTTGTGCTTATGCCATCCAGACCGGTGCTGGTGTTGCTGTCAAGGTTATCAATTATCTTAGATATTTCACTCGTAGTGCACGGCGTTAGCTCACTTAACATAGTGTCGTGTGTATAGTTATGATCGTACATAAGGATGTTGCCCGTATTTATGTGATATTCTTTAGGTATTTTGTTGGCTAAGTACCAATTGATGAGAAAAAATTATTAAACAAGTCACATACCGATTTTCCCTCAGTTACGAGTCCCAGGTTCGACATTAGTTTTGGAGGAGCACTGCTGTCCTTGATTTTATTTAAACCTAAATTGTTAATAGTTTCCCACATTTTCTTCGGCTGATTTCGGCAGTTGTAGAATAGGTTATAATAGTGTTTTTTCTTGTTTGTATCAATTAGAGTTTCGACTATTTTTGTTTTTTTCTTCAAATTGTTTCGCAGTTCATCATTCTCTGGGTCAGGTTTAGTTTGTTGCCAATATTCCGTAAATTAATTGCATTGATGATTTCTTGATTAATCCAGTCGTTCTGCAGCGTGTTTTGAACTTTTACTTTATCTATTTTGTTGGCTTCTACCTGCTCTGTTCTAAAGCGTTCCAAGTAGTAGTAGTCATGGTCATCATTCGTGTAGGTTGCTCGTAAAGTGTTGTTGTACAGTTTTTCATAGTTTAGTGCCTTATATTGTATTTTCTTCTTATTGCTTGGTTTTAAGCTCCCGATTTCGAGAAAAACTCGTTTGTGGTCGGAAAGGCAAGATTCAATAATCGACATACTGAAAGAGTGGTTGTTTACATTCGTACATACGTGGTCAAGTATAGTATTTGTTGTGCTATTTTCACGCGTACTGTGCAGTTTGTCAATTTTATTCAGGATTTGGTATCCATTTTCTTGTACTTCCTTCATGTATTTTGTGACATGAGTATGCTTGCTGAGTAAATCGATATTAAAATCTCCGAACACATTCGATCTCCGTTGTTGCTCCAGTTGTGCGGAATAAGTATCTAAAAAGTTGTTTGTATTGGTGTGTCCAGATAGCTTCGATGTTTAAAGACAGTTTGTCAATATACATATATCCATAGGTAATGATTTCCATTTTCGTATAATTCCTCCGTTATATCATATTTAATGCTGCTATGTATATAAATTGAAACTCCGCCTCCTTTGCTGTCTTTTCTATAATTGTAAACATGTTTATAGTTGTCTAGTTGGTATAGTCTCGCATCGGTTTCCGCTTATCCATATCTCTGTGAATATCAATAAATGGGTCGTCGCGCTTATTGCTTTAACTATGCATTTTATTTCATCAAACTTGCCCGATTTGCGAATGCTACGTAAGTTTGCATATAAGAATCTTAGCGAGGATGGGTGGACTGGAATATTTTCGTAGTTTTTTACTATTTGGTGGTTTAATTTATTGAGGGTATCTGTACTTCTTGCCTTCTGTAGTGATGATGTATTTAGTTTTTTTTATTCATTTTGGTTATTGAAGGTACTCTTTTTACATACTTAATGGTGAGATCTTTTTCGCCGTTCTCAATACGCTTATGCATCTCACCTCTTAGCGATGGTAAAAATTTTCTTTGCGATGGGGTTTGATTGGAGAATATCTGTACGTTGTCAGGTAGTTTACATTTATTTTGTAAAAGACGTTTAGGGACGTTGTTGTTGTTGTAAAATTGAACTTTTATAGCCCGATTCATTGTTGATGAGTACTTTCCTAGTCTCATACATTTGATTGGATTAGGGCAGTCTTCAACCAGCATTATTGTGATCCTAATAACTTCTTCAGTATCGTGTCTTTGTCTAGAATTTGAGTTTTGCTCAGTAATTTCCGGAATACCCACAATTACAATATTTCTTTCGCGCTCGCAGCGCTCTTTTACTTCAAGGATGAGGTGTTCGTGCGATAAGCTGAGCGATTCAGCGGACATGCTGTTATTGTATTGCTAGTTTTTAAATTGAGTTATTTCACTTTCTATGTATTTTATCTTCAGTTGTGGTGTTGTCGGTTTTAATATTTTGTATTTCGCTGTTTATGAGTTTGAAACGTTGTGTGAAAATTTCTGTGGTTGACTTTGTGGTTTTAATTTCATTATTAATCTCCGATATTTCTTTTTGGATGATGTTTAGGTTTTCATTTTGTTTTCGTCCAAAATCTTCTAAAAATTTCATCATTTCCATGCGGAAGTCGTGTAACTCCTTTTTGTAATCATTTTCGTCAGTACGTTCTTTCCGTTTCCTGAGGTTGACGTTATTATAATAATCCTCCTTGCCACAAGTTGATAGGTTTGGAACTGACCCGCTTCCACTTTCACTACTGCTTGACACGGTGGGCCTAGGTGGTGTTCTTTGCGGATTCATTGTGTCACGGCGAGTTGACTTTGCCTATGTGTGTAAGCGAGTCAAAAAATCGCCGCGGTTCTCCTTCCGCGGGGGTGATACAGGCGAGTGGGGCACTGCGTGCACGATGTCCGGTGTTTGTCACTCAGGAGTATATGGTCTTTAGTAGATGACCGCTAGTTCAGTATCGATTTGCGCCTCGGGCGCATTAGTTGTGTACGTCGGAACACTAATTACCGGTTTTGCGATAAGAAATACTTCGATCGTTGCCGCCACGACCGGCCGCCCCGGCCGCGTTCGTTCTATTGTAGTATGAGTAACTCACTGAATAACGAGTTGATAAATGAATGTAGTGATACACAAAGAGAGGACATAGAGGATCCAATACATTTGGATATGGAGGTTTATACACAACAAGAGAAGGGAAGTTTAGAAGGGAATAACGGCGATAATTTGGGGAGAAAAAGGGATAGAAAGAAAGAAAGAAAGAAAAAGCATTTATTTCTGGACACGCACAGGAAAAAGACAATTACAAATAAAAAAAAAATAAAACAAAATAGAAGAGAAATAAAAACAAAATTAAATTAAAATCATTACATTTGTAACGAGTCTTTTCAGCCCGTTACATGGGTGAGAATACCGGGCCGGATTATTGGTCGATCGCGGTTCATTCCTTTAAAAAATCGATTTAGTCGAGTTTATTTCGTTTATTGAGTTGGCAACATTATTTGTTCTTTTTGACGTTTGACGGATTTTTTTGACTGTCAACACTCTACGACTAGCTGAGTCCGTTGCAAGGATGGCGTAAAAGAAATCTAGAAAAATAAAAATAAAAATGTCCTATTTCTAGTGAAATATTCACTACAGGGTTCGCCCTTGGCCTAATCCTTGTGGATTACCTTTTATTTTTATGGTAGATTGCATTTTCATCGGTCCATGTGCCATACCTCTGTCGAGCATTTTGACTCGTGACGTTGTTCTAATTTTCTCGATTTTATGCAGGATTAAATATATTAAATTTATTAAAACCCGTCCACTGAGACGTAGTTAACAACTTTTTTTTGAGAAGAAACGGTAAGTTTTCTCACTTATTGGCTATGTTGTTGGCCATCGTATATTTGCGTGATTGAATGCCATGCCTAACCTTGGTTTATTTTGTTACAGCCCATTGGCGTTTCTTCGTTTTTTTTTCTTTCTTCTTAGTTTCTTATTTTTTGCTCGGTTTTACAACTTTTTCCAATTTATTATATTGGACATGTTGGACATGAGGATGGGAGTCTGCGCTGAGGTCACCATTGGAGTCGGCAGTAGCAGATAAGCCCTATTATAAAACCTTTTCTTTTGTTTTCCAATTATTTGAAACCAAGTAAGTTACTTTGTTATTTGATAAAGATGCAATAATGACCAGATAATTACCCAAATAATGACAAAGTCGAAAACAAACTTTCAAAATTTAAGAATATAAATTTAATTGTTTAGTGTATTCATACCTCATAATGTTAGGAAGGAACTTTCTTTATTTAAGACCTACTGGAGAATATTTTTTTACCAATAATTGTTCAGGTAGATTTTTATTTATATCCTCCCACCGGCAGATTAAAAGTTCCAAGCCTCCGCAGGTAAGCTTATCCGTGGTCTTAGTGTGGTGTGTTCCTGGCGCCCGATCTTTCTCAATTTCTTTCTTGTTATACTTTTGGAGCACATCAACATTAACTTTTTCGGTGTGTTTCGGGTGGGTAGTTTTGAGAAAAGGTTGAGAAATTTTTGCTCTGTTTAAAATATTTATAAAAATAGTCTTTTAATTCAAATTAAACATTAAATGCTGTATTTACATTGCTAATATATATCACCCACCAGTGTAGTGTTATCTCCTAAATAAAAAACTTCTTTAACATTATAACAACAAGTTTACAAACAACCATGGAGGCACTGAAAGTTTCACTGTCCGAAATGATGTCACTGTTTGAAGATAGGATGACAAACTTTGAAGCACAGTTGCAGAAGAATCCAGGGGCTTCAAGTAACACTGATGGTTTGGTGGCGGACTATACTTCTTTCAAGAAGTTTATTCTCGAGGCACTGAGCTGTATGCAGAAGCAGATGGAGGCATTGGCACAGGGTCTCGATAACTTGGAGATGCGTGGACGACGGAAGATGGTGCTGTTGCATGGTGTCACCGAGCAGGCCAAGGAAGATACAGCACAGGTGGTAACGGAAGTGGTACGGTGTCATCTGAAGCTCACGGACTTCACTGCTGCTGATGTCAAACGGTGCCACAGAATGGGTAGGCAGGCGGGAGCAAACAAACCCAGGCCCATTCTTTGCAAACTGCGGGACGTTAGCATCAGGGATAGTGTCTGGTTTGCAAAGACGAAGTTGAAGGGCACTGGTATAACGGTGTCGGAGTTCCTGACTAGAACCCGTCATCAACTCTTCATGTCGGCACGTGAGAGGTTTGGTGTAACCAACTGCTGGACTAAGCAGGGCCTTATTTATGTCCTTGGCTCGGACGGCTCCCGACATCGGGTGGGCACACTCGATGACCTCAACAGGATTGAGCAGGTCAAGGAGAAATCGTTGTGTTCCATAGCATCAATACAGTCGTCATCTCCGTCACCGTCGCCAGCACCGAAGAAAGCCAAGCGTGCCGCCGCCAAAAAGAAGTGATGTAACTTTTAGGTAATTCTATCGTCCGGGTAGCTCCCTTTTTGTTTGATGTAATTAAAATATACCCTCTAAAGTCACTATATATATTTTTTAAGTATTTATTTCGAAGTAACTCCACTTCAAAACATTTCTAAATTTGCTTGTACGTCAGTTGTCAACTGTCAAAATGTCATTAGGCTTTATTTATCTGTTTCGTTCAGTAATCGTTGACGGTAGCTCAGTAATTCTTATAAAATTGTTAGAGTACTATTTTTTTTTTTTTTCCTATTGATATATTAGGTATTTCTTTCTTATTTTTTCCCCTTTCTTTTGCAGTTACTCGGACGATGCAAATAATCAATCTCTTTTTCGTCTTCATTGTTGTTTTTAGTGTTATTATTAAAATCATAATTAGTTGTTAACACTCAACTGGCGGGTGGATAATAATTGACTTATTTATTTTTTTTTTTTTTTTTAAGTTATTTTTATCATTTTTATTATAGGTTTATAACTTAACTAGTTTATATATACTTTAAATATATTTTATATATATATATAATATATATATTATACAATGTTGTCGATGTCAAATTATAACGATGACAGCGACGCTGAAACCTTTCTATCGGCTTGTAGTAGTGATAGCTTTGCCAGTATTCCAACGCTTGCTGATGCTCTTGAATCTCAGTTCTCTGATGTTCCGAAGAATTTTAATGTAGTCCATTTAAATGCCCAAAGTATTCCGGCTCATTACTCTGACATGCTAGCTAACTTAGACTGTAAGAACATTCATGCTATCCTTGTTTCAGAATCTTGGTTAAAACCATGTCTTCCTTCTACTTCCTATTCCTTACCAGGTTTTCAACTAATAAGAAATGATCGCACTGTTGGTGGCGGGGGTGGTGTTGCCATATATCTTCGTCCACATATTCCATTTTCAATAGTTAATATGTCAGCACAACCTACGCCGCAGGGTGCGGGTGAGCATCTCTTTTTAGAAGTCAACCTGAACCATGCCAAAATTCTGCTTGGGGTCTATTATAGCCCTTCTTTGCGTGTAAATTACTTTTCCAACTTTGACAATCTTCTAGAAAATCTAACACCTTCTTACAGTCATATAATAATCATGGGGGATTTCAATACGTGCTTATTAAAAAACGATGCCCGCTCTTCTTCCCTTCGTTCAGTACTTCAGTCGTCAAATCTGTCTATCCTCCCTTCAAGTGCCACGCACCACTTTCCTAACTGTAACCCCTCACTCCTGGACCTTGTTATTGTTTCGTCGGTGGAGCATGTCAGCAAGCATGGTCAATGCTCAGCTGATATGTTTTCCTACCACGACTTAATATTCCTCTCTTACAAAATTCGCCCACCTAAGGCAAAACCTAAAATCCTCCTGCAACGCAATTTTAGTGGTATGAACACGGACGACCTATGCAGAGATGCTAGCAGTATTGATTGGGCTCCTTTGGCTGCTACCGAGTCGGTTGATGATAAAGTTGCTTTGCTAACAGATACACTAGTGCAGCTGTACGACGTACACGCTCCAATTCGTGCAGTAAAAATGAAACATCTTCCGGCTCCATGGCTAACGGATAGCATTAAGACTGTTATGCACAAAAAGGTCATAGCTAAAACGAAATTTAAATGTCGTCCTAATTCGTTTTCTCGGGAAAAGTATGTTGAGGTTCGCAATCGATGCAATAAGGTGTGTAGAGATGCCCAACGCCGCCACGTTCACAAGTCAGTTGAAAATGGAGATCCAGCTAAAGTTTGGAAATTTCTTAAATCCATGGGAGTTGGAAAATCATGCCGAGGCTCAATTCCCAAAGACTTAGATATTGATCTATTGAATCAACACTTCTCATCCTCGTCTGCCTGCAGTGGGACCTTGAAGGCACGCACACTAGATTATCTTTCAGACCTACCAGCTCCGGATTATTCCCCATTTAATTTTAGTCAATTTTCGGTTTGTGATGTTAAGAAGAGCATAGTTTCTATCACATCTAATGCTGTTGGTGGTGATTGTATCAGTCGGAAAATGATACTACCTATCCTTGACGAAATTCTACCAGTCCTATGCCATATCCTTAACTACTCCATATCCCATGGTGCTTTCCCATCGGTTTGGAAAGAAGCTAAAATCACCCCTTTACCCAAAACGTCCAATCCCACTTCTTTCTCAGAATATCGTCCCATCTCCATCTTACCTTTCCTTTCCAAGGTTCTAGAACGCCTTGTCCACGATCAGCTTAATGTTTTTCTATGTCGGAACAGTCTGCTGAATCCTTTCCAATCCGGTTTCCGATCTGGTCACAGCACCACTACAGCCTTGGTTAATATTACGGAGGATATACGCTTGGGCATGGAAACAGGAGAGTTAACGGTTCTTTGCTTACTAGATTTTAGTAATGCGTTTAATACCGTCGACTTTGATATCCTGCTCGGCATACTAGGCTCACTTAACATATCTCCAACGGCGATTGACTGGTTTCGTAGTTACCTGTCTGGCCGCCGGCAACGTATATGCATAGAAGATTCATACTCTTCGTGGTGTAATACTTCTGTTGGCGTACCACAGGGTGGCGTTTTATCTCCATTACTCTTCGCAATATTTATTAATTCTATCTCAAAAAATCTTCTTTCTTCCTACCACCTTTATGCTGATGATTTGCAAATTTATAGAAAAGCCGCTTATCCAGACTTGGCAGATGCAATCACTACTATCAATGTGGATTTGGCTACAATTAGTGATTGGAGTGAGGCATATGGTCTTAAGGTCAATCCTTCAAAAACCCAGGCCATTGTGGTTGGTAGCTCTAGGATGACCCCCAAGATTACCTGGACGCAGCTTCCTCAAATCATGTTCAGCGGGACTGCTATTCAAATCAGTGACAAAGTCAAGAATCTGGGGGTACTCATTGACAAAAATCTCTCTTGGGCTCCCCAGCTACAAGAGGTTAGCCGTAAGGTGTTTGCATCTGTCAGGTCCTTGAGGCGCTTGCGCAATTTTCTCCCGACTGCCACTAAGACTGCGCTTGCCCAGTCCCTCTTGCTTCCTATCCTTGACTACGCAGATGTCAGTTATCTCGATCTCACTGAGGCACAGCTTGATAAACTTGAGAGACTTCAAAATGTTTGCATAAGATTTATATTTGGCTTGCGCAAATATGATCACGTATCTGAATTTCGTTCAAAACTCAAGTGGCTTCCTATACGTCTTCGCCGGAATTCTCATATCTTGTCTTTGTTGTACAACATTTTGTTCAATCCTACAACTCCCCCTTATCTCAAAGAACGTTTCAAGTTCCTTCATGACACACATACGAAATATCTAAGGTCATCAGAGAACTTGAGGCTAGAGATGGCAATGCATTCCACCAGCTTCTTTGATAAATCTTTTACTATACAAGCTGTAAGGTTATGGAATGCATTGCCCGTATCGATAAGACAGGCTCAATCGCTAGCAGTTTTTAAAAATATGGTAAAAAACCACTACCTTTCCCCCTAACATTGCCTTTAAGAATTGCTGCTTCTATAAAATTGTATTCATATATATATATATATATATTTTATATGTATAATGTGTATTGTTGTATCAATATTGGGATTTATTGAATATTACTCAGTATTTACATATTAACAAAAAAACTTACAATAGCTAAAAACTATATATATATTATATACTACACTACTAACTAATACAGAGCGTCAAAAAATTCCTCCTCATCGCGGTCAACTGGGAGCGTACCCAAGAGGCTGGCTGCATTGCCACGTTGTTGTATCTATGTATATATTTATATTTATATGTATTAGGTTTATATATTTATATTTATATATTATATTTAGTTGTATAGATATTATATTACTATTATATATAGGTATATATAATTAAGTAAGAGTACACCTTGGACTACCTGCTGTTTGGTTTTTCCTCTTGTCTTCAGTCCATCCAAAGGTTGTCTGTAAGAGATCGCTTTTAGCGATAAGACCGCCCATTGTGTCACCTACCTTAATTATATTCTTAGTTTTAAGTTTAAAAGTGGTGTACATAATAAAGAATATTCTATTCTATTTTTCATTACATTTCATTTACTATAACCTACTTTATATTCAATTTTTTTTTTTATTATTGCACATTATACCTGTACGAGGCCAGAAAAGGCTCCTATCTCAGCATAATGCTGCAGCATTTACCTGAGTAAATGCCGCAACGCTGATCTTCCGATAGGAGACCCATAAATGATGCCACGGGCAACAATGAATATGCATACATACATCAAATAAACAATATTAAATATATACATAAAAAATAAGACTAATTTATAAAATGTTTATTGGCCATACGCGTTCCTAGATCACTTGTCTGTGCCTCAAACCATAAACAACTAAAAAATTACAGTTTGTCTATGGTATAGCAAATTTAACAAGTGAAAGGACGCGGGCGCCGGACTGTACTAATGGCGGACAGACAACTTCAAAGAAGTGAGATAAGCAGCAAAACAAAAGTTTCATACGAGAGTTTCATTAATAATACACTCGGCGTCACAAAAATCGCACCTCTTTGAATATGAGTTTTAAGCATGCCCCGCCATCAAGGAATCAATTGAACCCAATTAATACTAGTATCAATTGAAAGTATATTTAATGACCTTTAATTTAACAATAGTTAGAATTCCCAAACACATCAAATCTCATTAGCACGTAACGTTAAACAAAATGTTGTCAAAATACGCATCACATCATCCACTAATTGCACCCCTCTAGAAGGGTATAAAACGGGCGACCCGGGTTAAATGTGAGTCGTTTCCGCAAATGGAGAATCGAAGTCAATCCCGACAAGAGCCAGGCCGTTCTCTTCTCGAGACGCACTCGCACTATCGGCTCCACCCCACCCCTCAAACAGATCGAAATGTTCAATCGCCCCATCCCATGGGGCGACAAGGCCAAATACCTGGGCGTAATCCTCGACAGGAATCTCACGTTCGGTGAACATATAAAGACGGTGCGTTCGCGCGCTGCCTTCGTTCTCGGACGCCTCCATCCCATTCTTAATTCACGCAGCAAATTGCCTCTCAAGTGCAAATTGCGCATCTATACAGCGTGCATCCGCCCCATCATGACCTATGCTAGCGTAGTGTTCGCACACGCAAAATCTTACCGCCTCCATAAGATGCAGACCCTTCAGAATCGTTTCATGCGTAGGGCCACAGGAGCCCCGTGGTATCTTAGAAACGAAAATCTCCACCTTGACCTCAAACTGCCTACCATAAAGCAGTTTATGAAACGCGCTTCAAAGCGCTATTTCGACTCTGCCGAAAAACACACCAACCCCCTGATCGTATCGGCTTCCCATTACACTCCCTCCCAGATTAGCTCGATTCGCCGTCCGCGGCATACTCTCACGTTCCCTGACGACGATATCACCCTCCTCCAAGAGAGTAATAGGGAAACCAGTACAATATACAAATACAGACCGCCGTCATACCGTCCTCGCCGCCGAGGCCCATCGCGACGTCCCCGTCCATGCCCTCCCCGACCCTTGCTCGACGAGCCAGCCCGCGCGCTGAGCCAGTAGCATAAAAAGTCCCGTAATAATAATATTGTTATGATCCAGCTAGTCCCTAGTTGTCCTCCCCAGTGACGCCCTAAGCCGAGGTTCGTTCCCCACTAGGGGGAGCCCTTAGCGCGCTGTCACTTAGTTTTAAATTTAGTTGTAAGCCTTGGCTGGAGGCCTTAATTTAATTAATTAAATTAGGACCTCGCCACTCTGTCCGGTTAAGCAGGTCGAATGCTGTTAGAAGCACCCTGCAAGAGGTCATGTAGAAAAAAAAAAAAAAAAAAAAAAATGTGAGTCATTCGCTCTCCAACCGTTGAAGTGAACACACGTGAACAGCACATTAAGAAAAATACCCCTGAAGATGGATACCACTGCAGATGAAGCCGCTCAAGTCATTGCACTACTGCAATCAGGGATGCGGCAATGTGATGTTGCTCGGCAACTGAACTTGAGTCGATTTTCCGTTCGACGAGTGTTCCAACGGTTCCAAGAGACTGGTGGCTATATTCGAAGACGTGGATCTGGAAGACAACGCTGCACATCCGAAAGAGACGATCGCTTCATTGTTTCGACGTCTTTACGAAATCGGTTCAACAACTCCGATCAGCTCGCAGAACTTCTGTGAGTGTCTCCACGGTTAGAAGAAGGTTGCGGGAGAAGAAAATTGCAGCTCATAGGGCTGCTACAGGGCCAAAATTGACTGCACAGCATAGGAGAGACCGGTTACAATTTGCTCGGGAACATGTGGATTGGACAATCGAACAATGGAGGACTGTGCTCTTCTCAGATGAGACAAGGGTTTGTCTTTTCTGTAACGACAGGCGTAGGAGGGTGTACAGAAAGCAAGGGGAACGATTCACACATGCCTGTATTCAAGAGACAGTAGAATACGGGGGTGGCTCGTGCATGTTCTGGGGCGGCATGTCAATCGACGGCAAGACGAACCTTGTGTGCGTTTCTCGGACTGGAGGTGCTCGCGGGCAAGGGTCGCTGACTGCTCCTCGGTACATAACAAAGATCTTAGAGGAGCACGTGGTCCCTTATGCGGGTTATATTGGCAGTGGGTTCATGTTAATGCATGATAACGCCCGCTGTCACACCGCATTAATTGTAAGGGACTACCTGCAAGAAGTTGGGATACCTGTTATGCGCTGGCCAGCGAGAAGTCCAGACCTGAACCCAATTGAGCACCTTTGGGATGAACTGAAACTGCGAGTACGGGCACGGGATCCTGCCCCTACCACGCTTCAGGACCTCCAAGATGCCGCCGTAGCAGAATGGGACAACATTCCTCAGGAGACTGTTGTAACATTAATTAGGTCCATGAGGGAACGCATGGAAGCAGTTATCAGGGCTAGGGGGGGCAACACTAGGTTTTAAGTTGTTTTTAAGGACTCTTTTGTATATATTTTTTTGTTGTAAATAAACATGTTTTAGTCATTTGCATAATCAACTTGCTTTTTTTTATTCCCTGGTAAACAAAAACGAAATCTTTTGTTTTATTCTTAAATTTAAATAAATTACCTTTTGAATGATACCCCATAGTCATATGTCTACCATTGATTAATAGGGTTAAAATGACTTTGAAAAGAATTCTTGATGAGGTGCGATTTTTGTGACGCCGAGTGTAGTTTATTTAAAAACTAGCTTCTGCCAGCGACTTCGTCCGCGTGGAATAGTGGTGCTCCGCTCCTATTGGTCTTAGTGTGATGATATAAAGCCTATAGCCTTCCTCGATAAATGGACTATCTAACACTGAAAGAATTTCTCAAATCGGATCAGCGGTTCCTGAGATAAGCACGTTTAAACAAAATGACAACATTTCCCTTCACTGCTCTGCTCCTATTGATTGTAGCGTGATGAAAAGTATACTATAACCACCTCAGGAGTATGAAAAATAATTGTACCAAGTTTCGTTAAAATCCTTCGAGTAGTTTTTGTTTCTATAGAGTTTATACAGACAGACAGACAGACAGACAGAAAGACAGACAGACAGACAGACAGACAGACAGACAAAAATTTTACTGATTGCATTTTTGGCATCAGTATCGATCCCTAATCACCCCCTGATAGTTATTTTGGAAATATATTTCATGTACAGAATTGGCCTCTCTACAGATTTATTATAAGTAATAGATAATAGATAATAGATAATAGATAATAGATAATAGATAATAGATAATAGATAATAGATAATAGATAATAGATAATAGATAATAGATAATAGATAATAGATAATAGATAATAGATAATAGATAATAGATAATAGATAATAGATAATAGATAATAGATAATAGATAATAGATAATAGATAATAGATAATAGATAATAGATAATAGATAATAGATAATAGATAATAGATAATAGATAATAGATAATAGATAATAGATAATAGATAATAGATAATAGATAATAGATAATAGATAATAGATAATAGATAATAGATAATAGATAATAGATAATAGATAATAGATAATAGATAATAGATAATAGATAATAGATAATAGATAATAGATAATAGATAATAGATAATAGATAATAGATAATAGATAATAGATAATAGATAATAGATAATAGATAATAGATAATAGATAATAGATAATAGATAATAGATAATAGATAATAGATAATAGATAATAGATAATAGATAATAGATAATAGATAATAGATAATAGATAATAGATAATAGATAATAGATAATAGATAATAGATAATAGATAATAGATAATAGATAATAGATAATAGATAATAGATAATAGATAATAGATAATAGATAATAGATAATAGATAATAGATAATAGATAATAGATAATAGATAATAGATAATAGATAATAGATAATAGATAATAGATAATAGATAATAGATAATAGATAATAGATAATAGATAATAGATAATAGATAATAGATAATAGATTAAAATCATTTTTTTGGCGCAAAATGTAAATAACGTATAAGTAAATAGATAAATATGTGTGAAATAAGTACTTTGTGTAAAGATAAATGGATAAATTAATAATTAATGTTATGTTTAGTTGTGAGTAGTGTTATGTGTTCCTATTAGTGTAAATTGATGTACAAGATAACCGAATAAATAATCTGAAAATAAATAAATAAATGAAATAATGGAGATAATAACAAAGAAATGTGGAAATAAGACCAAATTACAAATAAAGTTCGGCGACCATATCTTCAGCCACCCTTGCCAACAGCGTGCAAATCATAGGTAAGCTACTTAAATTACGTTCTTTTGCATGTGCAACAGTAACCGCTTACAGTGTATTTAAAAGTACCGACTGTTTTTAGAGCACGAAGAGGTGGTGGCAAGTCGTTCCAGCAACGAGTGGCCGCGAACTTGAAGCTTCCACGGAAAGCTGCAGTTCTGTGAGTTGGGGTTAGTAAAAGGTAAGCCGATGCTCTTGTTTTGATCCTGTTTATCTCTCGCGACCAATCCAACTTACTATAGAGGTAATTAGGTTGTTGTGTGAGAATTGTGTTAAAAACCAGGGTAGCCAGATGAAGTTTTCTTCGCTCTGACATTCTCAACAAATTACCCTCATTCAAAAATGGTGTGATATGTGACCGAACAGGAACATTAAAACAGAATCTGGCACAAGCATTCTGCACCCATTGTATTAGTTTATTGCTTCTACCGAGAATGCATGACCCATACACTGTGTCAGCGTTAAGCTTGGACAACACAAGTGAGTCACAAAGCATAACACGCATATCCACACTAATGTAGGGTCGAACACGATACAAAAGCTTTAGTTGGTAGAAGCAATTGCGCACTGCTTCAAGTATATGGGTTTCAAAATGCAGGTGCCTATCAAACACAACTCCCAGATTACGTGCCTCCTGTACCTCTTGAATTAAACTCCCATCAATCCTGATATCCAGACTACATCCAAGCATCCTGCTAATAAAATCTCTCGACCCTGTAACAAGATACTTGGACTTGGACTCATAGGGAGGATGACTCGTCGGGAAGTTGGACAATGGTAAATAGTCGAGGAAAGAAAGCTGCAAGAAGACAGACACCAATAGAAGAGATAAGGTGCAGCAATGAAGAAGGAAATGTTGAGATATGCATATACAATAACGAGAAGTTTCCGAAACAATTTGCGTTAGCAAGACTATTTAAAACCACTTTTTTCCCCTGTAACTAGCGTGGAGATTCTTAAAATTTTTGCTTCAATAAAGTCCAAAGCTACTGGCTGTGACGGAGTTAGCAGAACTATGATATCTCTCTTGATCGATGTTATCCTCCCCGTTCTCACACATATTATCAATTTCTCGTTGGAGACTGGGGTTTTTCCTTCTATTTGGCGTAAGGCCTACATTATCCCACTTCCTAAAGTTTCAAACCCCAGTTTATGTAATCACTACAGGCCAATTTCCATACTTCCCTTCCTTTCTAAGATCCTTGAAGCGGTTGTTCATAAACAATTATCTTCTTACATTTTTAAAAACGACCTACTATCCAATTTCCAGTCTGGTTTTCGGCCTGGTCACAGTACAGCCACTGCTTTACTTAAGATCACCGAAGACATTAGGGAGGGTATGGAGAAGTCAAGGTTAACGCTATTAGTTTTAATAGATTTCTCCAATGCTTTTAATACTGTTGACCACGATATTCTCCTTGCTTTCCTAACGCAAATTGGAGTCTCACCGTTATCACAGGGTTGGTTCTCTTCATATCTTCGTGGTCGCCGACAAGCGGTGCGTAGTGATCAGGGGCTCTCTGATTGGTGCGATCTGATGTCTGGTGTCCCACAAGGCGGTATACTTTCTCCTCTCATATTCTCTTTATTTATTAATTCCATTACCAATATTCTTAAATGCTCTTACCATCTGTATGCCGATGACCTGCAACTATATGTTCAAACTGAAACTGGTAATTTAGACAACTGCATCTCATTGCTCAATGCCGACCTGCGAACTATTGAAGAATGGTCTGGCAAATTCGGGGTTGTTGTCAATGTTGATAAATGTCAGGCCATTCTCATAGGGAGCTCTTATTTTTTGAATAATATGGACACTAGTCATTTAATACCCATCGTGTTCAAAAATACTGTAATAGGTCTTTCGCAACATGTTAAAGATTTAGGTTTGCAGATTGATAATAAACTTAGTTGGTCTAAGTAGGTTTCTCAGGTAAGCCAGAGTCACGACCACACTGCGGTCTCTCTATAGATTCAAGCATTTTCTTCCAATTAGCACCAAAACTACATTGATTCAGGCACTTGTACTTCCTATCATTGACTATGCAGATGTTTGTTACTCGGATTTATCTCAAGAACTACTAAACAAATTGGATCGACTACTCAATAACTGCATTCGCTTTATTATCGGCCTTCGTAAATATGATCATGTTTCTTCTTTTCGTTCCCAGCTTAAATGGCTGACTATCCGTCACAGGATATCCCTTAGATCTCTCTGTATACTCTTCTCTATCATTAACGATCCTTGTGCTCCTGGTTATCTTAAAGAACATTTTAATCTATTGGGTAGTTCTCATAGTCGTAACCTACGAGCTTCCGAAAATTTGCTTCTCGAAATTCCTTTTCACCACACTGGTTTTATGGCTAATTCATTTACCGTCTCAACTATCAAGCTCTGGAACGCCCTTCCCCTTGACATTAGAAAAGCAACCAGTAAATTCTCATTCAAGAGTAAAGTTCGCAACCACTACTTAAAGACAGTTTTATAATATCTATCACACTTTCGTCAGAATCTTTATTTCGTTTTCATAATTGTTGAATATTTATTTACATTGTATGTATTTATTTGTGTATCTATTTTACTTATTTTATTTATTACTAACTTTCCGCCCGCGGCTTCGCCCGCGTGGACATTTTTTTTAAACCTTGGGTTACATTATTGAAGTTTTAGTAAGGATACACTAATTATTTCTGGAAATAAATATAGCCTATGACACTTCGTAAAGATGTAGCTTTCTAACGGTGAAATAATTTTTAAAATCGGTCCAGATGTTTTTGAGTTAAAACCCTATAAAAAATCAAATCTTTCCTCTTTATATAGTAAAACTCCCGCTTTTTTTTTTTGTATGACATCTCGCAGGTCAACCTAGAAGGTTGTCGACTGCTTAACCGGGCTGCTCCCCTCCCGCACGCGCACCCCTGCCTTGGTGACGCCCACTTCGCAACGGGCCGTGCAGCAAAAATCGTAATATTTTAATTTCGCCATAACTTCAAAACCAAACGTCCAATTTTAATCATTTAAAGACCAAATATTATATATATAAACTGTACTTAGTGATGAAATAATTTATTTTGATAAGGATTAATAGCATGAGTAAAATAAATGCGTTTAAATGTAGTCCAAAAAAAATCAAGATAAAAAATGGTTGTTGTGCCTCACTCGACATAGATAGGTATAGTGTGTCACGGATTTTTTTGTAGATATTTATAAGATCTACAATTAATTAGAACATTTTATGGTTCTATCTTTTATAATTTAGGCAGCGTACGCAAAATAAGTAACTTTTCTGGTTGATTTTTTACACCTTGTGTCTGAAAACCCAAATATCTTACGGAACCCTATTATTTTCCAAAATAAAATTTAGCCTGTGTTACTCGTGGATAATGTAACTTTCGAATGGTGAAAGAATTTTTAAAATCGGTCCAGTAGTTTTTGAGCCTATTCATTACAAACAAACAAAGTTTTCCTCTTTATAATATTACTAGCTTCTGCCCGCGACTTCGTCCGCGTGGAATAGTGGTGCTCCGCTCCTATTGGTTTTAGCGTGATGAAATATAGCCTATAGCCGTCTTCAATAAATGGGCTATCTAACACTGAAAGAATTTTCAAATCGGACCAGTAGTTCCTGAGATTAGTAGCGTACGCAAAAAAAGTAACT
Organism: Pyrrhia umbra; assembly: GCA_963891755.1. Taxonomy (NCBI): domain Eukaryota; kingdom Metazoa; phylum Arthropoda; class Insecta; order Lepidoptera; family Noctuidae; genus Pyrrhia; species Pyrrhia umbra. The sequence continues at coordinate 11,160,837 of OY982917.1, forward strand.
TTTCTGGTTGATTTCTTACGCCTTGTGTCCGAAAAACCCAAATATCTTACGGAACCCTATTTTTTCCAAAATAAAATGTAGCCTATGCTACTCGTGGATAATGTAGCTTTCGAATGGTGAAAGAATTTTTAAAATCGGTCCAGTAGTTTTTTTGGTTTTTACAAACCAACAAACAAACAAAGTTTTCCTCTTTATAATATTAGTGTAGATATAGTGTAGATTATATGACATATACCTATATATTTACATATATAAAGATATACTATATTTAAGTATATATATATATTATCTTATATATTTTTATTTTTTTTTTCTCTTTTCTTTTGTTTTTGTATGTACCTATCACAATTTAGTCCCATTAACCCTAAGGTTGACTGGCAGAGAATGCCTTGTGGCATTAAGTCCGCATATGTATCACTGCTGTACATGAAGTTTAAATAAATAAATAAAACTAATGAGATAATAGGTATATTACGCGTGAAATATATTAACCCGTACAAATTAAAAATCACGTTTGACAATGAAATTCATGCCGAAAAAATGATAAATTGTAAAATATTTACCGATATGGGTTGGCGTTCACAAAAATCTTGGGAAGTTGCTGTATCATATGGGATAATCGGAGACATAGAATTGGATTTGTCAATTGAAGAATTCGTTAGTAATGTCTCCTGTAATGTGAAAATTTTGTCAGTAATACGTCTTAACCGTAAATGCAAGGAGTCCTCGGATAAAGGTGGAAGCTCTAACAGCCCGTTCACGACTTCGGTCTAAGCGGCGAGCGGCGCGGCGGGCGGCGCGGCGGCGGCGAGCGGCGCGTCTAGCACGCCACGTACCCTCACTAGCGGCGAGCGGCAGCGGCCGAGGTGGACGTACTTGGATACTCAAAATTAAATTCATAACGTCATCTAAATTATCCCTTCTCTGTTTTGAAAGCAATATATATTTTTAAAACAAGATATTCTTAATATTAGGGAAAGAGTGCACGTGAATAAAGATCGGTATTTAAATGGAAAATTTCGTGATTTATACGAAGATTAAAGAAAATATCCAGATAAATTTTATGAGTGCACAAGAATGAGAGTGATATAGAAGAACATTTAAAGCAGCACATCAGATAAATCTTTCAATTCTTTAATCAAAATCTCTGTTTTATTTCTTCCCATAATCTTTTAATGCCATGTTTAAATTATTTTTTAGGATGTTTTGACATCCATAGAGGCGGTCGATTTAAAATTTCTGATAAAAACGCCTCGGTGTTCATAACTGCTACAAAATACTTTAATAGTAGATTGTTACACAAGGGATGAAAGTGACCTATTTAGGCCCGAGATGGTTTGGCGCACGAGCGTAGCGAGGGCGCTAATAGTTCGAGGGCCTACATAGGTCTTTCTCCCGAGGTAAACACTCTGCTTTTCATTTCGAATATGAGGAAAGGAAATACAAACCTGATTACATAAACAAACAATATTTTATTTGTAAACGTAAATAATTAGCACACGACGAAACAACTGAAGATCGATTGTCCGCCTCTGTTTTTTCTGTGGTATTCTACCAGCCAGTATTTTTTTGTCAAAAAATTTGCTCAAATCTATTTAAATTAACTAACAATTTATTGAATTCTAAATTAGAATTACCTGTATGTTACAAAATTATTGATAATATTTTTTATTACAATTTTACGCCGCGATATAACAGAGTGGCTGTATAGAGGGACATGGCTTGCATAGTTTTTTTTTGTCAGTTTTAATTTTTTTTTTAAGTAATTCTTTTTTATAAAAAAAAATGCTCAAATCTATTTAAATTGATTAATAATTTATTGAATTCTAAATTAGAAATACCTGGTAAGTATAAAGACATGTTACAAAATTATTGATAATATTTTTTATTGCAATTTTACGCCGCTATATAACAGAGTGGCTGTATACAGGGACATGGCTTGCACAGTTTTTATTTTTTTTGACAGCAGGGAAAATTGCTTCCCCGGGACGAAAAGTACTACTTTCGTCCCTCTGATCAGGTAACTTCAAGCGTACTTTCCGTGTATGAGAAATGAAAAATATTTTAAGCGTCCCTGAGTCCGTCACACCTACACCGCCGTTCGCGCCGCTCGTGGCGTCGCACTCCTGCACTAGTACATTTGTTCCCGCCGCTCGCCGCGCCGCCCGCCGCGCCGCGCGCCGCTGTAGAATTCGCTCGGAGAAATTCGCGCGGTTTTTCGCTGTGAGCGGCGACTCGTGGCGTGCTTCATACATTTCTATACATTTGATTTCGCCGCTCGCCGCGCCACGCTAAGCCGCCGCTCACAGCCGCAGGTCGTGAACGGGCCGTAATGGATGGACTGCAAGCGAATCTTTACGCATTTGTTTTAAAGGTGCACATATACCGTCGCATGTAAATATATTCGGCATGAGAGTCAAAGTCGAGAGATACACATTGGCCGTTACCCAATGCTCCAAATGTTGGAGATATGGTCATATTGCAAAGATGTGTACGTCTAGTAAAGTTATATGCCCTAAATGTGGAGGTCAACATGAAAATTGTCATAAAACTACATTTGTAAGGCTAACCATTTAGCCCTAGACAAGAAATGCCCTATATATTTGAAAGAAAAAAGGCTACGAGAATTAATGTGCGAATTTAACTGTACATACCGTAAAGCGCTGTTGCTATATGTACCTCCATCGCCTACCCCCCCCCCCCCCCTCTCAAGTTAATAAAATTGTTGCAACTGAGGAAGTCAATACTATAATCTCACAGGAAACTATTAACCTATTACAACCCTATAACGCCGAGACTACATATGCAGATATAACTAAATCAACTATCAAAGTATCTGATAAAAAGCAGACTTCGAGTAAGTACTCTAAGCCGGAATCGAAACAGAAACAGCCACAACATAAAAAACGTAGACAGCCGCGTCCGAGCACATCCACGGCCGCTGACGATATGGACTGCGAATCGGAGGTATCATCTACAACCTCTACAAGTGAAATACAAGGAACATCATCGCAAACAGATAAACCTAAGAAGTCATGTACTCATCGTAGAAAAGAACCAAGTGACCATGATCAAATAGACACGTCTTTTAGTTGCGTAATAAGTAAAATAACAGCAATACTAATTAATAAAGGTTCGTTCAAGAATAAAATAAACAACGTCGTTAAGATAATAATAGAATGGTTAATACTAATTATAGTTAATATTTTGCCAGAAAACTCAATTGTTAGTAAACTCATTAATGGATTGTCATAATAATTCCCTTGAATTTAATATTGTACAATGGAATGCACAAAGTCTAAGACCAAAATCAGCATTGTTTGAACAAGTTTTATTTCAAGATAAGATTCATATTGCCGTTATCAGTGAAACGTGGTTTGAGCCAGACAGCCAGCTTAATTTTAATGAATAGAATAGAATAGAATATTCTTTATTATGTACACCAAAAGAAAAACATATAACATTGGAAAGTTAGTTACATAGGGTGACACAATGGGCGGTCTTATCGCTAAAAGCGATCTTTTACAGACAACTTTTGGATGGATTTATGATAAAAGGAGTAATGATGCTGTAGGTAGTCCATGGTGTACTGTTTACATAATGTACAGATATAATACTAATATGCTCGAATACTTACTATACATAAAATATAATAACATACATACAATACATAAATAATAAATATGTCGAAGGTGGTTGTGAATATAATTTAATTTTTACAACCAAGTTCGATATTATGTGGGTACTGTTCAAAACATTGTTGAGTTTATATTTTGATATTGTAATTAGATTATAGTTAGGAAAACACTGTTATAACTTGACAATAATTCCTGTTAGATTATTTGATGAATTCTAATAGTAAAACTAATTAGATTAAAATCCTTTTTGTAAATTGTATCGAGTAAACACGTGACGTATTTCCGTACGCCATTGAACAGAGCTGTTTGGAGGGATAGGGAGGCGTGGCCTACCCCTTATAAGAGCGCGCACTGGCTTGTGCAATCAATTATGATGTCCTCCCGAGAGCTGGGAGGACATCATAAACTCCGCCGAGGACGACTGGACGTCGGTACACAAGCTGTGCCGGCGTATCAAGAGCACCCCAGCCCCGGTGCGACTTCTGCTGAACAGCGACGGGGCGCTCAGATATACCGCAGCAGACCGCGCGGAGATCTTCGCCGAGCACCTGCAGCGTCAATTTACCCCGAACCCGACCGACGCCAAGGAACACGTAGCAGCAGTCGAGCAACACCTTGGAGAGCTCTTCAACACGCCGATAGCTCCCATAGACCCAGTTTACTTTTCCCCGGGCCAAGTCCGTAGAGCCATCGGACCAAGCCAAAGAAGGCGCCCGGTGCGGACGGTATCACAAATACCGCGCTACGCCACCTGCCACACAAGACCGTGGCGGCGCTAGCGCGCTTGTACACAGGAGTACTCCGCACCGGCACCTTCCCCACCAGCTGGAAAAGGGGGAAGGTTATTATGTTAGCGAAGCCCGGGAAGAACGTCGCGAAGCCGGAGAGCTATCGGCCGATCACTCTCCTGCCCACCACCTCCAAGGTGTTCGAAGCGCTCCTGCTGAGGCACCTCATCCCGCACCTGACACCACGACCGGAACAGTTCGGGTTTCGGGCCGGACACAGCACGACGCTCCAGGTGTCGAGGGTCATCCACATACTGGCAGCGGCCGTGAACAAACGGGAGTACGCCGCTGCAGTATTCCTGGATATGGAGAAGGCCTTCGACAGGGTATGGCACGACGGTCTGCTCTACAAACTGGACACCGCGGCGACGACGACGCCCCGTCGCTTGATACAGGTGATCTCCTCCTTTTTACAGGACAGGACATTTCAGGTTGCGGTGGAGAACGAGCTTTCCTGCCCCCGCCCCGCGATTGCCGGGGTGCCGCAGGGGAGCTGCATCTCGCCTGTGCTCTACTCAGTGTACTCTGACGACATCCCCGCCACGCACACCTCCACGCTCGCGCTGTACGCGGATGACGCCGCGTACATCACCACGTCGCTGTCGGCCGATCACGCGGCCATCAAGATGCAGCGCGCGCTAGACGACCTCCCCGACTGGCTCAGCAAGTGGAGACTGTCGGTGAACGTGGGTAAGACACAGGCGATGATCGTGACGGCACGGAGCTGTTTTTACCCACCCAACCTGCAGCTCATGGACACGGACGTCGTGTGGTCGCGAACCGCCAAGTACTTGGGGGTGACGCTTGACCACCGACTCACCATGGGCCCGCACGTCCGCAACACCGTCGCGCGGGTGCGCCACACGCGCTTCCTTCTTCGCCCCGTGCTCTCCTCGCGTCTCCCGCTGCGGGTCAAGCTGGGGGTGTACAAAACGTACATCCGGTCCCAGCTGACGTACGCAGCCTCCGCCTGGCTCGCCCTCACGGCCGAGTCGCACAAGAAGAAGCTCCGCGTACAACAAAACCAGGTACTGCGCTCAATCACCGGAGCTCCTCGGTTCGTGAGGAACAGTGTGCTCCACAGAGACCTGCGCGTGGAGAGCATCGACGAGTTCGTCATCGGCATGGCGAGGAAGATGTTCGCGCGCGCCGACGCCTCCGCCTGGCCCCACGTCAGGGACTTGGCGCCATGGCACGCGCGCCCGCCGGATGCGAAGCGCTTCCCGCGCGACCTCATCGCGGACGGTGCGCCCCCACCGGACTTGACGCCTGAGCAAGCCGCACTCACTCAACACGCGACTTGCTCAAACAATACAACTCCACAAACATAACATACGCCAAACCACCAGCGACGCGGCCTAGGTTAATATAGGTCGCAGCACCGGTGGTACACACACAACGAACTCTACATGCACGATCACACATGATCGCGCTCACGGGCAGGTGAGCGTCCGATCCCACACCGAGCGAAGCACACACAAATTACATATCGCTCGGTACTCACTACAACGTCCCGTGACCTGCAACGCTATTGGCTAGCTCTGATTACGTTGTAGGTCACGTGGTCAACTATCGCCGCAGGGAGCGCCGACCAAAGCCGACACCCTCGTAGCTCGATCGGTCCCTGCCGGGCCTCCCTTCGGGGTCTCACCTAGCAGGGGCCCTGGTCGCTCGGGTGTCGTGAAACGCTTCGGGCGCTCCTGCAGTAACACACCAGATAACACTGACGCGTCGCACAGTGTACGACGTAGAACAAGCCAGATGGACAAAAATATTTTTTCATGGTTTTGGAACAATATGTATAAATTAATTATTTATATAGTACTATAAATCATTTATTTAAAGAAAATGCATAGGAATTGTGTATAAAAAAATATTTCATGAATATACAGAAAAAAAAAATATCCTAATCGCTACGAGTATCAATGCTAATTAAGTAAATATGATTATACAACCTTATATAAACATATTAAATACAAAATTTTTAAATCTAACATTAGACCTATCTATTTGCATTAAAACTAATTCTCAATATCAGATTCATCGGATTCTGATTCCGATGAATCCGATAGAAGATAGTCTTCCTGAGTTTGTGGAGGCCTTGGTTGCAGTTGGAGTCGAGGCTCTATAGTGGGAGCTATGATGAGCTTTAAGACCTCCGCGCACAATTTATTAGACTTTTTTTTCGGTACTTCCCGGAGGCTGTTGATCAGAGGATCAGACGTTATAATTAACATATTGAGCAAGTCTTTAGTCGTGGCAACACGAGAGTACTTTCTGGTATTGTGCTCTCTAAACCTCCGGCAATCTTTGTTTCTCGCTTCTTGGGCTTCTTCTGAAAGCTGCCCTATTGGAACTATTGCCGTCTTAATCACCTCTGTACTGTGAATATCAATGTATGCACAGTGGCAGGCATGTCCAGTTGATCGTGCAGCTACCTCTGCAGCAGTCATTAATTCTCCAACACTCCATGATTCAACTACATCAGCAACTCTACGTTTCTTAGTTTTAAAAGATGAATCTTCAAACACTTTTTTAGGTCTTCCGGGTCGAGAAAGGTCAGCGAATGAAGTAGAAGGTTGTGGTAGAGTCGATCGCAAGCAGAATTCTATCTTGTCGCCTTCCAGCCACAACTTATTCTTATTCAGGAATCGCTCTTTTGACTTTCCTGAAGACACCCATTTGGTAGCAATTTTTGAAGAAATGCTGGCAAATTTTATCTTAATTTCCCTTTTACTATCTTCAGTGATGTCAGAGAAACCACACTTAGCAAAATAAATTCAAATAGACAGTCATTTCTTTCGTTTTTGTCATGCTTAAGCCACTCTTCGAAAAACTCTATTTTACTAATAGAGTAAAGCGTTCCTAAAACAAAAGGAAAAAAAAGTGTTATACTCAAGTGTGCTACATAAAGTATGTCACATAATTATCTATAGCCATGTAGCTAAGACATATCAAAAATTCAGACTGGATACAAGAGGATACATGGCTTTTCCAAGCCTGATAAGTTCGAAAACAAACAAAAACATGGCTTTTTTTATGTCATTCACAAATAGTCTACTTTATGAACGTTCATGACATATTAAAAGATTCTAATAAGAAAATAATATAATATAATAATAATTCATTTATTTCGAGTAATGTTAACTCATACGTGTTAGTAACAATTTGACTTATATCTATGTTAGTAATATAGTACATACCTTCAGAAGTAAAATCCATCACAAAAAATTTCCACAAAATTAGAACTACCACCATGAGATGTTAGTGCAAGTGTCGCAAAAATGCAAGTGACCTATTTGTTTAATTACATTTACCTCATTACCTTACTTTGATAAACGATGGCTCATCAGTGTGGAATGTTAGACGTAAAAAAATCTTGGAATCAGAGGTTTAAGAGTGTTGTTTACAGGTAGAAAGTACAAATTTCCGGCAATTTGATAATGACTTTTGTCCACCTGGCTTGTTCCACGCCGTACACTGTGCGTCGTGGAGAAATCCCGCGAGCTTAGTAGTTATCCAGCCCACGCGTCCATGAGATACACCCTACGCCCGGCCCCTAGCTATTAGGGGCTGCGATCCCGACACTTCGGGAAGGGGGCCATTGCCCCGACCCCGACTCCTCGCACCCCTTGCGGGGTGAAGAGAAGACTACTCTGGATTCTGGTGCAATCAGTCTATCTTCGGATTAGACTCGATAAAGAGCTCTGCTCCCAACAGAACTGTTGGTTTACATGGTACAGTCTACGCTGTATATTGCATATGCGGAATTGCTGAGGCGATACCATATGCTATAGCTATATTGCTTAGGCGATACGCTATTTGGGTTGTTGTTCCCACTATAAAAGAAAGAAGAAAAGAAAAACCATTTATTGACACAACATAAGACAATCACAATAGGGAATAAAAAATAAAAAAAACAAAAATAAAAGAATGTTGTGCCAAATAGGTCCAGTTCAGCATTATGCCAGACAGCTAGTGCCTGACGCTGGTTTTCAACTGGACCTAAGACGAGTTGCAGGTAGCATGAATCAATTACTGTTTCGAATGATTGAAATAATGAACAATAAATATAAAAAATAATAATAATAAAAAGTGCAGGTAAACAGTAATTAAACCAAACTGACTCAATTCCGGTGAGACATCACTCGGCGACAAATATAATTATCTTATACCTAGATTAAACGAGTACCTGCAGCCGGCTCATTTACACAGGACGCACACAGCTGATTATTATGGTGGTATAATACATACACATTGAAATAGACGTAACCGGTTGCCGCATTCGATTCCATTTCACATCGCGCCACCGATCACGGCCGACATAATGCAGTGAATATGAAGTGAAAGGATGGAAAATAATAACCATGATTCCATACATAATAGTGAAAAACAAGCGCTGTAAAACACAACTAAAATGTGCCATTGGGTGAGTATAAACTAAAAATTATAGCTAATTTCACCGTTTGGTTAAACATATAAAAATACATTGTACAATACTAAATTTACATTTTAGGTACCCACATTCTCTCCACGGAAAAGTTGTTACATTCCGCCGTTTGCATGACCAAAAGTTAACTGTCTGAGAACGTCCAGTGCGCATCACATGCACTATGACTATGTAGGACGCACCAATTGTCAGTAGGCCATACCCACAAGGTACGTATCGCCGTTATATGCGTAAGGCACAAGTGTTCGTAGCATGCAATTTGCAATATTATGACTGGATTTTTAATAATTTCAGGCCTCCAGAAATGGCGCGCCCAACAGCGCGTCACAGTGGGCCGGGGATCCAAGAAGAGACAGGGAGCACCAATAACTAATTTGTAGCTGTAAGATTATTATTATTATTTACTTTTACTTATTATATTGTAACCACACAGCTAGTCCCGTACATTTCTTTGCAAACCAGACTGTACAAGTGAAAGTGAGCGATAAATATGCTTAAATTAGTTTTTTTTTTTTTTTTAATACATTGGTCAAATAATTGATATATTTGCTTTAGACATACCTAGCTTCCGTTGCGCATCTACCAAGTACTGCCGTAAACGTCTTCTAAAACCATCGATTGAATTAGTAGCCCTAATAGGTGGCGGGATATTGTTCCACACTTTCGATGCTGCATATCGGAAGCTCCCTCTAAACGCTGTGGTTCTATGTAGCTGAACGGAAAGTTGTTTAGAGCACTGTCGTCTAGTACATGCGCGGCTGTCATTTATCCAACTCAGCTTGCTATATAAGTAAGCTGGCTGTTGGTGTTTAATGACACCAAAGAGAAGGCATGCTAAGTGCAACTTACGCCTTGTTTTCATTTTGAGCATGGCGTTTTTGTTGAGAAATGGCGTGACATGACCTCGACGGGGAATCGTGTAACAAAAGCGCGCACAGGCATTTTGCACTCTCTGTATAAGCCGGTCTGTACGAGCTAATAGACGTGGTCCGTAAACAGTGTCAACATAATTTAGTTTAGACAGAACAAGCGATTCGACAAGTTGCTCGCGAATTGTCTCTGACAGAAAAGGTCTGATTCTGTAAAGTATTTTAAGGCGGTAAAAACAGTTTTGGACCGAAGTGGCTACGTGCTTCTCGAATCGTAGACTAGTATCCATATTCAAACCGAGATTACGCGCCTCGTCCACTCGCTCAATGGGCTCATCCATCAATAGGAGATTGAGTGTTTGTGGGAGTCTTTTCAACTGCTGTCTTGTGCTAAATACCATATATTTGGTTTTGGCCGGATTAAGAGCCAAACAATTATCTTTTGACCAGACAGCTATTCTATGAAGGTCTTCATTTAAGTTAGTTATGGATGTCATATAGTCCTCTGGTTTAAAAGACAAGTACAATTGAACATCGTCGGCATATATATGGTATTTACATTTTTGGAGGCAGTTTACAATATCGGCACAATACAGTATAAAAAGAACAGGACCCAATATCGATCCCTGAGGCACCCCTCTATCAACTGAAGTAAGGGCTGATGTCAAGGTAGTTCCATCGCTTTGACAAAGCCGCACTTGTTGCTTTCTGTTGGTGAGGTAACTCTCGAACCATTTTGTGGTAGCGTCATCGAACCCGTAGAACTTTAGTTTTAAAAGGAGCAGCGAAACGTTTATTGCATCAAATGCCCGAGAGAAATCTAATAGAACCAACACTGTGCACATGCCCTTATCTTGCGCGGCTAGAATATTGTCAGTCACATCCAATAAAGCTGTAGCTGTACCGCGCTGTTTACGAAAACCAGATTGTAGTTCAGGTAAAATGTTATTGTTTTCCAAAAAAAATGTTAATTGACGACAAATAACTTTTTCATTTCTCATACACGGAAAGTACGCTTGAAGTTACCTGATCAGAGGGACGAAAGTAGTACTTTTCGTCCCGGGGAAGTGATTTTCCCTGCTGTCAAAAAAGAAAAAAACTATGCAAGCCATGTCCCTGTATACAGCCACTCTGTTATATCGCGGCGTAAAATTGCAATAAAAAATATTATCAATCATTTTGTAACACGTTTTTATACTTACCCAGGTATTTCTAATTTAGAATTCAATAAATTATTAATTAATTTAAATAGACTTGAGCAATTTTTTTTACAAAAAAATTATTTACTATCAAAAAAAATTAAAACTGACAAAAAAAACTATGCAAGCCATGTCCCTCTATACAGCCACTCCGTTATATCGCGGCGTAAAATTGCAATAAAAAATATTATCAAAAATTTTGTAACATACAGGTAATTCTAATGAGCAAAATTTTTGACAAAAAAAAACATGGCTGGTAGAATGCCACAGAAAAAAAAAGAGGTGGACAATTGATCTTCAGTTGTTTCGTCGAGTGCAAATTATTTACGTTTACAAATAAAATATTGTTTATTAATTTAATCAGGTTTGTATTTCCTTTCCTCATATTCGAAATGAAAAGCAGAGTGTTTACCTCGGGAGAAAGACCTATGTAGGCCCTCGAACCATTAGCGCCCTCGCTACGCTCGTGCGCCAAACCATCTCGGGCCTAAATAGGTCACTTTCATCCCTTGTGTAACAATCTACTATTTCCAAAACTTTAGAAAGACAGGGCAGTATACTAATGGGCCGTAAATCCTTAACATCCGCTGGGTGTGTAGTTTTGGGGAGAGGCTTCACAAGGGCAATTTTACACGGATCAGGGAATGTAGAGGAAGAGATAGAAGTGTTTATAATGTGTGTTATGATTGATAGGGTTTGCGGAAGAGTTAAATTTAACATCGCTAAGGTTATTTTATCATGACCTTCAGCGTTCGATTTTAGACTACCTATTATACGTGAGATTTCGAGCTCTGAAATCGGACACAGAGTGAAATTTGCTTCACTGTATTTATTTGTCTTATAAAACACAGCTTGTAAGTCACTAGCCACTGAACTTCCCGGAACGTTTAAGAAATGATGATTTATACTGTCCGGGTTATTGAAATGAGATGGAAGATCTTGACTCTCTTTGGCAGTTGTAACAGTTGATTTAATATTTTTCCATAACAAAGTTGGGTTTTTAATTTTATTATTAATGTTGTACTTAAAATATGCCACCTTTTCGTACCATAAAGAACTTTCTACCAAAGACTTAAGTTGTTTGTAGTACTCTTTTTTAGGGTTCCGTAGCCAAATGGCAAAAACGGAACCCTTATAGATTCGTCATGTCTGTCTGTCTGTCTGTCTGTCTGTCTGTCTGTCTGTCCGTCCGTATGTCACAGCCATTTTTTTCAGAAACTATAAGAACAATTCTGTTGAAATTTGGCACGTAGATGTATTCTGTGAACCGCTTTTAGATTTTGACACAAAAATAGAAAAAAAGCAATAAATTTTGGGGGTCCCCATACTTAGAACTGAAACTCAAAAATTTTTTTTTCGTCAAACCCATACGTGTGGGGTATCTATGGATAGGTCTTCAAAAATTATATTGAGGTTTCTAATATCATTTTTTTCTAAACTGAATAGTTTGCGCGAGAGGCACTTCCAAAGTGGTAAAAATTGTGTCCCCCCCCCTGTAACTTCTAAAATAAGAGAATGATAAAACTAAAAAAAATATATGATGTAGATTACCATGCAAACTTCCATTGAAAATTGGTTTGAACGAGATCTAGTAGGTAGTTTTTAAGTAATCAGCAATTTTCCTCTAAAAACAAACTTAATTATGCGGTCGGAAAAAAACAAGATAATTGCGACTTTATTGCGTATTTTTTCTTTGCAATGGTCGGAACCCTCGGTGCGCGAGTCCGACTCGCACTTGGCCGGTTTTTGTTTGTGATTTAGTGTCTCTATAGCTAGCTAAAGCTTTGTCCCGCAGTCTCATCATCAATCTAATAGTGTCTGTGATCCAGGGATATGTGACTTCCTTGATTGTACAAGTTTTGACCGGTGCATGTTTATCAAATAGTGCAATAACACACTGATTAAAAGTATATACCATTTCATTAACGCTGGCTAACGTGGGTATACCCTCGGTGTATAGGTTAGTTAGATCGGCATTGAAGGTATCCATGCATATGTTTTTAAGCGGCCGAAACTTACAAACATATGGCTTAAGTTTGGTTTTTCCAATGTTGAACTCGCCAACAATGATGGAGTGGCCGTTAAACGAACCGAATGCTTCTACGGACGTATGTGTGGCCCTTAGGTCAGTACACAACAAGTCTATGAGCGTTTCGCTGCTGCCTGTAAAGTGAGTAGGGGAGGTGACCAATTGAGTAAGACTAAGATATTTTAGGAACTCGTTAATTTTTTTTGATTTGTTTTCATTTGGGACTAACATATTAACATTAAAATCTCCGAGCAAAATGAAATGATCACAACCCCCTAGAGTACTGAAGGTGTCAGTGATAGCATCTATAAAGAGGTCAAGGTCGAGCCAGGGTGGTCGGTATGCCGTACCGATAGCAATCTTCTTCCCGTTCATGGAAAGTGTCAGCCACATCTGCTCAACCGATTCGAACCTGGGATCGACAGCGCTAGTCCACGTACGCGCGCTATACGAACGTGGAACTTTGTTTCTGTTCGTCGCTATTCTTATTATTGCTATTATTGTTATTATTGTTATTATTGCTATTATTGTTATTATTGCTATTATTGTTATTATTGTTATTATTGCTATTATTGTAATTAATGTGAATAAATCTACTTTCAATTGTCAGTTTGTGGCTATTAAATCCCTGCAACATGGGAACTCCAAACCCTGACATACCGCTTTTGGCCCCTGATCCTACAAATATAATAAGAAAATATAAATACATAAGTAATATAATAATAACATACATACAATATATATCCATTCCATGAGGGATCGAGTAACAAAAATAGAAAAAAAACTGAACCAATTAAAATTTAAGAGGATAAATAGTGCTTAAATACCATATTTTTGAAAATCGCAAGAGATTGTGCACGTCTTATCTCCACTGGCAAAGCATTCCATAGCCGTACAGCTTGAATTGTAAAAGATTTGTCGTAGAAACTAGTGGAATGCATCGCCATCTCAAGCTTCAAGTTTTCTGATAACTGATGACAATGTTTTCAGACTTGACCGTGATGATGGTTATGGGGGGTAGCATGTATTGTACACAAATCGGTTAAAGCACAAATGCGTAAGGTAAATAACTTTAATACAGGTATTGAACTCTTGTGCATTCAATTGTTAAATTGTCAGTGTATTGAGAATATCGTTGCTATTTACTGCCCTTCGACTGTTCGTACAAACGGCCAGTCTAAGGCGGTAGCAGACGCAAACCAACATAAATGTGGTGTGCGTAAAATCAACGGGCGTATTACTTCGCCTACTTATTAGTGTTTGCTTCACAATAACCCGTTGTCCACGCACACACTTGCAACTTTTTGTCAGTATTAAATACTGCAGGTAATATGAAGCATAAATTTAGCTGTTCCAATAATCTTCTCTGTGGCGCAATGGTCGAGCGTACGGTTAATATCAGCTGACGGCGCGCTAGCACCGCAGGATCGAAACCCCAGTCGACGTCATTTTTTTGTATGTTTTAATAAAATATTTAACATTATTTTGTTGGTTCAATTCATTGCTTATTAACTATTATTGATGATTAGCTAGTAATATTTGGTTGGAAATATTAATTGCCTGCCCTCTATAAATGGCAATTCATGTAAGTTAGTAGTTTAAGTTTATCGACATAATGCTATTGACTATCGGGCTGTCATCACATTTTTAGACATTATACCCTGCGTGTTTTGAGAATGTGTTAGAATATTTTACAGCTGCATTTAACGGTATTCGTAGCCGAGTTTTATTGTCAAAATAATGGCACGAAGGACATCATTAAATGATGTGTCAGGAGTTCAAATCTAAGCGGGGACTTAGTCTTTTTGTTACTTCCAAATTTTTGTATCTATTGTATTTTACTTAGATATTTTTTTAGTGATATTTCTTCTAAAAGTAATAAAATATAAATACAAAAAATATTAATGTGGAGATTACAGGTGTAATTAATTAATAACGTAAACAATCACTTCACACAGTTCCGTAGATTATTACTCAGCGATTGAAATAGAAGGAACAAAGAAAAAGTTTATAAAAGACAGCACTACGAAGAATAGAATGTTCTAAAACGATAGTAGGAGGTAAGCAAAAACGAGTACGCATCCAAACGACACGGGCTTCGCGGCCAACGCATCAATACTGACTGACAGCGCCGCGCCGCGAGCGCAACGACTAGCGGTCGGCGTATAGACCGTAGTGCATAGTTAGTTATACATTTTAAGGTAGATCAGTGGCCCAAGATTCATGAGCGGAGCGAATCGCTCGCAATGTGGGGTCCAAGTTAATATTCACGCCACAAATCTATTAACTATTACAAATATTTATATAATATAATATATTATATTTATTAATAATTTATAAATATTGAAATAATAAATATTTATTAAAAAATCATTACAATATTATATTTATTAAGTAATAAATATTAATATAGGTATAAATATATATGCGATAAATATATATTATATCATATATATAATTAATATAGGCATAAATATTAATACATTAATAATATTTATAAATAAATATTCATAAATAAAGAAAACAACAAAATAATGGATTTCCTGTTTCAACAATATTTATTATAAACTTCTATATTTACTAATACACTATTTTATAATAAGTGAAATAAGCATGGACGCTTTATTTTCATATAATACCAAGTAAGTAGATATAGGTGACATGAATCAACATGTTCGTAAGTTAGAAATCATTTGATAGGGATCATAATTTCTAATCTTACTAACAATAACATCAGTCACTTATGGATTACCCACTTGGTATATAAATTATAAATTAAATAGGTTTAACCTATACTACATTTATATGCACCATATTTACCGTTTGTTCAAACGATTTTATGCTCTATAACTAAGGTAACATGACAAAAACAGATGCAGAATATATTTATTACTGTGAACATTATTTTGCTTTTAACACCATCCTTATCAGTACGGAATAGAAGTCAAAATCGGTTGAATAAGCTGCAAAAATAGTTTGGTCGTTTTTCTAATCTTACTGTAAATGAAGTATATAAATATAAAATATTAATAACTTATCGGTGCACCGTCACTGTCTATCAGTAAGCCACTGTCACTGTTACACTGTCGTCAGTATATTTTATCATTAAACGCTCCTATGGTTTTCACCAAAATTTTGCGTCCATCCTTATCGGACTTAAAACACTTTTTATCACTAAATATAACAAATATATATTATTGCACAAATCAAAGTCCAGGCATTCCCTCGCAAAGCGTAATATTTTGTCACTGAAGATCGGACATTACCATTTTCTTTGCTGGTCGGACAGTTTAAATACTAACACCATTGTAGTCGCCGAAGCTGCATTGAAATAAGCCATATGTATCGCCACCATATTCCAGTGCTTTATGCCGTTGGGAATTCGATCTTAGCACTAGCGCGGCGTAAGCTATTATCAGTACGCTCGACCAATGCGCTAGGGAGCGGATTATATTCCAGTGCAGCGACAAGCACCCGTATGGGCGATAGCTTGTGGGCCAGGCCAACGAGGCTATTATGTGTCTCAAGTCTGCCAACCGGTGGACCCACAACTGCATAGTTCTCCTCTGTAAACAAAATGTAAAGATTAATATTGAAAAATAACCACTCGACAAACACACAACAATACTTAGATATAAATTAAAATAAAATATTAAATTTCATTGCTTACCGATATCTTTAAACGGCTTGCAATTTCACTCATTGAAATTTGACAAAACAATCATCAAATCGCAACACAATTATTTCTCTCTTGCTCTCAGTCATGGAGCACAAATTTCTCTATGCTCTCAGTAGTGTAGTTAGGTGATTCCTATGACTTTGAATCATCAATTCATAGTGAATAACTCAACAAAATAAATCTATAAAAGGTAAGGCGCACACAAAAATCCGTAGCATGATATCTGCCCGTTAGGTGCAATGAATACCAATGACGAACAAAATAATGTGATAATAATGAGGGTAGATAGAATAGATTCAAACACAGTAAAAATGAAAACATTGTTAGTTTACCTTCTTTAGAATGGTTAATATTACTAAGGTGTCGTAGAAAATATTTGTCATTGTAAACATTATTTGTCTTTTAACACCATCCTTATCGGTACGGAATAGAAATCAAATTTAGTTGACTAAACTGCAAAAATACTTTGGAAGTTTTTTTAATGTTATTGTAAATGAAATATAGCTAATAGTCAGCTAAGTAATGAGTTGAATCAACAAAATAATGTTAAATATTTTATTAAAACATACAAAAATTTTTACGTGGCTGGGGTTTCGATCCTGCGGCGCTAGAGCGTCGTAAGCTGATATTAACCGTACGCTCGACCATTGCGCCACAGAGAGGATTATTGGAATTGCTAAATTTATGCTTCATATTCCCTGCAGTATTTAACCCATCGTATGCCAGGTAATTAAAGACAATAGAAATCAATTGTGTCTCGCGCGGATCCACGCTTCGGGCATACAATACTGACAAGAAGTTGCAAGTGTGTGCGTGGACAACGGGTTATTGTGAAGCAAACTCTAACAAGTAGGCGAAGTAATACGCCCGTTGATTTTACGCACACCAACATTTATGTTGGTTTGCGTCTGCTACCGCCTTAGACTGGCCGTTTGTACTTTACAAAGAGATTGGGATCATTTATTTTCGATTGCAAATAATAAAACTTTAATTTTAGGTGACTTTAATGGTCACCATTCCAACTGGTCATATAAAACCGATCAACGTGGATCTCAGATTTTCGATTCAATGATAGATCATGACTATATTTCAGTTAATGATGGAAGTCCTCGTATAAGATTAGTTAATAATGTTATGCAACAATCCTCGCCCGACATTTCTTTTATTTCTTTAGATTTGGCTATGAATTTTATTTGGAAGGTTACTAATGAATCGTTAGGGAGTGACCACTTAATTATTAAATTATCCACAAATTTTATCGTTGCTAAGGAAACCATTAGAAAAAGGAACTTTAAAAAAGCTAATTGGGAAAAGTATGCTTCGTCCGTAGAGAGTATTCTCCGTGATTCAACCGCCCCCGTAGACCCGCAGTTGTGTTATGACTTTTTCGAAAACACTTTACAGAAGGCTGCAGATTCTCACATCCCTCAGATGGTTATTCCACAACATATCAGCTCTAAGTTTAAACCAAAACCATATTGTAGTCCAGATTTATCTAGATCCGTGGCAACCCGACGGTTAGCCCTAGCAAAGTTTAGGCGTAATCCTACGCCACTAAATTACGCAATACTGCAAGAAAAAATTATAATATGCTGCGGGCGGGGTCGAGAGTTGAGATCTCCCTTTCCCGCTCCGCAGCTTCCTTCTGCGACATCACGTCCTCGCAGAAGGACACCACCGCGTCCCACGACTCTGCGCTGCCGACCATACTCCGAACAACGGCCGGCAGCGACAGATCGCCTCCTACTTCAGAAGTGAGGGCACGGCGCTGCTCCTCCCAAGCCACACACTCTTGGAGCGTGTGTTGCGCCGTGTCCTCCCCACAATGGACGCAGTGGTGGCACCGAGCGTCCGACTCCCTGCCTATGCGACACAGGTACTTGCCGAAGCACCCATGCCCCGACAGCACCTGCGTCGCCCGAAACGACAGGGAGCCGTGCCTTCTCCCGAGCCATGCGTCGAGCACTGGCCGGATCGCCTCGACGGTAGCGAGGCCGTATAATACCTCCCCTGATCCAACTCACCGACTCTCACAAGAGACATATGGTTAGATATGAGATAGTCATCCATAAACTCTGTGTACTGACGATGCAGTTCAGGATCACGCAACAAACGCCGTTCAATAGCATGGAATCTTCGCAAAGCAATACTTCGAGAACCTTCAAAAGTCGGCTCTTCCCGCTGTTTGAACGGTAGTTGTACCATATATCATGGTCACTAACATATGACTGCTCGCACGATAGTTCCTCTGGTGTCAATGACAATGCCCGAGGGACGTTATCGATTTCCCAAAAACGCTGAACGAGGGACGTTAATTCATCATCGGGTTTCGATGAAACCTGTAATAAAGTTGAACTCACAAGCGGTGTTCTACCTAACAGAAGCCAACCGAAAGCAGACTCAATGGCACGAGGCCTATAACGACCACCTTGGATTTGACGATTGAGAAGAGAGTCAGCAAACACATCTGCACCTAACAGAAGGTCGATAGGCCCTGGAATATCAAAACCTGGATCAGCCAATGGTAGCGGTTGTGACCAACCTACGGTATTTATTTTAGCAATTGGTTGATCACCACATATGGATGCAATAACATGCATGTCTATGTCAAATAGTGACTGGTCCTTAGAGCCAATTGTACAATGAACAAACCCAACGATATTAGCTGGCGTCCCACCTAAACCATTAATATGAGAATCGGAAGGAATCGGGTTAAAGTTTAGTCGCTGTACTGCCTTGCAGGTTATAAAATTGTTCTGACTACCCATGTCAAACAGGGCACGGAACGAATGAAAATCCCCATTTGCATCGCGTATTTGAACGATCGCTGTTGCAAGTAAAACTGTGGTGATTAATGATGAATTAGAGTATAAAGTTGTATTCGATTCCTTAGTAAATAAAGACACGGACTGTGAGTCAACATTGCTCGTCGTACAGCCAGCGTTTCCTTCAGTGGTGTCCTTGTGAAGCAAGGAGTGATGTTTATGTTTACACTTCATACATCGAAAAATTGAACTACAGTTTTTAATATGATGAGATGACCGTAAGCAATTAAAACACCATTTTTTATCACCAGCTATCACCATACGCTCATCTACTGATTTATCTAAAAAGGCTTTGCACTGGGTTATCAAATGAGGTTCCTGACAATAGGAGCATTTTGACATCGAAGAACTAGGTTGAGCGTTGACGCTGTTTTTAATATTAGATTCTGGTTTAGCTGATGACTGAGTGGAGGTTAAGTTACGGTTTTTAGGATTATCGACAACGAGAGCATGGGAGACGTTATTACGTTTGGAGTAATGACCGGATGGTTTTAATTTATCTACAAGTGACTGAGCCGGTTTGCTAGATTCGGTAAAGTGATTATCACGCAGAAGTGCCTCACATTTTGAATTTAGAAATTCTTTTATACCTAAAAGGGTAGGCAATTCTGTCCGACCGCATCTCTCTTCGAATTCACGACGCATCTTCGAATCTAATTTAGATAGAAAGTGATAGACCATAATAAAATCCCAATGCTCGATCGGAAGTTGTAATTTCTTTAATATACTAAGATTTTCGTCAATAGTGTCAAGCGTTTTACGGAACTCAATCGCGTTTTGAAATTTAAAAGAAACATTTAAAATGTCCTTCCAGCAAGTGAAAGCTAAATCTCGTTTATTTTGATAACGGTTAAGCAAAGCAGCGTATGCTTCAGGGTAATATTCACCCGACACGGGAAACGTTCGAACAAGCGTCAACGGATCACCGCTCAATGTAGAAATTAAATAATGAAATTTTTCAATATCCGTCAATGTATGTCGATCGTGAATGAGAGCGCTATAAGTGTCAATGAACTCAGGCCACAGCTTGATATTACCCGAAAACGTAGGTAGTTGAATTTTAGGAAGTTTGATGTGCGAAGGTGGCAGTGGCAACTTATTGCATGTACCAGAAAAATTCAAATCATTCTTTGTCAAACTACGATGTTCCTTCCTCAGCCCTTTGTCTTCCGGGGGCGCGGTATCTCTTTCGAACGTCCCGCAGCCCCGGCAGGCTATGGCCCAGTGGGAGGGCCCCGTCGCTTATTGCTGACAGCTCTTTGAGGCGCGCGTGGAACACGAACGCGCCGTCGACGCGGGTCTGGTCCTTGCCGGACGGCGAGCCACCCATAGCTCACCGTCCGCAGCCCCGCGCCTACGGTGGCCGGGAGTCGTCTCGCGGCTCCCGACGCCCGTGGCGTCTCCCGCGGCGGCTGGGGCGTGAGGACTGTCGCTCCCTCACGCGTTCCGCCGCCTCCTTCTCCAGCATAACTGATTCGCAGAAGGAGGTGACGGCCTCCCATTCCATCTCGCTCCGGACCATGGCCTGAACCAGGGCCGGACGCGAGAGGTCGCCGCCGCCGATCGCCCCTACGAGGACACGGCGGTGCTCCGCCCAAGCGGGGCAAACCTTCACCGTATGCTCCACCGTGTCCTCCGGGCGATCTACGCAATGGTGACACCCGGGCGTTACCTCCCGCCCGATTTTGTGCAGGAACCTCCCGAAGCAACCGTGCCCGGTAAGGACCTGCGTCAGGCGGTAGGTGAGGACGCCGTGGCGTCTCTCTAGCCACTCCTCAAAGAGGGGACTTACCGCCGCGATTGCGGCGTGCCCTGCACTGGGTTGCAGCAGTCGCTCTTTCCACTCCGCCATGAGATCACGCCGGAGCTCCGTCCGCCAAGCCGCGATTTGCCGCGGCAGCGGAGGTTCGCCCCGGCGTTGGGCCATCGCGCGCCACTCGTACAGGCGCGCGAGGACCACCGCCTCCAGATCCCACGGCGGCAATCCGGCAAGGAGGCCCGCCGCCTCGCGGGAGATCGTGCGATAACCCCGGATCAGCCTAATGGCCATCGTCCTCTGGGGCGGGTTCAGGTACCGGGCACCTCGGCGTGCCACTGAACCCGCCCACACCGGGGCCCCATAAAGGGCCATGGATCGCACGACCCCCGCGTAGAGCCTCCGGCAGGAGGCGTTTGGACCCCCCAGATTGGGCAGGAGCCGCTTGAAGGCGGCCCCGGCCCTCTCCAGTTTGGGAGCCAAACGTCGGAAGTGCTCCGCGAAGTTCCACCGGCTGTCGAGGACAAGTCCCAGGTACTTCATCGTCGACTCGACGCCGATGTGAACCCCTCCCACCATGAGCTGGAATCCCGCGGGTGAAGTGACATGACCTGAAAATAAGAATCGTCAAAACGACTACGTATTACGTCATCATCCCCATCACTATCCTGAGACGAGTCTAAAAGTTCGAGTATCGCAAAATGCGCCTGTTCAAATTCCGAAACAATCTTCTCGACCTCATCACAATATGACAAAAATAAATCACGTTGACTATCGTTAGATATCGCCAGAGTTCCCACCTCTAGTGCTTTACACATACGATTCAATGCAATAGTACGTTTACGACGCAATGACGGTAAATCGCTAGGAATATAACCTCCAGATTCAATGTGCTTTGTTTTAGATCTACTCGAAAAACTTAATTTCCTAGCAGTACGTTTTGGATTGTACGACATTTTGATAAACAGCGACGCTCAAGAATATCAATAATAACCGACAACAACGATAGCTTCAACTGGTAACGTTTTATTATGCAAGTTATTAATAAGAGCAAACACAATGCCCCGAAAAACTCGATCACCTGCATAAAATTTGGAAGTAAAGAGATCACACATCCAAAAGACATAGCCAATACATTTAATAATTACTTAATAGATAAAATACAACCAACAATTAACGCTGGAACAAACTCAACGTCATTAATTCCTAGCAGAGCCCAATCAATGTTTATGGCTCCTTCTACCCCCTATGATATACTAAATATTATTATGAAACTAAAAAGCACGAACAGCGTTGGCTACGATGGTATTGCCACAAAAATTTTGAAAGCCGTTGCACGTGAAATATGTTGTCATTTGAGTTTCATTATTAATCTTTGCATTAGTGCAGGTGTATTTCCTGATGCATTAAAGAAGTCTATAGTCAAACCGCTATATAAAAAAGATAGTCACAAATTAATGATAAATTACAGACCAATCGCACTTCTACCAGTTATATCTAAAGTGTTCGAAAAATACATATCTCGTGAAATGAATACCTATCTAGAAAAATATAATATATTAAGAGACGAACAAAAGGGATTTCGAAGAAATAAAAGTATAAATTTGGCTATTTATGAGTTTCTACAAAATGTCATGCAAAATGTTGATAAGAGAACACCAGTTTGTGCCATATTCTGCGACATGACACAGGCCTTTGACTGCGTCAATTATAATTCCTTAGCTGACAAACTTGAAGCCTATGGTGTTAGGGGCAACGTTTTAGATTTAATTAAATCTTATCTACATAAACGTAAACAGATAACTGAAATCAACAAAATAAATATAAAAAGGAAACGCGAAGAAACTGCAAGATCAGAGGAACGCGAACTTATATACGGAGTACCTCAAGGCAGTGTATTGGGACCTCCGTTGTTCATTTTGTATATAAATGACTTGCCTAAAGTAACTAAACATCCGATGACACTTTTTGCTGACGATTGTACCTTGACAATAGCTTGTAATGACATAAACACATATAGAGAGGACATTAATAATTCACTAATATCTATTATAAATTGGTTAAATGATAATAATTTGATAATTAATTTAAAAAAGACTAACATAATGTATTTTAGACAACGTACAATAACAATTGACAATCTTAATGTTCAATTTAGTAATATAAATATCAATGAAACGGACACTACGAAATTTCTGGGACTATTAATAGATTCTAAATTGAATTGGAAACCCCAAATAGAGGCAATTAGTAAAAAATTAAGTAGTGCAGCCTACGCTTTGAAACAACTTGCTGCGGTTCTAAACACAGATGCGCTGATTACTGCTTACTATGGATTAGCTGAATCAATAATTAGATATGGAGTTATTTTTTGGGGGAATAGCACGGACAAAGAAATAGCGTTTCGGGCACAAAAAAGATGCATTAGATCGATGTTTAGACTGCAAACAACAGATAGCTGTAAATCTTATTTTATAGAACGTAAGATATTGACATTGCCCTCATTATATATCCTGGAAGTAGTAATGTTTATTAAATCCAATCCCCATTTATTCCAGCGTTTGTCTGATGCTGTCCCTAGGAATAGACGTGATAATTTCAAACTCTGTGTTCACGGCGCTAAAACAACTCTTATGCGTAGGAGCATCTTTTGCATGGCTCCGACCATTTTTAATAAATTGCCCAAATCATGGAAGTCCTTAAATATATCTGCTCTAAAAAGTATATTGAAGAGTTTCCTAACTGAAAGAGCATATTACTGTATAGCAGAATTTATGAAAGAAGAAAATTTTCCTTGTTTATAAGATGACAATGCTTGTTTTTTTAACATGTTATTTGGAATTGTGATTATAATATTATTTCATATTTTTTATTGACCTTACTTTGACATTGAATTGTATCTTAAACATTTGCTTCTTGACTTTTTGATGAAATGATGAATATTATCACGGTTTATGCACCATCTCTTCTTACCAATTTGTACGCCACGTTAAGCGGCTGAACATGATAGATCTTAATGTGAATCCTTTGTTATCTTGCATGCAATGTATCATGTACACCATGTTTAAACAAATAAATTTACTTACTTACTTACTTGCCAGAAGTGTCAATATAGAAAAACTTATATGCTTACACAGTTTAGCAAGATTGCAAGTTGTAACAGTTGATCGGTAAAACCAGAAGAAAATACCCACGTAGATAATATTATCAATATTACTCACGTAGATATTTATTACTCGCTTAGATAGATAAACTAAATTTTTAAACGATATGTTAAGGTAGGTAGGTAACTCACTGGGGTGCGCGCAGAAAACCTCCCCGTGTGTCTGGTGGCTGCTGGTCCCTTTCGGATACGTCCGGGGGGAAGAGCAGTCACTGGGCCGGTGCACCCTGGGCACGGGCAATAATCTCTTCGTGGGGGGTGGGGTAGAGGAGATTATTGCTCGTGGCGAATTTCTGCAGGAGCGGAGAAGTCGCTCCCGACGGCTCCCTTTCGGCACTCTGCACGCTGCAGAGCGCACGCTAAGGGAGCGAGGTGGTAGGCCAAGAGGCGCTTCACGCCTGGCGGCCCTGAGCAGTGGCAGGCTTGCTGCTGCTCGAGGTGGGTTCTTCGGACAAAAAAAAAAAAAAAAAAAAAAAAAAACTACAAAAAAAAAAAAAAAACTACAAAAAAAAAATAATAAAATTTAAAAAAACCACTAAAATTACCTCAAAATACATAAAATCTACAAAAAAAAAAAACACAAAATCAAAGAGAAAATTTATAAAACTAATCTGAAAAATAACACAAAAAAAAATATATATTAGCATTAAGTTTAGTTTTAAGATGCCGAACCACGGGCGGCTTAGCCTGTTTCGAGGCATTCGCGGGCCTCGGGAGGACCAAATCCCCTCCCAAAAAGTGCGACCGCATCACCTTGGGGAAGTGGTGTGAGTACAACCCAACGTAATTATGAGAAAATGTCCGATTCAGAGAATGTTTTGTCGTGCGCTCCGGCTGACGCCCGGCGCTCGCGGGTACCCGGGCCCGCGAGTATGAAATCGGTTACCGAAGTCTGCACAGGGGTGGGCAACCAGGCCCCTGTGTCAGAAATGATTACTGGCGGATGCGATCCGATTACCGGCAGAGCCGGTAACAAGAGCCGAGGAGGCTCCAGTTCTCTCGGGGACCCCATGTCGGGGAGTCGCGCGGACGTGCCTCCAAATTTTGGTTGAAACGTCCGCGCGATGTGGCCTCGGGCCGACCAGGGTCGATAGGTTTCTCGTCCAGCGAGGAGAACCTATCGGCCCCCAAAGTGCCGACAGCGCGGCGAGGCGGTGTGGCCTCGCGGTCGCGGCCGCGGCGTGATCCGCAGGGACGGTTTCTTCCGCGTCCCGACACGCCGGCGGCCAGTGAGAGGGAGGAGACCGACCGCAAGGCGATGGGTGAGGACCCAGGCGGCGTGAGCAGTGCTTCCCTCGGAAGCACCAGGACCGAGCTCAACGCCGCCAAAAGAGAGCAGAGGAAGGCGGTCGCGTCCGACGAGGTGTCGGAGATGGCGCGACGCGCCCGCGAGCGACGGGCTGCGCAAGCGGCGTCAGGAGAGGGGATGTCGGCGGTGGCCTTGAGTCGCCAGGTCTTGGACGGCGTGGACGTCGTCCTGAAGGTTGCCACCAAATCTGGCAGCCTGAAGGGCACGTTCACCCGTGCCCTCAAAGAAGCCGCCGACGACATCAAGGAGGCGGTGGGCGTTCTCCTCAATCGTACGGCCTCTGACGAGGTCAGTAAGCTGCAGGAGGAGAACAGCCGCCTCCGTCAAGATATGGAGGAACTCCGGGGGCAAGTCGCTGCTCTGAGCGAGCAGCAGCGGCGACAAAATGCTTCCGGCCCCTCTCCTGCCGTGGTGACTCCGACGCCTACTCCCGCACTGGTACCGACTAGTGCACGTTCGGACGACGAAGTAGAAAGAATCGTCCGAATCTGCATGCTCCAGTGCGGGAGCATGATGAATGCTCGCCTGGAGGCGATTTCTCGGCGCCTCCCTCAGGAGACCCTCCGGCCGCCTCTTGCGGCCGATAAACGGAGGGCAGAAGAGGCGTCGAGACCAGTGCCGACAAAAGCAGGGAAGCCCGCGGAGGGTAATAAAAAGCCCGCGGAGGGAACCCCTGCTGAGCCCACGACTTCCGGGTCCAAGGGCGAGACCTGGGCGACAGTCGTGGGCCGAAAGAAGGCCCGCAAAGCCGCCAAGAAGGCGACGGCCACCGCACGCGCTCCCAGCGGTCCCGCAAAGGCGGCTCCGCAACCTGCGCGTCGCGGCACTGCAAAGAGCGGTCGCAAAGCGCCGACTGTTCGCGCCCCGCGCTCCGAAGCTGTAACGGTCACTTTACAGCCTGGAGCTTCGGAGAGGGGCGTGACGTACCAGTCGGTGCTTGCCGAGGCCAAGATTAAGCTTGCTGATCTTGGCCTGCAGTCCGTGACGCTCAGACAAGCCGTCACGGGGGCGCGCCTATTTGAGGTGGCTGGTGCAGCTAGCGGCAGTGTCGAGAAGGCGGACGCTCTGGCCGCCAAGCTCAGGGAGGTCCTCAAGCCTGAGGACGTCCGGATCTCCAGGCCATGCAAAACCGCAGAGGTGCGAATTGCTGGTCTGGATGATTCCGTGACCCCTGAGGAGGTGGTGGCGGCCGTCGCTAGAAGCGGCGAGTGTCCGCCTGACCACGTGCGGGCCGGCGACATACGCGCCGACGCTACCGGGCTCGGCATGGTCTGGGTCCGGTGTCCTGTGGCGTCGGCGAATAAAATCGCCAAAAGTGATCGTTTGCTGGTGGGCTGGGTTGCAGCGAGAGTCAAGCTCCTGCAGCCCCGGCCCTTGCGGTGCTTCCGGTGCCTGGAACTGGGGCACGTCCGGGCAAAGTGCACCGCCGAGGTTGACCGCAGCGATTTCTGCTATCGCTGCGGCCGGCCCGGCCACAAGGCGGCCCAGTGCTCCGCTGAGCCCAACTGCAGCCTCTGTACAGCTGCAGGAAGGCCAGCGGGGCACAAGGTGGGCGGAAAGGCCTGTGGCGCGCCTGCCAGCAGGGCAAAAAAGAGAAAGAGGAGCAACAAGCCTGTCGGGGGAGTCTCGCAACCCCCGCAGGCTGGCTCGGCCGACTCCCGGCCCAGGACTGATGCCGAGGTGATGGAGACCAACCAGTAATGGCTCTCCATCTCCTCCAGGGCAACATCAACCACTGTGCCAGAGCTCAGGATCTCCTGCTCCAGAGCATGGCAGAGTGGTCGATTCACGTGGCTGTGGTCGCCGAACCGTATTTTGTCCCCGCCCGCGACAACTGGGTGGGGTGTTTGGACGGTTTGGTGGCCATAATCGGCGGGGCTCTGATCGACCCGTCTCGGGGCCGCGGCTGGGTTGCCGCGGTCTCGGACGGCATCGCTGTTGTGGGGGCGTATTTCTCCCCCAACAAGAGTCTCGCCGACTTCGAGAGGTTCCTTGTCGAGTTGGGCGCCGTCGTAGGCCGCTACCTCTCTCGTCCCGTACTGCTGCTCGGGGATCTCAACGCCAAGTCATCGGCGTGGGGATCCCCGGTCACCGATCCTCGGGGCGAGGCGCTGGAGGAGTGGGCGGTGACGACCGGTCTGGTCGTCCTAAATCGGGGCTCGGAATTTACGTGCGTGCGGCAGCGGGGCGGGTCCATAGTGGACGTCTCGTTCGCAAGCCCCTCTGTCGCTAGCAGAGTCCGCGACTGGCGTGTCGCCGTGGAGGTGGAGACGCTATCGGATCATCGATACATCCGATTCGACGTCTCCGCCCAGACCGCGCGCGACCGCCGTCCAGCAGCCCCGAACAACGACGGCCCGCGCTGGGCGCTTAAGCGCATCGACAGGGACCTACTCGAAGAAGCTGCAATTGTCCAGTCCTGGATAAGGGAGTCGGCGACCGACGGCACCGTCGACGTCGAAGCGGAGGCGCTGTGGTTCCGCGGGGCGATGACGCAGATCTGCGACGCGTCCATGCCCCGCGTCCGCACACAGTCCGCAAAGCGCCAAGTGTACTGGTGGACCGCCGAGATCGCGCAGTTGCGCGTCGCGTGTGTGGCGGCCCGTCGCCAGTACACTCGACACCGCCGACGACGTCGACGGAATACCGTCGAAGAGGACGCGCTGTATGAGGTGTACCGCGCGTCCAAGGAGAGGCTGTGGCTAGCCATCGGCGACTCAAAGTCGCAGGCCAGGGAAGAGCTGCTGGGGTCCCTAGACCGAGATCCGTGGGTCCTACCGTATGGTGCGAGGCAAGTTACGCCCCTGGGCGCCCCCACTCACGGAGGGACTACAGCCCCAGCTGCTGGAGGAGGTTGTGTCGGCCCTCTTCCCTGAGCAGGCGGAACACGATCCGCCATCGATGGCTTCGCCCTTGGCCACAGGCTCTCCTGAAGAGGAGAGCACCCAGGTCCCAGAAGTGACACAAGCAGAGACGAGAGCGGCCGTGTCGCGGCTCCGGGCTAAGAACACAGCGCCCGGGCCCGACGGAGTTCCTGGCCGAGCTCTCGTCTTGGCTCTGAAGGAGCTAGAGCCCCATCTGAGGGGGCTCTTCACGGCATGCCTCGAGCGGGGCCAGTTTCCCAGCGTATGGAAGGAGGGGAGGCTGGTCCTGCTCAAGAAGGAGGGGCGCCCCGCGGACTCGCCGTCCGCGTACCGGCCCATAGTGCTGCTCGACGAGGCGGGCAAACTGCTTGAGCGGATTATCGCAGATCGCCTCGTCAGCCACTTGTCTGCAGAAGGGCCGGACTTGGCGGACAGCCAGTACGGCTTTCGTCGTGGGCGCTCCACCGTGGACGCTATAATGCGCGTGAGAGCCCTGGCGGAGGAAACGGTGTCCCGGGGTGGGGTGGTGTTGGCAGTATCGTTGGATATATCCAACGCCTTCAACACCCTGCCCTGGAGTTGTATACGGGAGGCACTGGTCTACCATCGCGTGCCTCCCTACCTCCGCCGCACAGTAGGGGCTTATCTGGAGGCAAGATGTGTCACTTATAGGGGACGTGACGGCGCAGGAAGGCGCGTCACTTCGTGCGGTGTTCCACAGGGATCGGTTCTGTGTCCGCTCCTGTGGAACATCGGGTACGACTGGGTGCTCAGAGGTGAGCTCCCGTCGGGCGCAGACTTGACGTGTTACGCGGACGACACGCTTGTCACAGCCCGAGGGAGCTCCCACAGGGAAGCAGCGTTGCTAGCTACGGCTGCGGTGTCACAGGTGGTGAGCCGCATCCGTCGCCTGGGCCTGGAGGTGGCCCTGAGCAAGTCGGAGGCCATTGTGTTCCATGGCCCCCGACGCGCGCCGCCGCCGGGATCACATATCGTGGTCGGTGGGGCCCGGATAGCTGTCGAGTCCACCATGAAATACCTTTTTTTTTTTTTTGCGCTGGGAAAAAATGCGTTACGCATACCCCCCATCCAGGGGAATGGGGGGGTATGTGGGACTCCCCGGGCAAGCCCGGTATACCCACTAAAACAACCCAGCGGCATTCCCGCATCGTCTGAAAGGAGGGGGACTGGGAAACCGGCGTAGCCTTTACGTCCAGTCCCCCTCGACGATTGCCCGCCTCAACGGCGGCGGGCCCCTCACGTCCTCCCCATTGGGGGAGGGTCGGGAATGTCCGGCGGAGGTGGTGTGGAGTGCAATGCGGGCGGAGGCGCCCCCGCGCCTGTCGCCCGCCCATCACCACCGCGAGGAGGGAGAAGAAGACGTCTTCTCCGACCTCGTCTTCGCCTTCGGAGCGGCGCAGCGAGGGGGTCGTCCTCCCGTGCGCGCTCCGCCGCCTCCTTTTGCGAAATGACGTCCTCGCAAAAGGAGGCGACCGCGGCCCAAGCCCCCTCGCTCCCCAGCATGGACAGAACAACGCTGGGAAGCGAGAGATCAAGGCCGATCTCGGCAGTCAGACATCGGCGCGGCTCTGCCCAGGCGGGGCAGACCTCGAGGGTGTGCCGCGCCGTGTCCTCTGCCGCGCCGCAGTGGTGGCACGCTGGGGTTTCCTCCCTCCCGATCCTGTACAGGTGCGAGCCGAAGCAGCCGTGCCCCGACAGCACCTGCACCAGACGAAAAGAGAGGAAACCGTGCTTCCGCTCGAGCCATTGCCGCAGAACTGGCCCGAGCGCGTCCAGCGTCCGGCGGCCAAAAGTGGCGGTGGCGAGGTCGTCCGTCCAGTGGACGACGATGGCGTCCCTCGCCTCCCGCCTCGCGGCCTCCCGCTCCTGCGCGGTGGGGCGCTCTCCGAGCGCCCTTCGGTGCGCCGTCCACTCGTACACCCTGGCGAGCACCCATGCCTCGAGCTCCCAAGGAGGGGTACCTGCCAGAGCGCACGCCGCCGAAAAACCAACCGACCTGTAGGCCCTCGCCACCCGCAGTGCAATGGCCCTTTGTGGCCTGCGTAGGGCGGTGGCGTTCTCCCTCCTGCGGAGGGAGTCCGACCAGATTGGGGCCCCATAGAGGGCCATGCTCCGCAAGATGCCGGCATACAGACGCCGGCACCGTGCGCCGGGTCCCCCCAGGTTGGGGAGGAGCCATGAGAGGGCGTCAGCGGCCCTCAGCAGGCGCGTCGACAGCCCGTTGAAATGTGGGCCGAAGCGCCACCTGCTGTCCAGCACCAGGCCCAGATACTTCATCTGGGGCCTCACCTCTATCCTGACGCCCTCCACAGCAATGTGGGCGTCGGGAGGGCAGCGCTGCCGAGGCCCGCGGAAGAACACGGCCTCGGTCTTGTTCAGCGCCACCCTCAACCCCAGGTGGCGGATCCTCCCTGCCACCAAGGACCCGCCAGCCGACGCCAGACAGGCCGCCTCCCCAAAGTTCTTCCCCCGGGCAGTGAGGAGTGTGTCGTCCGCGTAACAGATCACACTCGTGCCCGGGAGAAGGGCCCCCCGCAGGAGCCAATCGAATCCTATGTTCCACAGGGTGGGCCCCAGCACCGACCCCTGTGGAACGCCGGCCTCCGCGCCGTACCGCCTCAACGTCGACATTTTGTCTACAAGGAGGACCTCGCGGTCCTCCAAGTAGTCGGCCAAGAGGCCCCTCAAGTATGAAGGCACTCCGTGATATCGGAGTGCCTCCAATATAGTCGAGTGGGGGACGGAATTGAAGGCGTTGGCGATGTCGAACGACACCGCCAGCACCCCGTCCCCCGCGTCCATCGCCTCCTTCACCTGGCCTTTGAGTAGGGCCAGGGCGTCGATGGTGGACCGGCCTCGTCGGAAGCCGAACTGGGCGTCCGACAGGTCCGGCCCCACCCCCCGCAGATGGTCGTTGAGGCGGCAGGCGATGATCCCCTCGAACATTTTACCGACCTCATCGAGCAGAACGATGGGCCGGTATGCCGAGGGGGAGTCGACCGGGCGTCCCTCTTTACGGAGGAGGCACAGCTGCCCCTCCTTCCAAGGTTTCGGGAACCTGCCAGCTGTAAAGCAGGCGGTGAAGAGGTACCGAAACCTGTCCTCCATTTGAGCGGCAGCAATGGCCACCACCCGAGCAGGGACGCCGTCCGGTCCAGGCGCCGTCTTTTTGGCGCGGAGGCCGAGAACACCCGCGTGGAACTCCTCCGCAGTCACCGGGGGGACCTCTTCCCCCGGCGAGGCCGCATCCTGCGGAGGGTCCATCATTGGTGGGGTGAAGTCGGTCTCGCGGTGCGGGAACAGCGACCGGACCACCCCATCCAACAGTGCCGGCTCGAGGGTTTCCGTCAGCGGGGGACCATGGGGGCGCAGCTTGTTTCGCGCCGCCTTGTATGGCCTCCCGTACGGATCCCTGTCGAGGGACTCCAGCATCTCGGCCCTCGCCGCGTCCTTGGAGGCGCACATGGCCGTCTTGAGGGCCGCCTTTGCCTCTTGATACGAGGCGTAGAGACGGTCCTCCTCCGCCAGATTGCGGTTGACGGCGGCGCGCCGACGGCTCCGCGTGTAGGCCCGCCTGACTGCCGCACAGGCGGCGCGGAGCCCCGCCAGTTCCTGCGACCACCAGTAGACGGCGCGACGAGGAGGCGGACGGCGAGAGCGAGGCATGCTGGCATTGCACACCTCGGTCAGGGATCCCCTGAGCCGGACCGCTGCGGCGTCGACGTCCGAGGGCTCAACAGGGGGCGACAGCCAGTCCTGGAGGAAGGCCGCCTCCATGGCTGCCTCCCGGTCCAGGCGAGTGAGAGCCCACCGGGGGAATGGAGACCCGTTGGAGCGGGCCATCTGTCCCCGGGGACTCTGGGTGGAGATGTCGAACCGCACGTATCGGTGGTCCGACATGGTTTCCACCATCTCCACCCGCCAGTTCATGATGCGCGCGGCTAGTACGGGGGTGGCGAACGAGACGTCGACCACTGACCCTCCCCGCTGCCGCACGCACGTGTGGACCGCCCCCCTGTTGAGGAGGGACACGCCGCACGACGTCGCCCAAAATTCGACGGCGCGCCCCCGGACGTTGCAAGAGGCAGCCGGGTTGCCCCAAGCCGCCGACTTGGCGTTTAGGTCGCCCAACACGACGACCTGTCGCGGCGCCGCCCTCCCTACGACTGCAGTGAGGATCTCCAAAAAGTCCTCGAAGTCGGAGAGAGGGCGGTTTGGGGAGAAATATACCCCAACAATGGCCATATTCGCCCACGCGGCGGCCACGTATCCCGGTCCCCTCTCTAAGAGCGAGAGGGGAGGGGAGTCTGTGGAGGGCCGCGACAATACGGCCACCAGGCCGTCCAGGTCGCCCAGCCAATGCCCGGGGACCGAGTAGGGCTCGGCGACCACCGCCAAGTCCACCAACCACTCAGCCATCGTCTGTGTCAATAGATCCTGGGCTGCCCGGCAGTGGACCATGAAATACCTGGGATTGGTGCTCGACAGCCGATGGGAATTCGGACCCCACTTCCGGCGGCTGGCGCCCAAGCTGATGGGCGCGGCGGGCGCGCTTTCAACGCTGCTTCCCAATATGGGGGGCCCGAGCGCCGCCTGTAGGCGGTTGTATGTGGGAATCGTGCGGTCCATGGCCCTGTATGGGGCCCCGGTGTGGGCGATGGACCTGACGGCCTGCACCATCGCCATTCTGCGAAAGCCGCAGAGGGCGATGGCCGTCAGGGTCGTCCGCGGGTACCGCACGATCTCCTACGAGGCGGCTTGCGCTCTGGCCGGATCCCCGCCCTGGGACCTGGAGGCGAAAGTACTCGCGTCGCTGTATCGGTGGCGCGAGGAAGAGCGGGCACGGGGCTTCGGACCGGTGCAGCGGCAGATCGCGCTGCGCCGTACGGAGCTCCGCCAGGTCTCGGTGGCGGAATGGCGGGAAAGGCTTCTGCGCCCTACCGCCGGCCTCGCTACCGTCGAGGCGATCCGGCCAGTGCTCGACGCATGGCTCGGGAGAAGGCACGGCTCCCTGTCGTTTCGGGTGACGCAGGTGCTGTCGGGGCATGGGTGCTTCGGCAGGTACCTGTGTAGCATAGGCAGGGAGTCGGACGCTCGGTGCCACCACTGCGTCCATTGAAAGAAAGAAAGAAAGAAAATACGTTTAATTACGTGATTGGAGACATACATATACACAAAAAAAATAATTAAAAAATACTGATACATAAGGGGGTAGTATGCGTCACAAACACGCAATACGGCCCTCGCTCAGCTTAATGCTGTGACCCTATGCGAGACAAAGTCCCAGCGCTGATTTTCAGCGAAAGCCGAATACTGACGTGATGACGTCAAATCGGTGATGCAAATAAATATAACATAAATAAATGCAATATGTAAATATTAATGTATGTACAAAAAGAACTGACTATTATATATAATATAAATTATGTACAGTGGCAACATTCCATTAGATCTAGACGTGGTCGCACGCGCTGTTATATTAATTATCTGTGCCATTCGGCTGACAGAATCTATTATAAGAGAAAATTTGTGATGTAATAATGGCGAACCGACGCTTAGTAATATTATGTAATGGATATGGAGATTTGTTGATAATTGTTGTGGTGAGAGTTGTGTCTGTGTATATGAGATGATTAATTTGTACAGTGAGTAAGTATCAAGTGTTAGTGTGTCAACGTGCCAGGAAATAGAAAGTGTGTTGGTAACAGGACGGTGAGTAAACTTATAAACTAGGTACTGCAATGGATTTAAGCCCAGAAAGGGCATAGTAGTTTCAATAAAGCCCAAAAAAATAAAATAAAAACAACGAACAATGAGAATTATGTAACATAAGCAACATTTAAATTAGAATACAATTATTTATTGGCGAATTAATTAGGATTTACATTAACATAACATTTTACAGATAAAAGATGATTGAAGACATAGACATGGAGGAATAAAGACAAAGGAAACTGAGACCAGAAACATCATCTGCGAGTGTGCTTCAAAAGCAGCCCACGCCATGGGAGATCCCTAAGCCAGAGCATGTATGCCATGACCCTGTAGGTAAGTAACAATACCATACAAATACTACTAGCTTTGGTTAGTTTGATCGAGTAGTAATAGCTTTTTAAGTTGGTACTTGAACGGTTGCTTTGATTTCAGGCGTCGCAATGGTGGCGGGAGATCATTCCAACAGTGTGTGGCTGCAAACTTGAAACACCCTCTGAATGCTGTAGTGTGATGCATTGGTACCACTAGTGGGCATACCGAGGAACGAAGACCGTGCTCTGAGTGGACATGTTTCCAGGTCAGCTTGTTGTATAGATATGCTGGCTTGTTAGTACCAATAATGCCAAACAGCAAATTAGCAAAGTGAAGCCTCCTCCTGGCAGCCATCTTCAATAAATTAAGTTCATTTATGTACGGAGTCACATGACTTCTTCGAGGTATATTTGTACAGAAGCGAACACAGGCATTTTGAATCCGCTGGATAACATGCTCCGTCCTCGAAAGAAGGCATGGTCCGTACACTATATCAC
Source organism: Pyrrhia umbra (assembly GCA_963891755.1). Lineage (NCBI taxonomy): Eukaryota > Metazoa > Arthropoda > Insecta > Lepidoptera > Noctuidae > Pyrrhia > Pyrrhia umbra. The sequence continues at coordinate 11,195,951 of OY982917.1, forward strand.
AGTAGTTTAACTTGGATAGAATGAGACTGTCAACAAGTTGTTTGCGCAATGGGATGCTGAGGTATGTTCTTATTCCATATAAAACCTTTAATCTATAAAAACAGTTGCGGAGAAGATTATTTACATGGGCCTCAAATCTCAGTTCGGGATCCATAGTCAACCCAAGATTGCACACCAGCTCAACTCTCTCGATACTCTCACCCATGACAGTCAGTGCAGGATTGGCTGACAAAATTGAAGGAACTTGGATCCTAGAACCCAGAACCATAAACTTAGATTTATGGGGGTTAAGAACCAGGGAGTTCTCCTCCGACCATAAAACCACTCTATGCAAATCCTCGTTGATTTTCTGTACAGCCAAAGATGTTTCATCAGCCCTGAAAGAGATGTACAATTGTATATCATCCGCGTACATATGGTACTTACAATTGATAAAGGACTTTGTGATATCAGCACTGTATAGGATGTACAACAAAGGCCCCAAAATCGACCCCTGAGGGACACCCCTTGACACGCGGAGGGGGGTGGATGACACCCTTGACCCGTCATCCCTGTGCAGCTCTACGAACTGAGACCGGTCGGAAAGGTAGCTTCTGAACCACTCTACTGCATCTTTGTCGAAGCCATAGAAAGCCAACTTGGACAACAATAGAGTGGTGTTAATTGCGTCAAAAGCGCGGGAAAAGTCTAGCAGGGCCATGATTGTACCCTCCCCCCTATCGCGCGCTTCCAGGATATTCCCTACAACATCAGCCAGAGCCGTTGCGGTACCCCTACCCTGTCTGAACCCCGATTGCAGGTCAGGTAGTATTTTATTTGCCTCCAAAAAACTCATTACCTGAGAGTGGACTACCCGCTCTAGGATCTTGGAGAGGCAAGGCAGAATACTAATAGGTCTTAAGTCCTTTGTATCAACCGGATTATTATTTTTGGATATAGGTCGGACAATAGCGCATCGCCAGAGTTCCGGGAATGTACGCGTTGTTATAGAGCAGTTAATAATGTCGGTAATGGCTTGCAAGGTAATTGGCAAAGTAAGGGATATCATGTCAAGGCTAATACCATCGACACCCTGTGCGTTAGACCCCAGGTTCTTAATTATCTTTAGGACAGCCTCGGGACTAGTTGTTTTGAGTGTGAATATGGCATCACTAAACCTGTGAGCCTCAAAGTAGGACTGCTGTGAATCATTGAGATGACAGTTGCCCGGCACATCCAGGAATGCAGCATTAATTTCATCAGGGTTGTTGAAATGTCCTGGCAGCAATCTTTGCGTGTGATCTGGCAGCACATCAGACTTTAAGTTACGCCATAACAGTTTGGGGTCCTTAACGTGGTCATTTATGCTCTTGGTGAAATATGACTTCTTCTCGCTAGCCAGAGCCGTGATGGCTTGGTGCTTAAGTTGCAGATAATATTGTTTGTGCCCAGGTGACTTTGATTTGCGAAATCTGTCCCTAGCCTCGTCTCTCATTTTAGAGATTAGCCTGACATTGTCGGTTATCCATGGAGTGGGGCGGGTATTGAAAATCTTACATTTAAGAGGAGCATGGAGATCGAAAAGCTGGCTCACAAAGAAGTTAAATGTTTGCACCCTATCATTAACATCGCTCATGTCACTAACCAAAGCCCATGGTATGTTACCCAAATCCGCTGTGAAATAGTCCTCCAGTATATCTTTGAGTGGACGGAATACAACTGATCTAGGTTTAGACTTTGGTTTTTTAAAAATTGTCTCGCATGTTATGAATGAATGATGACCAAGCTCACAAATGTGATTCACGCTAACATTACGGGTAGGAGCATCTGTGCAAATAATGTCAATAAGCGAGCTACTATCGCCGACATAATGTGTGGGTGTTTGTACTAGTTGTAGAACATTGAAATGACTAAAAAACTCCGTGAGTTCTCTTGTTTTTGAACTATCAACATCCAGCATATTAACATTAAAGTCCCCTAGCAGAATTAAATTATCATAGGGTGCCAAACCACTAATGCTATCAGTCAAAGCGTCTAGGAAAGAACGTAACTCCAGCCAAGGCGGGCGATAGGCAGTGCCAATGAGTAGTTTTTTTTTACTGACATTAAGGTTCAACCAGAGCTCCTCAACGTTTGGGTGTTCAGGATGAGCCCTGACGCGCGCAGAAATTCCATTTTTAATGTAAAATGCGACCCCTCCTCCTCGCCCACCACGGACAGTTGTGGGACGCGGTATGTGTTTGAGTTTGTACCCTGGCACACTAGGTGCGCGGTCCTCTTCCCCTTTGCGCAACCAAGTTTCGTTGATGGCCATTATGTCCACTGAGTAGTTGCCCATGGCTATCAGAAAATCGTCTTGATTAGTACCCAGTGAACCTGCGTTCAGCAATCCGAACTTAATACATTTACTTGGAGTCATTTGTAAATGTCAATAGTGTTTTATGTACAATCATTTTTCCGGTATATAACGTAAATATGTCTAAAAATGTGTGTGTGATGTTTTGGAAGAGAGTGTAAACATGTACAGTAATTGTAAAATAATAGAATAAATGTAAATAACTTTTGTATGTAATGTATATAATATGTTTTTTTTTGTGTAATGTTAGTGTTAGATATAGTGTAATTGTGTAATATAGTTATATTAATTTGCATACATTGTGACTCACCATACGCGCCAGCCAAAATGAGAACCCCCTGTATGAAATGACTGAGACACATACTGCCCCACCCATGAATGCTGGATAAATGTATACACGTTAACAATAATAAATCTATATAGTAATCAAGCTGTTTCATTGACAGGTCCAAAAATCCTTGCGATGTCCTGAGCGGTGCGGATTCTTTGTGTGGAGTCACCTGGGCTCTTTCTAGCCAGAATTCGGCCTCGTTTGGTCCATACAAATCTCCAGTTGAAGATCCCATTGCGGGGAGGACACGGCGCAACACACGCTCCGGGAGTGTGTGTCCTGGGAGGAGCAGCGCCGTGCCCTCACCTCGGTAGTAGGAGGCGATTTGTCGCTGCCGGCCGTTGTTCGGAGTATGGTCGGCAGCGCAGAGTCGTGGGACGCGGTGGTGTCCTTCTGCGAGGACGTGATGTCGCAGAAGGAAGCTGCGGAGCGGGAAAGGGAGATTTCCACTCTCGACCCCGCCCGCAGCAGGCGCACCGGGCGCCGGAGGAGGGCGGACAACGCCCTCTTCCGCCCCCCATAAACGGGTCCAGGGGCGACGGACTTGGGGAAGTCCCCGCCCCCCATGATAGGACACCTCACTACCCCGTGCAGGAGACGAGGCCCGGCAGGACGGGCCGGCACCAGTGCGGGGCTGCGGACGAATCAGGATTCCCGCGGCCCCGCGCGCACGTGCGAGAAGCGACACCGGGGTGGTTTTAGCCGGTAAGAGTCCGGCACTGTTCCCGGCCTCCCCAGGCCGGGTTCGTCCATGAGGATTTCCCCCCGAAAACAAAAAAAAAAAAAAAAAAGGTAGGTAACTCACTAATTACGTTAACGTTTGGGAATCAGATTAGTACAGCCGTTAGAAAGAATATAAACACCGAATAAAATTAGTTGTTTGTTTATATTATGTTACGTACCAATTTGATGCACTACGAAGTGATGAATATTAAAAGTAGTACCTACTTACCACGCTATGTATGATGTACCTCAGTAAGGGAGGTACCTACGATAGGTTTCGAAAGTGGAAGCCGTGCTGAAGATTATTACGATAACGATTTGTGTTGAAAGAACGAATAAACGAATGCGTGAAAATAACGTTAATGGAATGTATAGTTACGATTTTCGAATACGTTTGAGAAAAACAAAATGACGGAGGCGTGTACAAAAATGCCAGTCATCAAACACGACAAACCGATTAACAAATGAATTTTATCATAAGTATAGACAACACAGTAATATTTGTAATGCACTATACGTCGTTGTTTCCCTAATTTAATCAACTACAAAACTATTTTTTACGAAATGTAGGTATTAAGGTTTGCGGAATGTTCGAGAAAATACCAGCTTAGAGTATTCCCGGGTTTCGGCACCAAAAAGATGTGACAAACAGGATCGGTAAATGAGTTTACTGTTGTCAATCTGGGTCGGAAAAACGAAAAGTTTATGAAATTTGTTAAGTTTATTCTGCCGTTCAGTGTGTACGCCAAAAACGCTGCAGTCGCGACGCCGGTGGCCAACAGCAAGTATAATACAGCACCTTACCTTGGACTGCCAGGCTCGATCCACCACGAACAGTTCACTTGTTGCACACACAGACACAAATTGAAGAATAGTTAAGGAAAAACAATTAAAGTATTTTCTTTCACGAGCTCACACTTTCTTCGACTATGGCGGCAACGGCGTTCCAACCAGAGACCAGGCACCAGTCAGGTGACGAGTAAGATGAGTATCCCCGTCGTCCTCTCCGACGGGCCTTGCTATTGGTCGGCTCGCGCGCTGACAACGTTTGGCGGCATATTTAAATTTGGTATATTTAAATTTGGATTACGAAAACGAAACTCCCGGTTTATTATAGTTATTGAACAATGACCTCACGCCTGATTATGTTTCTCCCCCTGAACCCTGCTTTCAATCCTACAATGATAAACTAGAAGCTGCAATTTCTATTTATGAACTAGAAAATTCTATAAAATCAAAAGATACGGCACCTGGTTACGACGAAATTGCATTTTCTATGGTCAAGAATCTCCCAGATATCGGTAAATTATTATTACTTCTGAACAATACATTTTACGATTCTGGTTTTGTTCCTAGACAGTGGCGTAATATTCTAATAATTCCTATCCCCAAACCAGGACGAGACTCCGGACTATCATCTTCTCTTCGGCCTATTTCTTTGATGTCTTGCCTTTGCAAAATTTTTCATTCAATTTTGGGCAAAAGATTAGAATGGCATTTCGAAAATAGATACATATTTTCTGAAAAGACTGTAGGTTTCCGTAAATCTAAGTCATGTTTAGATAGTCTTAATACTTTGACGACAAAGATTCAACTTGGTTTTACCTCAAATCTTGCTACTGTTGCTTGTTTTATTGACATTAATAACGCTTACAATAATGTTGATATCGTTAGTTTGTTGAATGAAGACAATTGATAAACTTAAAGTGGGTCGTTAAATTTGTTCATATCTGTGGAGATTCTTGACTGAAAGAATACTTAAAATTATAATGAATAACATTGAATATTGCAGGTCTACGGGTCGGGGGTTGGCTCAAGGGGACCCACTTTCCCCTTTACTATTTAACATCGCAACTTACAATATTTGTGAAACTATTACGAACGTTGATATATCTCAGTATGCTGACGATTTTGTTCTTTTTAAATCGGCGTCCAATGTCAATGCAGTCGTCTCAGAAATGCAGGTTGCTTTAAATATGTTTAATTCCATAGTTAGTAATCTAGGGTTAGAAACATCTCCTACTAAGACTAAGTCTGTATCTTTAAGAGAGGTTTGTGCAAACTACCTGTTAATTTGAGTGTCAACGGTAGTAATATCTGTGCAGTAAATAACATTAAATATCTGGGGATGTGGTTGGATCAATCGCTTAGGTGGGGGAAACACATTAATGAGTCAGTTCAAAAAGTCCTAAAATTTATAAATATTTTAAAAGTGCTAGCGGGTTCGGGTTGGGGTGTTCATCCTAAGCATCTACGTAGGCTATACATTTCAATAATTCGTAGCAGATTGGACTATGGCAGTTTCCTTTATGATTGCAGCTACCAATGTCATTTATCTAAATTGGATAGAGTGCAAAATAAAGCTCTTCGCGTTATTGGTGGCTTCATTAGAAGCACTCCCATTCACGTGATGGAGAGTGAATTGAATTTACCTCCATTACATATCCGTAGGAAATTTCTAGGATGCAAGTTCTGCTTAAAATGTATGTCTTTACGGGAGAACATTGCAATTAATTTAATTGGAGAATTAACTTTAAGCAGTCATAATTCTCAATATTGGAGATGTGTGATTGGAACCGTTTGAGACAAATTTGCACTAAGTTTATAGATGAGGAATACGCTGATTTCTATAAAATTTACACAGACGGCTCTAAAACTGGTGCTGGTTGTGGGGGCTGCTGTTTGGGACCCACAATTAAATACGTCTGTCAAGTTTGCTATAGACTCCGATATCTCCATTATGCATAATTATCGAGTTAATTGCAATAGCAGAGGCTCTTGCTCACTCTAACTCAATTAGCCATGATAAGTTTGTCATCCTAACAGACTCGAAGAGCTCGCTGCAACAATTGGCTCGGTGCACCTCGTCCTTACGAGGAGTACCGATAGCCTACACGATTTTGGAGTCTATATTCAGATTTGGTCAGAACTCAATTTCGGTCATGTAACAGTGGATCCCGTCTCACATACAGATTGAGGATAACGAAAAAGTGGATTTATTAGTTAACCAGGCCATGACAAATGGAATCCCCGTAAATATTCCTCCTCTTTTTACTGATTATATCAAAATAATTAAACAGCGGTGCTTAGATATGTGGAGTGAATATTTTGACCAGAAGTCAAAAGAAAAAGGAATTTGGTACAAGACCATCCAGCCACAGCTTCCAGTATACAATAGGATCGACCAAAATATGTTGAGTCGAAAAGATTTTGTTATGGCATTATAACTTCGTTCCGGTCACATTCCATCAAAAAAGTTACGTCACCCAACTGTGAGGAATGCGGAGTAGTCGAAGATGTGCAACACATATTGATGGAGTGTGTCCGGAATAGAGCTAGAAGATTTATGTTACTAGGACCCACATGTAATTACGATGTAGGAGAGTGTAATGCCATCTTGGCTTGTCTTTTATCGGACCAAGCCAAAACCCTGTACAAACTGGCTTTTCTTGTTTTAAAATAGATAATTTTAACTGTAGTTAGTAAGTCTATGCTGATGTTACAGGGCGATGTTATCGCTTAGCGATAAAGCCCTTAAAATAAAGAATAAAAAAATTAAAAAATGACCGCTAGTTGCAAAGTTTTACTTTATCACTGTACAATAAGGATCACTTTCACTTGAGTACGATTTTAAAGATTGCAATATTTAAATTAGAATTAGTTGCACACGTCTGCTTCCGACCGCACCGGAGCTGCTTTTTTTGATTTTAACACCAATCACTTATTTCATAGGGAGCAGTATGGTTTCACCAAAGGACGCTGCACGACGGATGCCGGTGTCACTCTATTGAAACATATTTATGATGCTTGGGAGGAAGCAAAGGATGCCATTGGAATCTTTTGCGACCTCTCAAAGGCATTTGATTGCATAAATCATGAAACTCTGTTGCAAAAACTTCAGTTTTACGGACTTGGTAAATTGTCACTTAGCTTGGTAGAATCATATCTTAATGATAGACGGCAACATGTTCAAGTGAATAAGCTGTTCTTAAGCTTACCAAAGTGTAACTGTATTAGTTTCACTAAAAATAAGAAGGTACATTACTAAATCTACTTACTCCTTAAACGATACTCCTTTAAACAAAGTTTTTTCTTTTTAGTTGATATTTTAAGAAACCAATAAGTATATATATGTTATATTTATATTTATGTTCACTTTTTATCTCTTATCGCATGTAGCAGTTACTTTTTATTAGTAACTAGCTTCTGCCAGCGACTTCGTCTGCGTGGAATAGTGGTGCTCCGCTCCTATTGGTCTTAGCGTGATAATATATAGCTTATAGCCTTCCTCGATAAATGGACTATCTAACACTGAAAGAATTATTTAAATCGGACCAGCGGTTCCTGAGATTAGCGCGTTTAAACAAAATGACAACATTTCCCTTCACTGCTCTGCTCCTATTGATTGTAGCGTGATGAAAAGTATACTATAACCATCTCAGGAGTATGACAAATAATTGTACCAAGTTTCGTTAAAATCCGTCGAGTAGTTTTTGTTTCTATAGAGTTTATACAGACAGACAGACAGACAGACGGACAGACAGACAGACAGACAGACAAAAATTTTATTGATTGCATTTTTGGCATCAGTATCGATCCCTAATCACCCCCTGATAGTTATTTTGGAAATATATTTCATGTACAGAATTGACCTCTCTACAGATTTATTATAAGTATAGATATAGATAGAAGAAGATAGGTGGATCACGATGTTGGTAGTGTAATAAGTACATTTTTCTGTATAAATAATTGTTAGTCATAAGATTATGCTACTGTTTGTAATCCCGAAATAAAATAAAATAAAAAAATAAAATAAAACAAATAAATGTTGTAAATTCAGTGGGCCTAAAAGTCAAAATGGGGGTACCACAAGGATCAATATTGGGTCTGTTTTTGTTTTTAGTATACATAAATGATTTGCCGCATTTGTTCAAAGACCATCCAAAAATGGTGTTATTTGCTGATGACACGTCACTAATATTCAAAGTAGATAGACGTGCTCATCATTTAAATAATGTTAATGATGCTATTCTTCAGGTACATAATTGGTTTACCGCAAATAATTGAGTGCTTAATAGTAATAAAACTAAATGTATTAAATTCTCTCTACCAAATGTTAAAAGTAGTAATTGTGATGTTGTACTGAACAATGAGAAGTTAGAGTTTATTGACAAGACTGTATTCCTAGGGATCACGCTTGACTCAAAACTTCAGTGGAGCCCCCACTTAACTTCCCTTTTAGAACGGCTTAGCTCTGCTGCCTACGCTGTGAGAAAAGTACGACAATTAACAGACGGAGATACGGCGAGACTAGTGTACTTTAGTTATTTTCATAGCATCGTGTCTTACGGTATTTTACTATGGGAACGAGCTACAGACATAGATTTTTATTCTGCAAAAGCGAGCTATCAGAGCCATGTTCAACCTCGCGAATCTCTTAGGGAATTGTTTAAACGAATTAAAATCATGACAGTCCCGTGTCAATATATCTATGAAAACATTATGTATGTGAGAAAAAAAAATCACCTTTTTGGTAAAAGATGTGATAGACACCATTATAGCACTCGAGATGGCAACAAATTAATCCAACCACGCTTCAGATTGTCGAAAGTCCATACATCTTTCATGGGGTACTGTATTAAGTTTTACAATAAAATTAATGATTAAACGAACTTACCTGTACGTGAAGTTCTATCATAATTATACGAAGGCTTCGTCCGAAGAGATTAGCATAACACAATGTAGTAACACGTATGGTGTTGTCTTTGCGCACTGATGGTTGAAAGCCCTAAACTAAATAAAAATAAAAAATATTAATTACTTGAGGGTAGATACTTTTCCTTTGCTTGGTATCGTGTTCGATTGCTCATTTAGTTCAGAGCCATAATCACCAATTCCTTTTATTGATATTTCAGGAATTGTAAGGGGTTATTTTTGAGGGGAAAGAGAAAAAAATATATTTATAGGGACCCACCCTGGGTTGCTAATCTCTTCGGACGAAGCCTTCGTATAATTATGATAGAACTTCACGTACAGGTAAGTTCGTTTAATCATTAATTATACTTCAGGCTTCGTCCTCAAGATTAGCATAACACAATGTAGACTTTGAAAGCTACTGTAATATCAATGAACCATTGTTTTGTGTATAAAGAAAATCAGATTTAATTAATATAACTTATGCATATCTTATTCGATTACATCATTTGTTACCATATTTATTCAATGTGTAACGTAAAATTATAATTACATTCTTTATATATGTCGCATTAAGACACGACGTTAGATTTTTAAAAATACGCAGAACTGCTGACCGAATAATGGCCATCAGTTCTGCTGTAGCTACAATCTATAGATTTCACATTCTAATTATAAGGCAAGCAAGTTAGCTATATTGCAAACTACAATAATGATAGGAATTTACACACAAACAGCAATAAAGGATTTCAGCAAATGAAAACAAGTGGAATTAATTAATAATTTTTAATCAATGAGACATAGATTCTACTTACAATGTTTTCTCTCCAAAAATCAGCAGCAAAAGTGAGCTCCGCGTTCGAGTCACGTCTTTTATAACATTGCTTGTGTCAATCACAAATATCTACTACCTCCAAATAATCACATAACATTATTTAAAACACTTCTACCGTCATATAATTAAGTTACAATTTCCAACAAATTGTGAATATCAAAATCGACTAATTAAATGCAAAGTTATTTTAATTTACAAACAAAAACGTTTCTAAATGTTCTTAAAATAATAGTTTTGAATTAAATCACTTAATTAAACATAACAAAATCACTCAAAGAATGGTCGAATAATCTTTGCGGCGACACGGCCATACTGATGTGCGATGCGTGCTCTGCGTCGCTTCCGATTGCTTCTGTAATGAAGAGAAATAAATATTGTGAAGCCTTGCACTTCCACAGTACACAAGCTTGTTCGTAAAAGTTATAGCAGTAAGATAACTTTATTCGTGACTACTGTTCACTCCGCGTGACTACAGCAGATCAAGTACCCATATGGGTGTGTGTGATGACATAATAGGTACCTACTACTCATCTCATATGACAATAGTAAGTCCTTTAGTTGCTGGCAGAACTTAACGATTCACATAACACATTCACATTACATTTACACGCACATGTCAACAATAACAGAACTTCAAGTTCAAGGAAAGGATAGGTGGGTGAAAGGTCGATGCTGTGTAAAACAGAGGCTCTAAGGATAATGAGACAGGTTGATGCTGTGCTCTGGGCGGTCTTGTACGCCGTGGTACACAGGGGACTTAAATTCTTTTAGGCCAGGGTTATATTTGCTTATTGGACGGCTCCACACGCCAATAGCATATTTTATAATTTGTGGTAAAACAAACAATCAGTTATGACGAATTAATATAGAAGGCTCTCACCGGTATTATTTCACTGTCGTGCATCTGAGGGCGGCAACTCATTTGGTGTACATAATGGTTGCGAGGCTACCATAGCCCTGCTGCTGGAAGGTCCAGGTTGGTGATCATCTGGAGGCGACACGGCCACCTGGTTGGTCCCTCCAGGCTGTGGGGCGCGCCGCAGCTGATCATGTGCGACCTTGCGAGGTCGCCCATGATGTCCAACGACTTTCTTTACGAGGTAGCGGTCGTTATCAAGAACCCTGTAAACTTCGTAAGGAACACTAAATTTCAGGTCAAGAGAGGTCTGGTTTCTAGGGTTGTTTTTAATCAAAACAAAGTCACCTCTTTGAAATCGAATAATTTTGGCTCGGCCTTTATCAAACCTTGCCTTATCCTTCGTAGAAGCCTGTGTCATTTTTTGTTGCACATGACGTTCAAGGGCTTCGATGTCAATCGATGAATTATCCAAGCTAACCAAGTTTAACAACTCTGGCGGAACACAGTTTTGTCGTCGAGTCAAGAGTGTAAGTGGAGCTATACCTGTGGTTCTGTGGACCGTACAGTTGAAGGAGAGTTGAAGGCTTTCCAGCGCTGTATGCCATTCAGGTGTCTCATAGTTTTTAATCATGACAAGACCATTCTTCAACGTTGCCATCACCCGCTCCACTTGTCCGTTAGCTCTGCTGACGCCTGGTGCTATAGAGTGTATTTCTATATTAAACATATCGCAATAGTTTTTATATTCACCTAGAAACTCGCGTCCTCCGTCAACGATAACCTGCCTTGGAGCTCCAAAAAGGTGGATAACTTGCTTCAGGGCCGCCAGAGTGCTATGTTGACTTTTGTCGTTAGTGTAACGCAGTAGCACATATTTAGTGAAGGCATCCACCGTAACTACGACGTACTCTTGCTCATTTGGGGTTCCCAATTTTCCAGTGATGTCCATATGTATGACTTCAAACGGCACGGCTGGTTTAGAAATGGGATGTAACTGTACCTGCGTAGCACCGGATGTTTGCTTTGAAGTCCTGCATACAATGCAGTTGTCGACAAAGTCACGTACAGAAGTGCTCATTTTCTCAAAATAATAAGTTTCTCTTATTTTATGAAGAGTCTTTTCCCAACCCGGGTGTTTAAGAGCGCTATGGAAAGTACAGATAAGGCTCCACTGGAACGACTTAGGTACAACAATGAGCTTTTGTGAACCCAAGACAGCGTCTTGCCGCTCAAATTTAAGGACATTACCTTCGAGAGAGTATCCGGGAACATGTTCGCCGTTGTGCAGGGCGTCGATGATGGGCCGCAATTGGTTATCGCGTCTTTGTTCAATATTTACCCAATCCAGATTGTTGGTCAGGACGTTGACAGTCTTCGGCGGCGTGCGCTCTGGCGGGTACCCCTCCTTGGGAGCTCGAGGCATGGGTGCTCGCCAGGGTGTACGAGTGGACGGCGCACCGAAGGGCGCTCGGAGAGCGCCCCACCGCGCAGGAGCGGGAGGCTGTGAGGCGGGAGGCGAGGGACGCCATCGTCGTCCACTGGACGGACGACCTCGCCACCGCCAGTTTTGGCCGCCGCACGCTGGACGCGCTCGGGCCAGTTCTGCGACAATGGCTCGAGCGGAAACACGGTTTCCTTTCTTTTCGTCTGGTGCAGGTGCTGTCGGGGCACGGCTGCTTCGGCTCGCACCTGTACAGGATCGGGAGGGAGGAAACCCCAGCGTGCCACCACTGCGGCGCGGCAGAGGACACGGCGCGGCACACCCTCGAGGTCTGCCCCGCCTGGGCAGAGCCGCGCGGATGTCTGACTGCCGAAATCGGCCAGGATCTCTCGCTTCCCAGCGTTATTCTGTCAATGCTGGGGAGCGAGGGGGCGTGGGCCGCGGTCGCCTCCTTTTGCGAGGATGTCATTTCGCAAAAGGAGGCGGCGGAGCGCGCGCGGGAGGATGACCCTCTCGCTGCGCCGCTCCGCAGGCGAAGAAGAGGAAGGAGAAGACTCCTTCCTCGCGGTGGTGATGGGCGGGCGACAGGCGCGGGGGCGCCTCCACCCGCATTGCACTCCACACCACCTCCGCCGGACATTCCCGACCCTCCCCCGATGGGGAGGACGTGAGGGGCCCGCCGCCGTTGAGGCGGGCAGTCGTCGAGGGGGACTGGACGTAAAGGCTACGCCGGTTTCCCAGTCCCCCTCCTTTCAGACGATGCGGGAATGCCGCTGGGTTTTTTAGTGGGTATACCGGGCTTGCCCGGGGAGTCCCACATACCCCCCCATTCCCCTGGATGGGGGGGATGCGTAAAGCATTTTTCCCAGCGATACAAAAAAAAAAAAAAAAAAAAAAAAAGGACGTTGACAGTCAGAGTATCCGGGTTTCTGCTCAGGTAGTCTGCATGCTGCATCCGCTCGCCCTTCCTGTATTCTATTTCAAACTCGAAGTTTTGGAGATAAGCCCACCATCTATGAATGCGGGGTAGTAAGTCCTTCTTATGCTTAGAGGCCTTAAGTGCATTGCAGTCTGTTATTACCTTAAACTGGCGTCCATATAGAAAGTGCCGAAAATGCTTGATCGCTCGTACTACAGCCAGGGTCTCCAGTTCATAAGAGTGGTACCTGCTTTCTATGTCTGTTGTACGCATGCTAAAGTATGCTACTACGTGCTGCCGTCCTTTGATGATCTGAATGAGAATGGCCCCAAAGCCAAGGCTACTAGCATCGGTAAATAATTCGATGGGTTCCCCTTCTTGAAATATTGTTAGGACTGGTGTGGAGGTAAGGTGACGAACGATCATTTGACGTGCCTCTTCATGAACATGGTTCCATTGCCACCTAGCGCCTTGTTTCGTTAATTCGTAAAGGGGAGCCATGGTTCGTGCGAAATTGGGTATAAAGCGACGGAAGTATCCTGCAAGACCGTTGAATTGGCGGACCTGTTTAACGTTAGTCGGTACCGGGGCTTTCAGTAAGGCTTCAACCTTTTTGGGACTGGGGCGAACCTGGCCGTTCTCTATTACATTGCCAAGATATTCAATAGACCGTTTGAAGAATAAACATTTATCAATATTAACAGAGAATCCTGATTCACGTAATGCTATAAAAATTCTTTCTAAGTATTTTAGACCAGATGAAAAATCACGACATTTACTGATGACGTCATCAATGTATACCCGAGCTACACTGTCATTATGGGCCCCGTCCGCACTACCTGGGCTCAAGAGAGAACCTAAAGCACGGTTGATGCATCTCTGATACACAGAAGGGGCGTTGCATAATCCGAATGGCATGGTTTTGTACTCGAAAAGACCATCAGGAGTAACGAAAGCAGTTTTTTCAATAGAATCAGCTGCTACAGGAATTTGGTGAAACCCGGAGGCCATATCTAGCGTTGAGTAGTATTGACCACCAGCCAATTGGTCTATTTGATCAGCGATTAAAGGGAGAGGGAAGTGATCGCGAACAGTATTGGAATTCAACTCTCTATAGTCTACACACATGCGGTCGTCACCGTTCTTCTTTTTAACTAGAATAATTGGACTAGAATAAGGAGACCTACTTTCTCGCACAATGTCATTATCTATTAACTCTTTGACAATTGTCTTTACTTTTTCCCGCTCAACTGGGCTTAACCGATAAGGTCGTCGTTCAACAAACTTTTCTGGATTCTTTAAACGTATTTCCAACTGACCTGTTTTAACTCTAGTTTGCGAAAAGCCACGCGTGAAAATAATAGAATATTTATTTAAGAGGTTTAGCAGCTGGTCAACATCAGATTCATTATTTAAATCATGGTTAATATTATTGAATAAGTCGGTCGTCGATCGCATGTGCATGACACGAGGTTGAGAGCATAAAGTAGCGCTATTTTGAGTTACAATTACAGTTAATCCAGTTTCGCTTAAAAGGTTCGCACCTATTAATACATCTGACGTCATCTCATAATCTGGCAAGATATAAAATTCAATTTCCACGTTTATATTATCAATAACACATATTGTTGTTAACATACTTGTAGAAACTACCGGAAACGGGCCTATTCCGCGTAAATAGTGAACTAGTTGTCGTCGTTTCCCAGGTAGCTTATTTGCCACAGATTCGCACATAACAGAGCATTCCGCTCCACTATCGAATACTGTATTGACAATTATATCACCTACTCGCATACGCATAGTATTCAAACTTCTTTTACTTCCTATAACTGAATTCACATTAGACGTAATATGTTTTTCCCGACGAAAACAAGTGTCAAATGTGTGACCTGATTTTGAGCAAAATGAACAAAACCGATTATCATTCTGTTTAGGTAATGATATTGTTGAGGAATTAGGGGACTTTTCAATAGTACGCGTTGCTAAATCTACTGGTGCATTTTTATTACGACAGTCACGAAATGAATGTCCCGGTTTCTTACAAAAGCTACAGTAAGGAACATTTCTATTTTCAATACCATATTTTGGTCTTTTATTTGGTGGTTGATTAGAGTATTGTTGATTGGGGCGCTTAACACGAATAGAAGAGGCAACTGAAATTAACTCTGGCACAGAAGTAGCCCTGGCGTTCATGAGTTCAATCCGAAGGCGTTCGTCACTAATCGTTCCTATCACCGCCTCCACAGCATCATTATCGTCGAGTTTATCTCTAGTAACCCGTCTCCACAATATCCAAGATTGTGATAAAAATTCTGCAATATCTTTAGTGTGATCGTAATTGTGTTCCTTAAACCTTAGCACGTCTCTTGAATAACGACTTTCAGGCTCAAACGTGGTGATAATATTTTGACGTAATTCGTCCCACGTGGATGTTGTGACAAGCCAGTTATCGGCCCACATCTTAGCACGACCTTTTAGTAAACTAGTTACTTTCATACGAATATCATAATCACTGAGTTCATAATTAGTTTTAGCCAAAGAAATGTGATTACACCACTCGCGAACCCCGACGTTGCCGTCCGGGTCATATGAAGGTAGAAATACATCTGTTATTTTAACCTTTTCGCGTTGTTTCGACAGTCTTTCACTCATATTTTGCATCATATTTATCATATGTAAATAAAATTCAGGTGGTACGTTACCGCCCTTCTGTTGTAGTGGTGCCTCATTGGCACTTGCATGATCGGCAGCGTCTGGTCCGGACACACTACACGTTGCCGCACTTGGAGCTGTTGATCCGTTCTTGCTTTGTGTGTCCATTGTGGCGCACAACTTGTCGAACGTAAGCTGAAAAATAAAATAATAACAAGCAGAAAAAGTAGGTATCGATCCCACTTCTGATGTCGCATTAAGACACGACGTTAGATTTTTAAAAATACGCAGAACTGCTGACCGAATAATGGCCATCAGTTCTGCTGTAGCTACAATCTATAGATTTCACATTCTAATTATAAGGCAAGCAAGTTAGCTATATTGCAAACTACAATAATGATAGGAATTTACACACAAACAGCAATAAAGGATTTCAGCAAATGAAAACAAGTGGAATTAATTAATAATTTTTAATCAATGAGACATAGATTCTACTTACAATGTTTTCTCTCCAAAAATCAGCAGCAAAAGTGAGCTCCGCGTTCGAGTCACGTCTTTTATAACATTGCTTGTGTCAATCACAAATATCTACTACCTCCAAATAATCACATAACATTATTTAAAACACTTCTACCGTCATATAATTAAGTTACAATTTCCAACAAATTGTGAATATCAAAATCGACTAATTAAATGCAAAGTTATTTTAATTTACAAACAAAAACGTTTCTAAATGTTCTTAAAATAATAGTTTTGAATTAAATCACTTAATTAAACATAACAAAATCACTCAAAGAATGGTCGAATAATCTTTGCGGCGACATATATATTAAGTATATAAGTTGCCTTAATTTGTAGTTAATTATGATTAGGAACAAGTACTCACATCTTAATCATCTACTAAATATTCATTATTTAAAATTGACCTGCCAAATGAATCATCTTGATCGGTATTTGTTATGTTTCTATTATAGAATTTTCCAAATACCTGAGATGAACGGCTCCACCCAGCGGTTTTTCTAATTAAGTCTAAACTAATTCCTAATTTGTGGGCTTTGGAAGTAGCGGCATGCCTGGTGCTGTGAGCTGTAAAGGTTGATATATCTATGCCACACTCTCCCAGTGTGGTCTTTACCCAGCGACTCAGTGTCTGAGCTGAAACTGATTTATGTGGTTTTCTAAGACCAATGAATAAGTTGTTAACATTTCCACGAAGAGAGCTCGTCAGGTTAATATAGGCTAAAATAGTCACAACTGGGCAAATTTCTGGTTTTTCACGAAAAATTGGTAAAATAAGGTTTGGTTGTATGGTGCCTAGTTTTGAAGTTTTTATCATGTCTGGGATTTTAATAGTGATTTTTTCTGAGTGATTTTCAATATTATTTATATTTATTTTAGCCAGAGTTTGCATTCTGTGTGCTGTAACCAACGATAATATAGTGACTAATTTCCGTGAAAGTTTATCTATTCCCAGACTATCATTAGGATACCAAGAGATCAAGAAATTTAAAACTTGTGAAGTATCCCATGTTATATTATATTTCGGCAAAGGTGGGCGGAGTCTAAAGATTCCTTTAAAAAAACGTTTAATAACTTCACTATCATTGATTTTTTCGTATAGAATCAGAGCTAGGGCCGATCGACAACTATTTAAGGTCCCATATTGGGCACCTGATTCGAATAAAGTTGTAAAAAACAAGATTACCTCATTGATTGGTGCTATAAACATATCAATATTTTTAACTATGCAAAAATTATACCACTTCTTTAGGCAAGTATCATATTGTTTCATCGATGTATCGGAAAGCGAGTCCAACATGATTTCAATGGCTGATGGTGGGACATCTCTTCTCAGCAACGATTCCCGGATAAGAGCCCGGCAGCCAGGGTAAACCGAAGATGTACATGGGTGTTGCTGGAAGAGGATAAAACTGTTTGTTTAGAATAGAATAGAATAGAATATTCTTTATTGTACACCAATAGGACAAACAATATAGGACAAACAAATATGCAGCAGTACAATAGGCGGTCTTATCGCTAAATGCAATTTCTTACAGACAACCTTTGGATGGAGTCAAATTGTATAAGAATAGAAAGAACAGGTAGTTTACGGCGTACATTAGAATATGGTAAATAATATAAAAACAAAAAAATAAATAAAAAAACAACGATAATTATACAAATATAGCAAAAAATAGTAGTAACAGTACTAAAGAGCCAAGTAGTGATCCTTCACCATTTTTTTGAAAATAGTTAAAGACTGGGCGCGTCTGACAGTCAGTGGCAAAGCATTCCATAGACGCGTAGCTTGTACAACAAAAGATTTATCATAAAATGACGTGGAGTGCATTGGCATCTTCAGTTTCAAGTTTTCCGATGACCTTAGTGATCGTGTATGCGTATCACAAACAAACTCAAAACGTTCCTTGAGATAGGAAGAGGTCGTAGGGCGGAAAAGAATACAGTATAGCAAGGAAAGAATATGAGCATTCCGACGAAGTCGTATTGGAAGCCACTTAAGCTTAGCACGAAATTCTGACACATGATCATATTTGCGCAAACCAAATATGAATCTTATACAAACATTCTGAAGTCGCTCAAGTTTATTAAATTGGTCCTCGGTGAGATCTAGATAGCTGGCATCGGCATAGTCAAGGATGGGAAGTAGAAGAGACTGTGCAAGCGCAATCTTTGTGGCAGTGGGTAAAAAGTTCCGCAGTCGTCTTAAGGATCCTGCGGATGCAAATAACCGTCGACTGGTTTCTTGCATCTGCGGCTCCCAGGACATTCTGCTATCCAGATAGATCCCCAAGTTCTTGACTTTGTCACTGAAAGGTATGTGAGTTCCATCAAAAATAACTTGTGGGAGATGAAACCAGTCAATTTTAGAGACCATGCGTGAGCCACCGATAACAATAAGCTGGGTTTTTAACGGGTTCACAGTTAGCCCATAGCACCTGCTCCACTCAGCTATTTGGCAAAGGTCTTTATTGATATTTCCAATGGCTTCCGATAATTGCGCTAATGGAGCTTGTGAATAGATTTGAAGATCATCTGCATAAAGGTGATAGGAAGAAAGGAGTTTATGAGAGATAGAATTTATAAATATTGCGAAAAGTAATGGGGATAAAACGCCACCCTGCTGTACACCAGCAGTCGTATCGCACCATGAAAAGTATGTATCGTCAATACGAATACGTTGCCGGCGGCCATACAGGTAACTATGAAACCAATCAATGGCCGTTGGAGATATGTTAAGTGAGTTAAGTATACCAAGCAAAATGTCGAAGTCAACAGTATTAAAGGCATTGCTGAAGTCAAGCAATGCAAGTACCGTTAACTTCCCATTTTCCATGCCCAGTCTGATGTCATCCGTAATATTCACCAAGGCGGTTAGTACTATGACCAGGTCGGAAACCGGATTGAAAGGGATTAAGAAGTCTATTCTTGCAAAGGAAAGAACTAAACTGATTATGAATAAGACGTTCTAGGACTTTGGATAGGAATGGTAGAATGGATATTGGACGATATTCAGAAAAGGATGTGGGATTGGACTTCTTTGGCAGAGGAGTGATTTGGGCCTCTTTCCAAGAATTTGGAAAAACACCGCTGCATATGGAATAATTGAGGATGTGATATATGACGGGAAGGATTTCTTCAAGGACAGGGAGGATCATCTTACGGCTGACACAGTCACTTCCAACCGCATCGGAAGTGATAGATACAATACCCTTCTTAACATCACAAGCGGCAAATTGATTAAAGACAAAAGGGGAGTAGCTGGGGAATGGAATATTAGAAAGATAATTTAAAGTATTTAATTTAGTTGTCCTATCAAAGTTAGACGACGATGAGAAGTGTTGGTTTAATAAATTAATATCTATATCTTGAGGAATTTTATCATGACGCGATTTTCCAATCCCCATTGATCTAAGAAACCTCCAGACTTTTGCTGGATCTTCGTTCTCTACCGATGTGTGAAAATGATGGCGTTGAGCATTCCTACACACCTTATTGCAGCGCTTTCGCACGTCGACATATTTCTCCCAGTTTATAGAATTAGGACGAGCCCTATATCTTGACTTAGCTGCCACCTTTTTAGCCATTACCAGCTTAATTTCATCAGTAAGCCATGGCGAAGGTAAATGTCTTACTTTTATCGCCCGAATGGGAGCATGGATGTCATACAATGCCGTTAAATATGATGAAAACATTTCAACTTTTTCATCAACTGATTCCAAAGTAAAAAGTGGCATCCAGTCAATGTTACCGGCGTCCCTACGAAGGTTCTCAAGATTCATGCCACCAAAATTGCGCTGCAGAAGAATTTTTGACTTTGCCTTCGGAGGACGAATTTTATATGAAAGAAAGATGAGATCATGATAAGAAAATGCATCCGCCGAACACTGGCCGTGTTTGGCGACGTGATCACAAGAAGAAACGAAGATTAAATCAAGAAGTGAAGGAGTAGAATGGGGAAAATGATGTGTTGCACTTAGAGGGAGTATAGACAAATTGCTAGAATCTATGATAGAATGAAGAGATGTAGCTCGGGAATCATTTTTCAGAAGACAGGTGTTAAAATCACCCATGATAACTATGTGACTGTAAGAAGGTACCAAATTTTCTAAAATATTTTCTAAAGAGGAGAAGAAATTAATTCTTAAAGAGGGACAGTAATAGACTCCAAGAAGAAGTTTAGTATGATTTAATGTTAATTCCAGGAACAGATGCTCGCCAGCATTTGATGGAGGTGGCTGTGCTGACATATCTACAATTGAAAAAGAGATGTATGACCGAAGATATATGGCAACACCACCACCACCACCATTCGCACGGTCGTTTCTTATCAACTGGAAACCTGGTAGTGCGTATGCAGTAGATGGGAGACAGGGTTTTAGCCACGACTCCGAAACTAGAACTGCATGAACGTTCTTACAGTCAAAACTTGCCAGCATATCAGGAAAATGAGCCGGAATTCTCTGCGCGTTTATGTGAACTACATTAAAATTTCTAGGAACATCAGAAAACTGTGAAACTAGTGAATCAGCAAGTGAAGGTATACTTTTGAAACTGTCATCATTACTACTGGCTGAAAAGAAAGAGTCTGAATCATTAATACTATCATAGTTTTGTACAGACATAAATCAGTATATAAACAGTGTATAATTATAAAACAAGTAAATGAGTATAAAAAATAAAATAATATTAATAAATAAAAAAAAATAGGCAAAGGGGACAGTCAAAACTAGTCCACCTGCCGGTTGTGCATAATAAACTTATTTCTATATAAAATAAAATTATAGTTTATGTGTGGTCCGGGCAATAAGTTGCAGAAAACATTGTCAGTGTAATATCGAGAATAACAGGACGATATTTACAGAGTAAGTGACAGCCAATATTGCTATGAGTGAAGTTACCGAGAATACAAGTAACATTTTATGGCATGACAGTTGTTAGATGTCACACGCTCCGATGTCTACTCTATAGTATTATTAATTATTCGATTTACCTACATGATTACAACCTATATTTATATTTTAAATTCAATAAAAAAGTTAAAATGAAGGTCGGTGGACAAAAACTGGAGAGGGCCGGTGCCGCCTTTAAGCGGCTCCTGCCCAATCTGGGGGGTCCAAACGCCTCCTGCCGGAGGCTCTACGCGGGAGTCGTGCGATCCATGGCCCTTTATGGGGCTCCAGTGTGGGCGGGTTCGGTGGCGCGCCGAGGCACCCGGTATCTGAACCCGCCCGAGAGGGCCATGGC
The DNA here is from genome assembly GCA_963891755.1 of Pyrrhia umbra. Taxonomy (NCBI): domain Eukaryota; kingdom Metazoa; phylum Arthropoda; class Insecta; order Lepidoptera; family Noctuidae; genus Pyrrhia; species Pyrrhia umbra. The sequence continues at coordinate 11,217,506 of OY982917.1, forward strand.
CATAAGGCTCATTAGGGGGTATCGCACGATCTCCCGCGAGGCGGCGGGCCTCCTCGCCGGATTGCCGCCGTGGGATCTGGAGGCGGGGGTCCTCGCGTGCCTGTACGAGTGGCGCGCGACGGCCCAACGCTGGGGCGAACCTCCGCCGCCGCGGCAAATCGCGGCTTGGCGGACGGAGCTCCGGCGTGATCTCATGGCGGAATGGAAAGAGCGACTGTTGCAACCCAGCGCAGGGCACGCCGCAATCGCGGCGGTAAGTCCCCTCTTTGAGGAGTGGCTAGGGAGACGCCGCGGCGTCCTCACCTACCGCCTGACGCAGGTCCTCACCGGGCACGGAAGCTTCGGGAGGTTCCTGCACAGAATCGGGCGGGAGGAAACGCCCGGGTGTCACCATTGTGTAGATCGCCCGGAGGACACGGTGGAGCATACGGTGGGGGTTTGCCCTGCTTGGGCGGAACACCGCCGTGTCCTCGTAGGGGCGATCGGCGGCGGCGACCTCTCGCGTCCGGCCCTGGTTCAGGCCATGGTCCGGAGCGAGACGGAATGGGACGCCGTCGCCTCCTTCTGCGAAGCAGTAATGCTGGAGAAGGAGGCGGCGGAACGCGTGAGGGAGCGACAGGCCTCACGCCCCAGCCGCCGCAGGAGACGCCACGGGCGTCGGGAGCCGCGAGACGACTCCCGGCCACCGTAGGCGCGGGGCTGCGGACGGTGAGCTATGGGTGGCTCGCCGTCCGGCAAGGACCAGACCCGCGTCGACGGCGCGTTCGTGTTCCACGCGCGCCTCAAAGAGATGTCAGCATCATTGACGGGGCCCTCCCCCAGGGCCATAGCCTGCCGGGGCTGCGGGACGTTCGAAAGAGATACCGCGCCCCCGGAATACAAAAGGCTGAGGAAGGAACATGGATGGGTTTTAGTCAGTAAGAGTCTGACACTCCCACCCGCCCCACCCACGGCGGGAGGGGTCATTTGATGATTTCCCATCCGAAAAAAAAAAAAAAAAAAAAGGTCGGTGGACAAATACAAAATAAAAGTAGGTATGCAATGTAGAAGAGAGAAAAAAGAAAACAAAAAGGCCATATTACCCGGACTCAGCACTTATAACAGAAGTGACGAACAACTCTCACTTTTTGTTAGCAGCAGCACGTTTGGGCCTGCTCGTGACGATTAGCTTCTGTGGAGTAGTGACAATAGCCGGTTCTTTCGGCGACTCCGTGACATCATGCAGCTGTAGTTTGTTTAGTTCTGCAGCAGATGTTATGCGACGACGTGAGCCATCGGGTGCAAGCACATAGACGCAGCCGTCTCTTGTCCAACACTTGTTCACCCCAAACTTCTTACGTGCAGCCATGAATAGGTCATGTCTCGACTTGGTCAAGAACTCCGAGATAGTGATGCCAGTACCTTTTAGTTTGGTTTTATTAAACCATATGTTGTTTCGGACAGCAACATCTCGAAGCTTAAACAAGATAGGCCGTAATCTTGAGGAAGTAGAGGATTGCCCCATCCTGTGACACCGTTTAATATCGCCTACAGCAAAGCCACTTAATTGTAAACGGTCCTTTACCACAACAGCCACAACCTGCGCTGTATCCTCATCCTTCTCCTCTGCGATGCCATGCAGCAACAAGATTCCTCTTCGCCCGCGCATCTCCATGGAGTCAATATTACTGGCGAGCAACTCTACCTGATGCTGTAGGCTAGTGACTGCTTGAGTAATAAACTCCCTGAACGCGTAGAAGTCAGCAGCCAAGTTTGAGGAGTTTGAGGAGTTTGATGAATCCGCTGGTTCTTTCTGCAGCTGTGCTTCGAAGTCCGCCATCCTCTTTTGGAACATATCCATCAACCCAGTCAAGGAGTTGTTGATGGGATCCATTTGTGTGAAGTGCAGATGTCAAATTTGTGAGAAGATAGTAATAAGTTGAAGTATATAGTGAGATAGAAGAAGTTGAAGGGAGAAACACTTTACCAGCAGGTAGCTTTATTTAAACTATTGTAAATAACATTAATATATATACAATATAGTCAATTATTAAATTTTAATTATAAATTATTTATAGAGCAAACTTATTAAGTTGTTAACCTAGCAACTACCCGCAATTTTTTTTCGGATCAAAGTATAACATTGGTGATATGAGAAGTTTCTTAAATAAGGGGTACCAAGGTTGAGTAGGCCATAAAGGTACCACAACTATACCTTTAGCCTTATCTTTGACAATCTTCCTTAGCGTTTTTAAAACCATAGAAAAAGGTGGAAATGCGTAAAAGAATATATGTGACCACGATAGTGTAAACGCATTAATTGCCATAGCTTCAGGATCTCTAAGCCAGGATACATAGTTAATGCATTTTTTGTTGACACGACTTGCAAAAATATCTACATCTGGTAAACCATAGCTGTTTGTTATTTTATTAAAAACTAAATCGCTTAATTCCCACTCGACATCTGGATGAATTTTACGTGATTCCGCATCGGCTACAAAATTATCTGCTGAACGTATGTAAGAAGCATAGACGATTATACTTCTAGACTGACACCATTCCCATAATTCTTTAGCTATGCGTGTTAGATGGGGATATTGAATACCACCCATCTTATTTATGTATGATATGGCTGTAGTGTTGTCGATGCGAAGAAGTATTTGACAGTTTTTCATTTTTGTAGCAAAAACTTTTAACCCAAAAAACGCAGCAACTATCTCTAAATAATTAATATGATGTGAACGTTCATCTGTTGTCCACGCCCCGCTAGCCGTCTCCGTCCCGCACGCCGCGCCCCACCCCGTAGTCGAAGCATCACTAAAAATTTCTAAGCAGTACTCATCATATCGTCCCCGTAGGTGGAAAATTAAATAAGTCCGATTTTGGCGATTTTGACTTTTCCCTATTTTCAAAACACCTAAAACATGCCGCTTTGAGCCTAACAGGCTTTTGCGTATCTTATTCCGTTCCAAAATTATAGCCATTTTTGTCGGATAGATGGAATAATAAATATCTTCAGACGCATTTAGTTTTATGGCAATTATAAACAACTTAATTTATTTAATTTTATTTGCCCAGCATCTTATAATTAATCATTATCTAGTTGTAGAAGAAATAGATAACATCAAGTATTTATAAATTATACTATGCACGCAGACAAAATCTCGACCCGTTTCTCAGTGCGCCAGTCGGGGCTAACACCGCACAAAGTTCACGCGTCACGGCTTTTCGGCACCGCTAAATAAATGAAAAATGTGTGATAATCGCAGGAGAACTTATTGCAGTATGTTTAGGTGTCTAAATAATTCATCGATTCCAGATTTATCTCTGTTCTGATTACCTACTAAACAAGAAAGGTAAGCAAGTCACTTATTCTAGCATTTAATTTTAACTTGGTGATGAGATATCTACTTATTTTTGTTGTTGTTAGACAGACAAAGTAGGCAGGCCTACTGTCCCACTAGAATGTATTAGGTACTTTTGATCTTTTAATAAAATGATATGCCGCTATTGCTTTGTTTACGTTTCGTCATGCCGATTTCTCAGTATTGTAGGCAGGTATAGTAACTAAGCACCTACTTACAGTTATAAAATCGTAATTTAAAATAATTGACGAATTGTGAATCAGACAAATAGAGCAAAATTCGAATCGCAACCGTTCATAACAACAGAACAAAAAATGATTATAGTCTAAGAGACGGGCTTTAGTTTCTTTAGTTTAGGAATTTGTTTTTTATATGAGATTTTAGTCACTTTATTCCACTTTTTACGATAGATACCTAATGTATATTAAATGTGCTTTGTATTTCAGATGCCTTCAATGGCTGCGCTTAATATTGACTGCGAGGATTTGATAAATAACTCTCAACCCAAGCATTTTGTTTGTGAAGCCCATTTCTATCCAGAAGACATAATCAAAAACAATGCTAGAAAATTACTAATTCAATAGATGTGTTTGTATTATTTTATGTTTATTTAATAGAAAATATATATTGTCCTTAATGTGTAAGAATAATAAATTATGCCTATTAAAATAATAAAAGCAATTGACTAGTATATGCTAAGAATATTATTTAAACACAAGCTCTTAGTCTATAAACATTTATTAGCGTTTTGGCGACACACGAATCCGATGAAGCACGGAATGTCGCGCCCACACCGCCCCGCCGGTTTATTGTAGTTCTAGGCACTGAATTAAAATTTTGCTAAAAGTGACCACCCTGAGACAGACAAGTACGGTAGGCAATTACATCGCGGATTGGGCCACAGATAGCCTACTGTGTGCTCTTTATACTATGCTGCCATGTTGTTTTCCACTCAGCAAAGCTGTAGTGGGTGAAGTGACCTGTCCACGGATGCTGCATCGCCCGGGACGCAATTAAGATAGTGCAGGCTTTCCCAAGACCTACACCACTCTCTCGGCGTCACCGACTGGCCCCACAGGAACGACAAGTCGTTACGTACGGAGTCGGATTCGCTGCAAGTGCTTTCGGCTCCACCAACACCGGGTTTATTTCGAGTTGACCGTCTCTGTGGGGGAAGAGTTTGGATATTGGAAGGGATGGGGTAATAAGGGATACTAAAGTCACGGAAAAGACAGGATTGTGACTCTAGCAGCTCGAGCAGTCCGGGGTCGCACACCCGTAGTAGCTTTAGTCAGTTAACGGAAAGATAACTGAAGAATCCACCCTCTGTCGTGCGTTTTACTGTGTGATACGTGACCTTCAATTGCGTTGACGTCAGAGTGGCCAATAATGGATTCGCGAGGTTTATTCAGCGACTCACAAATCGTTTTTGCATAGCTAAACACTGAGCTAACAAAACTTCAAGCTAGAACAGAGTAAGTGTAATTCGTCAAAATACCGCTGGATGCAATTGGCAATATGTCAATACACATGACAATCCAGCTGATCTCATTAGCCGAGGCGTCAACCCGAAAGAGCTGAGTAGCTGCGACATTTGGTGGAACGGCCCAAAGTTTCTGCAAAACAGTGAGTACGAGTTCCTGCTTACAGCTCACCTGCTAATTCACTCTCTGTGGAGCCCTGCTTAGCTCCTTTCAGCAACTTGGTATGCCAAAACCCCAATCCGCTTGACTATGTGTTCAAGCGCTTGTATAAATGTTGATTAGACTCACAAGTGGGTAGTTGTGACAGTAGGCACGAATTTTTTCTGTCCTCGGAAATAATTAATTAAATTTGTAAATTTGTATAATATATATTTATATTAAATGAGAATTAATTGCTAACAAAAGCTACCTGCTAGTTTTGTGTTATCCTGACCACAAAACAATTATTTCACAAACACAAGAATGGAATCACTGAAGGGGTCAATGTCTGAGTTGATGAGTCACTTCCAAGAACGTATGGCTAAGTTTGAAGCTGAGCTGACAAAAGCACCAAACACTTCAGCTAGTGGCACAGTTAGTATTGCGGCTGAGTACACATCCTTCAAGACTTTCATCCTGGAGTCCTTAGGCTGCCTTCAACGTCAAATGGATTTGCTTGCTCGTAATATTGACACACTAGAGATGAGAAGCCGACGAAAAATGCTGCTGGTCCACGGGGTTGCTGAGCAGAGCAAGGAGGAGACTGCTCTTGTGGTGGCTGGTGTCATCCGGGATCATGTTGGTATGGAGTCCTTCTCTGTTGCTTCAATAAGGAGGTGTCACAGAATGGGTCGTCAGAAGGATGTCAGCAAGCCTAGGCCCATACTGATGAAGTTACAGGATGTTGACACCCGTGATAAGATTTGGTTTGGTAAAGCCAAATTAAAGGGTTCTGGAATTACACTTTCTGAATTCCTGACTAAATCGCGGCATCAAGTCTTCATGGCGGCGCGCGAAAGGTTTGGAGTCAGCTGCTGTTGGACGAAACAGGGCCACATACATATTATAGGTCCTGATGGTTCAAGGCATCGAGTCGCCACTCTGAGTGAGCTGAATGCCATTGCGGAGCCTGAACCAGAGTCGGAGACACAAGAAGCTGACAATCCTGTGACCATACCGGCCTCTACTGCTGCTGCGCTGAAAAGAAGACGAGCTGTGGCCAACAAAAAGTGATTTTTATTTACTGCAACGAATGGGTAACTATAGGTTCACATTTTGCTATTAACACAATTATGTAGGTACCTTCTGTATTTGCCTTCAATTTCTTTTCTTACTATTTCTACCCTTAAATTGTGCTCTAATTTTTATTTAAGTAAACATTATAAATTAACTTTATCTGTCAAGTGTCAAATGACATAACCACAGACTAATAGTAGATGGACAAAACGTAAGTTGCGTTCCGTATTATTAGTCATAAGACATTTGGAACATGAAAAATTGTTTATGGCATGTCATAGACGAAACTTGGAAGGCTCAAATTATTCACATTTTAATTTTATTATCTTTAAACCTCAATTTGAGTTTAAAGTTTTGTGAACCTTGTTGCCCGGTCTTTGTAAATTGTTGTTTTCCTGTTGCGTATCTTGTTCCGTTCTTTGTTGTTTTTTTTAATTTTTTTATTTTGTAACACAGAACTGGCGGGTGGACATTTTTATATATAAACTCTTTTTTTTTTAATTTTTATTATTATCATTATTGTTTTTATATATATACATACATATTTTATTATTTTTTGTTCATTATTTTTATTTTTATTTTTTTTGTTTATTGATATATATTTATATTTTTACTGTAACAAGGTAATGATTGATTGTAACTTTCCAAGTGACGATGACAGTTTCTTGTCAGCGTGTAGTGATAGTGATAATGATAGCTTTAGCACTATTCCATCTCTTGCTGACACACTTGAGGCTCATTTTTCTGATGTTCCGAAGAATCTTAATGTAGTCCATATTAATGCGCAAAGTATTCCGGCTCATTTCCATGATATGCTGGCTAACCTTGACTGTACGAATATCCATGCAATTCTTGTCTCCGAATCTTGACTTAAGCCATGCCTCCCCTCCACTTCCTATTCTTTACCTGGATATCAGTTAATAAGGAATGATCGCACGGGTTGCGGTGGGGGCGGTGTTGCCATATATCTCCGCGCTAACATTCCTTTCTCCATCATTAATATGTCACCACAGCCACCACCGATGAACACCGGTGAACATCTCTTTTTAGAAATTACTCTTCATCATACGAAAGTACTCCTCGGTGTGTACTACTGCCCTTCACTGCGCATTGATTACTTCTTATCCTTTGAAAGTCTCCTAGAAAACCTAACTCCTTCTTACAGTCACACCATCATAATGGGGGATTTCAATACCTGTCTTCTTAAAAACGATTCTCGTTGCTCTTCTCTTCAATCTATTTCTAATTCGTGCAATTTATCTATTCTACCACTAAGTGCCACTCATCACTTTCCTAATGCTACTCCTTCACTCCTTGACCTCATATTCGTCTCATCCAAGCAGCATGTCGCTAAACATGGGCAATGTTCAGCTGACGCTTTTTCCTATCATGATCTTATTTTCCTTTCTTACAAAGTCCGCCCCCCTAGGGGTAAACCTAAGATACTGTTGCAGCGTAGCTTTGGTGGTATGAACCTTGTCAACCTCCGTAAGGATGCTGAAAGCATTGATTGGTCAGATCTCGTCGTTGCTGAGTCGATTGACGTTAAGGTCGAACTATTTACAAAAAAAATGAATGAGCTTTATGACATCCATGCGCCTGTACGTCCAATTAAAATCAAGCATCTTCCAGCACCATGGCTTACAGATGACGTAAGAGCTTTAATGTATAAGAAAGCAGCAGCTAAGTACAAATTCAAATGCAAGCCAAATTCTTATAATGAAGAGAGGTTTGTTGCGATCCGCAATCACTGCAACAGGGTGTGTAGGGATGTTCAACGCCGCCATATTCATGATTCCGTACAAAATGGTGATCCATCTAAGGTATGGAAATTTCTTAAAACGATGGGAGTTGGGAAGTCTCGCCAAGATTCAATTCCTAAAAACGTAAACCTCGAGTTGCTTAATCAACATTTCTCATCTTCTTCTGATTATAACGGAACCATTAAGACGAATACTTTAAATTATCTTTCATCTCTTCCAACTCCCGATTACTCTCAGTTTGTTTTTAATCAATTGTCCTGTTGTGATGTTAAGAAGAGCATAGTGTCAATCACGTCTAATGCTGTCGGCACTGACTGCATCAGCCGTAAAATGATACTCCCTGTCATTGACGAAATCATTCCTGTTATCAGCCATATCCTCAATTACTCCTTGTCCAATGGCGTCTTTCCCTCATTGTGGAAAGATGCACAAGTTACTCCTTTGCCCAAAAAGTGTAATCCTGAATCATTCACTGATTACCGTTCAATATCCATTTTACCTTTCCTATCCAAAGTCCTAGAACGTCTAATCCACACCCAACTCAGTACTTTCCTCTGTAAAAACAGTCTCCTTAACCCCTTTCAATCAGGATTTCGTCCAGGACACAGTACTACCACAGCGCTGGTTAAAATTACGGACGATATTAGATCGGGCATGGATCATGGGAATCTGACGGTTCTCTCTCTATTGGATTTTAGCAATGCCTTTAACACCGTCGATTTTGATATCCTGCTCGGTATACTTTGCTCTCTGAACATATCTCCAAAGGTTATTGATTGGTTTAGTAGTTACCTGTGTGGACGTCGGCAGCGTATTTGCATGGGAAATGTTTTTTCCACGTGGTGTGACACCTCTGCTGGCGTTCCACAGGGGGGCATTCTCTCTCCACTTCTTTTCGCAATATTTATTAATACTATCTCAAATCAACTTTTCTCATCCTACCACCTTTATGCTGATGATTTGCAGATTTATTCTCAAGCACCTTTGGGTGAGCTGCCAGAAGCTATTGCTGTCATTAATAAGGATTTGGAACGAATTTCCGACTGGAGCACAGCGTATGGATTAAAAGTTAACCCTGCAAAGACCCAGGTCATTGTTGTCGGTAGTTCGAGATTAACGTCAAAAATAAATTGGTCCCAGCTTCCCCAGGTTGTCTTTGAAGGTAATGTAATACCTTTTAGTAACTCCGTAAAGGACCTTGGTATTTATATTGATAAAGACCTCTCTTGGAATTGCCAGCTTCAAGAAGTCAGTCGCAAATTGTTTGCGTCGGCAGGTTCTCTGCGTAGATTGCGTAATTTCTTGCCGACTGCCACCAAGGCTGCGCTTGTTCAATCCCTTCTTCTCCCAATCCTCGATTATGCTGATGCCAGTTATCTTGACCTAACAGAAGTGCAGCTGAATAAGCTTGAGCGACTCCAAAATTTTTGCATTAGATTTATATTTGGCTTACGCAAGTATGACCATATTTCAGAATTTCGTACTAAACTCAAGTGGCTGCCTATTCGCCTTCGCCGGGATACACATATCTTATCATTACTCTACAGTATTCTGTTTAATCCAGCAACTCCCTTCTATCTCAAAGAACGTTTTAAGTTCCTTAATGACACACATTCAAGATGCTTAAGATCGTCAGAAAATTTGAATCTTCAGATGCCAAAGCATTCTACGAACTTTTATGACAAATCGTTCACTGTCAAGGCGGTGCGTCTTTGGAATGCGTTGCCCCTATCCGTAAGGCGTGCTCAGACACTTGTCAGTTTTAAAAGTCTTGTCAAAAAGAATTTCCTCTCGGAAAATGTTACGGACTCCTTATAAAATAATTTGTATTAGTAGTATTTAATATAATATGTATTATGTACTATATATTTATGTATTATATATTATATTATATATTATATTTATATTATATCGCTGTACACCGCGGACTACCCTCAGTTACATTTTTGTCTTTCCTGTCCATCCAAAGGTTGTCTGGAAGATATCGCTTTTAGCGATAAGACCGCCGTTGTACCCATATTTTAATTTTAATTGTATCTCGTCTGAATTTATTTTTGGTGTACAATAAAGCATATTCTATCTATCTATCTATAATTACTCTAACATAAATAAAATAGTTAGGCTATTAGCATTCATATTGCGAATTTTAAACAACATTAACAAAAATAATACAAAAATAAATACAAACTATTTGCAAAGTTCTGAGTTAGATAATGCATTAATGTCAATAATTAAACATGAACAAAATACATATTTTAAATCTGAAATTAAAACAATAAGCAATAACAACAGCTTGAAAGGGAATCTGGCTGAGTTGCATCCCTTTCTTGACAATCTGGGTCTATTGCGCGTTGGTGGCAAACTGCATTATGCTGATATAGCTTATTTACAAAAACATCCTGTCATACTGCCCTGAGGCTCTTCAATTACTAGCTTGCTTATAAGGTGTGAACATGAAAGGCTACTGCACGCAGGGCCTAAGCTTTTACTCTCGCATCTTAATCAAAGGTTTTGGATTGTCAATGGCTTATTAGAAGTTAAGATAGTAACTCACAAATGTATTGTATGTTTCAGACAAAAGGCCTTAGCAGCCAAGCAACTAATGGGCTTCTTGCCGGCTGCACGTGTAACAGCTACCAGCCGCCCATTTGAGAAGGTCGGCGTGGATTTCGCTGGGCCAATTGATGTGAAACTCTCTCGCGTAAGACGATCTTTAATAGGTAAAGGGTATACCTGTGTATTCGTATGTTTCGCGACAAAAGCCGTTCACTTAGAACTCGCATCAGATTTGACCACGGAAACCTTCCTTGCGTGCTTGAGGAGATTTATCTCCAGACGAGGTTTGCCCACCGAAATTCACTGCGACAATCCAAGTATATTTAAATGTGCAAGGAGTCAATTAGTCGAGCTCTACAAGCTGCAAGCTTCTCAGAGCCACCAAATGCAGGTTCAAAAATTTACCGCCGAGCGTGGGATACAATTTCACTTTATACCATGTTACTCACCTACATTTGGTGGGCTCTGGGAGGCGGCAGTTAAGAGCACAAAGTTTCACTTAAAAAGAATATTACAAAAAACTGTTCTAACTTATGAACAGCTTAATACTGTTTTAACTGAAATCGAAGCAGTGCTTACTTCTCCGCCACTCTTACCTTTATCTTTGAACTCCGATGATTATTGTTATTTGACACCTGGTCACTTTATTATAGGTAGTGCTTTGTCAACATATCCCTCAAGGAAATGAATGTAACATTCCACAAAATAGACTTAAGTTTTGGCAACTATGTAATTCTTTAAAAAAATCCTTTTGGAAAGTGTGGTATCAATGTTATTTAAATTTATTACAAAACAGACCTAAATGGAAATATGCTAATTGTAATGTAAAATTAAATAGTTTAGTAATTTTAAAGGAAGATAATCTTCCAATAATGTCATCGCCAATGGCTAGGGTTGTGAAATTATTTGATGGTCATGATAACAAGGTTAGGGCTATAGAAGTAAGAACTCCTAATCATAAAACCCATGTACGGAGTATTCATAAAATATGTGTCTTACCCATAGATGATAATGAATAAATTTATGTGTTTTGATTTGATACAAACGTATATTTTTTAGTTCTAATACTTACTACTCTGTCAAGAAAGTAACGGGAAAAGATCAATAATATACCAAATGTTTGTTATTCATCCAAATTTATTTTATCACCTTCAAAGTACGTTCCTTCAGAAATGATACACTTACGCCAACGAATAATCCAATCATCAAAACATTTTTTAAACGCTGTTTCCGGAATTGAGTTCAGTTCTCGCCGCGAATTCTCCTTTATGTCTTCTATTGATTGGAAACGGGAGTTTAGGAAAAATAATGAAGTCGGCTGGAGCCATATCTGGTAAATATGGTGGTTGCTCGATGGTATTTGTTGAGTGTTTGGACAAAAATTCGTTCACAATGATGGTCTTGTGCGAAGGCGCATTATCGTGGTGCAAAATCCAAGAATTTTCTTTCCACAAATCTGGCCGTTTTCGTCGAATTTGCTCTCTTAAAGACCGCATAACGCTTAAATAATATTCTTTATTTATCGTTTGACCTTCCGGCAAGAATTCCCAGTTGAATGAGGATTTTTAGTCACTATTTCCTTGACTTTTGCGATGTTAACTTCAGGTGCAGACGTTGATGGCCTGCCAGAGCGAGGCAAATCTTCCATCACATCTCGACCGCTTTTGAACGTTTTGTACCACTCATAAGCACGTGTTTTTGATAAAGTCGATTCACCGTAAGCCTTCTGTAACATTTTCAGTGACTCCATACACGAAATTCCATTGGCGATGCAAAATTTAAGACAAACTCTTTGTTCGATTTTTTTGTCCATAATGGAATTCGCTAAACACACTAGATATGATATAACTAAAAACAACACTGTTTGTAATATAAATAACAGATGCAACTCAAACTCGGTGCCAAAATGGAATACAGTTGTGCCAATCTAACAACAAAAAAAAAAAACAAAAATTTGAATTTGGAACCATAAATAAATCATCCATTCCCGATACTTTCTTGACTGAATGTATTATTAGTTTTGCTCACTACTAAGTATGTCTTTTGAAATTAGGTCTCTGATTTTAGAGCCATAATGTTATTTTTCGAGTTCAAAAATTATTTTTGATTTGAAATAATACTTTAAATTAACTTGTTTTCACTTGTTATAATTGGTGTAATTTTGTTTATTTTTTTAAGTTTGTAGCAAGATAAGTATCTAATTACAATACACTTTTTCTGATTTTATTGTACTTTTCTATTTCTTCCTTACTATGACTTTATTAATATCATAATACAGCTTTTATTTTATATGAGACCAATAATAGTTAAAAAAATATCAAAGTACAAAACTACTAAATTTTACATTTAAAAATATTTCGAGTTTGATAAATTCAATAACTGCATTTATTTAACCAAATTTTACTCTACCAAATGTATTTAGCTCGTAGGAAAACTAAATAAATAGCCGAAATAAGTAGCTAATTGTAGTTACGTTACAAATAACAGTTGTGGCAAAATTAAACAACTTGATTTTTTATGTGTTATTTAGTTATGGTTAAAGATAGAGTTCAGTTTGTTAAAACATAATGTAAAAGGTAATCAGGTCCACAATATATAAAATTACCGACGATAAAATTTCTCACATTTTTTAACAAATGTACATTAACTGAAAAAAAAAACCACTAAATCGCGTTTATCTCAAAACTACAAAATCAGAGTTATTTAATTTTCCAACTACGGGGACGATATTTTATTTTACTTATTGGATTATCTAATGCTTTGAGCCACCAACCAAAATCTGACGATAAATATGACGGAATATTCATATATTTTGCTGGGGAGTTTGTTGCGCCACTTCTTCTTCCCAGCAAAAACACATAGGAAGTGGTGAAGGGCGGGCGTTTTGGGGGCTGTCTTTTGTAAATTTGACGTTCAAAAAGTGCTGATTTTCAGCCTAATTTGAATAAATGACTTTTGAATTTTGAATATAATTGTCATAATTAAGTGGGTTATTTTTCAAATTCAAAAACTTGCATCTTTCAAATTTTTTTGTGTATAGCCATCCGTATTCTACAGCTGGGCAGGCAGAACACAATAACCCCACCAGACTAGCAAAGTCTCTAATTTTACACCGTGACATATTTTGAAATTTTTGTATTTTATTTTTAATCTTAATAACTTTTTCTTTAGGTAGACTGATTTGATTTTTTTTTGTATCTATTATGTAACCTAAATATTTACAAGATGTTTTTGGTATCAAACAGCATTTATCTTTATTTATAATAAAACCTAAAGCTGACAATATTTGTTGAGTTACTACCATGTTTTCAAAACAATTATCATAAGTATCCCCAATACACAATATATCATCTAGATATATGCTAGATACATAGCCACAGGATCTGAGCAGCCCGATAACCGGTTTCATTAGCTTTGTGAATACAAAAGGTGCAGTGCTTAGACCGAACGGTAACACATTAAATTCATACAATTTGTTATCAAATTCGAATCTAAGATATTTTTTGAAGTCTTCCTGGATTTTTATTAAAAAATATGCGTCTTTTACATCTATTGTTCCCATAAAACTATTTTCAGATACAAGTTTAATTGCAGTACGTAGATCTTCAAGTTTAAAATGATCTGTGATTATAAATTTATTAAGATTTTTTAAGTTTAGTATGAATCTGTGTTCACCGTTTGGTTTCGGTATCAAGAATACACTTGATAAAAACTGCCCCGCACATGGATCACACTGAGAAATAGCACCATTATATAACAATTTATTAATACATTTTTTGAAATTATATATTTCTGTTTTTGAGTAGGTCCTCTTTTTAGGGCCTGCATACTGCGTAACACTTTTTGAGAAGGGTATTTTGTAACCAGAAATCCAAGAAAGAATAACCGGGTCGGACGTGAGTATCGACCAAGTTTTGTAAAAATGTGCTAGTCTGCCAGCATGACTGCTTACCGTGACATCTACCGACGACTGCGATGGTTCGTCCGCGGCGCAGGCGCTGTTGTTTGTCGAGCTCGATAGGACCCGCGCAAGGTGCTCGCCGGCGGATTCCTCGGTGCAGGCTCCCTCGTCCTCTGAGTCCCCGTTTGCCTGCGACTCGGGGGAGGAGCCCGCCAGTTAAAATTATTCCGTTGTTGGAATGTCGACTGAGACAAAGGCAGTGCCGTCTTCGTTCTGATGATGGGCGGTTTTGATACCGTCGATTTTAATTCTGCTCCGGTCTTGGTGATTGTTTTTGCTATTTTAAGCGTTTCTGCCAGATCTGACCCAAATAAATGTTTGTCAACTACTGTTTTTTGCAGTTGTTCTTTCATTTCTTTTTTTAAATTGTGTAAAATGAAGTTCCTACGGACTATTGAGTCGGAATATTGATTATCGCATAGAAGGCGAATGGCATCCATCAGCGTTTTAATCACCTCTGTATCCTTATCCTCTTTTGCAATAATTTGGGTGATCGCACCTCCTAAACATGAGATGGCACAACCTAGTTGTTTTTGTTTCATCTCGATGCCTTTATCTCGTTTAAGTACAATGTACAAAAAGAGGAGCTCGTGGCTAAGTAACAGCCGCACGGTTCGACCGATCATAGGTTAAGCTGCGCTTGGCGCGGTCGGTCCGTGGATGGGTGACCATCTTTGTCATAGCGAGACTCCTCCGTGCCTCGGAAAGCACGTTAAGATGTTGGTCCCGGTTGTCATTTGTACATCTTTGACAGTCGTTACGGGTAGTCAGAAGCCAGAAAGTCTGACAACCAGTCTTACCAAGGGGTACCGTGTTACCTGGTAACTGGGTTGTGGAGGTCAGATAGGCAGTCGCTCCATGTAAAACACTAGTACTCAGCTGCATCCGGTTAAGACTGGAAGCCGACCCCAACATAGTTGGGAAAAGGCTAGGCAGATGATGTCTGATACAGCAGCCTTAATTTCTAAATTTAATGCTGGCGAGTCAATCAACATGCAATTACTAGGAGGTAAGTATTTTTCTATCAATTCCTTGCGAAGGTCACTAGATAAACCTTTTGTAGCTATATGTTGTAAACGGATCGCTAGATCTGCTTGGATTTCTTTGCCATAAAGTTTTTCCACAGACGGGTCTTCTCCAAATATTTTTAATATCTCAGAGTCTAGCTCGATGCTCGGAGGTGCCTCGGATAATACAGGGGCCTCAGATTCTATGGTATTGATCAGGGGTTGCAAAGCACTTGTAGATGGAATTGGGTCAGCGGCGCCACACTGGAGGAGTGCCCAGCTTGGGCGGTGCAGCGCCGTGACTTGGTCGCGGTAGTCTCTGCTGCGGGCCATCTCTCGCTTCCGGCCGTCGTGTCAACCATGGTCGGGAGCGAGAGCGGGTGGGCAGCCGTCGCCTCTTTTTGCGAGGTTGTGATGAGCGCAAAGGAGGCGGCGGAAAGGGAGAGAGAGGCTGTCACCTCTCTCCCGGCCCGCAGCAGACGAAGGGGGCGTCGCAGGGTGGCCAACGATCTCCGGCCACCGTAGGGCGCGGCCTGCGGGTGACAGATCCGGGGCATCTGTCGCCCGACCAGACACAGGCCTCGAGGCGGCGGCGTAGTGTTCCGCGCGCGCCTCACATTCGGAGGATTCCTGCGGCCGCTGGGTGACGGCCGCAGAGGGTGACGGGGCCCGCCTTTCCATCTGGCGGGCCAATACCTGCCGGGGGCGCGGAAGAATGCGCGAGCGATACCCGTACCCCCGGCACTGGGTACAAGCAAGGAACACCGTGGTGGTTTTAGCCGGTAAGAGTCCGGCACTGTTCCCGGCTGCCCCACCGGGCCGGGTTCGTCCATGAGGATTTCCCCACGTATAAAAAAAAAAAAAAAAAAAAAATGGGTCAGCGGCGCTGGTAGAGGGAATTGGCTCTTCAGCGCTAGAAAAAAGAGTTGGATCTCTAATAGTTGTGGATCCGTCTGAATAATTATTTGGCTCCAGTTCAGTATTTTGTTATTTACGAAAGTAATTACTAATATTTGGCGGTTAGCGGTTACACAGTTATAAAAAAATGTTAAACTAAAACTTGTGAAAACGTTAAAAATCCACAGTGTAAAGTTTAAGGCAAACAATACAACATCTTTAGGTATGTGTTGTATCTACATACTTATATACATGATTGTATAGATATCTACCATATGGTGGGCACGGTGAAGTGACAGTCCCAAAAACTGCCCGCATCACTCGTATCACATCACGTATACTAATAAAGTAACAGTCCCATGTAACTGCTCGCAGTATTAGCCTAGCACGTGACAAAAAAAAAATATATGTACGTATTTGTGTCTGAAGTGTTAACCCCAAAAGTTAACCGCAACAACAGCTCAACGTAAGAGTTATCATTATTATTATTATATAACAACACTGGACTGACCTCTAGAACTTGATGACGATCTTGCACGGATAAGTCTTTTTTCCAACTTCCGTATCTTCTTTGCAATGTACTCATAATCATGTTTACTCCGTTTCCCCATGATATGTAACACTTTTATAAACACCACGATCGAAAATTAAACACTTAAATAATATTTTAATAATATGTGCGCTCCGGCAGAGCACTGAACTGTGAATGAGCAATCGAACACGATACCAAGCAAAGGAAAAGTATCTACCCTCAAGTAATTAATATTTTTTATTTTTATTTAGTTTAGGGCTTTCAACCATCAGTGCGCAAAGGCAACACCGTACGTGTTACTACATTGTGTTATGCTAATCTTGAGGACGAAGCCTGAAGTATAATACCATCCAATGTTCTCCAACTAGATGACACAAAATTTAAATTGTGTATTAAACGCACACTATGTAGTCAGGCATATTACAGGCTTGAAGATTATATTGCTGACTGTTATGTTGTTCAAATAAAAGATATACCGTTGGGTACAGTTGGTTTATTTCCAGTTTCACAATCAGACACACGTAGTACAATCTTATTAGACAAGTATTACAGACAGGACATTACACAGTAGTGGTCGTCTCAACAGTGACAACCGGAATAGGAAGTAAGATCAATGTTTAGTGATGTGCATACTAATTACATACTAATTAGTGATGTCACAACATCCCCCTTGTTGAGTTCAAATTAGACCCTTGACAAACAATTGAGAAGATATTCTATTGTTATGCAACTATACTTATGACCATACAATTATGACAACATGCTTAACAATACTTATAATTACATTTAATCTATTTCTTCTATTAGCCTTCTAGTAGGCTTTACAATACGACCTGACCTAGTTGTTTTGTTTGAGGATACTTAAGATGAGGATTCTTGAGGTCCAGACTCCTGCCTGTCACCTTCCTCTCTCCCTGTTGACGAGTTGGATTGCATAGGAGGGTTGGCAAAGTTATGTATTGAGGTGACAACCCATGCATTCCTATTATCTATATTTTTACGTCCTTTTATTATCTGTGACATTTGGTAACTTTTCTTCTGTCAGCCTGCGCCTCAATGATAAGATGTTTGTTGTTTTGCTCGCCACAGTGTGTATCTGGTTAGCACGTGTGTCTAGAATTTTCAGTTGTTTTTCAGTGTTTTAGTGACTTTTTGTGACTTATTTTTGTGGTTGTGTTGTCCTTGTGTTTGTTACTGGCTGTCTACTGTACTATACTCGGTAAATAGTTAGTTTTATTAGCAGTATGGAACTAAATAAACCCCCCGATCCTGATCCCCCCGACATTCCTGCCTATGCTCCTGTTTCCCCCAACTTCCCACTTTCCCAATTTGCAGATGTTGCTTGCAGCATCGCGGATTCCCAGACTGCATCCATCCCGAATCCCAGAAAACGCCCTGTACATGACGAAAACAATGTCTTGCCAACTCCGCCACCGAAACAACAAAGGAACCTAGTAGGTCGCAGCAGGTACTCCGCTACTGACAAGGCACCCTTTATCGTCCATGTATCTCGATCGGAACCTCAACCTAACGCCGGTACCTCCTTACACCCTGTTACTTTTGGCATCTTTCTCGACAAACACAACATAACTAATATTGTGCGTGACGGTGTTAAGAAAGTCGGAAGAAATCGTGTGTCTGTAGAGTTCAAATCCCCTCAGGATGCGAACTCCTTCATTATTAATAGTGTGCTAACTAAAAATAGTTTTGTTGCTGCTATACCCACTTTTAATATAACCCGTATGGGAGTTGTAACTGGTGTTCCCACTGATCTAACTGAAGAGGAAGCCAAAAAATATTTACAAGTGCCATCAGGGTGCGGTGAAATTTTAAAAGTACGCCGTATAAGCCGAAAAGTTGTGATTAATGGAGCGACTGAATTTAAGAATACAGAAACTTGCGTCATTACTTTTGATGGTCAAGTACTACCTCAAAGAGTATTCTGTTGCTACACTTCCCTCCCAGTCCAACAATACGTCTATCCCACCATCCAGTGCCGCAAGTGTTGCAGATTTGGTCATGTGGAAATGGTATGCAGGTCAAAACCCCGCTGCAGTAAATGCGGCAATGATCACCCCGGTGATGGTTGTGGTATTTCTGAGGTGGAGGCATTCTGTGTACTTTGCTCGGGGAATCATTTTGCAAACAGCAGATCATGCCCGGAGTTGGGTAGACAGAAGGCCATTAAGACCGTTATGGCTGAGAAGTCCCTCTCATATGCTGAGGCCAGCAAAACTGTCCCACTTGCTTCTCGCAACTACGCAAATGCTGCAAAAGCAGTTCCCAGTCCCTCTCAGTCATACCGCAAAACAGTTTTTCTTAAGCCAAGGACCCATGCCCCTCTTTCTCCCTCTTATGATAAAGTTGCTCATCAGCAAATTATCAATTCCCCCTCACCTTCACAGCCTGATGGCTGCGCTCTAAATAATCCATTTATAGACAGTAACAATGTGTCATCAATAATTGAAATTCTTATTAAACTGCTATCTACAATTTTATCTAGCAATAATGCTCAAGTACCGTCCAACGTTGCCTATCAATTAGTTAATCTCTTAACAAATATTAAAAATGGCACCTCGCCAAATATTCCTGCAGTGGAATGTGAGGAGCGTGTGGCATAAGAAGCACGACCTCATATTCCTACTTAATAAATTCAAGCCTCGGCGGCTTGCTCTATTGCTGAGACTTGGCTCACCCCAAGTCTCAGTTTTAATATACCACTATTTAATGTTCTCAGATGCAATAGATCCGATGGCTATGGAGGGTCGGCTCTCCTTGTGAACAATAGAGTTCCACTCTCGACCTTGACTTTTTCTGCCCTGGATGGTGATATGAATATAGCTGCCGGTAAAATTGAGGGCATCACAGTTTTATCGGTTTATATTTCCCACCCACAACATAGGTTTTTAGCCACTATTAGGGACATAATCAATAATATAGAAGGGCCTATGCTCATCATGGGTGATTTCAACTGTCACCACTTTAGATGGGGTTCCAATCGGTGTGATTCCTTTGGGGAAGGTTTAGTAGAAATCTTGGATGATCTAGACCTTTGCATCTTAAATGATGGTAGTCCTACTCGTAGATCCCTTCCCGGACAGCAGAAGAGCTGTGTAGACCTCACATTCTGTTCTGTGGAGTTGGCGGCATCGTTTCATTGGCAATGTACTCCTCTAACGCATGGTAGTGACCACTACCCTATTGTTATAACTTTATTAAATAAAACTTACTTAGAGAAAACCTCTCCTCCACTTCTGAAGTACAGCTTGGTCAAACCTGAATGGTCGAAGTTTGCTTCTTTACTGGAGGAGAAAATCAGTGTTCTTCCAAATTTAACTTCATCCTTTTTAGTTCCTTCTGGTCACTGCCATGCTAAGAGCTGCTATGATGGCTTTGTATCGACTATTATTTCAAGCGCAGGTGCTACCTTTCCGCTGCGGAATAGTGCCAGAAATAAGATCCCGTCACCCCCGTGGTGGGATCAAGAATGCACATCGGCTGTTAATGATAGGAAAGCGGCCGAAAAACACTACAATGAAGCGATGAATAGCGACAATCTACTACGGTACAGACGAGTGTTCGCTCAATCTCGTCGGCTTCTTCATAAGAAGAAACGACGTGGTTGGGTTAAGTTCTGCACTTCTCTATCCCCCTCCACTCCCATTTCAGCAGTGTGGAAGAGCATTAATCGTTTTAGACGAGGCTGCTCCCCATCCATCTCTTCCCCTATCATGAGGGAAACTGCTGAATCCTTCTTCGACAAAATTGCTCCAGCCTATGTTCCTTCTTCTTCAGAATTTCTGCTCTCGTCTGTAAATATTGTGGAAGACCCCATGAATGAACCATTTTCGATGGAGGAACTTGATGCGGTATTGCGAAGCGTTCGAGATTCCGCCCCAGGTGTGGACGGCATACCGTACTCATTTATCGTCAATTCTGGTATTAACGCTAAACTTTATTTCCTTGAAATTATAAATTATTGTTACCATCTGGGTTGGGTTCCTGACCAGTGGAAAGTACAAATTATTATACCCCTTTTGAAACCTGGCAAGAATGCTGATGACCCGAACGGCCTTAGACCAATTGCTCTGTCATCGGTATTGGCCAAGTTACTCGAACATTTGATAAAAAATAGACTTGAGTGGTTAGTCGAGTCTAGGGACTTACTACCGAGCCACCAATTTGGCTTTAGAAAGGGGCTCAGTACCATGGACAGTGTGGCAATTCTGGTAACCGATATCCGTACAGCCTTTTCCAAAAATGAATCTGCTGTAGCCGCCTTCCTTGACATTTCTTCCGCATACGACAATGTCCTTCTTCCTGTTCTCAGGCAAAAGTTGCAACAGCTGAGGATTCCGGGTAAGATGGTTCAATGTATATGCGCACTTCTCATGTCCCGCTCTTTGATGCTCAGAGTGCAGGGAGAGGTGTTTGAGGTGAGACAGTCGTGGAAGGGCCTCCCTCAAGGCTCTGTACTTAGCCCGTTACTTTATAACCTGTACACGGTTGACATTGGCTCCTGTCTTAACACCGATTGTCGCCTACTTCAATACGCAGATGATCTGGTCCTTTACGTAGCCAATTCATCAATCGTTGATGCTGCTTCATCTCTCTGCCTCTCTCTGGACTCCTTGCACGCATGGCTTTCGGACCATGGCCTCTCGTTGTCTGCCCCAAAAAGCTCGGTAGTGATCTTTTCCCGAAGACGTCTGATCCCTCAGGTCTCAGTTAGCATCCAAGGACAAGGCATTCCCATAGCTAAAAAATCAAAGTTTTTAGGTGTATACTTAGACTCCAAATTATCTGGGACTCACCACTTAAATTATTTAATTAAAAGATGTGAAAGAGTAATCTCCATCTTGAAAGCTCTTTCTGGTGTCTGGTGGGGAGCTCATCCCTTCACCATGAAATTGATTTATAATGCCTTAGTTCGCAGTATCCTGGATTATGGGTCACACTTGGTGATACCATGTAATAAAGGTGCCTTGGCCGGTATAGATAGGATCCAGTCTCAATGCCTTCGGATCATCACAGGTTGCATGAAGTCGTCGCCCATTAACGCCTTACAGGTTGAATGCGCCGAACCTCCTTTAGCCCTGAGGCGGCAGTATCTGGCTTCCCGTTTTTTGTCCAGGGCTATCACCAAAACTTCCCACCCCCTTATTCCAAAATTAAGAGAGCTAGATACTCTCTGTCGAAACTCTAAATACTGGCAACATAAAGAAATCCCCCTTTTTTTAAAAGCATATCGGTATTTTCAAAATTTAGATCCTCCTATTGCACACTATCCCAGGCTTCCTCTATTTAATTACTCCTATGAAGTACTTTGCTTCACTCCCCAAATATTTTATAATATTGGCATTTCAAAAAACTCCCCATCGGCAAATTCGGCCTTTAATACGGTTGTGGGTGAACGATGGATTGGGTTTCAAAGATTTTTCACTGACGCTTCTAAATCAACGAGTAGTGGGTATACTGGTGCCGCGGTATACTACCAGAACTCCAAAATTATTTTGAAATTCAGATGCCCCAAGGAGTCTTCCGTGTTTACAGGCGAGTGTGTGGCATTATTGGAAGCTTGTCTGTTCATAGAATCTCACGAGATTAACTCTGGCGTTATCTTCACCGATTCCCTTAGCTGTCTCCAAGCCCTTTCCCAAAATCCCTTTAGATCCAAACTGCATAGTCCTATTGTTATGAACATAAAGAAATCCCTATGGTCCTGTGCTCAACAGGAGAAAATTGTCCATCTAGTCTGGATTCCTAGTCATAGCGGGATAGCGGGCAATGAATGTGCCGATGCATTGGCCAAAGATGCATGCACATCCGTGTCAGCTGACCTTGCACACTTCTCCCTTCAAGGGCATGACCTGCTAAACCTTCCCAAATTGAGCCTCGAAACCTCGTGGCAGGAATGGTGGAATCTCTCTGGCCAAAAAAAGGGTAGGTTTTATTACGCGGTTCAACCACTCATAAAACCAAGACCGTGGTTTTACAAATTCAAAAAATATCCGAAGCCGGTAATTTCAGTGCTATGCAGAATACGCCTTGGTCACTGTTGTACTCCGGTGTTTTTAAGTAAAATTCGGGTGCAGGACTCGTCCCTCTGCGAGTGCGGGTTAGACGAGGGTAACCTGGACCACATATTCTTCAACTGCCCCAACAACTCATCACTTGATTTATACAGTCGTCTCCAAAAACTTAAGATTCCTCTCCCTATCAACTTTCCTTCCCTTTTAACTTACTCCTGTCCAGAACTGCTCCAGATGCTGTTGATTTTTATACATCGGAACAACATTAAATTATAAACTGTGGCCTAACTATGGGCCACAGTTTGTTTGGTTGTAGTATATGTTTTGTGTTCAATGTAACTAACCCTTTTTTTTTATTTATGTAAATGTATATTTCTGTCTGTTTCAGTGCCGTCCTACTAAACCAATAAGTTTTGCAAGAAGATAAACTTTAACATCGTTTTTAATTAATTTATTTCCTTTCTTTTGGATCTTTCTCAAACACGACTTGCTTCTCAGTTCACCCGTTATTGGCAGAATTGTCGACTCTGATTTCGACATAGTTTGCCATAAATAAAAATAGAATAGAAGATGTTTGTTTTACTGTGTGTTCCTATTTAATAAATATTATAAAGTAAAATGTGGTTTTGGACTCCCAATATAAAAACAACAACAATAATAGTTATGGGCCCAGTCCAAACCAAAGTGCGAGAAAAGAAATATAAGGTACGATTATCTAATTATCAGTCGATATAATTAAAGTAAAGAAAAATAAGATGGAGTCAGTCAAATTTAAAATAGAACCTTTCTGCGGAAAGAATTTTGCTACGTGGGCGTTCCGAATGAAAAGTATACTCACTGAAAACGATTGTATAGCGGCAATTCAAAGTAAAGAATTTGTTACTAAAGATGAGAATTCGAAATTAGAGTCAAGGGCGCAGGCCCTACTGATTGCTGGTGTGGCGGACTCGCACATTGACTATATGAAGAAAGATTCTGCATACATCATGTGGAATAGTTTAGAGGAAAACTTTATGAAAAAGAGTACTGTTGGGACGTTGTTTCTGAGGCGAAAATTATCGGAAATAAAATATAATGAAAAGAAGCCTCTTCAAGATCACATATTAGAGATGGAAGGAATGTTTAACGAATTACAAGGAGCTGAAGTTAAAATTTCTGAAGAAGAAAAAAATAATTATTTGTTATTGTCTATGCCAGAAAGTTATAATGCAGTAATCTCAGCGCTGGAAACACAAAAGGAATTAAATTACACATTTACTAAGAGAAGGTTACTGGCAGAGGACGAGAGGCGCCAAGGGCACAATACTAAGTCAGACGCAAGTCCACAAGCGGCATTTAATTGTTTCATCTGCGGGAAACCAGGACATAAGAAGTTTCAGTGTAGAATGAACAGAGGAAGTGCATATAATGCTGGACGGGGACAAGGACGACATGATACTAAAGGTCAAGGAGATACTGGACATAGAAATAATACTAGACCACAAGATTATACCAGGCAAGGATATGACACGAGGCAACATGGACGAGGAAATAACTGGAGCAATGGGTACAGACGAGGAAATGGATATGGGAACCGAGGAGACAACTGGACAAGAGGACAAAGTGATGTGAATTTAGCAGGTAACAAGTACAACGCATTCCTGAGTGATGTACCACAAGGTAATATATCTGATAATAATTATAACAAGTTAGAATTTTGTATAGATTCCGGATGTACTGGTCATTTAATAAACACAAAAGAATATTTTGTTAATTATCTTGAATTAAAGGTTCCAATTAAAATTGCTGCAGCTAAGAATGGAATAAATTTAGAAGCTATAGGAGTTGGTAATTTACAAGTAATAAGTAGAGTAGGTAATAAGGAACATGAGTGCAAAATAAATAATGTTTTATATGTACCGGAGTTAAGGAAAAATTTATTAAGTGTATCGAAAATGGAAAGTGCAGGCTTGAAAGTAGTATTCAATCAAGGTAAAGTAAGAGTGTACACACATGAAAATTTGTTAATAATTGGAAATAAAAATAAAACTTTATATACTGTATACCTTGAAAGTAATTTAAAAACATGTAATTTAACTTGTAAAACAAAACAAGATGATATTGAATTATGGCATAGGAGATTTGGCCATTTAGGTAATGCAAATTTAAATTTATTAATTAAGAAAGATATGGTTGATGGTTTAACAGGATTAAAAAATAAAACAATAGAAAATGACTTGTGTGAACCATGTGTATTAGGTAAACATTGTAGACAGCCATTTAATAAACCAGGATATAGAGCTAGACGACCATTAGAACTTGTACACACTGATGTTTGTGGGCCAATCTCACCAAGTACATTTGATGATAAAAATTATTTTGTTACATTCATTGACGATTACACACACTTTACAATGGTTTACTTAATGAAAAATAAATCAGAGGTTTTTGAAAATTTTAAAAATTATTACAATATAGTAACAAATCATTTTAATATTAATCTTTATAAATTGCGATTGGACAATGGGCGTGAATATCTCTCTAATGACTTCAAAGACTTTTGTAATAGGAATGGCATAGTCATGCAACATACAGTAGCATATAACCCAGAGATCAATGGTGTAGCTGAACGCATGAATAGGACACTTATGGACAAAGCACGAACTATGTTAATTGATTCTGGAATGAAAAAAGAATTTTGGGGTGAAGCAGTATTATTCTCAGCATATGTAACTAACAGAAGCCCAGTTTCAGGAAGAGAGCAGACTCCTAGTGAACTATGGGAAAATAGGAAGCCTGATGTCTCAAATTTAAGAATTTTTGGATGTACTGCATATAATCATGTACCTAAGGAATTAAGGAAAAAGTTGGATGATAAAGGTAAGAAAATGACAATGATAGGATATGCCATTGGTGGATATAAACTCTATGATGAAGAAACAGGATCAGTTGTCATCGCAAGAAATGTTGTTTTTGATGAAAGAAGAGAAAACACTGAGAAGAATATATACTTGCCTAGATATGATGATCATGAAGATACAGAATTCTCTGAAAAGGAATCTACAAATATAGTTAATGAAGAAAATATTGAAAACATAGAACATGACAGAAGGTTAAGCAATGAAAATAAGCTGAGTAAGCAAGAAAATGGAAAAGGTATAGAAAAAGAAAAGAAAGATGCAGCAGAAATAGAAAAAGGAAATTCAGAAAGCACAGAAACAGGAAGAGTAAGAAGACAATCTAAAAAACCTACATGGCAAGATGACTACATAATGAATTTTGAAGATGACATGGATGCATTTTTTGCCCTATATTGTGATGAAGACAATATTCCACACACTTATGAGGATATAAAAGGAAGAGAAGATGAAAAGGAATGGATGAAAGCCGTAAAAGAAGAATTAAAAGTGTTAGAAGAAAGTGAAACTTTTGAGGTAACCCGAAGACTGGAAGACCAGAAATTATTAGATGCAAAATGGGTTTGCTAACAAAGATCACCATATAAGTCAGATGGATGTCAAAGGAGCATTTTTATATGGACGTATAGATGAAGAGGTGTATTTTAAACCACCAGAAGGTATGAATACCATGTCAGGATTGGTACTAAAGCTGAAAAAGTCTTTATATGGCCTAAAGAAGTCACCAAAATACTGGTATGAAAAATTTAATGAGACTATAACGTCGTATGGTTTTATGAGATCAAATAATGACTATTGCTTGTATAGTAAAGGGGAATTATACCTACTTCTGTATGTAGACGATTTACAAATTTTTGGTTCAAATCTGAGGGATATTGATAATGTTAAATGTTTTCTTAAAACTAAATTTAGAATGAAAGATTTAGGTAATAATAATTTAATGTATTTGGGTATTTCTATTAAAAAGACATCTGAAGGGATTTCCATTGACTAATCAAAGTATTTGTCTAACGTTTTAAAAAGATTTAACATGCAAGACTGTAAGGGGTGTGACACGCCAATGGATGCTAATTTTAAGTACGATGAAAATTCTGCAATTGACTTATCTTTTGAAAAGCAATGTCGTTCGTTAATTGGTTCACTTATGTATGCAACTATAGGTTCAAGACCTGATCTAGCAGCATCTGTTTATTATTTAAGTAGATTTCAATCTAAGCCAAGTGCTGATTTGTGGAGAAGTTTAAAACGATTGTTACGCTATGTTAAGAAAACTGTAAACATTTCTTTATTATATACTAAAAATAATTGTGTAATGCCTTTATTAGCTTATGCTGATGCTGATTGGGCTAGGGATTCAGATAGAAAGTCGACATCTGGATATTTGATCAAAGTTTTTAATAATACTGTTGTATGAAAATCTCGCAAACAAAACACTGTAGCATTAAGGACAACAGAGGCAGAGTTTGTTGCTTTATGTGAATGTATAATGGAAACATGTTGGATGATTAAGTTGCTTGTTTATTTCAATATAAAGGTAGATAATGTCGTAATTTTTGAATATAACCAAAGTACTATTAAAGCCATAAGAAATCCTGATCAAAAGAGATTAAAACATGTAGATGTTAAATATAATTTCATAAAACAAAAGGTTGAAGAGAACTTAATTACTGTTAAATATGTTAATACTAAAAGACAACTTGCTGATATTTTAACAAAACCTGTAACTAAGGGTATATTTAATAGTTTATGTGAAGGTTTGAACTTATGTATAGGAAAGGCATGTGTTGAGGAAGAGTATTGAGGTGACAACCCATGCATTCCTATTATCTATATTTTTACGTCCTTTTATTATCTGTGACATTTGGTAACTTTTCTTCTGTCAGCCTGCGCCTCAATGATAAGATGTTTGTTTTATTGTGTGTTCCTATTTAATAAATATTATAAAGTAAAATGTGGTTTTGGACTCCCAATATAAAACAACAACAATAATATTATGAGAATACTTATGTCTTAAGTGAATTCTATTCCTCCTATACCTAACACCATAGACATCCTCAACAACATATGACCTATTATTCAACAATCTTTGTTTAACAATAGCTTGTTCCCATGTACTGTTAGGATTTCTTTTGAAATATACATGATCATTATGATATAACAATGACAAAGACTTTGTGTTTCTATCATAATACTTTGATTTATTTTGATCATTTTTCTTGACAGACTCTTTATAATCTTTAAATGTTACGACTTTAGGCTTTAACTTTTTATATGACACTGGAATGTTATTTCTTAAATTTCTAGATATTAACAATTGAGCTGGTGATTGCAATTTGTTCTTAGCTGTATTTCTGTACTGTAACAATGCTATGTATGGATCTGATCCATTCTCTTTACATTTTCTTAGCATGTTTTTTACAATTTTCACTGAACTTTCAGCTTGACCATTTGACTGTGAATGATATGGGCTAGTAACAACATGTTCTATGTCCCACTCATGTAAAAAATTCTTGAATTCGACTGACTGAAAAGGAGGTCCACCATCTGACACTAATGACAAAGGTATTCCATGACGAGCAAAGATAGATTTTAAATGAGTAATTACATTTTGAGATGTACTGTTTTTATTTAATAATGCTATTTCTATGTATTTAGAGTAATAATCTGTGACAATTAAATAAATTAAACTATCAAAATGCATTAAATCAATACCGACTTGTTGCCATGGATATTTACAAATTTCAAAATTCTGTAGTGGTTCCTTTTGATTACATGGTTTAAATTTAGCACATATAAGACATTGTTCTACTAAATTCTTGATATCACTTGACATGTTTGGCCAATACAAAGATTCTCTAGCTAATTTTAGACATTTATTAATACCTTGGTGACCTTTGGAACCTTTGAATACTAAATCTTTAATTATATGGATTTCACCCTGAATATTCCAAAATGGTTTTACCAATGGACTGACATTGTTTTTGTCTTTTGGCCAACCTTCATAATAATATTTTTTTAATAATTGCAAGGATTGATAATTTTCGGTTTCCTATGCTAATTTTGTGCTATATTCATTTGTAATTGCTAAATTAGCATACATTAAATTGACATGACAAGACATTTCTGATTCATTTTCAGGTGTATAATGGTCTTTCAAAGCTGCTCTTGACAAAGTGTCTGATATAAACATTTCTTTACCTGGAACATGTATAACTTCTAAATCATATTTTTGTAAAGTTAACATCATACGCTGTAATCTAGCGGGGACATCATGTAATGGTTTTTTAAATAAATAGACTAAAGGTTTGTGATCAGTATGAACTGTGACTTTATTACCATATACATATTGGTGAAATTTTTCACAACCAAATTGAATAGCTAGTAACTCCTTTTCAATTTGTGCATACCTTTCCTGGGTTTCAGTTAAAGTTTTTGAACTATATGCAATAGGTTTGTTGTTTTGTAAAATGACTGCACCTAAAGCTGACTTTGACGAATCGACTGACAAGACTAATGGAATCTTAGGATTATAATGAGCTAAAACTGGTGATTTTGTGATCTCATCTTTCAGTTTTTTAAGACATTGACTATGATTCTCATCCCAAGTCCAGACTGAATCTTTTTTCAAAAGATTTCTTAATATTTGAGTTTTTCCTGACATGTTACTAATAAAAGGTCCTAAATAGTTAATCATACCTAGTATTCTCTGTAACTCTTTGACATTTTGTGGTGTGTATATTGACAATAGCTTTGACTTTTTCTTGATCTGCCTTCGCACCATCTTTTTTTCGTTTTTTTCTTCATGGGTAGTTGCAAAGTTATACAAGCAATTTTTGGCCTTATCATATTTAATTGCATATAAAATAGTATTTTTGTATTTATAAACACTTTTATGATTAAAACTGAAAGTTAAGACACACTACCTGCCAGTCTAGTGTTATCACAGAGTTTCACTCACTTATATTGTCACAAATCTAAAAAACTTCAAATGGAATCAGTCCAAGACACTCTGTCCAGTTTAATGGAGATGTTCCAAAAGAGGATGTCAGAATTTGAGGGTGACCTTAAGAAGACAACCAGCAATCCTTCTACCACCGCTAGTTTAGCAGCTGAGTTTGCCAGTTTTAAAGCCTTCATTCTGCAAGCGTTGGCCGGCCTCCAAAAACAAGTTGAAATGCTGGCTAAAGATGTCGACCGTTTAGAGATGCGAGGAAGGCGCAAAATGTTGTTGCTTCACGGCGTCGCTGAAGGCAAGAAGGAAGATACGGCTCTGGCTGTAGCCAAGGTGGTCCAGGAACAACTCAAAATCGGCGGCTTCTCGGAGAGCGACATCAAGCGTTGTCACAGGATGGGCCGTGCTTCAGCTGATAATCCCAGGCCCATTGTTCTCAAACTGCAGACCATAGCCATCAGGGACAACATTTGGTTCGCAAAGTCGAAGTTAAAGGGCTCCGGGTTCACACTGTCGGAGTTTCTTACCAAAACATGACACCAAGTATTTATGGCTGCGCGAGACAAGTTTGGTGTAGATAGGTGTTGGACCAGAGAGGGCAACGTCTTTGTACTGGATGCAGAGGGGACGCGGCAACGGTTGAGTTCGCTTGGTGACATCAACAAGTTGAACAAACTTGATTCTCCAACTGAAGAGGTATCTGAAGTTGTTCTTGAGAAGACGGTTTCGCCTTCGCCGGCACCAGTGCGAGCCAAGCGGGCTGCTGCTATGAAGAAGTAACTTCTTTATGAGACTGTGACCGGGTAAACTATTGTTTATATTCATTTATTTTAAATCTAATTGCACTATCACCCACAATTTCTTAATATTTACTAAATGTCAAATCCATCCATTACACATGTCATTTCTATAAACGTCAAAAGATAAAGATTGCGTTCCAATTCTCCAAATAGTTTATTGTTGTATTGAATTTTCTTGGTGTTTTGTTAACTTTTTTTTTTTTTCTTCTAAAAATAGTTTACCCGGTAAGTGGTGTTTAAATTTTTATAAACTTATTTACTCATTTCCTGTGACAGCACAACTGGCAGGTGGACAACTATATTTTATTTTTTGTTCCCCCAGTGTTTATATAGTTTTATATTTTATTTATTTTATATACGTTTATTATCTATGTCAGTACCTGATTTCAGTGATACTGATAGTTTTCATTCAGCGCAAAGTTATAATGATAGTTTCGTTAGTGTTCCTTCTCTTGCTGACACTATTGGCTCCCAATTTTCCGATGTTTCTAGGAATTTTAATGTTGTCCATATAAATGCCCAAAGTATTCCGGCTCACTTCCATGATATGCTGGTAAACTTTGAATGTAAGAATCTACATGCTATTTTTGTTTCAGAGTCTTGGCTTAAGCCATGTCTTCCTTCCACCTCGTATTCCTTGCCTGGTTTCAAGCTCATTAGAAATGATCGTGTGGCCGCGGTGGTGGTGGTGTTGCCATATATCTACGTGCACATATTCCTTTCTCCATAGTTGATATGTCAACACAGCCACCACCGGCAAATGCTGGCGAGCATCTCTTTATAGAGGTTGAGCTAAGTCACACTAAAGTTTTACTTGGTGTTTATTATTGCCCATCCTTACGCATAAACTATTTTTCTTCTTTTGAACATATTTTAGAAAATCTTACTCCTTCCTATAGTCATACAATTCATACAATTCGTTCGGGAACGGAACGCGCCCCGAGCCCGGTCAGACGTGTGTGTAATCTTTTGTGTCGAAAAAATAGTTTTTGGTTGTCACCACCCGTATAAACGTTGAAAATACTTACACAGTGCAACAAAACAACACGACAAATTGTTCTCGCGACTGCATAAATCGAAATATAAACACTAACAAAAGTGAATAAACTGCTGTATCATAGTGTCGAATCTTGCGAGTGCACGGAATCCTCGCGGTAGTGCGAACAGCAAAGTGGTGAAAATCCTGTGAGACTGCGAGCTGCGAGTGTGCAACGGTCCCACCCAATATTACCAACCTAACGACGAAGCAGTTGATGTAAGCGTTCCAGCGAACAAAGCGTCTCATACGCAGCTTTGCGTTCTCAGCAACCAGTGGCGCCACCCCAGGCGAATTTTAGAACTACTCGTTCATTTACTTGTTTCGCTTTGTTATAATCATGCCCAAGCCACAACGAACACCACCAAGACTGTCATTCAACAGGCTCAATCAAACCCCGACATTCCCAGTAGTGCATATGAATCCGAGTCTGCAAACATAACTACTCGTGCTAAACGTCCGCGCACTGACTCAACCATAGATGAGTTGCAGATATTCAAAGAGGAGATTAAGGAAATGTTAGCGAACTGGAAAAAAGACCAAGATCAGATCCTTGTCAAGTTTATGGCTGATATGGCTGAAGTTAAGTCCCAAAGCCAAGACATTCAAAAGACCAACATTGAAATCGAAAAGTCCATCAAATTTATGAGCAACAAATATGAGGATATTAAAATAAGTGTTGACGGATTAATCAGGGAACGTATCTCCTTATTAAATGAGATAAGTAACCTAGAACTCAAAGTCAATGATCTTCAGATTAGCTCCCGCATGTCAACGATTGAAATTAGAAATTTGCCGGCTATACAGCAGGACAAACCGATGAACATTGCTTCCATCGTGGTAGATACCTGCAAGTGTGTAAACGTAAACATACAACAGTCTGATCTGCGAGACGTGTACAGCATCCCTAATAAAGACAGCACTAAGCGGTCTATTATTGCGGAATTCCAGAGCGTAATAATAAAAAAACATGTACTACAAGCTGTCCGTAACTTCAACAAAAATCGTGCCTCCACTGATAAGTTAAACACCGAAGACATTGGTATCACTGGTCCCCGCTTGCCGATTTACATCTCTGAGCGCCTCCCCCCTACTACTAGGAAGCTTTTTTATGAAGCCCGCCAAGCCAAGGGCCTGCTCGGCTACAAATATGGCTGGACAAGTGATGGCAAAATATTCTTAAAGAAAGAGGAAGGTGCAAAGACAATTAATGTTAAGTCTGGTGAATGTCTTACCAAACTTCGTACTCACAAGTGACTAACGAAAGAACTGAAATATCTCAGTATTGTATTATGTGCACTACGTTTAATTTACCCCTTGATTAATTATTTTTTCTTCTGTTTTAAAATTGTAACACTTACCCAGAATGTCACACCGACGCCTAACACGCTCAGACTCACCATACACAAACTTATATCTCTCCCGACACTTTTCCACACATTTAACTTTACTGTACAACAACTTACTTTAATCCCATTAACAACCACACAATATACAACACATAACTCAATCATATCTCATTGCATTTTTCGACATCGCGATTTAAACATACAAATTAAAACCGCAATTATTATCAACAACACACCTGACGAACTCATTGCTATCAAAATCTCGCAGGCGCTTTTCTACGACAAAGATAGTTACGCGCAACCAGTAACC
Organism: Pyrrhia umbra; assembly: GCA_963891755.1. Classification (NCBI taxonomy): domain Eukaryota; kingdom Metazoa; phylum Arthropoda; class Insecta; order Lepidoptera; family Noctuidae; genus Pyrrhia; species Pyrrhia umbra. The sequence continues at coordinate 11,250,641 of OY982917.1, forward strand.
GACAGACATAAATATTCAATTACTTTTGTAATTCCCTTTCGCTATTCTCTATTTTCCGCCCACTCTCGCCTCACCTATAATAATACAATTAGCGTATTATTCTATAACATAATAACTAAAACACGCAATACAAATTGGAAACCTCTTTTGTATCAATGGCATTAGTTAACGTTATCCAAAATATCGACGAAATAACAAAACTGGAATGTCATGACTTTGACCAACTAGATGAATGCAGAGAGTACTATAAAAACATCAATTACGCAGAAGGCTTAACAATACTCTCGCTGAACATTAGAAGCTTCCAACGAAATCTTGACGACTTTACTTTAGCAATGGCAAGACTGGACGTGAACTTCGACGTTATCATCTTAACTGAATGTTGGCTCAACGAGGGCACGATACTCGATAACATCCCCGGGTACAATGTCTTTCGAACGACCTTGCAACAAAATAAAAATGGAGGAATAGTCGTCTACGTAAAGAGTAAACATGACGCATCTCTGGTCGAAACGAACTTACAAGATACTGACAGCCTTCTTTTAGTATTAAACAACAAAATTGCCGTATTAGGGCTCTATCGCTCACCCTCTTTTACAAACCTGACCAACTTTCTTGCTTCCCTGGATCAGCTCCTTAAGATGACAAATAAGCACTCAACAGTTATCGTTACCGGAGATACTAATATCGATATATGCAATACCACAAACAACAAACACCACGATTACATGAGCCTTATGGCATCACACTCCCTGCTTCCGGCTATAACAAAAACCAACTAGAGACAAACCGTGTATTGATCACATTTTCATTAAAAGTAACACTAAACCTGCAGGCATCATATGTAAAAGTTCTATTACGGATCACGATATAGTTATGGCACACCTACCTTCTATTAACACCATTAGGAAAACTATTAACCCCTGGAAATTTAAAATACACGAAAATGATATAGCCTCAGAAATAGCTGAACTCGATTGGTCAGATATTACTAGTCAAACCTGCGCGAACACGGCAGGAGCCGCGTTCACAAAGATACTTACAGACTTAATCGAAAAACATACACACAAAATCAAAATACCGCGAAGCAAACGCAATATACAACCGTGGATCACGCCCGGGCTTATGAGATGCATCAAACACCGCGACAATTTACACCTTTCACTGAGGGCTGATCCAGATAATATGTGCAAAAAACTAATTTATACACGTTACAGGAACTTTTGCAACGAACTTTTAAGAAAACTAAGAGTTGACTACGATAACCAACAAATACAGGAAAACAATAAAGATCCTCAAATGCTATGGAAAGTACTAAAATCAATCTACGACCCTAATGCCCAAAGAAATTCACCCACATTTAGCGTAATATCAAACCGCACAGATCCAATAGACTGTCTCAACAAATATAACACATATTTCACAGCAGTGGGTAGTAACCTTGCAGACGCTATACTCACGAGACTTTCTGAAACACAGGCATCCCTAACTAACAAGTATACGCCAAGCAATCACTCTTCCGTTTCCTTCTTTTTGCATCCCACTGATGAAATAGAAATATCCCGTTTTATAAACCAACTAAAAAATGACAGTAGCCCCGGACCCGACAAAATTGGGGTCAGACTCTTGAAAAAAATTCAAAATTTTGTCATAGCACCCCTAACCTACATAATCAATCTCAGCCTGGAAACCGGAGTGTTTCCTGAACAATGGAAAGTTGCCGCTGTGAGCCCAATACACAAAGGTGGACCCGCAGACAAACCCGAAAACTACAGACCAATAGCACTCCTAAGCATATTATCAAAAATTCTCGAAAAAGTCGTGAATACGCGTCTAACCAACTTTCTTGAAAAAAACAACCTCATCTCAGAAAGGCAGTTTGGCTTTAGGAAAGGCAAATCTGCTGAAGATGCGACTCTGTTGCTTATCAATAAAATATCGAACTATGTCGAAAAGGGGGATCGCTGCATGGCAGTCTTCTTAGACCTAGCCAAGGCGTTCGACACGATTTCTACAGAACTCCTACTTAGAAAATTAGAGACATCTGGCATTAGAGGAAAACCATCAGAATGGTTCCAAAGCTACTTAACCAATCGTAGCCAATACGTCAAATCAGGAGGTTACTCGAGTAATAAACTTCCCATCAACTTCGGAGTCCCCCAGGGTAGTCTGCTGGGCCCTTCACTATTTATACTCTACATGAACGACATACTAAACCTGAACCTACCGAACGCAGAATTAATATCCTACGCAGACGACACCGTCATCATTTTTCACGGCAAAACCTGGGAGCATTTATTTAACCTAGCTGAGGAAGGACTGGTTACAGTAGCACACACTTTAAACTACAACTTACTAACACTGAACATCAAAAAAACAAATATCATCACATTTTTTAAAACTGTAACATCTAGCCCACCTCCCAATCTCTCCCTCAAATTCCATACATGTCCCCAGAATACACCAAAAGTAACCTGCTCGTGTGAACGCATTCAACGAACTCACTCCATCCGTTACCTAGGCATCCTAATTGACGAAAACCTGTCATACAAAGAACATATCCAATCTCTAACTGGACGAATCAGAAAGTTAATCTATGTTATAAAAAAACTTAGAGACCGACAAGAAACATACTGCTCATGGTATATTACGCCATATGCCAGTCAATCATTCAATACGGAATATCTGCCTGGGGAGGAGCGAACAAATCCACACTCATAGATCTCGAAAGAGCCCAAAGGGCGGTTATCAAAGTACTCCTCAAAAAGCCCTTTCTCTACCCGACTGACGCCTTATACAAAGAATTTGGTGTCCTACGTGTCCGTCAGCTATTTATATTAAATGCATATCTGCATGTACATAAAACCCTGAAAAGTAGACCAGACTACCACACTCTCATCTCAAAACGCATCTTTAAAATCCCAATACCACGCACCACTTCTCTCTTAGCCAGACGATGTCCGACTTATCTCCACACAAGAGTTTTTAACAACGCGCATCGTTGTATTCCTCATGACACAAATGAGCTACCACTATCTTCCTGTAAAAAAGTCATCAAGAAATGGTTAATGGGACTTACATACGAGGAAACAGAAAACATACTAACAACACCATCCACATTAGAAAAGATGCACTAGCACACACACACATACACACACACTGCACGCATACACATACACACACGCATGCACGCACACACACACACACACACACACACACACGCACACACACATACTCACACACCGTACCAAATAATTACTTATTTTTAAACCTTTATTATTTTACTTTTGTTTCATTTCATTAAATATTGTCCACAATACATAAATAAAAAAACACGTCTGTCATAATGTCATATTATTATTATTGAAATGCGTACCTGTTCTCATGTCACTTGGGCCCCCAAGATACAGGCCTCGCCTAGTTTGGGGACCGCTGTTACAACAATCAAAGACCTACTGCGCTAGTTACAGAAAATTGTACCCTAGTTTTAATTTAATTTTAAGGCAAAAGTTTTATGTAACTGTGGATCAATAAATTTTATTATTATTATTATTAATTATTATGGGTGATTTTAACACTTGCTTACATAAAAATGACTCTCGTGCCTTTTCTCTTAAGTCAGTAATTGAATCTAAGAATCTTTTCCTTTTGCCTTTAGATGCTACCCACCACTTTCCAAATTCAGTACCTTAATTTCTTGATCTCATTCTTGTTTCGTCTCTTGAACGTGTTGCTAAGCATGGCCAGTGCTCTGCGGACGAATTCTCATATCACGACTTAATCTATCTCTCATATAAAATTCGCCCTCCGAAGATTAAGCCGAAAATTCTTTTGCAGCGTAATTTTGGTGGCATGGATCTGGAGAGTCTTTGTGGGGATGCCGGCAGCATTGACTGGGAACCCCTTCTGGCTCTTGATTCCGTTGAAGACAAAGTGCAGTTGTTTACTAAAAACTTGGTAAATCTCTATGATGTCCATACCCCTATACGTGCTATTAAAGTTAAACATCTTCCAGCTCCCTGGCTCACAGATGAAATCAGGAAATTAATGACTCAAAAAGCCGGGGCGAAATGTAAATTTAAACAGCGAGCCTCGGATGTAAATCGAGATAGGTATGTTTGTGTCAGGAATCGCTGCAACAAGGTGTGTAGGAATGCCATACGCCAACATGTCTACAGCTCTGTTGAAAACGGAGACCCAGCGAAAGTCTGGAAATTCCTCAGGTCCTTAGGGGTTGGAAAATCGCGACAAGATGAACTTCCCAAAGATTTAAATATTGAACTTCTCAATCAACATTTTTCATCTTCGTCCAATATTAATAGGGCAACAAAAAAGGAAACTTTAGATCACCTTTCGTCTCTTCCAACTCCTGACTATTCACCTTTTGTTTTTGATCAATTTACTGACTGTGATGTTAAGAAGAGCATTTTGTCGATATCATCTAATGCTGTCGGAAGTGACTGCATCAGTCGCAAAATGATCCATCCTATCCTTAATGAAATCCTTCCCATCCTTTTTCACATCCTAAATTTTTCACTATCGAGCGGCTGCTTCCCTTCTTCTTGGAAACAGGCTCAAATCATTCCAATACCTAAGAAACCCAATCCTTCTTCCTGTTCCGAATACCGTCCTATTTCCATCTTACCATTCCTCTCCAAAGTTCTGGAACGCCTCGCGTTTAATCAGATAAATCCCTTTCTTTGTAAAAATAATCTCCTGAATCCCTTGCAATCTGGTTTTCGCCCTGGTCACAGTACAGTTACAGCATTAGTTAATATCACGGATGATATCAGATACGCCATGGAGAATACAAATCTGACGGTTCTCACACTCTTAGATTTCAGCAACGCTTTTAATGCCGTGGATTTTGATATTCTTCTTGGAATATTATGTTCTCTTAACATATCTCCAGGAGTAATTGACTGGTTTCGTAGTTACCTGTTTGGCCGCAAGCAGCGTATTTGCATTGAGAACACCCTATCCTCTTGGTGCAATACATCTGCTGGTGTGCCGCAGGGTGGCGTACTATCTCCTTTACTTTTCGCAATTTTTATTAATTCCATTTCTATAAACTTCTTTCATCTTACCACCTATATGCGGACGATCTCCAGTTATATAGACATGGATCATTGAGCACGTTGTCGGAAGCTGTCGACATCATAAACACTGACTTGAAACAAATTGAAGGATGGAGCAAAGCTTATGGAATTCAAATTAATCCACAGAAGACTCAGGTCATTGTTGTTGGCAGCTCCAGAATGATTGCGAGAATAGACTGGGCTAACCTACCGAAAGTTCTTTTTGATGGCACTGCAATACCCTACAGTAAATCCGTTAAGAACCTGGGAATAACAATGGATGAAGTTCTGTCTTGGGTGCCCCATGTTAGGGAGGTCAGTCGGAGGGTATTTGCGTCAGCTGGGTCTCTGAGGAGGTTACGCAACTTTCTCCCTACTGCCACTAGAATTGCGCTTGCACAATCACTTCTCCTTCCCATTCTCGACTATGCTGATGCCAGCTATCTAGATATTACGGAGGACCAGCTGGATAAACTTGAGCGACTTCAAAACTTCTTTATAAGATTCATATTTGGTTTGCGAAAATATGATCATGTGTCTGAATTTCGAACTAAGCTCAAGTGGCTTCCCATTAGACATCGCCGGAATGCACATATTCTACATCTTCTATACAATATTTTGTACAATCCCACCACCCCTGCTTACCTCAAAGAACGTTTTGAGTTCCTTAATGACACGCACACACGATTCCTTAGATCATCGGAAAATCTAACACTGAAAATACCTACGCATTCCACAGGATTCTATGATAAATCCTTTACAGTCCACGCTGCTCGCCTGTGGAATGCATTACCGGTATTGATTAGGAAAGCTCAGTCACTGAATACTTTTAAAAAGTTGGTAAAGGAGCATTACCTTTCATTATAAATGTGTCTTACTGTATATGTTATATTTATCTATTTATTATTATTATTTATAATAAGTATTATATATATCATGTAGTTGTACATATATTTTAGTTATTGTTATGCCGCTGACTAACCACGTTCCTGAGTTCATACAATTTCTGTCCATCCAAAGGTTGTCTGGAAGAAATCGCTGATTGCGATAAGACCGCCCATTGTACCACTCTTACTTAAGATCCATCTTTTATTTTACTGTATTTGTTTGGTGTGCAATAAAGAGTATATCTATCTATCTATCATCTTTACTAAAGACATAACCCAAGAAACATACTTCTGAAACTAAAAATTTGCATTTTGACTTGTTAAATTTTAAATTAACTTGACAAGCTCTTTGCATGACTTTATGTAATCTTTCATTATGAATTGACTCATTTGGTCCATAAACTAAAATATCATCGATGAATATTAAAATTCCTTCTATATCACCAAACAGATTCATCATGACTCTTTGAAAGATTTCAGATGAGGCATTTATGCCATAGGGTAATCTTAAATACTTATATCTACCAAATGGTGTTTGAAAGGTACATAAATCTGAACTATATTCATCCAGACGTAGCATCCAAAATCCAGAAAATGCATCTAAATGAGAAAAACATACAGCCCCTTTGAGCTGAGACCTAATCTCATCAATTGACTTGAGTGGATAAAATTCCCTCATAATGCTCCTATTTAAATTTCTAGGATCCAGACAAATTCTTAACTGACCTGAACTTTTTACTGTAATAACGACTGAGTTAACCCACTCTGTAGGTTTTGTAACAATAACTTGCATTTCCTCCATGCGATCCAACTCCTCACGCAGTTTTCCTAGCAATGCAAATGGAACTTTCCTGGGCGGATCCACGCATGGTATTGCATCAGGCTTGAGCTTAAGATGACAGACTGGAGGTAGACACCCAAGACCCTGGATACATCATTATATTTTGTAAGAATTTGTTTACAAAAATCTTGTTTTGATACAGAAAAGACACGTTTTATTATACCTAACTTTTCGCAAGTAGGGAGACCAAGGACATTTGGACATACCAAATCTGTTACTATGAACATTTGTAAATAGGTAGAAATAATAACGGACAGAGTTTCGACTATGAACTTTAATCACAAACGAATGATTCACAAAATGGCTGGCTATGGCTTTTTATTAACACATCCCCTCCATCTCGCTGACGTAGCAGCTTGGCTATGGAGGGGAGATGGCGGCTGGCTTTGGCGGGCGGACAGGCTTGCTGACGTCACGTCCGTTACACATTATAGTTTCGACAATATTTTTTTGTTTAAGCACAAGTTACATTTTATGTTGACTTTGCCTATAATCGGAATGGATTTTCCACCAAATCCTGTGACATTTATCTTACATTTGTTAAGTGACAATTTTGACAAGTTATTTTGACATTTAATATAATGAAATGTTCGTTTTGACATTATGTTGACATCCGCACCTGAGTCTAAGATGCAATTAATTTGTTTATTACCCACTAATAAGTTAATATTCCATGACTGCTTTGAATAATTATTTTCCAAAGTGTTGACATTGTTTACTTTGTGACTGTTAACTAAGTGACTGACCAATGACTGATTGTGAGACTGTGAATGGTTGTATTGACTACTGTTTTTATGATGAGACTGTGTATTGTGACTGTTTTTATGATGAGACTGTATATTGTGAGATCCCTCAGACTTGTGACCATTTTCATCATTGAGATGTGAATATGGACTCTGACATTTTTTATTTGACTTGACATTGGGTCTCTTAGACATGTGATTGTATTCATCATTGAAGTGTAGACTATTTAAATTACACCTCTCAGACAAATCACTATTTTCATCACAGAGATAATATGAATGGGGACTTAGACATTTATTGTTTTGACTATTGGAGTCTATACAAGATCTCTCAGACTTGCCACTGTTATCATCATCGGGATATGAGTAACATGGCTGCGACTGGTCTAAATATGACCATTGTGACGGTGACTGTTCTGTCTGTGATACTGTGCCTTTATGTCTGTGTCTACGGATCTGACTGTGTGACTGGGACTGAATGGATAATACTTATATGAATGACTTTCATGACTTTGACTTGACTATTTAATATGCCAACAAAATAATCTTGACTACTATTATTTGAATTAAACGATTGCAACTGACTGACTTTTTTATTTTTGAGACAATATTTAGCAAAATGACCAAAAGATTTACATGACCTGCATTGAACACCTTTAGCTGGGCATTTGTAGCGATGAGACTGCCCACAGCGACTACACGTCCTCGAGTTGCTGTTTGAAGCTGACTTGCGACTGGAAGCTCGCTGTCGACCATCTCCTCGACTACGGCTCCACCGACTGAGATGCATGACGTTTTCACTGGTGACACTGGACCCCTTTGACAATTTTTTCAGCATCCTGCTGTGCGACTATGAGTGTCCTTGCCAGCTCGCGCATCCTCTGATATGTCAAATCAGGTTCTTGCAGCAATCTTTGACGTACATGTGACAAATCTATGTTGAGGTTTGCTATAAAAATATCTTTAATGAGTGACTCCCTCAGCGTGCCAAACTCGCATTCTTTGCTTTTATTCTCCAAATCCGTGAGAAAATCCTCGATGCTTTCGGATTTGTCCTGCTTTCGTGTGAAGAATACATATCGGCACATGGTTATATTTCTCCTTGGCTCGAAGAAATCGTTGAACTTGGACTTGACCTCATTGAGTGTGCTTTCATCTATTTTCAGATTGAATGTGTTGAATGTATTGAGACCTTTTTCTCCAATGAAGTGCAGTAGAATGGCAATTTTCCGCTTCTCGCTTGATTTGTCTAGACCTGTGGCTAACAAATACAAATCCAATTGCTGCCACCATTTCTTCCACGCCTCCGCATTATTGTTCGTGAAATCCGACGAAATATGCAGTTCTCTTATTTTCGAGTGCAAGCCTTGCACATGGTCATCATGGCCACCGACGCCATCCGTTGCCGATCGTTGCATTTTCACGAATCCTTATAAATTCTTCGTAACGACTTCTGACACCATGTTATGTTGTTCAAATAAAAGATATAACGTTGGGTACAGTTGGTTTATTTCCAGTTTCACAATCAGACACACGTAGTACAATCTTATTAGACAAGTATCACAGACAGGACATTACACAGTAGTGGTCGTCTCAACAGTGACAACCGGAATAGGAAGTTCATCAATGTTTAGTGATGTGCATACTAATTACATACTAATTAGTGATGTCACAACACTGACAAGGATGCTTGGCTAACTGCTGGTCCTGCTCCACATTCACTTAGACTCTAATTAATTCACACCAGTAATAGTTGGTTATAATATTTAAATAAAATTTGTTTTGTATACTTTTTATGTGTTGATTTTAATGACATTTCTGTAATAATGTATCTTTTAATATTTTTTTTTCTTTCTCTCGACTAGTACTTATATATATTTTTTTAATTGCTAAATTTAATTTTATTAGACAGAATAAATTGTAGCATTTGTTTCATCTCTCACTGATGTACATGTGAGTACCATGTAACCATTTACTAAGTATTAATCATAAAAGTCTACTCGTAAAAGTTTAGTCTGGCATTTGGAGTATGTCATACTCGCTTAAAGGCCTCGCTGATGGTGGCGCGTGTATTGAATCGTTTGATTCCCTTCAAAATGGTTGAGTTAAGCGGTGCTGGTGCACGCGTCAAGTTCGTGAACGGGCGCTGTCAGTTGAGGCTGGTCATCTTTAAATTGCCAAGAATTAGCATATTAGAATTGTTAAATGTTAACATTTACATCGTTCTCACATAAAAAAAAAAACATTATTGATGTATATACGAACATTGTAAAACATGTTGAAAAAGAGTAACCATGGAGTTTCTTGCCCGTTCTTCTCCATAGGAATCTACGCTTTGGAACGGGCAAATAGCTTCAACTTTCTTTTCGACAAACTGACAGACTTATGACTCTTTGACAATTCAAAAGTGCCTGTAAATGGTCTAGTTGAAATAAATGATTTGAATTTTATTTACGTAGGTAGGTATGAAAATATGGACCTAAGTTGAGATTTTACTAGGTGTAAATCGATACCTTTGTGTAATAGATATATTATAATGTTTATGAATAAATTAATACCGTGAATAGAACTTACAAATAATAAGATAACAAACAATAAATTACGTAAAATACATAAAATATTGAAGTATAATACGACTAAAATTAAGATGACCTCTGAATCCGCACAGGTTACACGGCGAGTATGACCAACGCAATTTTGTAGGATAATACTTTTAAAATGCAAAAATCTAGCAAATCTCAGAGTTTTCTATTGAAATTGAACCTGAGATTGCCTGAAAAAACTGTAATCTACAGGTATTCGCGCTCGAAATGGACCACAAATATGAATGAGTATCGCGTCGATCCAGGGACGCTTCGGTTGTTATTCATATACAAAACAGGCTGAAGGATAAAAATTATAGGTAGTCAGGTATCCACAGGATGCTGGAAGCCAGGAGATCATGACACTGTATCACTAGTTGTCGTATTTCACGGTGTTTTTTGGGTTTTTTACTCCGCGCGCGGAGATTGTTGCCGGCCGGCGGTTTTGTTGAGTTCGAACTGAAGTTTCGTTTGCTTGCTCGCTAGATGGCGGGGTCGGTGAATGTTCCGTATCACACTCAGCGGTGCGCGAGTACAATTGGCGGTGAATTTGAATTAGGAAGGAAAAGGATGGGACTAGGGAAATCATCCCAAAGCCTGTTCAATAGTAAAATTTATAAAAAAATAATCAAACTCACACAACGCGCACAAAATAACTACAACATTAAAACTTCAACAAATAAATCTAAAACAAATTGGGGCATTATAAAGAAAACTAAAACGAATGTACCAAAGCATATTATTGATTCCTTAAAAATTGTAAATAAGTATATAACTTTTTGAGGCTTCCGGCGACTGGAACCGCAATTAACTGATCCGCGGTGTGAGTCGCCGGATGGATTTAATTTAAATATAATTATTCCGGCTACTGGGACCACTCATAAAATATATGGTTCAAGCTAAAAACAGTAGAGTCAGACAAAAAATGTTAAGTGCAATCTGTATACTATATAAAAGAATCAAATGGACATTGAACATTTGAAATGTTGCGTCACGAAAAGTACTAGGACATCATAAAATGAAAGAGACCGCAGTGTTGTTTCAACTACCCACCCTTATATAATGTAAAATCTTTGCCCACCCGTTACTTTGTAAATGCCACGTAACATACCAGGGCTTCATAAGGTTGCAGAAGTTCCGTCCGCATTCGGATAACGGAACTGTTCAATTCTACCAACATAGTGAGATCGAAAGACGGGATGTGTAGGTTGCACCTAAGTCTGTTGTTCCCATCCTGCTAGTGAAGTTACTAGGACAGTATAAAATGAAAGAGACACCGCTGTGATGTTTCAACTACCCACCAGTTACTTTGTAATAATGCCACGTAACATACCAGGGTTTCTTAATGTTGCAGAAGTCAACACTCACTAGCGTAACAATTCTACCAAGTTTTGTGTGTAGGTTGCGCCTGTCTTTGTTCCTTCCTTTGTTATAAATAAATTAATAATTACTTTCAACATTTTTTTGTCTGACCGTACAGTTTTTGAGTTGAACAATAGATTTTTGTATTTATTTATGAGTGGTCCCAGTTGCCGGAATAAAAATATTTAAATTAAATCCATCCGGCGACTCACACCGCGGATCAGTTAATTGCGGTCCCAGTCGCCGGAAGCCTCAGTAAGTGATTTATATTTTCTCGGTGAGGGTGGCGCGAAATATTTCTTTTCGTCCGTTTCTTTGTTTTTAACTTGTTAAACTTTAATTATACAGGATGAAATTTAATTCATTAGCAATATTTTTACCACGGATTTTATTCATGATTCTTTATTATTTAAGCCCATAAAATCGTGAATTAAAATTCTAAAAAAAAAATAGTTAAAATCGTCATAAAACTTATTAATTGCCATAACTAATAATAAAAAAAAAATTCTGATAAAATACAACACCTTAAAAAAATTGATGAAAATTGAAATAAATCACCAATATCAAGATTAGTCCACTCCGTCTAGTTTGCTCCGCACGCGTTGTCGCTACGCTACGCAACTACACGAGTTATGCTATCTCTTTCATTTCTCATTCAAACGAAATACCGCCGCGCGCGCCGAGCCATTGTACTGAATGTAGGTAGTTAGTAGGCTAATAACCTCCGAGTCCGAGCTCGCCTGGGCTCACACCGGGGCTGCGCGCGCAGCGGGACGCGGGGAGGCGGAGGCGTCGCGCCCCCCGCCCTGCACCAGCCCCTCCACCCGCACCCGATGACGGTGATTGTTAACAGTAGCTACACACCTCAAATCATCTAGGATAAACGTGTGTGTGTGTGTGTGTGCACAGGGCACATAAATCAACAAGTTCCGTTGATTTACAACCAAACGGACAATTTGCCATGAACTCCAGTTATGTTCCGGGCAAAGCCAACACCAGTTAAGTACACTGGTCCACACTAAACACACAGGTCTACACTTAGAAAGAAAATAAACTGCTACATGTAAACCACACCAGCACGATGACAATACCCCGACTCACTAACGGCGTCTTCCTCGACTGAAGATTTGACGACCTTGGGAAGCGCGCATGTCCGCCAAAACAATGCATAGGCAAGTAGGGAGCGAGTAAATTACAAGTTACTGCCACATTAAGTTTTCAATTTATTTACCTAAAACAACAAATTTACAAAAATACTCAAATTCACAAGTAAATAATAATTTACGTTTTTAAATCTTTAACTTTTGAATACCTACGTCGAGTTAATTTAAACATTTTGAACTACGAAAGTGGATAGTAAAATACTTAATTAATTATTTTATTGCACAAGATGGCTAGTTACTAATTTAAATTTAGAAACAAGAACATAATTATTACATAAATAAAAACATTGAAAGTATTCCGAGTCAGCTGATTGACATAAGTTCACGCGAGGTCAGCTCTACTAAACAACACAAACGCTCGCCGCCTGTGGTGTTGATATTTGCTGTGTAGGTATCGCGATCTCTAACTCAAGGAAATGCCCACCACCTCTGACCGGTTGCTGTTTCTTACCTAAAAACTTTACCATGTTATTTATTCATTAGGTTAGCAACCTAGGTAAAATTAACAATAAAGTACCTAAAATAAAAAAAATATACTCAAAATTAAATCGAAATAATAATTCTAGCTTTGTTGAATAACTTTTTATTACATCGGAGTTATGTTGAAATTTGGGAACAAACGACATAAGTAGGTAGTGCTTTAATTGGAAAGAGAAACAAGGAGATTATTATTACGCAAAAATCCTAATTAGCTGACTCTCAAAAGTTCACGCACGCGCTATCACGACTCTGTCGGTCGGTCATCGCGGCGTTGCGTCAACACCGCTCCATGCCTCTATCGAACTGTCTCAAGTCTTAACTACAGAAAACCTATAAGTACATCCAGCAGTTTACGTTATAACATAACAACAAACACATCTTTCAACGTTATAACGTAAAAACGAAGTAGTTTATTGCTAGCATAAAGAAACATTAGGTAGTAAAAAGAGGTAGGTAAGATAAAATCAAACTACTGTGCTAGTACCTTCATCCCCGCTAGGAGCGCGGGGCGGTTGCGGGAGAGTGGAGGCCAGTGTTTCCACTTTTAGGAAATTCTCCCTTTTTTAGGGAAAAATAGCTGATATTTTGGCTGGTTAAAGAAAATTTGATTCCCCAGAATCCTAATAAGTTTAATCAGTCTAATTAATATTTACCATACTATTGTACTATTTCTGTTGTTTTAGATGTCACCAGAATTTAGTCGTATTGTAATTTATGATTGAATATGTTTGACGTTATTTATTTCGTTATTGCGGAACAGTAGCACCATCAATTATTCAATTGATATTTTTCTTTTCTAGTTATTACGATATAAAATGGAAGAAAACGATAATCGAGCATCATCTTCGACTGTTGCAGAAGTTTAAGTTGAAGTTTTTTATCTTAAAATCTTAATTATTAAATAATATGCTGTGATTTATTTTCTGTATTTTATTTACGTTCCCTAAAAAAAGGATTTTTCAAAGTAGTTCATGGAATTTTAGGGATAAATTCAAAAGAAACTAGGGGAAACTAGAAAACGTAAGAGGAAACACTGGTGAAGGCGCGCGCGCTGTCGCTCTAGGAAGGACGTGCGACCGTCCAGTTCCGGATTACTAAGACGAGTGCGTGACGTGTATGACGGTGTATGATTAGTAATTCGCGAGCGTTTTTTTTTATTGCAGTGAGTTTCGTTATTGATCTATACTTATAATAAATCTGTAGAGAGGTCAATTCTGTACATGAAATATATTTCCAAAATAACTATCAGGGGGTGATTAGGGATCGATACTGATGCCAAAAATGCAATCAGTAAAATTTTTGTCTGTCTGTCTGTCTGTCTGTATAAACTCTATAGAAACAAAAACTACTCGACGGATTTTAACGAAACTTGGTACAATTATTTATCATACTCCTGAGCTGGTTATAGTATACTTTTCATCACGCTACAATCAATAGGAGCAGAGCAGTGAAAGGAAATGTTGTCATTTTGTTTAAACGCGCTAATCTCAGGAACTGCTGATCCGATTTGAAAAATTCTTTCAGTGTTAGATAGTTCATTTATCGAGGAAGGCTATACGCTATATATCATCACGCTTAGACCAATAGGAGCGGAGCACCACTATTCCACGCGGACGAAGTCGCTGGCAGAAGCTAGTTAATAATAAGCCTCGATCGCGTAGTGTTGGTGGAGTGTTAACAAACCAGCAATATCTGGATTTAGTGTTATTTTATAACCAAACTCGTAGTTTGTCGCGAACACGTGAAAGTCGGGAGCAATTAAAAGGCAGAATTATTGCGGCATTTAATATCGTCAAAACAAAAACATTTGTTCTGCGAGGTTTAAGATCAAACCATAGGCGTCGTGCTGAATTGTGTGTTCAGTTAGGAGGTGAACACTTCGAGCACCTATTAAAGTACACTTAGGTAAGCACAATTACCTACATTCCTACTGCCTTCGTAGTTTTGTTTATTAACCTACTAAGTTTAATTTCATTTTTAAATCCTTGTTTATTATTTTTTAATGTTTAAACCAATGCCCATAACTACTCGTAAGAAATTAGTCTTCGTTTTTTAAATCATGTTTTAACGACGCCAGGGCCAAATCTCAATTGTAAGTAGGTACTTACCTACTTATTGATACTGTTGTTTATTTCCTATTGTAATAAGTTTAATTTCAATTGTTAAACCGTTTATTTATTAAGTTAAAAATTGTATGGTACCCAATCAGCTTTTAGTTAAGTTTTGTAGTTAATTTATTAAACAAAAAGGCGCCGACACGGAGGGCGGCGGCTTTTGATGTTATTGTAGGTACCTAAATATCAGGTGCTGTTCGCTGAGTATCTTACTGCGTCTTTGTTTATTGAAGTTTCGTTTAAGTATCAGTTACAAATTATTCCGTATGAATTACATGCTACGGCGTGATTAAACCAATGTACCGGAGGCGAGAGGATGGGTTAGGAGCGCGCGGGCCTGTATGAGGTGTACCGCGCGTCCAAGGAGAGGCTGTGGCTAGCCATCGGCGACTCAAAGTCGCAGGCCAGGGAAGAGCTGCTGGGGTCCCTAGACCGAGATCCGTGGGGGCGCCCCTACCGTATGGTGCGAGGCAAGTTACGCCCCTGGGCGCCCCCACTCACGGAGGGACTACAGCCCCAGCTGCTGGAGGAGGTTGTTTCGGCCCTCTTCCCTGAGCAGGCGGAACACGATCCGCCGTCGATGGCTTCGCCCTTGGCCGCAGGCTCTCCTGAGGAGGAGAGCACCCAGGTCCCCGAGGTGACACAAGTGGAGACGAGAGCGGCCGTGTCGCGGCTCCGGGCTAAGAACACAGCGCCCGGGCCCGACGGAGTTCCTGGCCGAGCTCTCGTCTTGGCTCTGAAGGAGCTAGAGCCCCAGCTGAGAGGGCTCTTCACGGCATGCCTCGAGCGGGGCCAGTTTCCCAGCGTATGGAAGGAGGGGAGGCTGGTCCTGCTCAAGAAGGAGGGGCGCCCCGCGGACTCGCCGTCCGCGTACCGGCCCATAGTGCTGCTTGACGAGGCGGGCAAACTTTTTGAGCGAGTCATCGCAGATCGCCTCGTCAGCCACTTGTCTGCAGAGGGGCCGGACTTGGCGGACAGCCAGTACGGCTTTCGTCGTGGGCGCTCCACAGTCGACGCCATAATGCGCGTGAGGGCCCTGGCGGAGGAAACGGTGTCCCGGGGTGGGGTGTTGTTGGCAGTATCGTTAGATATCTCCAACGCCTTCAACACCCTGCCCTGGAGTTGTATACGGGAGGCACTTGTCTATCATCGCGTGCCTCCCTACCTCCGCCGCACAGTAGGGGCTTATCTGGAGGCAAGGTGTGTCACCTATAGGGGACGTGACGGCGCAGGAAGGCGCGTCACTTCGTGCGGTGTTCCACAGGGATCGGTTCTGGGTCCGCTCCTGTGGAACATCGGGTACGACTGGGTGCTCAGAGGTGAGCTCCCGACGGGCGCAGACCTGACGTGTTACGCGGACGACACGCTTGTCACAGCCCGAGGGAGCTCCCACAGGGAAGCAGCGTTGCTAGCCACGGCTGCGGTGTCACAGGTGGTGAGCCGCATCCGTCGCCTGGGCCTGGAGGTGGCCCTGAGCAAGTCGGAGGCCATCGTGTTCCATGGCCCCCGACGCGCGCCGCCGCCGGGATCACACATCGTGGTCGGTGGGGCCCGGATAGCTGTCGGGTCCACCATGAAGTACCTAGGATTGGTGCTCGACAGCCGGTGGGAATTCGGACCCCACTTCCGGCGGCTGGCGCCCAAGCTGATGGGCGCGGCGGGCGCGCTTTCAACGCTGCTTCCCAATATGGGGGGCCCGAGCGCCGCCTGTAGGCGGTTGTACGTGGGGATCGTGCGGTCCATGGCCCTTTACGGGGCCCCGGTGTGGGCGATGGACCTGACGGCCTGCACCATCGCCATTCTGCGGAGGCCGCAGAGGGCGATGGCCGTCAGGGTCGTCCGCGGGTACCGCACGATTTCCTACGAGGCGGCTTGCGCTCTGGCCGGATCCCCGCCCTGGGACCTGGAGGCGAAAGTACTCGCGTCGCTATATCGGTGGCGCGAGGAAGAGCGGGCACGGGGCTTCGGACCGGTGCAGCGGCAGATCGCGCTGCGCCGTACGGAGCTCCGCCAGGTCTTGGTGGCGGAATGGCGGGACAGGCTTCTGCGCCCTACCGCCGGCCTCGCTACCGTCGAGGCGATCCGGCCAGTGCTCGACGCATGGCTCGGGAGAAGGCACGGCTCCCTGTCGTTCCGGGTGACGCAGGTGCTGTCGGGGCATGGGTGCTTCGGCAAGTACCTGTGTCGCATAGGCAGGGAGTCGGACGCTCGGTGCCACCACTGCGTCCATTGCGGGGAGGACACGGCGCAACACACGCTCCGGGAGTGTGTGTCCTGGGAGGAGCAGCGCCGTGCCCTCACCTCGGTAGTAGGAGGCGATCTGTCGCTGCCGGCCGTTGTTCGGAGTATGGTCGGCAGCGCAGAGTCGTGGGACGCGGTGGTGTCCTTCTGCGAGGACGTGATGTCGCAGAAGGAAGCTGCGGAGCGGGAAAGGGAGATCTCGACTCTCAACCCCGCCCGCAGCAGGCGCACCGGGCGCCGGAGGAGGGCGGACAACGCCCTCTTCCGCCCCCCATAAACGGGTCCAGGGGCGACGGACTTGGGGAAGTCCCCGCCCCCCATGATAGGACCCGAGCCGGCGGCGCGCGTCTGTGTCCACGCGCGCCCCCGAGGCGATGCACGGGGTAGGACACCTCACTACCCCGTGCAGGAGACGAGGCCCGGCAGGACGGGCCGGCACCAGTGCGGGGCTGCGGACGAATCAGGATTCCCGCGGCCCCGCGCGCACGTGCGAGAAGCGACACCGGGGTGGTTTTAGCCGGTAAGAGTCCGGCACTGTTCCCGGCCTCCCTAGGCCGGGTTCGTCCATGAGGATTTCCCCCCGAAAACAAAAAAAAAAAAAAAAAAAAAAAAAAAAAAAAAAAAAAAAAAAAAAAAAAGGAGCGCGCGGGCCCGCCGCCGGGATCACACATCGTGGTCGGTGGGGCCCGGATAGCTGTCGAGTCCACCATGAAATACCTGGGATTGGTGCTCGACAGCCGCTGGGAATTCGGACCCCACTTCCGGCGGCTGGCGCCCAAGCTGATGGGCGCGGCGGGCGCGCTTTCAACGCTGCTTCCCAATATGGGGGGCCCGAGCGCCGCCTGTAGGCGGTTGTACGTGGGGATCGTGCGGTCCATGGCCCTTTACGGGGCCCCGGTGTGGGCGATGGACCTGACGGCCTGCACCATCGCCATTCTGCGAAGGCCGCAGAGGGCGATGGCCGTCAGGGTCGTCCGCGGGTACCGCACGATTTCCTACGAGGCGGCTTGCGCTCTGGCCGGATCCCCGCCCTGGGACCTGGAGGCGAAAGTACTCGCGTCGCTGTATCGGTGGCGCGAGGAAGAGCGGGCACGGGGCTTCGGACCGGTGCAGCGGCAGATCGCGCTGCGCCGTACGGAGCTCCGCCAGGTCTTGGTGGCGGAATGGCGGGAGAGGCTTCTGCGCCCTACCGCCGGCCTCGCTACCGTCGAGGCGATCCGGCCAGTGCTCGACGCATGGCTCGGGAGAAGGCACGGCTCCCTGTCGTTTCGGGTGACGCAGGTGCTGTCGGGGCATGGGTGCTTCGGCAGGTACCTGTGTCGCATAGGCAGGGAGTCGGACGCTCGGTGCCACCACTGCGTCCATTGCGGGGAGGACACGGCGCAACACACGCTCCGGGAGTGTGTGTCCTGGGAGGAGCAGCGCCGTGCCCTCACCTCGGTAGTAGGAGGCGATCTGTCGCTGCCGGCCGTTGTTCGGAGTATGGTCGGCAGCGCAGAGTCGTGGGACGCGGTGGTGTCCTTCTGCGAGGACGTGATGTCGCAGAAGGAAGCTGCGGAGCGGGAAAGGGAGATCTCAACTCTCAACCCCGCCCGCAGCAGGCGCACCGGGCGCCGGAGGAGGGCGGACAACGCCCTCTTCCGCCCCCCATAAACGGATCCAGGGGCGACGGACTTGGGGAAGTCCCCGCCCCCCATGATAGGACCCGAGCCGGCGGCGCGCGTCTGTGTCCACGCGCGCCCCCGAGGCGATGCACGGGGTAGGACACCTCACTACCCCGTGCAGGAGACGAGGCCCGGCAGGACGGGCCGGCACCAGTGCGGGGCTGCGGACGAATCAGGATTCCCGCGGCCCCGCGCGCACGTGCGAGAAGCGACACCGGGGTGGTTTTAGCCGGTAAGAGTCCGGCACTGTTCCCGGCCTCCCCAGGCCGGGTTCGTCCATGAGGATTTCCCCCCGAAAAAAAAAAAAAAAAAAAAAAAAAAAAAAAAAAAAAAAAAAAAAAAAGGAGCGCGCGGGCAGTGTCGCTCTGCTAAATTATGAATGGCCGCGCTCAAGTAGCGTACTATCACGACTTGATCCTTTTAATTATTTCGTTGATTTTTGGAACTATTTTGATTATTAATTTTGAATATTTTACTGCCTTTAGAAAATATTATTTCCTCAAGCAGATTCTTGGATTAAAATATTGCCAATGAATTCAATTTCTTCCTGTATAAACATTAATTTTATATAAGTATGTCAACCAATAATGATGATCCGCCCGATCGCGGCGGGCAAATATTTCGAAGACAAATAACTACACCCAGGTCGCCGACTTCCGTTAATTCTAAGCGTTTGTTCAGTGAAATATCACCTTCGTATATTTCGCCCGATGATAGGTCCAAGCGGCTCCAAACAAATGACTCGGTTGTAAACATCTCACCAATACTTAACGTCAGCGACGCGAGTAATGCCGACTATTGCGACTTAGTTTCTGAGGCATCAGCATATCTTTCTAAAATAAACGACCTTGTCAATGATCAAGAGTCCCGTATAAACATTGCCAATAAATCCGCTATCATGGACATGACTCAGCGAGTTACTGCCATCGTTTCCTCATTGGCCACACCCGAGCCCTCTGTCCGTCCACTGTGGATAGCTCGGATAGCTGTTACCGCTGTGGCAAGGATGGCCACAAAGCCTCCTCCTGCACGGCCGCCACGCCGCACTGCGCTGTGTGCGCCGCCAGCGGCCGCCCGGCGGGCCATATTATGAAGGGGAGGCTGTGCAATCCTCCCCCCAAAAAGGGCAAAGCGCAGGCGCCGGTCGGGCCTGCTGCTCACGCCGTCGTTCCCGTGGCTGGAACCTCGGCGGCTGCGGATGAGGGGGGTGCGATGTCCGACTAATGGATAGGGTCATCGATTTAATTGTGACCTACTTTAGTGACTAGGCGTACTTATACCTTCTACATATAATATTATCTAATGTTTGAGTGTTTAATTTGAGTGAACTTCAAAGAATGGACAAGTAGTGATTTTACACAAAATCTATATGGATAGCAGCCCCTTCAACCGAAGCGGGCTACCGCACCGCTCTCCACCACCGACACCACCAACACCAGCCCAAACCCCCAACCGAGAGTCAATAGAGAAAATGGAGATTATCTCAACGCCCGAATTACAAAACTGGATGGAGTCCATCGAACAAAGCCTAAACGAGGTCTGCTCTATTACTACTGAAGGCAAGCTTAACTCAGAACAGAAATTAAGGGTGAGTAACCTCTGCCGAAAAGTGGGACATAACGTAGCGCAACTAGCCGTGCAGTACCAGTCCTTAAAACAAAAGGCCGTACAAACGCATTACTCTCTCCAAGCCCTGAACGAAAAACAAGACCTGACAGAGAATCTAGCTGCAGAAATCAAGAATGCAATTAAAGAGTCCTGTACGAAGCCAATTTCTGAAAGCACTTCATTTACGGATATGGTGAAGAAAGGGTCCAACAGCTTTGTTCGTCCAATTCAACATAGCGCAGTGGCTATTTACCCGAGCGATAACTCAAAAACAAGCGATGAAACTAGAAACCTGGTCCAAAAAATCGTATGCCCTGAGGAAATGAAGTTGAAAGTCCGAGGAGTCCGTAAAGTCCGAAATGGCGGCGTCATTATCAGCACTGAGACCAAGGATGACCTCGAAAAATTGAAGCAAACTGTCCAGCATGCAAACTCAGGGCTCACCGTCGACGAACCACAGAAACGAAAGCCCCGCATAATAATAATAGGAGTTCCCTCATCAATGGCAGAAAGTGAGGTCTACAACTGCATCTTTGAACAAAACATGGTCGATAAAGTCCCATCTTTGTCCAGAGATGCATTTCTGTCCTCAATAAAGCTGAGCCACAAATCTGGCAGGAGAGATTCAGACAATCATAACTTGATCTTAGAAGTATCAGCCGTCATACGAAAAGCCCTCATCACCCAAGATCGAGTGTTTATAAACTGGACATCGTGCCCGGTGAGAGACTTTACATTAGTAACTAGATGTTACAGCTGTCAGCAGTACGGTCACGCGGCTAAATCATGCAAAAATACTGCCCCGGTTTGCGGACACTGTGGTGAAGAGGGGCATTCAATCAAGGAGTGCACTAAGAAAAATGACTCTCCAAAATGTGCTACGTGCCTGCGCTTCAAAAAACCAGGTAATCATAAAACCGGAGATATCGATTGCCCGGCTAGGAAAGCTGCCGAATTCAGATACATAAACTCGATCGATTATGAAGGCGCCTAAGAGCGTCACATAATATTTCATTACTTTAGAACTAATTTTCAACTAGTTATTATTATAATATGGATACCAATTTAATTACGGAAATAGATAATTGTTTTTCATCCGTGTCCAAAGCTTGCGATGTTGAAGACTGCAAACAATATCTCTCTGACTTTCAAAACTCATTAACAGTACTAACCCAAAATATTCGTAGTATATATAAGAATATAGACAGCTTCAATACTTTCCTGCATAGACTTAACCTGACATGTGATATAATAGTGCTAACCGAATGCTGGTTAGCAAACAGAAATGGAAATCTCCCTCCTATTCCCGGATATCACTCTTTCTGTAGTAAAAAAAGTTACAATCAAAACGACGGCGTCGTAGTCTATTCCAAGGAATCATTACAGATCACTGTCGAAGAACCAGACCTAGAAGACTGTAACTGCTTAGTAATAAAAGTAGGCAATACTACAGCAATATTAGCTATATATAGATCCCCTTCCTTTAAAACCCTGGATCCCTTCCTTTATTCCTTAAACCAGACTTGTGAAGCATTAATTCCCTTCAAAAACATTATACTAACCGGTGATCTAAATATAAACATAGGTTCTAATAACTGTGATGTAGGAACACAAAACTACCTTAACCTTTGCTCATATCTAGGGTTCCTACCTGCTCATACTCTGCCCACACATCAGAGTGGTTCTTGCTTAGATCATATGATGATTAAATCTAGTTTAAATTACATAACACTTGTAACTAATTCAACGATTACCGATCACCACGCTGTCCTACTAATACTAGATTTAATGCCACCTAAGCTAAATCGAACACAGACAAAGACCAAACTAAACATAAACAATCTTGAAAATGATTTACGCAACATTGACTTTAGTCCAATTTATAATACTGTTGACGCAAATTCATCTTTATCCTACTTAATAAAAAATGTCCAGCAAGCTATATTACACAATACGACTATTATGACAAACAATAAAAAAATGCTTAATATCAAACCTTGGATCACACCTGGACTCATCCGTTGTATTAGACACAGGGACAAACTGCATCAAAGAACAAAGCGATCACCTGATAATTTAATACTCCAAATAACATATAAGAGGTATCGTAATTTTTGCAACAACCTCCTGAAACGACTAAAAACTAACTATGATAAAACTGAATTGCAGAAAGCAGGTAACAATACCAAATCATTGTGGAAACACATAAAAAACGTCACTTATTTATCAAAACAGCGTGAATCAATCTCAAGTTTACTGTTTCATGATTCTTCACCGCTTTTGTCAGCTAAAAATGTAAACAACTATTTTGTAAACGTAGGAAAAACCCTTGCTGAACAGATCCCCCAGTCAACAGCCATACAATCATCAAGCATTCAACATATGAGCACGAGTGAAAAATCTTTTGTTATGCTTGACCCTGATACACACGAAATCACGCGAATTATTTCAGGACTGAAAGATGATAGTGCAGTTGGCTGGGATAATATAAGCAATAAAATACTAAAACGGTTCAAGCATATTCTGGTGCCTCCCTTAACGTATATATTTCGTCTATGCCTCTCATATGGTGTATTTCCTGAATTCCTGAAAAAGGCAGTAGTAATCCCTATTTTCAAATCAGGAAACAAAGATCTAATAAGTAATTATAGACCGATATCAATACTTCCTTCGATATCCAAAGTACTAGAAAAAATTATCAACACTAGACTAGTCAACTACTTGGAAAAACACGGCTTACTATCGCCTATGCAATTCGGCTTTAGATCGAAATTATCCACAGCAAACGCAGTACATACCCTGACCGACTACGTCACAGAAGAACTCGGCAAGGGGAACCAAAGCTTAGCAATCTTCATTGACCTAGCCAAAGCTTTTGATATTGTATCAATTCCCTTGCTTTTATACAAACTAGAGGCTGTAGGAATAAGAAGCACACAGCTAAAACTAATAGCAGATTACTTAAATAATCGCTATCAATGCGTTCGAATCGACACGACCATGAGTGATAACCTGAAAAACCATGCTTTTGGTGTGCCTCAAGGCAGCATCTTGGCCCCTACCCTATTCCTTATCTACATAAATGACCTATGTAATCTAGATATAGAAAACGGCAAAATAATATCCTACGCAGACGACACAGCGCTAATATTTACTGCGAAAACTACTGATGAACTATACAAGAGCGCACAAAAAGGTTTTAATATTGTCACTAACTGGCTCAAAAGTAATCTACTAACTCTAAATGTTGATAAAACTAAATTTATACACTTTTCTATGCGTAAAGGCAAAATAAAAATACTAACACACATCTATACGCACATCAATGTAGTAATCCTTTAATCAACTCGTGTCATTGTCCTAAAGTCCTTAAAACAAACAATATTAAATATCTGGGTGTTATAATCGACGATACTCTTTCCTTCAAACAACACATCGAGAGCTTGGTGTCTAGAGTACGGAAATTAATGTTTGTTTTTAAAAAACTACGCACAATCGCAGACCCTAAGCTAGTAATGCAAATTTATTTGGCCCTATGTCAATCCATCCTTACATATTGTATTACTTCTTGGGGAGGAGCACCAAAAACTACAATGCTTCCCCTCGAACGAGCCCAGAGAGCAATTTTAAAAGTAGCTCACTTTCGTCCTTTCCTCTTTCCCACAGATCAGTTATATAAATCCTGCAATGTTTTAACTGTAAGGCAATTATTTATCATGCACGTAATACTAAAACAACACTCTCAGCTTTCCTACAATCCTAACATTACTAACAAAAGACGTAATGATATATCATCAGATCAAAGTGGCTCCCCAAGATGTCTGTAAAACCGCATTTAATGTTCCCCAAGGACATTTTGAATTTACAAGAATGCCGTTTGGCCTGAAAAATGCACCATTAACCTTCCAACGCTTAATGAACAATGTCTTGACGGGCCTTCAAGGTGAAAGGTGTTTCGTTTAAATAGATGATATAGTAATCTATTCTTATGATTTAATCCAACATATAAATAATTTGACCGCTGTTTACCAAAAACTCCGTGACTTTAATCTAAAATTACAAGCAGATAAATGCGAATTCTTACGGAAAGAAGTAGGCTACCTTGGACATATTATTACCGAAAATGGTTTAAAGCCAGATCCTAATAAAATTAAATCTGTTCAAGAATTTCCAATTCCAAAATGTCCAAAGGACATAAAATCCTTTTTAGGTCTAATATGTAGGATATTATACAGACGTTTTATTCCCGAGTTTTCAAAATTATCAAAACCCCTTACTCTCCTTCTCAAAAAGGATAATTCTTTTGTTTGGTCTAACGAACAGCAATTGGCTTTGAAACCCTTAAAAATAAACTAATCACTGCTCCTGTCCTCATATACCCAGATTTTACAAAACCTTTTACACTTACTTGTGATGCATCCAATTATGTCATATCAGCTATACTTTCTCAAGGCCCAGTAGGTAAGGACCATCCTATAGCTTATGCGTCCAGAACCTTGAATAAAAAACTATAAACATATACAAACTATAGCACTACTGAGAAAGAACTTCTCGCTATAGTTTGAGGTTGTAAAACTTTCAGACCTTACCTATTTGGCCGAAAATTCTATATAATAACCGACCATCGGCCATTAAAATGGCTGTTTAATCATACTGATCCTAGTAGTAAATTACAACGTTGGCGTCTTCAACTTGAAGAGTTCGAGTATGAAATTACATATCGAAAAGGAAAACTAAACTCAGCAGCTGACGCCCTCTCTCGTTATCCCGTGAACCCTATACATCCAAATGACCCTGAAGGTGAATTAACGGACCCTAGTTCACTAGACTGTACGCCTTCTATTGAACCTCAACCCTCTACTAGTAATCACAGAAATGCAATGCCTAATCTTGATGAAACATATTCAAAATTCTTAAAAACTTCTCTAACCGTGCAGTATAACACTATAATAGTTGAACACAACGATAGTTTATTAAAAAGCAAAAACAAAATTCTAATAATCCCCACATCATTAGATTTAGACAACTCCATACCCTATGTTCAAGATGTCTTGTCAGACGTAGAAAACTCTGAAACGATTTTTAACTCTGAAAGAACTCTATATTCATATAAATCATTCTCAGACAACAATAAAATTTATTATTTCTTGTTCACCAAAGTACACCATTTTGACACCTGCACTTACGGCGAAATATTGGGGTGTACGGGGTCCGTTTACATCTTAAGGACCCAAACCAACCTCACCTGCTAGCGGTGCATCCTGCTGTCCAACGGACGAGGCTCTGGCGAACCTGGTTTCCCTCTCGTAGGGTTGTGGGGGTCTGACGGCTGGTCGCCCCACGTAAAACTAACTTCAGTCAAATAATAATATGGACAGGGACAAGCAAAGAAAGGGTACTCGGGCTAGGGCGTCGCCGCACAACGACGCGCAGGCACATCGCCTTAAACCTGCGACAAGTGGGCTAGGGCTACCGTGTCAAGTACGGGCACGGCTAAAGAAGTTAGTACCCAAAAGGAAGTTCCGCTTTGCCACCTGGAACATTGGCTCCCTAACTGGACGTTGCAGAGAACTCGCGGACGTACTTGCAAAGCGTCGGGTCCAGTGCGCCTTCCTTCAGGAGACGCGCTGGAAGGGGAATAAGTCCCGTAACATCGGGCAGGGGTACCGGCTAGTGTACACCGGATCACCGTCGGGCAGGAACGGAGTGGCCGTAGTGCTGTCTAAAGACCTTCAGGATGGACTCCTTGAAGTAGAACGATGCAGCGACCGGTTGATGCGAGTTAAGGTGCTGATCGAAGGGTCAGTAACGAACCTAATCAGCGCCTATGCTCCTCAAACTGGTTGCTGTGAGTCTGAAAAGGAGGCCTTCTGGGATGAGTTCGAGGACGTATTACGCGCTATTCCGAATTCCGAAGGTGTTTTGGTTGGGGGGGATCTCAACGGTCACGTAGGTCAGTATGCTGGAGAGCACGGACGTGTTCACGGTGGTTTTGGTTATGGCCAGCTAAACGCGGAGGGAGTCAGTATACTCAGGACCTGCGCTGTGTCTGACCTAGCCATCGCGAACACATTCTTTCAGAAGAAGCCTCAGCATCTTATTACGTACCGTAGTGGCGCCTACTCAACCCAAATAGATTACCTGCTGGTGCGACGGTGCCACATTGGCAAGGTTACCAACTGCAAAGTCATCCCAGGCGAAAGCCTAACGGCACAACACCGCCTCCTTGTCCTGGACTTTGCGGTCGTGCCAAATAAGAAAGTGACCGAGAAACGCAAACCCCGCACTAAGTGGTGGTTGCTTAATGGTCCTAAACAGTCGGACTTCATCACGGAGGTCGAGCATCTCGAGATCAGTGCTCCGCATGAGTCCACTCAAGAGATCTGGAGTAGGATCCATTCAGCAATCACCGCTGCGGGTAAGCGCGTCCTTGGCACTTCGCGTGGTGGCCGCACTATAGACAAGGAGACGTGGTGGTGGGATGACGAGGTGCAGGAGGCGA
Organism: Pyrrhia umbra; assembly: GCA_963891755.1. NCBI lineage: Eukaryota > Metazoa > Arthropoda > Insecta > Lepidoptera > Noctuidae > Pyrrhia > Pyrrhia umbra. The sequence goes on from OY982917.1 coordinate 11,277,906, forward strand.
CTCGGAAGCAGAAGGGTTTATTTAAACAGTGGCAAGGGTCCAACTCTCCGGCTGACAAGGAGGCATATGGAGCGGCTAAACGCGCTTGCAAAAAAGCTGTAGCCAGAGCTCGCAGCAAAAGTCTGTCACCCTTATATGACAAGCTGGAAACTGCGGAGGGGCAAAAGCTTATTTTTAAGCTGGCGCGTGCCCGGGAAAAAGCTACATGGGACATCAGCAAGTGTCTCTGTGTAAGGGACGCCCAGGGTAAGCTGCTCTACGATGCCCCCTCTGTTAAGGAGAGATGGAGTACATACTTCGCGGAGCTGTCTAACAAACAGCATCCCCATAACCTTCCTCCCGAACCGCCTCCCAACCTTGGACTTATTCCCCCTATTTCCCCCGACGAAACCCGCATTGCTCTTCGCCGCATGAAGAACCGGAAATCGGTCGGGCCTGACAATGTGCCAATTGAAGCGTGGAAGGCGATGGGCCCACATGGTGTGGACCTTCTGACGGATCTTTTTAACCGCATCCTGATCACCAAGGAAATGCCGAACCAGTGGCGGCTTAGCCTGATTATTCCTCTTTACAAAGGTAAAGGTAGCGTACAGGATTGTAGTAACTACCGCGGTATCAAAATCATGTGCCACACCATGAAGCTCTTCGAGCGCATCATTGACACACGGCTCCGTAGCGAGTGCACTGTCTCTGAGTGTCAATATGGCTTCCGGGCGGGTAACAGCACCATGGACGCAGTGTTCGCCTTACGGACTCTGGTTGAGGCTTACAGAGAGAGAAGGAGAGCTCTGCATATGGCCTTTTTAGACCTGCAGAAGGCCTTCGACTGTATACCTCGGCAGTCGATCTGGTGGGCACTTCGCTTCAGGGGCGTTCCCGAGGCCTATGTTGACATTATCAGAGACATGTACCGCGATTCCGTGGCCTCTGTCCAGACCGCTGTTGGCGAATCCAATGGCTTTCCAGTATCTGTTGGCGTTCACCAAGGTTCGGCTCTTAGCCCGTTCTTGTTTAACGTGGTGCTCGATGTAGTTACGGCAAACATCCAAGATCAGCCTCCATGGCTAATGATGTATGCCGATGACATTGCCCTCGTTAGTCAGAACAAAGCCCATCTCGAGCGCAAAGTCAACACTTGGAAGGACACGCTAGTAAACGGTGGTCTGCGACTAAATGTAGCGAAGACTGAGTTCATGTCCTGTGGCGGCACGGATTCAAACTCCATCCGAATAGGTTCGGACCTGATCGCGAAGTCCGATACGTTCAGGTACCTTGGATCTGTGCTGCATGAGTCTGGCAACGTGGACGACGATGTCCAAGCACGTATAGGCGCGGCTTGGGCGAAGTGGCGCGAGGTAACAGGAGTTGTATGCGACCGCAAAATGCCTCCGAAGCTCAAGGGGCAGATATATAAATGCATCATACGGCCTGTCCTCCTATACGGTGGCGAATGTTGGCCAGCACTTAGCCGACACACCCAGGAGCTTCGCGTCACGGAGATGAAGATGCTGAGGTGGATGAGCGGCGTAACGCGATCCGATCGCATACGCAACTCATTCATCCGAGGTAGTCTTGGTGTCCGTGACGTGGGGGAAAAACTGCAAGAGTGTCGTCTGCGATGGTATGGCCACATCATGCGCCGTCCTATGGAGTACGTTGGTCGGAGATGCATGAATATGGCTGTCCTCGGGGCCAGGTCCCGTGGTCGCCCTCGCAAGCGCTGGCTTGACGTCGTCAAGTCCGACATGAGAGCCAATGGCCTGACTGAAAGGGATGTAGAAGATCGGGCAAAGTGGAAGAAGCTCAGTCGGAAAGCGGACCCTGGCAATAGCCGGGATTAACGCTAGGTAGAAGAAGAAGAAGACTTACGGCGAAATATTCGAATCCTTAAAAACCCTTAGGAATCACTTAGTATCCGATAATGATTCCATAACTCAAATAAGTATAACAGATTTTAAAAATTGTTTTGATAGGCATGTTTATGTCAAAATCTATAATATGCTAACTTATCTGTTTGATAATACTGGAATACAAATCCATGTTTATTGTAATAAGATATATTATCCGGGTCCTACTGAAATAAATAAAATTCTTAGAGAAAATCATGATATCCCTGTGGCGGGACATCTTGGATTCACCCGGATGTACAATAAAATTAGAGAACAATATTACTGGAAAGAAATGCGCAGAGACATAGAAAATTACGTCAAGACTTGTGTTTCATGTTGTGGGGTCTAGCTACGTAAGCATAAAACGTTGCAATGTATAAACGGTATAACGTCAGCAGTTAGGAGCAGTCGCTCGCTAACCGCCTCATGTAATGGTTGGACAATAAACTATAGTAATTCGGACTATCATATTATTTCATTTAATAGCCCTCTAGTATAGCAGTACCTAAAGTGGTGACCCCGACAATAAAGAACAGTGCATAGAAACAGTGACTTAGTGACAATATTTTTTTTTTTGGTACTGCTGGGCACAGTGTAATATACAGTTTTGTGAGTTAAAATTATTAGGGCGCGCGACTCAGCCACAATGTTTAGTTCTCCGCCTTCAGTGCAGCCAACGCCAGTTAGCGGTCAGGCGCCACAATCAAGGGTAAAAGAAGAGTTGGATGTATCAGGCGTTACCCTAGCTGCCATCAGCGTGTCCTCAAAACTACCAGAATTTTGGGTAGATATGCCACGTTTGTGGTTCGCCCAATTTGAGGCAGTCATGGCTCCACAGAAACAGGGAGAAGATGCTAAGTTCAACATGGTCATATCGAAGCTGACAAAGGACGCAATTCAACAAGTTAGCGACCTCGTTACGTCACCGCCAGCGAGTAACAAGTATGCCACGTTAAAAGAACGGTTACTGCAGGTATACGAGGAGAGCGCCGAGAGGCAATTCCAGAAGCTCGTTTCAGAGCTGGAGCTGGGTTCCCAGAAACCCACGCATCTACTGCGCAGGATGAGGGATTTAGGCCGCACAACGCAAGTATCCGACCTAACATTGAAGAGCCTATGGATGTCCAGAATGCCTGCATCGGTCCGAGCAGTAATTACGGTGTGCCAAGATCAGTCTCTGGATAGTTTAGCTGCAATAGCGGACAAGATAGTGGAGAACAGCAAGTCATACGAGATAGCAGCAGTGACCGATACCGCAGCGCAAATGTCACAGGGAACCTTGACGGAGCTGGCCAGCGGGTTAAGCAAACTCATATTGGAGGTAGCCTCGCTGCGTAGTGAAGTCCGACGGCGTGGGCGCTCAAGAAGCAGAAGTTTACAAAATCACAGGAGCAGGTCTAGCTCGCGGAAGAGAAGGGCACCCGGAGACCCAAATTGGTTATGCAGATTCCACTATCGTTACAGGAAGAACGCGACGTGCTGCGAACAACCGTGTGCTTGGAGGGAGAAAGAAACGGGAAACTAAATATGGTATGTTCGGAATCGGTGGACGGATGTACCCAGGAGCAGGTAGCCAATAACCATCGTTTGTTAATTAGGGATAATAATACTAAGCTTACCTTTCTAATTGATACTGGTGCTAACATATCGGTATTACCGAAAAAGTGCGCACAAAGACGAATAACAGAGCCATGCGATTTTAAATTGTATGCCGCTAATGATAGCGAGATAAAGACTTATGGTATATGTAACCTTGAAATAACTTTTGGGTTAAGACGTTCATTTAAATGGCCCTTTATCGTTTGCGACGTAAAGCAGCCAATAATCGGAGCTGATTTTTTACGAAATTTTAGGCTAACCGTAGATTTATTTAATAATAGGCTAGTAGACTTAGTCACTAATTTGTACGTTTGTGGATCAAAAGGCATAGGGTTTGAAGGTACGGTAAAATGTATTAATAGTAGTCACCCTTACGCAGATTTACTGGAATCATTTCAGGACATCACACGACCTCCTACTTTTAGAGACATTCCGGAGCACTCTATTTACCACCATATCGAGACTACGGGCCCACCCGTGCACGCCCGCGCAAGGCGATTACCACCTCACAGGTATGATTTAGTTAGAAAAGAATTTCAATTAATGCAGGAGTTAGGAATATGTAGGCCATCAAACAGTGAATGGGCGAGTCCGCTGCATGTAGTTCCGAAGAAAGGGGGTGATATTCGTCCTTGTGGAGATTATAGGATGCTTAATTCAATAACTAAGCCTGATCGGTATCCCATACCTAGAGTGCAGGATTTTACATACGGATTGCATAATAAGAAAGTTTTCTCTAAAATTGATATATGTAGGGCTTACCATTTTATCAAAATAAGGCCGGAGGATATACAGAAGACGGCTATTATTACCCCATTCGGTCTGTATGAGTTCCCTAGGATGACATTCGGACTGCGAAATGCGGCACAAACCTTTCAAAGGTTTATAAATAATACTGTACTTTCAGGTATAGAAACATTAGATTATAGTCATTTCAGTCTAGGCGATAAAAATAATCAAAACATTGTAGGACAGTCAGTTGTATTTGGATATCTCGATGACGTCATAATAGGATCGGATAACGACAGTATACATAGAGAACACTTGCGTTTATTATTCGAGCGTTTTAGTAGATATAAGATGTCAATAAGCTTAGGTAAATGCGTTTTCGGACAACCAAAAATTGATTTTCTAGGGTACGAAGTTTCAGAAAAGGGCATCAGCCCATTGCCTGACAAGGTTAAAGCTATAGAGACATACCCCAAACCGGAAACAATTGAACAGTTAAGAAGGTTTCTAGGAATGTTAAACTTCTATAGGAGTCATATACCGGATGCAGCGAAAGTGCAGGGAATTTTAGATAGATATTTACACGGCGCAAAGAAACGTGATAAGCGTAAAATAGAATGGTCAGATGAAGCACTTATAGCATTCGAGAAGTGTAAAGAAAATTTGAAAAATGCAACAACATTAAGCTATCCAATAGCAGACGCGGAATTAGGATTAATGACCGACGCTTCAGATTTTAGTATAGGCGCCGTGTTACAGCAAAAAGAAAATAACGTATGGAGACCCTTAGGTTATTTTTCTAAGAGGCTTACGGAATCCCAAAAGAAGTACTGTACATATGACAAGGAACTTTTGGCGATACATTCAGGCATAGTTTACTTTAGAGATATCTTAGAAGGTAGAAATTTCACGGTATATACCGACCATAAACCCCTTACATACGCATTTTCAAAATTGAGCTCTAACAAAGAATTACCTAGGCGAACACGTCAATTGTTGTTTATTAGCGAATTCACAAGCGACATACGACATATTGATGGTAGTAAGAATGCGGTTGCTGACGCATTATCGAGAATCGAGGCGATAACATGTCCGGCCTCGATGAAATACTTAGAAATTGCGCAGGCTCAGGCGACAGACGCTGAGCTAGCAAATCTAATCGGCGCCGGTGACACCAACAACATACAATTGAAGCGTATGAATTTAAATAATACAAACGATATGATTTATTGTGAAACATCTACTAGGGACATTAGACCTTATATTCCATTGCAATTTAGAAAAGATATTTTCGATAATTTTCACAATTTGGCTCACCCGGGTGTGCGAGCATCACGTGCATTAATTTGTAAAAAAGTTTTTTGGCCAGGAATGAAAAAGGATATAAATAATTGGGTAAAAACATGTGTCAATTGCCAGAAGAGTAAAGTAGTTCGCCACACGGTATCCAAACTTAGTCAGTTTGAGGAAAGCGATCGTTTCACTCATTTACATGTCGATTTAATTGGACCATTACCAATGACGGAACATGGTTATCGGTATTGCGTGACGATGATAGATCGGCGTACGCGATGGCCAGAAATATATCCAGTCACAGATATGGTAGCAGAGACAGTAGCAAAGGCCGTTTATGAGGGCTGGATATGTCGGTTCGGTTGTCCAAATAAAATAACTACGGATCAGGGAAGACAATTTGAGAGCGAATTATTTAGAGATTTAATGAAATTGCTAGGTATTCAAAAAACGCGGACTACCCCATACCATCCGCAATGTAATGGGAAAGTCGAAAGATGGCACAGGTCATTGAAAACAGCTTTGACGTCCAGGTTAAATAATAACCAGTCATGGCTAGTAGAATTACCTACGGTCATGTTAGGGTTGAGAGCTGCGTGTCAAGCGGATAACGAATTCTTAAGCGCAGCGGAATTTACTTTAGGACATTGTTTACGGTTACCCGGTGAATTCTGTAAGGATAATTGTACTAAGATAGATAATCCACAAGCGTACATAATTAGACTTAAGGAAATTTTAAGTAAAATTAGACCCAAAAGTAGAGACTTTAGTAATAGCAATAATATTTTTGTACATGCTGATTTAAATTCCTGTTCACATGTGTTTCTTAGAATAGACGCGGTTCGCAAACCTTTAACTCCACCATACAGTGGACCTTATAAGGTTATAGAGAGAAATTCGAAAGTTTTCAAAATCTTAATTAATGGAAAAATGTGTAACGTTTCAATTGACAGACTTAAGCCAGCGTACATGTTAGATGATGTTACACAAAATAGCGATTTAAATCAGCATCAGCACGACAATGTAAACATACCTTTTAAAAAAACACGTAGTGGAAGAATTGTTAGGAAACCGCTTAGGTTTAACGATTTGTAACGATTCAGCTAAAATAATTATGCAGGTCAATGCGAAAATAGCAGTCGTAGTTTATAAACAAAGTGTATTTTATTTAAGCTTGATTAAGATGTACGTGACAAATTATTATAACAATCATTGCAATACATTACGCGGAAGTAGACAAGGGTGCTAGTACTTATATACATATATATCCTTGCACTTATTATCATCAGTAGAATAGTAGCTGCGACAATATGGGTACGACATACTCAGTTGAAAAGAAGCAGGAAGAAGTAGTGATTGCCCAGAACGGGGCTAATCAGGCTTCGACATCCCACACAGAATACAAGTTAGAAGTCTTGGGAATCATGGTCACCGTGATGGCGGTCATCATTTTGATAGCGTGTGCGTTAGCAGTGTGTAAAATGTGCGCGAATAAAACGAAGCGTGTGTTACGTCGAGAATTGAGTGCGTTCCAGAGTAGTAGTGTTACAAGTGTCATACCACAGCCAGTTCAAAGGACACCCAATTATGAAGTATAACTAAATACGACACCTAATTAGGAATTATTACACCCTGGCGATAATGATTGTTGTACTAATTTAAATAATGTTTTTGAATGTAATGTTAAAAAAAAAATGTTGTATTTTTTTTTATTATTTTTTTTAGAAGGGGGTGTATGTGGGGTCTAGCTACGTAAGCATAAAACGTTGCAATGTATAAACGGTATAACGTCAGCAGTTAGGAGCAGTCGCTCGCTAACCGCCTCATGTAATGGTTGGACAATAAACTATAGTAATTCGGACTATCATATTATTTCATTTAATAGCCCTCTAGTATAGCAGTACCTAAAATGTCAACAAAACAAAGCCTTACGAAAAACAAATAGGGCACCCATGTAAATTACTAGTACGTCTACCGCACCTTTTGAAAGATTATCCTTTGATATTGTTGGCCCACTTCCCGATTCAAGTCCAGGAAACCTTAAATACATACTCACTCTTCAAGACGATTTAACAAAGTATTCTGTAGCCTATCCTATTAAAAATACTACTGCTGAAGAAACCAGTGAATGCTTAGTTCATTTCATATCCTTGTTTGGCTTTCCTAAGAATATACTAACAGATCAGGGTACCAATTTCACAGCTGAACTATTCAAAAGGACCTGTTCCTTCTTAAAAATAAAGCAATTGTTTTCTTCTGCATATCACCCTCAGACTCAAGGTGCTTTAGAGCGCAGCCACTCTACTCTGAAAGAATATTTAAAATCTTATGTTAGTGAAAATCAAGATAATTGGGCTAGATATGTATACACTGCCATGTTGGCATATAATACAGCAATTCATACAACAACTAATTTCTCACCATACGAATTGATTCCATATATGAACCAGTTCCACACGTCACTTATCCGGACTATGTATCAGTGTTGCCAACTTAGCACTTTCGGTGCTAGATTTAGCACTATTTTCGCAAATCTAGCACTGTCATTTAACATTCAGCACCTATCACTAAATTTAGCACTAAACAGACATCATTCGAATTTTCTCTGGTAGCCGTAACAAAACGCAGCCACGCAAGGAGTAGTAACAAAACGCTACTTACTACAGTTACAATTGAAAAAGTTCGAAAGCGAACAACCTTCTACTTCCACGGCGGCTTCAGCGTCAGTACAATGAGAAGCAGAAACAGCAGTAGAGACAGATGAGTGGATGTAGTGTCAAATAATTGTTGTAATTATTGGCTGATTCAAACAATTATTATCATATTAAACCACAATTAAACAATTTTATCTTTTTCTTTGTCATGTTTAAAAAAATAGCACTGTTTTTGTTTTTTTTTATCAATCTAGCACTATTTGAGATGTCATTTAGCACCTACCTAAGATATCGAGTTGGCAACACCGACTATGTTAGAATGTTACAGCATCGTCTTAAATATGCAAGAGATAAGGCAATTGAAAACATTACAAAGTCTAAAGAGTCTTCCAAAGCTACCCGTACTCGTCCTGTAAGGTATCATGTTGGCGATTTTGTTTATTTAAAGAATCATCTCAGGCTGCGTAAGGCCTTATCTCCCATATGGAAAGGTCCTTACAAAGTGGTAAAAATAAACGGTAAAAATAACTTAACATTGCTTATGAACAGACGTCACGTGACCCATCATTATGACGAGGTTAAACTTGCCCGCCATTGTGAACCGTAACTTAATATCTTAGAATTAAAACCTTTAAGTCTTATTTGCAATTATTACAATGTACTTAATGTTTCATTACAGTTCACTATCCCTGGCACAAGAATCCTTCATCCAACCCACTGTGAATAGTCCTGGTATATACTTCGACCCTGTTGGTTCTCTAAAAATAATAGATGGTTATCTTAGCGTTATTATACCTTCTGTTTCTTTTATACGACCACATATTAACAATCTGTACGGTGTGATAGACTCCTCCAAGCGCTTGTGTAAACAAAGTAAGTTGTTTACTGATATCGAATGTCTGAACTTGCTCCAACCTTTATCTACTCGGTACCAAGACATATTACGCGACTTTGAATCAATTTCTCATCTAATAGACAATCGATCTAAAAATCAGCTTGGTTTGGTGGTATCGGTACAGTGTTTAAACACCTTTTTGGTGTAATGGGTGAAGAAGACGCCATAAGATACAGCAATGCTATTCAAACTGTCGAAAAGGATCAAACCCAATTGTCTAAATTGATAAAAGAAAATATTTTAATTACCACTTCAACTCTCTCTTCCATAAAAGAAATTACAGAAAATATTACTATAAATGAACAACGTTTAAATAGTGCTGTTGAATTATTATCGCGTCATTTGCTGAATGTAACTTCGTTATCAGGTAACTTGATGTTACGAGCTAAATTAAACGAAATTGTAAACATGTTAGAGGGAAGTTTATTAACACTGTCCTTTAAATTAGAAGATATTATTAATGACATTATGTTTAGTAAATCACATATTTTATATCCTTCTATTATCACTCCCAAACAATTCTTTTCCGAATTGGCTGAAAATTATAGATTTCTGGCTGACTATAATCAATTTCCTATTAGTTTATCTTTAGAAAACATTTACTTATTAATTAATGTATCCGAAATTGCTTGTTACTTCAAAGATAATAAAATTGTTTTCGTTTTAAAGGTTCCCCTTGTAACGGCCAAAGACTTTAATTTATGTAACTGCATCCCGTTTCCTGTAACACTTACAAATAACACGTTTTCTATAATAGTGTCCTCTACTAAATACTTAGGAATGACTAAAGATTTGTCGTCTTATTGTAAGCTAGATAGTTTAATTAATTGTAAAGTCTTATATAGCTCGTATTATATATGTGAAACATTAGATACGTATTCTAGTTCTGTAACTCCGATCTGCGAATCGGAAATAATTTCAAAAGCCCTAACTTGTGTGCCAAATCAATGTGAAACTAAATTCTTACAAGGAAATTATGAAACTTGGCAAAGATTAAATAATAATAAGTGGATATATGTAATAAACAAACCTTCGAAATTGTTAATTGACTATCACAATCTGAGCAACACAGAAACAACAATTTCAGGCACAGGTATACTGAGTATCCCGAAACATTGTATAGCATATTATAAAGATTCAAAGTTAATTCCAAAATTTACTAAAATTATTAAAATGCAACAAATAAACTCAAACTTTAATTTGATAAACGATTCATGCTGTAATTATGTAACATTCAATAAACTTAAACAAAATATTCCAAAATTGAATTTAAAAAATATTAACCTTGATTCCGTTATGGCAGAACATACTAAAGCAACAAGCCTCATTATAAAAAAATTGGATAGAATAACCGAAAAACCACATATAGTCTTATATAGTGAATATTATTGTTTTACCACTATTTTAATTAGTATCATAGTTTTAATCTTAACCCTATACTTATTATACAAGTGTATCAGATCAGGCAAATGTCACCGTATGACAGATAAGAAAAACAAGAGGAATATAGATAAAAATGAGGAACCTTCAGAAATTGTTGACTCTACTGAAATTCCTGCACCTAAAATCCGGACATCATAAACGTAAACTTCACTCTTCAGGTGAAGTTTAGTCTTAACCTCGGGGGCTGTTATACATTGTATGCACTTTAAGCATGTGTGAGAGACCACCCAGCGTAATGTATGTCATCCCGTGAGACAGTGGGCAGTACTAATTCATAATCCGATCTAACCAGTCGTTTTCTCATCCGGTGACTCTCTCCCATCCAGTGACTCTCTCGTTCAGTGACATTTGCCAGTGACGTGTGTAATCGCCAGTGTAATCATGAAAATGTGAATTCTAGACAATTCGAATATACTTAATTTCATTCGCAAGTTGGACCTTTTATTCTGAACCACCCTAACTCTTAACATTACATAATTCCAATATTTGTCATTTTCAAGGCGAAACGTTCGGTCGGTGAGTTCAATGAATACCCACTTGTCATGTGCCGTTTTGTTGCCGTTTTGGCTTTAGGTAATTGGAATGGTGGTCAAAAATGGTATTTCGCACTTAAATGGATATGACAAGCGCTATCATAATTACCCCGCTGGTCATAGTACTGTAACTGCCTTGGTGAATATTACGGATGACATCAGACCGGGCATGGAAAATGGGAAGTTAACGGTACTTGCACTACTTGATTTCAGTAATGCTTTTAATACTGTTGACTTCGACATTTTGCTTGGCATACTTAGCTCACTTAACATATCTCCAACGGCCATTGATTGGTTTCATAGTTACGGTATGGCCACCGGCAACGTATTCGTATTGAAAATACATACTCTTCTTGGTGCGATACGACCGCGGGTGTGCCGCAGGGTGGCGTTTTATCCCCATTACTTTTCGCAACACAAACTAGTTTCTTCCTATCACCTTTATGCAGATGATCTTCAAATCTACTCGCAGGCTTCAGTAGGGCAATTATCGGAAGCTATTGGAAACGTTAATAAAGACCTTTTCATTTCTCATACACGGAAAGTACGCTTGAAGTTACCTGATCAGAGGGACGAAAGTAGTACTTTTCGTCCCGGGGAAGCAATTTTCCCTGCTGTCAAAAAAAATAAAAACTGTGCAAGCCATGTCCCTGTATACAGCCACTCTGTTATATAGCGGCGTAAAATTGCAATAAAAAATATTATCAATAATTTTGTAACATGTCTTTATACTTACCAGGTATTTCTAATTTAGAATTCAATAAATTATTAATTAATTTAAATAGATTTGAGCATTTTTTTATTACAAAAAAAATTACTTAAAAAAAAAAATTAAAACTGACAAAAAAAAACTATGCAAGCCATGTCCCTCTATACAGCCACTCTGTTATATCGCGGCGTAAAATTGTAATAAAAAATATTATCAATAATTTTGTTAATTTAAATAGATTTGAGCAAAATTTTTGACAAAAAAATACTGGCTGGTAGAATACCACAGAAAAAACAGAGGCGGACAATCGATCTTCAGTTGTTTCGTCGAGTGCTAATTATTTACGTTTACAAATAAAATATTGTTTGCTTATGTAATCAGGTTTGTATTTCCTTTCCTCATATTCGAAATGAAAAGCAGAGTGTTTACCTCGGGAGAAAGACCTATGTAGGCCCTCGAACTATTAGCGCCCTCGCTACGCTCGTGCGCCAAACCATCTCGGGCCTAAATAGGTCACTTTCATCCCTTGTGTAACAATCTACTATTCCCAAATAGCTGAGTGGAGCAGGTGCTATGGGCTAAGGATAAATCCACTAAAAACTCAGCTCATTGTTATCGGTGGCTCGCGAATGGTCTCGAAAATTGATTGGTTTCATCTCCCGCAAGTTATCTTTGATGGAATCCAAATACCTTTTAGCGAAAAAGTTAAGAACTTGGGGATCTATATGGACAGCAGAATGTCCTGGGAACCACAGATGCAGGAAACCAGTCGACGGTTATTTGCATCTGCAGGATCCTTAAGACGACTGCGAAACTTTTTACCTACTGCAAAATTGCGCTTGCACAATCTCTTCTACTTCCCATCTTAGACTATGCCGATGCCAGCTATTTTGATCTCACCGAAGACCAATTCAATAAACTTGAGCGACTTCAGAATGTTTGTATACGATTCATATTTGGTTTGCGCAAATATGATCACGTGTCAGAATTTCGTGCTAAGCTCAAGTGGCTTCCAATACGACTTCGTCGGAATGCTCATATTCTTTCCTTGCTTTACTGTACTCTTTTCCACCCTATGACCCCTTCTTATCTCAAAGAACGTTTTGAGTCTGTCTGTGATACACATACGCGATCTCTAAGGTCATCAGAAAACTTAAAATTGAAGATGCCTATGCACTCCACGACATTTTATGACAAATCTTTTGTTGTCCAAGCTACTCGGCTGTGGAATGCACTGCCACTGACTGTCTGATCTTTAGATATTTTTAAGAAAATGGTGAAGGATTACTACTTGGAACATTAGTTACTACTTTCTCATATTTTTAAATTCTATAGATTTATACATATATTTTTCTTTGTGTGTATTGTTTGTATACACTTATATTATATATCATAATCATATTCTAATGTACGCCATTAATTACCCGTTATCTATTCTTTTTCATTTTGTCTCCATCCAAAGGTTGTCTGTAAGAAATTGCTTTTAGCGATAAGACCGCCTACCTATTGTAATGTTTCATATTTGTTTGTGATCTCCTATTTTATTTGTCCTGTTGGTGTACATACAATAAAGAATTATATTCTATTCTATTCTATAAATACCGTCGGTGAAAAAGCTAAAAAAACTTTTATGCTTTAACACGAATATCTAAAGCTACTTGGGGCCTTTTTTTAATGGGACAAGCCCGCCACACATTCCCAACCACTGCAACTCCTGAAAGCCAGAATCAACAGTGGCGACCACAAGAAAACGTCGAGGCAGTGAAGCTCGACGAGTCCCAGAGAGATTTTTTTTTTCTTTTTACTATCTTGGAACCCGCAACGAATTTAATCAGAAAACAATAGTGGAGGAGTAGGAATAATCATAGTTTCCACTTTCCTCCATATCAAGCAGGAGACAAATGTAAAGAGTTAGGCCATTAGCATAAAGAGACTTTTACAACTGGGTGAAGCCGAGTTGCCTAGCACCACGAAATATAATTTACATTTAATGGGTTCTAGGGAGCTGTTACACTTGATTCCAGTAATAGGTATGGCAAAAACGCTTGAACACACGGAAATATGTTCTAGTTTCCACAAGGTCCGTGTAGTAAACAACTCAAGATGTTACTTGTATACTATTTAACATAATATTACGTTCATTTTGCCAAAGAGCACACTCCCATAAGATATGATGTGCAGATTGTTCATATCCACAGTCTGATGTAGAACACTGACACAAGGGCGATGCAACAAGCTTGAAGGAAAATAATTTACTCTTAAAGTTGCCATGACCTGTGAGAAATTGGGCAACACAGTGATCCACCTCCAGCCAAGTCCTAGTCAGCCGCTCACGAACGGACGGAAAGAACTGGTAGAGATGACGACCCTTGATGGAATTTTCCCACCTACATTGCCATTCGGATAAAAGTTCCTCCCAGACGTCAGTATGTGGTTTAAATAATCTGGAGATCTTGTCACGATCACGTTGCGTTAAAAAATCCGAATTTATATTATCTCTTGTGTTATAATACATTGCCGCACGTCGTTGTACTTCAAGATCGACCGGAAGTACACCCGCAAGTACCGGTAGGGCTTCAGTACTGACTGTTCTATACGCTTTACAAAGAAATATCAATGCCAAGCGCTGGCTTTGAAGTAATTTACGTCGTACCGCCCCTATGGCCTATCGGCCCAAACAGGTGCCCCGTAGCACATACAACCTAGGTAAGTAGCCCCATAGATCGTTTTTAATATTAGAAATTACAGGCCCCAAGTAGCTTTAGATATTCGCGCTAAAGCATAAAAGTTATTTTTAGCTTTTTCACCGACGGTATTTATATGGTCAATAAATGTAAAATTTCCTTCTAGAACCAGACCGAGATAGCACACCGACTCTTTTCGTTTCACGAGAACGTTGTTAAATTTAATAGAAAGCCACGATTTAAGATTTCCTTTTAGTAAAAGCTGATAGGTTTTTTGCGGTGCAAAGGTTAAACGGTTTCGATCACCCCACTGAGATATTAGACGTAGGCATGTGTCAGCCAAAGCCTCTAGTCCAGCCCGAGTACTTGACTGTATGAGCAAAAGGCCATCGTCCGCGTAACCGGTTAAGGAATAGCCGAATGGAAGCGGAATCGCGAGGAAATCATCAAAACCTAAGTTCCATAAGTATGGACCGATAACTGAGCCCTGAGGACATCCCATGGTTAGTGCTTTCGACGTAGAATGATGCCCGAGTTTAAGTTTCGCGGAACCATGAAGGAAGGACGAGCGAATGAGAGTATAGATGTTTCGGTAGCAACCGCGGGTTTTAAGCTTCAGTAGTAACATTGGCCACCAAGCATTATCAAAAGCCCCAGAGATATCGAGGAAGATCCCAACCACGTGTTGAGGTCGGATAGAAATAAAAGTGGACTGTATTTTGCACTGGTATAATTTAAGGAATTAAGAAGCGTCGTCGCGCGCGTGCTTGCGGTGGTCCTAAGTAGAAGCGAGTGCTCGTGGTAGTGGTAGTGGGGAGGTGGTGGTTGGCTGCTTGCCTCCCGTGCTCTTCTCTCTCCCCTCGGAGTCCCAACACGTACCGGTGACTCAGCCGCTCGTTTGTAGGCTGCGAGCGACTGCATGTCGAGGTTTGTTCCTCGACATATTCCCCCCAGGATGAAGCTAGGTATCTTGAGCTGGAAGAGGGCAAAGATTATTATAGGCTCTTCGGATTATGCCTCTTTTCGTCTTGACCTCAGCAACACGATTGATCCCATCGACGCCAGGATAAACATTTACTATCCGCCCAAGCGGCCACAATAAGGGTGGAAGAGCGTGATCCTTAATGAGGACTAAATCATTAGGCTTGAGCTCGTTGTTGGATGACGTAAGCCACTTCGTTCTCTGTTGCAGAGTAGAGATGTACTCGTTCCGGAATCGGGCCCAAAAATGCTGCCTTATATATTCGACTCTCTTGTAACGATCAATGCTTGTTATGTCTCTGTCATATACTTGTGGATGTGGATTTGACGTGAGTGGTCGTCCTATCAAGAAGTGGGCAGGGGTAAGAGCTGTGAAGTCGAGGGGATCAGTTGAAAGATGGGTGAGTGGACGAGAATTTAAAATAGCCTCAATTTGTGCCAGACATGTAGCCATCTGCTCGTATGTAAAATGAATCGTCTGTAGTGACCGTCTAAGGTGATGCTTAGTCGAGCGGACAGCCGCCTCTGCCATCCCATTGAAGTGAGGGCTATATGGAGGAGTAAATTTAAAATCTATACCTTCCTGGGCCATATCAAACTGAATGTTTGATTCAGTAAGAAATTTATGCAGGTCATTAGATGCACCGACAAAGTTCGTCCCATTATCGGACAAGATGCTTTGCGGCTTCCCCCTTCGAGCGATGAATCTGTTCAATGCGGCAATAAAAGCTTCCTTAGTAAGTTCTGTAACAAGCTCCAAGTGTATGGCCTTAACAGAAAAACACACAAATATGCACAGGTAGGATTTCAAGAGCCTGCAACCTCGACCCTTGCGGTCGGCTATCAGCACCGGCCCGGCATAGTCTACGCAACAGTGTAAAAAGGGGACTTCTATATTAGTTCTACTATGGGGAAGCTGGCCCATTATGGGTTGATTGGTTTGAGCCTTATACCTACAACATCTTAAACATTTATTGACTGTAGATTTAGATAAATTTCTACCCTTGAGAGGCCAATATGTTTGTCGTACATTTGACAATAATAATTGCGGCCCGGCATGTAATAATTTAATATGATAAGTATGAAAAATTAATTTTGTTAACTGATGATTGCTACATAGTAGCATAGGATGCTTAACGTCATATGAGTACGGTGAGTTATCCAACCTCCCGCCTACACGAATTACGTGATTTTCATCAAGAAATGGTGACAATGACAGCAATCTATTCTTCCTTGGAAGAGCCTTCCCAGCCCTAAGACTAAGAAACTCAGACGGAAACATCTCAGACTGAGCGTGACTAACTATAATATGTAATGAATTTTGTAATTCTAAATGGCTAAGACTACTGGTCAGTTTGTCTGATTTATTTTTATGTTTTAAATTATTTATGAATCTTAGTACATAAGAAATGATTCTTTGTAATTTATAGAAATTAGAATATTTATGTATAAGATAAGAAATTATATTGCAACATTGATTATTATTAGGAGTAGGTATTTTATTTGTAGAAAGACATATTTTTTCCTCTTGTACTAATTCATCATTTTTGTAATTTGAATTTGGAAACTTAGGCCACTGAGATTCATCTAATTTTAAAAAGTCAGGCCCGGTCCACCATAATAATGAATCTTTTAATTGGTCCGCTGATAAACCACGCGAGACTAAATCTGCTGGATTTAATTTAGAAGGAACGTATCTCCAAGTGTTACCAGATGTTTTTTCTTGTATTTCGTTAACGCGATTATTAACAAAGTGCTTAAATTGATTAGGCTGCGACGATAACCACCCTAAGACTACGGTTGAGTCACACCAGAAATGACATGAATTAATATTTAAGGTAACCGCGGACTTAACCTTAACACACAGTCTTGCACCTACAAGAGCACCACAGAGCTCCAGTCGTGGAATGGTAACGGGTTTTATAGGAGCTACTCTATTTTTTGATGCAAGTAACTGCACATGAATGTGGCCTTGTGGTTCAGTGGACCTAACATATAAACAAGCGCCGTATGCATTCGCTGATGCGTCTGTAAAAACATGAGCACACAAGAGCACCACAGAGCTCCAGTCGTGGAATGGTAACGGGTTTTATAGGAGCTACTCTATTTTTTGATGCAAGTAACTGCACATGAATGTGGCCTTGTGGTTCAGTGGACCTAACATATAAACAAGCGCCGTATGCATTCGCTGATGCGTCTGTAAAAACATGAATTTCAATTTTTTGGCTATTGTCACAGACAACCCAACGAGGAATATTTAAATTATTAAGGAAATGTAATTTGTGAGCAAAGGAAATCCATAAATTATTAATTTCATTGGGCAATTTTTGATCCCATGCATACTTTTCTATCCATAATTTTTGCATGATGACCTTAGCCTCTACCACACATGGCCCCACCAAACCTAACGGGTCAAAGATCTGGCTAATTACCGACAAAATATGTCTTTTAGTTATATTTTTACTATTGTCTATGTTTATGGAATACGATAAAGTATCTGAGTTAGACTGCCAGCTTAAACCTAGGGTTTTAGATACATTTGACTTAGAATCGGTAAATTCATGAATAGTAGACGAATAAGTACTAGAAATGGCTGTCAAGATTTCCAAATTATTCGACTGCCATTTCCTAAGATGAAATTTAGCGGCCGATAACGCCAAAATTACACCTTTACACAGCTTGATTGCAGCATCTACCGTAGAACTGCCACTTAAAAAATCGTCCATATAAAAGTCATGTTTTATTGCATATTTGACGTCATCATGACGATGAGATACATCATTATTGAGAATATCATCAACACTTGTAGCCAAACTTGATAGACATCTCGTAGCTAAGTAAGGCGCTGATGTCGTCCCATATGTAAGTGTATTTAAGGTATAAGTTTTTAATGGTTGAGACGAATCATACCTAAAAATTATTTGTTGTAGTGACCTCTGCTGGGGATTAATCTTAATAGCTCTGTAAAAATGCTCAATATCTCCGGACACTACAAATTTGTGCTGTCGGAAACGTAAAATAATAGAAAAAAGATCTTCTTGAACGGTTGGACCAATCATTTGCAAGTCGTTCAAGGAAACCCCGGTCGTGGTGACAGCGGAGCCGTCAAACACGGTACGTAACTTCGTAGTAGTGCTCGACTCACGAATGACTCCGTGATGGGGTAAATAATAATTAACAACACCACTATTACTAGGCGAGTATTCTTTATTTTCGGTCATATGTCCCCGAGACTCGTAATCTCTCATAAATGCTAAATATTTTTCTTTAAATTTTGGATCACGTTTGAAACGTCGCTCTAATGAGAGAAATCGAGTTTTAGCCATATAAAATGAATCGCCTAAAACTTTAGGATCGCGTTTCAGAGGCATGGTCACTACAAACCGCCCTTCGTCATTACGATAAGTATGGGTGGAAAAACTTTGTTCACAAGCTTTCTCCTCTACTGACAAAGAATGTTGTGAATCAAGCGTGTCTAATTCCCAAAACCGTGTAAGATCGGGATCAGAATCACCCTGAGAAAAAAGGCATAAATTAGAAGAAGGTGGTGTCATTGTAATATGTCGAGTGACTAACCAACCTAACCTTGACTCGCGTAACGTTGGCTTATTTTTTCCTAACGCAATAGATTCCTTGCCTAAAATGTCCCAGAATATGTCTGCATTTAAAAGAATGTCTATGTCTGAAGGGTTATAAAAGGAGGGGTCGGCAAGAGTAAGACCTATCGGTAGGCGTATGTTACTAACATCTATGTACGATGATGGTATAGGCGGAGTTATGGCAGGGAAAACGGTGCACTTTACACTTACTTCATAATCACTGCAAACCGATTTTATTGTAATATCGCAAGACTGTGTGCTAGTAGTTAAGTGATTATTAAAACCTGAAACTGCCGTAGTCACGTTGCGTCGCGGCAGTTGCAACTTATCACAGTAGCTTTGCGTTATGAGATTAATCGCGCTCCCGTTGTCCAGCAATACTCGTGCGCTGTGTTCTGTGCCGTGGCCGTCAGTCACTCACACGATCGCTGTGGATAGAAAAACACGAGACGCAGTAATATCTGTAATGGTATCGCTAGTCAAAACAACACCTTCTGTGTTGGGTTTAAAAGGAGAAGTAGAAGTAGGAGGCGTACGCTCGAGATGCAACAAAGTACTATGTTTGTACTTGCAGTATTTGCAATGTGTTAAAGAGCATTTGTTACTCGTATGGCCTGGACGCAGGCAATTCAAGCATACTTTGTGCTGTTTGGCCTTTTCAATCCGAGATTCGACTGAAAGGGCTTTGAAAGCATCGCAATTAAATAAATAATGTGATTGGTTACACATAGGGCACTGATTTGAATTATTTTTGGTATGATTTTCATTTGATTTAATTTTATTGTGTGAATTATTAGACGAAATAAATGAATGATTACCTATCCGATTCTCATGTTCTTCCAAACTTTCCAATAAGTCAGACCTATTTCGTAAGAACGTCATAAATACGTCTAAAGATGGAAATTCACTTAGCTTATTCCTACGTTCCTCCCAATGGCGTAAGGTTACTTTATCCAGCTTATTTGTCATTATGGAAACCACCAAAGTGTCCCAATATTCTGTAGGCTGGCTTAAAGTACTAAGGGCCCTTAAGTTTTTTGTGATTGAATCCATGAGATAACGGATAGACTTGCAAGATTCTTTCTGTATGGGTTCTAAATTTAATAAAGCTTGTGTATGGTTATTGACGAGCTGACGATTGTTGTCGTACCGCTCACATAACAAATCCCACGCTATGGTATAATTGTCACTGGACACCATAATATGTTTGATTATTAACGCTGCACTTCCTTGGAGTGAAGAGCGAAGATATTGAAATTTGGTTATATTGTCTAGGGTTTTATTATTATGAATTACTGACGTAAAAAGATCCCTAAATTCTAGCCAATGCTGATAGCCACCGCTGAAATGAGGTAAATCAATTTTAGGCAATTTAACATTGCAGTTCTTGAAATCATCACCTGATATCGCATCCTTGAAGCCTGTTACAGACTCACGGCGTTTAGAAGACGCGAGCAGGCAGCGGGCATTTGCTACCAGCGCATAATATTCAATCTCGAACTGCTCACGCTCGGAAGGAGTCGCCTCCCCCTCCTCGTTGGAGTCCTCGCAAAATGCCTCGATCTCATCCTGTAATGCGTCGAACACTGAATTTAATTTTTCAAATTTACTAAGACGGCACTCCAATTCGGTGGTTTGCAGTTCACTGAGACCTGTACAGCTGTTAAGAGTCGTTAAGTATTTACTAAAAGTTGTAAGCTTTGATTTTATAGCGGATCTTTTCTTTATCAAGGTTTTTAGACTGTCAGGCATAATGAAAGAAGTGTAAATAATCTACTGCAGAAAATAAGATTGAAAACGTTGTTTACCAGCAATAAGTTAAAATAAAATTAATGTAATTAACAATTTCAACGACCAGCCACTCAATAAGTGAATAGAAAGAACAAAGGATAGCTGTCCGCTCGCTACGAGTGCTACGATGCGGTCGGCCGGCAGATAACGAACCGGTTTTGCAAACAAAGAAAACGGCGCACGCGCACCTCGATGAATATGAGCAACAAGCGTTATTAAAATGAATAAAAAAGTATTGGCTAATTACTTAAGGAAGCTTATGAAGCGCAATGTAAAACTTAAAAAGAATATATACTGAACTAGCGTTAATGAGAATGACTAACACGCATTGGCTCAACTTGGGCTATTTTGAAGCAAGGCAGGAAAGAAAATAGAAATAGTGGAAAAAGAGATAAGAGGATTAAAGGAATATTAAATGAAACGATCTCACGTCTTATCCAACCACTAAGTAGGTGTATGTTCTTCGCCTTCGTCCTCCAAATGTCCTTGCGTTGTAAGGCTACACGCGTAGTCGCCACGTAGTTGCAGTTTGATTAAAGAGAGTTCCTTCCGTATGCACGCCCGTTGATACGCCAATTGTAATCCCTAAATTTTCCTGAAGGACCACACTTTTTTGGTCAAGGTTTGTTCCTCGACACACGTATTTATGTTCAGATGAATTAACCTTTCTGACAGAGAGTGCTGCGTCTACCGTAGATTTTCCTAATAATAATAATAATAAATAATAATAATAATAAATCTTTATTGCCACAAAACAAGTAGGTACATAGTAGTAGAAGCACTAAAAAAAGGTACAGAAAATCTTATTTATAATGCTCTGCTGGTAGTTAAAATAGGATAACCTGAGCTATAATTACCAGCAGCCTTCCAGTTGCACAGTTAAACTCGGTAATAATCTAATGATTACAATATGAAAGTAAACCTACTCACATTATTAAGCTTTAACGGAATTTAAATATTAAGTTAGGAATAATGTAAGGGATTAAGTAAACCTGCTATAGTATATAAGAGATATGAGGTGTTGTTGTGTGTGTGTGTGTGTGTGTGTGTGTGTGTATGTATGTGTATCCTTATGTTACTGGACGTATAAGATTTTCCGTGTCGTCATATGAAAGTTTTTGGAGCCATTTCGTTACTATATTCTTACATTGATGTTTATTATATGGATATATATTTAAGGCTTTATTAATTTTGATGTAAATGAATCTTCCGAGGAAGTAGAAAAACCGTTCGCTAAATGTGGTCCTATGGCTATGAGCTGGCGGAAGCTTCGCAGAGATGATAACGATGGTGTCCCATCTGTTTTGCTCACTGTATGCTGCTTCACTACAATCTGCAGAATGAACAACTGCCGTACTGTCAGAACTTCGCAGTATTCGTATAGCTCTTTTGTGGGAAATCGAAACGGTTTAAAAGTACTTACTTTTAGTACGGCTCTCTGTGCCCGCTCAAGCTTTATTAAAATTGACTTACATGCCCCACCCCAAGATAAAATACAGTACCCCAACAGGGATTGACACAGAACGAAGTATATGCTTTTTAGAGTATTTGGTTTGGCCACATGTCTTAAGTGTTTAAATACATATATAAGCTTTCGAATTCTCCCTGTAAGTAGGTCAATGTGAGGTGCGAAATTCAGTTTGTCGTCTATGATTACACCCAAGTACTTTACGTTTGTGACACTATGCAACCTGGGGCAAGTGCATGTTAAATTTCTGCCGGTACTAATTATGTGGTTATGAGCAATAACAAAATGATCAATATTTGCCTTATTCGATTTTATAATACTAAATTTAATAATTTTAGTTTTTTCAACATTGAGAGACAATGTGTTATTTGCTAACCATTGAGTTACTATATTGAATCCGGATTGAGCCGCATCGAAGACCCGGTCCCACGTCTCTCCTGTAAAAATAAGTGCGGTGTCATCTGCAAAAGCTAATAATTTGCCATCAGTCATTTTCAATTTGCACATGTCATTGACATAAACCAGGAAAAGCGTGGGTCCAAGTATACTGCCCTGCGGCACCCCGAACTCAATAGGAAGCTCTTTGCTGGTGTACTCATTGATCTTCACGCACTGTGTCCTAAAGTAAAGCCAAACAACCAATTATGGAATTTTGGCCCATCTGGCAGCAAACGTGGAACTATAAGGCGCTTAAGAACTTTTCCTAAAGCAGGTAATAGGGTAATAGTGTGGACATCGGTGGCTTGCGCCAATGAAATAGACGGCGGTAGTACCAGGCAGGATTTATTCACGTTTACAGAAACAATACGATAACTAAGAAACACTACGGAGTTAAGGAATTTGCGCGTGCTCTCGCCGTCGGAGTGGGTTCGCGACTGGCTGCCGTGACCGAGCGCTAGCGGATCGCTGCGTCCGCGTCGGCAGGCCGGGGTGCGGGGTCGCGCGCCGAGGTATACACCGCGCGCGCTCGGAGCGTCCTCCGGAGATCAAGGTGACGCCACAGTACTCCCCCGCTGAGACCGCTACTGCGGGCGGTAATAATCCGGGAAGTGCACACGACGTCCCGATCTCGTCTTCCTCCCTTCATTCGCTGGAGGCGTAGGCGTAGGTGGTTCTTCAGGAACTAGCGGTGGTCGATCGTCTTCTCCTCCAGTAACGTATGCAGGTTTTAGTCTATCAATACTGACAGTGACTCCTTTTCCCCGTACTTCGAGCTTGTAGTACTTGGGTTGACGCTCAAGGACTTTGTATGGACCAGCATACGGTGGTTCGAGCGGTCTTCGGACGAAGTCCTGCCGCAGGAATACATGAGATGAATCGCTGAGACTATGTGGCACGTAGAAGGGACCCTTTCTGTGGCATGACGCAGGTTTTGGCGAAAGGTTGGCCATACGAGTTCTTAGGCGCGTCGCAAGGTCGGTGATGTCAGCTGTCCTGTGGTCATCTGTTGGAGCTAGGAACTGCCCTGGTAGACGCAGTGGTTCCCCGTAGACCAACTCCGCTGGAGAAGCTTGGATGTCGGGCTTCCATGCACTTCTTATTCCCAGAAGTACTAATGGAATAGCTTCAGTCCACTGCTGTGTAGAGTGACACATGATAGCGGCCTTCAGCTGACGGTGCAGACGCTCAACCATGCCATTTGCGGCAGGGTGATAGGCGGTCGTGCTGTAGTGCCGAGCACCAACCATGGCGGCGACGGCTCGGAAGAGATGAGACTGGAATTGAGTGCCTCGATCGGTTGTTATTCTGAGTGGACAACCGAATCTAGCAATCCAGCCGGACACCAGTGCCGCTGCACAGGTCTCCGCCGTGATGTCCTTGATGGGGTACACCTCAGGCCATCGCGTGAGCCTGTCGACGACGGTGAGGCAATACCTGTAATCATAAGAGCTAGGTAAAGGTCCGACGATATCGAGGTGAATATGGGAGAACCTCGATGTAGTGACAGGAAAGTGGGAAAGGGGGGCAAAGGTATGGCGAGTAATCTTACTGCCTTGGCATTTTAGGCAACTGCGAGACCACTCTCTACTGTCTTTGCGTATCCCTGGCCACACAAAACTTTGTGCCACCAGCCGCACCGTAGCTGTACACCCTGGGTGACTTAAGTTGTGAAGCGAATCGAAAGCTTGACGACGGAACTCCGGTGTAACATACGGTCGAGGAGGCTTAACAGTGACGTCACAGTATACCTCCATATCCGTCCCAGGTATTCTAATTTTTTCTAGCTTGAGCGATGATCCGTTTTTAAGTAGGCCTTGCAGTTCTGGATCGTTATCCTGACTTCGTGCAAGCGCCTGATAGTCCATTCCTTTGGCCACACGCACCTCCTCTATCCGGGACAGTGTATCCGCGACAACGTTCTCGGGGCCAGGTATATAACGTATGTCCGTTGTGTACTGAGCTATGTAGTCAAAATATCTGTACTGTCTTGGTGAGCAGTTGTCCCTAGATGTCGTAAAGGCATATGTGAGGGGGCGATGGTCTGTAAAGATAACGAAATTCCGGGCTTCTACCATGTGACGAAAATATTTTATGGCTTCGTACACCGCCAGCAGCTCGCGATCGTAAGGGCTGTATTTCTTTTGCGCAGAGCTCAACTTCTTAGAAAAGAAACCCAATGGTTCCCAGCGCTCACCATTTTGTTGCTGCAGTACGGCTCCTATTGATACATCTGAAGCATCTGTTACAATAGAAAGTTCAGCGTTAGGATGCGGGTGAGTTAAAAGCGTAGCATTGGACAGCGCTGTTTTGCATTCGGCAAAAGCTTCCAATTGCTCCCGTGTCATATGCACCGGCTGATTTTTCCTGGTCTTGCCTCCAGCCAAAATAGCGTTGAGCGGTGCCTGTGCCTTAGCTGCGTTTGGTGTAAAACGTCTATAAAAATTTGACATACCCAGAAACCTTCGTAGCTCTTTTATAGTTTTCGGCACCGGGAATTCCTGGATAACCTGGACCTTAGAATCCAGGGGTCGGGTACCGGAAGCAGAAACGTGATAGCCGAGAAATGTCACCTCTTGCTGTCCCCATGCGCACTTGGCTGAGTTCACCAATACTCCATACTCTTGCAGGCGGGTTAGCAGCTGACGCAGGTGCACCATATGCAGCTCTGGAGTGGGAGAATAGCAAAGAATATCATCAAGAAAGCAGAAGCAGAAGCTGTCTAAGCCAGAAAGTACCTCGTCCATAAACCTCTGAAACGTTTGCGCCGCATTCCGCAAACCAAAAGTCATATATGGGAACTCAAATAATCCAAATGGAGTCGTAATGGCTGTTTTCGGTATGTGCGGTCCGTAAATTGGTATCTGATTATACGCTTTAACCAAATCAATTTTTGAATATATGGTGCTGCCAGAAAGCTGTTGTGCAAAATCCTGTATGTGCCTTACTGGGTATCTGTCAGGTATTGTGCGGGCGTTAAGTGCGCGGTAGTCGCCACAAGGTCGCCACCCATCGTCCTTTTTCCTGACTAAGTGCAGGGCTGAAGACCAAGGACTGTCCGTTCTCCTAGCCGTACCGCTGGCCAGCATATCGTCGAACTCCTTCTGGGCTATCTTTAAACGGTCAGGATCCAATCGTCTAGGCCTAGTTGATATCGGCGGGCCAGGTGTAGTATTTATGTAATGCACAGTATTATGTTTAGGTTCACGCACAGTACCTGCAGGGCGAGTCACCTCCGGGAACTCACGCAGCAACTGGTGGAACTCAGATTCGCCGGAGACAGTCTTGACCGATGCCACATCATCTGGTATCCTCTGATGCGATGCAGCCACGGAGAGTGATGTAGTACCATCAATCAGTCTATGGTTGCGGCAATCTATAATCAGATTGTAAAAAGTTAAGAAATCAATTCCTATGATCGGCTTTGAAATGTCCGCAATCGTAAATTTCCATGAAAATATACGTCGTAGTCCTAAATCCAAGTTAAATTGTATCGGGCCATAGGTATTTATGACTGTCCCATTCACAGCTGTCAAGCTATACGTTGTATTTGCGCATGGCATCTTAACGGCCGAACGTGGGAAAACACACAAATCAGATCCGGTGTCTATTAAAAATAACAATTTCGAATGGCGGTCCGATACAAAAATACGGCCTGGATGTGTTCCGCAGTGGTAGGCCGCTACTTCCGACTGCCCGTGGAGTTTTCCGACGACCATACGCAGGGTTGCCGACACTTCTTTGCACGCGCGGCGAAATTATAATGATACCAACAATGAGGGTGGTTTTCAGGCGGCTGACGTGGCCGCGATGCAGATCTATCTCTGTTATTTCCACTTCTAGATCGCCGGCGAGATCGATCACGACGTGGCATGTGTGACGCGTTCACTTGTTGAGTAAGTAAAGCTACTTGCCTGGTTAGCTCGCTGATTTGCGTGGCCATACCTTCCATGATGGCGGATGACTCTGGGGCCGCAGCACTCGCTACCTGCTGTAGTCCGGTTGGCGCGATTTCGTGGACTTTGTCCGCCAACTCCGCCATCTTGTCCATGGGTAAGTCCATTTGCGAAGCCACGATCGTTTGAACATTGTGTGGTAAACGACTCGACCACAGCGTCTTTAAGAATTCGCCAGGTACCGCCGGTCCAGCTAAATGTTGCAGATGTCTGAAAAATTGAGATGGTTTACGATCACCTAATTCTTCGTGCATTAATAATTGCTTTACCTTACGTTCCTGCGAGGCCGATAACCGTTTAATAAGTTCCATCTTTAACTTTTCATACTTATTCGTAGGCGGAGGGTTGGTGATAATATCTTTCACCTCCGCTGCATAGCGGTGATCTAATACGCCTATAATATGGTAGAACTTTGTCTGATCCGCCGTTATATTCGCCAATGCAAACTGACCTTCCATTTGGGCAAACCATAGGCCGGGTTCCTCGGGCCAGAAGGGAGGTGCACGCACACCTACACGCAGAGTTTCAGGTCCAAATGCTTCATTACTTCTCTGATCCGGCATTTTGCCTACGTCGGGGTCACCAATTGTGGACATCGGTGGCTTGCGCCAATGAAATAGACGGCGGTAGTACCAGGCAGGATTTATTCACGTTTACAGAAACAATACGATAACTAAGAAACACTACGGAGTTAAGGAATTTGCGCGTGCTCTCGCCGTCGGAGTGGGTTCGCGACTGGCTGCCGTGACCGAGCGCTAGCGGATCGCTGCGTCCGCGTCGGCAGGCCGGGGTGCGGGGTCGCGCGCCGAGGTATACACCGCGCGCGCTCGGAGCGTCCTCCGGAGATCAAGGTGACGCCACAGTACCCCAACAGGGATTGACACAGAACGAAGTATATGCTTTTTAGAGTATTTGGTTTGGCCACATGTCTTAAGTGTTTAAATACATATATAAGCTTTCGAATTCTCCCTGTAAGTAGGTCAATGTGAGGTGCGAAATTCAGTTTGTCGTCTATGATTACACCCAAGTACTTTACGTTTGTGACACTATGCAACCTGGGGCAAGTGCATGTTAAATTTCTGCCGGTACTAATTATGTGGTTATGAGCAATAACAAAATGATCAATATTTGCCTTATTCGATTTTATAATACTAAATTTAATAATTTTAGTTTTTTCAACATTGAGAGACAATGTGTTATTTGCTAACCATTGAGTTACTATATTGAATCCGGATTGAGCCGCATCGAAGACCCGGTCCCACGTCTCTCCTGTAAAAATAAGTGCGGTGTCATCTGCAAAAGCTAATAATTTGCCATCAGTCATTTTCAATTTGCACATGTCATTGACATAAACCAGGAAAAGCGTGGGTCCAAGTATACTGCCCTGCGGCACCCCGAACTCAATAGGAAGCTCTTTGCTGGTGTACTCATTGATCTTCACGCACTGTGTCCTAAAGTAAAGCCAAACAACCAATTATGGAATTTTGGCCCATCTGGCACCAAACGTGGAACTATAAGGCGCTTAAGAACTTTTCCTAAAGCAGGTAATAGTGTTATAGGTGGGTACGACTTAGGGTCGTCCAGGGGCTTGTCACGCGGAGCACCGCCGTGTCCTCGTAGGGGCGATCGGCGGCGGCGACCTCTCGCGTCCGGCCCTGCTTCAGGCCATGGTCCGGAGCGAGACGGAATGGGAAGCCGTCGTCTCTTTCTGCGAAGCAGTAATGCTGGAGAAGGAGGCGGCGGAACGCGTGAGGGAGCGACAGGCCTCACGCCCCAGCCGCCGCGGGAGACGCCACGGGCGTCGGGAGCCGCGAGATGACTTCCGGCCACCGTAGGCGCGGGGCTGCGGACGGTGAGCTGATGATGGGTGGCTCGCCGTCCGGCAAGGACCAGACCCGCGTCGACGGCGCGTTCGTGTTCCACGCGCGCCTCAAAGAGCTGTCAGCAATAGCGACGGGGCCCTCCCACTGGGCCATAGCCTGCCGGGGCTGCGGGACGTTCGAAAGAGATACCGCGCCACCGGTATACAAAGGGCTGAGGAAGGAACATGGATGGGTTTTAGTCAGTAAGAGTCTGACATTCCCTCCCACCTCACCCACGGCGGGAGGGGTCATTTGATGATTTCCCATCCGAAAAAAAAAAAAAAGAGGCTTGTCACCGCTTTTTGGCATAATTCTTATAAAGCCACGACGCCACATACGAGGGAAAATACCTTTCGCAATACAACGGTTATAAACAGTTAAAATGGCGTCACCCGCTGTTTTACACGCTTCTTTGATCATTATATTAGATATTTTATCTTCCCTTAATGCTTTATTAATAGGTAGTCTTTTGACAACATTTACAAATTCGTCAGAAGATGGAAGGTCTGACGCTGGTGATTCAGGTGCCACTGCAACCCACGCTCTGATCTGTTGATGGTAGTCGTTGTCATTTTCAGGAATATCATCAGGTATAAGAGTATTCAGTAGGATTTCCGTTGTGTCTTTAATGCCTGTAGAATGTATATTATTAGCTTTTATGTTTTGAATAAACGCAAAGTCTACTGATCTATTCGCTTTAAACTCATGATACAAAGGAGACCACGGACCTTCCTTATCTGGTTTTTCAACAACTTTACGCAGTAGATCGCCCTTAGATTTTTCTACCGATGCTCTGTAGCGTGACTTGGCAACTTGAAACGTCTGTAAAGCAAAAGTAAAGGTATCACCGGTTATTTGACGCTTTTTAAGCTTATTGAGTTGTCTAGAAAGAAAGAAAAGAAAGAAAGAAAGAAAAAAATGTTTATTTGTCACAGACAACACGTGCATATTTACAAACAGTAGGTAGAAGGAAAAAAAAAACAGATAATAAAATGGAAAAAAAAAAACAACATTAATGGCTATGGCTTAATTATTGGCACGTTCTGACTGCGACAAGAAGTAAACCACTCAGCATGATGCTATGCTGTGGGGAGCCACAACACAGCGCTGATTTTCAGTGGTCAACTTGGAATGACGTACAAACATCAAATCAGCTATTTCACTAATTCTATTATTACAATTAATGACAAAAACAACAGACAACTTATACCTATAACTTGAAATTAACATGCAATTTATATAAAAAAAAAACAAAAAAATAACAATACCACTATGTTTTGTCACGCCCCGACATCATACGAAACACATACCTATACATATATATTTTTTTATTGTTCTACCTCCTAACGAGTACAATTGCCCGTCGCATAAGCGAGTGTGATGTACTTTTCGTCCATATACCGTCGGTCGGCGGCTGCGCCGCACGTGTGCTATGTCACGGTCATCTTACTTATGTAGTCGCGTGACTAACTACGTGCATCTCGCCGAGTGGCAAGCAATGATAATAATTATAATACTGTGCAACTGTATCTCATGTGCCGAACCCTTGGCATACTGGAGTGTGCGATGTTTAGGATCATGAGTGCGCTATTCGATATGGTACCTATCTACCGTTAGAGGTACATTTGGCACCGATATGCCGCCTCAAGCCGCTTGGATGTCGATATACCTTGCCCATAGATGATAAACCTTACGTGAGTACTTGATCATATATAAAATATTTCTTGTTCCTTCTTTTGTTTTTCTAATAGATATTTTTTTAGATGTAATTTAAAATTTTGTTTTGTTTTCAGGGATCTGATGGGAGGTGGTAAATCGTTCCAGCAGCGAGTGGCGGCATATTTGAAACATCCTCTGAAGGCCGTAGTCCTATAGCGCGGCATCGAGAGCGGGTTGGATGTAGAACGAGCGAGGTAGCTGTAATTGTCATGCCTCCAGCTAATTTTTTTAAATAAGTATTCCGGTTGGTGGGTTTTAATTATTCCAAACATTAAGACCGCTAAATGTAGTTTCCGCCGTGCAGTCATTTTTAGGATGTTGTTTTCGTTTAGATATGGTGTGATATGATTTCTCCGGGGTACACTAAAGCAAAAACGAGCACAGGCATTCTGTACACGCTGTATAAGACGGTCCGTACGCGACAGAAGACATGGCCCGTACACGGGCAATAATTCAGTTTCGACAGTACAAGAATATCCACCAATCTTTTTCTCATTGCAACACTAAGAAAATCTCTTACTCTATACAGAACCCGCAGTCTATAAAAACAATTCCTTACTACACCATTAACATGCTCCTCAAAGCGAAGTTCCGGGTCGGTGATTAGGCCTAGGTTACAAGCAATTTCTACTCTTTGTATGCTCTCTCCCATTATTTTAACATCTGGTTTTGCAGAAAGAATTGATTTTATTTGATTTCTGCTTCCCATAATCATAAATTTGGACTTTTGAGGGTTTAGTGCCAAAGAGTTGCATCTAGACCACACGGCGATATTGTCAAGTTCCCCATTTAGAGTATGCACAGCGGATGCAGTCTCACTAGCTTTGAAAGAAACGTATAACTGGGTATCATCCGCATATATATGATACTTGCAATTCTGAATACATGTAGTTATGTCTGCACTGTAGAGTATATACAGCAGCGGACCCAGTAGCGATCCCTGAGGAACTCCCCTTAATAATAATTTTGGGGATGATGACACCTTAGATCCGTCTTTCCTGCATATTTCAACCCGCTGAGACCTGCCCGTTAGGTAACTCTCAAACCATCCTATTGTTTGGCTTTCAAAACCGTAATACAACAGTTTGGATAGTAATAAAGAAATATTAATTGAGTCAAATGCCCGGGAGTAGTCTAGAAGTACCAGAATAGATCCCTCACCACGGTCCCGTCCTTCAAGGATGTCACCCAAGACGTCTGACAAAGCAGTTGCATTCCCGCGTCCCCTTCTAAATCCTGACTGTTGTTCCGGCAGAATACCATGCATTTCGAGGAAGTCTATAACCTGGAGATATACCACTCTTTCCAGCACCTTGGACAAACATGGCAATATACTTATTGGGCGAAGATCTTTGTAGCTTTGTGGGTTATTATTTTTTGGTAGTGGCCGTACAATTGCATTCCGCCACAGATCGGGAAATGAATTCGATGTAATTGATCTATTAACTATGTCTGTTATTGCATTTAACGATTGTGGGAGGGTAAGAGTTAACATGTCTTTTGATATACCGTCAATCCCTTGTGCATTAGTTGATATATTTTTGATAATATGTAACACTGTTTTTGGGTCTGTTGGCTTCAGTGAGAATGTCGCGGTCCCGTACCGGTTAGTTTGAAAGAAAGTTTGTTGAGAAATGTTCACATTAGGATCGCCCGGTACATCCAAAAACGCTGAATTTATCTCGTCCGGGTCTTCAAATTGCTCTAAAAGCACGTTGTCGTCCTTACTCACCGGAAGCACATGTTTTTTAGGGTTCCGTAGCCAAATGGCAAAAACGGAACCCTTATAGATTCGTCATGTCTGTCTGTCTGTCTGTCTGTCTGTCTGTCCGTCCGTATGTCACAGCCATTTTTTTCAGAAACTATAAGAACAATTCTGTTGAAATTTGGCACGTAGATGTATTCTGTGAACCGCTTTTAGATTTTGACACAAAAATAGAAAAAAAGCAATAAATTTTGGGGGTCCCCATACTTAGAACTGAAACTCAAAAATTTTTTTTTCGTCAAACCCATACGTGTGGGGTATCTATGGATAGGTCTTCAAAAATTATATTGAGGTTTCTAATATCATTTTTTTCTAAACTGAATAGTTTGCGCGAGAGGCACTTCCAAAGTGGTAAAAATTGTGTCCCCCCCCTGTAACTTCTAAAATAAGAGAATGATAAAACTAAAAAAAATATATGATGTAGATTACCATGCAAACTTCCATTGAAAATTGGTTTGAACGAGATCTAGCAGGTAGTTTTTAAGTAATCAGCAATTTTCCTCTAAAAACAAACTTAATTATGCGGTCGGAAAAAAACAAGATAATTGCGACTTTATTGCGTATTTTTTCTTTGCAATGGTCGGAACCCTCGGTGCGCGAGTCCGACTCGCACTTGGCCGGTTTTATTTAAATTAAGCCATAATGATTTCGAATCGTTAATATTTTCATTTATATATTTAGTGTAAAAAGCTTTTTTTTCATTATGTAATCCAATAATAGCTTGGTGCTTTAAATCTAGATAATAACGTTTGTGAACTTCCAGTTTAGTTTGATGATATTGATGGCGGGCAGCATTTCTTAATCTAAACATTAATTGTATATTGTCTGTTATCCAAGGTGTTGGTTGAGTTTTAAAATCTCTCGTTTTTATAGGGGCGTGAACGTCGAAAAGATATGTTACGTGTGAATTAAAGGAATGCACCATGTCATTTACATCCTGCAGTTTGCTGATTGAGTCCCATGGAATAGCCTCCAGATCTCTACTGTACTCATCCACCAAAATATCTTTATACGGTCGAAATGTAACAATTTTACGTAATGGTTTCTCTTTTTTGAAAACTATTTCGCATGATACAAACGAGTGGTGGCCGAGTTCCGTTATACGATCCACAACAACGTCCCGATACCGTGCATCGGTGCAAATAACATCTATAAGGGTTGCACTGTCTCCTACAAAATGTGTAGGTGTGGGTACAATTTGGATCATGTTACAATATTTAAGAAATTCTGTGAGTTTTTTTAATTTAGAATTATTTGTATCAAGCATATTAACATTGAGATCTCCTAATAAAATAATGTTGTCGTACGGAGCCAGTGCACAGATGCTATCAGTGATCGCGTCTAGGAAGATATTTAAATCTAGCCAAGGTGGCCGGTATGCCGTGCCTATGAGTAATTTTTTTTTTTTTTGTGATATAGTCATCCACATTTGTTCCACCTGCGGGTGGTGCGGATGAGCTCTTACTCGAGTACTGGTTCCGTTTTTTATATAAAATGCAACCCCTCCCCCGCGCCCCCCACGGATAGTATTTGGACGTGGTCTGTGACGCAACTGATATCCAGGTACCACTGGTGCTCGGCCCTCCTCACCTTCACGCAACCACGTCTCATTAATTGCCATAACATCGACAGAATGGTTATTCATTGCAATAATGAACTCGTCGTGATTTGTTGATAATGAGCCTACGTTTAAAAGTCCAAATTTAATGTGTGTGTTACTTGGCATGAGTAGAAAAAATATAATCATACATACTCTGCTGAGTTGAGCGAGACAATACATGTGTAAACGAAACACAACAGCAATAATAGTTTATATGAATAATATATGTGATAGTAAAAAAGGTGTACACGTATAATAACGTAATACAACATTTAAACAATGCTAAAGTTGAAATTTCAAAGTGATGATATACGTACGCTATACTCATAACGGTACATCTATCCGTTCCACTGACAAGACATGTAGTGCCCAATAATGTACCTAGATTAAGAACTAAAACCACATATAACTGACCTGAAAACTTAATTTGACTAACAAAATACATACTAATATTACTAAGTCTAGTGGTGTTTTTCTGCATCCAGATTAGGACCAAAGACATCCTGTAGATCGTTCTCATTGCGTATGGCTTTTGTTTTATCACCGGGTTTATGGCGGGCAAGGATACGGCCATACTTCGTCCACACAAACTGCCAGCCGAGACGTTTGCCTGCCTCCCGCGCTCTCCGAAATAACTGACGATTCAATTTAGTTAGCCGCTCGTTCAGGTAGAATCTACTTGAAGGGCCAGGCATCTCGAGATCTGCGGTATTTACTCCTCGGCGAATTCTCGCAGCGCGCATCAACTCGTCACGCAGGTCGCGGCGCACAAGGCGCACGACCACGGTTCGCGGGCGAGTCTCCACTGCGCCCGCGGCGCTCGTAGCGTTGACTTGTCTGCCGCCGATTCGGTCCGCGCTCACTATATCGCTATCCTGGATATTTACACCTAGCTTAGTTGCTATCAGTTTCACGGTGTGCATGAGGTTTTCTTTATTGGCTTCAGGCAGATTCGAGATCTCTAAATCGCTTGACATCAACTGTTGGTCCCGATCATTTAGTTCTCTTTTTAATTGAACGATCTCTTCAATTGCTTCCGAACTGTTGATCTTAGCTATTTTCTGCTCAAGGGCGCTCATCTTGGTATCTATGCTATCCATTCGCACCTCATATTGCTCCATTGACCCCTTCAGCTGATCTCTGTCAGCCTATAGCTGAATCATATCTGTGCGAAGCCGCTGGAATTCATATTGGAATTCCTTCCGTACTGATTGCAACTCTGCACGCAGCTCTTCCTTAAACATTAAGCGTAACTCGGTCTGTAACTCCTCTTTAAAATTGCCTAAGATTGTGGTTAAATTGGGGGCAAATTCTTTAGTGTCATCCAGTGTACTATGGCTCAATCTACTTGTGTCCATTAACTCCTCAGGGCCATATGTCTCCGGTGCATCTATTTTCCCCTTCTCTGGTTTGTTTTTACAGTCTGGGCAGCACCAGGTAGGGTTTATAAAGCCAGACAATGGTAGAAATGCGCATGCCCGGTGAAAAAGAATATTGCAAGTACTACACCTGGCGGCCTCTAGCGGCGACATAAACTTTGCGCAACCACCACACTTCACTGGCGGCATGTTGTGTTCGTACAGTAATTAGCCGTGCACTTGATGAGATTGATTTTGCTAATTAGTACCCCGGAGTATCGATAGATAGCGCTATACCAAAGATTTATGTCTATGGTGGCTTAGAGGGAATTTTAATGGTGTGATAACACCATACAAAGCTGCACGGGTTTTTAAACACAACAAACACACCGGATGCACTTCAGTTCCCTATTTTCCTGTTTATATGTAAATATCCAATTATATTTGTCACTTTTTTGTAGTTTAAGGGTACTTTTTTGCACTTTAGTTTTTAGATTTATTAGTTTTTCACTTTTTTTTTCCTCACAGGCCACTGTTTCACTAAATAACAGTTTATATTAACAACGTCACTGTTTGTAATAAGTTAAACAATAAATACTTGTAAATAGACAACTTGTTTTATTTTAAAACTTAAATAATAACAGACTTAGCTTACACCAGCTTGACGTTCGTACGTCATCCCCCGTCTACGAGCTCTTCGAAAAATTTTACGCTGTTCGCATAGATAATCACTCCACCAATCACATCTACGAATATTGGTCAGAGATCCGCGACCAATGGCAATGTCAGCACAGTAAGTGAACGTGTCTGACATTAGTTCAGCACTTTCTTCCGCTGACAGCCCGTCGAGAGTGAAGTCTTTGACGTGGGAAGCAAAGCGAGAACTGAAAAATTCCCAATCTGCACCTTTACATTTATATCTAAAAGTACCACCAAGATGTACTGGACCTTGAGGCAACATAGGTACAAACTCGTACACGATCAGGCGATGATCACTACAAGACGCGTCCGGTAGTACACGCCACCTATCCAACTGAACGTCTGCACTAGAAAGTGTGACGTCGATAGAAGACTCGCCCATTTGGCTGCAAAAAGTAGGTGGTGCATCGGGGGTATTATTAATTGCCAGATTCATCTCAGCAATAAAGTCTTCAACAGCGCAACGCCGTTCGCGGTCCGCGGACCGAACTTTGCCATACCAGAGAGACGACGACGCGTTAACGTCAGCGCCTATGATAATTTTGCAGCCTGCAAGTGACCGCAGGACGTGTCGAAGGTTGTATATATGAGGAACAACAGGGTCTGAATACTGAAAGTAACAGCTCACAACGTAAATTCTAAAAGAGGCAGCTGACACCTCCGCGACGGCACAGTGAGGCGTCGTAAGGTTGCGCAACGACGTTACACTGAAGTTAGATGAACGCGACACATAAATTCGTGCTTTGCAATCCAGCTGAATTACTTTATGCCGTAATTTCGCGTTTTGATATTGTTCTTGTATTAGTACTATACCTAAGTTATAATCGATGACTAGTTTATCTAACTCGGACGTCGCGACCCTATCGTTGTGAAGGTTTAACTGACCTATTATTAAACTATCCATCCTTTTAGAAGTTTGTGTTTATGATTAGTTGTTTGCGTTTAAGTTTATATGTGCTACACTCTTGGGCCCCGCAACGGTGATTATAGGTTTTTTTGAAACGTTTGCACGCCACGCAAGTAGGTATGTAGTTTGAGTTGTCTTTGTGAGGACAATCTTTTGTTTCGTGTGCCTCGGAACAATTAGCACAGGTGGGTGTTTTATTCACGCAGTGTTTTTTAACGTGACTGAACTGTTGACAGTGTAGGCACCGAACAACTTCAACATCGTCAATAAAACGGCAAGTAGCCCAATCAATAAATAATTTATCTTGTGGACATTAAATGCTTCCGTACCGTGGATTCTATTTCGATTCCTATCCATTTACGACCATTATCTAAAGATCGCCGACGTATAATTTTAGTGGACTTTATAAAATCATCCTCCTTGATTGGCAACTCGTCTTTAATGTTTTGGCGGTATAACGCGACCAAAAATGCGCTGTCTTTCCATGGAAGAAGGTACGTCTTTTGCTAATATACGGGGGCGGCAGCCCTTTGGTTTTTCTAAACGTAAACCGGCGGTTTTAATAGCATTTACGGATTCTAACTTTTTTAATTGAGTTTCGTTAGCAACACGTAATACAACACCGGAGTTAGCTATTTTTTTCACGGCTACGATTTGAAACCCGTCATTACTGGGTTGAATCGCTTTCATTAGCGCTTGTTTAGACGCGGACGATGACGCATAATCAGTTGTGCGCTCCGTGGTCGGATATGCAACGACACACGGCAGCGGCGCGCGCGATTCCATCACGGGAGCTACCTTCGGTAAACGAAGTTTTAATGATTCCGCGTACGACATTTTATTTTCATTTTTCGTAATGTTATTGCCGGAGTTTTTTCTAGTTCGCGTTCTGTTTGGGCCAATTTCGTTTCATTGCAAGACGACTTTATTGCTAATAAGGAAACGATGGCAGTAACTCGCTGAGTCATGTCCATGATAGCGGATTTATTGGCAATGTTTATACGGGACCCTTGATCATTGACAAGGTCGTTTATTTTAGAAAGATATGCTGATGCCTCAGAAACTAAGTCGCAATAGTCGGCATTACTCGCGTCGCTGACGTTAAGTATTGGTGAGATGTTTACAACCGAGTCATTTGTTTGGAGCCGCTTGGACCTATCATCGGGCGAAATATACGAAGGTGATATTTCACTGAACAAACGCTTAGAATTAACGGAGGTCGGCGACCTGGGTGTAGTTATTTGTCTTCGAAATATTTGCCCGCCGCGATCGGGCGAATCATCATTATTGGTTGACATACTTATATAAAATTAACGTTTATTACTGTTTATATAATTAAAGTTTAACAAGTTAAAAACAATTAAGCAAAACGTAAAAAACAAAGAAACGGACGAAAAGAAATATTTCGCGCCACCCTCACCGATAAAATATAAATCACTTACCGATAGCCGAAGTTTTAATGTATTTCCAGTAAGAATGGAAGTAAACACGTTCAAAAAGCTACACTACCTGCACTCAGCACAATAGCACACAACAAGATACAACTCACGAGCCGGGAAATGATCACGGGACACGATAATCGTAATTATAAACAGCAGCGATATAGGTCACCACTGCACCGTGCGCGCGCGCGGAGGGAAGTGCTACTTGGGGCCTGTCATTTCTAACATTAAAAACGATTTATGGGGCTACTTACCTAGGTTGTATGTGCTACGGGGCACCTGTTTGGGTCGATAGGGCCACCATAGGGGCGGTACGACGTAAATTACTACAAAGCCAGCGCTTGGCATTGATATTTCTCTGTAAAGCTTATAGAACAGTTAGTACTGAAGCCCTACAGGTACTTGCGGGTGTACTTCCGCGCGGCAATGTATTATAATATAAATTCGGACTTTTTAACGCAACGTGATCGTGACAAGATCTCCAGGTTATTTAAACCACAGACTGACATCTGGGAGGAACTTTTATCCGAATGGCAATGTAGGTGGGAAAATTCCATCAACGGTCGTCATCTCTACCAGTTCTTTCCGTCCGTTCGTGAGCGGCTGACTAGGACTTGGCTGGAGGTGGATCACTGTGTTGCCCAATTTCTCACAGGTCATGGCAACTTTAAGAGTAAATTATATTCCTTCAAGCTTGTTGCATCACCCTTGTGTCAGTGTTCTTCATCGGACTGTGGATATGAACAATCTGCACATCATATCTTATGGGAGTGTGCTCTTTGGCAAAATGAACGTAATATTATGTTAAATAGTATACAAGTTACATCTTGAGTTGTTTACTACACGGACCTTGTGGAAACTAGAACAAATTTCCGTGCATTCAAGCGTTTTTGCCATACCTATTACTGGAATCAAGTGTAACAGCTCCCTAGAACCCATTAAATGTAAATTATATTTCGTGGTGCTAGGCAACTGGGCTTCACCCAGTTGTAAAAGTCTCTTTATGCTAATGGCCTAACTCTTTACATTTGTCTCCTGCTTGATATGGAGGAAAGTGGAAACTATGATTATTCCTACTCCTCCACTATTGTTTTCTGATTAAATTCGTTGCGGGTTCCAAGATAGTAAAAAGAAAAAAAAAACTTTCTGGGACTCGTCGAGCTTCACTGCCTCGACGTTTTCTTGTAGTCGCCACTGTTGATTCTGGAGTTGCAGTGGTTGGGAATGTGTGGCGGGCTTGTCCCATTAAAAAAAAATAGAACCCTTCAACTGGGTCTTGTTACGCCAAACCTCACTGCGCAAATGGTGACTATGGAACCTAATAAGGAGTGGTCGTGGCTTGCCTGAAACAACTCCCAGACGATGGCAGGATGTGATGTCCGATGTTGCAACATTGGAGATCTTCAACTTCTCTGTCAGTGTAATAATGGCCCATGAGACATGATCCTCATCTTTTTCTTCCGGAAGACCGTGAAGAAGAAGCACCTTTCTGCGTGATGCCATCTCATGACGATCCAGCCCAACCGTTAGAAACTCCATCTTAGTTTTTAAGGCACCCATTGTCTTCCAGGCGAGACTCTTAAACTCTGTAAAATCACGAGAGAGGCTGGCAATTGTCTTATGAGTGACTTCGTTGCCACTTACATTCTTCAACTCCTCCTCGTAAGTGTCCATTTGCGACGAGAATGTGGCAGGGAGCTCCTCCATGCAAGTTGATAGCTTAGCATATAAGTCCATTTTTCCATGTAATATTAGTCCATGTTATATTCCAGTAAGCAAAGGTAAAGTAAAAGGAAAAATTATTTATGTGTATAGTGCATCAGAGGATAACTAAAACATTTAGTGCGCAAGGAACTAAATATATACTTATTTACTATTTAATTTTAAATAAATAAAACGGAGCTATTAAAATGATGTGTTCACTTTTACTCTACCCTCAAAAAAAATAATTAAATAATTTCCTTAGCTCCTGCGACGAAATTGCGTCCATTGTCGCAGAATACTTCCGCTGGCCTGCCTTTTCGCGACACAAACCTGCGGAATGTCATAATGAAGGCATCCTTTGACATATCGCTTACCGTTTCCAAGTGTGAAATTTTATATCTCAAACAGAGATAGCATTTTATAATTGCTGCACCGCGTCCCCTTTTATTTAAAATTGCGAATGGACCAGCGTAGTCAATTCCCACTGTTTGAAATGGATAGTTTGGCGTGACACGTTGTGATGGCAAATGTCCCATTAAGGGAGTAATAGTTTTACCCTGAAGGCGTCGGCAACTAGGGCAGTTACGAAATGTGCGCCTCGCCAAATATCTTCCGTTAATCGGCCAAACATATTCCCTAACTGTGACCAACAATAATTGTGGGCCAGCATGTAATCCACGCTTGTTGTCATACTCAAACATTAATTTTGTAAAATAATGTGATGCGTGCAGAAGAACCGGATGTTTTTATTATAATTAAAATCAGAGGAGCCTAGTCGTCCACCGACTCGAATAAGTTCAAATCAAATCATTTATTCAAAATTAAAAAGGTAAAATACAGTAAACATCTAAGAAATAATAAAGGTACGTTTAATAATGTTAGGTGCCTGTATTAGGATAAACCTGTGTTACAGGCGGTAGTAACGCTTACATGGTTCTATTGATAGCATATAATTATTAACAATATTTAACATTACAAATTTAAAAAAGAGAGAAAAATGGTTTTTACACATGATGATAATACACTTATCTAACAATGGTTTCTAAAAAAATAGTTAGATCGAATATTAATTATATACAGGATGAAATTTAATTCATTAGCAATATTTTTACCACGTATTTTATTCATGATTCTGTATAATTTAAGCCCATAAAATCGTGAATTAAAAATCTCAAAAAAATATTGTTAAAATCGTCATAAAACTTATTTATTGCCATAACTAATAATAAAAAAAAATCTGATAAAATACAACACCCTAAAAAAATTGATGAAAATTGAAATAAATCACCAATATTAAAATTTTAGAGTAGGTACACACACACACACACACATACATTCACACACACACACACACCACACACACATACAAACACACCTCACACATACCATACACACACACATACACACTCAAATAATGTTAATTGTTCTAGTGTAGATTTAAGTTTTAGAATTAATATTTTATGAACGGATCGCAGAGCCTAGGTCCTACAACACAGGGAATCCTAGTGTAGGATCTAGGGCCCCAACCAACAATGTAAAATAGTTTCTAGCAATAAACGATTTTTCATTTTTCATTTTTTCAATATCAAGATTAGTCCACTCCGTCTAGTTTACTCCGCACGCGTTGTCGCTACGCTACGCTACTACGCACGAGTTATGCTATCTCTTTCATTTCTCATTCAAACGAAATACCGCCACGCGCGCCGAGTCATTGTACTGATTGTAGGTAGTTAGTAGGCTAGTAACCTCCGAGTCCGAGCTCGCCTGGGCTCACACCGGGGCTGCGCGCGCAGCGGAACGCGGGGAGACGGAGGCGTCGCGCCCCCTGCCCCGCGCCCTGCGCCAGCCCCTCCACCCGCACCCGATGACGGTGATTGTTAACAGTAGCTATACACCTTAATTCATCTAGGATAAACGTGCAGTGCACATAAATCAACAAGTTCCCTTGATTTACAACCAAACGGACAATTTGCCATGAACTCCAGTTATGTTCCGGGCAAAGCCAACACCAGTTAAGTACACTGGTCCACACTAAACACATAGGTCTACACTTGAAAGAAAATAAACTGCTGCATGTAAACCACACCAGCACGATGACAATACCCCGACTCACTAACAGCGTCTTCCTAGACTGAAGATTTGACAACCTTGGAAGGGAGCGCGCGTGTCCGCTGTTTAAAACTGAAATCATTAACATTTGCAAAGCAAATGTCTCGAAAACAATGCATAGGCAAGTAGGGAGCGAGTAAATTACAATTTACGTAGGTATTTAAATCTTTAACTTTTGAATACCTACGTCGAGTTATGTTAAACATTTTGAACTACGAAAGTAGATAGTAAAATACTTAATTATTTCGACACGTAGAACAAAGTCGGATCTACAAAATAGCTACTTTACAGGAGAGCACTTTAAAGTTTTGAGTTTACAATTTACGGCATAATATTTTTTGTAATCATATAAATGAAAAGAATATTATATATTATATATAAAAATTAGCAATAGCTTTTTGTCTCTTATTAAGGGTTATTAATAGACAATGATAATAAAAAAATCTTTATTAAATAAAAAAAAGCCTTCACATTTATTTTATTTATTTATTGACCATTCTACAACTATCATTACAGGCCTTATCCTAATGCGACAGTGTAGTTATCAACTTACAAAAACAAAAAAAAAACTTATCTAACCTTACAGATCTACCAAGAAATAATAAAACTTTTTACCTTATATATAACTAACTACATATAATAACACTCTTGCGAGTTCACTCAAAGAGCACGAAAAAATGTCCAGTCTCTCATGGACTTCGTTCACGACACGGATTGTTCGAGTAAGGGGTGCTTTCGCCAGTAGGTTGGTTCTGGCCACGGGCACCTTTAGTAATTGCGGGCGTATCCGCCTCCACACGTACCGGTCCGGCACTGTTAGTTTCAGTCGACGCAGCACTCCAGGGTTATGTGCTACATCACGCAGTAGCTTCACTACATACGCAGCAAGACTGAACTCCCGGCGAACCCTGAGCTCATTATACCCCACCATACCCAGTACAAATAGTGTGGGGTACATCAACGGGTATAACGGGTACACTCCATACAGTTTAAAATACAAGTGTCTTGTGAATTTGTTTTGTACCCGCTCCAACATGACACTGTATTTGGCTTCATGTGGTGACCAAATGACCGCACTATGTTCAAGATGGCTTCTGACTAGTGCGTCATACAACACCTTGAGCGTGGTAATGTTCGTAAACCCTTGTGACTGCCTCAATACGAAACCTAGATTTCTGTATGCCTTTTTGCATATTTTAACGATGTGTTCGCGAAAACTAAGGTCTGGAGTTAGATACACGCCTAAATCACGTACCTGCGACACTCGCTGCATTGGTGCTCTCTCTACTTTGTACTCGTAGCATATTGGAGTCCGCGCACGAGTGAATGTTATCACCGAGCATTTGTCAACATTAAAGTTTAACTTATTATTATGGCTCCACTCCACCACTTTGTCTATGTCCTCCTGCAAACGTTCACAATCAGACTTATCCTTAACTTCGAGCAGCAACTTTAGGTCATCTGCAAACAATAAACATAAGCTATGTCTGACGACCTCCGGTAAATCGTTTATCATTATGATAAATTCTAGAGGCCCCAAATTGCTGCCCTGGCTTACTCCGGACCTTGTGTAATAAAGTTTAGACTCACACCCATTGTAGTCCACATACTGCTGTCTATCTTTCATGTAGCTCACGAAGAACTGCAATAGGTGTGGTGTACAACCGATATCTCCGCCAGTTTTCTTAATGGGACATCATTGTCGACGGTGTCAAATGCCTTTTGAAAATCAAAATATGCCGCGTCAACCTGCACTCCAGCATCGACTGACGGTAATACCTTCGCCATGAAGTTGAGTAAATTCGTAGCCGTGCTGCGCTCCGGCCTAAATCCATGCTGAGCATCCGAAAGCTGTGTGCGCACCTGTCCCTGCACACAGCGCTGGATGGCGGACTCAAAAACTTTTGCGGGCGTAGACAGCACAGCTACTGGTCTATAGCCGCTGACATCTGGCCCAGCCTTACCCTTAGGGACCGGAATGACACGCGTGATCTTCCACCTAGCCGGGAATGTCGCTTTCTTTAAACATGTGTTAAAGATATAATGAAGCGGTTCTGCTAGCACCCTGCCACAGTCTCGGAACAGAAACGCCGGAACACCATCAGGGCCAGAAGACCGTTTCGGCTTAAGATTTAGCATTTTTTTTTTTTTTTTTTTTAAAAACGTTGCCCCACACTAGGAATTACTCCTGTGTCGTGGGTGCGTTTACAAACATTCATTACACATGCACAAACACCCAGACCCGGAACAATTTTAGTTGTCCCGTGCGGGAATCGAACCCGCGACACGCCGCGCAGCAGCCGATTGCTCAGCCACTACTTCAAACGTGCCGTCCGTTATATTGCCAGAATGATTTTGGATCTTTTGAGAATTGGTACTGAATTTTCTTTCTGTGTTCACTGTGTGCTTTTTCTATTGATTTTTTAACGTGAGCTCTGCATTTAGTAAATTCGTAGTAATCCCGATCAAGCTTAGTCTTTTTGTAATTCTTATGGAGTTGGGCTTTAATCTTTAGGTGTTTAATAATATCTGCAGTGTACCATACGGGATATATGTAGTGCGAATTTTGATGGTTAAGTTTTTTACGAGGTACACATTCATCTAAAATATAGTTAAGTTTATCATAAAAGATATTCAACATCTGTTCCACATCATTCACCTCATAGATTAAACTCCAGTCAGTGGAAGTTAACAAAGAGTACAACAACTGAAAATCGGCCTTATAAAAATTCCATTTCGGTCCACTATTGCGTGCGCCGCTTCTGACGGGCCCACAAGACGCGGGCGCGGGGTCGCGGGGGCGAGCGAGGCGCACACTCACCGCGAGCGGCGGGTGATGCTTGTCGACGGGCACCAGTGGCTCGTCCGCCGCCACTACCGACACCTCTCCTATAAAACCTGTATTCAGAACCAAATCCAGCTGACGACCCAAGCAATTGGATACTGCATTACTTTGAGTGAACTCGCAATAGGACAAAAAACATTCATAATAATTACTAATATTAACAGGACAAGAATATAAATTAAAATCTCCAATCACAATTACTTCTTTATATCCATCACATATTTTTTCTATTAAGCTAAATAAAACCATGTAATCATTCTCCGAACTACTCGGTGGGAT
Source organism: Pyrrhia umbra (assembly GCA_963891755.1). Lineage (NCBI taxonomy): Eukaryota > Metazoa > Arthropoda > Insecta > Lepidoptera > Noctuidae > Pyrrhia > Pyrrhia umbra. The sequence goes on from OY982917.1 coordinate 11,322,856, forward strand.
ATAAATAACACAACACAGGAACAGAAATCTACTATTTAAGTGAACCGTTGCACAAACCATTTCAAATACGTACGTGTCTATCGACGCGTCCGCGATATGTACTTGCCTCAGCTCATAGCGGTGTGTGGCCACGAGAAACGCGCCACCCTGTTTCCGACCATCCGCTTTGTCACAGCGAAGTATGTGATATCCCCGTGGGATAATTTCCGGATCTTGTATAGAATCATTGCAACCAGATTCCGTGATTGCGTATACGTCATAATTTAGTGATTCTATATTATTTCGGAATTCATCCAACTTCGTTCGCAGACCTCTGACGTTCTGGTAGAATATTTCAATGTTATTCATTTGGTGATGTTTTGGTTTTGGTTGACTTCCGAAACCAAATCCACTCATTAAACTCCGAGGCTTCCGGCGACTGGGACCGCAATTAACTGATCCGCGGTGTGAGTCGCCGGATGGATTTAATTTAAATATTTTTCTTCCGGCTACTGGGACCACTCATAAAATATAAGGTTCAAATCAAAAATAGTACAGTCAGACAAAAAAATCTTTAGTGCACTCTATAATATATATTAAAAGAATCAAATGGACATTGAACATTTGAAATGTTGCGTCACGAAAAGTACTAGGACATCATAGAATGAAAGAGACCGCAGTGTTGTTCCAACTACCCACCCGTATATAATGTAAATAAAATGCGCACGGAATACGCGGGTCTCGCCAAGGTAAAGAAGCAAACTACTTGAGCGGGCCCGCGTATTCGTCGGTTAGTTGCAGTCGTCAGCCAATCAACACTCAGCGAAGTGAAGAAGTGCGAAACCCTGGTATGTTACGTGGCATTATTACAAAGTGGGTAAAGGTGGGTAGTTGAAACATCACAGCGGTGTCTCTTTCATTTTATGCTGTCCTAGTAACTTCACTAGCGGGATGGGAACAACAGACTTAGGTGCAACCTACACATCCCGTCTTTCGATCTCACTATGTTGGTAGAATTGAATAGTTCCGTTATCCGAATGCGAACGGAACTTCTGCAAACTTATGAAGCCCTGGTATGTTACGTGGCATTTACAAAGTAACGGGTGGGCAAAGATTTTACATTATATACGGGTGGGTAGTTGAAACAACACTGCGGTCTCTTTCATTCTATGATGTCCTAGTACTTTTCGTGACGCAACATTTCAAATGTTCAATGTCCATTTGATTCTTTTAAAATATATTATAGAGTGCACTGAAGATTTTTTTGTCTGGCTGTACTATTTTTGATTTGAACCTTATATTTTATGAGTGGTCCCAGTAGCCGGAAGAAAAATATTTAAATTAAATCCATCCGGCGACTCACACCGCGGATCAGTTAATTGCGGTCCCAGTCGCCGGAAGCCTCTTTCAAAGATATAGAGGCACACAAGGCATAACAAGGCCGTAATATGCCGAGAGTAACGCGTCAAGATTAATAGTGGGGGCAAGTTTATATAATGCATAAGATAGACTACTGACTTTTTTTACATTATATGTCAATATGTTCTTTCCAATTAAGTGGACTATCTATAGTTAAGCCGAGAAAACGGGTAGCAGTAGTTTCCTTTACAGTGTAATCATCATGGATCAAATGTATGTTTAATGGATTTTGCAGTCTTTGTGCAAAATGCATTATATTTGTTTTCGTCAAATTAATTTTTAAATTATTATTATTTAACCAAGAAATTATAGATGTCAAAGAGTTATTTATGTCACGATTATACTGATTTACGTCCTTACATGCAATTGTAACAGTGCTATCATCAGCAAACAATGTTATGGTTATATATGTAACGAATGTACATAAAGCAAACAGCATTAAAAATAATTTTATCTAGTAAATTATTATTTTTTAAATTCCGAAGAACACTGTCGGTTGTTATGATACGAAATGAAAGGACATGTCCAGAAATGGTTTTTTATTCATCAAAAATTCCAACCAGGACAATTTAAATATATGTGGATAGACATCCCAAAAAAAACAGTTTTATATATAACATTCATTTTTAAAGGCCACCAATTTCGAAAAAAAATGTTTTTTATTTTTGTGTGGATTTCCACATAAAATGAACAAACCTTTCCAAATATCTAGAGTATTAAAGTGAACACACCTTTAAAAAAAGTAAACTTGACATGTCGCTGTCAGTTCACTTGTCACAGATATCACTGTCAGTCGATAATTTCGCCACGCCCTATCATTAATGCAGGATCTACAAATCTGCAACTTTACAGGAGAGCAGTTTAAAGTTAAAAAGTACAATAAAACTATTATCTTAAGTCATACAATTATGAAATTTTAAATGGGTGTGAGATATACTATTACGCATCTAGCTAATGAAATAGATTATCTGTTTTTTTTAAATAGTGGTCAAAATGACACATGAAGCCATTTTACATGGATATATTTTACTATTATACGTCGGATGTGGTATATCGGACTTTTTTGATTGGACGGAGATTTAGACAGTGAGTCGGATGTGGCAGACCCTCCCTTATTGATGGATAAAATGTAGTAAATTATGTTGGATCTGACACTTACATCATTTTGTGGGGACAAATCATTTAAAACCAAATTGCATTAGGTATCACTACTTAGTATAAAACAAAGTCGCTTTCTCTGTCCCTATATCCCTATGTATGCTTAAATCTTTAAAACTACGCAAACGGATTTTGATGCGGTTTTTTTAATAGATAGAGTGATTAATGAGGAAGGTTTTAGTATATAATTTGTCAAGTTTTTGTATCCATTAGCTAAAATATTGCGAGCGAGGCCGCTGGCGGGAAGCTAGTAAGTTTATACAGGCAAATTAATTGGAATCAACTAATACCTACATAACGTTAAGGGGACCATAATACCTATTCATTGTAACATTACGTGCAATATGTATGAATCGCGAAAATTGTAGGCTAAGTAACAGCCGCACGGACAAAGGTTAAGCTGCGCTTGGCGCGGTCCAACCGTGGATGGGTGACCACCTATGTCATAGCGAGACTCCTCCGTGCCTCGGAAAGCACGTGAAGCCGTTGGTCCCCGTTGTCATTTGTAGATCTTTGACAGTCGTCAAGGGTAGTCAGAAGCCAGAAAGTCTGACAACCAGTCTTACCAAGAGGTATCGTGTTACCCGGTAACTGGGTTGTGGAGGTTCCATAGGTAGTCGATGATATGCATACTGAGATCATATGATAGATATCAGGCGCAACCTACACACAAAACTTGGTAGAATTGTTCTGCTATATCAGTGAGGACTTCTGCAACTTTATGAAACCCTGGTATGTTACGTGGTATTATTACAAAGTAACTGGTGGATGGGTAGTTGAAAAATCACAGCGATGTCTCCTTTACAAATACCTACGTTGCGGTGTCTCTTTCATTTTATGATGTCTTGGTACTTTTCGTATACTACAAAAAAGAAAAGATACGGTATACTACCCCGTCTAACTGATGGGTAGTTGAAACATCACAGCGGTGTCTCTTTATTTTATGATGTCCTAATACCTACTTTTCATGATCAAAATTATAATTATAGTGTTTTTTCCAATAAATGTTGAATATTATTTATTGTGCTATGTATCTCTCTCAATGCGGACCTTTAACGGATACTACGGATTTATGAACGTGGCTGACAGGTGAACTAACGCTATCGACCATCTTGAAATGTCATTGTTAGTGATAATGATACTAATTAATGGAAATTTCCATTTTTTAAGTAAATCATGACATGATAAATAGCAACTTATTAATTCATCATTTACTTTTTAATAATAATCTTAAATTGGAAACAATAAAATGCAATATTTAAACATTTAACACACATTTGGATGTTAGTAGGTGGCTCATAAGCCGCAACCCTCCTGATTATCAAGTAGTCACCACGGCCAATGGATATCTACAACACCAGATGCATCGCAGATCATCATTGCCCTTTTTAAACAATTTCAAGGACAAAATCTAGTCTTATTGATAGCGCTATATTTTTACTAATAGTTGGGTAAGAATTTTCCCTTGGCCGGTATCACCAAAATGAAACATGGTTTTTATGTTCTGCATCAACAGGTACAGGTGACTCTCGAAATGTACCTTAAAACCAAAAAAAAAATAAAACCGACTTCCAAAAAAAAAACTGAAAAGTAAAAAATAATTTTAATTTAAACGCTATACGACCAAAACATCGCTTTCGAAGTCGGTGTCTTGTAAGTTACTATTGTTAGTATTTCGCCACCGACTTCTAGAGCGATGTTTTGGTCGTATAGCGTTTAAATTAAAATTATTTTTTACTTTTCAGTTTTTTTTTTACTTTTCAGTTTTTTTTTTGGAAGTCGGTTTTATTTTTTTTGTAAAAAGCTTTTTTTTATTTTTTCGCTTTTCAGTGTCTCGGTCTTGCTATCTTAACAAAATAAACACACCACGTTTTTAGGTTGTAATAAGCGTAAATAACCAAATCATCGAAGTATTTGGCATATCAGCAAGTAGAGATAAATCGTTATTTTTGATATATTTATAAAACGGCTGAACCGATAGTGATACAATTTGATGACGAGACGATTGGTAGTAGATCCAAAGATGCTAATGGCTTTGTGTCTATTCCGCCAATGTGTGCAACATTCCAAGCAATTAGAGGCTATGGTGACGTTGAGCGTCGAATGTTGCCTATTATTTTATGCTGGGCTGTGACAGTGCATAAACTTCAGGGTACAACCCTTGATAAAGCTGTTATAGATTTGGGAAAAAAGAACTTTGCGAAGGGACAAGTTTATGTAGCTCTCAGCAGAGTCAAAACTTTGGAAGGAATAGCTCTATCTGATTTAGAACCTTCTAAGCTGTTAACTAAGCCCCACGATGAACGAGCATTAGCAGAAATGCAAAGGCTGAGAAATCTTGTTTCTGATGAAAGGTAGAACAGTACATACTTGTGTTTTCTTACATGATTTTCTTCTTAATGTATTTTTTTAATTATTTATTGTAACAACATCTCGTTAACGTTGTCGTAAAAAACGTTTAGCTTTTCAGTGACTATACATATACCTATACTAGTGATAAGTATAGTTGTTACTATCCGCATTAGTGGAAAGTTCTCATCAATACAAATAATATAAGCCCAAACACGAGGTAGTTTACATATTCAGCTGCCGAGTTCCTTCGACCTTCTCTAGTCCCCATCATCAGATCAGCTCCAAACCTTCACTGTTGCAAAGGTCTCGTCAATACGAATATAATAAGCCCAAACACGAGGTAGTTAATATATACCGTTGCTGAGTTCCCTCGACCTTCTCTCGTCTCCATCATCAGGTCAGCTCCAAACTTGCACTAGTGAATAGTGTTATCAAACATACACCTGAGCATTAAGTTTTTACCCTATGCATGCCTACAACTTTCCAAAGTTGCCCTCGATTTCTCAGGGTTCCCATCATCAGATCCTGACTTGATGACTATGGGACCACCTGGAAAGTATACCCTACCAAATAAAAAAACAATTTTGCAAATCGGTCCAGGCGTCTTCGAGTAATCGGTGAACATACATAAAAAATAAAAAAAAAAAAAGATCCCGACGAATTGAGAACCTCCTCCTTTTTTTTGAAGTCGGTTAAAAATAGTATGATAATTAGCATTCAATAAAACTAACGTAGTAGGTCTTATTAGTTGACTACAACTCTGTAACCGGTTAAGACTACCTAGCCTACCTAGATAGTTTTCCTTGTAAGTTCATAACATGTGCTACGTATGTGATTTTTTTCACATTCCTAAGGACAGTCATTCAAAAGTTAGAGGGGGGGGGGGGGCTCGTACGCGCGCACTTTACGTGTTTGAGAGCCACCATAAAAAAAAACATAATTTTATTTTACCACTTTGTCGGCGTGATCAATATACATAATATCTATACTAAATTTCAGTTATCTAGTACCAAAAACGTCTGACTTATGACGTGGACAGATAGACAGACAGACAGACGGATGGACATGGCAAACTATAAAGGTTCCTTGTCGACTACGGAAACCTAAAAAGTGAGTTATCTGTTAGGTCTGGTAACGTTCTATCTAAAATAAACCGGTAATAAAGTCGAATATGGCAGATGCGACTGTATGATTTTTATCATGTCCGTTCATTAACATCGGATGTGGTAGATCCAACAAAATTAATTATACGGTGTGCAATCAATAAGGTAGGATGTGGTAGATCCGATAGTACAATTTTCATCATCTACGGTCATTAACGTCGGATCTGGCAGATACGAAGTTAATAAATGGACTAACAATATTTGTGAATCTATAACAATGAAATTAGTTGTATAAATAGTAGTTCAATATTAACCACACATAAAAATTACTTAATAAAACAATTACATTAACACAGTAACTGGCAGATCGGCGCGCTCGCTCACTCGCGTCGCGCGGCTAACATTGCTGCAAAGTACCTACCTACATTTTTGACCGGACGCCTGCATTACTTCCGACAATGTTTATGTAATTATTTCCGAAAGTTATTAAGACACATGTTTTTTTTTAATCAGGGTTTATTTATTACACTATTTTAAGTACTTTAGTAAAATAAAAAAAAAATCGGCAAAATACAGATCCTACATTAATGATAGCGCGTGGCGATTTGATCGTTTGGTCGATTACTTTAAACAATGTTAACAAAACTTAAATAATCAGATTAATTAATAATGAGAATGAGAATGAGAAATGCGAAATTGTCAGCTGAAAACGCTCTATATTATGATTATAGCTATTTCTAATATTCACCTGCAAGTTTATCTAGAGAGAATATATAATCAAATACTGAGCTTTCACCATAATATATTCTAGAGGTTGCTTCGCGGGAGTATATGATATGATAATAGTGTCCATTAAACGATACTTAAACACAGAGATAAACATTTATGACTTTCAAGTTATAGTCCGGTCAATTTAGACATAAAAATAGTGATCAAATAACAAAAAATCCGACAGAACCAAATTTTCCGTAAAGACCTTTGGTTTACCATAAAAAATAAAAATTTGAAAGTCCCCATCAATCCCATGACTGCTAAAAAAGTTATTAGGGGTCAAAGGTCAAAATTTCAGGTTTTTGGGGTTTTTCTCGAAAATGGTGAGTTTTTTCAAAAAAATACTTCAGACCAAAGTTGTAGATGTTAAAATTCTCTACAAAAATGGTCCTTGTAATTTTTTCTCTAAGTATCACCGTTCCTGAGATATCGTAATTGTAAGAGTCACGTTCTAAATAAATGCACACGTTTGCCACATATATACATACTCAGGTACTTAAGCAAGCAAAAATGCCTATTTGTGTCTCTTTTATGTATAAACTATATACTATATTGAGAAAATATACATTTAAAAGACAGTCAGTCCCTTCGAGAATCCCCTCTACCCAAATAGCCTTGAATAACATGCAACAACAATAAAATGCAACAAACACAACAATTGTAGTGGGTGAAGATGTTGATTTGTTGGTACTACTTACCGCAAGGACTCCAATTGATAAAACTATATACTTTCTAAAACCTGGAAATGCTCAACAGCGACCAGAAATGTATTCTTCAAAAAGTTTATCGGCTTATCCTAAATGCCAAAACTATATTTTATTTTTACATGCGATAACCGGTTGTGATACTACATCGGTAATGTACAGAAGGGGCAAAAATTCAGTTTTAAAATTATTTGAGAAAAAAGATTTAATTGACTGTGTGAAAGTCTTTACGGAAATAGATTCTTCACCTCAGACAATAATTACGAAAGGAATTCGCTTTCTTCTTGCTGTTTATGGAGCTCCTAAAAAAATAGATTGCATTGACAAATACAGATATTTAACCTTTGTCAAAAATACACACACTACACACTACTTTTCTACAGCCACATTTGGCACTACAACCTTTCTTGCAATTGCAAATAATAGTGTTAAGAAGTTTTTCAGGAGCAGGGGGGAGTGAAGTTTTGATTGGTTCCAAAGTATTATTTATTAATTTCCAACCCCAGTCTTCAGGGTTCAGTTGATTACCTTGCCATATCTGAACTTGATAATATACTCGATACAAGTGTTGAATAGCAGATGCCGATGTTGGAGGAAGACAAGCTAGTTGCACTTGCTTCTTGTTTCGTGTATTTTTGACAAAGGTTAAATATCTGTATTTGTCAATGCAATCCATTTTTTTAGGAGCTCCATAAACAGCAAGAAGAAAGCGAATTCCTTTCGTAATTATTGTCTGAGGTGAAGAATCTATTTCCGTAAAGACTTTCACACGGTCAATTAAATCTTTTTTCTCAAATAATTTTATAACTGAATTTTTGCCCCTTCTGTACATTGCCGATGTAGTATCACAACCGGTTATCGCATGTAAAAATAAAATATAGTTTTGGCATTTAGGATAAGCCGATAAACTTTTTGAAGAATAAATTTCTGTTCGCTGTTGAGCCTTTCCAGGTTTTAGAAAATATATAGTTTTATCAATTGGAGTCCTTGCGGTAAGCAGTACCAGCAAATCAACATCTTCACCCACTACAATTGTTGTGTTTGTTGCATGTTATTCAAGGCCATTTGGGTAGAGGGGATTTTCGAAGGGACTGACTGTCTTTTAAATGTATATTTTCTCAATATAGTATATAGTTTATACATAAAAGAGACACAAATAGGCATGTTTGCTTGCTTAAGTACCTGAGTATGTATATATGTGGCAAACGTGTGCATATTATTTAGAACGTGACTTTTACAATTACGATATCTCAGGAACGGTGATACTTAGAGAAAAAATCATAAGGACCATTTTTGTAGAGAATTTTAAGATCTACAACTTTGGTCTGAAGTATTTTTTGAAAAAACTTACCATTTTCGAGAAAAAACCCAAAAACCTGAAATTTTGACCTTTGACCCCTAATAACTTTTTTAGCAGTCATGGGATTGATGAGGACTTTCAATATTTTATTTTTTATGGTAAACCAAAGGTCTTTACGGAAATTTGGTTCTGTCGGAATTTTTGTTAATTTAATTGTCTAAATTGACCGGACTATTAGCAACAAATAGCTGTCGAACTATATAATAATATTTAGTATCTACATGATAGATTTTTTAATCAATTAGGTCAGTGTACTAGAAATGGTAACATCGATAATACTTCATGTAATCGTGTGCAAAATCGAATAATTCGTTGTGGTAAGGCCAAGTCGTTAAATTCAGGATAATAAAAGAAATTAAAGCACAAATTAACATATTGTAAACACAAACAACATCAAAAACTTTGACAATGTCAGTGACAGTTCTGAATTTCTGATGACAGATGATTTTTTCTACGGGAGGCTTTTTTTGGGTTGCCATGTACATATAAAATATTATTATTTTAAACATTCAATAGTTTATTATTTTTCTTTTAAATGGAGGGGTCTAAAAATATTATTTCAATGGATTCAAGTTCAGTATTTTTATCGTTTTTATATTAATGCAGTTTGATGCTGGTTAGATTTTTCTCGGAATAAAAAACCAACGTCCATATAAAAAGAGGACAACTCCTTTGAATGTTCCGGCATAAAATGTCAACCAATGGCTCAAAAACAATAAACTCGAAAATAATAGTACTGTTATTCATCACAAATAAATATTTATAAATTAACTTACCAGAATTATGTAGATTTTCTTAAAATACTAGAGTGCTCCGCGAATCGCTTTCTTATTTCTTCATTATTAATAATTAAATTTAATATTTTTTGTATTCGTGTCATTTTTCACGTCGATTTTAATACAGAAAGTAAAAAAAAATACATAATACAAGCAATAACACCCAAATTAATCGTCAATCATATTGTTGATAAGCACCACCGCTTTCCGTTGAATCGCCGCTTGTGACGAACGACGCACGGCGCGCGGCGCTGATACCCAAGCGACAGTGGCGCTATTGACCTTGCGACGATGTTCTTTGGAACGTATTTGAAATACAACTTTGTTCGTTTCAATATCTCGGAAAGTATCAGATAAATATATTTTTTTTTTGCTTATATCGATAGATTATGCTTAGTTGAAGCTGATTTTGTAAAAATTTCAATTTCGTTGTATTATCACATCTGGCTTTGTTCTACGACAGTGTCGATTTATTTTATTGCACAAGATGGCTAGTTACTAATTTAAATTTAGAAACAAGAACATAATTATTACATAAATAAAAACATTGAAAGTATTCCGAGTCAGCTGATTGACATAAGTTCACGCGAGGTCAGCTCTACTAAACAACACAAACACTCGCCGCCTGTGGTATTGATATTTGCTGTGTAGGTATCGCGATCTCTAACTCAAGGAAATGCCCACCACCTCTGACCGGTTGCTGTTTCTTACCTAAAAACTTTACCATGCTATTCACTAGGTTAGCAACCTAGGTAAAATTAACAATAAAGTAAAATTAAAAAATACTCAAAATTAAATCGAAATAATAATTCTAGCTTTGTTGAATAACTTTTTCCTACATCGGAGTTATGTTGAAAGAACATTGGCAAAACCCCATGTTCTTTGGGTGTCGCATTTATACTTCGCGTGCATAAGTAAAAATACCCGAAAGAGATGGATCTAAGGCTTAATAACATAAAGTGTAATCATAGCATATTTTTTTGTAATGGGGTTTTGACAGAAAATCGTTTAAAAGATTTACCATTTAAGTTAGGTTATGTGTGTTGTGAAACGTGTTGATATACTGATTATTGAGCCTATGAATTCATTTTAGAATACCATGTACTTATTTATTTATTTATCCTTTATGCAACAATTTGTACATAGGCGGACTTAATGCCACAGGCATTCTTTCCAGTCAACCTTTGGGCGAAGCAGAGATAATATGGTAGGTGCAACAAAACAGAATAAAATCAGTTAAATAGAAATACTTACATAATACTAAATAAACATATTTAATACAAACATAAATCCTATTATATACCTATATATATGTAAATAAAAAATACATTTATGTATATATAGATAATATATATACATATATATAAATATAAATAATATATACATATATATAAATATAAATAATATATAATACATATTAAGTATATATAATTTACATACATACATACAATAAGACAGGTAATTATGATGATGATTCTGCTAACAATTTATCAAAAATAAATTTGCGAACTCTATACTTAAAAGATTGCCTACTGGTACTTATCTATATATTTAAAGTATATAATAGTAGTATAAAAACGCTTTTCCTTTGAGGCGAAACGAATGGGATGTAGGTAGGTACGTGTAACCTAAAACAGGTTGTTACGTACACAACAAGGTTATGCCTTTGGATAGTGCTGGAAAATCAGGCGAATCGTACTTATGCTATTGCCATCTCTGTATATTATGCAAGCCTGAATGCCGTGCTTTAGGAGAAGCTTAAGTCCAACAATTGAGCGAAGCAGCAGGATGGGTTTGATGTTGATAGTTAGTTATAACTAACTATAAGGTAGGTAGGTAATCAGGGTATTATTGAATTAAATGAAACAATATTTTTTTTTACAATCATTTAATACATACTTATTATTTTACAGTTATTTATGTATCTAGCCTGAGTAGGACGTAAGAACTCATTCCCTCTAACCTGTTTAAATTGACAGCTTTATAACACTCATAAAATGTTCACTTTCTGAAGACAGACAATGCTTATAAATTAAAAAAAAATCAAAATTCAAAATGTTTATTTCAATTAGACCATTTACAGGCAGTTTTGAATTGTCAAATAAATAAATATTATTTTCTGCAGACAGCAACTGTATGTCACAATTCACACAGCAATCTTCAGTTTCCTCATGTTGAGGGCTTTGGTGTGGGGATAAAGCCATTTCCTCTGAAATACCACTATTAAATTGAGCGATTTGGGTGTTAGTGCTGCAACGCAATATTCTTTGATCTTGTAGCCAACATCGCCCACATGCTTCATCAGTAGCAGTAAGCTAAAACAATAATTAATGCTATAATAATAAAAATCAATTAACAAGGATAATAACAAAAACCAAGGAGATTTCTCTCTCTGGGATCCTGACCTCCGGTAGCTTGGACTATGTTCCTGATGACGATGGGGTACTATTTTTATAGTTTTAAATTCTTTTTTGTATATATTAAATATTTAAAAATCTAAATATTATGTAAAATAAATGAATGGAAAAAAACAATAATTCACAACAACACAAATAATATGAAAATATTTTTATAAGGATGTAATAATAAAAATATAAAAATAAAATATATGAAGTAGGTTATAGTAAATGTTAATGAAAAAGTAATGTTGATGTGCTCCAAAAGTATAACAACAAAGAAATAGAGAAATTGAGTAATATCGGGCGCCAGGAACACACCACCCTAAGACCACGGATAAGCTTACCTGCGGAGGCTTGGAACTTTTAATCTGCCGGTGGGAGGATATAAATAAAAATCTACCTGTACAATATTTGGTAAAAATTTATTCTCCAGTAGGTCTTAAATAAAGAAAGTTCCTTCCTAACATTATGAGGTATGAATACACTAAACAATTAAATTTATATTCTTAAACTTTGAAATTTAGTTTTCGACTATGTCATTATTTTGGTAATTATTTGGTTAATTATTTGGTAATTATTTGGTAATTATTTGGTCATTATTGCATCTTTATCAAATAATAAAGTGACTTACTTGGTTTCAAATAATTGGAAAACAAAAGAAAAGGTTTTAATAAAGGGCTTATCTGCTACTGCCGACTCCAATGGTGACCTTCAGCGCAGACTCCCATCCTCATGTCCAATATAATAAATCGGAATAAATATGAAGATAAAAATAAGAAAAGACGAAAGAAAGAAAGAAACGGAGAAAGAAAGAAAGAAAGAAACGGAGAAAGAAACGCCAATGGGCTGTAACAAAATAAACCATGGTTAGGCATGGCATTCAATAACGCAAATATACGATGGCCAACATCATAGCCAATAAGCGAGAAAATTTACCGTTTCTTCTCATAAAAAGTGGTTAACCACGTCTCAGTGGACGGGAATTATTTAATTTAATAATTTAATCCTGCAACAATGCATAAAATCAAGAAAATTAGAACAACGTCACGAGTCCAAATGCTCGACAAAGGTATGGCACGTAGACCGATGAAAATGCAACTTACCATAAAAATAAAAGGTAATCCACAAGGATTAGGCCAAGGGCGAACCCTGTAGTGAATATTTCACTAGAAATACTTCATATTAATTTAAATTCTTTTAGGATTTCTTTTACGCCATCCTTGCAACGGACTCAGCTAGTCGTAGAGTGTTGACAGTCGAAAAAATCCGTCAAACGTCAAAAAGAACAAACAATGTTGCCAACTCAATAAACTCGACTAAATCGACTTTTTAAAGGACGTGAACCGCGATCGACCAATAATCCGGCCCGATATTCTCACACATGTAACGGGCTGAAAAGACTCGTTACATTACATCCCTTCCCAAAAAATAAAAGAAAGAAACTTTCTTTTATTTAGATAAAAAAGAAAGAAACAAATTAGAGACATCTGCTGTGCCCACCAGAATGCAAGTAGTAAATCCACTTCAAAAACCAGGGGAACAACTAAGTGTCAAAACTATCTAATTAAACTAAAGACTGCAAGGATTCAAGACCCTTCAAAGTCTTAAAAAAGTAAACGACAAAAAAGAACTGTATAAATTCATGCAAAAAAAATTAAGTTGTAAAGACTTAAGAAAATATAAATAAAATAAACAATTGTTGTAGCATCTACCGTGTCCATCAGAATGCAAGTAGAAAGCCACTTCAAAAACTAATGGAACCACAGAGTGCCAAAACCAGAAAAACTGCAAGGATACAAGATCCTTCAAAGTCTTAAATCGAAAAGATACGACAAAAAATGCTGGATAAAATCAAGCAAAATAAATTAAGTTATAAAAACTTAATAAAGAAAATAACCTAAACTCCCTAAACCATAGCAGTACAGTTAGGCACCATAGCCACTGACTAATCATCTCCAACAACTATCAGAGTACAGTTAAGCTCTATCGCCACTGACTTCATTTTCACATTCCAAACACAGAATAACTCTCGAGTGCAGTTAAGCTCCATCGCCACTGACTACCTAGTCAACTGTTACCAACTTTCTTATCTCTTTGAGTGCAGTTAGGCTCTATGGCCACTGACTAACTTCAGAACAAACCATATATTATAACCCCAAATGAATATCGGAGATAAAGTGGAAAGACTTTATCACCGTACAATAAAAACAAATGGCAAAGGCCAAAATTCGCATTGTGATCGGCACAACACCACCAATCTCCCGAGCACAATGGAAAAAAACAAATGGCAAAGGCCAAACTCACATTGTGATCGGCTCAACACCACCAATCTCCCGAGCACAATGGAGAAAAAACAAATGGCAAAGGCCAAGTTCACATTGTGATCGGCTCAACTCCACCAATCTTCCGAGCACAATGGAAAAAAATAAATGGCAAAGGCCAAGTTCACATTGTGATCGGCTCAACTTCAATAATCTTCCGAGCACAATGGAAAAAAAACAAATGGCAAAGGCCAAGTTCACATTGTGATCGGCTCAACTCCACCAATCTTCCGAGCACAATGGAAAAAAATAACCAGAATCTAGGTCAAAACTACACCTAGACCTGAAAAGGTTAGGGTATTCTAGAACAAAGGTTAAAGAATAATCCTCAAAAAACAAATACAATACGAGATGTATGCATTTCTCAAAACCGAAAATTCGAGTCGAAGAAACTCGAGTTTACTAAAAAGTGTAAACTGTAAACAGCTAAAATTGTTATAAAAATCAGTTACTATTTAGTATTAAGAGAAAATAGAAAGATTTTTTAACTCAAAAAAAAATGAAGATTACTAAAACTTAAAACAATATTTAAGTTTTAATCCCTTAGGTAGAAAATACCTTAAAGTAAAATGTAAGGTTATATAAGATCTCAAATAAAGTAATTGGTTAAGTTAACCAATAAATAAAACAAAATAAAATCTAAGATCTCATACAATCTCAACAAAAATGAAATAAGATCTTTCGATGTGGAGAACATTAAATTTGTTAAAAGTGTGAAAAGAATATACTTTACCCAAAATTACCCAAGTTTTATTTTAGTAAGAGTTGAATTGGAATTAATATAATTTGAATTGAAGTTACCTATCATACTAATAACTCTCAAACCACAATAACCTGACATCCTTCATTCTAACAAAAGTGGACCTTCACACAAAAAATACTTAGCCCCAAGACAAAGTCTATAAAATTTCCCAAAATTAAAATTTAATAATATCTTTAACATGATAACGTCCCACAGAACCCTTGTTTATGTCTTTCAAAACATAAACATTATCAGAAACTTTTTCCATTATTTCACATTTTATAAACTTAGGTGCAAGTTTAGCCGAAAAATAAGTAGGTGCATGAGATTGAACAAAACTTCTTCTCCACACTATATCACCCACATCCAAAGAAATGACCCTACGACCCTTATTATAATAAGCGGCATTCCGCTTATAACCCTTTAACAAATAAGTTTGAACTTTAACAAAAATATCACTAAGTGAATTAAGAGAAATTGCATAAGCATTTCTATTAGAAATTTCAAGTTCAGACAAGTTATCAACCGAACTATTAAAATGATGTAACGACGCATCAAAAATAAGTTCCCTACCAAACATCAGAAAGTTTGGGGTAAATTCTGTAGCAAGATTTACACTATTATTCAGTGCTAATTGAACATTGGGCAAAAATGTTGACCATGTTCTATGATCATCTTTAACCCTCCGTAAACCACGTGGGTAAAAGTTGCGTCCTGCACTATGTGGGGTTTCCTATACCCCAACATCATTCTATCTATATATAGAGAATATCTTTTTAAAGTTTATTTTATACATATTTATATTGTTTTAGGACCACTAGGAGATAGAAATAAAATAAATTTGTTAAGTAAAATATACATTTTTAATGTCTATAGGCATTGTAACAAAAATAGTACATTTTAAATAACTAAGAGGAGAGCATCTTCTTTGGTTTAGCCTTACAAAAAAAAACGTAACTAAAAACTTCTTATTGGCCTTTATTTCAGGGCCTAATGAGATAAGAAACAATAATTAAATAAAAATAACTAAATATAATTAGTCTTCATGAGATCCCAGTTGGTTCAAATCAGCACAATTTTTACAAAAAAAAATATGCGTGCTCTAAGCATATATTCGTCGCTCGCAACCGTACTTAGTCTTTCGATCTTTTCTTCTATCGCACTCAGAACATCTTGTTACAGTCTTGGCATCTTCTTTAGTGGTTCCACACTTGGTTCACCAAGTAAGACATGTATGCGCTTACGAGAATCCCTTGGAATTCGCGGATTATCTTTTCGGTTTCTCTTGCGTAGTCTTCAATCAAAGCCATTCCCAGATCATGTAAACTTCCTGCAAACAATTACACAAACGATTGAAGTAATTAAAAAAACAAAATAAATAAATATTTGTGTAGAAATGTATATTTTGCATGTCCAACTGCTTACCTTTTAGACGACATGCCGAACTACGTGGGGTTTCTGACACCCTGCCACAATTTGCGAGCGAATGTCAGCTGCGCCTGCGACGCTACTACTAAATCACTGTTACTATGCGACTCGGCAACATCGCAACTCCAGCTACTCGATGTTTCGTGGAAATCACGCAGCCGTTTAAAAAGATACGTCGATTTTTGTTTCGCTGGGGTTTATTAAACCCCACGTGGTGCACGGAAGGTTAACAAAACACGAAATGCAAGTCTCAACCGTTTTATTATATCTCTCAACAGGATTATTTTGAGGTGTATATAAAGTATTATAAAATATTTTAGTTATATTAAAACCCTTCAAAAAATCTACAAAATGTTTTGAAGTAAATTGAGTACCATTATCACAAACTACTACTTTGGGACAACCAAATTTAAGAAATATTTCCTTTTCGAAACATTTACAAATTACTCTAGTGGTAGCATTAATCATTGGAAACAACCAGCAATACTTAGTGAAAACATCTACAACTGAAAGAATATATCTGTGACCTGAGTAAGTTTTAGGTAAAATTCCTATAATGTCAACTGAAAGCATAAGCATGGGACGATCAACCTTTTTAGGATTAATCATAGTACCAAAAGGAGGAGAAGTAGTATGTTTGTAAGCTTTACAAGTATCACAAGAAAAAATGTATTTCTGAACATCATTAAACATCCCTTTCCAAAAATAGTGTTGTTTTAATTTCCTTAAAGTTTTATGAATTCCTAAGTGACCAGAATTAACATCATCATGATTTGATCTAATGGTATCTAAAATGTGTTCTTTAGGTATAACAATCTTCCAATCTAAAAGGCTGTGAGGATTAAATTTATTTTTACAAAATTTATATAAAGTATTATGTTCAACTCTAAAGTTTCTATATCTACTTGGAAATTTCTGACATTGAATAAATATTTTTCTATACCATGGATCAGAAATGTCGTCTTCAGGACAAACTGAAGTATCTGGGGCATTTATTACTGCAACTTCAATACGAGATAAAGCATCTGGAACCAAATGTAAAGAACCTCTTTTATGTATAATATCAAAAGTAAATTGGGAAATTCTAGCAGCCCAACGAGCTAATCGTCCACTTGGATTACTGAGACCCAAAAGCCATTTCAAACTAGCATGATCAGTAACAACTGTAAACTTCATTCCTTCGACATAAGGTCTAAAATGTTCTATAGAATCTAAAATAGCTAATAATTCACGTTCAGTAGTACTGTAATTTCGCTCACATTTATTAAGTGATCTAGAATAAAAAGCAATGGGATGTTGATCTCCATTCTCATCCTCTTGACTTAAAACGCTACCTATGCCAACAGAACTAGCATCACAATGTAAAAAGAAAGGTTTTTCAAATTCAGGACATTGTAAAACAGGAGAAGTGATCAAAGAATGTTTTAAATCTTGGAAAGCACTTTCAGCTTCATCATTCCAAGTAAGAGATTTTTTAGAATTTTTACTACCTGCTGTCATCTTAGTTAAAGGGGAAGCAATATCAGCAAATTTACAAATGAATCTACGATAATAGGAACATAAACCAAGGAAACTTCTAAGTTGTTTAACGGTTTCTGGTCTAGGAAAATTTTCAATGGTTTCTAATTTAGAAGGATCAGTATGCAAACCATTACTGTCAACAATGAAACCAAGATAACGAAGTCTATCTTTACAAAAATTACACTTTTTCAAATTCACAGTTAGACCTGCCTCTTTCAATATTTTATAAATTTTATGTAGCTGTTCTATATGCGTATTAAAGTCAGAATTTATACATATCAAATCATCTAAATAGCAGAACACAGAATTATCATACTCAGGGCCAAACAATTTATCAACTAGTCTCTGCAACTCAGCCGGTGCATTTGTGAGACCAAATGGCATGCGAACAAATTCATAAAGTCCTTTTCCGGGAACTACGAATGCAGTTTTCTCACGGGAGGATTTTTCAAGAGCAATTTGAAGAAATGCTTTAGAAAGGTCTATTGTACTTATATATTTAGCACCTTTAAGGTTATCTAATATTCTAGAAGTATAAGGGAGGGGATAAGAATCTTTTATTGTAATAGAATTTAAACGTCGTGAATCTAAACATAATCTAGTACCACCATCTTTCTTTTCTACAGCCAAAACAGGTGAACACCAAGGAGATTTAGAGGGTTGAATGATACCTTCTTTCAATAAAATTTCTACTTCATCAAAAAGTTCCTTTTGTTTAGCAGGACTCAAAGGCCAATATCTTTGTTTAAAAGGTTCACTTGTGACATTAATTTTATGTTCAACCAAATGAGTAAGACCTAAACCTCTCTTTTCATACGAAATATCTTTAAATAAGTCAATAACATTAGTTAATTTTTGTTTCTCTGAAGGAGAAAGTTCAGAAATAGAAGTAACAGAACAAACTTGAATTTTAGTATCTGGAACAAGAGTAATATTTTTCCACAAATCTTTAGCTAAATAAAATTGAATCCAAAAGTCAAATCCTAAAATAATAGGGGAAACAAAAGTAGGTATAATTAAAAATTCTATAATTTTAGTGACATCATCGCAAGTTATTGGTAAATCCATAACCCCAATAATTCTCCGAGAAGAACCATCTGCTGTAGAAGCAAAACCAAAAGTAGGTTTAATTGTATATCCTAACTGTAAAAATTGCTCATGAATGTTAGAACCTAGAACGCAGGCGTTTGAACCACTATCTAATAAACCAGAGAAAGTTTTATTATTTATAGAGAATTCCAAGAATGGTCTAATGTCATTCTGTTTTGTAAATAAAATAGGAGCAGAACGGTAAATGTCAAAGAAAGTTTTTAAATATTGTAACCAATTTGAGAAATCTTTATTACGGGTTGTGTCATCAGGTTTGTGACTTTTAATAGTTTTTTTACACATCGAGACACGCGAAGTTTTTTCAAAAACGTGGGCTCGATGCTGCCTAATTAGTTTTTTGACTCAGAAGAGCTTTTAGTAGTCGAATTACAAACGTCACAAGTTCTAGAAGTTACTCCAGGTTTCTGACACTTAAAACAAATCATACCTGGTAATGAAGGGCAATTCCTATAATTATGACCAGGCTTTCTACATTTTAAACAAGAAGGGTTACTATCAACAACATTAAATTTAATAGCATTTTTAACAGAATCTTTAAAAGGTTTTTTATTAACTACAACTTCTAATTCCTTAGCTAAGTCTAAAAATTGATCAATAGAATCAATATGTCTACCAAACAGAAAAGGTGTATAAATAGATAACATGTTGTGTTTTATTGTGGAAATTAAAATTGGTTCAAACAAGGGTATTGAAAGACGACTAGCCATGTCTGAAATCTCAGTGATGAAGTCAGGAAGAGATTCAGAATATTTCTGTTTCCTGGTACGAAGCTCGTATTCTAAAAAGTAATCAAAATCCGGTTTATCAAAACGTTTCAATAAAGCAAGCTTAAGTGCATGCCAAGAGGCTATACGAATTCGTATGGAACGAAACCATTTAAGAGCAATACCATGCAACAAGTCAGAGAATGCACCAACAAGTAAAGTCTCATTAAAATTTTTATATAAAAAGTATTCTTCAACTTGGGTAATAAATTCACGAACGCAAGACTTTCCATCAAAAAGGATTCTGCTTTTCTTTAAATCAGGCAATTTGGTAAAAGAAGGCAAGTTTTTTCTAATGTTTTCATTCACCAGTGCATTCAAAGAATTAAACGAAGGCAAAGCTTGTGCTGTAAACGCAGAAGAAGAGTGTGCAATTCTATTGTCAAATGGATTGTTAACATCAGTGACATTGACCATTTCGTGACCCTTGTCAGCGACATTAGCATCAACGCAAGCAGCAGCATCATTCAATTCCGGAAGCGGCGGAAACTGAACTTCCTTGTCCATGATGAACAGCAAGGCGAATATAAAAAAGCAAAAGCTAAACTTTTAAAAAGTTTCAAATAAAGTCAAAGTTCAAAAATAAAGTTATAAGTTTGAAGTTAAGTATTAAATTAAAAGTTAATGTTTATGGTATTTCCATAGAAAAATACTATGTTATTTAGCAATGTAAAGATGCAATGATAACTCACAAAGAAGTTTAAAACTAGTTAAATTATGTGTACACTTTTACTTAATGACAAGTTATTACTATTCACTTAAAAAACTTAAAGTTAATTATGTTTAAAACATACTTTAGTAAGAGAATAACAAAACGCGGTTGACACTAAACAATTATGTTGGTTTTGCTAAAGTAAAGAAACACATGTTATAAACAAAATACACAGGGTATAAACAAAATACACAGCTATAAGTTGTCCGTATACAAAGGATGTACTAAAATAAAGTTAACACTTGTTAAAGTTATAAATGTAACTTTACAAAAAAAAAATATTGTAAACAATATAATTATTGTGAAAAACACAAGTTAATTGATCCAATAATGACATTAAACACTGGGCAGACCTACTTCAAGTCCCTGCACCGAGGCGACAAATGTAATAATAAAAATATAAAAATAAAATATATGAAGTAGGTTATAGTAAATGTTAATGAAAAAGTAATGTTGATGTGCTCCAAAAGTATAACAACAAAGAAATAGAGAAATTGAGTAATATCGGGCGCCAGGAACACACCACCCTAAGACCACGGATAAGCTTACCTGCGGAGGCTTGGAACTTTTAATCTGCCGGTGGGAGGATATAAATAAAAATCTACCTGTACAATATTTGGTAAAAATTTATTCTCCAGTAGGTCTTAAATAAAGAAAGTTCCTTCCTAACATTATGAGGTATGAATACACTAAACAATTAAATTTATATTCTTAAACTTTGAAATTTAGTTTTCGACTATGTCATTATTTTGGTAATTATTTGGTTAATTATTTGGTAATTATTTGGTAATTATTTGGTCATTATTGCATCTTTATCAAATAATAAAGTGACTTACTTGGTTTCAAATAATTGGAAAACAAAAGAAAAGGTTTTAATAAAGGGCTTATCTGCTACTGCCGACTCCAATGGTGACCTTCAGCGCAGACTCCCATCCTCATGTCCAATATAATAAATCGGAATAAATATGAAGATAAAAATAAGAAAAGACGAAAGAAAGAAAGAAACGGAGAAAGAAAGAAAGAAAGAAACGGAGAAAGAAACGCCAATGGGCTGTAACAAAATAAACCATGGTTAGGCATGGCATTCAATAACGCAAATATACGATGGCCAACATCATAGCCAATAAGCGAGAAAATTTACCGTTTCTTCTCATAAAAAGTGGTTAACCACGTCTCAGTGGACGGGAATTATTTAATTTAATAATTTAATCCTGCAACAATGCATAAAATCAAGAAAATTAGAACAACGTCACGAGTCCAAATGCTCGACAAAGGTATGGCACGTAGACCGATGAAAATGCAACTTACCATAAAAATAAAAGGTAATCCACAAGGATTAGGCCAAGGGCGAACCCTGTAGTGAATATTTCACTAGAAATACTTCATATTAATTTAAATTCTTTTAGGATTTCTTTTACGCCATCCTTGCAACGGACTCAGCTAGTCGTAGAGTGTTGACAGTCGAAAAAATCCGTCAAACGTCAAAAAGAACAAACAATGTTGCCAACTCAATAAACTCGACTAAATCGACTTTTTAAAGGACGTGAACCGCGATCGACCAATAATCCGGCCCGATATTCTCACACATGTAACGGGCTGAAAAGACTCGTTACAAGGACAAGAAAATATATTTACTTGATGGTACTGTATACACTGTGAAATGATTACACCAAGTTGACATTCTTCATCAGTACAGTTTTCCCTCAGTACTAAACAACTTCTGCTTCTCAAAATGGAACATCCACATCCAACGCAAACATTTTGATGTCCAACTTGTCTTTCAGGTGTAACTTGGTTAGTTGCATGACTTGCTAATTCCCAACAAGCCTGGCATATGAAGTCAGCATCAATTATCTGCGAGTAACATAATAATAAAAAACTATTAGCCTTTGTAACATTTGTTTTTGTGAATAACCTCATGAATCAGACACATAGGGTACTTTTAATTACAGTAGTATCCAGTTATAATGACAGCAAATATCAAAAAGAAAACATATGCATTATAAGTAGAAGTCATATAAAGCATCTTCTTTTAAAAAAAAACAATTACATCTTAGACATTATTTTAGAAATGATCTGAATATTTCTACTCACCTCCCTTGGATAAGTCCATGTTCTTATAACATTAAGAAGGACTTCGTTTTCTTTTGAAATGTGGGACGCGGTCTCGTTAACCGCAGTTCGCAGTTAACACAACGAACATTAGAACGAGACATTTTTATAATAACAAATAGAGTCCTGTATTCACTATCACAAGTACTCAATACGCAGGAACTTGAAAGCTCAACTGAATGCAGAATAAACAATGAAAGGAAACACAAATGAGTTAGGAAGTAAATAAATAGCAGACGCCACACAGTAAATAAAACGACTGTGACAGATGATCAGATGACAAATGACAGTTGTCAGAAACGCGCATTGTTAAATGTTGCCAAATAAAAACTGTTAAAACTAACGATTGTGTTATGTTTTCTTTAAATACTTAAGAATTTAGTTAAGATTTGAATAGCATTAATATCTATTAATATAAAACGAAAAAATGTGTTTACAATGTTATAACTAAATGATTGTTAGTTTGTATCCATCCAGCCAACATTGATATTCTACTAATTAGTAATATTCTACTGAAAATGCCAATGACTACTTCAACACCGCTGCTTTCCGTTTAGTTATTGTTACCTTTACTTCTTATTTAACAAAATATTTATTTATCATTTTTTTCTCTTTTCCCACAAATTAAAAAAAATCTTTTACTAAGAAAATAATCTACTGTACTCGATCTATAAAATGCATATAATTTAGTTCAGGCTCGTTTCTAAAATAGAGCGACACCAAAACTGCCATTCTTCTTTGGGAACAAACGACATAAGTAGGTAGTGCTTGAATTTGTGGTCAGCCCTGGCTTGCGCCAATGAAACAGATGGCTGTAGTATCAGAATTAATTGTACATGGTTTATTAACAGTTTATCGAAACACTTTATGTAATTAAATGCCGTCGGAGTGGGTTCGCGACTGACTGCAGTCTGTCGCAACTTAGTAGAAAAAAAAAAATTATGGGATAGGGCAGCCAGATAATGGCGACTATATTTCTCTCACTCACTTCCGCATTTTTTCTCTTTCTTTCATGATAATATCCTATCTTACTAGTCTTTATTTCCCTAACTAGTCTGTGGCGAAATTGTCTGACACAGTTACACCACTTTGTTTTGTTTTCAGTGATTGTTTACTCTTTGCAAACTCTTTGTCGTGTCGTTATTTGTATGAAATTGTGTTCTCTCCGATTATCTATTTGAGTCCTGGAAGCATGAAGTACAGGAAGTGTGAAATTTGCGGCTGCAAATCGGGAAGGGAAGGCGATAAAAAACGTGTTTTTATGGCCCGATTGCCTCTGGATGAAGTTCGGTGAGTAGAACATTATTAAAATTATCAGTCATATACTCCTATTTGGCCCAAAATATATTATATATTATATTCATAATAATTCCAATCCGTTTGATTCAAAAAAAAAGTGTGGTGCAACGTCGTTACATTTATGAATATCGATATCGATGCTTTCTTTGTTTAGGTGTAAAAAATGGGTGAAAACGATAGGTAACGAAGACCTGGCATACATACCTATCGAAAAACTTCACCAGCTTAAATTTGTGTGCGGAAAACATTTCTTAGATAAAGATTATACAAAAAAAAAAACACAATTAAAGAAAACTGCCGTTCCGTCTATAAAGCTTACTGCTAAGCCACTTTCGGATGATATATTAATAGAATTTCCTTGCCACCTTTTTAGAGAACAACCGCCAACAAACGAAGGTTAGTCATTAAGATCAAGATAATGTATATCGAAGTTATATAAATTTTGATCTTGCGACTTAGTTAGACATAACCAAATAAGTAGTTATGTTTAAATGTTTCCCTGTTTCATTGGAGAAGCTCCATCTACTTCTTCGGCTCTTCAAGTTGAAGCAACTTCAGCTGTTGTATCTTTGGAAGTTCTACAAGAAGGAAAAACTAACGAACATCTACTAGAGTTATGCGAGTGTGATATTCCACCAGTAGATAATATTATAGAAGTTTATACAAGTGCGCATCAACAAGGTACACAGAAACTGTTTATGTTGATTTCTGAGGAATTGTCCTTGAACTTTGTTGGTATTGATACTAGCTGTCTAGTAATTGTAATTGAATAAATAATGTTTATCTTTATAACAGATGTCTCGTGCATTAGTGCTGTTCCTGAAACTCAAAATGTCCTTTGTAGACGGGATGGTCAAGGGTTGCAAGGTTAAATTTTTAAGTATTTTATAAGTGGGTAAATTAATATTTGTTGTCTAATATTTTATTTTTAGTTGTTAGAAAACAACGGGCCTCAAGAAATAAAACTCAAAACCACCTGCAGTTATCTCCTAGAAAAAAAAAACTAGTCAGTAAATTAGCACAATACAAAAATAGCCTAAAAGAAATTAAAAAAAAAGTTAAAATGTTCGACAATATTAATTCAAAAGTACTGAAAACCATGATACTGGCAGCGTCCAAAAACCAAAACCGTTGTGCTCAAGGCAAGCGTTGGACAGAACATGATAAAGCACTAGCCATAGCAATGTATAAAAAATCCCCAAAGTTATACAGATATTTAAGGCAGTTGGTACCCTTGCCCAGCATAAGGACTCTACAGAGTATTCTCACCAAAATGGCCATCCATCCTGAATTTAACAACACTGTTATGAATCATCTTAGGAGAAAGGCTGATGAATTGTCTCCTAAAGATAGAACATGCGTAATTTTATTTGACGAGATGTCACTTAAAAAGAGGCTAATCTACAATTCTGCCAATGACGTAGTCGAAGGCTACCAGGATCTAGGAGAGCACGGTCGGACTGGAGATTTAGCTGACAAGGCTTTAGTGTTATTATTACAAGGCGTACATAAAAAAATTAAGCAACCTCTTGCACACTACTTTGTAACAAAGACAATATCATCAGAAAAATTAACAGTAATTATAAAAAATGCAATAAAGATAGTTTCTGAACTCGGATTTAAAATAATTGCAACAGTATGCGACCAAGGCCCTACTAATGTCGGAGCTCTTAATTTATTGAAGAAGTTTTCGGGGCAGCCTTCAGACAGTAACTTCTTTTTAGTTGATAACAATAAAGTGTTTATTATATATGACATACCACATTTATTGAAGTCCATAAGAAATAATTTTTTCGACGGAGGGGAAATCGTTTTTGATGGAATTAAAGCTAAATGGTCGCATTTAGTTGAGCTACAAGAAAAGAATAAGGAAACTCTTCATTTCAAAAAAATTACTGCTCTTCACGTTAATCCCAGTTTTCGCGCCAAGATGAAAGTAAAATTGGCTGCTCAAATTTTGAGTAACGACGTTGCAGCAATTTTAAAATTATTTGCAGAAACATTTAGAAATGAAAAAGATAACGATGGTAGCGTAAAACGTGATGCAATTTTACAAACTGCAAAGGTCATTGAACAACTTGATAAATTATTCGACATCACAAACGGCCCTGCATCCATAAAAGACGTGAAGAGAGGAATACGAGAAAATGTGTCCAAAAACAGCATCTATCACAAATTGTGGCCAGAATTTAAACATAAAATCAAAACGATGCACTTTTTGAAGTCGGATAGTAAATTAAGACTTAGAAACGTTCGCTGTCTAAACGGCTACATTATATCAATATCTTCTCTCCAAGATATCTGGAACTATGTCCAATCGATTGGATTCAAATACCTAAATTTGCGACAGCTCAACCAAGACACACTGGAGAATTTGTTTGGATTAATTAGACAACATTCTCCAACAAATAATAATCCAACTTGCCAACATTTTACTGCCGCACTTAAAACAACTATTTTAACCAAATTGAGTACTCCTATTAGAGGCGCTAATTGCGAGGTTGATGACAACAAATTATTGCTGGACTTCCATGACTTAGTATTCCAATATTCCGAATTAGAGGACACGATTGATGAAGAGCACTCTTACGTAGCTACAAGCAATGCCCATGAATATGATCAATCGTCCTATGATGAAAATTATCCTGTTTTGCATTTGCCAGACATTGAAAATGATTTAGAAGAGAATTTATTTGCAACATTTGAAAAACAACCAGTTGTTTATGTCAGTGGTTACCTGGCCTCAGTTTTAATTAAGCGCACAAACTGTCAGAAATGTTGCGACAGTTTAAGAACAATTACACCGGGAAACGACTAATTATATAACTATATAGCTCTAAAAGAGTGGTGGAAAGACACATCATCTCTTACGTACCCGACTTTGGAACTTTGTAAAACAGTAGATACATGCGTTTCTGTGTTTGAACGTGATGTGAGACTTTATCTTCATAATAAAGATATTAGTAAATATTGTCATTTGATGATGATAAAAGAAGTTAATTTATCTTGGCTGTGTAAGGAACATGACAATGACATAATGAAGATGTTGATCTCTCGACTGACAGCTCTGTTGATAAGAAATGAATGCAGAAAAATAAATTCATCCATTAGTGATTTAGAACAGACAAATTCAGATAAAAACAAGATAGCCCAATTAATGAGTTCAGCAAAATGATAATCAAGTATTGTTCTAGCGACACCTATCTAGCTATATGAGAATAACGTCAAGATTCCTAAATCACGCAAGCAGTGTTCGGAAGCGAATCAGTACATATAGAACTTCCGGAAATCAAACATTGGGCAGTTGCCCGCCAGGCAATATCACCCGCGGACACGATTTTAGGACACAATTGATGATGAAGAGCACTCTTACGTACTTCAAGTTACTTCATTAATATATTTAAAACTAGCTTCTGCCAGCGACTTCGTCCGCGTGGAATAGTGGTGCTCCGCTCCTATTAGTCTTAGCGTGATGATATATAGCCTATAGCCTTCCTCGATAAATGGACTATCTAACACTGAAAGAATTATTTAAATCGGACCAGCGGTTCCTGAGATTAGCGCGTTGAAACAAAATGACAACATTTCCCTTCACTGCTCTGCTCCTTTTGGTTGTAGCGTGATGAAAAGTATACTATAACCATCTCAGGAGTATGACAAATAATTGTACCAAGTTTCGTTACAATCCGTCGAGTAGTTTTTGTTTCTATAGAGTTTATACAGACAGACAGACAGACAGACAGACAGACAGACAGACAGACAGACAGACAGACAGACAGACAGACAGACAGACAGACAGACAGACAGACAGACAAAAAAATTACTGATTGCATTTTTGGCATTAGTATCGATCCCTAATCACCCCCTGATAGTTATTTTGGAAATATATTTCATGTACAGAACCTCTCTACAGATTTATTATAAGTATAGATAGAAAATGGAGAAACCCCACACAGTGTTCCTCCATATTGGTGAACCCGGAATGATATTTATATCGGTAGTCCATACTCCATACTGGCGTGACTATCAGCATAAGCATGAACATCAGCGCAATCTTCTGATGTCAACTTCGCCATCATCATCATCATCGCCATCTCTTCATCATCCTCCTAGCAAGATTGAGCAGCAACTAGCGTATACCCAGCAAGCAACCACTCATGGCTTCAGCATCACCCAGCCTCAAAGGGGACAAATCAAATCTACGGCAGCATGTGACCGCTGATTCATCGAGCAATAATCGATCTCCGATCTCAGGAGGAGAGTAATGTTGCGACGCTTTACTAATATCACCCGCCTTCCCGGAGGATTTTATTTTCAGTATTTTGGAAGTCAGATTATTTTTTGTCAAAATCGATTTTGAAGTCGGTTCAAAACTTACCAACATCAACCATAGGGCAGTGGCCCGCCAGACAATATCATCCGCATGGGTGGAGGGACCTCCCTTTTCAATGGAGGAACCTCAAACATAACAAGTTTTATATTTTAATTAAAATAAATTATCTAAAAGTAACATATTATTATTATACGAGTTTTTAAAACGTATCTATCTATTTCAGGATAGCAATTGAAGCAAATAATATAGATAGATAGAATATTCTTTATTGTACACCATTAAATAACAACACAGGAAAAAAAAAACAAACAAAAAGGTATCAGTACAATAGGCGGTCTTATCGCTAAGCGCAATTTCTTACAGACAACCTTTGGATGGAGTCAAATTGGTAAATATTAGATAACGGGCAGTTTTTGGCGTACGTTAAAATAAAATATATACATTTATATAATATAAAAGAACAAAAAAAAAAAACAACGTATACATTAAGATAAAAATAGTACATATAAACAAATAACATTGTAGCAGCAAAAACTAATGTGACAAGTAGTGATCCTTCACCATCCTCTTAAATACATCTAACGACTGTGCGCGTCTGACAGGCAGTGGCAGTGCATTCCACAGACGAGTAGCCTGCACAACAAATGACTTGTCATAAAACGTCGTGGAATGCATAGGCATCTTCAGTTTTAAGTTTTCTGATGACCTTAGAGATCGTGTATGTGTATCACAGACAAACTCAAATCGCTCCTTGAGATAAGAAGGGGTCGTAGGATGGAAAAGAGTACAGTAAAGCAAGGAGAGAATATGAGCATTCCGACGAAGCCGTATTGGAAGCCACTTGAGCTTAGCACGAAATTCTGACACATGATCATATTTGCGCAAACCAAATATGAATCTTATACAAACATTCTGAAGTCGCTCAAGTTTGTTGAGTTGGTCCTCGGTGAGATCTAGATAGCTGGCATCGGCATAGTCTAGGATAGGAAGTAAAAGAGATTGTGCAAGCGCATTTTTTGTAGCAATTGGTAGGAAGTTCCGCAGCCGTCTTAAGAACCCTACAGATGCAAACAACCGTCTACTGGTCTCCTGCATCTGTGGCTCCCAAGACAATCTGCTATCCATATATATCCCCAGGTTCTTGACTTTCTCACTAAAAGGTATGTGGATACCATCAAAAATAACCTGTGGGAGATTAAACCAGTCAATTTTCGAAACCATTCGTGAGCTACCGATAACTATAAGCTGGGTTTTTAACGGGTTAACACTTAGCCCATAGCACCTACTCCATTCAGCTATTTGAGAGAGATCTTTATTAATTATATCGATAGCTTCCGATAATTGTCCTAATGGAGCCTGAGAGTAGATTTGGAGGTCATCTGCATATAGGTGGTAGGAAGAAAGTAGGTTATGTGATATAGAATTAATAAATATTGCGAAGAGTAATGGGGATAAAACGCCACCCTGTGGCACACCAGCGGTCGTATTGCACCATGAAGAGTATGTATCTTCAATACGAATACGTTGCCGGCGGCCATACAGGTAACTATGAAACCAATCAATGGCCGTTGGAGATATGTTAAGAGAGTTAAGTATACTAAGCAAAATGTCAAAGTCAACAGTATTAAAAGCATTGCTGAAATCCAGCAGTGCAAGAACCGTTAGCTTCCCATTTTCCATGCCAAGTCTGATGTCATCCGTAATATTGACCAAAGCGGTTACAGTACTGTGACCAGGACGGAAACCGGATTGGAAAGGATTAAGAAGTCTATTCTTGCAAAGGAATGAACTTAATTGATTATGAATAAGACGTTCTAGGACTTTGGATAGGAATGGTAATATGGATATTGGACGATACTCAGAAAAGGATGCGGGATTGGGTTTCTTTGGTAAAGGAGTAATTTGGGCCTCTTTCCAAGCATTTGGAAATACACCACTGGATATGGAATAATTTAGGATGTGACAAATGACGGGAAGGATTTCATCAAGGATAGGGAGGATCATCTTACGGCTGACACAGTCACTTCCTACTGCGTCGGAAGTAATAGAAATAATGCTCTTCTTAACATCACAAGCGGCAAATTGATTAAAGACAAAAGGGGAGTAGCTAGGGGATGGAAGATTTGAAAGATAATTTAAAGTATTGAATTTTGATGTCCTATCAAAATTAAACGGCGATGAGAAATGTTGATTTAATAAATTAATGTCTAAATTGTGAGAAAATTTATCATAACGTGGCTTTCCAATCCCCATTGATCTAA
The DNA here is from genome assembly GCA_963891755.1 of Pyrrhia umbra. Taxonomy (NCBI): domain Eukaryota; kingdom Metazoa; phylum Arthropoda; class Insecta; order Lepidoptera; family Noctuidae; genus Pyrrhia; species Pyrrhia umbra. The sequence continues at coordinate 11,353,480 of OY982917.1, forward strand.
GAAATCTCCAGACCTTTGCTGGATCTCCGTTCTCTACTGACGTGTGAAAATATTGGCGTTGAGCATTCCTACACACCTTATTGCTTCTTCCTACACACTTAATATAAATCAATGTTCAGGACACCTTGCACATATAATGAGTACAGCCTGCAAAATAATAACTTAATGGTATGTACTAAGTAGATAATATAAATTGTCAGTTATCAAACAAACCAGTTATGTCAAATAATATATTAATAGCTTTATCTATACATATAAAAATGAATCTCTATTTCCCTTGGTCACGGCATCACGCGTGAACGGCTGGACCGATGTGGATAAAATGATACAGAGACAGAGGGGACCCTGAAGAAGGTTTTATGCTACTTTTTATCCGGGTGCGTCAAGTAGTTACCTCAGGACGCGGGTGAAACCTCGGGAAACAGCTATCATGTATATATAGTACAAGCTTAATGGCACCACATCATTTTATTACTAGCTAGAGAGTAGCCTGGCCTTTGGTAAGGAATTCTAAACTCTTGTCAAAGCTCGGTTTAGTAATTGTTCCGAATTAAGATCGTTTTACATTTCAAACATTTTAAATATCGTCAAAAGTTTCTAATTTGTAACATAAAATATTTTTTTTATTTATTTCAGAAGGTGCTTGGCGATAATCTTATCAAATAATCGCCAACGAGAGGGGAAAGGAAAACGAAAAATAATTATAAAAATAATATGTAATGATATAATACTTACTATACTGTACACAATTCTCATTAAAGTAAAATATACTATAATTTGACTTTATAGAGGTTTTATTATCACTGGACTTTGTGCCACAGTTTCTGTGACACAAAGTCCAGTTAATTGTGACAATTATACCTTTTCCCAGTAGTGGGACAGTAATGGTTAATAAAAAAAAACGATATCGATACATTTTACATATTAAGCTGCACATCTCTATTATGTTCGTTATGTTGGTAGAAATAATTGTTTTACAACCGTCAGGTTGTCTATAAAAGTCTGCCCGTTTGACGTTTTTAGTGAAAAGTTTTTTGTACGGAGTCCCGTCTCTTCTTTGTATTCTCTTTGACTGACTGCCGTGACCGAGCGCTAGCGGATCGCTGCGTTCGCGTCGGCAGGCCGGGGTGCGGGGTCGCGCGCAGAGGTATACACCACGCGCGCTAAATAAATGTGCGCACCCTCATACGCTCCGTTCAGGTGCGTCCTCTGGAGACCAAAGTGACGCCACAAATTGGAAAGAAAAACAAGGAGATTACGCAAAAATCCTAATTAGCTGACTCTCAAAAGTTCACGCACGCGCTGTCACGACTTTGTCGGTCGGTCATCGCGGCGTTGCGTCGACACCGCTCCATGCCTCTATTGAACTGTCTCAAGTCTCAACTACAGAAAACCTATTACGAGTAGTACATCCAGCGGTTTACGTTATAACATAACAACAAACATATCTTTATTAATTTGAAAAGTAATCATTTACAATTTAATTTAGATACGTTTATTATCATGATGATGGTCCTAAATTTCATTAACCGACTTCAAAAAAAGGAGGAGGTTATTAATTCGACTGTATTTTTTTTATTTTTTTTTATGTTTGTTACCTCATAACTTGCGACTGGGTGAACCGATTTTCATGATTCTTTTTTTATTTGAAAGCTGGTGCTTCCCGTGTGGTCCCATTTAAATTTTATCACTACCGGTTCAGCCGTTTTATAAATATATCAAAAATAACGATTTATCTCTACTTGCTGATATGCCAAATACTTAGATGATTTGGTTATTTACGCTTATTACAACCTAAAAAAGTGTTGTGTTTATTTTGTTAAGATAGCAAGACCGAGACACTGAAAAGCGAAAAAATAAAAAAGCTTTTTACAAAAAAATTAAAACCGACTTCCAAAAAAAAACTGAAAAGTAAAAAATAATTTTTATTTAAACGCTTTACGACCAAAACATCGCTGTCGAAGTCGGTGGCGAAATACTAACAATAGTAACCGACTATTATACTACAAAGACTACTATAAAGACACCGACTTCGAAAGCGATGTTTTGGTCGTAAAGCGTTTAAATAAAAATTATTTTTTACTTTTCAGTTTTTTTTTACCGACTTCAAAAAAAGGAGGAGGTTATCAATTCGACTGTATTTTTTTTTTTTTTTTTTTTTTTTTTTATGTTTGTTACCTCATAACTTGCGACTGGGTGAACCGATTTTCATGATTCTTTTTTTATTTGAAAGCTGGTGCTTCCCGTGTGGTCCCATTTAAATTTTATCACTACCGGTTCAGCCGTTTTATAAATATATCAAAAATAACGATTTATCTCTACTTGCTGATATGCCAAATACTTAGATGATTTCGTTATTTACGCTTATTACAACCTAAAAAAGTGGTGTGTTTATTTTGTTAAGATTGCAAGACCGAGACACTGAAAAGCGAAAAAATAAAAAAGCTTTTTACAAAAAAATTAAAACCGACTTCCAAAAAAAAACTGAAAAGTAAAAAATAATTTTTATTTAAACGCTTTACGACCAAAACAACGCTTTCGAAGTCGGTGGCGAAATATTAACAATAGTAACTTACAAGACACCGACTTCGAAAGCGTTGTTTTGGTCGTAAAGCGTTTAAATAAAAAATATTTTTTACTTTTCAGTTTTTTTTTGGAAGTCGGTTTTAATTTTTTTGTAAAAAGCTTTTTTTGGGAGTCGGTTTTAATTTTTTTGTAAAAAGCTTTTTTTTAACTAAATTTTTGTTTAATAATGTACCTAATAGATTAAATAAGTTTGTCAACCGAAACGAAGTAGTTTATTACTAGCATAAAGAAACATTAGGTAGTAAAAAGAGGTAGGTAAGATAAAATCAAACTACTGTGTTAGTGTACCTTCATCCCCACTCGGAGCGCGGGGCGGTTGCGGGAGGCGCGCGCGCTGCCGCTCTAGGAAGTGCGAGTTCGACCGTCCAGTTCCGGATTACTAAGCTAAGACGAATGCGTGACGTGTATGACGGTGTATGATTAGTAATTCGCGAGCGTTTTTTTATTGCAGTGAGTTTCGTTATTGATTAATAATATGCCTCGATCGCGTAGTGTTGGTGGAATGTTAACAAACCAGCAATATCTGGATTTAGTGTTATTTTATAACCAAACTCGTAGTTTGTCGTGAACACGTGAAAGTCGAGAGCAATTAAACGGCAGAATTATTGCGGCATTTAATATCGTCAAAACAAAAACATTGTTCTGCGAGGTTTAAGATCAAACCATAGGCGTCGTGCTGAATTGTGTGTTCAGTTAGGAGGTGAACACTACGCGAGCACCTATTAAAGTACACTTAGGTAAGTACAATTACCTACATTCCTACTTCCTTCGTAGTTTTGTTTATTACCTACTAAGTTTAATTTCATTTTTAGTTTAAATGTTTAAACCAATGCCCATAACTACTCATAAGAAATTAGTCTTCGTTTTTTAAATCATGTTTTAACGACGCCAAGGCCAAATCTCAATTGTAAGTAATTACCTACTTATTGATACTGTTGTTTATTTCCTATTGTAATAAGTTTAATTTCAATTGTTAAACCGTTTTTTTATTAAGTTAAAAATTGTATGGTATCCAATCAGCTTTTAGTTTAGTTTTGTAGTTAATTTATTACACACAAAGGCGCCGACACGGAGGGCGGCGGCTTTTGATGTTATTGTACCTAAATATCAGGTGCTGTTCGCTGAGTATCTTACTGCGTCTTTGTTTAATAAAGTTTTGTTTAAGTATCAGTTACAAATAAAAATCAGAGAGGGCAACACTGCCGTCACGTAATATAACACTCTGCGTAAATAATTAATTTAAAAATACAATGAATGTAAAAGTTGTGACATAAAATGGCTTAACAAATAGACCTATGTATATATATCTGTGACAAATGTGGTTATGACAATTGGAAAGTGTATTAAAGAGTTATGTGATCAACAAAAATATTACCTTGGATTAACGTCAGTTGGACTAAAAGTGTAAATAAACCATACGAAACCAGTAAGTCTATCGCTAATTAGTGAATAGTGGTAACAGGCTACAACATCGACCTCATAATTCAAATGATCAAGGTACAATAGTGATAATTATCTAAAAAAAAAAAAAGAACGCAAATTGAGCCGTTTGTTTACATTAACATTGAAGAAAATTTTAAATTACAATGACAACTAATTGAACAGTGTTGACATTTTTTTTACAATCGGTGTTGCAAATTAAAATAAAGACAAATTTTAAAAAGAGACATCTTGTGAAGAATATCTTAAACTTCACTCTGTGTTCCACTGACTTAAGAGCCATCTATTGAATACAGTTAGAACTAAAGCTGACCATTACATGATCCACAAATACGTTTACAAATGCAACGGTCATCGTAGTCGAATGGCTTGTGGATACGACTGAGTATAAGGTGGTCGAGTACGAATCCCACTTATAAAGGACATCGTAAAAAATAACTTTTGAACTACTACTACTATTGATAATTATCAAGAATGAATTTCTTAGATAATATAACGTTTCGGCGTAATCGCGTGCGAACACAATCGGATCCTGTTGTCGATGATAGTGGTGACATAATCTCACAAACCCTAGAATGTACTACTAATAGCATGCCAGACATATCTGACGATGAGGACAACGACGAAGTAAGGAAGTTGAAAGACGAAATAAAGAAATATGAGATACAGTTAAACAGTGCTCATAGATAAATAGAAATATTAACATTAGAGAATAGTCAACTCAAACTTTCAAATGAAGATTTAATTAAGAAAAATAATTTGTATAAACAAGTAGCCACAAACAGTCCAATAAAATCCAAAGCAAATACCCCGAAAAAGAAACTTCAGATAATATACGAAACCAAACAAACACAAACTGATAACAATTTAAAGATTGACAACGCTACAAAATATAAAGAAAAACCATCCAGCAGCAACTCAGTAGCTCACATCGATAAGTCTATATTTCAAAATATTGAACAGCCAACTATCGCAAACAAGTGTAATCATAAGAATAAAGTCTGTATATTAAGCAGCAACGTAACGAAAGGGACACTACCGATAATACACTCGGCGTCACAAAAATCGCACCTCATCAAGAATTCTTTTCAAAGTCATTTTAACCCTATTAATCAATGGTAGACATATTTACCTTTAATTACCAAGGGGTACCATGTTACCCGGTAACTGGGTTGTGGAGGTCAGATAGGCAGTCGCTCCATGTAAAACACTGGTACTCAGCTGCATCCGGTTTAGACTGGAAGCCGACCCCAAACATAGTTGGGAAAAGGCTAGGCAGATGATGAATCAATGGTAGACATATGACTATGGGGTATCATTCGAAAGGTAATTTATTTAAATTTAAGAATAAAACAAAAGATTTCGTTTTTGTTTACCAGGGAATAAAAAAAAGCAAGTTGATTATGCAAATGACTAAAACATGTTTATTTACAACAAAAAAAAATATACAAAAGAGTCCTTAAAAACAACTTAAAACCTAGTGTTGCCCCCCCTAGCCCTGATAACTGCTTCCATGCGTTCCCTCATGGACCTAATTAATGTTACAACAGTCTCCTGAGGAATGTTGTCCCATTCTGCTACGGCGGCATCTTGGAGGTCCTGAAGCGTGGTAGGGGCAGGATCCCGTGCCCGTACTCGCCGTTTCAGTTCATCCCAAAGGTGCTCAATTGGGTTCAGGTCTGGACTTCTCGCTGGCCAGCGCATAACAGGTATCCCAACTTCTTGCAGGTAGTCCCTTACAATTAATGCGGTGTGACAGCGGGCGTTATCATGCATTAACATGAACCCACTGCCAATATAACCCGCATAAGGGACCACGTGCTCCTCTAAGATCTTTGTTATGTACCGAGGAGCAGTCAGTGACCCTTGCCCGCGAGCACCTCCAGTCCGAGAAACGCACACAAGGTTCGTCTTGCCGTCGATTGACATGCCGCCCCAGAACATGCACGAGCCACCCCCGTATTCTACTGTCTCTTGAATACAGGCATGTGTGAATCGTTCCCCTTGCTTTCTGTACACCCTCCTACGCCTGTCGTTACAGAAAAGACAAACCCTTGTCTCATCTGAGAAGAGCACAGTCCTCCATTGTTCGATTGTCCAATCCACATGTTCCCGAGCAAATTGTAACCGGTCTCTCCTATGCTGTGCAGTCAATTTTGGCCCTGTAGCAGCCCTATGAGCTGCAATTTTCTTCTCCCGCAACCTTCTTCTAACCGTGGAGACACTCACAGAAGTTCTGCGAGCTGATCGGAGTTGTTGTTGCAGCTCAACAGCATTGGAGAACCGATTTCGTAAAGACGTCGAAACAATGAAGCGATCGTCTCTTTCGGATGTGCAGCGTTGTCTTCCAGATCCACGTCTTCGAATATAGCCACCAGTCTCTTGGAACCGTTGGAACACTCGTCGAACGGAAAATCGACTCAAGTTCAGTTGCCGAGCAACATCACATTGCCGCATCCCTGATTGCAGTAGTGCAATGACTTGAGCGGCTTCATCTGCAGTGGTATCCATCTTCAGGGGTATTTTTCTTAATGTAGCTGTTCACGTGTGTTCACTTCAACGGTTGGAGAGCGAATGACTCACATTTAACCCGGGTCGCCCGTTTTATACCCTTCTAGAGGGGTGCAATTAGTGGATGATGTGATGCGTATTTTGACAACATTTTGTATAACGTTACGTGCTAATGAGATTTGATGTGTTTGGGAATTCTAACTATTGTTAAATTAAAGGTCATTAAATATACTTTCAATTGATACTAGTATTAATTGGGTTCAATTGATTCCTTGATGGCGGGGCATGCTTAAAACTCATATTCAAAGAGGTGCGATTTTTGTGACGCCGAGTGTAGAAGACGTTTTCTCTGACTATTGTCACTACTACCACTACATAATACCTAATAGTACTACAAAAATGCTTCTTTGTGATATAGAAATGCAATTACAAAATTATACTATAAACGACTATTGCATACTTTTCATAGGAGAAAATGACATCACTATAAATGAACTGAAGAAGACACTCCAAAAAATCACCTACACGAATATTGTTATCTGTATCCCTACTTATATAACAGGAGCATAAATATATAACTACAAAGTGGAGATGTTTTCCAATTACCTATATTTAGCATTAGAAAATCAAGATAACATATATATTTTTGACAGTAATCGTGACCTAACATTTGAGATGTTTTCCTACATAACGGGAAAAATAAACAAGTATGGAATAAGAAATATTTACGACCGAATCATGCAAAATATATTAATTGACATGGAATTATTCAATCAAATGGACACACAAGGACAAAAAGTTAATGAAAATATAACCCAGCTTTTTCGTAAATAAGTATTTATATATAATGCATCAGAATATAGCTGGTCTTATAAATAAAACAGATGAAGTAACCATATGCTTAGATGAGCTCTCGAACAGAAATTCTAGCATTGATATATTATGTATTACAGAGCACTTTATGATGAAAGGCCAAGAAAACAATTTGAATGTACCTAACTTTCATCTTGCCACCAGCTTTAGCAGGCTTGAAAGCAGGAGAGGTGGAACCTGTATATTAGTCAAGAAGGGACTGCATTGGAAAGATTTACCAGAAATAAACAAGCTATCTGTGTCAGGCCTATTTGAATGTTGCGCCGTAAATCTTGTTAATTATAAAATGGTCATTGTATGTATCTATAGAGTTCCAAAACCTGATAATTTAAATACATTTTTCTGTAAATTAGAGAAGTTATTGACATTATTGTGTAAATTGAACTTGACCAATAGTTTTAGCGGGAGATTTCAATATTGATTTGTTAAAAACTAATAATGTAACTAGCAACTTAGAATGTTTGCTGCTAAATTTTAACTTCCAATTAGCATTGAAGGAACCAACAAGACTAAAGTCTCAAACATGCATTGATAATTTTGCTCACAATTTTCGACAAACCTGCAAGACGGAAGTGCTAGAATTTGCTTTATCGGACCATACAGCGCAAATATTAAAATGCCCTATTAAAACTAAATGTGTTATTGATATGTGGCGATCAAAACGTAGAGATTTTAGTATAGAAAACATGAGAAAATTCAAATCCTATATAGCTAGCCTCTCATTTTCGGATGTATACAAAACTAATGACCCTAACTGTGCATATAAATCATTCATGGGAGACTTTAAATTGTTGTATGACTTATGCTTTCCTTACCGTCTTACTACGATAAAGGTGACTCGGAAAACGAAATGGGTATCACGGGGTATTAAAACATGTAGCAAGAAAAAAAGAGAGTTGCTAGAAACTCTTAGGAAAAACCCGACAAATACTAATAAGGTAAGTTACATAAAATATTCAAAGTTATTCCGCAAAATAATAAGATTGACACAACGAGCACAAAATAACCATAAAATAAAAACATCTCAGAACAAAATCAAAACAGCTTGGCAAATGATAAATAAATCTAGATTCAATATACCAAATAATACCAACGACAAAATAAAATTGGGAAATACAACAGTCACTAATCCTAAGCAAATAGCAAATGCATTTAATAATTATTTTATTGATAAAATTATTCCTTCCAATCACAGTAGTACAAATGTTACGTCCCTAATAAGTAAAAATACTGTCTCTTTCTTTATGAACCCTAGCATACCTAGTGATATACATAAAATAATAAAAGAGTTAAAAAATAGCAATAGTGCGGGATATGACGAAATTGTTACAAAAGTAATCAAATATGTGAATGACCATATCTGCCACCATCTGAGTCACATTCTTAACCTGTGCATTTCCGCGGGCACTTTTCCTAAAGATTTAAAAATTGCTTTAGTAAAGCCTTTATTTAAAAAAGAAAACCGCGAGGTAATGGAATTTTATCGCCCAATAAATTTGTTGCCTATTATTAGTACTAATCTTAGCATTAACTTAGCCATACATGACTTTTTGAAAAATATTATGCAAAACGTTGACAAAACTAACCCGGTTTGTGCAATTTTCTGTGACCTAACACAAGCGTTTGATTATGTTGACCACGGTATTTTACTTGACAAACTTGAAACTTACGGAATTAGGGGCAACGTTTTAGACCTTTTAAAATCATATTTAACCAATCGCAAACAAATTACAGTTATCTCAAGAATAAATGTAAAAACAAAGAGAGAAGAAATTTTTAAATCAGATGAGCGTACGCCTAGTTTTGGAGTGCCCCAAGGAAGTGTTCTTGGTCCATTCTTATTTATTATTTATATAAATGACTTCCCAAAAGCGACAATTCACCCAATGTCTCTCTTTGCAGACAATAGTACAGTTGCCATAGCATGTAAGGATAAAAAATCATATAAAAATGACGTAACCAAATCACTTAATTCTATTATTAAATGGCTTCACACTAACAATTTAAGAATTAATTTAAATAAGACTGATATTATTCATTTTTCGCAAAGACCTTGTATTTTATCTGACTTTAATATATTTCAAGAAAGTAAATTAGTAACTCAAGCTCAGGACGTTAAATTTCTAGGCTTAACAATTGACTAAAAACTTAACTGGAAACAACATATTAACAACTTGACCAAAAGAATAAGCAGTTCCGCGTATGCACTGTATAAGTTGGCTCATGTTCTCAATACTGATTCTATCATTATGGCATATCATGGAATGGCAGCATCGTTGTTGAGATATGGAATCATATTTTGGGCTAACTCACCTGATTTTCAGCAAGTTTTCAAAGCACAGAAAAGATGCATACGATCTATGTTTCGAATTCGTACAACAGATAGCTGCAAACCATATTTCGTGCAACATAGAATCCTAACACTTCCGTCGATATATATTCTGGAAATCGCACTATTTGTTAAAACTGGTTCCAATGCAATCTGCTTACTATAAATGCTAGTAAAACCAAATACATGATATTTAGTGCTAAAAATAAAAAACTTCATACAGAATGTGATTTAAATATAGATAATCAACCCTTATTGAAAACAAATACTGAGAAATATTTAGGTCTTACTCTTGATGATAAACTTACAATGAAACCTCACATTGAGAAAGTAAGAAAAAAGATATCATCACTTACTGGTGCACTTAGAGGTATCGTCAGATGTCTCCCAATACAGGTCAGATATATTATTTATAACTCGATGGTTAAACCACATCTCGATTATTTAATCGAAATATGGGGAAGTGCTGCCAAAACTCACCTTAAAAAACTACAAACATCTCAAAATAAAATTATTAAAGTCTTATTCAACTATGATTATTTAACATCTTCTCAAAAGATTTTTAAAGAAACAAAATTGATGAATATTGATCAAATTTATAAATATAACACCTGTATACTTGTACGTAAAATACTTAATAAAAATATACATACCCAAATAACATTCACTAAAAGAATGCAAATTCAAAAACGCATGACGAGGCAAGCTGACAATATAATTCTAAGAGCACCGAGAACAAACTACGGTAGAAGGGCTATTGTATATGAGGGGGCTAAGCTCTATAACTCTATACCTAAAGTAATTAAGAAATCGAAATCACTTCCAACTTTTAAAAGGCTATTAAAGCACCACCTGAATAATGTATATAAATTATAGATTTTACTGTTTCTATAACTAAATTTTAGTTCATTACCTGAGCGAAACCGTCGCTTTTCATAATTAGCATGTTTTTCCTCATAGAAGTGAATAATTGTATTCTTTTTGAGTGAAATAAAATTCTTAAACCGTAAAACCGTAAAAATAATCCTCAATTATTCCCACGATTATCTGATACAGTAGTTAGGAACCGCCGAGATAACAGTAGGTTAAGAATACATGTATCAAAGACCTAACATATACAACAAATTACCAACAGAACTCAAAACTTTAAATATAATGTTGTTTAAAAAAAGATTAAAGAATATTTTAGTGAACAAATGTTATTATAATATAAAGGACTTTATGAATGACTCATTTTAAATTTATTTTTATACTCTGTACCATATAATTATTATATAGCTATAATTATTCTTGACATGACAATTATTACTAATTATTATTATTTGGAACTATTTAATTAATTTAACTATAATGAAGATTATTAATTTGTACACCTTTATAGGTAAAACATGTTGGACTATACTGTTTATTTAACATCATAAATACTGTGTAACATTGTATTATCACCCATGTTTAGAGCAAATAAACTGATTTGATTTGAAATTATTCCGTATGAATTACATGCTACGGCGTGATTAAACCATTGTACCGAATAATAATGAATACAAGATCAAGGGCTGGGGGAGGTGGGAGGACGGGTTAGGAGCGCGCGGGCAGTGTCACTCTGCTAAGAAAATTATGAATGGCCGCGCTCAAGCAGCTGATAGTGGGTGGAGGGGGCGGCGCGAGCCTTTTGCTTAACGTACTATCACGACTTGATCCTTTTAATTAAGTATTTCGTTGATTTTTGGAATTATTTTGATTATTAATTTTGAATATTTTACTTCCTTTAGAAAATATTATTTCCTCAAGCAGATTCTTGGATTAAAATATTGCCAATGAATTCAATTTCTTCCTGTATGATTACGCTTATGTAGTTTACAAAGTGGCTAAGTTGTGCTAAGTGTGTTGTGGTGCTAAGTTGCATAAAATTTCAATAACATGTGGTAGGTAATTATTTGTGTCTATTTATTGAACCTTTAAGTAGGTTAAAGTTGATTTAGCATAAATCGCTCGAATGTTTATACATACAGTAGTAATGTGCTTATTTTTTATTTATTTATTTTGGTTCACCAACGATTGTTTACACTGCTTATAGCCTAAGATAACATGTAATGTAACTAAATATTAGTGTAACAATCACTTAAAGGTAAACTCAGCATGCATAAAAAAAAGTTGTACACAATACGCTGATATTTAAACTTAAAATAAGAAATTTCATTAAAATTAAACTAAATTAAAAAAATATATAATTAAAAAGAAAACTTGAAAAGGTAAAAAGTATAAATGTATGTATGTAAAAGAAAAAAATATATAGCAACAACACAATAGCTTGGCTTAGGTAAATCTAAATACATATTTTGTGATAGTAAAAATAAAGAATCGTGCTAATCGGGTAGATATTTGAGGAAATTGGTTTTTAGCTTTCCTATTCCATCAAAGTTTAAGTCGATTTGGTCACTGCAACTATTCACAACTTTGCATAATCTGGCAAGAGGAGAGTTAGCACCTAGTACAGTTTTTCTAAGCGGCGGGTAGAACGGTGTTATTGGACTGCGAGGAATTCTTGAGGGTGCACGGAACTTAAACGATATAATAACTGGGGACTATCAATTTTGTGCGTTATTACTTTATATAAAAACATTGCATCGTTGAGGCGACAGCGTTTGTCTAGCGTAACAATTTTAAAATGTTTCAGTCTACCACTGTACGATCGTATTTTCTTACAAATACCGCTAGAGTACGATAGATGCCATACAAAACGCTTTTGAACGTTCCAGACGCAACGAGTGCGTGGCATAGTGCGGCCGCCAGATTACGCTGCAATATTCCAATATGGTGCGAATTAATCTATTGTAAAGTAACATTTTTGTTTTATAATCCTTAAACTATCTGGCATTTCTTATGACAAATCCGAGCATAGAAGAGGCCTTTTTTATTATGTTGTCTATATGTGGAACAAAAGTTAATTTACGATCAAATATTACTCCGAGATCTCTTATCGCATCCTTTTCTTCCACTTTAACCTCGTTGATAAAATAATCTTGTTTATTTAGATGATGTTTTCTAGAGAATACTAAGTGGTAACATTTGCTTGTATTTAAATGCATTTCGTTAGCTTGGCACCAATCAACAAGCCGTTATAGATCACTCTGTAACGCGGAGGCGTCGTCTGTTGATTTAACTACTTTAACAAATTTTAAATCATCCGCATACATAAAAACGTTAGATTCATGAAAACAGTCTGGAATGTCATTGATGAAGAAGTTAAATAAAATTGGCCCCAGATGGGACCCTTGGGGCACGCCAGATGAGATACTTCGTAAGTCTGATTGAAAACCGTTAACAACAACAAAGAAAGACCGATTCGCAAGATATGAACTCAACCATGACAACATCATTCCTGTAATTTCGTAGGCCTCTAATTTGCTTATCAGTATTCCGTGTGAGACTTTATCAAACGCCTTACTAGAATCCGTGTATATCACGTTGGCTTGGTAACCAGAATCTATGGCTTCCGCAATTAGCTCTGTAAACAGTATAAGATTAGTACTTGTAGATCGAAATTTCACAAATCCATGTTGCTCTTCACTCAAGTACAGTTTCAGGTGATTATGTATGTGAGGACAAATAATAGACTCAAAAACTTTAGCCAACGTTGACAAGATCGAAATTGGTCAATAGTTTGATATTATTTCATCGTTGCCCGATTTGTGGATCGGTACAACTTTTGCTACTTTCCACTTTGTGGGAAAAACCCCAGAGCTTAACGAAGTATTAAATATAAGTGAAAGCGGTCGTACTGATTCCGCTGCACATTCAGATATAAAAATCGGAGGTAATCCGTCCGGCCCGGCTCCTTTACTGCAGTCCAAGTATTTTAATCTCTTGTATAAGTCCTCACAGCTAACAGCTTAGACAGCAAGATATGTGAAATTATTGTTGCTATATTCACTAGATACTACTAAATTACAGTAGGAATAAATGATACTGTTATATCTTGAATAAAACTCGGAATTAATTAATCCTGTTTATTAATTTACGGACACAACGTGACAAGCCAAATGGGGTATACAAAAGAGCCTATTTTAAAAACCGATGGAAAATATAAGTGATACTCTAGACGCTCTCATAATAAATAACGTTGATGTATCTATATTCAGCAATTTTCCTAGCAGGGCACTCGGCATCTCCAGTTCTGTGATTGTTAGACTTTTTAAAGTGTGAGCACGTTGCACATTTCGGTGTGTTAGCCTTCTTTGGGCGATCGAGTGTCCTACATCGCCACAGTGTCCACACGTAGAATTAGCTTCTCTACAAGTTTTAGCTGCATGTCCGTATTGTTGGCACTTATAACACCTAGTTACTAGGGTAAAGTCTCTAATAGGGCAGGACGTCCAATTTATGAAAAGCCTTGCTTGAGAGATTAGGGCTTTACGTATATTGGCCGGAACTTCTACTACGTAGTTACAGGTGAGAGCATCTTTCTTCCCAGATTTATGGCTTAATTTAACTATGTTTAAAATGATTCCAAAGACATAGTAGGAATCTTATCGGCAATATTTTGTTCGAAGCTGCACCTAAATACCTCATTTTCCGCTAACGAAGTTGGCACTCCTACAATGACGATCCGGGGCTTACGCTTGTATGGCTCGCAGGTAATAAGTCCGGACAAAGACAGCTGGACTGCTTCCTTAACTTTTTCAGCGTCATGTTTTGTCTCTGTGACTCGGACTCCGCGAACTTGCAGCTTAATTTCTTCCGGCTGTATGATTTTTTGTACGAGATGTTTCGTTTCGTCACTCGATTTAAATTTGTCATTGGGATAAATGGCTACAGAGCTTAAATTGGTAGGTCGAATATATTCATTAGGTCCCTTTTTAGGGTTCCGTAGCCAAATGGCAAAAAACGGAACCCTTATAGATTCGTCATGTCTGTCTGTCTGTCCGTCCGTATGTCACAGCGATTTTTTTCCGAAACTATAAGAACTATACTATTGAAATTTGGTAAGTAGATGTATTTTGTGAACCGCTTAAAGATTTTGATACAAAAATAGAAAAAAAACAATAAATTTTGGGGTTCCCCATACTTAGAACTGAAACCGAAAAAAAATTTTTTCATCAAACCCATACGTGTGGGGTATCTATAGATAGGTCTTTAAAAATGATATTGGGGTTTCTCATATCATTTTTTTCTTAACTGAATAGTTTGCGCGAGAGGCACTTCCAAAGTGGTAAAATGTGTGTCCCCCCCCCCCCTGTAACTTCTAAAATAAGAGAATGATAAAACTAAAAAAATATATGATGAAGATTACCATGCAAACTTCCATTGAAAATTGGTTTGAATGAGATCTAGTAAGTAGTTTTAAGTAGTCAGCAATTTTCCTCTACAAACAACTTAATTATGCGGTCGGAAAAAAATAAGATAATTACGACTTTATTGCGTATTTATTCTTTCCAATGGTCGGAACCCTCGGTGTGCGAGTCCGACTCGCACTTGGCCGGTTTTCTTTACCATATCAGCAAAAGAAACATTTTCCGCAGTACCGGAATCTTTTACTGTTTGTTTAAGCTCGATAATGTGTTCCGTCAGATCGCTCTTTTCCTTAAGGTCTTCAACCATGTTGAACGTATGAATGGCTTTCTGCTTCAGCGACTGATAAAGTCGTGTGTGAGGTCCCAGACCCTATTTTACGGCACAGGTTCGATATCTTCATTTTCTGGTCCGTGTTGAGTTTACCTTCCGCGGCAATGGTGCATACTTCATTTAAATGCAGCTCAATGGTTGACATCCATTTTTGGATCTCGGGCGTGGATACTACTTCGACTGTGTTGTCGGACTCGATGACTGGGTGTTGCGCTGGCGTCTTAACCGGCGAATTGAGGAGCACAGTTCCACTCGGATTCTGAAAGAGTCTGTTTTCCATTTTGTGTTATATCACTACACAATTATTTTACATTATTTATAAAACTACACTATAGGTACAGTAAGCAAGTTCAATAATGCATTACAACAGTAATGCACTAAAGGAGGTCACAATTATTTATTTTCAATTTATTAAATAAATTGTCAATGAGCACGTCTGTACTGCAACGAGTACGAAATAAGTATGTCCCTTAAAAATGGTGTCACTGATAAAATATTTGATTTAGGACTTAAAGGTTTATTGTTGCATAGGAAATTATACTCATTTCTAAATGATTCTTCCTTTGCAAAACGACACAAACAAAAGAATGAATTACACTGGGGAACAAAATTGACCTTTTTTTTGTTGCATAGAATTTTATTGCAGTTTTTAACTAATTTGACGTTGCTGATTTCAAATCTACTCTCATTTTTTCTCTAACAGCTTTAGTTTTCGAGATATTGCGATCGGCCATATTTTTGTACTAGCTACACTTGAACTTCAATTTGTGCAAGCTGTTCTTTATAAAAGTATTGTTTTTTACAATGTCCACATCGAAAAATATGTGTAAAAACGATCCCAACTATTTTTTGTGACATCTGTGGTGAATATACTTTCAAAAATTGTAGATAAATAGTGACAGAGTTCGTAAAACGAGTGTATTTTGAATATTTTGGATTTACTTTGGACACCCATGACAAACCCTGGGTGCCTAATATAATATGTGAGACATGCGTGGAGTATCTGAGATTATGGGCAAATAAGAAAAGGCCACATTTTAAATACCAAACACCAATGATCTGGCGGGAACCTTCGAATCACCACGATGATTGTTATTTTTGCGTAGTTGTTCTAAAAGGGATAAACAAAAGAAACCGGTCCAAATGGTTTTACCCTAACTCCAACCCTCTGACGACCTGAGTGGTTTAGTAGTCAACATGCCGGAATGCCACGCAAGAGGTCCCGGGTTCGATTCCCGGCCGGGCAGAAATTGAAATGATGAATTTTAATTTCTGTAACGGGTCTGGGTGTTACTATGTATAATATTATGTATGTATTTATAAAAATATATAAGTAGTATATCCATTAAGCTAGCACCCATAACACAAGCATGCTTGCTTGCATTGCTTACTTTGGGGCTAGATGGCGCTGTGTGAAATTGTCCAAAGATATTATTTATATTATATATATATTTACTTGCTGTCTGTTACTCGACCAGTCCTATTCTCCGGCGACGCGCCAGTACCACAAAAATCTTCAAAAAATCATCATCAAAAATTTCTTAGGAAACAAAAAAGATGTAAGCTACGCGAAGCACATTGAAGATATCGCTACTTTGGGGTACAAAGGTAGTAAAAGCCATAAACCCTACTTTACAGGACGAGCAAAAAACAAAATTTTAAAAACATTTTGGCTAATAACTTTTTTGTTCTTATAGGTATATTGGTCCTATTAAGTGAGATTTGTTAATTTTTGATGTTCTTTGCATTGGAATATCTTATTTTATTGTCAGTCTCTTAGTTTAGAAGTTAACGTGGATTTACAACCAATTTCTTTTTGAAAAATGGTTTATACTCCCCATAATTATTTGAGTTGTTATATTGTAATGAGTCGTAACTAGATGTAAGTCTTTTTTATTGAGCTTAAAACCACTAACATAAAATAAAGACAGTCGTAAGATCAATACCTTTCAATGTTGGGAGTCGTAACTATGAGAACTTTATAGTAATATCGCATACCTTACTATAAACTTGTGTAACAAAAACCATTATACTAAATACCCCACTGTACCTACGAGTACCTATGTGTGAACTAATTCCAATTTTAATCAGTTAATTAATCAAAATTGGTAATTTTTTTAACATGGTGAATTTACTAAATATAAAGTACAAAATAAAACATTGTTTTTTATTTAATCAAGTTGTTTTAATTCTCATGTTCTTGATCTTTATTTTCATCTACTATATAAAAATAAGTCGGAGTTGGGTAGGAGTTGGGTAGGAGTTGCATACCACGCGAACGAAGTCGCGCGGGGCAGCTAGTATTCATATAAAAAATAGAATTAATTAAATTGAAAAATAGAATTATAGACACAGATGAAGACGATGAAAATCAATCTTCATCGTCTTCATCGTCTTCATCTGTGTCTATAAGGCAGTCTTGTAAAGATGTATGGGGTAAATTTAAATATTCATGTTGATATGGTTTTGGTATGGTTCCTTTTTCACATAAACGTTTCAAATCGTTGTATTTTGCAGTTGAAATGGGCAGCCGACGGTCATACAACTTTCTCAATACCATTTCTTCTCCTTGGATAGAACTTTGTTCGCTATTTTTATCGTCGTCGTTATCGTGAATTCTTCCTCTTCCCTTTCCTTTGAATCGTCCTGTTCCTCTCCCTTTGCCCTTTCCCTTTTTCTTATTTATAGATTCTTCATAAAGATTGATGGTTTCTTCGAGTGCGTCTTCACACATTGAGTACTTAATTTCTACTTTATTTGTACTTCTTTTTTTAAATGTCGCAATCCTGATTTTTTGGAATTTAATTGTTTTTAGCGTTTCTTTTGTGAATGTTTTCGATGCAAGTGCTTCCCAGTTGATGAAGTCTTCATGTTCCAAAATATTAACTTGGTAGGGTCGAGGACGTTTTCGTGCAGATGAAATGTAGGGTAGCCATTGTGAGGGACTCCATACTGTGAGCTTTTGAACTTCCTTTTCAATTGTTGCGTACATTGAATCTACAGGCATGTACGTATGTCCGGGTAGCAAAAAATTTAGTTGTATAGTCTCTAAGCTTTTAGATTGCTTGAGGAACTGATTAATAACAGACAAGACTATCTTGTTCTTGTTTTGTCCCACGCAAGAATCACAGTAAAGAATCAAATGTTTCACCTTTCTTTTATCAACTTCTTCAAAGTATTTATATAAACAAGTAGCAATTTCTTGGCTGCCTCGTTTCGCATCACATTCTCCCCATACATAGCAATATCCATTTTGAGTCCCACTTTCGTACAAAGTGAAATTGAATACTGCATATTTTCTGGAGTATCCTAGTAGCATGCTATCTCCATGAGGTGTGTTTAGCACCTTTTGCAGATCAAAGCTTGTGGTCAGTGTGTCATTGTTGAGACTTTTGAATTTTTGGTGAGCTGAAAATCTTTTGTACATATATTTCTTTTCTTTACAATGCGTATCTAATTCCTTTTTTTCTGCTTCACTTATGTTCTCATTGCGCTCTGCTTTTGTACACAAAAGACATTTATCTTTCTTTGGCGTATGAAAACTGATATTATATTCGTTGTTAAATATCATTCTAAAAACCGATTCTCCGACAGGTTGCTTATCATTACTCTCACACTGTTTCTGGTAAATTCTATACAAATTAGTAACGTTTTTGAGTTCCTGAGGAAGGTATACCCTTCTTGATCGTTTCCGGGTGTAGTGCGAAGGCACTGCAGGTAGCTTTTCAATGAACATCTTCACATATTCTTTATCACCGGATGAATATTTGGCAGGAACATTGCGTGTCTTCAAGTCATTTTGGGCCATGCCTTCTTTAGAATGCGACAGAGTGTACAGTAAAAACTTCTGAGTTACATTGAGGGTTTGAAGTAAAAACTTTTGACACACCTTCTTACGATCTTCACCATCGTTGATAAAATATTCATAAGTAAGACTTCTTCTGCTTTCATGAGATGTTCTTGTGCGTGATACCGGAACTAAGCGAGTACAATTGACAAGCCAGTCTTTTTTCCTCTGCAAATCTAAGCTCCAATAGAAATTGAAAATGGAATTTCTTTTTTCTTCGGAAATATCATGACAACCCCTTTTACATTTATTCGGCTCACAAGGATTTCTTCCCATAGCTTTTTCTGGTACTAAATCTCCTTCTCCGTTTTCGTAGCTTTTACCTCCATCCTTAAGTTGTTTCCGTTGCTTTCTTTTATTGATTGTTTTTTTCTTCTTACGATTATTTATACTATCAACATTATCTTCGTTGATTACCTTTTTACTTAAGTTTTTTCTTTTTTTTTTAGGACTATCGCTTGCTTCAGATTCATTACAGGACCACTCATCGGAACTTCCTCCACTAAAATCCATTAATTCATCTTCTGACAAAAACTCCACATACAGGGACCTTTTAAACGATAATCTTTTACGTTTTGTATTTTGCTTCATTTCTGGAGTTCCTTTTTCATCGGGAAGCAAGGAGCACGAAGCTGAGGGCTGAGCGTCTCCGTAAGCAGCAGGTGGGTAGTTCGTCGTCAAGCACGGGGTTTCATCAGGACGCAGGGAGCACGAAACTGAGAGCTGAGCGTCTCCATAAGCAGCAGGTGGGTAGTTCGTCGTTAAGCACGGGGTTTCATCAGGACGCAGGGAGCACGAAGCTGAGGGCTGAGCGTCTCCGTAAGCTGCAGGTGGGTAGTTCGTCGTCAAGCACGGGGTTTCATCAGGACGCAGAGAGCACGAAGCTGAGGGCTGAGCGTCTCCGTAAGCTGCAGGTGGGTAGTTCGTCGTCAAGCACGGGGTTTCATCAGGACGCAGGGAGCACGAAGCTGAGGGCTGAGCGTCTCCGTAAGCTGCAGGTGGGTCGTTAGTCGTTAAGCACGGGGTTTCATCAGGACGCAGGAAGCACGAAGCTGAGGGCTGAGCGTCTCCGTAAGCTGCAGTTGGGTAGTTCGTCGTCAAGCACGGGGTTTCATCAGGACGCAGGGAGCACGAAGCTGAGGGCTGAGCGTCTCCGGAAGCAGCAGGTGGGTAGTTAGTCGTTAAGCACGGGGTTTCATCAGGACGCAGGGAGCACGAAGCTGAGGGCTGAGCGTCTCCGGAAGCAGCAAGTGGCCCCAAACACGTGGTTTTAGTACTGGTCCCGCGTTTTATTACGTCGATAGATATAATATTAACTTTACTCTGTTTCTTTGCATTAGAATTTTTTAATGGACTGTTCGGATCACCAACATTATCTCCAAAGAAAGACGTATTTGATCGGGATACAGATATTGTTGAAGTATTGAAGTCACTTTCGCTGCTGCTATGTATTATTATATTTTCTTTTCTTACTTTTTTTCTTTTTGGTGGACTTTCTGTAGCACTTTCTTCTATGACATCTGAGCTCAGGTTTACATCATTGGTATTTTTATCAATACTTTTACCTATCTCACCTTGTTGTTCGTGATTGAATCTGCAAGTAAAAAATATACCTAATCTTAATAATAGTCAACTGCGGGTTCACATAATAATAATTGACTGTGCTTTTGTCATTCATGGTATCCACTGTAGATCCTGCCTCTAACAGGAGTCAGTGTGGTGGGAGGATCCGGATGACGATTCCGGTAGGTGCAAACTAAATTATTTCAATTTATTCATCTAAATATTAGGAAAATAAAATTATCATTTGAAGACATTTTTCTTTCGGAGGCAAAAAGTGAGTAGAAAGTAAAAACCATGAGAAATAGTAAACTGCGTCGTATAAACCACTAATACCGTCAAAACAAAAATTAAATTAAATGCAAAAGGGGTGTATAAACCATATATCTCGGCTGGTGTACGTTACGACCTCGGTTCTCTGGGTACGTAAAACTACATTATTTAAAAAAGTGACCTGTTCAAATATTATACTTAGGCATTATTAATATTAGACATGTGCTAATACTGATAACACTATAGGCACGGTAATATTATCTATACACTATTCCAACTTCATACAAAGCGCGAGCTATGCCTACACGCTTCGATCTCGGCATGCGCTCGGCATGCTGACAGTCACGACTGTGCCGCAGTGACAAACAAACAATGACCGCGCGATTTTTTTCCCTTAAAATTAAGTTCAAGTTCATATTAATATTTTGGTTGTATAAATTCATCAATAACGCATTACCTGGATACTCCGGAAGGTAGGTATAACTATAATTTTAGTATTATGTCTGTCTACTAATAACGTTATCTGTACTTTTTGCTTTTAATAGGCAGATATATCGATTTTTCCACTGAGTAAAATACCTAGATTAATTAATAAATATGTGGAAAGTACGTAAAAAGTTCGCTTACGTTAAAAAAAAGTAGTTAGTTTCCCAGGCTAGGCTATTTACTTACTTATGTAATTAGCTACTTATATACATACATATTATTAAATTAGACGAAATATCATTATGAAATGAATATGTGAGTAATAAATGGTGTAGGTATCAACCTAGTAAGATTTGCGTAATAATATACTTATAAGTAAGATTTTGTAGTCGGTAAACATGTACAGGGCCGAGTTAAAATACTGTATAAATAATATTACCGTGCTATAGGTAACTAAACTATAATATCTGTAGTGCCAAAACATTTATAATCCGGCGACGGTGGCTATAATCTTCTATCTTCTATCTTCTTCTATCTATATCTTCTTCTATACTTATAATAAATCTGTAGAGAGGTCAATTCTGTACATCGAATATATTTCCAAAATAACTATCAGGGGGTGATTAGGGATCGATACTGATGCCAAAAATGCAATCAGTAAAATTTTTGTCTGTCTGTCTGTCTGTCTGTCTGTCCGTCTGTCCGTCTGTCCGTCTGTCTGTCTGTCTGTCTGTCTGTCTGTCTGTCTACCTACCTAAAAAACTACCTACAAAAACTACTCGACGGATTTTAACGAAACTTGGTACAATTATTTGTCATACTCCTGAGATGGTTATAGTATACTTTTCATCACGCTACAATCAATAGGAGCAGAGCAGTGAAGGGAAATGTTGTCATTTTGTTTAAACGCGCTAATCTCAGGAACCGCTGGTCCGATTTAAATAATTCCTTCAGTGTTAGATAGTCCATTTATCGAGGAAGGCTATAGGCTATATATCATCACGCTAAGACCAAAAGGAGCGGAGCACCACTATTCCACGCGGACGAAGTCGCTGGCAGAAGCTAGTAGGAACTAAGTGTCGCCGTTTTTGAAATGACTGTCTATTTATTTTAACACTAAGTTCAACAGTAATGTCACCGGGCTCTATGTTAATGACATTGTATAACACATCGGTACTTAATAATTAATGCTTATTAAAAAAAACAGGAGCACTTAGGAAGCTAAAGTAAGAAAAATAAGTAGGTACGTAGGTATAAAGTAGCTTACCTTTCTGGCGTTCGATTTCGTAGTTTTAACAGTGATTGAAGTACTCTTCTTCTTTTAAGTAATAGATTCATGTTGTTTTCATCCATCACGATAATCGATAAGTTACACCATTAACCACCATACAAATTCACAATACGACGTCAATTACGTGCGGCTATCTGTTTACAATTGAACCACGCCGGCTGGCCTCATGAGAAAACGATAATTCAAACAAAAGTATTTGACTACTATCTATCTTACTCTAATCTATGAAGTTCATACGAACTGGAAAGTGAGACTAGTGTCTATTGTAAAATGAACCTTATTTTTGGTATTCGTAACGTCTAAAATTACTATGGCGAGTCGCCGACGCTGTAGGTATTGCTGCTACCATCGGCGGCTCTCGGCGCGGCATTTGGTTTCAAACGTTTTTTTTCGAACGGAGTAAGTACTTTTAAATTTATTTGAAAAAATTGTTTAAGGACGTAAAAGACAATTTGCACGTCACGAATTTGTTCCGGATGGGTGTAAATACTTTACCGTCAGTTGATCTACTTGAGCTCAGGGTGTAAAAACTAAATTATACTAAACGTATGGAGTTAAAAGGCTGTAAATTGAAATCGTACTGAACTTTGGTTTTTACAACCAAGCGCAATTTGTTACTTTGGTAGTACACCATACTTGACTCAAATCTACTGTCTTTTACAACCTGAACTTGTAAAAAAATATGACATTACTCCAAATGGTCATAGCAATAATATTTATTTGGTTCTTACATCATAAATTCCAACAAAAACTCTGTTTACACGTTGAAGAAAAAATAAAAAGATCTAGCCACGAAAAATATCTTGGTCTGAGGGTAGATGATAAACTCACATGGAAACTGCACATTGAACATGTAAAAACGAAATTAATGTTATTATTAACATCATTACGCAAAATTTCAAATTGTATTCCACGGAAAATACGAACTATTATATACAATTCATTAGTAAAATCACATCTCGAGTATCTCATCGAAATATGGGGATCAGCCGCAAAATCTATCCTAATGCCGTTGCAAAGAACTCAGAATAAAATTATTAAAACTTTGTTCCATTATCACTACCTAACTCCAACTAAAACAATATTTGAAAAAACTAAATTATTAAATCTCACACAATTATACACATACTACACCTGTATTCTAATAAAAAAAATCACCACAAATAGCATACAATCTAACTTACAATTACATAAAAAAACAATATCGCACAACCTGAGAAATAAAAATAAATTACAACGAAGACAAGCTCGGACTAATTACGGTAAAAAAACCATATTGTTTGAAGGAGCACAGCTGTTTAACGGCCTACCTAATGACATAAAAGACTGTAGTAATATTAAAACATTCAAATGGAAACTTAAAAATCATGTCTATAATAAGTAATGAATCAGGTCTATAATAGTAATATATAAATTAGCAATTAAATAATACTTTCTGTTTATATAACTTCTTATCCTAACAATGCACTAGAGGTAAAAAATGTTTTTATCTAGTTATAAGCTAACTTTGTATCTCATTGTAAGTGAACCTATGTATCGTTCTTATGAGAATAAATTCTTTAAACCTAAGTCATCTGAGCCGTAAAAACCATTTTTTTGCGAATTTGAAAGTGTCACATAGACCAATCAATAGAGCGGAAAATTTTGAATAAGACTGTATTCATAACTCATTTTGGGTAAAATGGTTTATACGACCTTTCTACCCCAAGGTGTCGATATGTTGTCGTACTTCCAGCAGCTTGGTTGTAATATGAGCATCAAGGTACACTTCCTCCACAGCCATTTGGACTGTTTCCCTGATAAATCTTGGGGATGTAAGTGAAGAACAGGGGGAACGGTGCCATCAAGATATTCGAACCATGGAGGAGCGGTACCAGGATCACTGGAATGCCCACATGATGGCGGACTACTGTTGGAGCATTAAAAATAGCCCCTCTGAACCAAGTCAAGCAAGGAAATCCTATAAAAGAAAGTTTTTTGATGAGTAGTGCATTTTGATTTTTTTATGTGAAAAATAATTTAATTTCTTGAAAATCTTGTTTTTCTTATATCTCAAAAACAAAAGCTGATACAGCAAATCTGACTACTGATTTGAAATCAGCAACCTAAATATATATGATATCAGTCATAATTTTCCATGCAACAAAAATTCTGTTCCCTTGTGTTATTTAATTCATCAACTGTTAAAATTCCTGATATTTTATTTGTGGTGTGTTTTACATCATTAATAAACCTGAATACGTAAGCAAAATAACGTTTTAAGTTAGTTCAGCGAGAATAGTTTTTAATCTTCACTATAGGTTCCGTTTGAATGACAACATTAGTAGCAATAGAATTAGCTTTAGTTTCAGGTAAGGTTTTAATATATTTATTTTTAAAATAGGCCAAGTACTTTCAGATTCCAGAAGAAATGAAGGGCCTGACCACCACAGATTGTTACTGCAGAGCTGATCTGGACTGATGCCTGATCGGCAGGATTGACGGAGGTCGGCACGTAGCGCCACAAAGACGCATATGTTAACTCGCAAATCTCCGTAATCCTATTGGCAACATAAGTTTTCAGGTTTTTAAAACTGCAGTGGAGCCATCCCAGCACCACTGAAGAATCGCACCAGTGTACATGATGCTGGAACTTATATCGAAGTGAATCTTTTACAGCCTTACATAACCATGCTGCTAAACGAGCTGCACACAATTCAAGTCAAGGAATAATCGTACCTTTAATTGGAGCTACTTTAGATTTAGAACAAAGCGATTGTGACCTCGTTCAAAGCATTAATTGAACGCAAATAAATGCAGGCTCCGTATGCATGTTGGGATGCATCACTAAATGAGTGAAGTTCGACAGATGTAGGCTCGTCGCAAAGAACACGTCGAGGCACCTCTAGCCCAGTTTCTCAATTTTTTTTAATTTCATGTGGGACCAGAGAGTCCCAATCTAAGGAGCCACAATTGTTGTAAAAAAATCTTCATTTTTATTACGCATGGCCTAATTAAGCCTAAAGTATCAAATATTTTAAACAGAGCAGAAAGAAAAGATCTCTTCGTTAAATTATTACTATTACAAGAAATAGGAACATTAATGGGAAAATGAATTTGATCAGTACCTTTTTTTTTCGGATGGAAAATCATCAAATGACCCCTCTCACCATTAGTGTCAGACTCTTACTGACTAAAACTCATCCATGTTCCTTCCTAAGCCCGAAACTTCGAACGTCCCGCAGCCCCGGCACGTCCCGCAGCCCCGGCATTTGATCAGTACCTGGGTTCCATCCCATGCCCAAAGTACTAGTTGATTCGCTAACAATAAGATTGTGATCAGTGCGATCTGATAAATTGAATAAAGAGTTTGATCAGAATATATTTTTCAATAACCATACCGCAGTGCGTAAGATGATTATGCTCTAATTTAAATTGTGATATATATTTCCTACGTACATAAGGATCAATATCAGACAGATGGCGTTAGTTGCCACATAAACATTAGCTCCGTGTTTTAAAATCTCTAAAATTACAAATTCCTGTGTTTTGTTATAAACTTCAAGTTTCAGCAATTCATTTATCGATGATAATCATCGTGTATCGTTTGTGAATAAGTGAGAGACCTAATTTATGAATTAATACATTAAAACTACAACAAACATTAGTGCTGTGTAAATCATCAGAAATTCTATAAATAAAGTGTTAAAAACTTCTAAATAAACAATAAACCGTGTTGTTCTAAACTTATAACTTTGCAGTGTAACAGAAGAATATCAAAAAACATAATTAGTGCAAAGTGTTAAAATATAAAATCGTTACACAAGCTTAGTCATTCAAATTCAAAAAACAAAATAATAACTGACTGCAAATTGTGCCGAGTAATTCTTAGAACCAATATATTTATTTGAGTATACTTACTCGTGCACAAATAGCTAAAATTGATAGCGTATCGACTGCTAAATGCAAAGTCTCGCTTTCGCATCTCACTAAGCGTAGTACTCTTTGCAATTTTTATTTTTTCATTTTTATTTTTCAACAAAAATTTTATACTAATAATTGAGGGATAATTTGGAAAAACAACCATTGTCCAAAAAATAAAAATCAAAAATTTTATTTTTTATTTTTTTATTTGATTATAATGAGATTTTGATGTCTATGGTTAAAATGAGATTTTAATGTCTATGGTTAGCTTGACGGTTTCTCCACAAGATCCAATAACTTGTTTTCGCCAAAGAAGCCTATGTCCGCAGTTATTCAAGGAAAAAACTTGTACGTTGTAGGGAAAAACAACCAATGTCAACCCAATTTTTGGAAGAACTGCCAAGGTCCAGTGACATTGGTTTTTTTTCCGATAAAATCTGGCAACATTATTCAGTGACCGTAACGGCGTTTGCTGTCAAATTCTTTTCTTCTCAAATCGCGTTTGTTGTTGCGAAATTATATATTTCAGCAGTAATGAGGTAAAATAATGAATAATAGTGATCCAAATATACCACGGGACCTAAATTCAAGTGTACAATGGACTCTAAAAAGGAAGAAAAGGGAGTCAAAAGGGCCGTTATAAAACAGAAGAAAGTTGCTGGGGAACCTCATGTCAATCATGTAGGACGTCCAGTAAGTGGATCTATCATCGGAGAGGACTGCAGGTACCATATACTTATTTCGAGACAATAATAATATGTTCTTTAACCATCGATTTAGCAACGTAGGTATACTAAGTTTCATTCTGATCGTTACAGATGTTCGAGACTACAATGTTACACCAAAGTTTCATTCGATCAGCGGCAGGAGTTATTTAAATCTTTCTATGGTAATAAAACGAAGGATGACCAGGATGGGTATTTCGCAGGATTAATATCATATCAGTCAGTCCAACGAAGGAGGCCGAGACATGAACGGGCCGATGAAGATGATGACTTTTTACATGAAGTATCTTATTCATACAAGGTGCGCGTTGCCAATGAAGAAATACCAATATGTATGAAGGCTTTTATGAACATACATGGCATATCTAGAGGGCGGCTACGTACACTACAACAGAAAATTGTAAATATGAAGAGAATACCTAAGGATGGTAAAGGACAACATGCAAACAGGCCCCATGGAACTCCTTCTCCGATATTGGAGTTAATAAAAAGCCATATAAAATCTTTCAAAGCCAGGCAGTCCCATTATTCTTTGAGGGACAATCCTAATATGATGTATCTTCCAGAATCCTTATCAGTTCAAAAAATCTTTTTTTGGATGAAATGAAGATAAGAATGTCTTACCAAGTTTATTATAAGATTTTCACCAAATTCTTCAATATAAAATTTGGATTGCCTCGATCTGATACCTGCTGTATATGCGACGAGTTAAATTTAAAAATACAATCAGCTACTGATGCTGATACAAAGAATTCATTGATAGTCCAAAAAACCCTACATTTGAGGAAAGCAAAAAAGTTCAGGAAACTTAAAAATACCTATAAAGAAAAAACCGGCCAAGTGCGAGTCGGACTCGCGCACCGAGGGTTCCGACCATTGGAAAGAAAAAATACGCAATAAAGTCGCTATTATCTTGTTTTTTTCCGACCGCATAATTAAGTTTGTTTGTAGAGGAAAATTGCTGATTACTTAAAAACTACCAGCTAGATCTCGTTCAAACCAATTTTCAATGGAAGTTTGCATGGTAATCTATATCATATATTTTTTTAGTTTTATCATTCTCTTATTTTAGAAGTTACAGGGGGGGGGGGGACACACATTTTACCACTTTGAAAGTGCCTCTCGCGCAAACTATTCAGTTTAGAAAAAAATGATATTAGAAACCTCAATATCATTTTGGAAGACCTATCCATAGATACCCCACACGTATGGGTTTGATGAAAAAAAATTTTTTGAGTTTCAGTTCTAAGTATAGGGACCCCCAAAATTTATTGCTTTTTTTCTATTTTTGTGTCAAAATCTTAAAGCGGTTTACAAAATACATCTACTTACCAAATTTCAACAGTATAGTTCTTATAGTTTCTGAAAAAAATGGCTGTGACATACGGACGGACAGACAGACAGACATGACGAATCTATAAGGGTTCCGTTTTTGCCATTTGGCTACGGAACCCTAAAAAGCAAGACAAGGTGAATGCATTGTACTTTCTTTTGACTTCATGCAAAATCCTCCCATGCCTCACATCAAGACTGGTGACGTATTTTATGCCAGACAGATGTGGTATTATGTGTTTGATATACATGATTTAGCAGATGACAGTGCATCCTTATATGTTTATCCAGAGACAGTCGGAAAAAAGGGGGCATCTGATGTAACTTCTTTGATTCTTCACTATTTAAATAATAGAGACATACAGTCGGATCATCTTGTGCTTCTAAGTGACGGCTGCAGTGGCCAGAATAAAAATCATGTCATAGTTTTTTTATCAATATATCTTGGTGCATGTATTGATTTTTTTTAAGAAAATAACCCATGTATTCCCAGTCCGAGGTCATACATACCTGCCAAATGATAAAGATTTCGCACTAATAGCAAAAAAGAAACGGGTTTGTTCCCCCGAGGTGCCTGCTGATTGGGACAAAATCATTCAAGATGCTAGAAAACATCCCAGCCCATTTAAGGTGATACCAGTGACACAAGATCACTTTTTTGATGTAAAAGCAGCGGTTTCACCATTCTTTCTAAAGACTCCAAGACCAGCACTTCAGCTCCGCAAATTGCGTGTAATAACTACATCAAGTGATCACGAACACATCAAAGTAAAAGAAAATTTCACAGGACCTTCAACTCGCTGCATGGTCCGCAACAAACGGCGCCTACCTGAGGAGTTGGTACTTGATCCACTATACTTTGAACCACTGAAGATGTCGAGTGGGAAGATAGCAAATTTAATACATTTGAGTAAGTTCCTCACAAAAGAAGAGAACAGTGATTTCTTCCTGCAATTTGCACCCAACGTAGACGCCTCTGGTCATGTTGATGATGATGATGTTGAAATAGAGGCTGATGATAATAGTGAAGGGTGTGAAGATTAGATTTTAAGTTTTTGTGAGAAATATAAGCTTTTTAGCATGATTAATGAAAAAATATTTGTTTTAATTTTTTGATTTTACTGGAAAACTAACCAATGTCCAAATTAACATACTGAAATTCAGGAATTCTTTGGGCCTAAAAACACATTATAAACCATTGCATGACATAATATCTTCTTCTATACTTATAATAAATCTGTAGAGAGGTCAATTCTGTACATGAAATATATTTCCAAAATAACTATCAGGGGGTGATTAGGGATCGATACTGATGCCAAAAATGCAATCAGTAAAATTTTTGTCTGTCTGTCTGTCTGTCTGTCTGTCTGTATAAACTCTATAGAAACAAAAACTACTCGACGGATTTTAACGAAACTTGGTACAATTATTTGTCATACTCCTGAGATGGTTATAGTATACTTTTCATCACGCTACAATCAATAGGAGCAGAGCAGTGAAGGGAAATGTTGTCATTTTGTTTAAACGCGCTAATCTCAGGAACCGCTGGTCCGATTTAAATAATTCTTTCAGTGTTAGATAGTCCATTTATCGAGGAAGGCTATAGGCATATATATATCATCACGCTAAGACCAATAGGAGCGGAGCACCACTATTCCACGCGGACGAAGTCGCTGGCAGAAGCTAGTCTACAATAAAACAGGAACTATACTACCAATTATTTGATTATAAATATTGTAAACAGTTTTTTATGTCTCCTGTAAAATTGATCTAAACGGACAGTGGTTGTTTTTCCAAATTACCCCTCAATTTGAATAAATATTAAAAAGAAAAAGTTCAACATGGCAGCAAGTGGTAATATAACTATGAGAAAAGGACGATCGAGACGCTGCTTATCCGTTGAAGCTATAGATAGCCTGTCTTCGGATATAAGCACTAAGAGTATGATGGATTTATCGACGTACCAAGTTAACACTGAAATTTCAGAATTAAAAACAATAATTGTAAATTTAAAGGAGCAAATCAAGCGCACATGCAGAAGTAGAAAAATTACACTTAGAAAATGGATTACTACAGCAAGAATTAGACTCAGAAAAACAGAAGAACCTTAGAAATCTTTGTATTACCAGCATTACATCCAAGAAGAAGAAAAATAAATTACCACGAAGTGTGAAACGTTCGTCTTATAAAGGAGATATTGATGAAATCTTCAACATTTCTGCACGCAAGCTTAACTTGGATATTGATTTTCAAACTCCGAAAAGCTCTTTGAAACCTCAAACTCATACCAACAAGGGTGAAACGTTAAGCACAGAATTATTACCAGCAGGAGGAAAAATACGTCAAGATTTGGTACATACTCAGATTACCGAAAATAAAATAAATCCGCCGCAGACACATATGAAAAATAATATTAGTATCATAAGTAGTGAAACTTCTAATCGAATATATACAATGAGCGAAGAAACTTATCTACATAATTATAGAATGTGTCACTACCGTACGCCTAGATGCGGAATAAAATATATTTTAAGAAATATTGATGAAAAAGTTCGAAATTTTACGCGCTCAGACTTCTGTATTATTTTTATTGGCGAGGAGGATTTAAAAAAAAAAACAACATAGAACTTGTCACGTTTATCCGTGAAAAATTAACAATATTGAATCACACAAATTTTATTATATGTCTGCCAACTTTTAAGCAAATGGATAATTCGAATGTTATGTTTAATAGCCGCAGCACCTTCGACAATTTAATTTATATGGATTCTGAGATGCATAATTCTAATTTTAATCTTCCATATACGTATGATACATATAGCCAGCGGTTTGGAACTTTAAATAACATAGGCTTCAGTATTATTTTGTCAGACTTGCAGGACCTCGTCCTATACCTAAACTCAAGTGTTAATTATGAAACGAAACCAAAGTCTAACAAAAATATGAATACGTTTTTTCGTGAATAACAAAAATATTGATAATCCTACCGCTACTGTTTTGCACCAAAATATCGCTGATTTGCTTAATAAAATTGATTCAATTCATGTTTGCCTCAGTGAATTATCACTTAATCATATAAATATTGATATTCTTTGTTTTCCGAGACATTTGTGAAAGCGGGTGATGAACTTAACATAGTGTTTAAAAACTTTAATGTGGCATGTTCTTTTTCAAGAAAGCACGAGAAACGTGGAGGTGTTTGTATTTTAGTACATAAAATGTTTGACTTCAGAAACATAGATTATCTTAACCCCTTACCGCATACGAAGCCATATATGGACGCCGAAGTTTATAATTTTTTTTTGGATTAATAATACAGTTTATCTTGAAAAACTAACTTACACCAAAACCAGAATATCATCGTATAACGGAACGTTAGTAATCTGTTTATTGCAAATTTCATCTGTCAAATATTTTGAGGGTTATGTTTGGCACATGCGATGGTCCGGGTGCCAGGAAAAAAGTGGTAGATTGAAATTTAAAAATAAATACCAAAGAGGTGAGTAATAGTTTAAAAAAGAATCTTATTACATTCTTCTAACTTTCCAAAATATGGGAAAAGTTTTATTTATGCATTGTTTTGCTTCTTTTGTCTTTTTTTGCTCACTTGTTTCAAGTTGCCATATTTGGCTTCGTATGCATTCCGGTCAAAACCTTTCCTTTCATATGTGGCTTCGTATGCATCTAAGGTGGTTTTTATGCTTTGCTTGACTCCATGCTGGGTTATTACAGAATTCGTTTGCGGTCTCGTCAATGGTAAAAGAGGATTTTTTTTCACATGGTGGCTATGTCCCTTGTAAATGCTTGGTTGTTGTGGCGCCGAATCAACACAGACTGCTACCTTCCTACGACTGCCTTTGTACGATTTTAAACTCGCCTTTTCCGAGAATATGCGAAAGGCAGGGAAAGCTGTTCTTACGAAGAAACGTGGTCGTCCATCCAGTATCCTTGGAACACCAACATCTAGCCAGGGTGGTACTCCTACGAGCATGCCTAACTCTCCAGTTCCCACTAAAAAGTCACGAAAAACTCCAGCTATTAATCAAGATATACCTTTGGAATCGGTGCGTTCGGACGGGATCAGTCATTATCCAATTTGGAAGAAGAACGCCCGGCAGTTATGCCAATATTGTTCCAAATATCGTTTTTTCACATTGTGTGAAAATTAAATGTTTTTTGTGTTATAATGACAAACGCAATTATTATACAAAATTTCACGAAATATGTATTCGTTTTTCCCTAAACACGTTTTTATTTTTTGACAAACTAGATCAAATGCTGCAAAAATTACTTAAACGAAAGAAACGTAATATCCTTTCCGGGGACCTGAATATTGACACTTTGAAAAAGGACAAAAACACAATTCAACTTAATGATCTTATTTCCAATTATGGCCTATGTCTACATATTGATAAACCAACACGCCAGCAAACATGCATAGATCAGATTATAAGCAATATTAAAAACTCGATTGGAGACACCCACGAATTTTTCTTGTCAGATCATAACACATGCCAAACTTTAACATTCCCAGTTAAACATACAAAACCTTATCTAAAATATTGGTATATTATTAAAAGAGACTACACAGACGACAACGTAAAAAAAATCGTTAAAGCTATAGGCAACTTGTCATGGGTTAATGTGTTCGAGAGCTCTGAGGCAAATGAGAGCTTTAACGAATTTCACGAGATTTTTTTGCTGTTTTATAAACTATGTTTTCCTTTGAAAAAAAACAAAAGTCTACATTAATAATACATCACCTAAATGGATGACAAAGGGCATCAGAAAGTCTTGTTTTAACAAAAGAAAGCTTAAAAGATCGTGCTACTCAAGCAATATAAATAATGATTTTTGAGCTCGGTACATGGGATATCATTAAAAATAAAACGGATTCACAGAAAACACTTAATCAGATAAATGCAATAAATGATACCGATGGCAACTCAATCTTGCATGATCCAAATCAAATCGCTAACTCTCTCAATAACTTCTTTATTAACATTTCAAAACTTAAAACATCTTCAAATAACAACTGCATACATCCAATTGCTAGGAACAACTTTAGTATATTTTTAAATCCTTGCTCTGATATCGAAGTATTTCGTGTTATGAAATCATTAAATAATAAAAAGTCAGTAGGTTATGATGAAGTATCTACGCACATACTAAAATCTTGTGCTGGAATCACATCAAAAATACTTTGTCACACTATTAATTTGTCTCTAATAGATGGAGTTTTCCCTGATAAATTAAAATTGTCGATAGTTAAGCCTCTTCATAAAAATAAAAGTTCATTAGATAAAAATAACTACAGACCCATCACACTTATACCCATATTCTCTAAAATTTACGAAAAAATAATGCATTGCCGTCTTGTTCAGTTCATTAATAAACATAATATAATTAATAAAGAACAAAATGGTTTTCAGAAAGGTAAATCGACAGCTCTAGCAGCATTCTCACTTGTCAAATCCATTACAGATAACATAGATAAAAAACGTAGTGTTACAGTACTGTTTCTAGATATGAGTAAAGCATTCGATCTAGTTAACCATAAAACCCTACTTGATAAATGTGAGCGCTTCGGCATAAGAGGTCCAGCTTTTGATTGGATTAAAAGCTATCTTACCAATAGAGAACAATGTGTAGAAATATTCCGCATAAATGAGAAACTTGTTGCAACAGCCTATAAATCTTCATTTAAACTTAATGAATCAGGTGTACCTCAAGGCAATATCCTTGGTCCCCTACTTTTTCTTTTGTACATAAACGATTTACCGAAAACTACGGAACACAAATGTGTACTTTTTGTTGATGATGTGTCAGTGATTATACCGGAAAATGGTAAAACAATACACCAACAGGAAGTAAATAAATCTATTGATAATATCATAAGCTGGTTAAAAGGTAACAACTTAAAAATTAACTTATCCAAAACTAAATTCATCCAATTTTCAAATTATAAACAAAACCCTCCCAACATTATTCTAATTTATAATAGTGAAACAATTAACAAAGAAAACGCAATAAATTTTTTAGGTTTAACATTAGATAAAAACTGTAACTGGGGAATACACATTGATAATTTATGCAATAAACTTAATAGATTCGTGTACGCACTAACACAACTACGCAACACAGCTAATGAAAAAGCTTCACTCAATGCTTATCATGGCTACGTAGGATCTGTCCTGAGATATGGCATACTTTTGTAGGGAAACTCTACGCATATCCAGAGGGTCTTCATAGTTCAGAAGAAATGCATAAGAGCGATAACCGGTACATATACACTTGAAAGCTGTAAACCGATCTTTAAAAGACTAAAAGTTTTGACATTAGTATCCTTATATATAATGGAAATTGGTATATTTGTGAGAAAAAACGAACAATTCTTTTCTAAAGTTAGTGAAAATACCAAGTTCATAAAAAGGGACCCAACAAAGTTAAAAAATGAACTATGTAGAAGCACTCTTCATTATAGAAACAGTTATATGATGTCAATAAAAATTTACAACGATATCCCAAAAATAATTAGAGAACAACCATTGCGCCTATTCACGAAATTGTTAAAGAAATGGTTGCTTGAAAATAATTTTTATACTTTAAAGGACTTCATTGATTGTAATTACAATAGAAACAGAAAAATGTCATTTTAATTATTAATAAATAGTATAACAATTATAAATGTATAATATTTAAGCAAAATTGTGTAAAATTATAAAAACAAGTGTAAATGAACAATGTATCGTATGCCTCTTACAGAGGCGGATGTGTCTAAGAACTATACCAATATGTGCCACTAACTTTTGTACCATATCCTTAGCGAATAAATATCTTTATCTTATCTTTATCTTTAAAGAAGGTAACTTCGTCTTGAACTTGCGAAGATTGAAGCATCCTTGTTTCAGTGGATATAGCGCAAGGTATCCTCACTTTCAGCACCTGTGATAAGGTCATCTACGAAGAAATCATGCTGTAAAATAATACAGTACCTTATCCTTAGGGTCAGAGGCTTCTTCACCAATCTGCTATAAACAACGTGTGCTCAAGTAGCTGGAGCTTGCCATTCCGTAAGTCACAGTACTTAACTGAAGCGTTTTGATAGGCATAGACTCATCTTCTCTCCATAAAATCAATTGAAGATTACGATCCTCCTCATGGATACGGACTTGACGGTACATCTTCTCGATGTCACCAGTAAGGAGAAATTTATACTATCGAGCTCTTATTAAAATTGAGAAAAGGGAGTCCTGCATATTGTAATAATAATAAAGCCTTTATTTCCGAACTTTTGACAATTTTTCACATTTAAAACATCAGTAATTACAAATAAAATCTACACTAGATTTAACGATCTCTCAGTTCGGTATGTCTTACGACAAAGGCCTTCTCCAACTCTTTCTACTGCTTTTTGTTAGCCGCCACTCTTGTCCAGAGCGGGCCTAAAGTCATTTTCAGGTCATCCACCCATCTTCTCTTTTTACGACCTCGACTCCTAATGCCATCTCTTGGGTACCAGATTGTCACCTGTTTACTCCATTTCTTCTTTTTACACCTGAGCATATGTCCAGTCCACCTCCATTTAAGTTCATCAATACGAGCCAGGATATCAGTTAATTTCGTTTTGTGCTTGATGTATGTACTTCTTACTTTGTCTTTTAGTTTTAAACCTAACATGCTTCCATACTTCTCTGACATCTTGCAAGTTTTTCCCTATGGTATTTTGTCAAAGCCCAGATTTCGCAACCATATGTATTGCAGGGTAAAATATAGGTATCGAAGGTCTTTGTCTAGATTTTAATGCCTATTTCCTTGCTTTTTGTAATTTCTTTCAAAGCTTAGTAGCTTTTCCATCCTGTTGCGATTCTTTTTTCTATTTCTTTCGACATCTGGTCACTAGGCGATATTATCTGGCCGAGATATACATATTCCTCTACATATTCCAGTTTTTGCCCTTTAACTGTTATGTCTACGGGAATAGAATTAGTCATCATCTTAGTTTTGCTGGAGTTCATCTCTAGGCCTAATTCTCTACTTTTGTCTGCTAGGGTTTGTATCATGGACTCCAGTAGTTTAGGATCTTTTTCTAATAGGATCAGGTCATCCGCAAATCTGATGTTGTAAATATTGAATAAAAGCACCAAACATATGTGGCATATAATATTTAATCACTTTCACAATAGATACTAGATATGTATTAAATAAAAGATACAATTTAGTGAGAGACGATGTGCGTCGTGCCGTGGTAGTTTTAAAAAGGAAAGCGGTAACCACCATAGACTCAAAATATTATTTTTTACAAACATAGACAATTTAGTTTTAATACTAATGTAGGTATGCTGAGTGTATGGCGTAATGTATAAAGACGAAGAAATAAGGAAAGTCCAAAGTGCACAATAGAAATACAGTTTATTACACACGACACAAGCACATACAGTTTTACATACACTAAAGAAAGAAGGAGTGAAGATATAAGCACGGATAGACACAAGCGCATACAGTCTAGGTTATAGACACATAGAATTAAGCGCGGCGAAAACTAAATACAATATTTGCTAAAGCACGGTAGGTCCTCGAGGTGCGAACAAAAGCGAACTGGCTGGTCACTGTATCACGTAGCACCGTCCGGTGTGCGCGAGCGCAACGCCGATATAGCGCGGTCTCGCTCGCGCGCGATAACGCACCAGCGAACCGGTCACCGGCGCGAGTACCTGTGCGTGTCATACTTAGATAAGCTTGCGACAACTCACTACTAATAAGAAAGTCTGTTTGTACAGAAATATGTTTGTGCATTTTAATACAATTATCTATCTATATCTATCTATCTTCTATACTTATAATAAATCTGTAGAGAGGTCAATTCTGTACATGAAATATATTTCCAAAATAACCATCAGGGGATGATTAGGGATCGATACTGATGCCAAAAATGCGATCAGTAAAATTTTTGTCTGTCTGTCTGTCCGTCTGTCTGTCTGTATAAACTCTATAGAAACAAAAACTACTCGACGGATTTTAACGAAACTTGGTACAATTATTTATCATACTCCTGAGCTGGTTATAGTATACTTTTCATCGCGCTACAATCAATAGGAGCAGAGCAGTGAAGGGAAATGTTGTCATTTTGTTTAAACGCGCTAATCTAAGAAACCGCTGGTCCGATTTGAAAAATTCTTTCAGTGTTAGATAGTCCATTTATCAAGAAAGGCTATAGGCTATATATCATCACGCTAAGACCAATAGGAGCGGAGCACCACTATTCCACGCGGACGAAGTCGCTGGCAGAAGCTAGTTGTAAATATTATTTTAATTGATTTTATGCTTCTATATAAATGTAAATATTTAGGTTTAAGTATTTTAAATGTAAATATTATTTAATATAGCAATGTAAATAATTTAGAATTTAGTTTAGAATTTAAGTTAAACAAAAGATGTTATTTAAACTGTAACAATACATAAATTAATAAAGGTAGGTCACTACATCACCCCCTTCCAGAGACCGTCAAGGGCGATAATACATAGTCTGGAAATTTAAAGAGCCGTCTTGACCGTGACGTTTTAATGACGTCATCATCAGGAGAAGGTGATTCTTGGTTATCCGCGTTAGGTGTGTAGTGATGAGTGTTGTTGTTGAGTGGTGATTGTGGTGTGTTAGTGTTATGTAGTGAATGTGATGTGGTGTCAGGGTCACGCAGTATGAAGGCCGGCTTGATGCGGTCTATCGATACTGTTGCCTGTTCTGCCGTGCAGAGCCTTAAACGCAGTAAGTGACTTTTTTAGGTATTTGAGTTAAATATTGAACCGTAATGGCCACGTCATGAGGGATCTAATGATCTAATTGGTGTTTCATTATCACAACTAGAAGATAGAAAAAAATAAAATACTTCAATGCAGTATCTAACAATTTTCATGAAAACTGTAATATAAAACTATTTAAAATGCAGTAATAGCAATTACGGCAACTGACGTCGTCTATGATCCTTTGCTTTCCCAGGTAAATTACAGTAAGGTAAGGTGGGGTAAGACAGACATACTTTTATTTCTGTCAGACAAAAATGAGTTTTATGAAGAATTTGTTTGCTCTATTTTTGAGGCAATCAGTATAGTGATATATTATAAAATATACTTTAATACGATTATAAACATTTTTGTATAAGTATCTTCAAAACGGAAATAATGAGGGAAGTGTAAAACTGGAAAAACTGTCAGTCTTGCCCCAGCCACGGGGCAAGACTATCAGTAATGTTTTTTCGTTTAATACGTGTGCTCAAGTGCTGTTTCTTAAGAAAAAATATAATATTAACAGTAGTCATTTTATGTTTAATCTCAAGTTTAACTAAATAGCTTCAGTTTTTGAGAAATTCGTTAATATGTAAATACGGGGCAAGACTAACATACTATCAAAATCAGGGGTAGTAAACTTCAGGTATTTGTTTA
The DNA here is from genome assembly GCA_963891755.1 of Pyrrhia umbra. NCBI lineage: Eukaryota > Metazoa > Arthropoda > Insecta > Lepidoptera > Noctuidae > Pyrrhia > Pyrrhia umbra. The sequence goes on from OY982917.1 coordinate 11,392,641, forward strand.
TTACAGGTCAATGACCCCTTATGTGACAGGTCACATAAGGAGTCTTGTAATGAATTTTCAGGAATTGTCAGGGCAAACAAACTTGGTGAAAGTCTTAGATAGGAAAATTTTTGGTATATCTAGAATTAAAATAAGTGTTTAAAACAACAAAATTAGTTTAAGGAGTACTGACTATGAATATTAGAACTTTTAACAGATCCAATATAATGGACTCGATTTTCTAGTATAATCGATATGGGTATCGTTTTCAAGGTTTTTTACATATCCAAGATGGCTGACCTGAAATTTGTAGTAAAATCGATATGGGTATCGATTGTGAGGTTTGTAGGGGTGCCGATTACGAAAATGAGATCTTTTTATAGATTCAAGATGGCTGACACAACTTTTGTAGTAAAATCGATATGGGTAGCTTCTTCTTTCTTTCTTCTATTTTACTTCAAAAATCGGGTCAGCCATCTTGGATAAGTAAAAAGATCGTATTTTCGTAATCGGCACCCCTACAAACCTTTACCCTACAAAATGATAACCATATCGATCTTACTTCAAATTCGAGTGAGCCATTTTGGATCTATAAAAATATCGCATTTTCGTAATCGGTATCCCTATAAACCTCGAAAACGATACTCATATCGGTTATACTAGAAAATCGAGTCCGTCATATTGGATCTGTTAAAAAAGTCTGTTAAAATCTTTTTTTTATTTTCCGCTGTTCAGTAGCTCGATAATTATCTTATAAGCGCAAATCATCTAAGTACGTGGCGTATGCGCAAATAGAGATAAACCGTTATTTCTAATATATTAAGAAAACGTCGGAACCGATGTTGATAAAATTTATATGGGACCACCTCAGAAGTATCATTTATCAAACAAATAAAAGCATCAAAATCGGTTCATAAATGACGAAGTTATCCGCGAACACACAAAAAAATATGTATTATGTACGGTCAAATTGAGAAACCTCCTTCTTTTTTGAAGTCGGATAAAAATTTTGAATGTAAATAGGTTCAGTAGTAATTGTAACTACTAACATTCATATGTTTTGCTTTGATACAGAATTATAATCATAATAATGAAGAAAGAAAATCCACCAAAAAAAAATGTTGATAACCTCTGACTTGGGGCAAGACTAACATATGTCTGTCTTGCTCCCGACATACTGACAGTCTTGCCCCAGCTTGCAATTTTGAAGTCATGTTTTTGTTTCTTTAAATATTTTAGAAAATACTTTGATTTACGTTAAATTGAAATAATAATCTAAAAGATAATATTCATAGGATTCTATTCACGTTAAGAACGCTTGTTTTTTTGCACTACTTTCACCACAAAAAAATAATTCCGTTAAGCCGGTAACTTTGAAATTCTTCTTTCCACACCATAATTTTTAAAGGTTTTTTTTCTTGCCATTTTTACTTGAAGGTGTAACTTTTGTGTTTTAGCCGAGAATATTTACGATAGTACTATAATACAGACTAAGAAAATTTTGTAGATATGCTATACTTATCGAGATATTAGGCAGTGATTGTCTTGCCCCGGTGATAGTCTTACCCCACCTTACCCTATATATCGTCATTACTAGAAAAAATCTGTTTACTACACCTATAAAATGTAGCAACCATATAAACTAAAATGCAGTAAAAAGGTAATATACTAAAAATATTAGTACTGCAAACTTTATTTTATTACTTTTAAAAATTAATTACAGCCTAACATGCAGTAAGATCCTAGGATGTGGTGTTTTAAATAGCATTACCTGTTTATTCCCATATGGTTAAAACAAACTAAAACGCAGTAAAAATGATAAAACTGTATTTTATCTATATCGTAAGTTACTTCTTTCTGTCAATATAACTAATTAAAATGCAGTATTAGGGTTATTTACTGCATTTTACACGATAACATCTAGCACTTAAATAATAACATTCAACAGCCTAAAATGCAGTAAAATCAGTAGTTACTGCATTATAATTGGTAATTTGAATAAAGATACTATATTCTACTGTTTTTGTGGAGTAGTTTACTGCATTCTAGCCAGGATTTGTCACTTTTAGAATAACTACGACAGCGCGCGGCTTGCGCGCGTGTTATATCTTTAGAATTTTTATAATTTTTCGTACTGTATTTTCAATTGTTTGTATCAAATACAATCAATAAGTGATTACAGAAGGTAGTTCGGTTTTGATTTAAATTGTAAAATATCATTGTTTAAATCTGTTTTACACTATTTTTATTGCAATATTTATACCGTAACATAATTTTAGCTTTTTAGATACATTTATTGTAAATTTAACAATTAAAAAACTAATTGTATAATGATTCTTACAAATCTGTGTACTGACTCGGCTCGATGACGTCCCTTGTTTGTCACTGGCTATAAAAGCGGTTGCCTAATCATTCTGCGGACAATCCCTTCTAAGAAGGCGCCCATTGTCCCAAAACCCATTGTTGTCGCGACAATGGACGATTCCCATAAAACGCCCGTTTCCCGGTCCTCCATTGTTACCGGAACAATGGCCGCATCGCAGCTGCAAAGCGCAGCTGCCATCAATGATACCGCCGAGGAGGCGATGGACATCGCTCCCTCTCGGTCCCCCTCTCCCCAATTCTCTCCGGCGGAGGATTCCTTATCCTCCCAGCCCTCGTACGACGACGACTTTATCCCTGTCTTGGGTGCTAAAAAGCGCAAGAAGGGAAAATCGTCAAAGGCCAGTAAGGCCAAGAAGGCAGGTACTGCGACCACCACTAACCTTCCCTCTTCAACTCCCGCTCCCCTCCCGACCCCAGCCTTGCAAGACAGGCGGCCCTCCAGCCCCAGTGCTACCCCTCAAGCTGCTACAAAGCAGCAAAAGAAATCACTCATCCCTCCACCTTTGATCATTCAAGACAAAGGTAAATGGACGGATGTCTCTAAGATGTGTGTTGCCCGTAAGGTCAACTACACATCGGCCAAGAATACCCAACAGGGTTGTAAGGGCCAGTTAGCTCCTTACACTGTAATTTGGTAGTTGTAGAAGTTGTGGTAGCACACAGAAAAGATCACAAGTTAGTGGTTTTTAGTTGCGTATATTAAGTTCAGTAAAAGTTACAAGTAAAGTTGTCGTGTTTCTTTCCTTGACGTTGCACGGTTGAAAATGTACTACTAAAAATATTGCTATAATAAGTTAATTTATATGCTATGCATTGGGTAAAGCGCATTCGATATTGCTGCGTCGACTAAACGTGCTATGTACGGTTATGGAACCGTACATGTTGGCAAACCCAAAAAAACTAGCAAAATATAAATAAGAATAGGTGCTGTCGAGCAAAGAAACACTGTTACAAAGTTAAAAGAATTGATATCGTATCAATCAAAGTTGAACGCTAAGTTGTCTGTGGCTTGAGGTCCCCGTCGTGGATGCTCGGCTCGCTGCTCCGATTGACTCTTTGACGACGTTGGTTCTTCTTGAGGTCTTCTTGGTATCGGCTGTAACTCTATGTCTTCGAACTGGACGTGGTTAGTGGCTGGACTGTTCTTAGTTTGTCTTATGCACCAAGTTGGGCCGAATCTCCTTATAACCCACCACAAGGTTACAATCACCATGATACCAACTATCGTGTAAGAGATGGCATACTGATGGATGTCATGATTGGTAACAGTAGTAGGAAGCTGCTCTTCGCGTTTCTGAAGAGTGGCTATTTGCTTGTCAAGTTTGTCTAAATCTCCATCCGTATTAAACGTCACACGGGAGCTGTTATGGTATGTTTTGTTTATAATGTTGTTCACCATCGAGTTGAGAGTCGGAACATTGATTTTAAAATCCATCGTCATGTGGCTATTATATTGGTTATGTGAGTGTATGGTAAGTTCCTTTGATTGCAGCGAACACCCTTCGGCTAAGTTAACTATCCCGGTCGTCATTGAGTGTGACGTAACATCATTCTCACATACAGTTCGTAGCATACAAGTTCCGCAACAAATTGCTAACCAAGTATTCGTAGTATGTAATGGGATCCACTCCTCCTTGCATGACGTTCTTTGTACGTCACAGGGTGACGTAGTTTGGTGACTCAATAGTTTTGCTTCACATGGAGCGTTGTTGTTGTATAGGTTGAAAATAGGCAGATTTTTGTTACATATCAGTTTGCCAGGTTGCAAAGGGATACAAAGTTTCAAGTCCTCTTCATTCAACGAGACGAAACTATTCTTCCTAAAGTTGACAGCTATGTACTGAGCAGACACTAGTACAATAGTCGTTTCTGTGTTGATTTTCGTAGGTAAGGGTATGGCTTTATATAATGTGAAATCTTCGTCTGATATCAGTGGCACATGTACTTCGAATAAGAAATAGTTAGTCGTGACTCTCGCTCTCATATACAGCAGCTTATACAGATCCTTTAGATCTTCTCTGATGTTTTTAACAGGCAAATATGAGGTACTCGGGAGCTTGCTGGCGATCTCCGATAGTTGTTCAATCAGGTTTGTGGGCGTAATCAAATGGACATCTATATGACCTTTATAGACATCAGTTAATGTTTTGAATAACATTTCTTGAATTCTGTTTAAGTTGGTGATGAGCAAGTATGCTGTGAGAGACGCCGTGTTGAAGTAATTTGTGGCCATCATGATTTCTATTTCGGATTCGACCTTAGCTAAGCTTGAGTCAGTTTCATTCATGAAGACATCTATTAAGGCAAACTGTCGCTGTATATTCTGTTCGTTCTTTTTTAACACTTGGTTCTGAAGTTCAACGATTGAGGTTTGATTTTTTAACAGTTCTAGTAGGTAATTCTCGTTATTTTGAATAGCTTGTATGTCCTTCTGGTATTTATCGGCAAAACGTTGATCTAATATACCGAAAAGGCTGTTAGCGACGTATCCTATTCCATCAACCAATCCTCGTTTCTTGCGATTACCCAAGTGTTTGTGCGGGGCCAATAATACAGTGTTGTAATACTCCAGTATCTCCATTTCATGATTCAGTTGTTCTAGAGTTGTCCTGCAGTATCTAGGATCAGTTTTATGGCATAACTCGTTCAGTCCGTTGAGGTAAGTTGTAATTCGTTGCACACCTGTCCAGTAATTGGATAAATTGTAGTACATAAGTAATGTCCACTCATCATGAATTAGCTGTACGTTTGCGATCGTGTCATAATAAATCGGCCGGTCGGGTTCGAAGTTTGTAATACGAGTGCCTGACGTCACGGCTTGACCATATGTTCCAGTCATAAGTGTAAACAATGATAATAATACTGTCAAGTAGATGAAGAAACATTTATTTCCTTTAGGTGAGGGTGATGTTTGCTTCTTTGGTAGTTCCTGGGGTTCGTCTTCGATTGGTAATGGTGCCAACTTCACAATCGGACGTTTGATAACACCAGCCTGGGTTTTTACAGTTGTCACACGAACGTGGCCGTCAGACCCTGGATGAAGTTCAAGTATGCGACCCATTGCCCATTTTCCCGGCGGCACGTTGTTGTCCTTTACCAACACGATATTTCCCTTTTGGATGTTCTTTCTTGGCGTGTTCCATTTACTCCTGGTTTGGAGTTGAGTTAAGTAGTCATCTGACCAATTCTTCCAAAACTGATGTAGCATATGTTCTGTTAGCTGCCAACGTTGACGTAAATTGATATTATTGGCCTCACTGTAGTCGCCTATCGGAAGTGATAGGGTGGCGCTGCCGGTAAGAAAATGCCCGGGTGTTAAGTAATTTTGGAATTCTTCGGGGTCTTCAGTGAGTGGGCAAAGTGGTCGCGAGTTCATGCATGCTTCTATTTTTGCTAATAGGGTGGTGAACTCTTCGGATGTCAGTTTCTGATCACCCAGTACGCGACGCAGATGATGTTTCATGGACTTGACGGCCGCCTCCCATAAGCCGCCCGCACTCGGCCATCCGGGAGCATTGAAATGCCATTCAACTTCCATTTTTGCTATTTCAGTGAAGAATTCCGGCGATAGTTCTTGTTGAAAGTACTCGAATTCGTTCCGTAACACCCTTGATGCTCCGATAAAATTACTTCCACAATCGGAGTACATGTGTTTCGGTGTGCCACGTCTGGCACACATTCGTTGAAAGGCAGCAAGAAAAGTTTCTGTGGTTAAATCCGACGCGAGTTCAAGATGCACCGCCTTAGTAGCCATACATACGAAGATAACAACGTAGCCTTTCGACGTTTTGACTCCTCTCCCTTTGTTTAGCTTGATCTCCACATGACCAGTAAAGTCTACACCGGTGTGAGTGAAAGGTCGGGATGGAGTGGCTCTTTGTTGAGGTAGATCTGCCATGAGTTGATGGTTATTTGTTGGTGTATAGCGCTGGCATCGCACGCAGCGCCGGAGCTCATCTTTCACTGCTCGATTCCCACCAACAATCCAGTAACGTTGTCTAATTTGAGCTAATGTGAGACGTGCACCTCCATGAAGCGTTGCTTGATGTGTTTGTTGAATCAACAGTTTTGTTAGTCGTCCGCCTCGAGATAAAATGATAGGATTTTTCATCTCGAAGGGCAAGTTGGAATTGCTAAGTCTTCCACCGACCCGCATTATTCCTTTGCTGTCTAAAAAAGAGTTAAGTTTGTAGATAGGGCTTCTTTTATGTATTGTTTTGTTTGTTGATAATTGTTTGAATTCATCTTCATATTCAGTACGCTGTACATATTTTATTAGCTGCTCTGTTGCTAACGTAAGTTCCTTTGTAGTTAGGTAGTAGGTTTCAGGTTTCATTTTGGAGCGTGCCGCCTCGATGAAGCGCAGCACGTGAGCGATTACTCGTGTTACTTTAGTCAATGTGCTGTACTTGCTTAGTAAGTGATTTATAAAATGTTCATTATTAATGCTTGTTAGAGTAGGCTTCGGTTTCAACGTGTCTACGTTTGTTGTAAATAAGCAAGTAACGTTTTCCTTATGATCTTGGGCTTCTGCATTTTTCAGGAACTCTGGTCCGTGCCACCATAAGTTGAAATTCACCAGCTTCGACGGTAGAATTCCCCTAGATGCACAGTCGGCAGGGTTTTGTTCCGACTTTACATATCGCCATTTATCTGCAGGGATAGTTCGTTTTATCTCGTTGACTCTGTTTGACACGTATTGATCCCATCTAGTTGAATCTCCTTGCAACCAAGCCAAAACAACTTGAGAGTCGCACCATGCCTGTATTGTCAAGTTACATCCAGATAAGACTGACATGACCTTCTCCATTAGTTTTGACAGTAGCAGTGCTCCACACAATTCCAGTCTTGGTAAAGTTGTTTTTTGTGAGAGAGGTGCAACCCTAGTTTTAGCGGCGATCAAAGTTATCGTCGGCCTGGAGGTTTGTTTGTCATTAACTCGACTGTATATTACGCATGAAAAGGCTTTTTCACTTGCGTCACAAAATCCCAGCAGTTCAATTGATGATTGCGTTCCAATCCATCGATTAAGTTCAATGTGTTTTAAGTTTGGCAGGTCCGACTTAAACGTATTCCATTCATGTAGTATGTTGTTGGGTAGTTTTTCATCCCACGTAAGGTTGCTAGTCCATACCTTTTGAAACAATAGTTTTGCAGTTATGGTTATAGGCGCTAGCCAGCCTAATGGATCGTACAATCTTGAAATTTCTGAAAGCAACCTTCTTTTAGTTATATGTTCGTTTGTCGTTGACTCCAGATTCCAATCGAACACGAACGTATCCTTGTTGCGGTTCCATCTAAGTCCAAGCGTTTTAGTAGAGTCTTCGGTTTTAAAGTCAAAGATGTGTTTTGTTGCGATTTGATCTTCCTGTAAGTTTTCTAGAAGTGAGGGGTGGTTGGCGGACCACTTTCTTAAATTCATGCCGCCACCCTTAAGTAAGTTGATTAGAGAGGTTTGCAGATCTTTAGCTTCCTCTAGATTGTGATGTCCGCTGATGACGTCATCGACGAAACATTCATTCAATAGGGTTTTTGCCGCAGTAGGATATTTGTGTCCGTCATCATGAGCTAATTGTTTTAATGTACGTATAGCTAGCCACGGCGCACATTTCGTTCCGTAGGTAACGGTGCAAAGTTGGTATTCTTGTATTTTTTCATTGGGTGAGTTCCGCCATACGATTTTCTGCAAGGGTTGTTGTTCTTCAGCTACCCAAATGCACCTATACATTTTCTCTATATCAGCAGTGAATGCATATTGATAGGATCTCCACCTTAGTAGAAGTGCTTGAATATCGTTGTGTAAGTTTGGACCCTTTTCCAATAAATTATTTAAGCTAAAACCAGTAGTTGTTTTTTGCGAGGCGTTGAACACAACCCGTAGTTTTGTTGTCGTGGAGTGTTCTCGGAGAACCCCGTGATGCGGAAGATAGCACTCAGGAACCGAAGGTGACGCTGGACATGACGGTTTCATATGGTTCAGTTTGATGTATTCGTTAATGAAGTCCCGGTACATTATGGAGAGTTTTTTGTCTTTATTGAGTCGTTTTTCTAACTGTAAGAATTGAGAGATTGCAGTCGATTTCGATGTTCCTAGTTTTTCTTCAAAGTTAGGAATTAATGGCATCTTCACAATGTATTTATTTTCCGAGTCTCTCTGTACAGTGTTCTTGTAGTATTCTTCACATACGTCTTCATCGTTCTTATCTTTCTTACTGGTGATAATATCTTCGCTCTCCCAGAACTTAGTTAGTTCACTTAGTTCACATAGGGTTACGTGGCAATTGAACGTTTTCAATTTACCACATATTATCCACCCTAAGTGCGTCTCTTGAGCAACAGGAGACGATTGTTTACCTCTGAGAACTCCGTCCATTAGGATTTCTGAGTAAACATCAGCCCCAAGGAGCAGGTCTACAGGGCGAGATATATTGAAGTCAGGATCGGCCAATTTTAGATTTTCTAGGTGTGGTAAATTGGTTTTCTCGAATGTTGAGTTAGGTAATTTGTTGGTTAGTTTTTTCATAATCAAAGCTTGAGTGTCGAATTTGTATTCCGAGTAGAGTGACTGGCAAGTTAGTTGGACGCTACCCTTGCAGTCTTCGGATCCTGATCCTATTCCAGAGACGGTAGCGTTGAGTTTCCTTCTTGGCAGACGTAGTAGCTGCGCCGCATTTTCAGTGATTAAATTGATTTGGGAGCCTTGATCTAACAATGCTCGAAGGGTAAGATAAGTTCCATCGTTTGTCTTTACTTTCAGTTGGACCGTAGTAAGTAAGATTTCCAAAGTATTCGTATGTAAATGGTGAGAGCTCGGTTTTTGTATAGATATAGAAGATTGGCTTGAAGTTGCAATATTTCCGGTCCCAGCTGTTTGTTTCGTATAGTGCAAAAGTGTATGATGTCTCCTATTACATTCTTTGCACACTTTCGTCGAGTTACATGCCTTGTTTCCGTGGCTAAATAAGCAGTTTTTACAAATGTGCAGTCTGTAAACAAGCGCGTTTCGCTGCGTTGCATCCATTTCTATGAATTTAGGACATTGCATTAACACGTGACTGCCGTTGCAATGGGGGCAATGTCCGTAACCAGCATGGTATATTCGGGAATAATTTTTTCTTTGTTCGTAGTTAAAAGTAGGACGATAAAAGTTATTTTTGTTGAAAGGCTTCGATAACGTTGGCTTCTGGAATATGGAGACTTCTTTTTTAGGATTCTTCATGGTTTCGTACGCCAAAAACTTGTTTTCCAGGAAATATATAAAGTCATTCAGGTTAGGTATTTCCCGGTGATCTTGAAGGTCTTTTATGTATTCTGCGTAAGTCGTTGAATCCAGTTTCTGCGACATTAGATGTACAATTATTGGGCCCCATAAGGGCGCATCATTGGTGATGATTGACAATCCGCTGAGACTTTCTTTGATCACATCATGCATCCGTTTAAGATTATGAGCGTCAGGTTGTTGAATGACTGCTAAGTTAAACATGGTGTTCAAGTACGACGTGAATTGCAGCCGGCGGTTGTCGTAGCGTTGGGTTAGCATTTCCCAGCATGCAGAATAGTTTTCAGCGCTAATAGTTAAGTGTTGCACTAATCGCTCCGCTTCACCTCTCAATCTGGTTTTCAAATGCTGCATCTTCTGTGCCTTGTTGATGGTAGGATTGTTATGAATCGTTTCCAAGAAAAGATCCTTGAAGCTAATCCATTGGGTGTAGTTACCCGAGAATTCTGGTACTTCTATTCTTGGAGCTGTTCGCTGGTAATGTGCAGTTGACCAAATTTTGCTGTGAAGCTCTCTTCTTAACTCGTCATATTTGTGCTCAATGTCTAGAAACATAGAGTAATAGTTCTCGCTCTCTGAGCCCTTTAGTGAGGGTTCCAATTCCCAATGTAGTTTGTCGATAGTCTCCCATTTAGATTTAAGGATGGACAGATGATCTTCTAGTTCCCATTTTTCCTGAATTTGATGGATATCTATTTTTGACATAGCTCTATCTATTGCTTTGAAGTTCATTTCTTGCCGAGCTTGCATGCGTTTGATGTAATCGTCAGCGTTTTCTCCAATTCCAGATAAGTCAAACTTCACTTCACTTTCTTGCTGTTGCTGAAGATGGAATCGCAAAGCTAAGATATCTTGCTTCGTTGCTTCGTACATTGCTTTAGTTTTCCCGAAAATATCCTCACTGAAATAGGTGATAGTTTTATCCTCAAATTCTTGTACCAATACTAGATGTCTCTCGGCAAAATCACTCCATTGGTTTTCCAAAGAATCAAGTCGTTTAATCAAGTAGTCTAAACTCTTACGTGACAGGCTGTCTTTTTTGTAGTTGGTGCACAGTTTCTTGATGCTTTCAAAGCACGTTGATTGAAGTTGAAGTTTTTCCATAGTTATAGTTCACGATATCACACACGTAGTTAGTTGACGTTTAGTAGTTAAGTATAGCGTTGGTGCGCAACTAGAAGACCGCAGTTTGCAGCTTTCTTCCAGTTACTTTTCGATACTCAGTATCCTCGTAACTACTTACAATATATGCGCCTTCTCAATCCAACTGGGGCGACCCGCTTGTGGGAGACCAGCTGAACCGATTCGCTATTGTAAACAGAAACACTGTACACTGAGTATCCGGCTCGAAGGACCACTAAATGTAAGGGCCAGTTAGCTCCTTACACTGTAATTTGGTAGTTGTAGAAGTTGTGGTAGCACACAGAAAAGATCACAAGTTAGTGGTTTTTAGTTGCGTATATTAAGTTCAGTAAAAGTTACAAGTAAAGTTGTCGTGTTTCTTTCCTTGACGTTGCACGGTTGAAAATGTACTACTAAAAATATTGCTATAATAAGTTAATTTATATGCTATGCATTGGGTAAAGCGCATTCGATATTGCTGCGTCGACTAAACGTGCTATGTACGGTTATGGAACCGTACAAGGGTATTAAAGTTCAAGTTCCCACGTCCCAAGACCACAGAGAACTTACAAAAATCCTGAAAGGAAATCATATTTCCTTTCACACTTATTCCCTACCTGAGGAGAAAGAACTCAGAGTAGTTATTAAGCGTGTCCCCAAAGAGATCGAGACAGGAGATATCCTGGAAGATCTCCGCTCCCAAGACGTCCCCGTTAATGCCGTCCATCGCATGCACCGCACTAACACGCGTGAAGCATACGACATGGTACTAGTCGTTTGCAATCCCTCCGAATTGTCTCGACATCCAGTATTCGGTGTCAGATCTGTATGCCACCTCAGTGGCATAATTATTGAAAAACCCTACAAGGGCGGTCCCATTGGGCAGTGTCACCGCTGCCAACTCTACGGCCACTCGCAAAAGCACTGCTATGCGAAACCCAGGTGCGTCAAGTGCCTGGGCGACCATAGCACTGCTGATTGCTCGCGACCAAAAGATCGCACCTTATGCACAGAACCTCCCAGTTGTGTGCTATGCGGTCAATCCGGGCACCCAGCTAACTACCGAGGTTGCCCCAAAGCCCCGCGACTTTCTCCCAAATTGGCAAAGCGCGCTAGCGCCCGCCAAAAGAGGGAACATCAACCCATGCCGATTCTATCGGCATCGATGCCAGAGCGCCTCAGCCCACAGAGATCTTCTCCGTGGAACCAGCTGAACCATCAACGCTCATTCCCCGCGTTGAGAACTAATCTCAGCCAATCCGTCCCTTCACCTACGGGTCCCTCTAATTCCACGCCCACACAGACTGTCGCTCCCCCGACAACCTCTAATGTAGCCATCAAAGCTACTCCTCCTACCCCTGCCCCCGCTCCCTTACCCGCCATCGCACCTGCCGCCGGTCTCAGGACCCAAGGTAAGGTGAATGCCTGCACTATCTTAGCGAAGACCCTTTCCGTCTTCCTAACTGATAGAGCGCAAGAGATGGCTAAACTAATAGTAGAGAACCAGGGAAATGTCCTCGGTCTATTCAACGTGCTTGCGGCGTTCCCGGACGTCACTGAAGCAGTAGGCGCCCTTACCTTCAATTGATTTCCAAATGGATCAAGAAGTGTGCAGAGTCAAACCCCGATCCCTAAAGTTAGGCTTCTTTAATGCAAATGGCATTTCAAGTCAACGTGATGAGATCGCCACCTTCCTTCGCGATCATCACCTTGACGTCTTCCTCGTGCAGGAGACCTTTTTAAAGCCCCACAATCGTGACCCGTCGATTGCAAACTATCGCATGGTTCGTAACGACAAAACTCGCTGTCACAAGGGCGGTACCCTTATCTACTACAAAAAGGCACTGCACTGCATCACTATGGAGCCCCCACCTCTTTCGCATTTAGAGGTCTCAATCTGTCTGCTAGACATGTCCGGTCATCAGCCGATCCACATTGTCTCGGCTCACATTCCCCCTTCCTCCTCGGAGAAAATCAATCTAAAACCTGACCTAGAAATTCTTCTTGGTCTAGGTGGCTCCGTTATCATAGCGGGCGATCTCAATGCTAAACACATCGCCTGGAATAGCCACTCGAACAACTCGAGAGGCAGACAGCTAGAGAGTCTTTGCGACCCTCTTAACTTCGATATCGTCGCCCCGATGTATCCAACTCACTTCCCTCCCAACCCGGAGCACCGTCCCGATGTCCTCGACATGGCTCTACTCAAGAACGTAAACCTAGGTTTACGCTCAATTGAGACGCTACAAGAGCTCGATTCCGACCACAGACCGGTCATCATCAACCTAGGCCCACGGACGGGACCTCGAGATCCCGATCATCCCCCGCCAACAAAAGTGATAACGGACTGGAGGAAAGTAAGGGAAGGCTTACAATCCAACGAGTCCAGTCACTTGAACCGTATCCCCGATAAAATAGTTACATTCGATGACACGATGACCGCGGTCGGCTCGTTCGGAAGTCACATACAACAAGTCCTGAACGACAGTTCAAGGCGGGTTCCAGCGGAGGATGACCTCCGCTGGAAACTGCCGGACGATGTACGTGCACTAATGACCGAGAAGAACGCGGCTATCCGTGCTTACGACTCTTTTCCCTGTGATGCAAATCGTGCTTATATGCGCTATTTACAGCGTGCTGTAAAGAAACGCATACATGAGTTACGCTCTGCCCGCTGGGACAAGATGTTGAGCGAATTGGAACCATCTCATCAGGCCTTCTGGCACTTGCAGAGGAAGTTAAAATCCGATCAAGTGGCCACCATGCCTCCCCTCAATCGTCCAGACAAGTCTGTCGCCTTCTATGACGACGAAAAGGCCGAATGCCTAGCCGACAGCCTAGAGACCCAATGCTCACCCAGCACTCTGCCAGTCGATCAGGCTCACCTAGATGAGGTGAAGGCAGAAATCGAACGCAGATCTGCTGCAACTCCTACCTCAGATGAGGCTTCCACCTCAAATTCTGATACCCCCGACGATGACCCCTTACCCCCTGTAACCCCAGAGGAGGTACATGACATTATTAAGAGATTAAAACCCAGGAAAGCCCCCGGCCCGGATGGAATCTCCAATAGAGTATTCCAACTCCTCCCAGCCCAGCTCATAGCGCTCCTAGCAGCCATCTTCAATGCCGCTATGAGCAATAACATTTTTCCCGATGAATGGAAAACTGCCACAGTCATTGGCATTCCCAAACCCGGCAAACCCAAAGCCGAGCCCTCCAGCTATCGCCCTATAAGTCTTCTCAATGCTATTGGGAAGATTTACGAGAGGCTAATCTATAACCGACTCAAAGCCTTTGCCGAGGCTAAGAGACTCATTCCTGATGAGCAGTTTGGTTTTCGAACCAAGCACTCCTGTGTCCAACAAGTCCACCGCATCGTCGAGCATATCAGCGTTGGTTTCCAACGCAATATGATGACGGGCGTACTTTTCTTCGACGTAGCGAAAGCATTCGACAAAGTCTGGCACGACGGCTTAATATATAAGCTGTACAAATTCGGTGTGCCCGATCGTCTCGTGCTCATTATTCGAGACTTTTTGTCGAACCGCTCGTTTGGCTATCGCATAGAGGGAGCACTATCCTCCCCCCACCCCATTCGAGCAGGTGTCCCACAAGGCTCCGTACTCTCCCCCCTATTATTCACGCTGTACACCAGCGACATTCCCAAAAATAATAAGGTCCAGTTGGCTCTATTCGCTGACGATACGGCTATTTACTACACGGGTCGCAAACCCGACTGCATAACTCGCATCCTCCAATCTGCTGCCACCGCCCTAGGCAAGTGGTTCCGCAAATGGAGAATCGAGGTCAATCCCGATAAAAGCCAGGCCGTTCTCTTCTCGAGACGCACTCGCAATACCGGCTCCACCCCACCCCTCAAACAGATCGAAATGTTCAATCGCCCCATCCCATGGGGTGTCAAGGCCAAATACCTGGGTGTAACCCTCGATAAGAATCTCACGTTCGGTGAACACATAAGGACGGTGCGTTCGCGCGCCGCCTTCGTTCTCGGACGCCTCCATCCCATTCTTAATTCACGCAGCAAATTGCCTCTCAAGTGCAAATTGCGCATCTATACAGCGTGCATCCGCCCCATCATGACCTATGCCAGCGTAGTGTTCGCACACGCCAAATCTTACCGCCTCCATAGGATGTAAACCCTCCAGAACCGTTTCATGCGCAGGGCCACAGGATCCCCGTGGTACCTTAGAAACGAGAATCTCCACCTCGACCTCAAACTGCCTACCATAAAGCAGTTTATGAAACGCGCTTCGAAGCGCTACTTCGACTCTGCCGAAAAGCACACCAACCCCCTGATCGTATCGGCTTCCCGTTACACTCCTTCCCAGATTAGCTCGATTCGCCGTCCGCGGCATACTCTCACGTTCCCCGACGACGAAATCACCCTCCTCAAAGAGAGTAATAGGGAAACCAGCACAATACACAAACACAGACCGCCGTCATACCGTCCTCGCCGCCGAGGCCCGTCGCGACGTCCCCGTCCATGCCCTCCCCGACCCCTGCTCGACGAGCCAGCCCGCGCGCTGAGCCAGTAGCATAAAAAGTCCCGTAATAATAATATTGTTATGATCCAGCTAGTCCCTAGTTGTCCTCCCCAGTGACGCCCTAAGCCGAGGTTCGTTCCCCACTAGGGGGAGCCCTTAGCGCGCTGTCATTTAGTTTTAAATTTAGTTGTAAGCCTTGGCTGGAGGCCTTAATTTAATTAATTAAATTAGGACCTCGCCACACTGTCCGGTTAAGCAGGTCGAATGCTGTTAGAAGCACCCTGCAAGAGGTCATGTAGAAAAAAAAAAAAAAAAAAATCTGCGGACATTCTTAGTCGAGCCATCGGACCGAGCAGACCTCAAGTTAAGTATTCTTCCTGATTTATGTTTTCTTATTGTGATTATTATGTGGTATTGTGATAAATGTATAAATATATTGCTATGCTATGTGAATTTTACATGTGTATATGATATGGTTATGTTGTGTTGCCTAGAATTTGGTATATAGTTTTGTGAATAGATATTCAAATTATTTATTATAGTGTTTTTAAAATTAAAAATACACATATATTGTAAAATCATACATAATGTGTTTATAACTTGCAAATAGTAAATATATTATTTTCAATATTAAATGATTGTTTTATAAAGCAAAATCAAAACTTTATTTAACTAAATTAGAAACGCTAAACTTGTAATAAATTATTTTCACATATTTGCTTGAATCTTATTTTTATTACACTTACCCATATAACATATTTATCATCAGAAGTGGGATAGCAAGCGCCATATACTAATCTTACACTATTTTTAGGTATTTTGTCACGACTAAGATGGATCCAGAAATTCTTCAAGGGCTGCTTACTGCCATCAAGGACGCGCTATCCAGTAAGAGTCGTCAGGATGACGTGGCTCTCCCGATCTTCGATCCAGCCACCGCAGACAACGGTGCAGCATTATGGTGTGAAGATGTTGGCAAGCTTGGAGACGAATTTCGTTGGAGCGGCCTAACTAAAGTTGCAAAGGCAGGTAAGGCCCTCAAGGGCTCTGCTTTAGCATGGTACGAATCTTGGCAACCTCAGGAAGGTCGTTCTTGGGAAAATTTCTGTGCTGAATTAATTTCACTTTACCCGGAAAAAAGAAACCTTTCTCAACGACTTTATAAAGCCGTTACTTATTGTTCTGATTCTGCTGACACTTATTGTGAGTACGCAAGAGAGAAGATTAGGTTATTGAAAAACACTAAAATTGTCTTTTCGGAGTCTCAATCGATAGAATTAATTTGTGGAGGTATTCGAGACAGTAATGTAAAAATGGCATCTTTTAACAGTAGTGTCAGGACAACATCCGAACTAATAGCTCTGTTTTCTGCCTACGTTAAACCTAAAAAGCGGCCGTTAGACCATTCACCTGATGATTCGCCCGGACCAAGTAAACGTTTTAAGCCCGTTCCTAAATTCGACGATAAGGTTCAGGAGAAGAAATGCTTTACGTGCGGAGAAAAAGGGCATTTCCGTACAGAGTGTAGAAAGACTAGTGAGTCAAATCCCACACCCCAGATCATAAAAAAATGTACTGTCTGTAAGAAGGTAGGGCATGATGCGACCACTTGTTTTTTTAATCGTGTGAATTCGGTTAAAGATAAAATAGATTCCGAGAAAATATGACTAGATTTTCAAGTAGTTAATAATACCTTTTGTAATTTTCCAAATTTAAAGTATACTTATGTCACCATTCGTAACATTTCCATTGCTTCTATTATCGATACAGGAGCGAGTTGTAGCATTATACGGAATCTATTGCCAATAGACTAAATTTAAATTTTACACCTTGTTCAAAATACATTAATGGAATAGGTAATGGTAAAATACATATATTTGCAATTATCACAGTCCCAGTTAAATTTGCAGAAGTTTGTATTGAGCTAGATTTACATGTAGTTCGTGATCAAGATTTTCTATATGATCTTCTTATTGGTAGAAATGTGGTTAGTCACTCTGATATTCAAATTATTGTAGATTCTGATGGTTGTAAGCTAGCTTGGAAAGAACTGCCTCAGGTTGCCACCGTTTATCTAGCCAATGATGATCCATTTAATACTTTTAATGAGCTTGAATCTGCTATACATAATTTAGACCCTAAGTTACAAGACTTTATTTTAAAAATTTTCAAAAAATACCGCAATGTTTTGCCTACACCTACTCATATTGGTAATGTCCAAACTGGACAATTAAATTTGAGACTAAAAAGTAATGAAGTAGTAACTTACAGGCCTTATAGGTTAGCACCTATTGAAAGACAGAAAGTAAGCATAATAATTAAAGATTTACTCGATAAACAGATCATTCGCGAAAGTCACTCTCCATTTGCTAGCCCGATCCTACTAGTTAAGAAAAAAGGTGGTGATGATCGTTTTATGTATTGATTATCGTTCATTAAATAAATTAATAGAAAAAGACACCCACTACCATTGATCGAAGACCAAATTGACCGTTTAGGTAATGCAAAATACTTTATATCTATAGATATGAAAAATGGCTTTTACCAAATACCGGTTGCCCCTGATTCAATTAAATATACAGCTTTTATTACTCCCGATGGGCATTACGAGTTTTTGAAAATGCCATTTGGTATTTGTAATGGTCCAGCTGTTTTTCAACGGGCAATAACTAAAGCAGTTCAACATTTAAAGTTCTTACTAACATACATTGATGATCTGTTGATTCCGTTTACTAGTATTGAAGAGGGTCTTTCATATTTAGAATTTACAATTGAAGCACTTTCTAGAGCTGGATTTACCATGAACTTAAAGAAATGTAAATTTTTTGTAAACGAAATCCAATATTTAGGTCGACATATTTCTGAGGAGGGAGTTAAGCCAAGTGACGATAAAGTCTTAGCTCTAGTAAATTCCCCTATACCTAAATCTGTTAAGCAAGTGCGCCAGTTTATGGGCCTTGCCAGCTATTTTCGTAAATTTATTCCTGAATTTGCTTACCGTACTGCCTGTATCACCAAATTAACGAGTCACAGTCAAAAATGGGAATGGGGACCAGAACAAGAGGCTGCCAGAAATTATGACCCCTTCTAAGTATTTATAATCCCGATTTGCCAACCGAATTGCATACAGATGCTAGTTCTTTAGGATACGGTGCCATTTTATTACAAAAAGATAGTAATAATATCAGTAAAGTCGTAGCATACTTTAGCAAACGCACCTCTTTAATCGAATCTAAATATAGTTCTTATGACTTAGAAACATTGGCTATTTACAATTCTTTAAAACATTTTCGAGTTTACCTGCTAGGTATCAAATTTAAAATCATAACCGATTGCAATGCTATTAAATCTACGGCAATTAAGAAAGATTTATCTCCTCGTGTAGCACGTTGGTGGACGTATCTGCAAGACTTCGATTTTGAGATAGTCTATAGAAAGGGCAAATTCATTAGTCATGTGGACTTTCTGAGCAGGAACCCCGTTGAGGTACCCACTACAACTACTCCAGACAGTGCATTCCATTCAGTAAATCTAATTTCAAATGATTCTCGATCTTGGCTTGAAATAGCTCAGCAGAATGACCCAGAAACACTCTCCTTAATACAAAGGGCTGAGGTAGGAGACTTAGATGAAAATCAGTACGTTGTATTAAATAATTTGTTGTATTACAAGGCTGATCCAAACGCTTCACCTAAATTGTTTGTTCCCAAAAACAGTAGAATCCCGTTGTTGAGATTGTTTCATAACGAAAATTGCCATGTGGGTTTTTATAAAACTATAGATAAAATAAGAGAAAATTTTTGGTTTCCATCTATGGCAGCATTTGTCAAGAAATATTTATACCATTGTTTAATTTGTGTAGAGCGAAAAGGTCATTCAGGCCCAAAAGACGGATTGTTACATCCAATATATAAGTCAGCAGTGCCTTTCCATACTATTCACTTAGATTGCACAGGGCCTTTCCCATTATCAACAGATGGTTATAAATATATCTTGCTAATTATTGACGGTTTTACTAAATTTTGTATTTTGAAAAAGCTTAAATCGTTAGGAGTTGCTGAGCTAGTACCTATGATTCGAGACACTATTACCCTATTTGGTACCCCATCATTAGTAATAACAGACCGCGGCACTAACTTTAGCTCAAATATAGTTACTTCATTATTTAGAGACTTAGAAATAGAGCATCATATGATAGCTACCGGAACACCACGTGGTAACGGTCAAGCCGAAAGATACGTCTCAACTGTTATCAATATGTTAACTGCTAGGTGTAGTAATTTGTCAGACTGGCCAAACGAATTATGGAAAGTACAGCAGTCCATAAATACTACAATTCAAAAATCTACAGGTTTTTCTCCTATTCGACTACTAATTGGCAGTAATGCAAATATACCTTGTGTTCAGGCTCGCTTAAATGAAGTTTATGGTGATCACGCTGCGCAAGGTGATTTTGACGTTCAAGCAGATCGAGAACTAGCTCACAATCGTCTCATGTTAGTGGCTCAAAAATTTAAAGAACGTTTTGACGCAGTACGTCGTCAAAAAAAAACTTATCAGGTCGGAGACACTGTTTATGTTTATCAGGATCATAGACGTCACGAAAAACTGAAACCAAAATTTAGGGGTCCATATGAAATTCACGAGATTTGAGTAATGATCGTTACAGTTTACGAGGCAGAGGTCAAAGGAATCTCATAATTTCTAAAGACAAGTTACGATTTTGGCCAGGTGAAATGGTTAATGATAATGCTCTTGATAATGTTGTTGTTAATGATGATGTTGTTGTTGATAATGCTGTTGATAATGTTGTTCATGATAATGTTGTTCGTGATGATGTTGTTCATGATGTTATTCGTGATGATGTTGTTCATGATGCTATTGTTGAAGATGCTATTTAAGTCTCGAACTCCATTTTTTATGTTGATATTGTGCCTGTGCCTGTGGCTGTGCCTGTGGCTGTGCCTTTGGCTGTGCCTGTGGCTGTGCCTGTGGCTGTGCCTGTGGCTGTGCCTGTGGCTGTGCCTGTGGCTGTGCCTGTGGCTGTGCCTGTGGCTGTGCCTGTGGCTGTGCCTGTGGCTGTGCCTGTGGCTGTGCCTGTGGCTGTGCCTGTGGCTGTGCCTGTGGCTGTGCCTGTGGCTGTGCCTGTGGCTGTGCCTGTGGCTGTGCCTGTGGCTGTGCCTGTGGCTGTGCCTGTGGCTGTGCCTGTGGCTGTGCCTGTGGCTGTGCCTGTGGCTGTGCCTGTGGCTGTGCCTGTGGCTGTGCCTGTGGCTGTGCCTGTGGCTGTGCCTGTGGCTGTGCCTGTGGCTGTGCCTGTGGCTGTGCCTGTGGCTGTGCCTGTGGCTGTGCCTGTGGCTGTGCCTGTGGCTGTGCCTGTGGCTGTGCCTGTGGCTGTGCCTGTGGCTGTGCCTGTGGCTGTGCCTGTGGCTGTGCCTGTGGCTGTGCCTGTGGCTGTGCCTGTGGCTGTGCCTGTGGCTGTGCCTGTGGCTGTGCCTGTGGCTGTGCCTGTGGCTGTGCCTGTGGCTGTGCCGGTGGCTTTACTTGTGGCTTTACTTGTGGCTGTGCCTGTGGCTGTGCCTGTAGCTTTGCCAATAACATTTTTTTTAACTGTACAAAGCAGAATAACCGTGTTATATATAACGTGAAAATTGTAAGATTATGTATGTAAAATCATATCCCTTTAATTACTTGTTTTATCAGAAATGTACTTCGAGAACGAAGTCCTAATCAAAATGGCCGTGTTATATCTTTAGAATTTTTATAATTTTTCGTACTGTATTTTCAATTGTTTGTATCAAATACAATCAATAAGTGATTACAGAAGGTAGTTCGGTTTTGATTTAAATTGTAAAATATCATTGTTAAAATCTGTTTTACACTATTTTTATTGCAATATTTATACCGTAACATAATTTTAGCTTTTTAGATACATTTATTGTAAATTTAACAATTAAAAAACTAATTGTATAATGATTCTTACAAATCTGTGTACTGACTCGACTCGATGACGTCACTTGTTTGTCACTGGCTATAAAAGCGGTTGCCTAATCATTCTGCGGACTCAAATTCGGTGTGCCCGACCGTCTCGTGCTCATCATTCGAGACTTTTTGTTGAACCGCTCGTTTCGCTATCGTATAGAGGGAGCACTATCCTCCCCCAACCCCATTCGAGCAGGGGTCCCACAAGGCTCCGTACTCTCCCCCCTATTGTTCACGCTGTACACCAGCGACATTCCCAAAAATAATAAGGCCCAGTTGGCTCTATTCGCTGACGATACGGCTATTTACTACACGGGTCGCAAACCCGACTGCATAACTCGCATCCTCCAATCTGCCGCCACCGCCCTAGGCAAGTGGTTCCGCAAATGGAGAATCGAGGTCAATCCCGACAAGAGCCAGGCCGTTCTCTTCTCGAGACGCACTCGCACTACCGGGTCCACCCCACCCCTCAAACAGATCGAAATGTTCAATCGCCCCATCCCTTGGGGCGACAAGGCCAAATACCTGGGCGTAATCCTCGATAAGAATCTCACGTTCGGTGAACACATAAGGACGGTGCGTTCGCGCGCCGCCTTCGTTCTTGGACGCCTCCATCCCATTCTGAATTCGCGCAGCAAATTGCCTCTCAAGTGCAAATTGCGCATCTATACAGCGTGCATCCGCCCCATCATGACTTATGCTAGCGTAGTGTTCGCACACGCAAAATCTTACCGCCTCCATAGGATGCAAACCCTTCAGAATCGTTTCATGCGTAGGGCCACAGGAGCCCCGTGGTATCTTAGAAACGAAAATCTCCACCTTGACCTCAAACTGCCTACCATAAAGCAGTTTATGAAACGCGCTTCAAAGCGCTACTTCGACTCCGCCGAAAAGCACACCAACCCCCTGATCGTATCGGCTGCCCATTACACTCCCTCCCAGATTAGCTCGATTCGCCGTCCGCGGCATACTCTCACGTTCCCCGACGACGATATCACCCTCCTCCAAGAGAGTAATAGGGAAACCAGTACAGTTTACAGAAACAGACCGCCGTCATACCGTCCTCGCCGCTGAGGCCCGTCGCGACGTCCCCGTCCATGCTCTCCCCGACCCTTGCTCGATGAGCCAGCCCGCGCGCTGAGCCAGTAGCATAAAAAGTCCCCTAATAATAATATTGTTATGATCCAGCTAGTCCCTAGTTGTCCTCCCCAGTGACGCCCTAAGCCGAGGTTCGTTCCCCACTAGGGGGAGCCCTTAGCGCGCTGTCACTTAGTTTTAAACTTAGTTTTAAGCCTTGGCTGGAGGCCTTAATTTAATTAATTAAATTAGGACCTCGCCACATTGTCCGGTTAAGCAGGTCGAATGCTGTTAGAAGCACCCTGCAAGAGGTCATGTAGGAAAAAAAAATAAAAAAAATAAATAAATTCTGCGGACATTCTTAGTCGAGCCATCGGACCGAGCAGACCTCAAGTTAAGTATTCTTCCTGATTTATGTTTTCTTATTGTGATTATTATGTGGTTTTGTGATAAATGTATAAATATATTGCTATGCTATGTGAATTTTACATGTGTATATGATATGGTTATGTTGTGTTGCCTAGAATTTGGTATATAGTTTTGTGAATAGATATTCAAATTATTTATTATAGTGTTTTTAAAATTAAAAATACACATATATTGTAAAATCATACATAATGTGTTTATAACTTGCAAATAGTAAATATATTATTTTCAATATTAAATGATTGTTTTATAAAGCAAAATCAAAACTTTATTTAACTAAATTAGAAACGCTAAACTTGTAATAAATTATTTTCACATATTTGCTTGAATCTTATTTTTATTACACTTACCCATATAACATATTTATCACGCGCATTTACTTTTTGCGTGCGGTGCTTATATTTTTCAACCGACATTCGAAGAAAAATTAGTTTCACTGGCGCGCCGAGACGTCCATTAGAGGCTAGCCTCCTTACCGGATTGCCACCGTGAGATATGGAGCGGCGCGGTGGGCCTGGCGGCGGCGCGGTAGGGCCAACGCCTGGGTGAAATTCTACTGCCGCGACAAGTCTCGGCTTGGCGGATAGAGCTCCGACGTGATCTCATGGCGGAATGGAGAGAGCGACTGTTGCAACCCAGCACAGGGCATTCCACTATCTGAGACACCACAGCATCCTAACTTTCCCTTTGACGTAGACCCTCACCGAAAACTACAGTGTTTCGGGAGGTTCCTGCACATGATCGGGTGGGAGAAAACATCTGAGTATCACCATTGTGAGGATTGCATGGAGGATACGGTGGGACATACGAAGGAAGATACTCCGCTTGGGTGGAGCACCGCCGTGTCCGCGTAGGGGCGATCGATGGCGGCGACCTCTCGTGTCTGGCCCTGGTTCGATCCATGGTCCGCAGCGAAAGGGAATAGAAAGACGTCACCTCCTTCTGCGAAGCAATCATGCTGAGAAAGGAGGAGGCGGGAGCGACAGACCTCACGCCCCAGCCTCTGTGGGTGACGCCGCGGGCGTCTGGAGCCGCGAGACAACTCTCAGCTACGTAAATAAGATTTAAGTATAACTGGAACAACACATGTTTTTATGGTGGTTGATGAATTTTGTGCTGTTATCACTATTATTAGTTGTCATTAACCACACTAAAGCTAACTGTTCTGTTCATGGTTGGCGATGTAGCCTTATTAACACTTGTCACACTGTCTGTTTTGCGCATCACCACTGGTGAAAACGTCACACTATTGTTTGAGTTGTACTTTTGCATCGGAGATGAGATCGGCTGATCTCTGGTCAGGCTGATATTCACATCACTCTCCTGTCTTGTTATCGTTGCTGCTACACCGGCCCCAGGCTCAGGAACTGATGTGGCGTCGCCTGAAGGTCTTCGTGTCTGTCTCTTTATTCGCCATTGTTTTACTTTGTATCCAAGGGCAATAAGAACGGTCAGGGACACGGTAACCAATATGCCGTAAATTATATAGTAATGCGGAGTATCATCTAGTGGTCTTTCTTCCAATTTTTGTTTCTTCAAGTTGGAAATCTGCTACTTGATTTCATGGAATTCTGCCGTATGGTTGGCAATTATAATAATGTCTTGTGTAGTTACAGATGTATTCAAAATGTTGTTTAATCGAGATGTTTTCGGAAGTCGGTCCACAGTGGGTTGTATAACCATCTGATTCATATAGTTATGATGACTATGTATTGTAAACATATCGCCTTTCAAAACACAACCTCGACCGATGGTAATGACTCCACTGCCAATTAATTGTTTAGTTACTAATCCGTCTGGGCATAAAATGCGGACTGAGCATTCCTCGCAACACGAGAATAGCCACGAGTCTTGAGTGTGTAACTTGATCCAGTTGTTTTCCATCCACATTCCTTGATTTCACTATGGCAGTAAGTACTTATTGTCATTATTTTGTATATATTTGATTTTACAAATGGATTCACCCATTTTTACTGTGTAAATGGGATGGTTTAATGGGCAGATAAGTTCATTTCCAGCATGCATGGCGCACGATTGTACGTCTTGTTCTGTCATGGGTATAACTGTATCCTTGTTAACATTGACTGCGATGTACTTTGATGCAGTTTGAGTATATACAATATTGGTTCCTTTTTACAGAGGAATAGGGATGATGCTGTCAAGTTCAAATTTATCATGGTTCAAGAGTGGAATCCTGATTTCCATTAGCAACAGTTTGCTTGTCACCCTAGCTTTGATTTGCATTAGTCCATATAAATCTTTGACGTTATTTCCTGGTATCTTGAGTTCGCCGTGAATTTGACTGGAGATTATATTGAGTTGTTGTTGAATTTGATCCGGAGACAATAAATGTGAATTTATTCTACCATGGTAAATGTCAGTTACGGTATCAATTAAGTCATCCTGTAAGCGTTGTATGTGAGAGATTATAATATCAGCCGACATGAGTGCTGTCAACAAATAAACTTTTCGTATAGTAGTTTTAACCTCGTTTTGAAATTGGTGCATGTCAGATGTGATACGTTGCATATGTTCATTGATAGCGATAAAGTTTTTATTCATTACAGCTTCATTTCTTTTTATGATGTTGTTTTCTGCTTCCATTATTGACGTTTGATTTTTGAATAACGAAAATAAGTGATCTTCTCGAATTTGTATAAGTTTGATGTCTTTCTCATACTTTTTAGCAAATCGCTCGTCCAAGACTCCAAATAAACTATTTGCAACGTATCCAATTCCATTAATCAGACTCCTTTTCTTTCTTGATGTTTGTATGTTTGTCAATAAATTGTTACGATGTGTTATTTCTTCTAACTGATTATACAGTTGTGATGCAATAGATGTGAGCATAGGCTCATCTTTACACGGTTTGGTTATTTGCCGAAGGAAATACTCTATGTCAACAATGCTCTGCCAATAGGAGGTCATATTATAGAAAACCACCATTTTCCATTGGTCTTGTACAATACTTATGTCTGCAATTTTGACAAAATACAGAGAGTTCGAATTGTTAAAGGAAATCACGTGTACTGTTTGTTGAAGAGAAGGAGTCACAACTGTCAGCAGTAATAGAAGAGTGGTCACGAGAAAGTTCCGCTTGATTTTTCTCGCAACTCTAGGTTTCATTTTATCAGATTCTTGAGTATTGTCAAATTCTTGAGTATTTTCAGATTTACTTACCGTCTCTTCGTGTACGGGAAGAGGTGACAATTTAATAATTGGTCTTTTCATTGTGCCTGATTTGGTTTTTACAGTCACCACTCGCACAAAACCATCTTTTCCAGGATGCAATTCCATTACTCGTCCGAGAACCCGTTTTGAAGGTGGTAAATTATCTTCTTTTATGAGCACTATGTCATTGATGCAAGTGGCCTTCTTAGGAATATTCCATTTGTATCTTGATTGCAATTGTTGTAAATAGTCTGAAGACCATTTTTTCCAGAATTGTTGATGCATATGTTCTGTTAATTGCCATCTTGTTTTTATGCTGTATGTCTCATAAACTGTCAGGGGTGTAAGATATTCATCTTCTGGGTTTTCTGTCATTGCGTAGAGAGGTCTCGAATTTAAACAAGCTTCGATCTGAGTTAAAAGTGTCGAGAATTCCTCATATGTTAATTTTTGTTCTCCTAGAATTCTTTTAAGGTGATGCTTCATACTTTTTACGGTAGCTTCCCACAACCCACCTGCACTAGGCCATGCTGGTGAATTGAAGTGCCACGTTATGTTCATGTCAGCTATGTCATTTAGAAAGTCTACATTGATCATTTTTTTCCTACGTGGGTAGGCGTGACATACAGTTGTGTTTTTATAGCTCGCCTATTTAATATTTATTTAATATAGTTAAACTCTTATTTTTATTAATTTTATGTATTAATTGGCTGATTTACCCACCTTCGCTCACTATTCCTCAATAAACTCTCCTTCTAACAACAAACAACAACCTTAAACTTCAACTGAAATGGACAGCAAACTTGGGCACAGCATTGATGAGTTGGAGAAGTTATTTAGTTCCCGTATGCGTGACTATGTAGAGAAGCTGCAAAAAGTTTCAGCTGGCACCACTCCAACTCACTCTGACCTGGCATCACTCTCATCCGACTTCTCTGAGTTTAAAAGCTTTGTATGTCAAACACTGTCTCATCTTAAAACTCAAGTTGAGCTGCTTTCTCTTGCTCTGGACAAGCATGAAACTACCATGAGAATAATAAGATAAGAATAAGAATAAGAATTTTTTTATGCCCGTAGTCTTCAATGTCATAATCATTTAGTTATTTACATCTCGTTGACAGCGTTAGCGTTTTGACATTGACATGTTGATGTGACATTTGTTTTTGAATTTGTTACCGTCTTACTCTTGTCTCTGTTATTCTCGTTATGCTTACTGATGTTTGTGATTTTACTTAGTACCGGTTTTTAGTTTAATTTATTTTTTATGCGAATTAAGTTGTTAGTCTCTCATATACAGCGACTAGGTGAGTTAAATAGCCTAGAAATTAATTAATTTAGCTTTTATTTTCTATATATTTTTTTTATATATTGTTTTTGTATTCTACTTTGTTATTTATATATTAATATATTTATATGTCGGAGCGCAGAGCGGGTAAGGGGTGGTTGGTTGGCTCAGGGGCTCACAATCATCGTCAGAAGGGTAATTATCAATCGATTGTTCATCATGTATTGTCTTTCTGTATACTTTGTGGATGAACTGTCTGTACACGTTGTGGGCAAAAGAAACGCGCGAGGCAAGTACAAATCACTATAATCACAATCACTTGTTACTTAAACTTATTTAACAATATTGTTCACTAATTATAAAAGTCTAAATATAACTAATAGTCTAGGTTTCTTTGTTAAATGAATTAGAAGGGCGAAACGAGTCCACAGGTCGCGCTCAGTCTATCTCGTGGTCTGAATGGAACTCACTGACCAACTGAATGATTAACTCAATTGCACTGAATCAACTGTATGAGCCAACTGCCTCGAATCAACTCTATAATGCGAATGATTTTTGATCCAGGCTGCTCTGGTATTAAATACCTTATCGTCTTAAAACATTCTCACGGGAAAGCTAAACCGACCCCCGGCCACGTTCGACGCAATTAAGATCACGTCGTCGCCTTTCTTATCCAAATCAATTATTCATTACTTAATATAAACAATATCAATAAGTTATGGGCGCTTAACTATCGAGGACCACCATGATCTTGAGGGCTTGACGAGGTGCGACTAACACCTTCGTCGCACGCTGATAAGGACTGGGCGAGGTGTGAGCTGACACCATCGTCTCGCGCCGACATATATATATATATGTAATATGTTAGATGATACGGGAGTAAATAACGCACAATTTGATTTATCTAAAAATAGAAATGTTTAATGTTATTATAAAATTAAATCACTCAAATTAATTGAGATCAAATATTTGCACATTGTGAAATATCTACTAACCTAAAAATAGAAAAATCGACAATTAAAGGTTTTTTACTTCCAATATTTTAGTAGATTGACACTGTATTACTATACTTATTTAAACTAGCAATTTAATGAAATTTAATTCTATTCCTTATTATTATTAGACAATGAGAAATAAATCACTTCACGACATTCTCTATCTCGAGTGTGCTATCTGTCACTGTCATTCTTCGTGTGCAACGTCATACTTGTTAGGCGGCGTACACATACTCGTATATTGAGCTACGTACACAACATACAGTATACAAAGCTTACATCTCCCCCCCTCAAAAAGTGCAAATTAGCTGGGGTTAATTTGAGTAATCAAACTGGGGAATGAGCTTTGTCACATGGTACAATCCCAAGGACCTTTTATTCTTTCCAGTGTTGATTCTACATAGTGAATCTGATATCATTTCTTCGATCTCAAAAGGACCAATTCTAATTTCATCCATTTTAGATCTGTTTAACTTATTACAGTCCATTATGTAAACCATATCACCTTTTTTAAACTTGTAATCTATTCTATTTTTGTCAAAAATGGCCTTGTTCAATTCATGTGATTTTTTTGATCTGAGAAATGCTATATGTCGGTCTTTTTCCAGTTCTCCGGGTTCCATTTGTTTTTTTTTTAGGTTCATAGGTAGTACATCTGTTGGTTCTCCACTTAAAAGATATAGAGGCGAATAACCTGTCACTGTATGGTTTGTTGAGTTGTAGGCTTTCACACAGTCCATTGCCACGGTTGTCCAAGCTGTTCTTTTTTCTTCGCTATTCAAGGCACATCTAATCCTATTTACCAGCGTCTGGTTCAACCTCTCATTATGACCATTTGAAAAAGGAGCATCCACTGCTGTAAAAATTAAATTAACAGAGTGGTCCTTTAAATATTTCTTAAACTCTTTTGAATTCAGTGCTGGATATTGGTCGGAGAGCAATATCTCAACTTCATTGTCCTTGATCACTTGATCTACCAGTTTTATAAAGTCCTTAGTCAGTTGTGTCTTCGAGCATAAAATGTAAGCATACCGTGTGAAATGATCAATTAACAAGTGTAGATACTTTTTTGAAGACCTGTTGCCACCAAATCCTCCTACAGTGTCTATGGACATGATTTGGAAAGGTTTTTCTGCCGGTCCTAATTGTGACATGAGTCCATAATTTCTATTTAATCGTGATTTGTTTTTTATACAAACTTCACATTGACGGCAAATCAACTTTATATTATCCAGTAGGTTTGGTGCTGTGTAGAAAGGTCTTATTTTAGAATCGATCTGATTTATTCCTACATGACAGAA
This sequence comes from Pyrrhia umbra, assembly GCA_963891755.1. Classification (NCBI taxonomy): domain Eukaryota; kingdom Metazoa; phylum Arthropoda; class Insecta; order Lepidoptera; family Noctuidae; genus Pyrrhia; species Pyrrhia umbra. The sequence goes on from OY982917.1 coordinate 11,422,148, forward strand.
ATGCTCATGCACCTTTTTTATTAATATCTTACTGTAGTCTTCGGACAAAACGATTTTTTTTTTCTTGTTGTTCCATTTGTAATATATACCATCTTCTCTAATAATACTATGTTTGTTCTTTATGTTTGGATTTGTGTTCTGGTCTTCCAATATTTCCTCAATCCTTACAATATTTACTGTTTTTAAGTTATCTTCTTCGTTTTCGTGGCATCCTGTGTATGAAGGATTTCTGCTTAAGCAGTCTGCTTCTGTATTGTTTATACCTGGGTTGTATTTTATTACAAAGTTGTATTGTGATAGGTAATGAGTCATGTCTCCCAGTTCATCATCTGTTCTGTTTTTTATGTTTAAATTTTCTAGCGGCTTGTGGTCCGTATAAATTGTGAATGAGTTTCCTATTAGCCAGTGTTGCCAAAATTTTAAACTTTCTTTTATGGCTAAGCATTCTAAAAATATGGCTTTCTTCTTTTTTTGTGATTCATTTAACTTCTTTGAAAAGTACGCCACTGGTTTGATTTCTCCACATTTCTGTGTTTGTTTTAGTATTGCACCAATTCCTTTTATACTTGCATCAGTATATAAAAAAAGTTGGCGCCTCTCGGTCGAAAATAGCCAGAATTGGGGCAGAGCATAAATTATTTTTTATTGTTTGGAAAGCTTTTTCACAATCAGCTGACCAAACGAAATTGACATTTTTCCTAAGTAGATTGTGTATAGGGTCAAGAGTTATTGCAGCATTAGGAATATATTTATTATAAAAATTTACTTTACCTAGAAATTTGTTTCTTGTTTTGTGGTACTGCAAATTCTGCTATAGATCTGAGGTTATCTTTCAAAGGTGTGATTGTATTATCTTTTAATGTCCCAAGAATTTTACAGACTGTGCTGCAAATTTACATTTTGTTAATTTCAGACGGAATCCTTCTTCAGCAATTGCATCCAGCAGTTTTGATACATGGTCCATATGTTCATTAAAAGTTTTCGAACACACCATTATATCATCGATGTAGTTCATCACAAAATTTGACAGGTTATGTTTTTTTATTATATTAGACAGGATTCTTTGAAAAATTGCCGGAGATGTTTTGAGTCCAAAGGGAAGGCAAGTCCATTGATAATGACCTTCTTGTGTAACAAAGCCTGTCTTTTCTCTGTCGCTGATCCTCAATGGTTTCAAAACCAGAAAGCAGAATTAATGTCAAGAGTAGTAAAATACTTACAGTTAATCGTTTTCACCATTAGATCCTCTATTAGAGGAAATGGCTGTGGCTGTGGGATAATAATCTTATTAAGATCTCTAAAGTCGATACATAATCTTGACTTTTTTCCTTCATCCCTCTTGAATGCCAATGTTACTGGTGCTGCGAATGGGCTATAAGATTCTTCAATTAATTCATTCTTTAGCAATTGTCCAATTTGCTTCTCAATTTATTCTTTATCATCTAAGGAGCATCTATATGGTCTTTTTAAGCAATATTTATCTACTTGTAAGTCTATAAACGCTTCATAATTTTTCACTTGGCCTACATCGTATTTATCTTTGGCAAATATGTGTTTATAGTCATTTAATAATGCACTAATTTTCATTCTTTGGTCATGTTCCAAGTAAGTAGTATCTATATCAAATTGATTCACATCTATGCCTCATTGAAATTTATTTCATAATTAAATAATTCTGACTTAAACTCTCTGGTTTCAATTTCTTGATTACTATATTTTTTATCTTCAGTGGGGCTGATATATTTATTTGCACTTGGGTTGGCATTTTTCTGAAGTTGGATGTTTAAATTCCCATCATGGGTCAACCCAAACCGCTTTATTGTATCCAGTCCCAAAAGCAAATCATGAGTGAAGTTTTTATCATTGCAAATAAATGCATTTATTTCCTTTTCAATATCCAGTATTTTTCCATTTAATCTTATTAAACCTGTTGTTTTTCCCCCACCACTAATTGTGTTGAATTTATTTTCAAAGTAATTTTTCTTTGAATTTGTTACTTTTATTAATTTGGAATTTATTAAGGTTATATTTGAGCCAGGGTCATAAATACCTGTGCATTTCAGTGTATCATTCAGTATAACCTCAACTTCTATTAGTGGGGGAATATTTAGTTTTTTGTATCCTGAAATTGATCAATCTCCAACATCAAGTTTTTGCAATGTTTTACACTGTTAGTACTGTTCTTGTCTTCTTTGAACCAGCACAAATCTTCAGAGTGAAATCTGTTTTTCTTTCCCATTTTGTAACATATTTGACAAGGTGTCTTTTTTTTACATTCCACTTCTGATTTAGTGAAGCCTTTCTTCTCAGTAAAATGTTTTTGTACATTTTTATTCTGATTTTCATGCATCCGTAGGGCATTAAACAAAAAAGTTGGGTCTATCACTTCTTGTCTATCTAGTTTACTTGTAATATAAGTTGGCAATCCTGTGACAATTAAGTCGGTAAGAGTTCTGGTATCTATATCACTATTATATTCTAGTAACAATCTCTGCTTTTTCAGTGCATATTCCAGCAGAGAGCCATTTAAATGTTTAAAACTAAGTGCATACATTACAGAGGACCAACTTTTATCTGCAAACGTGTTTAGAAAACTCTCTTGCCATATTTTCCACTGCGAGTTTAAACTGTGTTTAATTAACATAGACTCATACCAGTCACTTTCCGAGTCATTCAAAAATAATCTCAAAGCACTTATTTTTTCTGTATCATCATTTAAATCAAATCTTGCACATTCACTTTCAAAACTTTGCAACCATTGTTTGGCATTAGTGATCTTGTTATCAAACTTCTTTAAAACAAATTTTTCATTTAATTTGCTTAAATTGTTACTTTTTTCTTTGTTGACATTAGATTTATCACTTAATTTCTCTAAAATTTCCAATAATTTTCCATCTGTAATAGATTGGCTAGTGACTTTAGTCATTTCTTGTAATAAATAATCATTAAACACCATATTTCCAGCATCATCTTCGTATACTGCTACAACATCACTTGGCACGGACATCCACACCTTTCTATTATGACCTCTTCTCTGTAATGTTTTTTTTATTTTCAAAAATTCTGGTAACTTTAGCAATAAAATAAAATAAAATAAAATAAAATAATCTTTATTTCGGATAAGTAACATCCATATGAGTTAGTAGAGTAAACACAATGATAACTTATACCTATGTTAGTAAAAACTTATTATCTATTTGAGAACCAGGCTATTGTTCAAAATGCATCTTCGAACAACATCACCTAACAAAGGAGAATCGTACCTCCCCGCAATGATCTTCAGGATGGAGTTGGAGCCTACCCGCACTCTGCAGAGCAAGGAGGCAGATTTCTGTCTGATGATGGCGTGGAAGCCATCAACGTGTGCTTGAGCAAACATACCTGATGCACTGCAGAATCGGGGCAACCCCATCAACATCCTGAACCCGTTATTATATTGGACCCGTAGGGCGCTGATAGCCCGCTGAGTATAGTTGGTCCATAGGCTGCACGTATACAACACTTGGCAATAAGCTTTAAAAAGCGTTATTTTGACTGCCTTGCTACAGCGTGTGAACCTACGAGCCAACATGTTACATCGGACTGTCAGCGCCCTGCGCTCCCTCTCAATATCTACTTGGTCATTAAGGTCATCGGTTACATAATGCCCCAAGTACTTGAACCGGTACACTCGCGATATCTCATTCCCATTGAGTTTAATCGGGGGCACATACTCAGGACATTTAGCACCGCCAACCCTAAAGACCAATAATTCGCTTTTTTTAACATTATAAACTAAGCCATGCTCACGAGCATACATCTCACAGCAATTAAGCAGCTCTCTAAGCGCCCTAACCGTAGGGCTCAGCAGCACCATATCGTCAGCGTAGCTGATGTTGTTGACACTCACATCATCAATGCGACATCCAATTTTCTTACTGCTGAGCTCGACAATTAGATCGTTTATGTAGAGGTTAAACAGTTTTGGCGACGTAATCCCTCCCTGTCTTACCCCACACTCTAGCCCATATGACACAGACAGCCCATCGGCCCATTTCACACTGTTTGTCTGGTTGTAATACCAATACTGGAAGATACGCAACAGCTCTGCCGGCACTTTTCTCTCCCTCAGCTTCTGCCACATAACCTCGTAAGATACAAGGTCAAAGGCACGTGAGAGATCTAAAAAGCAGGCATACACTGGCGTTCGACGTTTTGTGTAGTATTGCACTGTATATTTGAGGCTGAGAATCGCACTTTCAGTGCCAAGATCGTTACGAAAACCAAACTGTGCATCATGTAATTTTAACAAGCTATCTAACCGCGCGTCCAGCAGACTGTCTAGTACCTTCGCGATAATAGTAGCCAGGGAGATGGGTCGATAGTTACACTTATCAGCCACGTCACCAGTTTTGTTCTTAATAATAGGCACAACAATAGTTTGCAAGAGATCACAGGGAAGGTATGAGTGACACATACATAGTGAGTAAAACATAGCAAGCACTCTAGCTATGTGAGGACCGGCATGCTGCAAGTGCTCAATACTTAAACCATCGTGACCTGGGGACTTCCCTCTCGTCATTTTCTTAATGGTTCTTGATACTTGCTTGGCCGTAAAACGAACTAGATCAGTATCACGACAGCATCCGTCATCGAGCACTCGCAGCGAAGAGCCCAGCGGTGACTCCACTTTAAAGTGATCCATAAACATATTGGCGATGCTGTCCGGCTGATCTGCACCACCTACACTCGCCGGAAGGCTAGGCCTAATATCAAACGTTTTGGTAGCCTTCCAGAACTTCTGAAAATTATTGGCTTTATGTAGAGAGGTGACAATATTAAGCTTAATTTGTTCTTGGTGGGTCTGACACCACGCCAATTTACTTTTAAACACCTTTCGAGTCAGGCACATGTCATTATAGACATCACCAGAAGTTGGTTTATTGTGCCATAGCCATAGCTTATATTTAAGCCTCGCCGTTGCGTGGGCGTCTCGCACGTGCTTGTTCCACCCAACAATACGGCCAACATGTCTATGAACCTTAGTTTCTACTTTGCTTTGTACCGCGGCTTCTGACAAAATAGTAACAATACTTTTATACATATTGTCAAGAATTACCCTATGGTCAGTATTATCGCAGTGACTATTACTGCACAGACCAAGTTCCCGAGGGTAATCAATCAGCTTTAACTTACTATTACATACATCATAGTAAACCTTTATTTGGTCGCTAGCCCGCTCGCCCCAAATTACTCTATTACGAGATGTTTTATGGTCTATTATTAACTTAGGTTTAATCTTATCTAACCTACACTCAGTAAATATAGGACAGTGATCAGACCAGAATACATCGTGCACAATACCTATCTCAGTCACCGTTAACCAAGCAGACTGTGTGACGACACAATGGTCGAGCCATCGCCTACAACCGTGCGCGTCACTGACAAATGTATAGCTACTTGACTCTAATCCTAATTTCTCAATGTCCGCACACCTCCACTTTTGTTCGTTACAAAATTCTAAGAGTTCACTACAAAATGACTCACCGGGATGTGCGTTAAAATCACCAAGCATGTAGACTGTCTCAACATTACTAGCTTCGACAATCGCACTCACTTCACTTAGACACTCTGTAAATTCCGACAGATTTTCACTTGATTCAGTCGGCATGTAAACACTGAATACTATTATGCACCTGTCCTCGAGTGACACCTTAATCGCTGTTAAACGATCACTGACACAGCTGATTACCGTCACTGATTCATAGGCTTGCTTACGCCATAGGATCGCAACACCACCATACGGTCGCCCCCTCAATAATCCAGCAGAGGTGTCAACCGCTGACTTTCCTGTGTACTCGAATTCGCTATGAATTTGTCCAAGATAGGGTATATCATGTGGAAGCAGCCATGTTTCCTGGAGAGCAACTATATCAGCTGACTGGCACAGAAAATTAACTGCTTCAACTGACCGCTTCACCGATTTGCAATTAAAACTTACAAATTTACTCGTTTGATAATTGCTACTATTCATTATTTATTTTTGTCAATATTTGCTTAGTTATGCCAGCCTTCATCTTGTAGGTTTCATATACAAAACGTCTGAAAGTAATTCCATCGGGCCATAATTCATTATCTAGAAATAGTTCTAGTTTCGTTTTGGGGACATACAATTTATAGGAGTTGTACCTCTTTTCTGTTTTTCTATTAATTTTAAACAAAGTTACATCTTCTTGTGTGCTTTCTTTAATATAGGCAATAATGTCACTCTCATTCGTAGTTTTACATACATTCGATATGAACAATGGAACCTTGATGATAGCTGCCTTAAATTTCCCATCTGGACCTACGTTCGCTTTTCCCATCTTTCCATGAGATGAGGGCTTCATGTGCTTCTTATTCGTAACAATATTCCATTTTCCCCCTACTATTTTCTTACACTCGTTACTCGCCTTTAGTACATCAGCCATCGACTTATGCTCATTCCTTTGCGGAACAGGTGAAACATTAGTGGGAACGTTCTCGCTAATGAGATTAGAGCTCGCGGTAGGGGTACTGCATTGTTTATTTGACCGGTTGTCGTCGTAGGTGACTCGTTGTTGTGCGTCACCAATGTGATCAAGCCGCTGCGCGAGCGAGACAGCATCGCACTGATTTATGCTACCTGTCATGCTCGCACCACCAGCTGATTGTTCCGCCTTGTTAACGGTTTCTGGAGCAGATAATAGTTTTTTCTTTCCACCCACATATTTTGGAAAATAATCACTAATGATCGATTGTGACCCCGATTTCGGGGATTCATCATTGTTTTTTGGAATTGCATGCTGTTGTAAAGCCATTGGACCACTGTCAAAGTTGTTTATGTCTTCAACAAATGCGCCTCGCCTTCTGTTAATAAAGTCAAAGTTGTTGTGTACAATTGAGGCACTCTTTAGATTGTCTAAATCCGTTCTTAACTCCAGTAGTTGAGACGCCGTCGCACAGTCATTCTTTAAGGCTTTGATATCCGCTTGTAGTACGATAATATCCTTCAATAGTTTCGTCGCGTCTATATGGTCAAATGTAACCGGTGGCAGTTTTTGCAGATCACGCGCAACGAAGATGGGTACTATCTCTGGATCAGTGACTTTCAGAAGGCATATAATATCCTCGATGTCCCGTGCACTTTTGCCTTTATTTTTACGAACTTTTCGTTTTGAGTTTGGCACTGAATCAAAAAGCAATGTCTTTGCCGCCACAATTTCACTGTCTGCAAAAGTATCACTGCATATCCGAGTGAGGGCGATCTCATCCATAACATCCGCCTTGTTTTGTATAAAAGCTAATAGCTCATTTATCACTATATTACAATTTGCACATTTGACAATATCTGACGCCATTGCGCCTATAATAATTGCAATTACGCTTGTAGTACGTACGCTCACATTCGCGCGCGAACGACGACTGAGGAGACAATTGATGGTGGTGTTTTGCTGCTTGGAAACATGGCGGTATGAGATATGTTATTCCATCCTCTTTTGTTATTGATTTTATAATTATGATGTTATTCTTCGGATCTTCATCTGCTGCCAGCTCAACTTCAAATTGTAATCTTGCCATGATCCACTATTATCCAATCAAAATCTGACAATTGTCGATTTGTAATATGTTAGATGATACGGGAGTAAATAACGCACAATTTGATTTATCTAAAAATAGAAATGTTTAATGTTATTATAAAATTAAATCACTCAAATTAATTGAGATCAAATATTTGCACATTGTGAAATATCTACTAACCTAAAAATAGAAAAATCGACAATTAAAGGTTTTTTACTTCCAATATTTTAGTAGATCGACACTGTATTACTTTACTTATTTAAACTAGCAATTTAATGAAATTTACTTCTATTCCTTATTATTATTAGACAATGAGAAATAAATCACTTCACGACATTCTCTATCTCGAGTGTGCTATCTGTCACTGTCATTCTTCGTGTGCAACGTCATACTTGTTAGGCGGCGTACACATACTCGTATATTGAGCTACGTACACAACATACAGTATACAAAGCTTACATATATTTTAAATTCTATGAGTGATAGCTGTTCTAATGACAGTTTTGTTTCGTGTTCTTCATCTTTAAACAGTTTTCTTAGTGCAGACAGTGATACTTCAGTTCCTTTGACTTTGGGTGATCAAATCTCTTCGCTTCTTTCTCCTTATCCTAATAATTTCAATATAGCTCATATTAATGCTCAAAGTGTTCCTAGCCATTATTCCAACCTTCTGGCATCCATAGACAGTGCTCATCTTGATGCTTTGTTGATATCCCAGAGTTTTCTTAAACCTTCTCTGTTATCTACGCACTTTGCCCTCCCTGGCTTTGTTCTTGTCCGAAACGATAGAACGAGGAAAGGGGGTGGCGGTGTTGCGATCTATATATGAGCTGATGTTCCGTATAAGATCATCAGTGTTTCACCTTCGCTGTACTCGGAATCGGCAGAGCATCTATTTCTTGAAGTATCCCTTAATCACACTAAATTGCTCCTTGGAGTTCTTTACAGCCCTAACCTCAACATTAATTATTTTGATTCTTTTGACACTCTTCTTAATGATTTTTCTCCCTTATACGAGCACGTAGTTTTGATGGGTGATTTTAATACTTGCCTTTTAAAGAATGACAGTCGAGCTCATAAACTTCAATCTCTCCTTTCTTCTTTCAATCTTAGTATCTTACCTCTTTCTGCTACTCATAATTTTCCTAACTGCACACCTTCGTTGCTGGACCTTATGATTGTTTCTAAGACCAGTAATGTCTCTTTTCATGGACAGCTTACAGCCTGTTTTTCCTACCATGATTTCATCTTTTTATCTTATAGGATTCGTCCTCCTAAGCGAAAGCCTCATTATCTTTTCCTTCGGAATAACAAGGGCATAGATTTGGAGGCATTGAAGTGTGATGCTGATCTTATTGACTGGACATCTATTTTTGAGAGTACCTGTATTAATGACATGGTTGACTCATTTAATTATAATATACTGCGTTTGTTTGACAGCCATGCACCTACCCGTCGGGTCAAAGTTAGGAATATTCCGGCTCCTTGGCTTACTCCTGCCATAAAGGAATTGATGGCTAGTAGAGACATGGCTAAGCGGAGGTTGAAGCGTAGTCCGTCAGAGCGCAACCTTATTGCCTATAAAGTGTTGCGTAATCGCTGCAGTCGAATGTGTAGAGATGCAAAGAGACGCTACTTCCATAATTCTCTTGATAACCGTAACTCTTCTGAGGTATGGAAATTTCTGAAAACAATTGGCATCGGTAAAACTACAGCCGCTTCCTGTGGGGACACTGACGTGTGTGCTCTCAACAATTATTTCTCCTGTCCCCCTGTCCGTTTAGATCCGCACGTCAGAACCTGTACACTGGACAGGCTTTCTAGTTTTCTATTCCTACTCATACTCCTCCACTATCTTTTTCTGATTAAATTCGTTGCGGGTTCCAAGACAGTAAAAAAAAAAATCTCTCTGGGACTCGTCGAGCTTCATTGCCTCGACATTTTCTTGTGGTCGCCACTGTTGATTCTGGCTTTCAGGAGTTGCAGTGGTTGGGAATGTGTGGCGGGCTTGTCCAAATAAAAAAAAAAAAAAAAGGCTTTCTAGTTTGCCGATGCCACAGTGTCCTTCGTTTGAATGGAGTGCAGTGACCGAGGCTGATGTAATGAAGTCTATCCGTGCAATCTCCTCTAATGCAGTTGGTAACGACAATATGTGCTCAAGAATGATCTCTTTGACTCTTCCCTCAGTGCTTCCTGTGTTGACTCATATTGTTAATTTTTCCTTACTCTCCGGTTCCTTTCCTGAGTCCTGGAAAGAAGCAATTATTATTCCATTACCTAAAATTTCTAACCCTTCTACTTTGTCCGATTTTAGACCTATTTCTATCCTTCCCTACCTTTCTAAAGTTCTTGAGCACCTGGTCCAGCATCAACTTTCTACTTTTCTCACTAGTAATGGACTTCTTAGTCCTTACCAATCTGGTTTTCACCCTGGTCACAGCACTGTAACCGCACTTGTGAAGGTAACCGATGACATCCGCCTTGCGATGGAAAATAAATCTCTCACCTTGCTTGTTCTTCTTGATTTCAGCAGTGCCTTTAACTCTGTTGATTTCGATATCCTTCTGGGAATCCTTAAATCTATCAATATTTCTTCTACCACTCTAAGTTGGTTTAATTCCTATCTAAGGGACCGCACGCAGTGTGTTCGCCTTGACGACTTATCTTCCGACTGGTGCAACCTTACTGCGGGTGTACCCCAAGGTGGCGTGTTCTCTCTCCTCTTCTCTTCTCTGTTTTCATTGACTCGGTCACTAGGGTCATTTCTTCCAATTTCCATCTCTACGCAGACGACTTGCAGCTTTACAGGCATTTCTCATGCTCGGATGCCGTAACTGCCGTTACAGCCATGAATCATGACCTGAATATGATTGGCGATTGGGCGCAGTCTTTTGGGCTGCAAATCAATCCCAGGAAGTCTCAGGCCATGATCATTGGCAGCAGATACATGCGGAACAGGCTTGATGTTGCGTCCCTACCACCTCTCTGTCTGAATGGGATTCAGATTGACTACGCTAAAACGGCTAAAAACTTGGGTGTCATAATTGACTCTGACTTATCTTGGTCTGCTCAGGTCGCTGAAGTCAGTCGTAAAATGCACTTCACTTTTCATACGCTGAAATGTCTCCAGAACTTTTTGCCCTTAAATACCAAAATCTCACTTGCTCAGACTCTCATTCAACCCATCATAGACTACGCCGATGCCTGTTATCTGGATGCCACGGAGGAGCTCTTAAATAAGCTTGAGCGGTTGCAAAACATATGTATTCGTTTTATTTTTAACCTCAAAAAGTATGATCATGTCTCTCATTTTCGCATGAATTTCAAGTGGCTCCCCATTCGTCTTCGCAGGAATACTCGCATTTTGTGTCTTCTTTTTAATATCCTGTATAACCCTAAAACTCCTTCCTTCCTGCGGGAACGCTTTTCCTTTGTTCGTTCACCAGATGCGCCCTGCAGGTCTCACCTCAAATCCCTCCTCAAATTCCCCTCCCACTCCACTAACTTTTACTCATATTCCTTCACAGTGCAAGCGGTACGACTGTGGAATTCACTTCCGCCTGAACTAAGGAACTGCCAAACTGTTGCTTCTTTTAAACGTAAAGTTAAAGATCACTATCTTTCCTCATCTTCATAGATGCATATTATGTATTGTATATTTATATATTGAGTATTTATTTATTGTTGTTTATAGTTTATTCTATTTATACATGTATTATTTATGTAAAGTTTATGTTGTATGGTGTTACTAATATTATTACTTTCTTTTTCTACACAGTCTGTCTACATCTCTTATTTTAACTCTCCTATCGCAGGCCTACTGGAAGAGACTTCTTAAGAAATAAGTAGTGCCTTTGTACAATGCTTTCCTATTCCTTCTTCTTTTCTTTTATTCTGTGTACATAAATTGAAAAAAATAAAAATCATCTGTAAGGCCTCTTGATATTCTTTCTTGAGAACACGGGAAGCTCCAATAAAGTTCGTCCCATTGTCACTATAAACATGTTTGGGAACGCCTCTTCTAGAACACATTTTCTTAAAGGCGGCGAGGAACGTTGGAGTGCTCAGGTCAGATACGAGCTCCAAATGTACGGCCTTGGTTGCAAAGCACACAAATACCGCAATGTATCCTTTTGTCATTTTTATTCCTCTGCCTTTATTCGCCTTCACCTCCACATGTCCGGTGAAGTCAACCCCGGTGTGAGTAAACGGACGTGACGGTGTCACTCGAGGTTCTGGTAGATTAGCCATCAATTGATTTTGTTGTACGTTGCTAAATCGACAAAACGTTATGCAGCGACGAATATGTTTTTTGACTGTTACATATCCGCTTATAATCCAGAACTTCTGTCGTAAATACATCAAGGTAAGTCTAGGACCTCCATGAAGTGTCGTTTTATTTGCCTGGTTAATAAGTAATTCTGTCAGTCTTGATGTTTTTGGAAGTATGATGGGATGTTTAGTCTCGCTTGCCTAGTTTGAATATTCCAGTCTTTCACCAACTCTCAAAATGCCGTGTTTATCTATGAACGGATTTAGTTTGAGTAGACTACTACTGATCTTTACCGATCCTGTTCGTTGTATTTGTGCAATGTCATCATGGTATTCTTTAACTTGTGTCATCCGAATAAATATGTTATATGCATTTTCTATTTCAGACGATGTCAGGTAATTGTTGTCATTAATCGTTTGTGACTCACACCTTGTCCTTTTCACACGATATTGAGTGTTTGTTATGAAACGCGATACCCAAGACACGACACGTGCCGCATGAGTAATTGAGCTGTATTTTTCTAATATGTTTTCAATAAGTTGATATTTTAATTGTACAGTCATTACTGTATGATCTCTTTTGATCTCAATCTCAGGGTCTGCTATGGTAAGAGTATTTTCTTTAACGTCATCCTTTAGCCACGTAGGTCCCCTCCACCACAATAAGTGCTCTCTCAGCTGGGAAGGGTTAAGGCCTCTAGTTGCACAGTCTGCTGCATTGTCAGATGATTTTGTATGTCTCCATTGTACTGCGGGAATAACTGCTGTAATTTGTTGAGTACGATTAGCCACGAACACATTCCAACGTGACGGATTCCCATGCAACCATCCAAGCACCACCATGGAATCTGTCCAAGCATACGTCTGTGCATGAATTTTATTTATTGCAAAAGTTTGTAAGACCTTTGCAACCAGTTTTGTCAATAATAGGGCTCCACAAAGTTCTAAACGTGGTAATGTCAGTTTTTTCTTTGCAGGCGCTAATTTTGTTTTAGTTGCTATAAGTTGTATGGAACTCTGTTGAAACTCATTTTGCGTTTTGGCATAAATGACACATGCGTATGCCTTTTCTGAAGCATCACAAAATCCATGTATTTCGATGTTAGTTTCTGATGTACCAATCCATCTCGGTATCTCAAGGCGGTTGATATTGTCCAGGTCATACCTAAGTAACTTCCACTCTTCCTGGATTTCTTGAGGAACTGTATCATTCCAGCTTATATCGGTGGACCACACGCGTTGAAATATTAGCTTCGCTTTTAATGTAATAGGCGATAACCAACCGAGTGGATCAAAAATCTTCGATATGTCAGACAACATAGAACGTTTTGTATATGTGTCGATTGCACGGTCAATTTTGTTTTGATATGTAAATGTGTCAGTGACCGGACTCCATCTAAGTCCAAGTGTTTTAGTGGAGTCAGCATTCTTGAAGTCCAATACCGATGGATTTAATTGGTTTTCTGTCAAATGCATTAATAGCTCCGGCGTGTTACTTGACCATTTCTTAAATTAAATCCTGCCCCATACAACATGTCAATTACTTCTGCTTGGATTTTTTTGGCTTGCTCTACTGTATGAGCTCCACTTAATAGATCGTCAACAAATAAGTCATTTTCCAAAATTTTGGCTGCAAGGGGATATTTGTGCGCGTCATCGATTGCTAACTGTTTTATCGTCCTCATTGCTAAATATGGCGCTGCTTTTGTACCATACGTTACTGTACAGAGTTGGTATTCTTCTAGCGGTTTCGTTGGTTGGTCCCGCCAGACAATTTTTTGCAGATGTTGTTGATTCTCTTGAATCAGCACCATACGATACATTTTTTCGCAGTCTGCAGTGAATGCAATTTTATATATTCGCCATCTCAGAAAAAGAGACAGGATATCTTGTTGGAGCTTCGGACCACATTCCATCAGATCATTCAGACTGAACCCTGATGAAGTTTTGCTTGACCCATTAAATACAATTCTAAGCTTGGTTGTAATAGTGTCATTTTTAATTACTCCATGATGTGGAAGTATGCAGCTTGATTTCGTCTTAGTAACACACTTTTTCATGTGTCCCCTGTTAATATACTCGTCGATAAATCGTTTATAATTGTCATATAACTTGTCGTCTTTTTGGAACCTCTTTTCCTGCTGTTTAAACTGAGCCACTGCTTGTGGTTTGCTATCTCCCAGCTTACCTTCAAACCCTTCCTTCATTGGCAATCTCACTTCATATCTTCCACTAGGTAAGCGTCGCGTTGTTGTCATAAATAAATTTTCGCAGAATTGATCTTGCTGTGTAAGGTTTTTCATTTCAGTGTCAGATGGAATGTCTTCTATCTCCCAATAACTGGCAATGTCGTCTATGTTATTAATAACGACATGACAATTAAACGATGGTGTAATATTTCCTGGTAGAATCCAACCCATTTTTGTCTGCTGTGCAATGGGTTCTTGTGACGAACCTTTAACGAGTCCATTCATTATTATTTCTGAATATATTTTTGCATCAAACAAAATGTCAACCGGCTTCGATATGTTAAATTCAGGATCTGCAAGTGGAAGGTTACTGATATGCCTGTAATGAGCAGTATCGAATGAATTGTTCGGCAGATGTTTAATCATTTTTGGCATAATCAGAACATCAGTATTAAATGTGTAATCGTCATGAATCGATTTGCACTGAAGGTTCATTTTCCCTTTACATTTGTTTGATAAAGTACCGACGCCAGAAATCATACCGTCAAATTGTTGTCTAGGTAATCCTAATCTCTGTGCCGCATTCTCTTTAATCAACGATATTTGTGAACCCTGATCGAGAAGCGCTGTCAATTTAATAAATTGTCCATCTTTGCAAAACACAACCTTGACCGATGGTAATGACTCCACTGCCAATTAATTGTTAAGTTACTAATCCGTCTGGGCATAAAATGCGGACTGAGAATTAAATTATGTATATAAAATAAATGTACGTTCGTCCGTACATTTAGTTTTATCATTCTCTTATTTTAGAAGTTATAGGGGGGGGGGGGGACACATTTTACCACTTTAGAAGTGCCTCTCGCGCAAACTATTCAGTTTAGAAAAAAATGATATTAGAAACCTCAATATCATTTTTGAAGACCTATCCTTAGATACCCCACACGTATGGGATTGATGAAAAAAAATTTTTTGAGTTTCAGTTCTAAGTATGGGGAACCCCCAAAATTTATTTGCTTTTTTTTCTATTTTTGTGTCATAATCTTAAAGCGGTTCACAGAATACATCTATTTACTAAATTTCAACAGTATAGTTTTTATAGTTTCGGAAAAAAATGGCTGTGACATACGGACGTACAGACAGACAGACACGACGAATCTATAAGGGTTCCGTTTTTTGTCATTTGGCTACGGAACCCTAAAAATGGGAATAGGCATGGTCCAAAGCATAACCATGGTAAACATAGTGTAAAACAGCATGGAAACTAAAAAATATTTGCAGCGGTCATTTTTTCTGCATCGATGAAGCGTTAGGGTTGTACTAAATATATTATACATATATTCTGCAAAAAAAAATAATTAAATGTTTATTATAACATTTATTAGAGTGTATAACAATCGAAAAAAATAATTTAAATTATTTTTACCAACCTAAAATATTAAGAAAAAAAAGTTGAGATATAATAAGAGTTTGTTTATTTCAAGTAAAACGGAGACGGCTCTCAAAAGCACCGTAAGTACTGGGATAGCTGTATTAATACACATACGCGCAACGAAAGGGAAAAATTAATGACATCTTACGGTGTATTCGTTGTTAGTAACTATCTCTCAGTTACGTTGAAATCGTTAGTTACGTTGCGATTGATTGCTGCATGCTTATTGGTCAAGCTGGTCAATGGAATTAGGTCAATTGCCTTCATTTCATATTGCCATTTCTGAGCGCGGGTAACGCATCTTTAGTTTCATCTATCATTGTTATAATTCATGTAAATAAATTGTAATTAGAAATTATTCACTGAGGAATATTTCAGTCTGTTACGATACGTTTGGAATAGTGTTTTTTTTTCTTATTCTGTTTACTGAATTGTTTTCAGAGATCATCGTATTTGTTTTACTGTTTATATCAATCTTATCTTCATGTTTTTAAGTACACCCTTATACCTTAACGCACCTATTAATTTAAAAAACCATTCATTTATTTCACACCAAAAATAACTGCCTGCAATAAAATAACTATTTTTAGATTGGAAACCAAGGTTTGGTGTCTCCCATCAAAGTGGCTTATTATCATGGCACAAGCTTATGACCATTGGCAGTTTTCTATGGAATTTGGGTGTAGTTCCAACAGACGTGAAACTAGTGTCAGGAGGTACAATTGTGTACCTAGTCATTGTTTCATATTATTATACAGAGTTGATATGACAGAGGGGCATTAAATTACACTACGTATACTATAGGTATTAAGTATTAATTCGATACGGTATAAAAATAAAAAGCACCAATAATGAGAATTTGTTTTTTCCAAACAAACTAAATAGCTTAAAAATCTGAGTAAAACGCAACATCCTTTGTAAATAAATTTGACTGACCTTAGATGTTTAGGTAACTAAGTGGCAACGTCGCGCGGCGGCGTGTGTTATCCCGTGTCGAGGCGGGCGGCCCGCGCCGGCCGGTGGCGCGGGCGGCGGCTTTTATGTTAGGTAATGTTTTGAAGTACGCGCACAACTTTTTAGTGAAATAATTTGGTTGTACCTGTTGTGACATCACTAATTAGTATGTAATTAGTATGCCATCACTAAACATTGATCTTACTTCCTATTCCGGTTGTCACTGTTGAGACGACCACTACTGTGTAATGTCCTGTCTGTGATACTTGTCTAATAAGATTGTACTACGTGTGTCTGATTGTGAAACTGGAAATAAACCAACTGTACCCAACGGTATATCTTATATTTGAACAACATAACATGGTGTCAGAAGTCGTTACGAAGAATTTATAAGGATTCGTGAAAATGCAACGATCGGCAACGGATGGCGTCGGTGGCCATGATGACCATGTGCAAGGCTTGCACTCGAAAATAAGAGAACTGCATATTTCGTCGGATTTCACGAACAATAATGCGGAGGCGTGGAAGAAATGGTGGCAGCAATTGGATTTGTATTTGTTAGCCACAGGTCTAGACAAATCAAGCGAGAAGCGGAAAATTGCCATTCTACTGCACTTCATTGGAGAAAAAGGTCTCAATACATTCAACACATTCAATCTGAAAATAGATGAAAGCACACTCAATGAGGTCAAGTCCAAGTTCAACGATTTCTTCGAGCCAAGGAGAAATATAACCATGTGCCGATATGTATTCTTCACACGAAAGCAGGACAAATCCGAAAGCATCGAGGATTTTCTCACGGATTTGGAGAATAAAAGCAAAGAATGCGAGTTTGGCACGCTGAGGGAGTCACTCATTAAAGATATTTTTATAGCAAACCTCAACATAGATTTGTCACATGTACGTCAAAGATTGCTGCAAGAACCTGATTTGACATATCAGAGGATGCGCGAGCTGGCAAGGACACTCATAGTCGCAAAGCAGGATGCTGAAAAAATTGTCAAAGGGTCCAGTGTCACCAGTGAAAATATCATGCATCTCAGTCGGAGGAGCCGTAGTCGAGGAGATGGTCGACAGCGAGCTTCCAGTCGCAAGTCAGCTTCAAACAGCAACTCGAGGACGTGTAGTCGCTGTGGGCAGTCTCGTCGCTACAAACGCCCAGCTAAAGGTGTTCAATGCAGGTCATGTAAATCTTTTGGTCATTTTGCTAAATATTGTCTCAAAAATAAAAAAGTCAGTCAGTTGCAATCGTTTAATTCAAATAATAGTAGTCAAGATTATTTTGTTGGCATATTAAATAGTCAATCAAAGTCGAGTCAAAGTCATGAAAGTCATTCATATAAGTATTATCCACACAGTAGTCAGTCCCAGTCACACAGTCAGATCCGTAGACACAGACACAAAGGCACAGTATCACAGACAGAACAGTCACCGTCACAATGGTCATATTTAGACCAGTCGCAGCTATGTTACTCACATCCCAATGATGATAATAGTGGCAAGTCTGAGAGATCTTGTATAGACTCCAATAGTCAAAACAATAAATGTCTAAGTCCCCATTCATATTATCTCTGGTAGAGAGGTGTAATTTAAATAGTCTACACTTCAATGATGAATACAGTCACATGTCTGAGAGATCTAAAGTCAAGTCAAACAGTCAAAATAAATGTCTAAGTTCATATCAATATCTCAATGATGAAAACAGTGATATGTCTGAGAGGTGTAACAAAAATAGTCTGCATCTCAATGATGAAAACAATCACATATCTGAGAGACCTAATGTCAAGTCAAATAAAAAATGTCAGAGTCCATATTTACATCTCAATGATGAAAATGGTCACAAGTCTGAGGGATCTCGCAATATACAGTCTCATCATAAAAACAGTCACAATATACAGTCTCATCATAATAACAGTAGTCAATACAACCATTCACAGTCTCACAGTCAGTCAGTCATTGGTCAGTCACTTAGTTAACAGTCACAAAAATAATTATTCAAAGCAGTCATGGAATATCAACTTATTAGTGGGTAATAAACAAATTAATTGCATCTTAGACTCAGGTGCGGATGTCAACATAATGTAAAACGTACATTTCATTATATTAAATGTCAAAATAACTTGTCAAAATTGTCACTTAACAAATGTAAGATAAATGTCACAGGATTTGGTGGAAAATCCATTCCGATTATAGGCAAAGTTAACATAAAATGTAACTTGTGCTTAAACAATAAAAATATTGTCGAAACTATAATGTTCATAGTAACAGATTTGGTATGTCCAAATGTCCTTGGTCTCCCTAGTTGCGAAAAGTTAGGTATAATAAAACGTGTCTTTTCTGTATCAAAACAAGATTTTTGTAAACAAATTCTTACAAAATATAACGATGTATTTCAGGGTCTTGGGTATCTACCTCCAGTCTGTCATCTTAAACTCAAGCCTGATGCAATACCATGCGTGGATCCGCCCAGGAAAGTTCCATTTGCATTACTAGGAAAACTGCGTGAGAAGTTGGATCGCATGGAGGAAATGCAAGTTATTGTAAAGGTTACAAAACCTACAGAGTGGGTTAACTCAGTCGTCATTACAGTAAAAAGTTCAGGTCAGTTAAGAATTTGTCTTGATCCTAGAAATTTAAATAGGAGCATTATGAGGGAATTTTATCCACTCAAGTCAATTGATGAGATTAGGTCTCAGCTCGAAGGGGCTGTATGTTTTTCTCATTTAGATGCATTTTCTGGATTTTGGATGCTACGTCTGGATGAATATAGTTCAGATTTATGTACCTTTCAAACACCATTTGGTAGATATAAGTATTTAAGATTACCCTATGGCATAAATGCCTCATCTGAAATCTTTCAAAGAGTCATGATGAATCTGTTTGGTGATATAGAAGGAATTTTAATATTCATCGACGATATTTTAGTTTATGGACCAAATGAGTCAATTCATAATGAAAGATTACATAAAGTCATGCAAAGAGCTTGTCAAGTTAATTTAAAATTTAACAAGTCAAAATGCAAATTTTTAGTTTCAGAAGTATGTTTCTTGGGTTATGTCTTTAGTAAAGATGGTGCTAGGGCAGATCAAGAAAAAGTCAAAGCTATTGTCAATATGCCTACACCACAAAATGTCAAAGAGTTACAGAGAATACTAGGTATGATTAACTATTTAGGACTTTTTATTAGTAACATGTCAGAAAAAACTCAAATATTAAGAAATCTTTTGAAAAAAGATTCAGTCTGGACTTGGGATGAGAATCATAGTCAATGTCTTAAAAAACTGAAAGATGAGATCACAAAATCACCAGTTTTAGCTCATTATAATCCTAAGATTCCATTAGTCTTGTCAGTCGATTCGTCAAAGTCAGCTTTAGGTGCAGTCATTTTACAAAACAACAAACCTATTGCATATAGTTCAAAAACTTTAACTGAAACCCAGGAAAGGTATGCACAAATTGAAAAGGAGTTATTAGCTATTCAATTTGGTTGTGAAAAATTTCACCAGTATGTATATGGTAATAAAGTCACAGTTCATACTGATCACAAACCTTTAGTCTATTTATTTAAAAAACCACTACATGATGTCCCCGCTAGATTACAGCGCATGATGTTAACTTTACAAAAATATGATTTAGAAGTTATACATGTTCCAGGTAAAGAAATGTTTATATCAGACACTTTGTCAAGAGCAGCTTTAAAAGACACCTGAAAATGAATCAGAAATGTCTTGTCATGTCAATTTAATGTATGCTAATTTAGCAATTACAAATGAATATAGCACAAAATTAGCACAGGAAACCGAAAATGATCAATCCTTGCAATTATTAAAAAAATATTATTATGAAGGTAGGCCAAAAGACAAAAACAATGTCAGGAATATTCAGGGTGAAATCCATATAATTAAAGACTTAGTGTTCAAAGGTTCAAAATTCATAGTACCACAGTCTATGTGTAGAGAAATGTTAGAAAAAATTCACAAAGGTCACCAAGGTATTAATAAATGTCTAAAATTAGCTAGAGAATCTTTGTATTGGCCAAACATGTCAAGTGATATCAAGAATTTAGTAGAACAATGTCTTATATGTGCTAAATTTAAACCATGTAATAAAAAGGAACCACTACAGAATTTTAAAATTTGTAAATATCCATAGCAACAAGTCGGTATTGATTTAATGCATTTTGATAGTTTAATTTATTTAATTGTCACAGATTATTACTCTAAATACATAGAAATAGCATTATTAAATAAAAACAGTACATCTCAAAATGTAATTACTCATTTAAAATCTATCTTTGCTCGTCATGGAATACCTTTGTCATTAGTGTCAGATGGTGGACCTCCTTTTCAGTCAGTCGAATTCAAGAATTTTTTACATGAGTGGGACATAGAACATGTTGTTACTAGCCCATATCATTCACAGTCAAATGGTCAAGCTGAAAGTTCAGTGAAAATTGTAAAAAACATGCTAAGAAAATGTAAAGAGAATGGATCAGATCCATACATAGCATTGTTACAGTACAGAAATACAGCTAAGAATAATTTGCAATCACCAGCTCAATTGTTAATGTCTAGAAATTTAAGAGATAACATTCCAGTGTCATATAAAAAGTTAAAGCCTAAAGTCGTAACATTTAAAGATTATAAAGAGTCTGTCAAGAAAAATGATCAAAATAAATCAAAGTATTATGATAGAAACACAAAGTCTTTGTCATTGTTATATCATAATGATCATGTATATTTCAAAAGAAATCCTAACAGTACATGGGAACAAGCTATTGTTAAACAAAGATTGTTGAATAATAGGTCATATGTTGTTGAGGATGTCAATGGTGTTAGGTATAGAAGGAATAGAATTCACTTAAGACAAGTATTCTCATAACTTTGCCAACCCTCCTATGCAATCCAACTCGTCAACAGGGAGAGAGGAAGGTGACAGGCAGGAGTCTGGACCTCAAGAATCCTCATCTTAAGTATCCTCAAACAAAACAACTAGGTCAGGTCGTATTGTAAAACCTACTAGAAGGCTAATAGAAGAAATAGATTAAATGTAATTATAAGTATTGTTAAGCATGTTGTCATAATTGTATGGTCATAAGTATAGTTGCATAATAATAGAATATCTTCTCAATTGTTTGTCAAGGGTCTAATTTGAACTCAACAAGGGGGATGTTGTGACATCACTAATTAGTATGTAATTAGTATGCACATCACTAAACATTGATCTTACTTCCTATTCCGGTTGTCACTGTTGAGACGACCACTACTGTGTAATGTCCTGTCTGTGATACTTGTCTAATAAGATTGTACTACGTGTGTCTGATTGTGAAACTGGAAATAAACCAACTGTACCCAACGGTATATCTTATATTTGAACAACATAACAGTACCTACTTGTGACTTGCGTAAAAGCGGCAACAAGGTATTGTAGATTCTCGGATTTACAGTTTTAAGGTGCATGACCTATGCGTAAGACATAATCAGCTGTAAGGAAAGATACATCATCGTCCGGTCATTATGGAACTAGCTTCCCGCTCAGGACCACTTGACCCAGACCAACCTACCCGAGTGGTAACAGACTGGAGGAGACTTAGTGAAAGCCTAAACTCCTCATCTTCTCGACTAAACTCCGTCCCAGACCAAAGAGTCTCAGTTGCTGACATGACGGACGCGTTCGGTTCGTTCACTGAGCACGTACACTCCTCCGTGGACAAATGTTCACGCAGAGTTACAGCGATGGGGGGCTCCCATGGACCGCTGGAAACTACCGGACGATGTGTGTGCCCTAGTGACCGAAAAGAACGCAGCTGTACGTGACTACAGCGCTTTTCTCTGCGACGCGAACAAATCTCATATGCGTAGATTACAGCGTGCTGTAAAGAAACGTATAGAGGAGATGCGTAACTCTCGCTGGGACAAGACGCTGAGTGAACTCGAGCCCACCCACCTGGCCTTCTGGCAGCTGCAGAGGAAACTAAAATCCGATGAAGTAGCTCCCACACCCCCTCTCACCCGCCCTGATAAATCTGTCGCCTTCGACAACGAGAATAAAGCTGAATGCCTAGCCGACAGTTTAGAGGCCCAATGCTCACCAAGCTCCCAACCAGCAGACCAATCTCATCTCTCCAAAGTTGACGCCGAAGTCGAACGTAGGTCCTCCTTACCGCCCGTTGAAGATCCTGACGATCCCCTTCCTCTCATCACCTCGGACGAAGTTCAAAATTCAAAATTCAAATGTTTTTATTTCAAATAGGTCTTTGCAGGCACTTATGAAACGTCAAGTTAGTTGCACGGTTCCAAGGAGTGGGTCTTATGGAGAAGAACCGGCAAGAAACTCCATAGACACTCTTTTCAATAGGAAATGTTTACAATTGTCTTTTTACAGTACAGGTTATCTCTGAGAAAATTATACAATTCAAATGATGCTATACAAGAAAAAAAATGAAATAATTAAATTACAATTTAAATTTAGCAATATAAGTAATGTTTCATGTAGTTTTCTGGTCGCCAGGGAGGCCACCTGTGCAGAAAATAAGTTGTTAACGCCACGAATCCTTGTCGTCAATGAAGTCCTGGATTTTATAATAGGCTCTTTTTATAAGCGTTAATTTGACAACATTTTTAAACTTTTTATCTGTAAGATCAAGGATACATTTAGGCAGCTTGTTATAAAAGCGTACACAGTTCCCTAAGAATGATTTATTTGACTTAGTGAGTCTAAATTTTGGAACTACTATTTTATGTTTATTACTTGTGTTAATATTGTGAATGTCACTTTTAACTGTGAACTTATGAAGGTTTTTACGTACAAACATAATATTTTCAAGAATGTACAATGAAGGTAAAGTTAGTATGTTAGTTTCTTTAAAGAAGTCTCTAAGAGATTCGCGAGGGCCCATGTCGTAGATCGCACAAATCGCCCTTTTCTGTAACACAAAAATAGATTGAACATCAGCTGCTGCCCCCCACAGCAGTATGCCATACGACATCAAACTATGGAAATAGGCGAAGTAAACGAGCCTGGCCGTAGCTATGTCGGTCACTTGTCTAATTTTTCTGACTGCAAAAGCAGCAGAGCTAAGACGCCCTGATAGGGCAGATATGTGGCTACCCCACTGTAATTTACTATCAATGGTAATCCCCAAAAAAACAGTATTATTAATTAACTCTAATTTGTTACAGTCGAGCATTATGTTAGTTTCTACTGTAGTCACATTGGGTAAACAGAATTTTAGACATTTAGTTTTGGAGCCATTTAATAACAAATTGTTGGCTGCGAACCATTTCGAGAGAGTTACTAAGCTATCATTGACATGTATGACATTAGAATCTTTTCGATTAATTTAAAAAACAAGGGAAGTATCATCTGCAAATAAAATTACATCAGAAATTTCAGACATCATATATGGTAGGTCATTAATATAAGCTAAGAACAGAAATGGACCCAGTATTGAGCCCTGAGGCACGCCCATTTTAACTACTGTCCCTGAAGATGTTGATCCGCAGACTTCTACTTTTTGCTGTCTGTTTGACAGATAGGATAGAACAAGTTCGAGAGCTTTATTACGAATTCCGTAGTGATTCAGCTTAGAAATAAGTGTTTCATGGTCTACGCAGTCGAAAGCCTTGGAGAGGTCGCAGAATATACCTATAGCATCCTGTGAGTTCTCCCAGGCATCTAGAATCTGAGTGACTAGTCGAGCGCTGGTGTCCGTAGTAGACCTACCCTTCGTAAAGCCGAATTGACGGTCGTGTAATATATTATTTAAATTAAAGTGACTTAACATCGGATCTAGCATAATTCTTTCGAAGATTTTACTTAGGGCCGGGAGGATGGAGATCGGCCTATAGTTTGAGGGACGTACTCGAAATCATCAGAAATCTCAAACCCCGTAAAGCCCCAGGCCCAGACGGCATCACAAATAGGGTTTTTAAAATCCTGCCCGCCTCCCTCATAATGCTCATGACCGCAATCTTCAATTGCGCCATGAGCCACAACCTATTTCCACAAGAATGGAAAGAGGCAACCATTATCGGTATCCCTAAACCCGGTAAACCAAAGTCGCAACCCTCGAGTACAACCCATCAGTCTCCTCAATGTATTCGGTAAAATCTACGAGAGGCTTATTTATAAGCGTCTCAAAGACTACGCCGAAGCAAAGAGTCTCATTCCCGATGAACAATTCGGTTTTCGAACCCAACATTCATGTATCCAACAAGTCCACCGCATCGTGGAACATATAAGTGTTGGCTTCCAACGACGACGGGACATGATGACGGGAATACTATTCTTCGACATAGCGAAAGCTTTCGACAAAGTCTGGCACAATGGCTTAATATACAAGCTATATCAACTCGGCGTGCCAGACCGTCTCGTACTCATCGTTCGAGACTTCTTGTCGAACCGCTCATTTCGCTACCGCATCGAAGGAGCACTATCCTCGCCCCACCCCATACAAGCAGGAGTCCCTCAAGGCTCTGTCCTATCCCCCCTCATCTTCACGCTATTCACTAGCGATATCCCAAAGAGCAAAAAGGCTTAATTAGCACTATTTGCCGACGACACGGCCATATACTACACTGGCACCAGCCCAGTGGCCATAGCTCGTAATCTCCAAATCGCCGCCAACGCCCTAGGCAAGTGGTTTAAGAAATGGAGAATCGAGGTAAATCCCGACAAGAGTCAGGCAGTTCTCTTCTCGAGACCGCGCCGAAAACCACCCCTACCCAGTCCCATGACCATGTTTGACAAGCCGATTCCTTGGAAAGAGCAAGCCAAATACCTCGGTGTGATACTTGATCGTCACCTCAACTGCGGATAGCACATAAAGTCTGCCCGCTCTCGAGCGGCCTTCGCTCTCAGTCGCCTCCACTGTATGTTAAATGCACGTAGCAAATTGTCACTCAAGTGCAAATTGCGCATCTACACCACGTGCATCCACCCCATTATGACATATGCTTCCGTTGTGTTCGCACACTCAAAGCCATACCGTCTCCATAGAATGCAGACCCTCCAAAACCGTTTCTTACGAAAAATCACAGGGGCCCCTTTCTACGTACGAAACGAGAACCTCCATCTCGATCTCAAACTGCCCACCATCCAACAGTTCATGAAACGTGCCGCCAAGTATTACTTTGATGCTGCCGAAAAGCATCCAAACCCTCTGGTCGTATCGGCCGCCGGATACGCACCCTCCCAGATCAGTAAAATTCGCCGCCCGAGGCATACTCTCACCATACCCGATGACGCTATAACCCTCTTCCAAGAGAGCAGTAGGTCCACTAGCACTCTACACAAACACAGACCGCGTTCGTATCGACCTCGCCGCCTAGGTCCGTCGCGACGACCTTGTCCATGCCCTCCCGACCCTAGCTCGACGAGCCAGCCCGCGAGCTGAGCTAATAGCTTTAAAATTCCCGATTATAATAATCATAATTTATTCTGATCCAGCCTGTCCCTTGCTGTCCTCCCCCAGCGACGCCCTAAGCCGAGGCCCGTACCCCACTAGGGGGTGCCCTTAGCGTGTAGTCGCTTAGTTTTGTAAGTTAAGCCCTGGCTGGAGGCCCTGAATTTATTTAAGGCACTTCACAGGCAAGCCCGGTTAAGCAGTCGACAACCTTCTAGGTTGACCTGCGAGATGCCATACACAAAAAAAGGAAAGATACATCGTGTTCAAATGGGGCAAAATCTTAAAAAATAATTTGCGGCTAAACTACTGCTCCTATTTAATTGATTTTTGGTACAGAGCTTGAAAATTGTACCTAGTATAGGCAGTTTAAAAGAAAGCCCCTCTGTCGTATCAACTTTGTATATGCTTTGATCGGTCGTACCGTATTACATTCCCCTTCCCATAAATGTTTGCTTGACCAATGTTACCAGCTCCCAAACAAATACCTACAAAGGAAAGCAAAAAGTTAAAATTTTAAGGTTTTTATTATGTATTGTGTTTTGAAAAGTTAATATTTGTTTATATTAGCAGAAATTCAATTTGGTTGGTTTGATCCGCAAAGAAATATTAAAATTATTAGCAATTTAACCAATATGCAATCAGCTCGTAATTTTATATGTTTGAAAAATAATTGATTATTTAACAACATTTCACAATTAGTCAGGTAAGAAAATATGTGTATAAATTGGTTTATATTTTAAACGCAGTGATTACAAGTACGGCTATTGGTTAAATTATTTATGTTTCTTTGTCCGGGTACGACTAATTTCTTTTGTATTTTCTTTTTATTTAGAATCGGTCGGATACGTTTGGATAACTTATTTAATGTAGTCGAATACATCATCTGCCTAGCCTTTTCCCAACTATGTTGGGGTCGGCTTCCAGTCTAAACCGGATGCAGCTGAGTACCAGTGTTTTACATGGAGCGACTGCCTATCTGACCTCCACAACCCAGTTACCGGGTAACACGGTACCCCTTGGTAAGACTGGTTGTCAGACTTTCTGGCTTCTGACTACCCGTAACGACTGTCAAAGATCTTCAAATGACAACCGGGACCAACAGCTTAACGTGCTTTCCGAGGCACGGAGGAGTCTCGCTATGACAAAGATGGTCACCCATCCACGGTCCGACCGCGCCAAGCGCAGCTTAACCTTTGATCGGTCGAACCGTGCGGCTGTGGCTTAGCCACGAGCTCCTCCGAATAATGGAAATAATGTAGTCGAATACGTTTACAATAAAAAAATATTTTTTTGGGCTTACCCCATATCAACTTTCCCTTCATTTCCATTGCAACATAACAATAAAAATATTTATTGACACTATATTCAGTGGATTGTTTTAGCATTTAACCTACAAAAATAAAATTATTTATTGGTGAAAAGTTACTTTATTCCTTGATTTTGATCGTTCTTTGTAGTTCCTGCACATTTTAACAACACATTTTGTAAATTTAAATTGAACCATGCGCCGGCAAAGTTATACGTTCTCAGCGATTGACGGCGCGACACTGAGCGGGTAGAAAGTGATTATCAACCAACTGTGGGCTTATATATTTTTCGGCGCACTTATTCTTTTAAATTCTGTTTAGACATGTAAATTAATAATCAAAGGCATAAATATATAAAGGTATAAGTACAGTCACATACAAAAATATTTTGCATACGATAATATCATTCGTCAATGCTGTGCCGTAGTCTGATGAAAACAGTTGCAAATCTAATTCGTCTAAAGAACGACTTCAATCGTGTATCTGCAGTTTTAATTGCATGGTTGTTTTTTGTGAGATGTAGATCCTTTGGCAATTTTATATGCCTATATTTCGTCCTCCGGTGACTTAAGCTGTTTGACTCCATAAAACAAATTATGCAATTATTAATACTTATTGAATAAAATATGTTTCATTTGTGTTGGATCTACACACACTTTGCCTATAATACTGTAGGAAAGTATTTCGTTAAATTTACAAAAACGAAAAATATTTTTGAAATTTAAATTAATAGAAAC
This sequence comes from Pyrrhia umbra, assembly GCA_963891755.1. Taxonomy (NCBI): domain Eukaryota; kingdom Metazoa; phylum Arthropoda; class Insecta; order Lepidoptera; family Noctuidae; genus Pyrrhia; species Pyrrhia umbra. Next base: position 11,450,026 of record OY982917.1, read on the forward strand.
TACATATCATCAGTTAATTTTATATTCAAAATATAAAAACGTTACGTTAATTTAATAAGAAATAACATAAATCAATTAAAATTACAGAGGTTACTCTGTTTTTTTACGAGAAAATTTAAAAGGATCATAATATATTTTTGACACAGAATGCAATAAATATTTGTAATATCAAAACTGTTTGTAATATCAAAATTATACTAAAATCAAAATTATAATATAGAATTCATGAATACTGTGGCTGTTGTATGCTTAATAGAACTGCTGTTTCACCAAGTTTCACCCATAATTTATTCTTAAAATTTTATTTTATTTCATTTTTAGTTTAGGAAAAAATATTACACAGTTTTATATTATTTTATTATATAACTAATTCCATTCATTCATAAAATCCATAATAAATCACTGGTACTCAGCTGCATCCGGTTTACACTAGAAACCGACCCCAAACATAGTTGGGAAAACGCCAGGGAGATGATGATGATATTACTTATTCCATTATTTAATTTTCCGGGAATTTCTATATTATATGAGTCCGAACAATTTAGATATATATTAAAATAAATTAACAAATCACATTTAAATGAATTTATGCTATTTCTTTTTTTTTCGCCATTTCACATTCATTATGGTACGTAAAAATATTTCTGTAAAAGCAGAAATTGCAGGTATGGAGAGAATTAGCGATGATTATAAGTACATTCCGTACACTATTATTTATAGTAAAATTTACTAAAATTTTAATGATAAGTACTGTATTTTATAGTACGGGTGGAAACCCTGTACACAACGCAAGTCGCGTTGGCGTAAGACGTCACACGCTTAGCCGAGAGGCGCGCCCCTCGCCCCCGCACCGGTGCGGGGGTAAAATCAGAATTTATGCTGACCTACCCCTACCCTCTTAAAGGTGTATTTAAGGCGGCGATATATGTAAAATAGGTGTAATTTGTGTTACATTAAAACGTTTTTTCTCCGTCATTTTTATCGAAAATGCTTCGAAAAAAATACATAATAATCTATGCCATACAAGGCAGATCCCCTTCTTTTCAAAAATAAAAAAAAATCTATTTAAATATCAAAAATAATTGAGCAAAGTATCATCTGTTTTCTTAGTTACTACGGTTTTTCTCGTAAACTATCAATCTCAGGATTATTTTATTGTCATCACCATATTAAATAAAAGAATACCGAGGGAACCTTCTTCTTATTTTTCCAGATTAATGCCCTAATTATTTTTAACGATTTTTTTACGTAATCGATACTCTTTATTCGCGTGAGCACCCCTCTGCCGTCCTAAGAATCAGTGCGGGACGAGACGCTGTGCTGAACGGACCTGCGACACTTTTCTCCAAAAACTGCACTATTATTTTATTTGTGGAATGCGAAAGTTTGGATGGATGTATGGACACGGTAAAGGTATCTAACAGTATTGTGACTCGGCCTTGTTCGGGATATAACTACCTACAGCCGCGCGGTACTCACACACGCGATAGGGCTGCCTGCCTTATAGTGTTTTAATTTCATCAACCTACTCGTACTTGAGTTTCTTTCTTGTTTTGTGAATGTAAATAATATATATTATTATTTTCAAAAATGTTTTTTTTGTGAATGAAATAGGAAGTGTTCAATAAAAATACATGTAAATCTTACTAGGTTGGTACCTATCATTTATTACTCACATATTCATTTCATAACGATATTTCGCCTAATTCAATAATATGTATGTTTATAAATAGCTAATTACATAAGTAAGTAAATAGCCTAGAGTGGGAAACTACTTTTTTTTAACGTAAGCGCACTTTTTACGCCCTATCTACTTATTTATTAATTAATCTGGGTTTTTTTACTCAGTGGAAAAATCGAAATATCTGCCTATCAAAAGCAAAAACAGATTATTACGTCATTGGTAGACATATCCAAAAATTATAGTTATACTTTGCGGAGTATCCAGGTAATTTAAAAATGTTATTGATGAATTCAAGGAACCAATACATATTAAATAAGCACTTGAACTTATTTTTAGTGAAAAAATCGCGCGGTTAATGTTAAAAAATACCGGCCAAGTGCGAGTCGGACTCGCGCACCGAAGGTTTCGACATTTGGTTTTTTTTTTTTTTTTTATTATAATAGATTCACCAACAATTGTTTACACCATTTCAATTATAAATCACATGCTTAACGATAATATATTACAGTGTAACAATCACTTATAAGTGAACACCACATGCTTAAATTAATATCAGACCAAAAGTGAAGCTTACTTAGTTAAAATCAAAATACATCGAAGTTAAAATCAAAATTAAAATCATAATAAAAAAATAAAATCAAAGTTACAATCAAACTTAAAAATTAAATTAAATTTAAAACCAATATTAAATTGAAATTATAATAAATTTCACTTGGAAAGAATATTATACGCAATAAAGTCGCAATTGGTTATTTGACTGTATTTTTTTTATTAGAAATACATAACTAATTAACGAAAAGATTAACAACAGTGAAAATACGAATGTATTATCCTAAAAAACGGCCTAGTTATAAGCATTTAAAAAGTCATTGCTAGAAAAAGAGAGCACGATGCAATTATGACGTCATTATGTCCAAACGCTGTATAACTCGACATTTCCTAGAACAAATTATGTTTCGCGTGACAAGGATAGAGAATTCCCCCTCCAAAAACTTTAAAAGCATGGATGTTATTTATTTTAACATTGATTTAATTTATTTTTCGACACTTCGTTTTGTTTCTATGGAATCTTTTTAATGAAACAGCATTTTAGTACATTTTAGTTGGTGGTCAAATACCTAATAATCTTGTTTTTTTTCGACCGCATAATTAAATTTATTTGTAGGGGAAAATTGCTGATTACTTAAAAACTGTTAAACTTAAATTCATAGTTTTATTTTCCCTGTAATATTTAGGTTAATGTCTATCAATCATTATTATTTCAGATTTTTCCCTTCTCAAATTACGGAGATAAAAATGACCGTTCCCCCCGGTAATTTTTTGTGCGGATTTCATTATTATTCGAAAATTAAAAGACATACAAGAAAACAAAAAAAAAAAAATAGAATGTGCAAATAAAGACCTTTCATATGATACCCCACATGACCTAGTAACTATACTTAGAAATTTTAAACACCCACTTTCCCCCACTTTTCCAATAAAAGCAATATAATTTTTATTTTTTTTTCATTTGCAATACGCATGAACAATCGTTCTTTATAACTGTTCCAAATTTCAAGTCAGTGTGACAGACGGACAGACAGACAGACGAATTGAAACCATAAGTGTTCCTTTATACCATTTTCGGTACGGAACCCTAAAAACAACACACCGTCCGTTCGTCACTGCGGCGCAGTCGCGACTATCTATCTGCATGCCGAGATCGAGGCGCGTAGGCATAGCTCGCGATTCATCCGTTTGTATGAAGTTGGAATACTGTATAGATAATATTACCGTGGTATGGATGTCTGTTCCCTCTTCACGCCAAAACGGAACGCTAATGAACGGATTGGGCTGAAATTTTGCATATAGGTAGTCCTAGGCTTGGAATCAAACATAGGCTGTACTTTTTATCCCGCAAGAAAGCGTGCGGAACCGCGGGCAAAAGCTAGTACCTAATAAAGTAACATCATAGGCACGGAAATGTTACCTCGTGAAAAAACTTGTAGGTTTTCTAGGCTGGGCTATCTATTTATGTAGGTAGGGTAGGCACTTAGCGACTTACTATATTATTGAATTGAATTGGTAATAAAATAATGAAATGATTATGAGAAGATGGTATTTGGTATGTGATAATAATGGTAGGTATTTATGAGGGTAATAAATGGTAGCACACAAAAATATTTTTACTGAACACTTCTTATTAATTTCACTATCCACAAATTGAATAAAAAATATATTAACATTAAAAAAATAGAAAGAAACTCAAGTAGGCAGAAATACTGTAAGCCGGCAGCCCTATCGTGCTGTGCAAATGGTTGGATTATTATTTTGCCGTGCCATGCGCTGCGCGTACGTAATTTTTGTCAGGGGAGGTGTGGAGCCTGCGCGGGGTATTTTCCTTGGTTACGCCCACTCGAGCAAGGTCATCGGCGTATATCCCGCTCTTAAAATAAATCTTTGGATGCTGCAAGTTGTTATTTATGCATTTTAAATATAAATATTGCGTTGATAACAACGATTTTCGAAACAAATACAACAATAAAGTTGTATTTATGTTTCGAAGATCGCTTATTTATTAACGTTATGATTACATTATGCCCATTGGTCTGGATTGGAAATATAAAGGTTTTTGTTTTAGTTATTACTGAATTTTTAATAAAACAATAATTTTGGAAGATATTGTCTCTTTTTACTCTACAGAATCAGTAGCATAAGTAATTTAATCAGTGGTTATTTATTTACTGCAGCTACATTCTATTCAAGACACAGATTAAAATGCAGTAAAATAAATCAGATACTGCATTTTAGATAGCAAAGTAGTACATGTAACACAACATGGCGTATAAATTTGCAGTATAAACTCAATTTACTGCATTTTAATCTTATCATGCGTACTTTTTCTACAAAGTTTTAAGTGCCGTAACTGCTATGTTTTTTGAATAATTGATTTTATTAATTATGTAATAATCTGAGAGCGTCCTTTCTTTCCTTAAATCGTTCTTCGAATTCAGATGCACCCAATCACCAACAAAACAACCGTCATAAATAGTTATAACATAGAAAAAAAAACTCATCAAAACGTTTTTGCGTTTTTTTCGAAATCGCATTTTTGCTCATACTGCGTTTTAGGCTCTGCACGGCAGTGTTTACCGTTCACCAGTAGTTTGAACACCTTGTCACCTCGCTCTATGACCTTGTGAGGGCCAGAGTATGCCGGCTTCAGACCACCACCAGCAGCGCAGTCCCTGAGGAACACATGCGATGCAGTGGCTAATTCTTTAAAAATGAAGGTTTTGAAGCGGCTGTTGTGCCTGGCTGCTGGTGCTGGTTGAAGACTCCGGACAATGCTGCGAAGCCTGGAAAGGTAGTCGGCCATGTCGACAGTTCCGTTAACCTGCGGGTCGAAAAATTCGCCTGGAAGACGCAGCGGCTGGCTAAAAACTAACTCGGCAGCTGAAGCCTGGACGTCCTCTTTAAAGGCGCTGCGAACGCCTAACAGGACGAGTGGAAGAGATTCCACCCAACTGCTGTTACGTGGCAGGTGATTGCAGCCTTAAGTTGGCGGTGGAATCTCTCCACCAGTCCGTTACAGGCTGGATGGTATGCAGTTGTTCTGCGATGCTGAAAACCAACTATGCCAGATAGGCACTTGAAGAGTGCGGATTCGAACTGCTTACCTCTATCTGTTACGATATTGGAAGGGCAGCCGAAACGAGAAATCCATCCACATAGTAGAGCCTTTGCCACGGTTTCGGCAGTTATGTCTGCGAGGGGTATAGCCTCAGACCATCACGTAAAGCAATCGACGGCGGTGAGACAATAACGAAAACCTTGACACAATGGCAATGGTCCTATGAGGTCTATGTGGATGAATGCAAACCTGGCCTGAGGCAATTTGAAAGATTGCAAAGGCGCGGAGACGTGTCGTGTGGTTTTAGAGCGCTGACAAGACAAGCAACTCTGAGCCCAGTCACGACAATCTTTCCTGATACCAGGCCACACGTAGCGATTAGCAACCAACCGTGCAGATGCCTTAGTACCTGGGTGACTCAAGGAGTGCAGGCTGAGGAAAATTGACCTGCGCAGCTCCTTGGGTACAAAAGGTCTAGGCGTGGTGACGCTAACGTCGCAGTATAGCTGCTGCTGTGAACCTGGCACACTTATCAACTGCAGGCGAAGTGAGTTGTCACCTGTTAAAAGTTCCTTCAGCTCCTGGTCATCTGCTTGAGCTGCTGCAATCCTTTCGACGGGCACAGGTTGAGTAATCTTCTCAATGCGCAAAAGGGTATCCGCCACGACATTATCCTTACCTGATATGTGCCGGATGTCAGTGGTAAACTGGGCAATGAAGTCTAGGTGTCAAAATTGTCGTGGGGAGCAATTTTCTTTACGAGAGTGGAAGGCGAATGTGAGAGGCTGAGAGCTGAGAGCTGGAGAAGTCACGAGCCTCCAGCATATGCCTGAAGTATTTGACACTCTCGGAAATAGCAAGCAATCGCGGTCATAAGGAGAATACTTAACCTGGGCGTTGCTCAGCTTACGAGAAAAGAAAGCAAGAGGCTCCCAAGCCCCTGCGTTGAGTTGCTGCAGGACTGCACCTATGGCTACGTCTGACGCATCCGTGACCAACGCCAACTTAGCGCTGCAATCAGGATGAGCCAACAGTGCTGCCTGACAAAGACTGTCCTTGCAGCTCTGGAATGCCTCGCGCTGTTCCGCTGTGAAGCGGACGGGATGTGAGCCTTTTACGGAGTCGGAAAGGAGGGAGTTGAGAGGGGTTTGATAGATGGCTGCATTGGGGATAAACCTGCGATAAAAATTCAGCATCCCTAGGAATCTGCGCAGCTCCCTGACCGTTTTAGGTTCTGGGAAGTTCTGGACGGCCTCAACTTTGGAAAGCAACAGTCTCGTCCCCTTAGCAGAGATGTTATATCCCAGAAAGTTTACCTCCGACACACCAAAAACACACTTGGAGCTGTTGATGACCATACCATATTCTCGCAATCTGGTGAAAAGCTGACGCAGGTGAAGCTCGTGCGTCGCCTTGTCTTTTGAAAAAACTAAAAAATCATCCAGGTATGCGTACGTGAAGTCCAGTCTGAGCATTTCATCCACGAAGCGTTGGAACGACTGCGCTGCGTTTCTAAGACCTAATGTCATGTACGGGAATTCGAACAGACCGAACGGCGTCGTGATAGCAGTCTTCGGGATGTCATCTGGTTGCACAGGAATCTGGTTGTAGGCCTTGACCAGGTCTATTTGCGAGAAGATGGTACAGCCAGACAGGCTGTGTGCGAAGTCCTGGATGTGCCGGATAGGGTACTGATCTGGCACAGTGCGAGCATTCAGCATCCTGTAATCGCCACAGGGGCGCCATCCATCACCTTTTTTAGGAACGAGGTGAAGAGGCGATGACCACGGCGACTCGGAAAAACGGCAAATACCGGACTGCAACATGTCGTTAAACTCGGCCTTGGCGATTTTTAATTTATCTGGGGCCAATCTACGCGGAGAACATGATACTGGTGGCCCAGGTGTAGTACGTATATGATGCACTGTATTGTGTTTTGACGTGCGGTGTATACCATGAGTTAGAGTAATGTCGGGATATTTGCGTAGTATATGTGTGTATGCGGAATCACCGAGACTCACCCTCACGGCAAAGCCGGGGTGGAGAGCGTTGTATTATTGTCGAGTAGGCGTTGATTCCTGCAATCAACAACTAAATTATAAAAAGATAAAAAATCCACACCTATTATCGCCCTTGTCACGTCTGCAATAATAAATCGCCAGGCAAAGTCGCGGCGCAACCCTAGATTTAAATTTAGTTTAATATAGCCGTAAGTGTTTATCACTGAACCGTTTGCCGCACTAAGTTCATAAGTAGTTTTTACGAGGCGTCGCGCCACTGCCGATCGGGGGTAGACACAGAGGTCGCTGCCGGTGTCGACCAAAAACTGCACCTTCGTCCTTTGATCGGTCACAAATAGGCGACCCGCGCTTGGACAATCATCGGCCGCCATCACTGATTGCCCCGCACATTTCCCGACATCGGGTAGTCGCACGGCTTGACGCACTTATTGGCCCTGTCCCTGAACTTCTGGTGATACCAACAATGTGGGGACCTTCTGTAGTTGGAGTGCGACCTGGAGCTGGACCGGCGGCGCGAACGACTACGGGAACGTCCTCTGTCACGGGACAACCGCTCGATCTGGAGCGCCATCGCCTCCATCTGACTATGCAGCGCGGCGATCTCGACGTGTAAACCGCTGAGGGCACTCGTTGATGCCGCCGATGTTGATGCCACCTGTGCCGGGGTGCCGGTGATGGCAAGTATGCGGTCCGCCAGGTCAGCCACATCGACCATGGACATCTTAGATTGTGACGCCACTATGGTCTGCGTATATGGAGGTAGACGGCTCGTCCATATAGCCCGCAGAAATTCCTCCGGAACACCCGGACCTGCGAGGTTGACGAGGTGCCGGTAAAATTGTGACGGTTTTCTGTCGCCGAGCTCTTCATGCATGAGAAGTTGCTTCACCTTCTCCTCACGCGTCACAGATAACCTCCTGACGAGCTCACTCTTGAGCTTTTCATACTTCCCAGTTGCAGGCGGGTCGGTGATGACATCTTCTACCACGTCGGCGTACTTAGGGTCGAGGAAGCCCGTGACGTAAAAGTACTTCGTCTCGTCCGTGGTTATTTTGAACAGCGCGAACTGGGCGTCCAACTGCGAGAACCACAGCGCTGGCTTGTCGGGGTAAAACGGCGGTACTCTCACGCCTACCCGGCATGATTCCGCCACATCGTCGACCTCTGGCTTGTAGCTGCTCGTCATCGTGTCCTTCTCGGGGTCACCACTGTAGGTATGCTGGGTGTACGGCGTAATGTATAAAGACGAAGAAATAAGGAAAGTCCAAAGTGCACAATAGAAATACAGTTTATTACACACGACACAAGCACATACAGTTTTACATACACTAAAGAAAGAAGGAGTGAAGATATAAGCACGGATAGACACAAGCGCATACAGTCTAGGTTATAGACACATATAATTAAGCGCGGCGAAAACTAAATACAATATTTGCTAAAGCACGGTAGGTCCTCGAGGTGCGAACAAAAGCGAACTGGCTGGTCACTGTATCACGTAGCACCGTCCGGTGTGCGCGAGCGCAACGCCGATATAGCGCGGTCTCGCTCGCGCGCGATAACGCACCAGCGAACCGGTCACCGGCGCGAGTACCTGTGCGTGTCATACTTAGATAAGCTTGCGACAACTCACTACTAATAAGAAAGTCTGTTTGTACAGAAATATGTTTGTGCATTTTAATACAATTATTGTAAATATTATTTTAATTGATTTTATGCTTCTATATAAATGTAAATATTTAGTTTTAAGTATTTTAAATGTAAATATTATTTAATATAGCAATGTAAATAATTTAGAATTTAGTTTAGAATTTAAGTTAAACAAAAGATCTTATTTAAACTGTAACAATACATAAATTAATAAAAGTAGGTCACTACACTAATCATACTCCCGCCTCTATTTTAAAACAGATATATTAAGGTAAGTTAAATTATATTACTAATTACATCAAGTAAATGAACTATAATTATGAATTTATGTCTTAGTTAGGTTACAAGAGAAGTATATATGTATATAACTACAAAACATTATTAGAGTTGTAAGGTAAGTATACAATAAAGGTAAGTTAAAAAATCTTATTGAATTCTTACAGATAGGTATTAAGTAGTACTTAGTAATTAACATTGTTGTAGTAAAATTAACTTATGGATGGGTCTAGTATATTCACCTTTAGATGTCTTAATAACAACAGACCTAATTAAATTATCAGTCCTGTTGACATTTACAGATACAACCCTGCCCAGGGGCCAACAGGTAGGTGGTGTACATTCCTCTTTTATTATTACTATATCACCTATTTAGGGTTCCGTAGCCAAATGGCAAAAAACGGAACCCTTATAGATTCGTCATGTCCGTCTGTCTGTCTGTCTGTCCGTCTGTCTGTCTGTCTGTCTGTTTTTTCGAAACTATAAGAACTATACTGTTGAAATTTAGTGAGTAGATGTATTCTGTGAACCGCTTTAAGATTATGACACAAAAATAGAAAAAAAGTAATAAATTTTGGGGGTTCCCCATACTTAGAACTGAAACTCAATTTTTTTTTTTTTCATCAAAGCAATACGTGTGGGGTATCTATGGATAGGTCTTTAAAAATGATATTGAGGTTTCTAATATCATTTTTTTCTGAACTGAATAGTTTGCGCGAGAGGCACTTCCAAAGTGGTAAAATGTGTGTCCCCCCCCTGTAACTTCTAAAATAAGAGAATGATAAAACAAAAAAATATATATGATGTAGATTACCATGCAAACTTCCATTGAAAATTGGTTTGAACGAGATCTAATAAGTAGTTTTTAAGTAATCAGCAATTTTCCTCTACAAACAAACTTAATTATGCGGTCGGAAAAAAACAAGATAATTGCGACTTTATTGCGTATTTTTTCTTTCCAATGGTCGGAACCCTCGGTGCGCGAGTCCGACTCGCACTTGGCCGGTTTTTTTTAAATTATTCTTAATATCTAACCATTTGTTCCTTATTATTCTTTATTGCACACATATACATGTTTTACACATTAGATACATACAATTCATGTACAAAGACGAGCTTAACCCAGAATTGGGTTCTCTTACAGCAAACCTTAGAGCGATAGAGAGATTTTATAATTACAGGTGAATCAACAAGTGCGCAACAATATAAAATAATGAATTACATAAGATGTCTATATACACCTAAATAAACTCAACAAATATGTGTAGCTATACTACATACTACATAAACATAATACTTATATACAAAATAATATATATACCTAAATATAACAATATATACATAAATATATTTATATATAATATAAAAATACATACATATATGGTCATGTTGATAGGAAATATTCCTTTATTCGTCTCTTGAACATATCTAACGATTGGCTTTCGCGTATGGTGTGCGGAAGAGAATTCCACAGTCGCACAGCGCGAACAGTGAACGATCCATCATAACGGCTCGAAGTATGTGGAGGGACACGTAGAAGAAGAGATGAAGAAGAGCGACAAGGTTTTCCTCTTGGAACAAGATATTCTTATATAAATATAAATATCTTTGGACGATTTCACACAGCGCCATCTAGCCCCAAAGTAAGCAACTAATATGCTTGTATTATGGGTGCTAGATTAACGGATATACTACTTATATACTTATTTTTAAATACATACATATTATACATAGTAACACCCAGACCCGTCACAGAAATTAAAATTCATCATTTCAATTTCTGCCCGGCCGGGAATCGAACCCGGGACCTCTTGCGTGGTATTCCGGCATGTTGACCACTAAACCACTCAGGTCGTCAAACCGTTCTCGAAGATAACTTGGAGAGTTAGGATTATGAAGAAGAGAAAAGAAGAATGTGAGTATCTCGACGCTGCCGAATAGGCAGCCACTTCAACAGGCTCCAAAATTTCGACACGTGGTCGTATTTTCGAAGGCCGAAAATGAAGCGGATGCACAGATTCTGCAGACGTTCGAGTACTCTCGATAACGAGAAGTTCCTCAGTCGCGTCGAGAAAACAGACATCGGAATAGTCTAACAGAGGAAGAAGAAGCGACTGAGCAAGAGTAATTTTTTGTTGGAAAAGGCAGGAACTTCTGGAGACGTTTGAGAGACTGAAACGAGCAAAATACCCTCCTGCTTACTTCTGCAATGTGTATATGCCAAGACAAGTTACAGTCCATAAGGACGCCCAGGTTCTTAACGTACGAGGAGTAGTTTACGACGACGTTATCATCATAAGACAGAAGGAGGAGATTGCTGGTTTACCATGTTGACGAAATATCTGCCACCAATAATGAGAGCTTGTGATTTCGTAGGGTTGACTAATAGTCCAAAATATTAAGCCCATTGATTTATGTTTCCAAGATCACTATTGATGGCATCAATTGCTCCAGAAAGATCCTCGAGTTTAAAATGTTGATAAAGCTGCAAGTCGTCTGCATAGAGATGGTAGTGTGAAACAAGTGACTTAGTGACAACGTTAATGAAAACGGAGAAAAGTAGAGGAGAAAGAACGCCACCCGATTTACAATTTATGCTTTCCAGAAATCACTGTAAAAATTACAAATAAGATGCAAAAAAATAAATGGATCACTAAAGGGCTCAAGCGTTCTTGCATTAATAAACGACGGTTATATTTACAACACCGGCTTATGGCAATAAACAAGCGTATAAGCATGAACAACTATAAAAAATACAATAAAGTTCTAAAAAATTGTATATCACATGCACAAAGAATTGATAATTCACGCTTTATTCGTAATTCAAAAAATGTATGTAAGGCGGTATGGAGGACCATCAAAAGTAATGTTTATGACAGGTTACCAGCAGATAATATGACTTACATAAAATACGAAGACCATGAGTACCAGGACAAGGCTGAAATAACTTCAATTTTCAATAGGTATTTCATAGATCTTACGAACAATAACAAATTTTCACATACAAAGTCAGAAGTCTGCTACCCATATACCATTTCACATAATTTCAAGACTATCTTTCTGACACCGACAGATGAAACTGACGTATGCAAGACTATCAAATCTTTAAAAAATACTAGATCTACTGGATATGACCTACTGAAAACCAAAATTCTGAAATTATGTGCATAATATCAATCCCCCTCAGCCATGTCATTAACCTGTCATTTATGCAAGGGATATTTTCGAAACGGCTAAAGAAATACATTATAAAACCGATACACAAAAAAGGAGATCACAGTGAAGTTAGCAATTATCAACCCATTACTCTGATACCAGTGATATCAAAAATATTTGAAAGAATACTCTATGACAAAATTCACAATTTCCTAAATAAAAATAGTATTCTCAGAGAAGAACAGTTTGGCTTTAGGAGAAACAGTTCATTTTCTTTGGCTTGTTTCGAACTAATTAAATATATAACAGATAGCCTCGATAAAAAAAATAATGTAGTATCTGTTTTCTTAGATATGTCGAAAGCCTTCGACTTTGTAGACCACGAACTACTATACTATTTAAATTAGAGAGATACGGTATCAGAGGAAAATCACTAGATTGGCTAAAAAGTTATCTCCATGGTCGCCTTCAATGCGTAGAATTACCAAGTTTTAGAGGGCGCCATAAAATTAGGCTTCAATCTCAATACCTTTTAAACAAATCTGGAGTACCAGAGGGGAGTATCCTTGGTCCCTTGCTTTTCCTATTATACATCAACGATTTGCCGACCATAACAAAACATAAAACTATTGTATTGTGTGGATTCGGGAGTCAATATTAAGACGACCAATACGTTCAAAATATATTTATTGACTACTACAAATGTGCTACAATAATGCGCATTAGAGTAAAATACAAACTAAGCGGTTTATTCGATACATCTAACATAAAGGAGCATACATACTAAACCTAATCACTTAAGGAGAATACACACTTCACCTTCCGGGCAAAGGAAAAAAAAAGTTGTTTTTTAGTGACTTTTTTTTTGTCATTTTACTGTAATTACTAAGTTATAATTATGACAATTATTATTTTAAAATATCTTAAGTTGTACGAACAAAGCCGTACATTGTAGTAGTATTAGTTTTATGCTGACATCGACGCGCTGCGAAATAAAAAAACGTGTTATAAAGTAAGCGAGCAGTAGTTGCATGTTGTCGGTTCGATCGGGCATTACTTATGACCCTTTTCGCCGCGGGTCGATCATTTTATCATTTATCATAGTTTTAGTGTAATTGAGTGTAAAGTGAACAGAAAATAAACGACTTATATCATTACCTATCAGTTTATCATTTCTAAATGTACCTTACCGTACATTTATGGTCCTTCGAGCATTTTGACAAGGACATCTCGCGAGTGGAAATTACAGTGTAGCAAACAAGTACTGTAACGTGTTTCATGACTGAGGTGTTCTGGACTAGCAGTGAAGGTGTTTGTAATGCAGTACATAGCAACAGCATTCAGCAGGGATCAACAACAATCCTCATTTGGTGAGCAACACGGCTCGCGCTTGGACTATCAAGTAAGATCGTTCCATTTATCTATCATTATATCAATTTCCTATCATGTCGTCAATGGAAGACTTACTCGCACTTCAACAGCAACTACTCAATCAGATAGAGCAAACCTACACCAACTTCAAGAAAGATGGCTCCGATCGCAAAACCTTGGACTACATTCGCCGAAGGTTAGAAAATTTGGATGCATGCTGGAGAGAGTTTGAATCAAATCATATGAAATTGTGCAACATTGAATATGCAAAATCGCATAGTTATTTCACTTCTAAGCAGTTCGACTCCGCCAAAGAGAGATATGAGAACATTAGAGCAGTCATTCTAAATTATCAGTCTACAGATGAGAGACCATCAACTCCGCTGCTAAAGCCTGCTACTCCGTTAGCTAGCTCAAGCACAGCACAACAGCCTGCAGGTCAACTATCAAGATCTCAGGGATCGAACAGCAAGACGGATGAGATGATGAGAAAACAAATGAGCAACTTTAAGGCCTTTGAACATACAGTATCAAGTATCAACCTGGAATCAGTAGAGGAAAAATGGGAATTCGATCATTTGTTGAATACGCTAAGAGGTCGTTGGTCGAAGATTGATACACTACATTGGGAGTTAGACAGTGAACGGGGAGACCTTAATCAAGAATATCATTCCATGTATCTCAAATATGAAGGTACGTACAACGATGCCATCAAGGCTATTAATAAGAAGATGTGGTCTATTTCACACCGGGAGCACACTACGCCGAAGATAGACATACCTACTTTCAGCGGCAGCTATCATCAATGGACATCATTTAAAGATCTCTTCACAGAAGCGATTCATACCAACCCGTCATTATCTGGAGCTCAAAAAATGCAGTTCCTTAAGTCAAAAGTAAAAGGTGAAGCAGAACGATTAATACAGCATCTTCCAATTAGTTCCGATAACTATATCATTAGCTGGGATATATTGAGCCATCGATATGATAACAAGCGTATGATATTCACATCTCACATTAACATTTTATTAAACCTGCCAGTTTCTCAACAAGCATCAATCAATCACATCAAGCGGATTCATGATACAGCACTTGAAACTATGAACGCCATACAGAATCTTGTAGTAAACGTGAAGTCGTGGGACCCATTGATCGTGCACATCTTGGGTCAGAAGTTGGATTCGGATACATTTAGTGAATACAACGCAGCAATCAAACAACCTCGAGAACTACTCGATTTGAATGAATTTCTGAACTTTTTAGAGGGGAAGTTCACAAGCATGGAAGCAAGCAGAAGAAAACAAGAAGATAGGAAAGATCAGAAGCATTTTTCTCCAAACAACAATTATAAATCATCAGAAACAAAACCATATCATTTCAAGCAATCATATTCTAGCAACAAGGCTATTTCGCAATTTCCAACCTACAGGAAATTGCAATCATATACACAAAACTGCCCAGTCTGCAATGACGCACATGCTTTATTTTATTAACAAGCAATCTATTGTGAGTAGGCTCTGTGTAGTTCCTCTGTGTAGAGAAATTAAACGACTGATTAACACATAACTGTATATTGTATATATGTCACCAAAAGATACACAAGTGTTCCGAACCGTGGTACAGAGCCTACTGGCTCGAACTACAAATGCAATACGCATCGTATGCAAGATGCGTCCCTTACAACCATCACCTTACCCCTTCTTTGAGAGAAAAAAAAATATATATATGTATATAGGTACAGTGGCATTCATAAGTCGATTAGCAAATTCACAACGCGATAGATTGACACTTTGACTTAACTTACGACCTTCTTATATTAAGTTAATTCTATACTACAGACACACACAGTCGAGCGCGAAGTGGAAGACCGGCCCTAATTAATGAGGCGCAGCGACGTCATATGGTGAATGAGTATGAAACAAATGGTTTTATACCAACGAGACATTTTGCTGATTTATTCCAAACGTCCGCATTAACAGTTCGCCGTGCACTCCACGCTGAAGGGTTGCATCACCGAAGACCAGCTAAAAAGCCTTTTTTGACAGAAAGGAATAAACAAGAACGATTACGTTACGCACGAGAATATTTAGACTTTGATTGGGCCACTACAATATTTTCAGATGAAAAAACTTTCAAATCTAGCCAAAAAGGAAGACTACATTTATGGCGTAAAGATAATACACGCTGGTGTGAAAATAACATAGTTCCTAATACTGAATCCGGCCGAATCACTGTCAATATGTGGGGATGGATGAGTGCAGCAGGGCCAGGGGAACTCGAATTTATTCCTCCGCGTGCCAACAGCTCAACATATGTGGAAGTTTTGAATAACATCATGCTACCCACCGTGCGCAACGTTTATCCAGCTGATGAGATTAGGGAGATATCTTTCGTGCAGGATAATTGTCCCATTCACCGGGCGGGCATTGTGCGAGAGTGGTTTAACATACACCCTGAGATAACTGTTGTTCCTTGGCCAGCACGATCTCCTGACCTCAACCCAATCGAAAATTTGTGGGGTTTGATGGTGCAAAGGTGGGAAGCACGGAATGAGAGGTCTGTCAGTCAGTTGAAGTCACACTGCATGGAAATATGGGAAAATATAAGAGGAACAGATATATGTTATAATCTCATAGGTTCCATGCGCCAACGTCTACTTAACTGCATTGAAAATAATGGAGGTTATACAAAATATTAAAATGTTTTAATGTAAAAATGATATTGAGCCATATCCGTGATTACGAGTATTAATAGATTAAAATTTGAGGTTTAGTTTCAATCTTCTTTTCGTAAAGAAAATGAATACTTAAGCTATAACCTCAATATTTTGTAGATTTATTGTGTTATCATTTAATCTTTATTCATTATACATTAGTATTTGTAATTAAGAAATAGTATATAGTTAAATAGTAGTAATTTTACTACTATAACTGTTATTTACGTATACGTATTATAACACAGAGTCATGTATTACTCATATAAATCGCACTTTAATTAATTTATAACAAAACGCAAAACAAATAAAATCTAAAACATAATTTTAACAAATCAACAAGCATCGCCGGATGATACTCGATAGTATGCGGCGGCCGGTTAAATTCTCGTTATCACCATATGCATTCTAAGTGTGCACCGCAGCGTGTGCGCATATGCTCCGAACTCTGATCTATCTATCTTGCTAAATATCAAATTGTTTTTCTTCTACCTTCCTGCTGTGTAACAAGCTCTTAACTTGAACTGTATGCTAAGTGGTTTTTATCTTACCTGCATTATTACACATAAATAAATATAATTGTGGTGGTTTGTTAACTTTATGTAATTTCTTATATCGAATAAATATTTCTTATTACAAACGATTTTTTTATTACTAACCCTTTATTGCAATAATAATTTTAAAAAGACAGAAAAATACCGTCCAGGAGAACAGTATCATTGTTGCAAACAAAAATAAATAAATCAAAAGACAAAAATAATTGCATTACGAGAGATCGGTACTAAGAACCAATACATTACAATCCAACCTTCTACGCTTGTAGCTAATTGCACATATCTGTTTTGTGCGAACTTAGCAACCTTATGAACCGACCAAGCAACATCATGCATGATTTTATAATGCTGCATGTCCGAAAGCGATAGAAATATTTATTGTTTCGTGTAGTGCGACGCGACTACTGTTTGCAAACTCTGTGGCCGTGGTGTGCGTACTGTATCGAGATGCCGCTTACACATACAGACGTATGGAAATCGCTGCCGTGGGTTCACAGCAATATAACTCTTAGCGTGCCAATGGATTTCTGAACACTGACTGTACATTACAGTGTATTACAATGTCTAAAGAAATGTTTACGAGGAACGCAAAATATTGCACACTTGTATATATAATTATCACGCGTAGCTTCCTTTCATCACTGACGCTGCTGGTTGTGGCTGCGTGACCACCACGCTAGGCACCTGCTGTAGGGTCATCGGTGCGGGTTCTGGCGTCGCATTGGCTGTCACCTGCTTCCTCAGCCAGTTCTTTAGTCTGCGGTTACAGCGCTGAACTACCACGCATGCTGTTCCGCAGGCTAGTATACAAATAATCACAAACAACATTACACTGAACTGATTCATTTTAGTATTAATTACTTCTTGCTGTCCGTTTTGGTTGACTACGTTGATAAAATTATACATCATTCCATATTAAAATATTGTCCGAGCTATACAATGGGTAAAGCAGTAAGCAAGGAAGAACGACTTCTTCCTATAGCTCGGACAAGATTTTAATATGGAATGATGTATAATTTTATCAATTAATATATTTTCGTTTCTCGCAAACATTTCGTAACTGTGCCATAGTTTTGCACATTTTCATTTTATTTTACATGCTAACGTAAGTAGTTTGCAACATACGCTAGGGTTGTGTAACAAACATTACTTATAAAGGATTACTGATAATTTCTTATAATACATTAATAGGGCATTGTTATTATTACCTTAGGTACTTCTAATCTTATGTAACATCCGTGAAAATAAATGCTTATCAAAAATATGTGTTCTTTAAGTTGAAGTTTTTTTTTTTTTTTTAATTTTTTTTTTTTTACTTATATATCTGTTCTGTCGAGCCCTACGATATGCATCTTGGGATCAGTTTTAACTGCACGACAGAACGGTATAAACACTAAATAATATATCATTACTCTATATACTAAAGGCAAAAACGTGCGGGACGTTTTACAGTACGTCCACTTTTCGTATACCTTAACGGTACATCCTTACCGGACTCATTTACATTGTTAGCATTTTGCTGCGCATGCGTTTTTGTACTTATAGGTATGGCATGTGTAACATTTACTGGTGCATCCTTTGAATTATCATTTAAAGTAAATGCTGGTTTGAGCCTATCAATTGACACACGAACTGTCTTCTCATTTTTCTGAATTGTATAAACCTTGCCATTTCTTTCAATAACGCGATATGGCCCGTCGTATGGCGGTTGCAATGGTTTCCTTACAAAATCGTTTCTTATGAAAACATGATTGCAAGAGTTAAGATCAGGGTGTATAAACAAGATTTTTGAACTGAGATGTTTATCTGCCATTGGTTTTAGGTTTCTAATCTTATCACGAATTTGCCTAACATAGCCTTCATCTGTTGAAATTTGTGTCGTTTGGTTGTAAAAATCCCCTGGTAAACGTAAGCTTTGACCATACGTCATTTGTGCTGCGCACGCTCTATTATCGTTACGTAGGGCTATCCTTAATCCTAGCAATACTGTAGGCAATTCGGTGATCCATGATGACGCTGATGTCAATCTCACCTTTCTACCAGTCCATTACTTTGAGGGTGATAAGCCGTTGTTCTTAATTTATGTATACCCATAACTCTCATAAGCTCGTTGAATAAACTACTCTTAAATTGTTTTCCTTGATCACTAGTTAATCTCAACGGGCATCCAAAACGCGTAATCCAGCCCTCATAAACTACTTTGGCTACTGTTTCCGCGGAAATATCTTTAATCGGAAATGCCTCTGGCCACCTAGTGCGCCTATCTATAAGTGTAACACAGTATCGGTATCCATCTGATGTTGTTTGCAGTGGCCCTATAATGTCGACATGGACATGTTCAAATCTATCGCAGTCTTGAAACTGCTGGATATCTGAGACAGTATGCCTACTAACTTTTGCTTTCTGACAAGAAATACAAGATTTGGACCAAAGTCCCACGTCCTTATTCATTGAGGGCCAAAAATATTTTTCTTGAACCAACCTGCGCGTTGTTCTAATGCTTGGGTGGCTCAAGTTATGTATGTGTTCAAATGCTATTCTGCGAAACTGTTCTAGCAGATAAGGCCTGGCGTGGGACGTTGATACCTCGCAGAATACAGGACTGGCACATATTGGTAAACTAAGTTGCTTAATAACTACATTTGTGTTTTTATGGCCCTTTTGTAAGTATGGGTCTAAGTTTTGTGCTTCACTAAGCTCGCTATATTCTATATAAGATGGGCAGTCAATCGTCGAGATCCTGGATAAGGTGTCTGCGACGATATTTTCTTTTCCCGTTATGTGTCTTATGTCAGTAGTAAATTCACTGATAAAGGCTAAGTGTCGAATTCTACGTTGTGATTCCTGGTCGGAATTTGCCGATTTAAATGCATACATTAGTGCCTTGTGATCTGTATATATTATTAGGGGACGGCCTTCTACTAAAGAACGAAAGTGTTTTAACGCCAAATATATTGCTAATAATTCACGATCGTACGTGGAATATTTTTGTTGAGTTTCGGTCAACGCCTTGGAAAAATAACCTAGTGGATTCCAAGTATTATTAATGCGCTGTTGTAACACTGCCCCAACACAAGTATTTGATGCGTCAGACATTATTGCATATGGCACATCGTCACACGGGTATGATAACGTGACTGCCGTTTGCAAATCTTGCTTGCATTGCGAAAAAGCGTCCTCTGAGGCTACCGTCCACTCAATGCGAGTTTTGTCTTTCTTTTTCGCATTGTGTAAATATGAATGCAAAATAGATTGATGTTTTACAGCGTTAGGTATGTGAGACCTATAGAAATTTACCATGCCTAAGAAGCGTCTTAATTGTTCTATATTTTCCGGTTTTGGGAATTTATTAATGGCGTCAACCTTTTCGTGTAGTGGCCTTATACCGTTCCTAGATACTTCATAACCTAAGAAGTCTATTATTATGCTATATTTTTTAAACGCACATTTATCTATATTTATAGTTATACCAAACTCTTCGAATCGCTCGCATATTTTGTGTAGGTGTGCCCTATGCATAGCTTCACTGGTACTTCCTATGATGACGTCATCTAAATACGAAAATAGACTGGACGTTTGTATATTACCTTTATCATCCTGTTTAGAAATACTGTCTAGCCCTTGAAGAACCGTATGGTTCATGAAGCGTTGAAACGTTTGGGCTGCGTTACGTAACCCAAACGTCATGCGGCAAAACTCAAACAGCCCAAATGGTGTGATTATTGCTGTCTTTTCGATATCGTCAGGGTTGACGGCAATCGCGTGGTATGCCCGACGAATATCTAATTTCGAAAAAATCGTCTTACCTGATAGCATGTATGTGAAGTCATGTAGCCGCGGAATCGGGTAACGGTCAGGCTTTGTTATGGCGTTGAGGCTCCTGTAATCGCCGCACGGCCGTAACTCACAATTTTTTTTGACAACCACGTGCAATGGGCTTGCCCACGGTGATTTTGAGGGGCTAAGTCCTGCATGACCCTAAATTCTTCCTTGACCTTCTTGTATCTTTCTGGCGGTAGCCTTCGTGCACGCGCGTGAATAGGAGGACCCTCGGTTTCTATGTGGTGGTAAATTGTATGATTAATACTTTCTTTATAACAACTAGGTTTAGTGATATCTGGAAAACGAGACAACAGTTCGTACATCGGATGGCTGCCATCTATAGTTTTTACTATGTTTGTCTCATCAAAGTTTACAATGGATGCTACCGTACATAACTTGGATGTTTTATCGATAAGTTTCTGAGCCTTTATGTCTACTAACAAATTAAAATGACCTAAAAAATCGGCTCCCAGAATCGGCTGTTTAACATCAGCCACAATAAAGTTCCATCGGAACGTGCGCTGTAACTTTAAATCTAATAATAAGGATATGGTACCATACGTTTTTATGACGCTTCCGTTTGCCGCGTAAAGTTTGTAGTCCTCGCACTCCTTTATGCTAGTTTTCCTGTTTAAGGGGTAAACGGAAACGTTTGCACCTGTGTCCACCAAATAGCGTAGACCACTTTTGGAGTCAGTCACGCTAAGGCGGTTTGTTCCGGATATAGTGCATACCTCCGCCGCTGGCTGCACCCGGTTTAGTTTTCCGGCGTTTTGTCCTTCCACGCGCACGGGCTGGAACATTTGTGTGCGCGTTCTTTAAAATTGTAATGATAGTAGCACAGACCATTATTGCCAGCTACGTCCGATCGTTGCATACCGCGCGGTCTCCAGGACGATCTTCCTCTTCTAAAATAACCACCTCGTCCATTTGCCTGCCGCTGTTTCTGAGAATCCTGGAATCTTTCGAACCGTGCTGTGAGTTTGGCTATTTGTTCGCCTACATCTGTTGACGTCGACGGCGTCGTTGTTACTTCCAGCACCTCTTTTGATCTCATGCCTTCCAAAATCTTGTCGGCTGCCCGCGCGTTTTCGTCTAGGTCTTTCGTTCCGGTGACTGCCAAAACTCCTTTAACTGATGTGGGTAGTTGCCTGGTCCATAACTTCGCTAATGTTGTTTCTTCGACCTTGCCCCGCGATAGGTCACGCATGCGCCTTAGTAACTGTGTTGGCTTGCTGTCTGATAACTCCAGATTCAGTAACTTCTCGAACAGCTGGTTGTCACTGTCTTCATATGCAGCAATGAGGCGTGTTTTAATGGCATTGAACTTCCCTGTCTCCGGGGGGTCGCGTAGGATATCGCTCACTTGTTCAAGGACATTCTTGTCGAGTCTGCCAACAACCATATTATACTTGGCTTCGTCGCTGAGTTTCTGCGGCGCGAGGATTGCTTCTGTCTGAGCAAACCATAGTGTCGGCTTATCACACCAGAAATCTGATAACCGGCTGCCGACTGCTATGGCTGCTACCTCTCTATCGTGCGACTGCTTCGCCTGCGCCACTGGTGCCGGAACTTGTACTGGATACATTTTATATGTATTTATTACACTTTATAACACCGTAAAAGTTCACAACCGTTCTCGGGGTCACTGTGAATAAGCTCTGTGTAGTTAAGGATGAGAAATTAAACGACTGATTAACACATAACTGTATATTGTATATATGTCACCAAAAGATACACAAGTGTTCCGAACCGTGGTACAGAGCCTACTGGCTCGAACTACAAATGCAATACGCATCGTATGCAAGATGCGTCCCTTACACTATAAAACAGAAGAGGAAGTAAAGGAGAAAAAAGAAGTTAATGTTGCTACAAAACAGGAACCAAGCATTATAACAAGTTTGTTAAATAAGCATAATTCTATAAGCAAGATCTTTCGTATTTTAGCATTAGTGATGAAGTTCACTACCTATAAAAGAAAAGCAAAAAAGCATTATTTATCACTAGCTTCTGCCAGCGACTTCGTCCGCGTGGAATAGTGGTGCTCCGCTCCTATTGGTCTTAGCGTGATGATATGTAGCCTATAGCCTTCCTCGATAAATGGACTATCTAACACTGAAAGAATTATTTAAATCGGACCAGCAGTTCCTGAGATTAGCGCGTTTAAACAAAATGACAACATTTCCCTTCACTGCTCTGCTCCTATTGATTGTAGCGTGATGAAAAGTATACTATAACCAGCTCAGGAGTATGACAAATAATTGTATCAAGTTTCGTTAAAATCCGTCGAGTAGTTTTTGTTTCTATAGAGTTTATACAGACAGACAGACAGACAGACAGACGGACAGACAGACAGACAGACAAAAATTTTACTGATTGCATTTTTGGCATCAGTATCGATCCCTAATCACCCCCTGATAGTTATTTTGGAAATATATTTCATGTACAGAATTGACCTCTCTACAGATTTATTATAAGTATAGATTATCAGATATCAGCAAAGCAAAGAATAAAATTATCAAACATGTACAGCAAGAGGAGTTTGCGAGAGAGATCAATGATCTGAAGCAAGAAGGCAAGTTAAGCTCAAAAAGCTAATTATTAAAACTTAACCCTTACCTTGATGAGAACGACATTCTCAGAGTAGGAGGGAGACTAAAAAAGGCGCATATCAGTCAAGAGATGCAGCATCCCATTATTCTGCCGCACAATGGACGTCTCACAGAATTAATTATAGAAGATGCGCATCTAACCATGTTACATGCCGGATCTCGGCTAACTTTGAGCTTCATAAGACAGAAGTACTGGATTCTGGGCGGGAACGTTGCTACAAAAAGATTGTTACGTCGTTGTGTAACCTGCAAGAAACAAAATCCAGACTGCCAACCGCAAATCATGGGGCACTTGCCGGAGGCCCGAACTAATCCATCACGTCCATTTACACATACAGGCGTAGATTTCACCGGTCACATCTATGTCAAAGCAAGTAAAGGAAGAGGTATAAAAAGCACAAAAGGATATGTAGCTGTCTTCGTGTGCATGGCCACGAAAGCAGTACACTTGGAACTAGTTTGTGATTTAAGCACATCATCATTTATTGCAGCATTGAGAAGAATGGCGGCTCGCAGAGGAACGCCGAGTCACATGTATAGGTGGTGGTGGTGGTCAGGTGCCAACAAGGTACTACAACAAGAATATCAATCATTAATCAATATCATGGAAAACAAGGATTTGAAATCTGAATTATTAGATATGGAAATAGAGTGGAGTTTTAATGTGCCATCATGGCCTTCTGCAGGAGGCTTGTGGGAGGCAGCGGTCCGAAGTTTTAAATATCATTTTAAGAGGGTGATTGGAGATCAGATTCTTACATATAAAGAACTGTACACTGTGTTAACGCAAATAGAAGCATGTCTTAATACAAGACCATTGTGTCCTATATCAGAAGATCCTGACGACGTAGATTTTTTAACACCTGCGCATTTCTTAACAGGTGGATCAAAGATTACTTTGAATAAAACTGAAACAGATTTAAGAACTCGATGGCAGTTGACACAAAAAATCATACAAGATCTCTGGAAGAGATGGAGAAATGAGTATCTAGTGCAGTTAACAGAAAAAAGTAAATGGCGACAAGCTAAGCAAAATCTCAACAAAAATGATATTGTCATGATCCATGATGACAATCTCCCACCGGGGAAATGGCTAATGGGAAGAGTCATTGATTTACATCCCGGTTCTGACGGACATATTCGCGTGGTTACAGTAAAAACGAAGAACGGAACATTGAAACGTCCCGTCACAAAATTATCAGTCCTTCCAATCAACAATGAATCACCGCAAGTCAATCCAGGAAATACTGCGGATTCAGAAAATTCTATCGCTAAATCTCGAACAATGAAACCCAATACCCGTTACAACATAGCGTCGGTGTTTGCTGCAATTATGTTATTTTTCAGTATCATTACAACTTCTCAATGCGCACTGAACGTTACAAAGTTTAGAGATAAATATCAAACATGCAAATCATCAGGGATGACTGGAAATTTATCATATATTTCGACTTAGATCCCTACTGGGAAGGTATTACGGCTCTAAATAAAAGTATACAATCACTGGAACAATCATGCATACCTATAAGAGAACAAACAAACTGTGACCTACTAATACTACAATTACGTCATGGGTACCATGAACTTGATTACAATAATCATATGTTACTCAGTCAGCATTTTAACAATCAAGCGAACAGGTGGAGGCGCGGTCTTATCGACGGTGTCGGTTACATTGCAAACGGCCTGTTCGGAGTATTAGACGCTCGATTCGCGGAACAATACGCGAAAGATATCACTCTTCTACGTAACAATCAAAAGCATATCGTCTCATTTTGGAAAAATCAAACTTCTGTCATAGAATCGGAATTTAGTTTTTTGAAGAGAACTGAAGATAATATGCACAAACAACATAAAATTATACATCAGCAGTTTTCCAAGATCGAAAATGCTATAGAAACCTTGAAGACTGAAACTCAAAATATTTCAAGAGCAGTAGAAGTTTCTATGGGTGTGTTTCTATAGCGAGTCATTTGTCGAATGACATCACCTTACCTATAGATAATATATTATATACCGGTCTAGCACAACTTCTTAAGCTTCTAAGAGTGAAAGCAAGAATGTTAAAAAATTACGCAATCTTCGAAGTTCCTTTAATAAGCAGGGACTCTTATGAAATATTCAAGCTTATACCCATTCCTGCGGAGAGATCCAACAACACTATGATATTAGTAAAACCCATTTCTGATTTCATAGCTGTAAACTTAAAGAAGGACGCTTACATCATTCTCACAGAAACCATCCTAGATTCGTGTCTTCTTACAGATGTACTACTGTGTTCTATACATTCTCCTATGTACAAACTGAGTAAAGACAAAGACTTCTGTCAATCAAAGACATCATCATGTGAAGTCAGCATCGATCCCTGCAAAAATCTGTGGGTGGAGAGCAATTCAATTAACAATTATATCTATTTTTGCTGTCAAAAATGTAAACTGCGAACAGTGTGCGGAGATCAAGTAGACGCACATCAATTGGCGCACTCCGGACTTATTACTATAGACTATGGCTGCATAATCAAATCTGATAATTTTGAAGTAATTGCACATCAACAAAGAGCAAGCGACGTGAGTATTAGCGCAAAAGTATTTACTCCAGTCATTGCATCCATAAACCACGTTATAAACGTAACTATTCCTCAAGATGTATTTAACGAATCCAGTAAGGAAAGCGATCAGGAGCTGAAAGCTATTGAGGATAAAATCAAATACATGAAAGAAAATGGAGCGATTGACGAAAGTATGTCATACCATGACATTCATCACTACACTGTGGTCTACAGTGTGATCAGTGTGGTAGCGGCAGGTCTCGGAGTGCACGCATGGAGGCGCGTGCGCTGCGCCCGCGCCACCGCGCCGGCTGCGCGCGCGCCAGGCGGCGCAGCCAGCAGCAGCAGCAATGTGCCAGCCTCGCAGCATGTTGCGAGTGTCGGTGATAGTGTAGTGTATCAGAGTGTTAGTGAAAGGGCGAAGGTGGAGAGTGCGCGAGTGCAAGATAAAGCCACGTCCCCTGTTTTAGGTTCTTATACGAGCATTTCTAATCTATAAACAATGTGTGTGTGTGATCTGTGCATAGAGACATTAAGCATTTAGGTTATTATACTTTATCCATCATGTTTGCTCTCTACGTTGTTGTATGTTTATTTTCCTCTTCCTAGGGGAGCATGTACGAGCAAAGCCGTACATTGTAGTAGTATTAGTTTTATGCTGACATCGACGCGCTGCGAAATACATAAAAAACGTGTTATAAAGTAAGCGAGCAGTAGTTGCATGTTGTCGGTTCGATCGGGCATTACTTATGACCCTTTTCGCCGCGGGTCGATCATTTTATCATTTATCATAGTTTTAGTGTAATTGAGTGTAAAGTGAACAGAAAATAAACGACTTATATCATTACCTATCAGTTTATCATTTCTAAATGTACCTTACCCGTACATAAGTCCTACAAACAGTCTATTCAAAATACGGTCTAGTTCTATTCTTATGTACCAGTTCTATCTTGTTATTTTTACTTATTCTAACATTACATCCTAAATCGTCTATTACAGTGTTTCGTTTTTTAACAAAATCAAATCATCTTTCTCATATTTATACGAATTAACAGATTTATCATAGTATTGTTTACGTTTTAATTTACTATCTAATATTTTTTTCTGTGCATCGGCATGCGCTAGTTGTAATCTATATTTTACTTGCAATGGATAATTATCATTATTGTACAATGGTTCTAATGTATCTGTAATTATACCAGGTATTCTACAAAGTTTGCCGAAAACAAGTTCATAAGGAGTATAATTTGTTTCGCTATGGACTGTGTTATTAAAACTGAAACACCAAAATGGCAACCAATAACTCCATGTCGCACCCTTAGAATGAAAACGACGTAACTCAAAAAAGTCGAAAATTGAGTTATCACCATAAAACGACTTAAAATGAAATTACGAATCTAGCAATAGTTCAAACATAGCCATATTCGAGTGGGAACAGGATAAAACTATAACATCGGTCTCTTTATTACGCGGCGAAATACGGGTCCGCGTCGGGAGGAAAGGGACGCTATTAGTGTTGTGTTAGCATTGCTAAGTAAAGGCTCTCACGCAGTCCGTCGAGTAGTGACTTAAAGATTATTAGGTCGGTTTCATTCCGAAGCAAACGGTAAGTTCTCTTTGGATTTTTAATATGGAAACGACCAATTCAGCCTTGCGCTGGTTTTCTTCCTATTTATAAGGCAATAGTAGTGTCTTATTCAGGTTTGTGGCATTTTAATATTGAAGTAACTTTAATTCCATCAGGCGCATTTAAGTTTGTGTGGTATTAATAATAAATTATGCTGAATGTTTTGGAATCAAATTTGACCAATTCGATTTTAAGTCGTTTTCCTATTTATTAACGTATATTTTTTATGTCTCAATGATATTTACGTCGTTTTATTATTATTTTTCTAGATAAAAAGTAAGACGCATTTGTTAATGTGTCACTACACAATTAGTAAGCCAGCAAGTTTTTAGCGAAAAGATCATTTTTAAAGATTTAAAAAATGAAAAGGAGGAAGGAAATTGTAATGGATAATACATTTAAAAATGTTAACATTCACTCAGAAAATTAACCCGAGGTATAAACATTATAAAATTCATAATTAAAATTCTGTGCCTCCATAGGATGCAAACCCTCCAGAATAGTTTCATGCGTAGAGCCACAGGAGCCCCGTGATACCTAAGAAACGAGAATTTCCACCTCGACCATTATGCTCCCTCCCAGATCAGCTCGAATCGCCTTCCTCGGCATACTCTCACATTCGCCAAAGACGAAATCACCCTCCTCCAAGAGAGTAATAGGGAAACCAGTACAGTACACAAACACAGACTGCCGTCATACCGTCCTCGCCGCCGAGGCCCGTCCCGACGTCCCTGTCCATGTCCCCCCCGACCCTTGCTGGACGAACCAGCCCACAGTTTTCCATAGTTCACCATATCCCAGTCCACTATCACTCCATCATAATAGCCCAAGTAATATCTTTCCAAGTTTTGCAATAGTCCCGCACAAACCGGGGATTGTCCTTGGGTGCATTTCTATGGTGTATACAGGGATAATCGCCGGTCATGAGTGTCGCCATCACATTTCATTAAAGTTGTCTCAAAGGGCTTCTGCGTGTTGGCTTCGGCCCCACGTTCGCCTCCCAAAGGTCCGGGAATCTGTAGTCCCGTACACGGAGACATACCAAATATTTGACATGATCCAGCTAGTCCTTAGTCGCCCTCCCCAATGACGCCCTAAGCCGAGGTTCGTTCCCCACTAAGGGGTGCCCTTAACGCAAAATAAAACAGTTTAGTTAGGTACACCTACTTTAGGATAAATTCCTCACTTGTTTAGCTATAGGTATTTAATGTGTATGTTAATTTATATTGATTATCTTAACATTTTATGTCCCCGGAGTCATCGGTTATTAAAATCCACAACCAAAAAGAAAACTTACCTAAATCCAAATTCTCAAATAAACGATAAGATCGTAGTAAGTGAAAGATTATGTCAATTTGACACCATTACAGTACTCGAGATGGCAACAAACTAATCCAAACGCGCTTCAGATTGTCAAAAGTCATCAATTATTATTTCATTCATTATGTAATTTCTTACGCCATATTGCCGCTTGCATAATTTCTATTCTCGTGTGGTTGGTCGGACATATGTCAAATTGTTACGTAATAAATTTTATATTTTGTGTCTATGGCTCTGGACGCTACAAAATGTTGCCACTGTATTAATTAATTGATGTCACTTAATATTATTATCAATTTCACGTCTTTTTGTTTCCTTTTATTGTTATTTTTTATTTTATATTTTTTTTTTTATATTCCTTTATTAATATCTTTTTTTATTTAGTCAATTGTTTTATTAAGTAAAATTTATTTTATTAATAATGTTTGTCACAGTGTGCGCTATGCCGAAACAGTGTGTTTTGTACCTGTGGCTTGGAACAATATTTAATTTTTGTTATAATAGTAGATACCTGCATTTGTTTAACTAAATTGTTCTGAGACAATGTTAAGCCGGCTAACGCTGAAAACCAGCGCCGTGGACTGGTGCCTTTGTGCCCGGGCCACTGCATTATGCTGAGCGTTAGCCGTTTCGCGTAGTGGTGACGCATTTTTTATATTTTTTTTTTTTACTCTTATTAATTTTTGTATTATTCCGTGTTTTTATGTGTGTTACTGCACGCGAATAAACTGTTTTTCTTTCTTTCTTTCTTTCAATTACAATAAAATACCATCCAATGTTCTCCTACTAGATGACACTAAATTCAAATTATGTATTAAACGCCCATTAAGTCAGGCATATTACAGGCTACAAGACTATATTGCCGACAAGCATACTTGGCTTACTGCTGGTCCGCTCCACATTCACTTGGACTCTAATTAATTAATATCAGTATTAGTTGGTTGTTATAAATATTTAAATATAATGTTGTTTTGTATAAATAAATAATATGTATTGATTTTAATAACATTTTGAATTTGTATGTTTTCATTTTTTTCTCTCTACAAGTATTTTATTTGCTTAGACAGAATAAATTGTAGCATTTATTTTATCTCTCACTGATGTACTTGAGTACCAAGTAACCATTTACTAAGTATTAAGCGTAAAAGTCTGGCTGTTGGAGTATGTCATGCTCGCGAAAGGCCTCGCTGATGGTGACGCGTGTATTAGATCGTTTGATTCCCTTCAAAATGGTTGAGTTAAGCGGTGCTGATGCACGCGTCAAGTTCGTGAATGGGCGCTATCAGTTGAGGCTGGTCATCTCTAAATTGCCAGGAATTAGCATCTAAGATTTGTTAAATGTTAACATTTACATCGTTGTCACATAAAAAACATTGTAATGTATATTAGGAACTTGGTAAAACATGTTGAAAAAGAGTAACCAAATGGAGTTTCTTGCCCGTTCTTCTCCATAGGAATTTACTTTTTTACATAAATTAGTGGGGTAATAAAAATACAATCTATTATTTATTAACAAGCCGGCCCGTCAAACTTCGTACCGCCGCATGTTTTAATAGTTATTCTGCCAATGAGGATCCGTAACGTTTTTAGTTGACAATGCAGATTTGTAGAGCTAAGTAATCCTTAACATACAGTGCAAAAATTTTTGATCTACGATAAAAATTGACGAAGTTATGACCAAATTACTAGCGAAGTTCACCGAGCGGTCGCCGCGATAGCTGTGACGTCACTCCAACGGTTAGCCGTTGGCAGCAGTATGGCGCGCAGTGTTTTGTTTGATTAATTGTGACTTTCAAACAAATTAAGTGTCCGATTTGTGTCTAATTCACCTTTTCAAACATGTATTAATATTGTATAGTGCCAAAATGTACAAATACTTCTATTATTACCTTAGAAAAAATATTTTTAACGTGCCGAAAAACGCAAAACTTCTTCAAAATGGTATCCTGTTGTAAAGAGATGATTGATGATGATTTTTTCAAGCCATCCTAAGTAGGTACATACTGAATGAATTATTTGTAACAATGAACGAGGTGGCAAAAAATAGCCATTGAAAACCAATATTAAGGTTTCCGTTATAGATCGACAAGTATATAGGGAACTATGAACTAAATAAAGCGCAAGTTGGTTAAATAGCCATCCGCGAAATGATCCGCATAGGAATGAACGAAAACAACATTTGTTTATCAAGATTTCTGTACCAATACATTATATTCATTATTTTTTACACCTACCTACTGCTGCCTCCACACAATCACCGATGATCGCGGTGATTTGCTATACATTGCTGCGTTGGATGAAAAACTCTCAAGAGTTTTTGAGAGTTCACAGCAATGTACAGCGATTCACCGCGATAATAGCCGATTGTGTGGAGGCCTAAAGATTTTAAATCAATATCTTAAGATTACTAATAAGTAACGTAGATTAACTTAGAACTAGATTACTGAGATAATCAAATGTCATGAAAGAATCCACCTTTGGAAGATTATCTGACTGAGCTCGCACAAAACCAGCCTCTACTTTATTAGTACTCATATTTTAGGACGTTTTATACTCAAATATCACAAAACACACTCTAACAACACTTTACGTAAAATAAATTGCCAAATATACTGACCAACCGCGTCGCAGCTCCGCCGAATAGTGAAATATGAATGCAGACTGCGCTCGGTTCCGTTGGAGTGACGTCACACGCTCCCGCGGACATTAATTTTTAGCGGCCGGAACGGCAAATGTTTATTACTTAATATCTTCATAAGTAATGGTCCGATTTCGATAATTCAAAAAGATATATCATTCTTATGTCATAAAGAATAACATAGATACTAGTTTTATTGAATTTGCTATTACATTACTGATCCTCATTGTGATGGAGACAAATACAACAAATAAAAAACCATGAAAATCAATCTAGCCGTCCTCGAGTTATCCTCACAATGCCTATAGTAAAGCAAATAAAAATATTGAGTGTATTATTATTGCTCGTTAGAGGAGCTCATGGCTAAGTAACAGCCGCACAGGTCGACCGATCAAATGCACTTGCATATGCATACAAACGCGTTTTCATGCTGCTGCGATTCTCCAGTGGATTGGAGTGTTGCAGTGTAGGTGACGGTTAGCTACATGCGTCGACCAGGAGAGTTTATGTATAATGGCCTCTGCTTGTTGACTGGTCGAACTGTGGGGGCCGTGCCGAGTTGCTGAATGTGACTGAACTGTGTGACCAGGCTTGCGCGTTAGCTACCGGCTAGGTGGTCATGAACCCGACGAAGCCATGAATGGTTACTGGCTGGGTGACACGCTGGTTGCTGCTCGATGATTTGATCGATGATTGTAGAAGGTTGAGGGACAACGATGTTGAAGCTCTTGACATCAAGAGATTTGGCTGATGTTCATCACGTCGAGGTCACCAATATGGAGTATCACATCACATTATACACCGCCGTCTACACACAATACACAGTATCAAATTCAGTTATTACCTAGTCCTTTATCGTGCACGAAATATTTGCATAGAAAAGTTAGGATACTAGAAAAACCTAATGCATTTGGGTAACGTCCCCATAATAAAAAAACATCATCTTGATAAGACATATCAATTGAGTAACACTTTGGGGAGAATTCCGCCCATGGTCCTTTGCTCCCTGAATACATTTAACGCTAAACATGATTAAAAAAATAATCGTCTATAGATGTTTAGCGTTAAATGTATTTAGGGAGCTACGGTGCAAGTCGACCTTAGTGAACTCCTAAAATAATACTTTTTTAAAATAAAAAAGTAAATAAAAATAAAATAAAATAATAAATAAAAACCTTTAAATAGTAGTATAATAATTAAAACCTTGATTTTAATATGGTTTTATTTTATCTTAAGGGGATTGCAGCGCTCAAACCCAAAAATCACGCTCGGTTCACAGAAGTTTCTAGACGAATCGTTTAATGCGTTTACCAAACAAAAATTATACAAGTAAACTTGATTCCATTGCTAAAACATTGTATTGATTAAAATTTTAATTTACTTGACCAAATGTTGGCAAAAAAATTGAGAAAATTGGTTGTTTTAAAACTAAATTGTAAATTTTCTTTATAACGGCTGTGTAATTCTCTATGAAATGTATACTAAAAAACATGTAATACTCTATTTTACAATATGTATTGTCTATTTTAACTAATTTGTTTTTAAGTTTTGTAATAATCAATAAAAATCCTAATCTGTACAAAAGCCCCTCGCCGCACCCCCGCTACGCCCTTGACGCTTTCTCGGGACTCGACTTGTTAGTGTCTTGACGACTCTTATGACGGGTGGACCGCACGTGCATTATTTTCTTCGAATAAAATTTTAAATTCCACAATTTTGAATGAAAACATATTGTAAATGAATAAAATATATATATTTCATGTAATAAAAACTGTAATTAGGTTTGCAAGGGTATTATATCTTAGTTTTTAATTAAATTTAGTTTTAGAATCAATCATAGACTATGCCTAAATATAAAAATAAAAGCAAAGTGAAGCGTGGCCGAGCTCTCCAAAACTATTGGTAAGTACCTACCTAACTAGTAATAATAATTATTACAATCTGTATATTTCTTTGATGCTTTATTTCCATCAATCCTTACTAATATTATAAATGCGAAAGTAACTCTGTCTGTCTGTCTGTTACGCTTTCACGCCAAAACTACTGGACCGATATAAATGAAATTTGGTACAGAGATAGAATAGACCCTGAGGAACAACATAGGCTACCCGGGTGCGCTAAGTAGTTCCCTCGGGATGCGGGTGAAACCGCAGGAAACAGCTAGTGTTTTATAAATGTCATTCTGTGTTTAAAACTTCGTTGCTTGCTTTGGTAATACTAATGTCTTGACATCCATGATGGTGGACTCCAAAGGTAGGTTAACCTCAGTCATGGCACTACGTAAACCAACATGTTTGTACTCATTTGAAAGAGCTTCCGGAGACCTACGTGACTATGAGGAACTGACTTACCTGATGGTGGACTCCGAAGGTAAGTAGACTTTAGTCATGGCAATACGTAAACCAACATGTTTGTACTCATTTGAAAGAGCTTCGGGAGACCTACGTGACTGTGAGGAACTGACTTACCTGATGGTGGACTCCGAAGGTAAGTAGACTTTAGTCATGGCAATACGTAAACCAACATGTTTGTACTCATTTGAAAGAGCTTCGGGAGACCTACGTGACTGTGAGGAACTGACTTACCTGATGGTGGACTCCGAAGGTAAGTAGACTTTAGTCATGGCAATACGTAAACCAACATGTTTGTACTCATTTGAAAGAGCTTCGGGAGACCTACGTGACTATGAGGAACTGACTTACCTGATGGTGGACTCCGAAGGTAAGTAGACTTTAGTCATGGCAATACGTAAACCAACATGTTTGTACTCATTTGAAAGAGCTTCGGGAGACCTACGTGACTGTGAGGAACTGACTTACCTGATGGTGGACTCCGAAGGTAAGTAGACTTTAGTCATGGCAATACGTAAACCAACATGTTTGTACTCATTTGAAAGAGCTTCGGGAGACCTACGTGACTGTGAGGAACTGACTTACCTGATGGTGGACTCCGAAGGTAAGTAGACTTTAGTCATGGCAATACGTAAACCAACATGTTTGTACTCATTTGAAAGAGCTTCGGGAGACCTACGTGACTGTGAGGAACTGACTTAACTGATGGTGGACTCCGAAGGTAGGTAGACTTCAGTCATGGCAATACGTAAACCAACATGTTTGTACACATTTGAAAGAGCTTCCGGAGACCTACGTGACTGTGAGGAACTGACTTACCTGATGGTGGACTCCGAAGGTAAGTAGACTTTAGTCATGGCAATACGTAAACCAACATGTTTGTACACATTTGAAAGAGCTTCCGGAGACCTACGTGACTGTGAGGAACTGACTTACCTGATGGTGGACTCCGAAGGTAAGTAGACTTTAGTCATGGCAATACGTAAACCAACATGTTTGTACACATTTGAAAGAGCTTCCGGAGACCTACGTGACTGTGAGGAACTGACTTACCTGATGGTGGACTCCGAAGGTAAGTAGACTTTAGTCATGGCAATACGTAAACCAACATGTTTGTACTCATTTGAAAGAGCTTCGGGAGACCTACGTGACTGTGAGGAACTGACTTACCTGATGGTGGACTCCGAAGGTAAGTAGACTTTAGTCATGGCAATACGTAAACCAACATGTTTGTACTCATTTGAAAGAGCTTCGGGAGACCTACGTGACTATGAGGAACTGACTTACCTGATGGTGGACTCCGAAGGTAAGTAGACTTTAGTCATGGCAATACGTAAACCAACATGTTTGTACTCATTTGAAAGAGCTTCGGGAGACCTACGTGACTGTGAGGAACTGACTTACCTGATGGTGGACTCCGAAGGTAAGTAGACTTTAGTCATGGCAATACGTAAACCAACATGTTTGTACTCATTTGAAAGAGCTTCGGGAGACCTACGTGACTGTGAGGAACTGACTTACCTGATGGTGGACTCCGAAGGCAGGTAGACTTCAGTCATGGCAATACGTAAACCAACATGTTTGTACTCATTTAAAAGACCTTCCGGAGACCAACGTGACTGTGAGGAACTGACTTACCTGATGGTGGACTCCGAAGGTAGGTAGGTAGACTTCAGTTTTGGCAGGCTGTAGTATCACCATTTATATTGAACTCTTCCTAGGATTTATTTTTACCTATTTTATATATTTTTTTATATTCTTATGTATGTCCATGGTGAAATTTAAAGCAGTACCAAATTTAACTAAAGCTCTTGTCTCCAGGCAATTGAGAAACCAACAAAACTCTGGGTCACAAAATCAGGAGGACACTCGACCGTTTTCGGAATCCTATGAGACATACGAACAGTCTGATGTGCCAGATCATGAGGAGGCATTGCAAAATGTGCCGGTAACCTACTCTATTATTTTATACTATGGTATTTATGGGTGAATATCGACCTATTCATGAGTTAGGTTTTTAAGCTTATATGTATTTGGCTCCACAAACTTATAAGATACTTTGTCCAATACTTTCGTTGGTGGCATCGATTATTTATTAATAAGAATGTTGTTTGTTTTGTTTTAGCTTGAACGAGATGAAGATTTTTTACCTAATTTGATTGTAGAGGAAGAAAATTCACAGGCAGAAACAAACACTATATCCGGAAGAAGAATAATTGATTTAGATCATTTTTTTTCTAAAATTCAAGAAATCGGTGGCCATGGTGCTTTAAATTGTGGTATACAAAGTGTAAAAATTGTAAGGGAGAAACGAGTTGGACTAACTTCTAAGTTTACATTAGAATGTTTAATGTGTAAAGACAAGTTTTCTCTTTGTAATGTCACTGGTGACTTAGATATTAATACTGCAGCGGTCGCAGGTGCAGTTTCAGTAGGTATAGGCTATTCACAGTTGGAAGAATTTTTATCAGCACTCGACTTGCCCGTGATGACCGAGCCTGTATATCAGAAAAGACACGATATAGTTTCTGACACCTGGGATAAAGCACTTACCAAATCCATGAATGAAGCTGCTGAAGAAGAAAAAAATATTGCTGTAGGAAACGGTAGCATCAGCAAAGATGGGATTCCTATCATTGATGTTGTTGTAGATGGATGCTGGAGTAAAAGGTCTTACAAAAAGAACTACTCAGCTTTGTCAGGCGCTGCTGCCATAATTGGTAGACAAACAAAAAAAATTTTGTTCCTGGGCATTAAAAATAAATATTGTAGCATATGCGCGCAAGACCTCAATAAAAATCAAAGCCCAAGAGAGCACAAGTGCTTTAAAAATTTTACAGGATCGTCAACCGCCATGGAATCAACCATAATAGTGGAAGGCTTCAAATCATCGATTGAAATGTATGGTCTAATCTATGGTCGCCTTATTTCCGATGGAGACTCTAGCACGTACGCTAAAATACTAGAAGCGAGACCTTATCCTCAATTTACAGTTGAAAAGGTGGAATGTAGGAACCACCTCTTAAGAAACCTGTGTAATAAAATGGAAAGCCTGATCACTGACACAAAATATCCTATGAGATTGAGAAAACTCATTACAAAAAAACGCATAATGACAATAAGATCAGCAATACGAAAATGCAGCAAAAAATATCACGACACATCAGAAAATATAGACTTTTGCACACAAAAAACATTTGAGGATATCCAGACCGTACATTTACATGCATTTAACAACCACGCAAAATATAAAAACTACTTCTGCAACAGTCCACAAACCGAAGAAAATGTACCGCAAGAATTTTTCACAAGTGCCTTGTGGCAGAAAATATGTTATTTTATCAATTCTATTGCAGGGCATTCCAGGAGCCTCGTACATGATGTAGACAGTAACGTAGTGGAAAGTTTTCATAGCGTTGTAGCCAAATTTGTTGGTGGTAAACGAATAAATTACTCGTGTCGACGTGGATACCAGACTCGATGTTCAGCGTCAGCTGTTAATTTTAATACAAAAAGGAAACCTGTTTCCATATTATACAAAACCATCGTAGGCGAAAGTCCTAAGGGCAAAATGAACATCTTAGATAAAAGATATCGACTAAAGAGGAATTCCTTAAAACGTTCCCGTTATACAAAACGGCAGACACATGGCACAGTAACGAAAGATAGAGAGAAAGATTATGGAGAACACAGTATTAAGCCAGATGTAAGCGATGTTGTTCTTAGAGAAATGGAGAAAATGTTTTTGTCTAACTTGGAAAGAAGTGACGAACAAAGGATACAAATTGAAAGACAAACTATCTTACAGAGCGAGTCAAGCGAGTGGCTCGAACTGCGGCGCTCCTTATTGACGGCCTCTAATTTTGGAAGGATTATTAAAATGAGACCGGATACTAGTTGCGCCAGTACTGTAAAACAACTGCTCTATAAAATCAATATAGATGCAGCACCTATACAACATGGAAGGGAAAACGAAAAAAAAGCGCTGGATCAGTTGTCCAGGCAGGAAGGAGTTGACATTAGACCATGCGGTCTTTTTATAGACCCCAAGATTCCGTATTTAGGTGCTACACCTGATGGGCTTATCGGAGAAGACGTGATAGTGGAAGTGAAATGTCCACTATCGGCGTTCAAGATAGGGCTCGAAGAAGCCATATTCCAAAAGAAATTAAATTTTTGGATAGCAGATAAATCAGGTAATTTACAGATTAATAAATCCCATAACTGGTATTACCAGGTTCAAGGTCAGTTACATGTGACTCGAAAGGCTAAATGTTTATTTGGAGTATGGGCCAGTGAGTTAAGACCCTTGAAAATCGAGTTTATCATTAGAGACGACGACTTTTTTGAAAGTAAAATGCGAGTAAAATTAAGTACCTTTTATTTAAATTGTGTTTTGCCAGAACTATTAGATCCTCGGCATAGCCGAAATATGCCTATAAGAGATCCGCCATATATTGTAGAGGCCATGAAAAAGAAAAAAAATCGTAGAAATATGCCAAATTCAGAGGAGTTGCAAGAACCAGACATTTGCGAACTACCGGAAAGCACTGAAGAAAATGCACTGTCAACACCATTACCAAACCTAATTAGTGAACAACCAACCTGTTCACGGTATTTAGATTTTAATGATTTTTAATATTGCAGTGCAGTTGCAAATTTTTTATAACCTTTTATTTATTTTTAATAAACCTTTTAAAACCTACTTTACCTTGTAAACTTATTTAATAATAAATGTTGGAAACTGGAACATTCTCGCTGTTTCAATTATTAAGTGCCGTTGAGTACTTACCTGGTCATCATTAGACCTTCAGAAGATATTCGGTAGCAGCACTCGTAGTCAATTAGATAAATGTTGAATACTGGGTCTTCCCAACTGTTTCAGTTACTGAGAACCGTTGAGTACTTACCTGGTCATCATCAGACCTTCAGAAGATATTCGGTAGCAGCACTCGTAGTCAATTAGATAAATGTTGAATACTGGGTCTTCCCAACTGTTTCAGTTACTGAGAACCGTTGAGTACTTACCTGGTCATCATCAGACCTTCAGAAGATATTCGGTAGCAGCACTCGTACTCGATTAGATAAATGTTGAAAACTGGGTCTTCCCAACTGTTTCAGTTACTGAGAACCGTTGAGTACTTACCTGGTCATCATCAGACCTTCAGAAGATATTCGGTAGCAGCACTCGTACTCGATTAGATAAATGTTGAAAACTGGGTCTTCCCAACTGTTTCAGTTACTGAGAACTGTTGAGTACTTACCTGGTCATCATCAGACCTTCAGAAGATATTCGGTAGCAGCACTCGTACTCAATTAGATAAATGTTGAAAACTGGGTCTTCCCAACTGTTTCAGTTACTGAGAACCGTTGAGTACTTACCTGGTCATCATCAGACCTTCAGAAGATATTCGGTAGCAGCACTCGTACTCAATTAGATAAATGTTGAAAACTGGGTATTGCCAACTGTTTCAGTTACTGAGAACCGTTGAGTACTTGCCTGGTTATACCTAGTACTTACCTTACCGATGAAAGTTCATCATGATTATATTTTGCTCCGTCACTAAGCAATAAGCAGGGTTAGCGTATTCAAAAAAAAACATCGAAAATGTATTATTGTCTCCCAGAGAAAAAAATATTAGGCATAAACTAAGACAACATTGCGACGCATCTGTGATCTTGTCTAATCGTCAGTTGATTTTGTTATAGTATGAATTTGTGTCAGCAGATGGCGCTTTACTTTTAAATACTGTTGCAAAGCCCAGATCTTCAAGGTCATCGGGCAATGTAATCCCCTTAAATGACACAATTTCACTTTGTTATCTTGTAATTTGCCATCAGTAAGGATAAAACAGACATAAACCTGAAAATGTACAAAAAATACATTTTCTTATAAAAATAAAACAGGCGTAACTCCTAAACATTTAATTTTGGGATTTAAAAAAAATATGTCAAAATTTTGACATCTTTTTTGGTACAAAAGTGACTGATAAAATTAAATACCTTTTTTCTATATTGTTCTATTTAATTATTATGTTTTTTTGTGTTAAAATCATAGATGAATATCTTAATTATAATTTGCAGCACAAACATAGCCACTGACTTGAGCAATCACCGATTAATACACAAAAGACTGCAGATGTGTCAAAATTGTCAAACTTCTTTTGCGATTTCCCAAAAAGTTACTTTTTTGAGTTACGTCGTTTTCATTCTAAGAGTGCGATGTATCCATGTGATCTTCACATTGGATTCTTAAAAATGCACCCAGAGTATTGTGCGCATTTTCAAGAGCTCCAATAGATTGGTGGTGGTAGGCAGTTGATGACAATTTTTCAATATTCAGAAGTTTACAAACCTGTTCCATGGTTGCAGAGATGAATTCTGTTCCACGGTCCGTTGCTATTGTTTGAGGAATACCAAAAATTAATATAAAATGTCTAACAAATGCATCTGCAATGGACACTGTTTCTTTATTTTATAGAGGTACAGCTTGTATAAATTTTGTTAATTCGCATTGCATGGTCAATATGTAGCGATTATCATTTATATCCTTATCTAAAGGTCCAACTATATCTAAATAAATTTTCTGGAATGCCGAAGAAGCTGTTGTGGTTATTTCCATCGGCTCCTTGATATATCTAAAATATTTAGATTTTTGGCACTTCGTGCACTTTTTAACAAAATTTTGGACATCCTTATCGATACTTGGCCAGTGGAATCGTCTTTTTATCGTATTTAACATCCTACGCACTCCAGCATGACCACTGGAAGGCAGTAAATGGAAGTCATTCATAATAATCATTTTTTCCTCGTCATTATTAATTTTCTTTACTCCTCGTAATTTACATACTCGTGGTCCGGACCAATGCGAGAGTGACGTTATCTCATCGCATACATTTTTTATAAAATTAATATTTTCTTCATTTTTAATTATACACACTTCATTGATACGTATCTTTTTAAAAAATCCACTTAATTTCTGCACAAATTCGGCTCGCGAGAAATGTGCCTTGAAATTAAGGTTTATAAATAATATATTTTTATTAGGAGTATATGCAAAACAGTCTGATTCTTCAGTTATCAAATTATTCTGTCTCTAAACTTTTTTACTTCGTCTCCTTCAGCTAAATACATTTCTACGGAGTCCAATGGTTTTCTTAATATATCCACAACTCTTGGCTGAGCAGACCTTTTGTCAGTGGATTTACTAGGGTCCATTGTCTCCGTATCATTCTTATCCTTGCTCACATCATGCATTCTCCTCTTTTGGCCTCTAGTCATTACAGCTACAACTTGTTCATGCATTCTCTTTAATTCATCTGATGTCATGTACATTCTAGATAAAGCATCTGCAACAGCATTTTCTTTTCCTTTTACATATTTTATTTTAAAATTATATTCTTCCATAGTCAGTCTAAATTTCAATAACCTACTTGAAGCATCTTTCAAACTAAAAAGATAAACTAATGGTTTGTGGTCTGTCAAAATGGTAAATTTCCTTCCATATAAATATGGCCTAAAATATTTGACACACCAAACTATAGCTAGAAGCTCTTTTTGAATAGTATGATAGTTCTTTTCTGCTTTATTTAACGGTCTACTCGCGTATGCTACTGGTCTAAGATCTTTATTGCATAGCACTGCACCAATACCAGTGCCAGATGCATCTTTTTGTACTACAAATTCGTTACTATCTGAAAAGTCTGAATACTGTAAGACGGGTGAAGAAATTAAAGCATTTTTAAGATAATTAAAGGCATTTTTACATTCGTCAGTCCAGACAAATGGTACATTTTTTCTACATAATTTATTTAATGGTAGCGCTATATCTGAGAAACCTTTTATAAATTTACGGTAATAGTTACAGAAAGCCACGAAACGTTTAACTTCATCTGAATTTGTAGGTATAGGGTAATTAACCAATACTTTTGTTTTTTTCCGGATCGGGTAAAACTCCTTTTTCTGTAACAACATGACCAAGGTACAGAATTTTCTTTAAAAAATCACATTTTTGAGGGTTTAATTTTAAATTTACTTTTCTTAATCTTTCCATAACGTTAACTAAATTTTGATTGTGATGAGCCAAATTTCTGCCAAAAATTATCAAATCGTCTTGATACACTAAACATTTATCATATGTTAGACCGGATATTGCTACAGACATCATACGACTGAACGCACTTGGGCTCGTCTTAAGTCCGTTTCATTTGATATTGACCTGTATTTGTCGTAAAAGCTGTTATTTTACGACTTTCAGGTGTCAAGGTCACTTGATAATAACCTTGGTGAAGGTCAAGGTGACTGTAATAAATAGCACCAGAAAGAGAATCTAGAATTTCACTTATGTTTGGCAACGGGAATTTATCATCACAGATAGTTTCATTCAATCTCCTATAATCTATTACTAATCGCCATTTCTTTTCACTTTCTTTACTACCTTTCTTAGGGATCAGTAAAATTGGACTTGACCATTTGCTACTAGCCTTCTCTATTATATCATTTTCTAACATTTTACTAATTTGGCTGGTTATTTCTGGTTTCAATGCATGTCCTATATGGCTTAACATAAACAGGTGTAGAATTAGGTTTTACAACTATTGATTGTTCATAAACATTTGTTGTTGTTAACTTGTCGCCTTTTACATAGAACACATCTAAATACTTCGTACA
This sequence comes from Pyrrhia umbra, assembly GCA_963891755.1. Taxonomy (NCBI): domain Eukaryota; kingdom Metazoa; phylum Arthropoda; class Insecta; order Lepidoptera; family Noctuidae; genus Pyrrhia; species Pyrrhia umbra. Next base: position 11,492,649 of record OY982917.1, read on the forward strand.
TATCGCTTCTATAGATTCCTTTTCTTCGTCATTTAAGTAAGACAAATTCAATTCCGATAGTAGATTTTGCATTCTAGGCACGTTAATATCGACGTTGTCATGACTAAATTCACAAACATCATATTCGTGTAACGATTGTAAATCAGGTGTAAAAGATGGTAAAATAATATCTTCTTCACTAACGTTCAATATTTTAACAGCTATTCTATTATTCCTTACTTTTGCTATCGTATTCGCTAAAAATACATTACTCACTAACTCTCTTCCACACACAAGGACTTCATCATTCAAACTTAGATTAACAAAAACAAAATGTATTGACTCTGATCGCGCTGGAATAGTTAAAATATTTTTTATCCTATCATTTTCATCAACAAAATTAAAATTATATAGTTTTCCATGCTTCGTTAATGACAAAATATTTGAATTTAAATTAATGTTGGCTTGGAACTTATTTAAAAAATCTAACCCTAAAATACCATCAGCTTTAAGTGGTAAATTATCAAAAATTAAAAAGTTATGTTGAAATATATCAATGTCATTTTTAAGAATTAAATTTACTAAGCCTTGAGAATGACGTTGACCGCCTATTCCATTTATTAGAGTACGATTTTTATGAATAATGATATTTTGCGGCACTGTTTCCTTTTCTATTATAGACAATGAAGCGCCTGTATCAATAAGCCAATAATATTTAACGTTATTAATGTAAAATGTAAAACCTATTCGAGCTGCTCATAAGAAAATATTGTTAGTACCTACGCGTCAAAAGTGCTCTAAAGTGTTGATAAAAGTGCTGATCTTGTGAATAGTATCAATCATAACAATCTGACTACAATATTTATGTGACTTAGTGCTTTAATAATCAAGTCTAGACCGAAACATATCAAAATAGTTATTAATCTACCGTCAGAAATAATTCATCAGCGCTTCATAATAAAACGCGTAAGCGCCGCGGATAGCACGGCGCATACGTTCTTCTCGCGAGTTCGCAGTGAGTCCGCTGCCCGTCGTGTTACACAGGGCCTTTATTAGAGTGCACTTTTATCAACTAAGACCGAAGGGGTCTTTAATAGTGTACTATCTTGGGACAATTTTTATTTTATTTTTTATTTTTTAAAAATTGGCAGAGGATTTGTCGTGACTATTAATTTGAAATGGCCTCATCAACAGTGCTGTGGGGATGCTGTGCTAATGAAAACAGCAAGGATGAAAAAAAAACGATTAATTGTGTTAAATGCAATAAATTGTATCATTTCGAGTGCCTGTCTCTTCCAGAAGTTTCTGAGGATACTGATGTCTATAGTAAATGGAAGTGTTCTAATTGCACGAGTCTCATCTCGAATTCCTCCAAAAAAGAAAATACTCCAGCCCGTAATGTCTCCACCTTAAGGGGAAGCAAAAGACCTGCTCTGAACTCACCCCCTCAAGCAACATTTGCGACTCGTGATGATGTGCGCGATATCGTACGGGAAGTAATACAGGCTGAATTCGCTTCTATGCTTCAGCAGATAAACAGTACAATACTCAATGTCGTAAATAAGGAGCTAGAACCGATTAAGAAAGAACTTACTGAGATAACGGCGTCACTGAATTATCACATAGAGGAGTTTGAAGAATACCAGTCTGAACATAAAGCCTTGAAAACCTCGGTAAAAGATTTAGTGACAGAAAATACTGACCTTAAGAAGTCTGTCGTGGATTTGAGCCTTCGAATCAATTATTTGGAGCAACAGGCACGTTCGTCTAATCTTGAACTTCAATGTTTGCCAGAAAACAAACAAGAGAATCTATATACAGTCGTTAAGCAACTGGGATCAGTCGTCGGATGCAAGCTGAGCGATACCGACATCCATCATTGTACGCGTGTAACTAAACTACAAAATTCTAGTACCCGCCCGCGCTCTGTTGTCGTCCAATTGGCTTCCCCACGAACGCGTGACCTGCTATTGGCTGCGGTTATAAACTACAATAAAGGCAAGAATAACACCGAAAAACTTAATACCGCGGACCTAGGACTGGCTTGTGAAAAGAAACCAATTTATGTGCAAGAACATTTGTCGCCTTCTAACAAAGCGCTGCATGCTGCTACTAGACTTAAAGCAAAAGAAAAAGGATTTCAATTCGTCTGGGTAAGAAATGGTAGAATCTTCGTCAGAAAAACAGATGTCTCTGAACATATCCTCATTAAGAATCTAGATTCCCTAAATAAGCTGATGTAAAAAAAAAACATTAAAGATACATGTAATTTAACCTGAATATTTTACCAAATTCAATAGTTTACAAATTTATTACCAGAATTGTAGAGGCGTGAGAACAAAAACAAATATCGTCCATCGTAATATATCTAGTAATAACTATGATATTATCATTTTTACAGAGACTTGGCTCAATGCGACGGCTAGTCTATGGTTTGGTTTATGTCGCCTGCTCTATGCCCACTTGTATTCTCGTCACTTTTATTTATAGTGTTAGTTTGTTTTGTTAGCTTTTTTATGTTTAGTTTATCTTGTATAGTTTTTATCTCTATTTTTGTGTCAATTCGGTGTCCCTTATTGCCTCGGCCCCTGTGTTTGTCCTGAGGAGGGAACACACAGGTCAGCGCTGAAAATCAGCGCTGTAGTCTCGCGCTTTCGAGCGCGAACACAGCATTAATGCTAAGCGCTGACCTTTTCGCGCAAATAATGACGCATTTGTATGTAGTTTTTATTTTTTTTATGTTATGTTAGTGTTTTTTAAGTGTCTTTTGTATATTTTTCTCTTTTGTACTTTTTCTGTTCTAGCGTCTTTTTTGTGTGAATAAATGTTTTTTCTTTCTTTCTTTCTTAATGGTACCATACTGAGCAGCGAGCTATTCGATGATAGATATATTGTCTTTAGAAGGGATAGAGAAACCTCGTGTCTCCAGAGTGGTAAAAAAGGCGGGGGTGTCTTGATAGCCGTAAAAAAATCTATAAGTTCCAAACGAGCAGAACAATTTGAGAGTAATTGTGAAGATATCTGGGTAATTTTGGATCTACCTGCAGTTCGAAGTGTATGTCGGGTAGCTCTCTGTTCCGTATATTTGCCACCGCCTGTACGTATCTCTTACTTGGAACATTTTCTGGACAAATGTAATGCAGTGTTTGAATAGTTAAACTTTTCATATGTTTGCTTTGCGGGTGATTTTAATATCGGTAACATTGACTGGAGCATGGTCAATGATTCTGATAAGTATCATAAGCTATCCAATATAACTCAAACTTTGATAGATTTCACGAATATTAATAGGCTTAATCAATTTAACGATGTATGTAACATTTCAGGCCGCATTTTAGATCTTGTACTATGTAACCACTCATTATGTAGAGTGAGTCAAAGTGAGGACCCAATTAGTAACGTTGACCAGCATCATCTACCCCTCGACATTGTGATTTCTCTGAATAATGAAGCTAGGCTCCCATATAGCACTACCTGCAGCAAACCTAACTTCAGAAAAACGAGTTACATACCGATTCGGAAATATCTGAGTGAACTTGACTGGAATGAGTTATTTTTGGCGCAGCATGATGTAAATGAGATGGTAGAGGTTTTTTATGACGCTATTCATAAAGGTATAGAAAAAATTATTACTAAGCGGTAGCCAAAAAAAAGTAAATATCCACCATGGTTTAATCGGGATCTAATTAAATTACTTAATTCCAAAAATAAGATCAGAAAACGCCACAATATTTACAACAACCCCTTAGACAAAATTGAACTTCAGATCATAACTAAGCGCTGTATTGACCTTGCAAAACTTTGTTATAACAATTATATAAAGCTACTGGAAGACAAACTCAAAAATAATCCAAAATATTTCTGGAGTTACGTTAAAACTAAAAGGGGTAACTCAAGCTCCTATCCCATTGCAATGACAAATGGCACTGATACATCATCTGACCCCACAACAGTATGTGGTTTTTTTGCATCTTACTTTTCTTCTGTTTATAGCCCTATTCAAGACAGTTACAACGGCAACTACACAAAGTTTTTAAATGACATTGAAAAGTATAGCTTAAGTTTATCAAACATAATTGTTAGCAGTGAAAGTCTATACAAAAAGTTAAAAAATCTGGATTGCAATAAGGGGGCTGGGCCAGATGGGATACCACCAATATTTATCTATGAGTGTGCAGCTGAGCTAGTCACCCCTTTGTCACTTATCTTCTATACTTATAATAAATCTGTAGAGAGGTCAATTCTGTACATGAAATATATTTCCAAAATAACTATCAGGGGGTGATTAGGGATCGATACATATGCCAAAAATGCAATCAGTAAAATTTTTGTCTGTCTGTCTGTCTGTATAAACTCTATAGAAACAAAAACTACTCGACGGATTTTAACGAAACTTGGTACAATTATTTGTCATACTCCTGAAATGGTTATAGTATACTTTTCATCACGCTACAATCAATAGGAGCAGAGCAGTGAAGGGAAATGTTGTCATTTTGTTTAAACGCGCTTATCTCAGGAACCGCTGGTTCGATTCAAATAATTATTTCAGTGTTAGATAGTCCATTTATCGAGGAAGGCTATAGGCTATATATCATCACGCTAAGACCAATAGGAGCGGAGCACCACTATTCCACGCGGACGAAGTCGCTGGCAGAAGCTAGTTTACAATAAATCCTTAACCTCTGGGGTCTTTCCATCAAAATGGAAGGTGGCAAAGGTTGTACCTATACATAAATCTGACAAGGATGATTTAGTCTCTAACTACAGACCCATATCAATATTGTCGTTTTTTGCTAAAATTTTTGAGTCCTTGATCTGTCCATTTATCCAAAAGCATTTAAAACTGTACCTGAGCGACGAGCAGCATGGTTTTGTCGAAGCTAGATCGACAAATACAAATCTTTTTCTGTTTACCGAGCTATTATCGGAGGCAATTGATTCAGGTCATCTAGCTGACGTAATATACACGGATTTTAGTAAAGCTTTTGACAAAGTCTCACATAAGATACTGATTCATAAAATAGAAGCATATGGTATTACTGGATCATTGCTTTCTTGGTTAAGTTCATATCTTCTGGACAGATCTTTTTATGTAGTGATAAATGGATTTCAGTCTGACAACCGATATACCTCTTCCGGAGTTCCACAAGGTTCTCATTTAGGCCCTATTTTATTTAATTATTTTATAAATGATATTCCAAATTGCTTTTTACACTCTAAAGTTTTTATGTATGCTGATGACCTAAAATTTGTTAAAATAATTAAGTCTCAACACGATGTCATCCTACTGCAGAGTGATCTCAATAGGCTTGTTCAGTGGTGCGAACACAATTCAATGCTGTTAAATCCCAGTAAATGCATATCATGTCAAATTCACACGAAAGCATAATTTGATAAAACAAGATTATCATATAAATGAAACCAAAATAGCTGAATTAAACACAACAAAGGACCTCGGTGTTACTTTTGATACTAAATTGACTTTTATCCCACATGTAGATAGCATAATTAAAACATCTTCTAGGATGCTTGGTTTCGTTTTGAGACATTGCAAACAGTTTCGGAGTCCTAAAACTAAAATTATGCTTTACAATAGTATGATTCGAAGCCAGTTGGAATATTGTAGTGTAATCTGGCGACCGCACTATGCTACACATGCGTTGCGGCATAGCAGAAAAGCAGCGGAATAGCAAAAAAAATTTCGTTCCTATACTAAACGGTTGGAATACTTTAAAATGATTTCGCTGGATGGGCGCCGTCGCTTTGTTGACGTAATGTTTGGGTGCAAGATAATGGCCAATAAGATTGACTGCCCACATATATTAAACGCATTCAAATTTCGTGGGCCTGCGAGGATTCCTCGTAAGCCAATAACCCCACTTTATCCACCGCTCAGACGAACGGTCCTTGACCGACAGACAGACAGACAGACGGACGGACGGACGGACGGACGGACGGACGGACGGACGGACGGACGGACGGACGGACGGACGGACGGACGGACGGACGGACGGACGGACGGACAGACGGACAGACAGACAGACAGACAGACAGAAAGTTACTTGAAATATATAATAAAACTAGCTTCTGCCCGCGACTTCGTCCGCGTGGAATAGTGGTGCTCCGCTCCTATCGGTTTTAGCGTGATGAAATATAGCCTATAGCCTTCTTCAATAAATAGGCTATCTAACACTGAAAGAATTTTCAAATCGGACCAGTACTTCCTGAGATTAGTAGCGTACGCAAAAAAGTAATTATTTTACTGTAATTATTTTATTTTTAAAGTAATTATTATCTGGATACCCCGGAAGAGCTCTTAAATAAGCTTGAGCGGTTGCAAAACATATGTATTCGTTTTATTTTTAACCTCAAAAAGTATGATCATGTCTCTCATTTTCGCATGAATCTCAAGTGGCTCCCCATTCGTCTTCGCAGGAACACTCGCATTTTGTGTCTTCTTTTTAATATCCTGTATAACCCTAAAACTCCTTCCTACCTTTTTTTTTTTTTTTTTTTTTTTTCGGATGGGAAATCATCAAATGACCCCTCCCGCCGTGGGTGGGGCAGGTGGGAGTGTCAGACTCTTACTGACTAAAACCCATCCATGTTCCTTCCTCAGCCCTTTGTCTTCCGGGGGCGCGGTATCTCTTTCGAACGTCCCGCAGCCCCGGCAGGCTATGGCCCAGTGGGAGGGCCCCGTCGCTTATTGCTGACAGCTCTTTGAGGCGCGCGTGGAACACGAACGCGCCGTCGACGCGGGTCTGGTCCTTGCCGGACGGCGAGCCACCCATAGCTCACCGTCCGCAGCCCCGCACCTACGGTGGCCGGGAGTCGTCTCGCGGCTCCCGACTCCCGTGGCGTCTCCCGCGGCGGCTGGGGCGTGAGGACTGTCGCTCCCTCACGCGTTCCGCCGCCTCCTTCTCCAGCATAACTGATTCGCAGAAGGAGGTGACGGCCTCCCATTCCATCTCGCTCCGGACCATGGCCTGAACCAGGGGGGCCGGACGCGAGAGGTCGCCGCCGCCGATCGCCCCTACGAGGACACGGCGGTGCTCCGCCCAAGCGGGGCAAACCTCCACCATATGCTCCACCGTGTCCTCCGGGCGAAACTCCTTCCTACCTGCGGGAACGCTTTTCCTTTGTTCGTTCACCAGATGCGCCCTGCAGGTCTCACCTCAAATCCCTCCTCAAATTCCCCTCTCACTCCACTGACTTTTACTCATATTCCTTCACAGTGCAAGCGGTACGACTGTGGAATTCACTTCCGCTGAACTAAGGAACTTCCAAACTGTTGCTTCTTTTAAACGTAAAGTTAAAGATCACTATCTTTCCTCATCTTCATAGATGCATATATGTATTGTTTATTTATATATTGAGTATTTATTTATTGTTGTTTATAGTTTATTCTATTTATACATGTATTATTTATGTAAAGTTTATGTTGTATGTTGTTACTAATATTATTACTTTCTTTTTCTACACAGTCTGTCTACATCTCTTATTTAAACTCTCCTATCGCAGGCCTACTGGAAGAGATTTCTTAAGAAATAAGTAGTGCCTTTGTACAATGCTTTCCTATTCCTTCTTCTTTTCTTCTGTGTACTTACATAAATTGTTAAATAAATAAATAAATAAAAAAAGTAACTTTTCTGGTTGATTTCTTACACCTTGTGTCCGAAAAACCCAAATATCTTACGGAACCCTATTTCTTTCCAAAATAAAATTTAGCCTATGTTACTCGTGGATAATGTAGCTTTCGAATGGTGAAAGAATTTTTAAAATCGGTCCAGTAGTTTATGAGCCTATTCATTACAAACAAACAAAGTTTTCCTCTTTATAATATTAGTGTAGATTACATATTTCATAAAAAAAATATTTTTATATGATAGCTTAATGATGATAGTTTACGTTGGTATATATATTTTTTAAATATATATATTTCAAAGTAATAAATAACGCATGTTAAAAGCGGTGTTTTTTCCTCATCTTTCGTAACTTTGGTATTTTATTTAGTGAAAACGGAGATACAGAACAAAAAAATACAAAATAATGTCACTACAAGAACATATCTAGAATATTATGGCCCATTTTAAATTAGTTTATAGCCGAAGATGACTGAGATTTAGGGGTTTGAAATACCCCTTCCGAGCGTTTTACCAACGTAGTGGCATGAGAAATTGTTTATTATGAATCTTAGACGCAATATTTGAAAATTGTACTATATAATGTTTCAAATACATGAATAGGGCTATCTTGTGGTATTAACAAAAAAATAAATAAACACATCTATTACTGAGATTAACGCCGTCAAAAAGTTGCAAAATCGTAGTTTTCTTACGATTATTGTAAAACGGCTCTTAAGGCGAATGTATTAGGATTAGTTTTATCGTGTGGGGTTGGTAATGGAATGATTTTATGGACTACGTATTTGATAGGGTGTATGAAAGGTATTTGAAGTATGAAAAATATTCCATTATTATAATAGTAACAAATAAGCTTAGATACATCTATAATAGTGTGTATATTTTCAAGCCTTAGCGGTACAGGAAAATCTAGTTTATTGTTAATGGAACTACTTCTTAAACTTAGCTCATAGAATAACTTAATAGGCGATAATATTGAGAGATGTAGAATATTAGCTTTAGAGAATAAAATGGCATTTACGATAGTATCTAAGAAGTTAGAAATAGTGAGTAAGGAGCCTTCTATAATATTCACAAGATTATTAATTACGGGCACTTCCCCACCACCGACCTTAAGGACAACGTAGACATTGATAGGGAGCGCAGGGCGCTATCGGTCCGAGGTAATATGCTTGCACGCAGGTTCTCCCGATGTAGTGTAGATGTTAAAATCACCCTTTTTAAGGCATACTGCCAAAGTTTCTACACGGGAAACCTGTGGGTCGCGTATACCAAAAGAGCGATGGACGCTCTGCGCGTCCAGTATAATAATATTTTTAGGATGCTGTTGCGAAAGCCTCGTTTTTGTAGTGCTTTAGAAATGTTTGTACAGAATCGAACCAGGGGCTTTCATGAGGTGATTCGCAAAAAAACCACATCTTTGCTAAGCAGAATACGAGAGACTGGCAACAGCATCCTGAAAATGATAGGCGAGGATATTACCTCTCCCATTTTAATAAAGATGGTGAGGACGGTGATAAAATAAATATGAATATCGTGTCACTTTACTAACAATAGTTATAAGTCATTATTGTAATTACTAACACATTGGATGTTGTTATCTGAATAAAGAATTTTATTTTATTTATTAAGTTCGGTTAATAGTAAGACCTTATCATTATTTGTAGTTACTAAAGAAAGTACTTTATTAAGTTTGTTTATTTGTAGTTGTAGAATTAAATGAATTAATTGAAGATTTGACGATATGGATATTATCTTTCATGAGACGAAATATCTCGTGTTCGTTTTTCTCGCAGGCATCAATCGCAGCGTCATAGTTGCGGGCGTCTTCCGCGTCTAATGTTCCAAAGAAAAACTTTAGTATTTCTCCTCCGAATTCTAAAGCTCTTTTAAAACGATTCGCAGCTTCATTAGAAATAATATGAGATAGTGAGTGTGCTTTTACATAATTGGCTTCTAAAAGGACTTCAATAGAATTAAAAATATCTTTACAATTGATGTAATCTTCAGGTTCTATTTTAATACATAGTGACGATGACTTCACAATAAGCTTATCAATTTCGTTAAGATGTGGCTCAATAGAGTTAACGTCGACATGTGTGATGATTTTCCAAAAGTCGTTATAGAAGAAGATGTTGGTTGTCAGGTCAAAGTATAGGCCAGGACTGTGTATGATAGGTGAAACCTCCGACTCATGACGACATAAAAGTCTGAAAAGAAAGGACACAAGAAAATCAAGGATGTGCAGGTTTGAGTAAGTTTGTGTGATATTTTACATGTTTGCGGTTAATTAATAAAGTGACATTATGTTTTCCATTGATTTTAACAATTTTGAACGGACCATTCTAAATTGGGGATAAAGCTTTTCGAAGCCTGTGGTGATGTTTGAGGTAAACCATGTCACCAACCTTATATTTTGGACTACACCTTAAAGTGGAGGCGTCGTAATTTTGTTTTGCTGCCTCCTTAGCTTTACTAATGAACTCTAAAGCTTTTTCCCTACTAACTCTCATTCGGTATTGAAGAGCTCGAACATATTCTTGATAGGTGAGGCTGTTATTGCTATCATAAAGAGAGTTGGGCTGTACCCATAGAGGAGTTCATGTGGTGTGAATTGAGTGGTACTATGAGGAGTTGTATTGAAAGCGAGGATGGCTGTAGCTAGGTAGCAATGCCAGTCATTCTGGTTGTCGTTTACGAAAGATTTAAGATACTCCTTGAGAGTAGCGTGGCTACGTTCAAGCGTGCCATTTGTTGGAGAGTGATATGTTGACGTAAAGAGAGGTTTAATTTTAAAGATCTCGGTGACTTGTCTAAATAGTTCAGAAGTGAAGCACGTTCCTAAGTCAGTAAGTATCATTTTAGGAATACCAAAAAGGGATATAAAATGTACTAAGTTACGAACAACTTCGTCACTTGTAGCAGAAATCATCGGATAAACACATAAGAATTTAGTAAGGTCATCTTGTAACGTCAGTATGAATCTAAATTTTTGATAGCCGGCTTCTGGTAAAGGGCCTACTATGTCTAGTGCGAGCCGTTCAAAAGGTTTTGTGCTCGTCGATGTTATTTCCATAGGGGCTTTGTTGTTAGCCCTAAGAGGTTTATTAATTTGGCATAGTTTACAATTTTTTACGTAATTTTGAATGTCGTTACGCATACTTTTCCAATAGTATGAGGCTTTGATTCGATTGTACATCCTGTTCATTCCGGGATGTCCAGCTATAGAAGAATCGTGATTGTCCTTTAATATTTTAGGTACGTCGGCAGGAGTAGGGTAGATAATTTGATTTTTGTAGATATGAATATTCAAGTTTGTATTATGAAAGATGTAGGATATTATATTATAGATTTTAGTGTAAATAAGTTTAGAAAAAGGTTCGGTAAAGTCAGAGAGGGCTAAATCCGTTTCGTCAGGATTTTCTTTAAGAATTTTATCCCTTAATTTTATCAATATATCATACACGGTTCGATAATTAATCTCATCAAAATGGTGAACCTTTGTAAATAGTATGTAAATAGTTTTATTGTTGACTGTAATCGACTCCATGGTAATAGGAGACCGCTCGCTCGCAAATAAAGTAGTGGTGTCATTCACCTGCGATAACAATTCCTTATAGTGTAGGTATAGTCAAAGTCAAAATTTTTATTTCACATAGGCCTACAAATAAAGCACTTATGAAAAGTCAAATTAGTTGCACGGTTCCAAGTAGTGGGTCTTATGGAGAAGAACCGGCAAGAAACTCCATGGATACTCTTTTCAAAAATTGAGTTTACAAATAGTAATAGTTTTCTGAGAAAATTATACAATACAATATGATGCTATTAAGGTATACAAGATAACAATAAGTATTCTGAGTTGTCGTAGACCTAATATAATCTTGGTCGCCAGGGGAAGCCACATGTACAGAGATGGACTAACACCACACATCCTTGTCATCAATATAGTCTTTAATTTTATAGTATGCTCTTCCAATAAGGGTAGATTTGACAAAATTTTTGAATTTTTTATCGGTAAGATCTGTTACACATTTAGGTAGCTTGTTATAAAAGCGGACACAGTTCCCTAGAAAAGATTTATTACATTTGCTTAATCTAAATTTGAGGACGACGATTTTATGTTTATATCTAGTGTTAATATTATGGATATCACTTTTAACTTTATACCGGTGTAAGTTTTTGCGTACAAACATGATGTTTTCAAGAATATAGAGAGAAGGCAACGTAAGTATATTAATTTCTTTAAAAAGCTCTCTAAGTGATTCGCGAGGTCCCATACCATAAATCGCTCGAACTGCCCTTTTCTGCAGTATAAAGATGGAATCTACGTCAGCCGCGGCCCCCCACAGCAAAATGCCATAAGACATTAAACTGTGAAAATAGGCGAAATATATAAGCCTGGCTGTAGCTATATCAGTGAGCTGTCTTATCTTTCTGACTGCAAACGCAGCAGAACTAAGTCTACTTGACAGAGTGGAAATGTGGGCACCCCACTGCAATTTAGAATCTAACGTAATGCCCAAAAATACTGTTTCATTAATTATTTCTACTTTACTTCCATCAAGCATGATGTTTAGGCCCACTGGAGTTACATTGGGCAACGAAAATATTATACATTTAGTTTTAGAGCCATTTAGTAATAAATTATTGGCGGCAAACCATTTTGAAAGAGTAACTAGACTATCATTAACGTTTAAATGGCAAGATTCTTTTCTATTTATTTTAAAGATAAGGGAAGTGTCATCTGCAAATAAAATTACATCCGCAATTTCCGACATTATATATGGGAGATCATTGATGTAGGCTAAGAATAAAAAGGGACCCAGTATTGAACCCTGAGGCACGCCCATTTGAACTACTGACCCGGAGGATGTTGACCCGCCGATTTCTACTTTTTGCTGTCTGTTTGACAGATAGGATAAAACAAGTTTCAGAGCTCTACCACGAATTCCATAATGATTTAGTTTACAAATAAGAGTATTGTGATCCACGCAATCAAATGCCTTGGAAAGGTCACAAAATACGCCTAAAGCGTTCTGTGAATTTTCCAAGGCTTCCATGATTTGAGTAACTAATCTCGCTCCAGCATTTGTAGTACATCTACCCTTTGTAAATCCAAACTGTCGGTCATGGAATATGCTATTAAAGTTGAAGTGTCTGGACATCTTTCTGATCTAACATTATCCTTTCAAAGATTTTACTTAAAGCAGGGAGAACAGAGATAGGCCTATAATTTGAAGGGTTCTTCTTGCAACCTGGCTTGAAGATTGGAATAATTTTGCTGTGCTTCATGAGGTCAGGGAAGGTACCACTGTTTATACAGAGGTTAAAGATTTCACTTAGTATAGGGGCAACGCAATCTATAATGGAATCAAGAGCTTTAACAGAAATTCCCCATAAATCTTCAGTATTTTTTAAATTTATGCTCTTAAATGATTTTTTAATTGTGTGCGTAGTTACAGAATTAAATTTAAAATCTGGGATATTCTTAGTAAAATTCTGTTTAAGTAAGGATTCAGCTAATTTAGAGGATGAATTAAGTGATTTTGTTACCTCTATCGGGATGTTTGAAAAATAAGTGTCAAACGCATTGGCCACCTCTGCCTTGTCAGAGACAATAACATTATTAATAATTAGTCGGGGTTCAGTTTCACACAATTTGGTTTGGCCTGTTTCAGTGTTTATAATACTCCATACAGTTTTTACTTTATTGTCAGATTTCGCTATTTTATTACTAAGTGATATAGATTTAGCAAGGATACATACCTTTTTGAATATCTTTGAGTAGTTCCTCACATAATTATGAAAAGATAGAATAGAATAGAATATTCTTTATTATGTACACACAGCCAGTACAAACAGTAAACAGACGCAAACCAACATAAATGTTGGTGTGCGTAAAATCAACGGGCGTATTATTTCGCCTACTTATTAGTGTTTGCTTCACAATAACCCGTTGTCCACGCACACACCTGCAACTTCTTGTCAGTATTAAATACTGCAAAGAATATGAAGCATAAATTTAGCTCAAAAGCAATCCTCTCCGTGGCACAATGGTCGAGCGTACGGTTATTAACAGCGTGCGTAGCGCTAGCGTCGTAAGATCGAATCCCAACTGCACAAAGTTTTTGTATGTTTTAATAAATATTTAACATTCGTCTTGTTCAATTCATTACTTAGCTATTAGTAAGTCTTATTTATGTTTGGGTTGGAAATATTAATTGTCTACCCTGTAAAAATCACAATTCATATAAGGTAGTTTAAGTTCATCGTCATAGTGCTGTCACTTGAATATGAAAAAATAACGTTCATTCTTGTTCGACTTATATTTTTCACACAATGTTTATAATTTACAACTATATTTTTTTTAAACCTTGTTGTGGGCAAGTTATTGTATTTATTGGTTTATTTTAATTCATATATTAAATACTAAACAAATATACAAATAGAATATATACCTATCATACAAAAATTTATTACCGAGAACAAGTATGAATGAATATTACTAAGTATTTACATATTAACAAAAAAACTTACAATAGCTAAAAACTAAACTATATACATATATACTACACTAATACAGAGCGTCAAAAAATTCCTCCTCATCGCGGTCAACTGGGAGCGTACCCAAGAGGCTGGCTGCATTGCCACGTTGGATTGCTATGCTTATCCGTTGGCCAAAATAACAGCCAGCCTTTGGGTCTCGCGAAGCGTCAATCAGCCGCCTGGATATTTCCTTAAATAAAAGGTGAGCATTTGGACCCCACGACCCAAGAGTTTCAACCTCAAACGGCTCGAAAATTTTTCCTATCATATAATATTAATTTACGTAAATAAATATTATATGATAGGAAAAATATTATATGATAGGATTAATTTACGTAAATAAATATTATATGATAGGAAAAATATTATATGATAGGAAAAATATTATATGATAGGATTAATTTACGTAAATAAATATTATATGATAGGAAAAATTTTCGAGCCGTTTGGGGTTGAAACTCTTGGGTCGTGGGGTCCAAATGCTCACCTTTTATTTAAGGAAATATCCAGGCGGCTGATTGACGCTTCGCGAGACCCAAAGGCTGGCTGTTATTTTGGCCAACGGATAAGCATAGCAATCCAACGTGGCAATGCAGCCAGCCTCTTGGGTACGCTCCCAGTTGACCGCGATGAGGAGGAATTTTTTGACGCTCTGTATTAGTGTAGTATATATGTATATAGTTTAGTTTTTAGCTATTGTAAGTTTTTTTGTTAATATGTAAATACTTAGTAATATTCATTCATACTTGTTCTCGGTAATAAATTTTTGTATGATAGGTATATATTCTATTTGTATATTTGTTTAGTATTTAATATATGAATTAAAATAAACCAATAAATACAATAACTTGCCCACAACAAGGTTTAAAAAAAATATAGTTGTAAATTATAAACATTGTGTGAAAAATATAAGTCGAACAAGAATGAACGTTATTTTTTCATATTCAAGTGACAGCACTATGACAATGAACTTAAACTACCTTATATGAATTGTGATTTTTACAGGGTAGACAATTAATATTTCCAACCTAAACATAAATAAGACTTACTAATAGCTAAGTAATGAATTGAACAAGACGAATGTTAAATATTTATTAAAACATACAAAAACTTTGTGCAGTTGGGATTCGATCTTACGACGCTAGCGCTACGCACGCTGTTAATAACCGTACGCTCGACCATTGTGCCACGGAGAGGATTGCTTTTGAGCTAAATTTATGCTTCATATTCTTTGCAGTATTTAATACTGACAAGAAGTTGCAGGTGTGTGCGTGGACAACGGGTTATTGTGAAGCAAACACTAATAAGTAGGCGAAATAATACGCCCGTTGATTTTACGCACACCAACATTTATGTTGGTTTGCGTCTGTTTACTGTTTGTACTGGCTGTGTGTACATAATAAAGAATATTCTATTCTATTCTATCTTTTCATAATTATGTGAGGAACTACTCAAAGATATTCAAAAGGTATGTATCCTTGCTAAATCTATATCACTTAGTAATAAAATAGCGAAATCTGACAATAAAGTAAAAACTGTATGGAGTATTATAAACACTGAAACAGGCCAAACCAAATTGTGTGAAACTGAACCCCGACTAATTATTAATAATGTTATTGTCTCTGACAAGGCAGAGGTGGCCAATGCGTTTGACACTTATTTTTCAAACATCCCGATAGAGGTAACAAAATCACTTAATTCATCCTCTAAATTAGCTGAATCCTTACTTAAACAGAATTTTACTAAGAATATCCCAGATTTTAAATTTAATTCTGTAACTACGCACACAATTAAAAAATCATTTAAGAGCATAAATTTAAAAAATACTGAAGATTTATGGGGAATTTCTGTTAAAGCTCTTGATTCCATTATAGATTGCGTTGCCCCTATACTAAGTGAAATCTTTAACCTCTGTATAAACAGTGGTACCTTCCCTGACCTCATGAAGCACAGCAAAATTATTCCAATCTTCAAGCCAGGTTGCAAGAAGAACCCTTCAAATTATAGGCCTATCTCTGTTCTCCCTGCTTTAAGTAAAATCTTTGAAAGGATAATGTTAGATCAGAAAGATGTCCAGACACTTCAACTTTAATAGCATATTCCATGACCGACAGTTTGGATTTACAAAGGGTAGATGTACTACAAATGCTGGAGCGAGATTAGTTACTCAAATCATGGAAGCCTTGGAAAATTCACAGAACGCTTTAGGCGTATTTTGTGACCTTTCCAAGGCATTTGATTGCGTGGATCACAATACTCTTATTTGTAAACTAAATCATTATGGAATTCGTGGTAGAGCTCTGAAACTTGTTTTATCCTATCTGTCAAACAGACAGCAAAAAGTAGAAATCGGCGGGTCAACATCCTCCGGGTCAGTAGTTCAAATGGGCGTGCCTCAGGGTTCAATACTGGGTCCCTTTTTATTCTTAGCCTACATCAATGATCTCCCATATATAATGTCGGAAATTGCGGATGTAATTTTATTTGCAGATGACACTTCCCTTATCTTTAAAATAAATAGAAAAGAATCTTGCCATTTAAACGTTAATGATAGTCTAGTTACTCTTTCAAAATGGTTTGCCGCCAATAATTTATTACTAAATGGCTCTAAAACTAAATGTATAATATTTTCGTTGCCCAATGTAACTCCAGTGGGCCTAAACATCATGCTTGATGGAAGTAAAGTAGAAATAATTAATGAAACAGTATTTTTGGGCATTACGTTAGATTCTAAATTGCAGTGGGGTGCCCACATTTCCACTCTGTCAAGTAGACTTAGTTCTGCTGCGTTTGCAGTCAGAAAGATAAGACAGCTCACTGATATAGCTACAGCCAGGCTTATATATTTCGCCTATTTTCACAGTTTAATGTCTTATGGCATTTTGCTGTGGGGGGCCGCGGCTGACGTAGATTCCATCTTTATACTGCAGAAAAGGGCAGTTCGAGCGATTTATGGTATGGGACCTCGCGAATCACTTAGAGAGCTTTTTAAAGAAATTAATATACTTACGTTGCCTTCTCTCTATATTCTTGAAAACATCATGTTTGTACGCAAAAACTTACACCGGTATAAAGTTAAAAGTGATATCCATAATATTAACACTAGATATAAACATAAAATCGTCGTCCTCAAATTTAGATTAAGCAAATGTAATAAATCTTTTCTAGGGAACTGTGTCCGCTTTTATAACAAGCTACCTAAATGTGTAACAGATCTTACCGATAAAAAATTCAAAAATTTTGTCAAATCTACCCTTATTGGAAGAGCATACTATAAAATTAAAGACTATATTGATGACAAGGATGTGTGGTGTTAGTCCATCTCTGTACATGTGGCTTCCCCTGGCGACCAAGATTATATTAGGTCTACGACAACTCAGAATACTTATTGTTATCTTGTATACCTTAATAGCATCATATTGTATTGTATAATTTTCTCAGAAAACTATTACTATTTGTAAACTCAATTTTTGAAAAGAGTATCCATGGAGTTTCTTGCCGGTTCTTCTCCATAAGACCCACTACTTGGAACCGTGCAACTAATTTGACTTTTCATAAGTGCTTTATTTGTAGGCCTATGTGAAATAAAAATTTTGACTTTGACTATACCTACACTATAAGGAATTGTTATCGCAGGTGAATGACACCACTACTTTATTTGCGAGCGAGCGGTCTCCTATTACCATGGAGTCGATTACAGTCAACAATAAAACTATTTACATACTATTTACAAAGGTTCACCATTTTGATGAGATTAATTATCGAACCGTGTATGATATATTGATAAAATTAAGGGATAAAATTCTTAAAGAAAATCCTGACGAAACGGATTTAGCCCTCTCTGACTTTACCGAACCTTTTTCTAAACTTATTTACACTAAAATCTATAATATAATATCCTACATCTTTCATAATACAAACTTGAATATTCATATCTACAAAAATCAAATTATCTACCCTACTCCTGCCGACGTACCTAAAATATTAAAGGACAATCACGATTCTTCTATAGCTGGACATCCCGGAATGAACAGGATGTACAATCGAATCAAAGCCTCATACTATTGGAAAAGTATGCGTAACGACATTCAAAATTACGTAAAAAATTGTAAACTATGCCAAATTAATAAACCTCTTAGGGCTAACAACAAAGCCCCTATGGAAATAACATCGACGAGCACAAAACCTTTTGAACGGCTCGCACTAGACATAGTAGGCCCTTTACCAGAAGCCGGCTATCAAAAATTTAGATTCATACTGACGTTACAAGATGACCTTACTAAATTCTTATGTGTTTATCCGATGATTTCTGCTACAAGTGACGAAGTTGTTCGTAACTTAGTACATTTTATATCCCTTTTTGGTATTCCTAAAATGATACTTACTGACTTAGGAACGTGCTTCACTTCTGAACTATTTAGACAAGTCACCGAGATCTTTAAAATTAAACCTCTCTTTACGTCAACATATCACTCTCCAACAAATGGCACGCTTGAACGTAGCCACGCTACTCTCAAGGAGTATCTTAAATCTTTCGTAAACGACAACCAGAATGACTGGCATTGCTACCTAGCTACAGCCATCCTCGCTTTCAATACAACTCCTCATAGTACCACTCAATTCACACCACATGAACTCCTCTATGGGTACAGCCCAACTCTCTTTATGATAGCAATAACAGCCTCACCTATCAAGAATATGTTCGAGCTCTTCAATACCGAATGAGAGTTAGTAGGGAAAAAGCTTTAGAGTTCATTAGTAAAGCTAAGGAGGCAGCAAAACAAAATTACGACGCCTCCACTTTAAGGTGTAGTCCAAAATATAAGGTTGGTGACATGGTTTACCTCAAACATCACCACAGGCTTCGAAAAGCTTTATCCCCAATTTAGAATGGTCCGTTCAAAATTGTTAAAATCAATGGAAAACATAATGTCACTTTATTAATTAACCGCAAACATGTAAAATATCACACAAACTTACTCAAACCTGCACATCCTTGATTTTCTTGTGTCCTTTCTTTTCAGACTTTTATGTCGTCATGAGTCGGAGGTTTCACCTATCATACACAGTCCTGGCCTATACTTTGACCTGACAACCAACATCTTCTTCTATAACGACTTTTGGAAAATCATCACACATGTCGACGTTAACTCTATTGAGCCACATCTTAACGAAATTGATAAGCTTATTGTGAAGTCATCGTCACTATGTATTAAAATAGAACCTGAAGATTACATCAATTGTAAAGATATTTTTAATTCTATTGAAGTCCTTTTAGAAGCCAATTATGTAAAAGCACACTCACTATCTCATATTATTTCTAATGAAGCTGCGAATCGTTTTAAAAGAGCTTTAGAATTCGGAGGAGAAATACTAAAGTTTTTCTTTGGAACATTAGACGCGGAAGACGCCCGCAACTATGACGCTGCGATTGATGCCTGCGAGAAAAACGAACACGAGATATTTCGTCTCATGAAAGATAATATCCATATCGTCAAATCTTCAATTAATTCATTTAATTCTACAACTACAAATAAACAAACTTAATAAAGTACTTTCTTTAGTAACTACAAATAATGATAAGGTCTTACTATTAACCGAACTTAATAAATAAAATAAAATTCTTTATTCAGATAACAACATCCAATGTGTTAGTAATTACAATAATGACTTATAACTATTGTTAGTAAAGTGACACGATATTCATATTTATTTTATCACCGTCCTCACCATCTTTATTAAAATGGGAGAGGTAATATCCTCGCCTATCATTTTCAGGATGCTGTTGCCAGTCTCTCGTATTCTGCTTAGCAAAGATGTGGTTTTTTTGCGAATCACCTCATGAAAGCCCCTGGTTCGATTCTGTACAAACATTTCTAAAGCACTACAAAAACGAGGCTTTCGCAACAGCATCCTAAAAATATTATTATACTGGACGCGCAGAGCGTCCATCGCTCTTTTGGTATACGCGACCCACAGGTTTCCCGTGTAGAAACTTTGGCAGTATGCCTTAAAAAGGGTGATTTTAACATCTACACTACATCGGGAGAACCTGCGTGCAAGCATATTACCTCGGACCGATAGCGCCCTGCGCTCCCTATCAATGTCTACGTTGTCCTTAAGGTCGGTGGTGGGGAAGTGCCCGTAATTAATAATCTTGTGAATATTATAGAAGGCTCCTTACTCACTATTTCTAACTTCTTAGATACTATCGTAAATGCCATTTTATTCTCTAAAGCTAATATTCTACATCTCTCAATATTATCGCCTATTAAGTTATTCTATGAGCTAAGTTTAAGAAGTAGTTCCATTAACAATAAACTAGATTTTCCTGTACCGCTAAGGCTTGAAAATATACACACTATTATAGATGTATCTAAGCTTATTTGTTACTATTATAATAATGGAATATTTTTCATACTTCAAATACCTTTCATACACCCTATCAAATACGTAGTCCATAAAATCATTCCATTACCAACCCCACACGATAAAACTAATCCTAATACATTCGCCTTAAGAGCCGTTTTACAATAATCGTAAGAAAACTACGATTTTGCAACTTTTTGACGGCGTTAATCTCAGTAATAGATGTGTTTATTTATTTTTTTGTTAATACCACAAGATAGCCCTATTCATGTATTTGAAACATTATATAGTACAATTTTCAAATATTGCGTCTAAGATTCATAATAAACAATTTCTCATGCCACTACGTTGGTAAAACGCTCGGAAGGGGTATTTCAAACCCCTAAATCTCAGTCATCTTCGGCTATAAACTAATTTAAAATGGGCCATAATATTCTAGATATGTTCTTGTAGTGACATTATTTTGTATTTTTTTGTTCTGTATCTCCGTTTTCACTAAATAAAATACCAAAGTTACGAAAGATGAGGAAAAAACACCGCTTTTAACATGCGTTATTTATTACTTTGAAATATATATATTTAAAAAATATATATACCAACGTAAACTATCATCATTAAGCTATCATATAAAAATATTTTTTTTATGAAATATGTAATCTACACTAATATTATAAAGAGGAAAACTTTGTTTGTTTGTAATGAATAGGCTCATAAACTACTGGACCGATTTTAAAAATTCTTTCACCATTCGAAAGCTACATTATCCACGAGTAACATAGGCTAAATTTTATTTTGGAAAGAAATAGGGTTCCGTAAGATATTTGGGTTTTTCGGACACAAGGTGTAAGAAATCAACCAGAAAAGTTACTTTTTTTATTTATTTATTTATTTAACAATTTATGTAAGTACACAGAAGAAAAGAAGAAGGAATAGGAAAGCATTGTACAAAGGCACTACTTATTTCTTAAGAAATCTCTTCCAGTAGGCCTGCGATAGGAGAGTTTAAATAAGAGATGTAGACAGACTGTGTAGAAAAAGAAAGTAATAATATTAGTAACAACATACAACATAAACTTTACATAAATAATACATGTATAAATAGAATAAACTATAAACAACAATAAATAAATACTCAATATATAAATAAACAATACATATATGCATCTATGAAGATGAGGAAAGATAGTGATCTTTAACTTTACGTTTAAAAGAAGCAACAGTTTGGAAGTTCCTTAGTTCAGCGGAAGTGAATTCCACAGTCGTACCGCTTGCACTGTGAAGGAATATGAGTAAAAGTCAGTGGAGTGAGAGGGGAATTTGAGGAGGGATTTGAGGTGAGACCTGCAGGGCGCATCTGGTGAACGAACAAAGGAAAAGCGTTCCCGCAGGTAGGAAGGAGTTTCGCCCGGAGGACACGGTGGAGCATATGGTGGAGGTTTGCCCCGCTTGGGCGGAGCACCGCCGTGTCCTCGTAGGGGCGATCGGCGGCGGCGACCTCTCGCGTCCGGCCCCCCTGGTTCAGGCCATGGTCCGGAGCGAGATGGAATGGGAGGCCGTCACCTCCTTCTGCGAATCAGTTATGCTGGAGAAGGAGGCGGCGGAACGCGTGAGGGAGCGACAGTCCTCACGCCCCAGCCGCCGCGGGAGACGCCACGGGAGTCGGGAGCCGCGAGACGACTCCCGGCCACCGTAGGTGCGGGGCTGCGGACGGTGAGCTATGGGTGGCTCGCCGTCCGGCAAGGACCAGACCCGCGTCGACGGCGCGTTCGTGTTCCACGCGCGCCTCAAAGAGCTGTCAGCAATAAGCGACGGGGCCCTCCCACTGGGCCATAGCCTGCCGGGGCTGCGGGACGTTCGAAAGAGATACCGCGCCCCCGGAAGACAAAGGGCTGAGGAAGGAAAGAAAGAAAGAAAGAAAGAAAAAGCATTTATTTCTGGACACGCACAGGAAGAAGACAATTACAAATAAAAAAAAAAAATAATAAAAAACAAAATAGAAGAGAAATAAAAAAAAAAAAAAAAATTAAAATCATTACATTATACCTGTACGAGGCCAGAAAAGGCTCCTATCTCAGCATAATGCTGCAGCATTTACCTGAGTAAATGCCGCAACGCTGATCTTCCGATAGGAGACCCATTAGTGATGCCACGGGCAACAACGAATATGCATACATACATCAAATAAACAATATTAAATATATACATAAAAAAAATAAAAATAAAATAAGACTAATTTATAAAATGTTCATTGGCCATACGCGCTCCTAAATCACTTGTCTGTGCCTCAAACCATAAACAACTAAAAAATTACAGTTTGTCTATGGCATAGCATATTTGACAAATGAAAGGACGCGGGCGCCGGACTGTACTAATGGCAGACAGACGACTTCAAAAAAGTGAGATAAGCAGCAAAACAAAAGTTTCATACGAGAATTTCATTAATAATAGTTTATTAAAAACTAAAATCATTTTTTTGGCGCAAAATGTAAATAACGTTTAAGTAACTAGAGAAATATGTGTGAAATAAGTACTCTGTGTAAAGATAAATGGATAAATTAATGTTATGTTTAGTTGTGTGTAGTGTTGTGTTCCTATTAGTGTAAATTGACGTACAAAATAACCGAATAAATTATCTGAAAATAAATAAGTAAATGAAATTATGGAAATAATAACAAGGAAATGTGGAAACAAGACCAAATTTCAAATAAAGTTCGGCGACCATATCTTCAGCCACCCTTGCCAACAGCGTGCAAATCATAGGTAAGCTACTTAAATTACGTTCTTTTGCATGTGCAACAGTAACCGCTTATAGTGTAATTTAAAAGTACCGACTGTTTTTAGAGCACGAAGAGGTGGTGGCAAGTCGTTCCAGCAACGAGTGGCCGCGAACTTGAAGCTTCCACGGAAAGCTGCAGTTCTGTGAGTTGGGGTTAGTAAAAGGTAAGCCGATGCTCTTGTTTTGATCCTGTTTATCTCTCGCGACCAATCCAACTTACTATAGAGGTAATTAGGTTGTTGTGTGAGAATTGTGTTAAAAACCAGGGTAGCCAGATGAAGTTTTCTTCGTTCTGACATTCTCAACAAATTACCCTCATTCAAAAATGGTGTGATATGTGACCGAGGAGGAACATTAAAACAGAATCTGGCACAAGCATTCTGCACCCGTTGTATAAGTTTATTGCTTCTACCGAGAATGCATGACCCATACACTGTGTCAGCGTAGTTAAGCTTGGACAACACAAGTGAGTCACAAAGCATAACACGCATATCCACACTAATGTAGGGTCGAACACGATACAAAAGCTTTAGTCGGTAGAAGCAATTGCGCACTGCTTCAAGTATATGGGTTTCAAAATGCAGGTGCCTATCGAACACAACTCCCAGATTACGTGCCTCCTGTACCTCTTGAATTAAACTCCCATCAATCCTGATATCCAGACTACATCCAAGCATCCTGCTAATAAAATCTCTCGACCCTGTAACAAGATACTTGGACTTGTCTGGATTCAATACTAGGGAGTTTTTGCGTGACCATGCTGAAATTCTTTCCAAGTCCTCATTCACTTTTCTTGCAATTTCAGCAGAATCCTGGGAACGGAAGGAAAGGTACAACTGCAGGTCATCGGCATAGAGGTGGAATTTTGTGTTTATCAGACAGTTGGTGATGTCAGCGCTATAAAGAATGAACAGCAGGGGACCCAGTATCGACCCCTGCGGTACGCCTCTGCAAACTGACTTAAGGCTGGAGGACATGACTTCACCAGTATTCTCATTTTTTACCTGGACAAATTGAGAACGGTTGCACAAGTAACTCTTAAACCAGTTAATTGTATCAATCTGACACCCATAGTATGACAGCTTGGAAAGAAGAAGTGAGGTATTTATAGAGTCGAAGGCACGTGAAAAATCTAGTAGAACTAGCAGAGTTCCCATACCCAAGTCTCTAGCTTCGAGCATATTACCAACAACATCAAGCAAAGCTGTTGCTGTACTATGCCCTCTACGAAAACCGGATTGAGTCAGGGGCAATATCCTATTATCCTCAAGGTACGTTCTGAGCTGGTTGGAAACGACCTTCTCCAATATCTTAGACATACATGGTAGTATACTAATTGGGCGAAGGTCTTTTAGGCTGGTTGGATTAGGTACCTTGGGGATTGGCTTAACCACTGCAATTTTCCACAGATCCGGGAAACACGAAGTCGCAATAGACCTGTTAATGATGGCTGTAACAACTGGAAGAGTATGAGGGAGAGTCATCATCAGCATCTCCAGTGAGATGTCGTCAGCACCCTGAGCATTGGACTTTAGACTACGAAGAAGTCGCAGCACTTCATCATCACTCACGGGCTCAAGCTGAAAGTGGCTGTTTCCAAATCTATGGTGTTCATAAAATGACAAGTCTGCTGCTGTAACCATACCAGTACCAGGAACATCCAGAAATTGTTGGTTAATAGTATCCGGGTCATTACAGAAATGAGGCAAGCTACATACTGGCTTATTGGAGGAGACTATTGACGACTTAATATGCTTCCATAACTTTTTCGGTTGATTGATATTGCGGTTAATGTAATGTTTAAAATATGCACACTTCTCACTATCAATAGCAGAGCGGACCAGGTATTTAAGCTCCTTGTAAGTATTAATGTGATGTTCTGATTTTGTACCTTTAGACTTGTTATGGGACTTATCACGCAATCTCATCATTTCCTTAACTGTATCCGTAATCCATGGGTAAGAATGTTCTCTAATTAGGACCTTTTTAACTGGTGCATGTAAATCGAACAGTGCTAAAATATATTTATTGAAAGTTTCTACCATGGAGTTTACATCATCCAAACTAAGAATATGTTCCCAATCTATTTTTATAAGGTCTTCTTTGAAAAATTCTATTAAAATGTCTTTAATTGGCCTATAGGTTATCCACTGTGGAGTAGGCTTTGCTATTTTAAAATTAAGTTCCACCGAAATCCATGCATGCTGACCAAGCTCAGGTATATGTGATACTGAGATGCCACTCACATTGGCATCTGTACATACCAGGTCAATTAAAGTCTCACTATGGTCTGTAAAGTGGGTTGGCTCTGTAACAATTTGACTAAGCTTACAGTAAAGTAAAAAATTGTTCAGTAATTTAGTCTTGTTGTCAGCACTGTGCAACATGTTAATATTGAAGTCACCCAGGAGGAGAACTTTATCTGCATTAGCAATGGAGGCGAGAGACTCAGTGATTGCGTCGAGGAATGTATTGACATCAAGCCACGGCGGCCTATACGCTGTACCGATGACAAGCGACTGCGAGTTGACGTTGAGCCGAAGCCACATCTGCTCGACTAGCGGCGCGGGCGGGTGCGGCACGGCGCGCACGCGGACGCCGCGGCGCACGTAGAAGCCCACGCCCCCGCCGCGGCCCCCGCGCACGCCGCTCGGCCGCGGCACGTGCCGCAGTCGGTAGCCCGGCACTGTCGGCGCACGGCCCTCCTCTCCCGGCCTGAGCCAAGTCTCGTTTATAGCCATGATGTCTACACAGTTGTTCTCCATTGCTACTATAAACTCATCATGGCGTGAACCCAATGACCCTGCGTTAAAAAGACCAACTTTAACTTTTTTTGTTTTAATCATTGGAAAAGAGTGTATATAGTATAAATGTTGTATTGTTCTTGTAAATAGTAATATTTAATATATAGTATTGTAGATAGTTATTTGTAATGTTGTGTTTTATAATTAGAAAGTGTATAAATGTAGAATAAATAGGAGTGAATAATAAGCTAGTGTGAATGAAAGATAATGTAAATATATAAGGTAAGGAACTATGTATATAGAACACTGATCGGAAATATAAGCCCTCATATGTGAGCGACATATTATACTGAGACAGAGCGTGTTCCAGCCTCGCACATAGCAAAAAAAGAAATACAATAAAAAAACAAAGAATATAGCAAAAGAAGAGCAAAGACAAGTTACTTAAATTGCCTAAAGTAAGCATATTATATACAGCAAAATCAATTATCCTTGTTTGTGGCAGTGACACAGGCAAGGAACATGGATGGGTTTTAGTCAGTAAGAGTCTGACACTCCCACCTGCCCCACCCACGGCGGGAGGGGTCATTTGATGATTTCCCATCCGAAAAAAAAAAAAAAAAAAAAAAAAGGTAGGAAGGAGTTTTAGGGTTATACAGGATATTAAAAAGAAGACACAAAATGCGAGTGTTCCTGCGAAGACGAATGGGGAGCCACTTGAGATTCATGCGAAAATGAGAGACATGATCATACTTTTTGAGGTTAAAAATAAAACGAATACATACAGCCTTGGCCAAAAGTATTAGGCACCCTAAAATTTACTGACTTATTCGTGTTTAAAGTAAAAAATAAGACTATTTTTGTTTTCAAATTACTTATATTAACAAAAAAATACAAAAAATACTAATATTTAGTTGCTCCACCCTTTGCATTGATCACAGCAGCAATTCTTGGGGCATGCTGCTTTCAAGCCTTTTACATTCGGCTGCATTTATGACGTCCCACTAATGAATTTCAGCATTTTTAACGATGTTTTGGATGTAGTCCGGTGCTCTCTGATCTTGCGCTTCTGAATACCCCAAAGATGCTCAATAGTTTTCAGATTTGGCGATTGTACCGGCCATTATAACAGGACAATACTGTGGTTTCTAAACCAACGCATGATAGTCGCTGATTTATGAGAATGAGTATTATCTTGTTAGAATTTGATGCCATCCATGTTTGTGACGCCAAAAATTAGTATAATCCAAGGCGAAAGCGCAGTTTCGAGTACATTTATGTACTTTTCACTGTTCATACGACCTTTGCAAATGAACGTTTCGCCGACACCATCGGCTGCCATGCCGCCCCAAGCCATAATGCCACCTCCCCCGTGTTTAACAGTGGACACCACTCCATTTGGATCATATTCCTCGTCAATGCGCCGCCTCACGTACGTCACACCCGCAGTTCAAAATAGCCGTAACAATGGAAAAAAAGAAGAGTTTAAATGTGCGCTCATTTTTTTTATAGAAGCAGACTAGAATACGAATGATGAGTGTTATTGCTTTAGAAATAGTGTAAAAGCTGACCTCAATGTTTGATTCACCGAACCACACAACATTTGATCAATCCTCCTCCAAGAAGTGTTGGTATCGTAGAGCTCATTCTAAGCGGTTCTGTTTGTTACTTTTCCGAAAGCCACGGATTTTTTTTTACTTTACACCTCTTTGAACCAGCATCTGCAATCCTTCTTCTTGCTATTTGAGCACTATTCGTGTGCCTAACTTCTACGGTTAGGATGGCAGCTAGCTCAGAAGAAGTTTTTTTGCGGTTCTTCAAAGACTCTCCGATGAGTTTTATGTCCTGGCGGTCAGTAGTCACGCGATTTTTGCCAGTTTCTATTTTATTTGCATGAGGCTAGTCTGCGCAAACCGTTTAATAGCAGATTGCATTGCGCTCCGCGAATATTTCACGAGTTTGGCAGTCTCTACTTGGGACTTTCCTTATTCTTGTAACAACTGGGTTTTCATACGTTTATCGTAGGACAGTTCACTTTTTTTCGGCATTTTCGAATAAGGTGAATGTAAATTTCACCATTAAATCACACACGGAAGCTTCATTACGCTATGAATAGTAATTGAAGACTGACCATTTTAATGAATATTTTCTATAAAATAATCATAATTTGGAGTTAGCTCGCTAGATCTTTTATGGGCCATAGAAATAGGTTAACTACTGTTTTAATTAAAGTTTGACGGCACTGGCTTGGCTTTTGATAAGAAAAAAAAAATGATTTTTAAATACTTTTTGAGATATCTATGTTTTAGAGGGGTGCCTAATACTTTTGGCCAAGGCTGTATGTTTTGCAACCGCTCAAGCTTATTTAAGAGCTCTTCCGGGGTATCCAGATAATAATTACTTTAAAAATAAAATAATTACAGTAAAATAATTACTTTTTTGCGTACGCTACTAATCTCAGGAAGTACTGGTCCGATTTGAAAATTCTTTCAGTGTTAGATAGCCTATTTATTGAAGAAGGCTATAGGCTATATTTCATCACGCTAAAACCGATAGGAGCGGAGCACCACTATTCCACGCGGACGAAGTCGCGGGCAGAAGCTAGTTTTATTATATATTTCAAGTAACTTTCTGTCTGTCTGTCTGTCCGTCTGTCCGTCCGTCCGTCCGTCCGTCCGTCCGTCCGTCCGTCCGTCCGTCCGTCCGTCCGTCCGTCCGTCCGTCCGTCCGTCCGTCCGTCCGTCCGTCTGTCTGTCTGTCTGTCGGTCAAGGACCGTTCGTCTGAGCGGTGGATAAAGTGGGGTTATTGGCTTACGAGGAATCCTCGCAGGCCCACGAAATTTGAATGCGTTTAATATATGTGGGCAGTCAATCTTATTGGCCATTATCTTGCACCCAAACATTACGTCAACAAAGCGACGGCGCCCATCCAGCGAAATCATTTTAAAGTATTCCAACCGTTTAGTATAGGAACGAAATTTTTTTTGCTATTCCGCTGCTTTTCTGCTATGCCGCAACGCATGTGTAGCATAGTGCGGTCGCCAGATTACACTACAATATTCCAACTGGCTTCGAATCATACTATTGTAAAGCATAATTTTAGTTTTAGGACTCCGAAACTGTTTGCAATGTCTCAAAACGAAACCAAGCATCCTAGAAGATGTTTTAATTATGCTATCTACATGTGGGATAAAAGTCAATTTAGTATCAAAAGTAACACCGAGGTCCTTTGTTGTGTTTAATTCAGCTATTTTGGTTTCATTTATATGATAATCTTGTTTTATCAAATTATGCTTTCGTGTGAATTTGACATGATATGCATTTACTGGGATTTAACAGCATTGAATTGTGTTCGCACCACTGAACAAGCCTATTGAGATCACTCTGCAGTAGGATGACATCGTGTTGAGACTTAATTATTTTAACAAATTTTAGGTCATCAGCATACATAAAAACTTTAGAGTGTAAAAAGCAATTTGGAATATCATTTATAAAATAATTAAATAAAATAGGGCCTAAATGAGAACCTTGTGGAACTCCGGAAGAGGTATATCGGTTGTCAGACTGAAATCCATTTATCACTACATAAAAAGATCTGTCCAGAAGATATGAACTTAACCAAGAAAGCAATGATCCAGTAATACCATATGCTTCTATTTTATGAATCAGTATCTTATGTGAGACTTTGTCAAAAGCTTTACTAAAATCCGTGTATATTACGTCAGCTAGATGACCTGAATCAATTGCCTCCGATAATAGCTCGGTAAACAGAAAAAGATTTGTATTTGTCGATCTAGCTTCGACAAAACCATGCTGCTCGTCGCTCAGGTACAGTTTTAAATGCTTTTGGATAAATGGACAGATCAAGGACTCAAAAATTTTAGCAAAAAACGACAATATTGATATGGGTCTGTAGTTAGAGACTAAATCATCCTTGTCAGATTTATGTATAGGTACAACCTTTGCCACCTTCCATTTTGATGGAAAGACCCCAGAGGTTAAGGATTTATTGTAAACTAGCTTCTGCCAGCGACTTCGTCCGCGTGGAATAGTGGTGCTCCGCTCCTATTGGTCTTAGCGTGATGATATATAGCCTATAGCCTTCCTCGATAAATGGACTATCTAACACTGAAATAATTATTTGAATCGAACCAGCGGTTCCTGAGATAAGCGCGTTTAAACAAAATGACAACATTTCCCTTCACTGCTCTGCTCCTATTGATTGTAGCGTGATGAAAAGTATACTATAACCATATCAGGAGTATGACAAATAATTGTACCAAGTTTCGTTAAAATCCGTCGAGTAGTTTTTGTTTCTATAGAGTTTATACAGACAGACAGACAGACAAAAATTTTACTGATTGCATTTTTGGCATATGTATCGATCCCTAATCACCCCCTGATAGTTATTTTGGAAATATATTTCATGTACAGAATTGACCTCTCTACAGATTTATTATAAGTATAGAAGATAAGTGACAAAGGGGTGACTAGCTCAGCTGCACACTCATAGATAAATATTGGTGGTATCCCATCTGGCCCAGCCCCCTTATTGCAATCCAGATTTTTTAACTTTTTGTATAGACTTTCACTGCTAACAATTATGTTTGATAAACTTAAGCTATACTTTTCAATGTCATTTAAAAACTTTGTGTAGTTGCCGTTGTAACTGTCTTGAATAGGGCTATAAACAGAAGAAAAGTAAGATGCAAAAAAACCACATACTGTTGTGGGGTCAGATGATGTATCAGTGCCATTTGTCATTGCAATGGGATAGGAGCTTGAGTTACCCCTTTTAGTTTTAACGTAACTCCAGAAATATTTTGGATTATTTTTGAGTTTGTCTTCCAGTAGCTTTATATAATTGTTATAACAAAGTTTTGCAAGGTCAATACAGCGCTTAGTTATGATCTGAAGTTCAATTTTGTCTAAGGGGTTGTTGTAAATATTGTGGCGTTTTCTGATCTTATTTTTGGAATTAAGTAATTTAATTAGATCCCGATTAAACCATGGTGGATATTTACTTTTTTTTGGCTACCGCTTAGTAATAATTTTTTCTATACCTTTATGAATAGCGTCATAAAAAACCTCTACCATCTCATTTACATCATGCTGCGCCAAAAATAACTCATTCCAGTCAAGTTCACTCAGATATTTCCGAATCGGTATGTAACTCGTTTTTCTGAAGTTAGGTTTGCTGCAGGTAGTGCTATATGGGAGCCTAGCTTCATTATTCAGAGAAATCACAATGTCGAGGGGTAGATGATGCTGGTCAACGTTACTAATTGGGTCCTCACTTTGACTCACTCTACATAATGAGTGGTTACATAGTACAAGATCTAAAATGCGGCCTGAAATGTTACATACATCGTTAAATTGATTAAGCCTATTAATATTCGTGAAATCTATCAAAGTTTGAGTTATATTGGATAGCTTATGATACTTATCAGAATCATTGACCATGCTCCAGTCAATGTTACCGATATTAAAATCACCCGCAAAGCAAACATATGAAAAGTTTAACTATTCAAACACTGCATTACATTTGTCCAGAAAATGTTCCAAGTAAGAGATACGTACAGGCGGTGGCAAATATACGGAACAGAGAGCTACCCGACATACACTTCGAACTGCAGGTAGATCCAAAATTACCCAGATATCTTCACAATTACTCTCAAATTGTTCTGCTCGTTTGGAACTTATAGATTTTTTTACGGCTATCAAGACACCCCCGCCTTTTTTACCACTCTGGAGACACGAGGTTTCTCTATCCCTTCTAAAGACAATATATCTATCATCGAATAGCTCGCTGCTCAGTATGGTACCATTAAGAAAGAAAGAAAGAAAAAACATTTATTCACACAAAAAAGACGCTAGAACAGAAAAAGTACAAAAGAGAAAAATATACAAAAGACACTTAAAAAACACTAACATAACATAAAAAAAATAAAAACTACATACAAATGCGTCATTATTTGCGCGAAAAGGTCAGCGCTTAGCATTAATGCTGTGTTCGCGCTCGAAAGCGCGAGACTACAGCGCTGATTTTCAGCGCTGACCTGTGTGTTCCCTCCTCAGGACAAACACAGGGGCCGAGGCAATAAGGGACACCGAATTGACACAAAAATAGAGATAAAAACTATACAAGATAAACTAAACATAAAAAAGCTAACAAAACAAACTAACACTATAAATAAAAGTGACGAGAATACAAGTGGGCATAGAGCAGGCGACATAAACCAAACCATAGACTAGCCGTCGCATTGAGCCAAGTCTCTGTAAAAATGATAATATCATAGTTATTACTAGATATATTACGATGGACGATATTTGTTTTTGTTCTCACGCCTCTACAATTCTGGTAATAAATTTGTAAACTATTGAATTTGGTAAAATATTCAGGTTAAATTACATGTATCTTTAATGTTTTTTTTTTACATCAGCTTATTTAGGGAATCTAGATTCTTAATGAGGATATGTTCAGAGACATCTGTTTTTCTGACGAAGATTCTACCATTTCTTACCCAGACGAATTGAAATCCTTTTTCTTTTGCTTTAAGTCTAGTAGCAGCATGCAGCGCTTTGTTAGAAGGCGACAAATGTTCTTGCACATAAATTGGTTTCTTTTCACAAGCCAGTCCTAGGTCCGCGGTATTAAGTTTTTCGGTGTTATTCTTGCCTTTATTGTAGTTTATAACCGCAGCCAATAGCAGGTCACGCGTTCGTGGGGAAGCCAATTGGACGACAACAGAGCGCGGGCGGGTACTAGAATTTTGTAGTTTAGTTACACGCGTACAATGATGGATGTCGGTATCGCTCAGCTTGCATCCGACGACTGATCCCAGTTGCTTAACGACTGTATATAGATTCTCTTGTTTGTTTTCTGGCAAACATTGAAGTTCAAGATTAGACGAACGTGCCTGTTGCTCCAAATAATTGATTCGAAGGCTCAAATCCACGACAGACTTCTTAAGGTCAGTATTTTCTGTCACTAAATCTTTTACCGAGGTTTTCAAGGCTTTATGTTCAGACTGGTATTCTTCAAACTCCTCTATGTGATAATTCAGTGACGCCGTTATCTCAGTAAGTTCTTTCTTAATCGGTTCTAGCTCCTTATTTACGACATTGAGTATTGTACTGTTTATCTGCTGAAGCATAGAAGCGAATTCAGCCTGTATTACTTCCCGTACGATATCGCGCACATCATCACGAGTCGCAAATGTTGCTTGAGGGGGTGAGTTCAGAGCAGGTCTTTTGCTTCCCCTTAAGGTGGAGACATTACGGGCTGGAGTATTTTCTTTTTTGGAGGAATTCGAGATGAGACTCGTGCAATTAGAACACTTCCATTTACTATAGACATCAGTATCCTCAGAAACTTCTGGAAGAGACAGGCACTCGAAATGATACAATTTATTGCATTTAACACAATTAATCGTTTTTTTTTCATCCTTGCTGTTTTCATTAGCACAGCATCCCCACAGCACTGTTGATGAGGCCATTTCAAATTAATAGTCACGACAAATCCTCTGCCAATTTTTAAAAAATAAAAAATAAAATAAAAATTGTCCCAAGATAGTACACTATTAAAGACCCCTTCGGTCTTAGTTGATAAAAGTGCACTCTAATAAAGGCCCTGTGTAACACGACGGGCAGCGGACTCACTGCGAACTCGCGAGAAGAACGTATGCGCCGTGCTATCCGCGGCGCTTACGCGTTTTATTATGAAGCGCTGATGAATTATTTCTGACGGTAGATTAATAACTATTTTGATATGTTTCGGTCTAGACTTGATTATTAAAGCACTAAGTCACATAAATATTGTAGTCAGATTGTTATGATTGATACTATTCACAAGATCAGCACTTTTATCAACACTTTAGAGCACTTTTGACGCGTAGGTACTAACAATATTTTCTTATGAGCAGCTCGAATAGGTTTTACATTTTACATTAATAACGTTAAATATTATTGGCTTATTGATACAGGCGCTTCATTGTCTATAATAGAAAAGGAAACAGTGCCGCAAAATATCATTATTCATAAAAATCGTACTCTAATAAATGGAATAGGCGGTCAACGTCATTCTCAAGGCTTAGTAAATTTAATTCTTAAAAATGACATTGATATATTTCAACATAACTTTTTAATTTTTGATAATTTACCACTTAAAGCTGATGGTATTTTAGGGTTAGATTTTTTAAATAAGTTCCAAGCCAACATTAATTTAAATTCAAATATTTTGTCATTAACGAAGCATGGAAAACTATATAATTTTAATTTTGTTGATGAAAATGATAGGATAAAAAATATTTTAACTATTCCAGCGCGATCAGAGTCAATACATTTTGTTTTTGTTAATCTAAGTTTGAATGATGAAGTCCTTGTGTGTGGAAGAGAGTTAGTGAGTAATGTATTTTTAGCGAATACGATAGCAAAAGTAAGGAATAATAGAATAGCTGTTAAAATATTGAACGTTAGTGAAGAAGATATTATTTTACCATCTTTTACACCTGATTTACAATCGTTACACGAATATGATGTTTGTGAATTTAGTCATGACAACGTCGATATTAACGTGCCTAGAATGCAAAATCTACTATCGGAATTGAATTTGTCTTACTTAAATGACGAAGAAAAGGAATCTATAGAAGCGATATGTACGAAGTATTTAGATGTGTTCTATGTAAAAGGCGACAAGTTAACAACAACAAATGTTTATGAACAATCAATAGTTGTAAAACCTAATTCTACACCTGTTTATGTTAAGCCATATAGGACATGCATTGAAACCAGAAATAACCAGCCAAATTAGTAAAATGTTAGAAAATGATATAATAGAGAAGGCTAGTAGCAAATGGTCAAGTCCAATTTTACTGATCCCTAAGAAAGGTAGTAAAGAAAGTGAAAAGAAATGGCGATTAGTAATAGATTATAGGAGATTGAATGAAACTATCTGTGATGATAAATTCCCGTTGCCAAACATAAGTGAAATTCTAGGTTCTCTTTCTGGTGCTATTTATTACAGTCACCTTGACCTTCACCAAGGTTATTATCAAGTGACCTTGACACCTGAAAGTCGTAAAGTAACAGCTTTTACGACAAATACAGGTCAATATCAAATGAAACGGACTTAAGAGCGGGATATACGCCGATGACCTTGCTCGAGTGGGCGTAACCAAGGAAAATACCCCGCGCAGGCTCCACACCTCCCCTGACAAAAATTACGTACGCGCAGCGCATGGCACGGCAAAATAATAATCCAACTATTTGCACAGCACGATAGGGCTGCCGGCTTACAGTATTTCTGCCTACTTGAGTTTCTTTCTATTTTTTTAATGTTAATATATTTTTTAATCAATTTGTGGATAGTGAAATAATAAGAAGTGTTCAGTTAAAATATTTTTGTGTGCTACCATTTATTACCATCTTCTCATAATCATTTCATTATTTTATTACCAATTCAATTCAATAATATAGTAAGTCGCTAAGTGCCTACCTACATAAATAGATAGCCCAGCCTAGAAAACCTACAAGTTTTTTCATGAGATAACATTTCCGTGCCTATGATGTTACTTTATTAGGTACTAGCTTTTGCCCGCGGTTCCGCACGATTTCTTCCGGGATAAAAAGTACAGCCTATGTTTGATTCCAAGCCTAGGACTACCTATATGTAAAATTTCAGCCCAATCCGTTCATTAGCGTTCCGTTTTGGCGTGAAAAGGGAACAGACATCCATTCCACGGTAATATTATCTATACAGTATTCCAACTTCATACAAACGGATGAATCGCGAGCTATGCCTACGCGCCTCGATCTCGGCATGCAGATAGTCGCGACTGTGCCGCAGTGACGAACGGACGGTGTGTTGTTTTTAGGGTTCCGTACCAAAAATGGTAAAAAGGAACCCTTATGGTTTTAATTCGTCTGTCTGTCTATCCGTCTGTCACACTGACTTGAAATTTGGAACAGTTATAAAGAACGATTGTTCATGCGTATCGCAAATGAAAAAAAAATAAAAATCATATTGCTTTTATTGGAAAAGTGAGGGAAAGTGGGTGTTTAAAATTTCAAAGTATAGTTACTAGGTCATGTGAGGTATCATATGAAAGGTCTTTATTTGCACATTCTAATATTTTTTTTGTTTTCTTGTATGTCTTTTAATTTTCGAATAATAATGAAATCCGCACAAAAAAATACCGGGGGAACGGTCATTTTTATCTCCGTAATTTGAGAAGGGAAAAATCTAAAATAATAATGATTGATAGACATTAACCTAAATATTACAGGGAAAATAAAACTATGAATTTAAGTTTAACAGTTTTTAAGTAATCAGCAATTTTCCCCTACAAATAAACTTAATTATGCGGTCGAAAAAAAACAAGATAATTAGGTATTTGACCACCAACTAAAATGTACTAAAATGCTGTTTCATTAAAAAGATTCCATAGAAACAAAACGAAGTGTCGAAAAATAAATAATTAAATCAATGTTAAAATAAATAACATCCATGCTTTTAAAGTTTTTGGAAGGGGAATTCTCTATCCTTATCACGCGAAACATAATTTGTTCTAGGAAATGTCGAGTTATACAGCGTTTTGACATAATGATGTGCTGCATGTGCTCTCTTTTTCTAGCAATGACTTTTTAAATGCTTATAACTAGGCCGTTTTTAGGATAATACATTCGTATTTTCACTGTTGTTAATCTTTTCGTTAATTAGTTATGTATTTCTAATAAAAAAAATACAGTCAAATAACCAATTGCGACTTTATTGCGTCTAATATTCTTTCCAAGTGAAATTTATTATAATTTCAATTTAATATTGGTTTTAAATTTAATTTAATTTTTAATTTTGATTGTAACTTTGATTTTATTTTTTTATTATGATTGTAATTTTGATTTTAACTTCGTTGTATTGTCATCATCAAAGTATGTGCATAACTGAGTAAGTTAGCTTCACTTTTGGTCTGATATTAATTTAAGCATGTGGTGTTCACTTATAAGTGATTGTTACACTGTAATATTATCGTTAAGCATGTGTTTTATAATTGAAATGGTGTAAACAATTGTTGGTTAACCTATTATAATAAAATAAAAAATAAAATTCCAAATGTCGGAACCTTCAGTGCGCGAGTCCGACTCGCACTTGGCCGGTATTTTTTAACAATAACCGCGCGATTTTTCCACTAAAAATAAGTTCATGTACTTATTTAATATGTATTGGTTCCTTGAATTAATCAATAACATTTTTAAATTACCTGGATACTCCGGAAGGTATAACTATAATTTTTGGATATGTCTACCAATGACGTAATCTGTTTTTGCTTTTAATAGGCAGATATTTCGATTTTTCCACTGAGTAAAAAAACCCAGATTAATTAATAAATAAGTAGATAGGGCGTAAAAAGTGCGCTTACGTTAAAAAAAAGTAGTTTCCCACTCTAGGCTATTTACTTACTTATGTAATTAGCTATTTATAAACATAAATATTATTGAATTAGGCGAAATATCATTATGAAATGAATATGTGAGTAATAAATGATAGGTATCAAACTAGTAAGATTTACATGTATTTTTATTGAACACTTCCTATTTCATTCACAAAAAAAACATTTTTGAAAATAAAAATATATATTATTTACATTCACAAAACAAGAAAGAAACTCAAGTACGAGTAGGTTGATGAAATTAAAACACTATATAGGCAGGCAGCCCTATCGCGTGTGTGAGTACCGCGCGGCTGTAGGTAGTTATATCCCGAACAGGGCCGAGTCACAATACTGTTAGATACCTTTACCGTGTCCATACATCCATCCAAACTTTCGCATTCCACAAATAAAATAATAGTGCAGTTTTCGGAGAAAAGTGTCACAGGTCCGTTCAGCACAGCGTCTCGTCCCGCACTGATTCTTAGGACGGCAGAGGGGTGCTCACGCGAATAACGAGTATCGATTACGTAAAAAAATCGTTAAAAATAATTAGGGCATTAATCTGGAAAAATAAGAAGAAGGTTCCCTCGGTATTCTTTTATTTAATATGGTGATGACAATAAAATAATCCTGAGATTGATAGTTTACGAGAAAAACCGTAGTAACTGAGAAAATAGATGATACTTTGCTCAATTATTTTTGATATTTAAATTGATTTTTTTTTTATTTTTGAAAAGAAGGGGACCTGCCTTGTATGGCATAGATTATTATGTATTTTTTTCGAAGCATTTTCGATAAAAATGACGGAAACAAAACGTTTTAATGTAACACAAATTACACCCAATTCACATATATCGCCGCCTTAAGACGAGCCCAAGTGCGTTCAGTCGTATGATGTCTGTAGCAATATCCGGTCTAACATATGATAAATGTTTAGTGTATCAAGACGATTTGATAATTTTTGGCAGAAATTTGGCTCATCGCAATCAAAATTTAGTTAACGTTATGGAAAGATTAAGAAAAGTAAATTTAAAATTAAACCCTCAAAAATGTGATTTTTTAAAGAAAATTCTGTACCTTGGTCATGTTGTTACAGAAAAAGGAGTTTTACCCGATCCGGAAAAAAACAAAAGTATTGGTTAATTACCCTATACCTACAAATTCAGATGAAGTTAAACGTTTCGTGGCTTTCTGTAACTATTACCGTAAGTTTATAAAAGGTTTCTCAGATATAGCGCTACCATTAAATAAATTATGTAGAAAAAATGTACCATTTGTCTGGACTGACGAATGTAAAAATGCCTTTAATTATCTTAAAAATGCTTTAATTTCTTCACCCGTCTTACAGTATTCAGACTTTTCAGATAGTAACGAATTTGTAGTACAAAAAGATGCATCTGGCACTGGTATTGGTGCAGTGCTATGCAATAAAGATCTTAGACCAGTAGCATACGCGAGTAGACCGTTAAATAAAGCAGAAAAGAACTATCATACTATTCAAAAAGAGCTTCTAGCTATAGTTTGGTGTGTCAAATATTTTAGGCCATATTTATATGGAAGGAAATTTACCATTTTGACAGACCACAAACCATTAGTTTATCTTTTTAGTTTGAAAGATGCTTCAAGTAGGTTATTGAAATTTAGACTGACTATGGAAGAATATAATTTTAAAATAAAATATGTAAAAAGAAAAGAAAATGCTGTTGCAGATGCTTTATCTAGAATGTACATGACATCAGATGAATTAAAGAGAATGCATGAACAAGTTGTAGCCTTTGGGTCTCGCGAAGCGTAAATCAGCCGCCTGGATATTTCCTTAAATAAAAGGTGAGCATTTGGACCCCACGACCCAAGAGTTTCAACCCCAAACGGCTCGAAAATTTTTCCTATCATATAATATTTATTTACGTAAACTAATATTATATGATAGGTATATATTCTATTTGTAATATAATGTTATAAAATATAAGGTCACGCATTACATCCCACTTCCCATTCATTTGCAACAAAAAAACATAAAAACTATAATTCAATTAAATCAACAAGCATCACTCGTAGTATGCGGTGGCCGCCGGGCTCGAGCCACGCTATCACATATGTATAACTAACTATGCACCACAGCGTATGCTCCGACCGCCAGTCGATCGTTTCTGAACTTGCTATTCTTCTTAATACTTATACTCCATTTACAATAAGATTAGACATTTAAACGCACCCCATTTACCGTTCGTTCAAACGATTTTGAGTTCTATTCCGTATAGATAAGGATGGTGTTGAAAGCAAAATAATGTTTACAATACCAAATGTATTCCGCATCTGTTTTTTGTTTCATCGCCTCAGCAATAGAGCTCAAAATAGGAGGAGGAGGAGTTTCACACTTATACTGAATATATTTGTTATTATAAACATTATTTTGCATTTTGCTTTGCAATGTCATCCTTATCAATACGGAATAGAACTCAAAATCGGTTGAATAAGCTGCAAAAAGAGTTTGGAAGTTTTTCTAATCTTATTGTAAATCAATTATAGTTTACTTATTACTATAGGTCGACCGATCAAAGGTTAAGCTGCGCTTGGCGCGGTCGGTCCATGGATGGGTGACCATCTATGTCATTGTAGATCTTTGACAGTCGTTACGGGTAGTCAAAAGCCATAAAGTCTGACAACCAGCCTTATAATCATCAGGACTGCTTTTCAATAAGTTACCATATTTTATTCAATAGCAAATGAATATGTTAGCCTATTTCAGCAACGCAATTAACAGTATTCGTAGCCGAGTTATGTAATGAGGTGGTATAAAGGCATCGTTAAACGATGTGTCGGGAGTTCAAACCTAAGCGGGAAGTTGTCTTTTTGTTACTTCAAATTTTTTGTATCTATTGTATTTTACTAAGATATTTTGTAAGTGATATTTCTTCTAAAAGTAATTAATTATAAATACAAAAACAAGTTATTAAAAAGAGAAAACAACAAAATAAACAATTTCCTGTTTCGACAATATTTATTTACATTTATATATTTAATAATACACTATTTTATAATAAGCAAAATAAGCATGGACGCTTTATTTCCATATAATATACCAAGTAAGTAGGTATAATAGGTGACATGAATCAACATGTTCGTAAGTTAGAAATCATTTGGTAGGGATCATAATTTCTAATCCTACTAACAATAACATCAGTCACTTATGGATTATCCACTTGGTATATATATAGATATTATATGTATAAAAGTTAATCCTCCTTTCCCTTGGTCATGGCATCACGTGTGAATGGCTGGATTGATTTTGATGAAATTTGGTACAGAGATAGATTTATAAATAAAATAGGTTTAACCTATGAATATAAAATATTAATAACTTATCGGTGCACCGTCACTGTCTATCACTAAGCCACACTGTCGTCAGTATATTTTATCATTATATGCTCATAAGGTTTTCTCCACATTTGCGTCCATCCTTATCACACTTAAAACACTTTTCATCACTAAATATAACAAATATATATTATAACACAAATCAAAGTCCAGGCATTCCCTCGCAAAGCGGAATATTTTGTCGCTGAAGATCAGACATTAACATTTTCTTTGCTGGTCGGACAGTTTGAAGACTAACACCATTGTAGTCGCCGTAGCTGCATTGAAATAAGCCATATGTATCGCCAACATATTCCAGTGCTTTATGCCGTTGGGAATTCGATCTTAGCACTAGCTCGGCGTAAGTTATTATATACCGTACGCTCGACCATTGCGCTACGGAGCGGATTATATTCCAGTGCCGCAACAAGCACCCGTATGGGCGATAGCCTATGGGCCAGGCCGACGAGGATATATGTGTCTCAAGTCTGCAAACCGGTGGACCCACAACTGCATAGTTCTCCTCTGTAAACAAAATGTAAAGATTAATATTGAAAAATAACCACTTTAAAAAAACAATACTTAGATAATTAAAATAATAAATAATAATATTTAATTGAAATATGGGGATCCGCAGCAGTATCTAATTTAAATTCACTTCAAAGAGTTCAAAATAAAATAATCAAAACTCTTTTCCATTATCATTATCTCACTCCAACAAAGACCGTATATGAAAAAAACTAAACTATTAAATATCAGACAGTTATACATTTACTTCACTTGCATTCTTATTAAAAACATAACTACCAACTCAATACAAAGTATAATACAAATAAAGAAAAGAACAATGTCATATAACTTGAGAAATAAAAACAAACTCGAACTTATCAGCGAACGCACTAATTACGGTAAAAAACCATACTGTTTGAGGGAGCACAGCTGTTTAATAGATTGCTGGATGAAATAAAAGAATGTGAAAACGTGAATATATATAAAAATAAGCTTAAGAAACATGTTTGTTCATTATAAGTTGTAACTTATATTTTATAACATTATGAATACGTAGTATAATAACCTATGGCTTCTAATGCTCTGGAGGTAATTAATTAATTTTATTGTATTATCATACCTACTTTGTATCTCATTATTAGTGGACTGTAAGTTCTTATGAGAAATAAATTTCTTTAAACCGAAATAAAATATAAAATTTCATTGCTTACCGATATCTTTAAACGGCTTGTAATTTCACTCATTGAAATGTTTTGTTCACGCAAAACAATTATTTCTGCTCTCAGTAGTGTAGTTAGGTGATTCCTTGGCGATTCATAGTGAATAACTCAACAAAATAAATCTTCAAAAGGCAATAATATAAATAATCTCCAAAGGCGTACACAATAGTCCGTAGCTTGATATCTGCCCGTAGATATAGTACCAATGACAAACAAAATAATGTAATAATAATGAGGGTAGATAGAATAGATTCAAACACTCAGTAAAAATGAAAGCATTGTTAATTTACCTTCTTATCCGACTTCTTTAGAATGGTTATTGCAAGTGTGTGAGTAATAGAAACGAGTTACTCCGATAACAAGTGCATGTAAACGTAATATAATACTCACGCTGGACATTATACACACATGGTTGTTTGCCGTGTGCGTCTGTCTACTGAACTTTCTTGTTTTTTGTACACCAAAAGAAAACATATAACATTGGAAAGTTAGTTACATAGGGTGACACAATGGGCGGTCTTATCGCTAAAAGCGATCTTTTACAGACAATCTTCGGATGGATTTATGATAAAAGGAGTAATGATGCTGTAGGTAGTCCATGGTGTACTGTTTACATAATGTACAGATATAATACTAATATGCTCGAATACTTACTATACATAATATAATAATAACATACATACAATACATAAATAATACATATAATAAATAAATATAAATACATAAGTTGTTTGGAGCTGTAACGGAATCATAGTGCGATCAATATTTTTACTTAATATTATCACGAGTTGTCTCGGCGCTCGATAGATGGCGTTAGCGTCGAGTTAGATCGCGCTATGGTTTCGTTACCGACATTTGGTTAGGTAGGACGTTTTATTTTATTTTGGTGTGAGCAGCAAGGCAACTACTGTGATTATTGTTTATTATACGCGCTTAATAACAAGTCCAGTATTTTATTTGCCACCCTTCAAGTCGACCTTCGTACATGGTCCTTCGAAGTCGGATTGGCCGGGAGTGTTTTTGGTGGTCACCGGTGGTGGTAGTGATTACCACCCTACGCGTCATTACTGGGCAGTGGATCGCTGTCCAGAGCAGCCCCTTCAGCGGGTACCAGGTGAGAGGTGCCCAGGAGTTGGAGGTGAAGCCCGGTGGAGCTGGAGTCAGGAGCAGCCTGTTGGAGCCAAGGCAGCCAGGACTGACTGTGGACACCCTGGAGGAACGACACAAGGGAGGTGAAGCGGAATCTTCGTAAGCGGCTGAGCAGAGGGCGACACTTGTATGGTGCAAGTGTCAATCGTCAGTTATTGTGAGTGAGTGAGTGAATAATTATGAAGAAAAACTGTGAGTACATTTACATAATTATTAAAAGAAGTGCAAGTCTCAATAATTATTAACTTCGGACTTGTAAAATATTTTGAAGTTGCAGAAACACTTGTAAATTTTACAAATCGTGTTTCGGTCTGTTTGTTGGTGATAACTTTGAAAAAACTTCGAAGTGTTTTAGAGACGTTAAGTTTAAAAGTTCTAATTATAATATTATACTGCTGGCGTTTATTATAATTTTATGTTTTTATTGTTGCTTATTTGTATTTCTTATTGTGTTTGTTCTTGTTTATAAATATGGATTCATATATTGATATCCAGGAGGACATCAGGTCTAAAATTATAAAGGCTAAAACAAATGTAAAAAAATGTCCGAAAGATCGGCTTACTGCTTCGTATATAGAAACACGTTTAGAAAGCCTGGAATAACATTGGAATATGTTTTACACTACGCACTTAAAAATAATTAGCGAAATTAGTCGGTCAGATTTGTGTAATTCAAATTATCACAAAAATAATGTGTATGATGAGGTAGAGGAAATTTATGTGTTATATAAAAGTGATCTAAAAGAACTTTTGTGTAAATGTAAAATAATACCATGTAGTGATACACGTAGCAGTCCAGGAAATAGTAATGAAGTTTCGAATTTTAAATTACCTGAAGTAAAAATTCCTGTGTTCTCCGGTAAATACCATGAGTGGCAGACTTTTCGGGATTTATTTGTCGGGTTAATTCATAATAATAAAAGGCTGGATGATGCACAAAAAATGTATTACCTCAAAGGATATTTAACCGGAGACGCAGAACACTTGTTGAGAAATGTAAATGTTACTTCTGATAATTATAACGCTAGTTGGGAAAAGTTAGAGTCTATGTATAACAACAAAAGATTTCTGGCAAATGGTATATTGAAACGTCTATTCGGTCAAAAGGCTTTAACGGTAGAATCAGCTACGGATATTAAAAGGTTAATTAGTACCACGTCAGACTGTTTGGGGTCATTAAAAAATTTAGGTATTGATGTTACGTCGTGGGACATCATGATAATTCATATAGTTAG
The DNA here is from genome assembly GCA_963891755.1 of Pyrrhia umbra. Lineage (NCBI taxonomy): Eukaryota > Metazoa > Arthropoda > Insecta > Lepidoptera > Noctuidae > Pyrrhia > Pyrrhia umbra. Next base: position 11,537,105 of record OY982917.1, read on the forward strand.
TACAAAGTTAGATAGAGAAACAAGAAAGGTCTGGGAGTTGCAGGTCGCATCAGATTCCAAAGATGATTTGCCGACGTTTAATCAGTTTAGTGAATTTTTAATAAGTCGCTTCCGTGGTTTGGAAAATCTCGATAGCAAAATAGATAAAAACCCCAAAGGTACACAGTCATTTCACGTAATAAAAGATAAAATAAAAAATGTTACATGCGGTTATTGTTCAGCTGATCATAGAATTTCATCTTGCCCAAAGTTTACCAAAGAGTCTATTGATAGTCGTCGAAATATCGTACAAGAAAAGAATTTATGCTTTATTTGCTTAAATAGTAACCACTCTGCTAGGTTCTGCAAAAACACTCACAGGTGCCAGGTGTGTAAACGCCGCCACCATTCGTTGTTACACCCCCCGGGTGTTTCTGGGTCGGCTGTTGGTGAGGGTAGTTCGGCTGCTCGCGAGGGAACCTCATCAATTGCTAATGAGGAAAAAGATGTTGCCGCGCAAGTGGAGGATAAACCACTGGTCTCATGTCTTTCGACAGGAAACAACAGGCAAGCGGTGTTATTAACCACAGCCTTATTAAAGGCTGAGTCAAGACATGGGACTTACCGGGTGGTTAGGGCGTTACTGGATCAGGGATCACAGGGATCCTTTGTGACGAAATCCATGGTCCAGTATTTGGGTTTGAAGAAAATACCTTCAAAAAATACAGTGTTAGGTGTGGGAGGAGATAAAAGTACTACGTCGACTGCCAAAGTAGTTGTCACGATTGGCTCGAGAATCGATCCAACTTTCAAACTGCAGGTAAACGCCTACGTTCTGAAATCGGTTACGGCCCTTCTCCCAGCTACCAAGTTAACCAGGGTAGAATGGGTAGACTTAAGTGATAACGAGTTGGCCAATCCTGAATATTTTAGACCTAATAAAATTGTCATTTTATTGGGTGCTGAAATATACAGCCAGGTTATTCGGGACGGGTTAAAGAAGAACGCAAGCGGGACGCTCTTAGCGCAAGGCACCGCTTTAGGCTGGATACTGTCGGGGGCGGTCGAAGTAGATAATGATCCTAACATTGACTCACATATTAGCGTGATGCATTCCAGTGTCCAAGATGAAGATATGTTGAGAAGATTTTGGGAGTTAGAGGCGGAACCATCTGGAACAAAAAAGATGCTCACGGAGGATGAAGTGAAATGTGAACAGTTGTTTACTACTTCTACAATGCGTAATAAAGATGGCAGGTATATTGTAAGATTACCGGTGCGGGATGCAGAGCTGGTTGGCAAGTTTGGTGAGTCAAAGGCTATAGCTGAAAAAAGACTGAAAAGCTTAGAATTAAAACTAGGAAGGAATAATCGATTAAAACAAGATTACACAAAGGTTATAAATGAATATTCAGAATTACAGCATATGGAAAAGGTATCACAAGACAAAAGAAAAAATAAAGAAGCCATATACTTACCACACCATGCTGTCATCCGCGAGGATAAGGATACGACCAAGGTGCGAGTCGTATTCGATGCTTCCTGTAAGGGTTCAAATGGAATGTCACTTAATGACAATTTGTTGATTGGACCTACCTTGCAGGCAGAACTTCGGCATATTATTATGCGTTGGAGAACACATCAAATATGTTTGGTTGCCGATATTATCAAGATGTATCGACAAGTTTTGGTTAACAAAATGGTTTGGTTTTATTTCAGCGCATACTTTGGAGGGATAGTCCTGAAAAGGAAATAGAAGAGTACGAACTGATGACGGTGACATTTGGTACTGCATCAGCACCATACTTGGCAGTTCGGGCTCTTCACCAAGTGGCTTATGATGAGTGTGAACATAATCCTGAAATAAAAAATATTATCTTAAATGACTTCTACATGGATGATTTGATGACTGGATCTGAAAACATAGAAAACGGTATTAAAATCTTCAAAGAAATGAATGACACTTTGAGTAAGGGCGGATTTAAATTGCAAAAGTGGATGAGCAATAGTAAAGAATTATTAAATAATATAAGAGATGAGAAAGGAACTACACATGAAGAGTTAAGAATAAAAATGGATAATATAACAAAAATATTGGGACTTACCTGGAATTCAAGTGAAGAAGAAGTCTCAATACTCTCTGGAACTCCCGATGATAACTGGACCTGTAACAAAAAGAAAAATTATTTCCGAAATATCGCGTTTATTCGACCCTCTGGGATGGTTAGCACCTACCATAATCTTAGCTAAAATATTTATACAGAAATTGTGGTTAGCAGGGTTAGGTTGGGATCAAGAAATTCCAAGCAATTTAGAACAAGAATGGAGTACTTACCATCACAGCTTGGCTTTTCTGGTTCAAATTAGAATTCCTCGATGGTTACATACTGGTTCGGATAACGTGAAGTCGGAGTTACACGGGTTTTCAGATGCCTCTGAGGTAGCGTACTCAGCAGTTGTTTACCTTAGGGTGGTGGATAAGTCTGGAAAGGTTCATACGTCGCTAATAACCTCTAAAACAAAGGTTGCACCTATAAAACAAGTGTCCATCCCAAGACTGGAACTCTGCGGGGCGGTTCTTGTTAGTAAATTAATAGCGGAAGTAGGTACAGTCATGGGTATACCAAAACTGGATTGGCATGCATGGACTGACAGTGAGGTAGTATTGGCATGGTTAAATTGTCATCCATGCCGCTGGAAAACTTTTGTGGCCAACCGAGTCTCAGATATTTTGACCACATTAGATACGCATCACTGGGCACATGTTTCGACTAAGGAAAATCCAGCAGATTATGCATCGAGAGGTGTTCCACCTCCAGAACTTGTAGATATGTCGATATGGTGGGAAGGACCGAGTTTCCTTAAAGAATCGGTAATCGAGTACAAAAGGCCGAAACATCTTGCTACGCGGTTAGAAGAAGTTAAGGTACATGCATGCACGTTGGATGTGACCTTTTGGAACCGATTCTCGACACTGCCGAGAATGATCAGAGTGGTAGCGTATTGTCGTTGGTTTTTAAAACTACAAAGGCAAGGAATTAGGTCGAAACATCTGACTAAGCAAGAACTGGATGAAGCAACTGAAATATGTTTGAAGAAAAGTCAAGAAGAAGGATTCGCAAATGAATTAGAAGAATTGAGGAAGAGTCGGACCTGTCAGAACGGAAGTCTAAAATCTTTAAATATATTTTTGGATTCCAAGGAAATTATCAGAGTCGGAGGGCGGCTTGAGATGGCTCAATTAAATTATGATAGGGTTCATCCTATTTTAATTCCGAAAGAGTCCTTTCTGACAAATCTTTTAATAGCAGAGGCGCATGTGAAAACTATGCATGGTGGGCCGCAAATTATGATAACATATTTGCGGTCCAAATATTGGATTATAGGAGTGAAATTATTAGTTAAAAAGTATGTAAGAGAATGCAATAAATGCATTCGTTACGCGTCTAAGTTCAAGACACAATTAATGGGGCAATTGCCACCAGCACGGGTTACTCCTAAAAAAACATTTTTGTGTAGCGGAGTAGACTACGCCGGCCCTATTAACATAAGGGTATCAAAGGGTCGAGGCAATAAGTCCTATAAGGGGTACATTGCATTGTTCATATGCATGTCCACGAGAGCAGTGCATTTAGAGGCAGTCAGTGAACTAAGCACAAGAGGGTTTCTGGCTGCGTTCAAGAGATTTGTGGCAAGGCGAGGTCGTTGCGCTGAGATGCACAGCGACAATGGCACAAATTTCGTGGGCGCAGCACGCGAGTTGCTCTATTTATTTAATAAGGAAAAATCTAGTTTTAATCCAGAATTAGCAGAATACTTTGCTAACAATGGGACTGAGTGGCACTTTATTCCTCCTCACGCGCCAAACTTTGGGGGCTTATGGGAGGCAGGAATAAAGTCCACCAAGCACCACCTTAAACGGGTAATAGGAAACTCTACCTTAACCTACGAAGAGATGGCCACTGTGTTGGCTCAAATTGAGGCGTGTCTCAATTCAAGGCCATTGTCTTACGTAGAGGACCAAGATAAGTTGACCATCCTAACGCCTGGTCATTTTCTGATTGGAGAGCCACCAGTTTTACCACCAGATTTAAATTACGAACGGACAAATAATGTAAACAATTTGAAACGTTGGCAGCTGTATCAGAAGATGATGCAAGATTTTTGGCGGCGTTGGTCTAACGACTACTTGCACCAATTTTTGCAGCGGCATAAATGGGCCCATAAAAACCCAGAACCATCTGTGGGGGAAATCGTTTTAATAAAGGAGGACAACATGCCTCCAGGCAGGTGGTTAATGGGCAAAATTGAGCAGACACATCCAGGTCCGGATGGAATTAGTAGGGTAGTCACCATACGTACGCAAACGTCGGTAATTAAGAGACCGACATCGAAGTTATGCGTATTGCCTATTTGCCAGTAATCTATTCAAGTGTTAAATGTAACCTTGTTCATTGTAAGTTTAAGGTATTTTATGTTAATTTTTTATATTTGTATTTCTTCAAGGGAATTGTTTATATTCGTGTTATTTGGATTCATGTTGCACATAACACGACCGCCAAGGACGTAAAGGTAGTTTACGTATACGGCACCCTTGGCATGGTGGGCGGTGTTTAAGGACATTCGGTCAATATGTCCTTGGTGGGCGGTATGTTTGGAACTGTAACGATGTCGGTCTCTTAATTACCGACGTTTGCGTACGTATGGTGACCATACGTACGCAAACGTCGGTAATTAAGAGACCGACATCGAAGTTATGCGTATTGCCTATTTGCCAGTAATCTATTCAAGTGTTAAATGTAACCTTGTTCATTGTAAGTTTAAGGTATTTTATGTTAATTTTTTATATTTGTATTTCTTCAAGGGAATTGTTTATATTCGTGTTATTTGGATTCATGTTGCACATAACACGACCGCCAAGGACGTAAAGGTAGTTTACGTATACGGCACCCTTGGCATGGTGGGCGGTGTTTAAGGACATTCGGTCAATATGTCCTTGGTGGGCGGTATGTTTGGAGCTGTAACGGAATCATAGTGCGATCAATATTTTTACTTAATATTATCACGAGTTGTCTCGGCGCTCGATAGATGGCGTTAGCGTCGAGTTAGATCGCGCTATGGTTTCGTTACCGACATTTGGTTAGGTAGGACGTTTTATTTTATTTTGGTGTGAGCAGCAAGGCAACTACTGTGATTATTGTTTATTATACGCGCTTAATAACAAGTCCAGTATTTTATTTGCCACCCTTCAAGTCGACCTTCGTACATAAGTAATATAATAATACCATACATACAATATATATCCTATATAATACATATCATGAGGGATCGAGTAACAGAAAAAAAGGAAAAAACTGATTGAACTAATTAAAATTTAAGAGGATAAATAGTGCTTAAAAACCATATTTTTGAAAATTGCAAGAGATTGTGCACGTCTTATCTCCACTGGAAAAGCATTCCATAGCCGTACAGCTTGAATTGTAAAAGATTTGTCGTAGAAACTAGTGGAATGCATCGCCATCTCAAGCTTCAAGTTTTCTGATGATCTTAGATATTTTGTATGTGTGTCATGAAGGAACTTGAAACGTTCTTTAAGATAAGAGGGGGTTGCAGGATTGAACAGAATACTGTAAAGCAAAAATAAAATATGAGAATTCCGGCGAAGACGCATTGGAAGCCACTTGAGCTTTGTACGAAATTCAGATACGTGATCATATTTGCGCAAGCCAAATATAAATCTTATGCAAACATTTTGAAGTCGCTCAAGTTTATCTAGTTGTGCCTCTGTGAGATCAAGATAACTGACATCAGCGTAGTCAAGGATTGGAAGTAGAAGGGACTGTGCAAGGGCAGTTTTAGTGGCAGTGGGGAGAAAGTTCCGCAATCGCCTCAAGGATTTTGCGGATGCAAATACCTTGCGGCTGACCTCTTGCAGCTGGGGACCCCAAGAAAGATTTTTATCGATCAGAAGCCCCAAGTTCCTGACCTTCTCACTTACTGAAATAGCAGTACCATTAAGGAGAACCTGCGGAAGCTGCGCCCAGTTTATCTTGGGGGTCATTCTGGAGCTACCAACCACAATAGCTTGGGTTTTTTCAGGATTTAATTTTAGTCCATACGCCTCACTCCATTCAGAAATTGAAGCCAAATCCATGTTGATGACATCAATTTCTTCAGCCAAATCCGGATATGCAGCTTGTCTATAAATTTGCAAATCGTCGGCATATAGGTGGTAAGAAGACCGAAGATCATTGGAAATAGAGTTGATAAAAACTGCGAAGAGTAAAGGAGATAAAACGCCACCCTGCGGTACACCGACAGAAGTATTGCACCATGAAGAGCATGATTCTTCAATGCATATACGTTGCCGGCGCCCAGACAGGTAACTACGAAACCAGTCAATTGCCGTTGGAGATATGTTAAGCGAGCTAAGAATGCCAAGTAGGTAATCAAAATCGACGGTATTGAAAGCGTTACTGAAATCCAGTAAACAAAGCACCGTCAGATTACCTTTTTCCATACCTAATTGTATCTCGTCAGTAACGCTAACTAAGGCTGTAGTAGTGCTGTGACCAGGACGAAAACCAGATTGAAAAGGATTCAGCAGACTATTCTTACAGAGAAAAGTACTCAGCTGATTATGGACAAGGCGTTCTAAGACTTTAGAGAGGAAAGGCAGAATGGAGATGGGACGATATTCTGAAAAGGAAGTAGGATTCGACTTTTTGGGCAAAGGAGTGATTTTAGCATCTTTCCATATAGTTGGAAAGACACCATAGGATGTAGAGTAATTAAGAATATAGCAAAGGATTGGGAGAATTTCATCAAGGATAGGGAGAATCATTTTTCGACTGACGCAGTCACCACCAACAGCGTTAGACGTTATTGCAACTATGCTTTTCTTAACATCACAATCCGAAAATTGACTAAAAATGAATGGTGAATGATCCGGAGTTGGAAGATTCGAAAGAAAGTTAATAGTAGTTGCCTTCGTGGTCCCATTACAGCAGGACAAAGCTGAGAAGTGCTGATTCAATCTATCAATATCTAAGTCTTTTGGAATTGAATTTTGGCAAGATTTTCCAACTCCCAAGGATTTGAGAAATTTCCAGACTTTCGCTGGATCTCCATTTTCAACTGACTCATGAATGTGGTGGCATTGTGCATCCTTACACACCCTATTGCAACGATTTCGAGCATTGAAATAGCTCGCCTGATTTACCGGATTCGGTCGACACTTAAATTTAGATTTGGCTACAGCCTTTTTGTGCATAATAGCCTTTATGGCATCTGTTAGCCAAGGCGCTGGTAGGTGTTTAATTTTTACTGCACGAATGGGCGCATGAACATCATAAAGCTGTACGAGTTTATTCGTGAGCAAACTCACTTTGTCGTCGATCGAATCAGCGGCGACTAAAGGAGCCCAGTCAATGCTACTAGCATCCCTACGCAGTTCATCAATGTTCATACCACTAAAATTGCGTTGCATGAGAATTTTAGGTCTAGACTTAGGAGGGCGAATTTTGTAGGAGAGGAATAATAGGTCATGATAAGAAAACATATCGGCCGAGCATTGACCATGCTTGCCGACATGTTGGGTGGAGGAAACGATAGCAAGGTCCAAAAGTGAAAGGTTACAGTTCGGAAAATGGTGTGTGGCACTTGAAGGTAGGACAGATAAATTAGATGATCTTAGTATAGATTGTAGGGAAGAGGAGCGGGAATCATTTTTCAATAAGCTAGTATTGAAATCCCCCATGATGATTGTATGACTGTAAGAGAGTGTAAAGATCTCCAAAAGGTTTTCAAATGAGGAAAAGTAATTATTACGAGAGGAAGGGCTATAATAAACTCCTAGAAGGATTTTAGCATGATTTAAGGTTACTTCTAAAAAGAGATGCTCGCCAGCACCCAGAGGAGGAGGCTGTGTCGACATATCGATGATCGAAAAAGGAATATGTGGACGAAGGTATATGGCAACACCGCTTCCACCCGCAACTGTGCGATCATTTCTAATTAGTTGAAAACCTGGTAAGGAATAGGAAGTTGAAGGGAGACATGGTTTTAGCCAAGACTCAGAGACAAGGATAGCATGGATATTCTTACAGTCAAGGTTAGCTAGCATCTCAGAATAATGTGCCGGAATACTTTGGGCATTTATATGGACTACATTAACATTTTTTGGAACATCAGAAAACTCAGACTCAAGCGAGTCTGCTAGGGATGGGATACTTGCAAAACTGTCATCACTACACGCTGACAAAAAAGTTTCAGTGTCGCTGCCATTAGTACCCTCTGACATCGATAATACAATTAATATATATTTTTTAAATACGTTAAAATTATAAGAAATAAAAATAATAATAATATCTATATATACTTATAATAAATCTGTAGAGAGGTCAATTCTGTACATGAAATATATTTCCAAAATAACTATCAGGGGGTGATTAGGGATCGATACTGATGCCAAAAATGCAATCAGTACATTTTTTGTCTGTCTGTCTGTCTGTCTGTATAAACTCTATAGAAACAAAAACTACTCGACGGATTTTATCGAAACTTGGTACAATTATTTGTCATACTCCTGAGATGGTTATAGTATACTTTTCATCACGCTACAATCAATAGGAGCAGAGCAGTGAAGGGAAATGTTGTCATTTTGTTTAAACGCGCTAATCTCAGGAACCGCTGGTCCGATTTAAATAATTCTTTCAGTGTTAGATAGTCCATTTATCGAGGAAGGCTATAGGCTATATCATCACGCTAAGACCAATAGTAGCGGACCACCACTATTCCACGCGGACGAAGTCGCTGGCAGAAGCTAGTTTAAAAATAAAGATAAAAAATAAAACCTATTACCCACCCGCCAGTTGAGTGTATCTAACACAATTCCTATTATTAATTTAACAAAACAACAAAAACAGAAAAAAAACACATATAAAGGCAGTAACATCACTGCACGGGTAATTAACAAAAATACTGCACCCTAAAAACAAGAACGAGAACAAAAAAATAAATAAAAAAATATATAATAATAATAAGCAAATTCTACAATAAAACAATGATCTCTCTGCATCTACATCGGTTTCTGAACGAAACGTCAACTAATTGACATTTCGACAGAGTGATTACATTAGTAGTCATTGATTTTTCATGGTATAGTATAGGCTATATAAAACATCTCTGCTTATCCTTATTCCTTTAGTAGACCATTCATTAAATTTTTTTTTTTAATGGACACCATTTATTAAATTCACAACTTACTGTATTAAATAGATTTGACGGCACGTTTGGCGCAGTGGCTGAGCAATTGGCTGCTGCGCGGCGTGTCGCGGGTTCGATTCCCGCACGGGACAACTAAAATTGTTCCGGGTCTGGGTGTTTGTGCATGTGTAATGTATGTTTGTAAACGCACCCACGACACAGGAGTAATTCCTAGTGTGGGGCAACGTTTAAAAAAAAAAAAAAAAAAAAAAAAAAAAAAAAAAAAAAAAAAAAAAAAAAAAAAAAAAAAAAAGATTATTAAAAATGTTATTTGGGTTTTTGGAGTTTAACTTTATATTAGATAATTTATTTCCGACATTATTTCTGAATGTATTCAACGTTTTTTCAGTCAATGGTCTAAATGTAATTATTTTATTTAATGCAGTTTTTTTATTTCTTTTATAACTTACAAGCTGACCAATATGGTCTGACCTTACTCCAGTTATTAAGGAAGAATTTTGAAATTCACAATTGGTAAAAATATTATCTATGCAAGAGCTTGATGAGGCTGTTATTCTAGTGGGTTCACTAAAAATGTGTTTTAAATTAAAATATTTAAATAAAGTCAAAAGTTTACATTTCTCAGTCGACTCAGTGAGAATATTAATGTTAAAGTCCCCACAGACAAAAACTAACTTATTACTCTTGAAAACTTTCCTCAATATGTCCTCCATATTTATTAAAAATAGTGAAAAGTTAGATGTTGTAGGTCTGTATACACATAAGATTATATGACTTCCTATTTCTGCACATGCTACTTCACACAAGCGATCAACCGAGCCGGAAGTAATATCCTTTCTGTCTTTAAACTTTAAGTTATTTTTACACAATATAATTGTACCCCCGCCCTCTTCTGACACTCTGTTAAACACACTGGCAACCGTAAAGTTATTAATATTGAATAGCATTTTCTCGGGCTTTAACCATGTCTCACAAAAACATATTATGTCTGTAGAATATTTATCTATGAAAAGTTCAATATCTAAAATTTTGCCAGAAAAGCGGTTTATGTTTTGATGGAAAAGTAGGATGTTATCAGCACGCTTTTCTATTGTCGACATACTTAGTTTAAATCTATCACAGTATTGTTACAAAGGCTAGACAATACTGTTTCGTCACCTAACCTACATTTTGTCATATCATTACATATGACCATGTTAATAATATATGCTATCAAAGTAGCTATTATATCTTTGTATTTATTGGGGAAAAATATAGCTTCCCGAGTCAAATTAAATTCACTAACAAAATTGTTAGTGTCAAAAAATAATAATTTGTCACTATGACAACATATCAGGGTGTAAATCAAGTTGTTCAAGCTATGAACATAGTTATTTTGCTCTTCAGAGAAAGAGTCTGAGTACGGAAGTGTACATAACATAATATTTTTAAAGTTAAGTTTTAATAAGGCTTAAACACCATGTACTTGTATTGGAGTCTTGACTTACTTGACTTATAGTCCTATGTCCCCTAGTTGGGGCAGAGGGCATCCACAGTGCTCCGCCATCGCGTCCGGTCTTGAGCTTCGCGCTTGATCTCACTCCACGTCCTGCCTAAAGTCGCCGCCTCTGCGATGATCGTCCGCCGCCAGGATTGTTTAGGGCGACCACGTTTCCGCTTTTTTTTTTTTTTTTTTTTCGGATGGGAAATCATCAAATGACCCCTCCCGCCGTGGGTGGGGCGGGTGGGAGTGTCAGACTCTTACTGACTAAAACCCATCAATGTTCCTTCCTCAGCCCTTTGTATTCCGGGGGCGCGGTATCTCTTTCGAACGTCCCGCAGCCCCGGCAGGCTATGGCCCAGTGGGAGGGCCCCGTCGCTATTGCTGACAGCTCTTTGAGGCGCGCGTGGAACACGAACGCGCCGTCGACGCGGGTCTGGTCCTTGCCGGACGGCAAACCACCCATAGCTCACCGTCCGCAGCCCCGCGCCTACGGTGGCCGGGAGTCATCTCGCGGCTCCCGACGCCCGTGGCGTCTCCCGCGGCGGCTGGGGCGTGAGGCCTGTCGCTCCCTCACGCGTTCCGCCGCCTCCTTCTTCAGCATTACTGCTTCGCAGAAGGAGGCGACGGCTTCCCATTCCGTCTCGCTCCGGACCATGGCCTGAACCAGGGCCGGACGCGAGAGGTCGCCGCCGCCGATCGCCCCTACGAGGACACGGCGGTGCTCCGCCCAAGCTGGGCAATCCCCCACCGTATGCTCCACCGTGTCCTCCGGGCGATCTACACAATGGTGACACCCGGGCGTTTCCTCCCGCCTGATTCTGTGCAGGAACCTCCCGAAGCTTCCGTGCCCGGTGAGGACCTGCGTCAGGCGGTAGGTGAGGCTCCCTAGCCACTCCTCAAAGAGGGGACTTACCGCCGCAATTGCGGCGTGCCCTGCGCTGGGTTGCAACAGCCGCTCTTTCCATTCCGCCATGAGATCACGCCGGAGCTCCGTCCGCCAAGCCGCGATTTGCCGCGGCGGCGGAGGTTCGCCCCAGCGTTGGGCCGTCGCGCGCCACTCGTACAAGCACGCGAGGACCCCCGCCTCCAGATCCCACGGCGGCAATCCGGCAAGGAGGCCCGCCGCCTCGCGGGAGATCGTGCGATACCCCCTGATGAGCCTTATGGCCATGGCCCTCTCGGGCGGGTACAGGTACCGGGCGCCTCGGCGCGCCACTGAACCCGCCCACACCGGGGCCCCATAGAGAGCCATGGATCGCACGACCCCCGCGTAGAGCCTCCGGCAGGAGGCGTTTGGACCCCCCAGATTGGGCAGGAGCCGCTTGAAGGCGGCCCCGGCCCTCTCCAGTTTGGGAGCCAAACGTCGAAAATGCACGTTTCCGCTTTCCTTGGGGATTCCAGTCTAGGGCTTGCCTCGGTATGTGATCGGGGTCCCTTCGGAGCGTGTGGCCGATCCAGTTCCACTTGCGACGCTTGATCTGCTGGTCGATCGGTGTCTCACCGCAGCGTTCCCACAGTTCAATGTTGGAGATTTTTTCGGGCCAGTAAATACCGAGAATACGACGAAGGCAGCGATTGACGAAGACCTGGAGTTTACGCGAGATGTCTTTTGTAGCTTTCCACGTCTCACATCCGTACAGCAATACGGTTTTGACGTTGGACCGGAATATCTTGAGTTTAACTCTCCTGGTCAGTTTCCGCGATTGCCACACAGGACGGAGTTGTGCAAAGGTTGCTCTCCCCTTGGCGATCCTCGAAGTGATGTCATCTTCGGTCCCTCCTGTTTCTGACACAACACTGCCGAGGTATGTAAATTTGTGGACCCTTTCCACCCCCTCTGTGCCGATGAGCAACGGCAATGAGCACGACACTCCGCACCTCATTTCCTGGGTCTTCCGGATATTAATTTTAAGTCCCGTCTCCGTAGCCTCTCGCCGTAGGTCGTCCAGTTTGGCTTGCATGTCGGCGCGCGTGTGGCTCAATAGACACAGGTCGTCAGCATAATCTAAATCTTCCAAAACGTTGGACAGCCCCCACTCTATGCCGCGGCGCTTGTTTTTGGTGGTATTATTCATGATGCCATCGAGGACGACAAGGAAGAGGAGTGGCGAGAGGAGACACCTCGGCGCACACCCGCATGGACCTGTATGTCCTCCGAGACGAGGCCGTCGTGAGTCACCCTACAAGAATATTTCCTGTAGATGGCCTTAATTATGGTCGTGATCTTCTCGGGGACTCCAATTTCACGAAGCCGGTCCCAGATACAATTCCATCGCAGCGTGTCGAAGGCTTTTTCGAAGTCCACAAAGGTCAAGTACATTTCCCTCTGCCATTCTGATGCCTGTTCGAGGATTATGCGCAATGTGTTGATCTGGTCGGTGCACGATCGGTTGGGTCGAAAGCCAGCCTGCTCTTTGCGAAGAAGAGGTTCGACGGCCCCCGACAACCTGTCCAGGATGATCTGGCAGAGCACCTTGGAAGGAGTCGAGAGCAAAGTGATACCTCTCCAATTGCCACATTCACTCAGATCTCCCTTCTTGGGGACGGTGATAAGAAGGCCTTTGTTCCAGTCGTCGGGTAACTCTTCGGCTGACCAGATGTTCCGCAAAAGGGGCGTCAGCGCGTTTGCAGCGGTGGGTACGTCGGCTTTTAGCATTTCCGCTGTGATGAGGTCGACTCCCGGGGCTTTCCCATTTTTTAGATTGCGGATAGCCTTCACTACCTCTGTAGGAGGAGTCTGTATTCTCTGTAGGAGGCATCAGGTCTTCGCGCATTGCTACGTCACTGGTTACCAGAAGTTGGAGATGGAGCTGGCGCCTTTCCTCAATGAGGTTCCAGATTCGTTGTGACATCCAGTCCTCACGAGCGTACGTTTTGTGTCCAAGAACGACGGAGCTGGTCTCTGTGTAGGCCATTTTGATGTGATTCCACTCCGCGTTGTATTGGAGTGATGTAGGCAAAATAAAAAGAACTGTTCAAGTCGACAATTCGTGTAATAATGTCATAATTTAGTGTGTGCAGTTACAAATATAAGGTGAGGCGAGCTGCACACTACACCTCCCCCTTTTTAAAAAAAATATTTCATTTTTTTTTCTTAAAACTAAATTAACACAAGAAAAACTTAAACTAAATTAACACAAAATATTATTAAACTTCATAATTTGCTAACAAAAATCCAATAAAACTTAAATAAAAACAATATTTTTAAGTTACAAACTTTTTTGTATTATTTTTATGAATTATTTTTATGAATTATGTATGTTTTATTATCCTTCAAAATTTTAACATTTGGTGAGACATCTGCTATGACTTCGTATGGTCCTAAATAAGTCTTATCTAACTTATCTCCTACTTGATTTTTAATTAATACTAAATCACCTTTATTATATTTTATTGAATTGATAGTTTTGTCAGGATTTATTTTTCTTAATTGTTTATTAAATAACAACTTGTTTCTTGCTTCAGCTTGTGCTCTTTGAAGTCTGTACTTTAGTTCTAATGGATAAGAATCAGGATTATATAAGGGATCAACATATGATTTTTTTTCTATGTTAGATGGCAAATTACAATGTTTACCAAATACTAATTCAAATGGAGTGTATTTTGTCTCAGAGTGAACTGTAGTGTTAAATGAAAAGCACCAGAATGGAAGCCAACTGCTCCAATCTGTTTTATTATTATCACACTGAATCCTAAGATAAGCTCCTAGAACCTTATGAGTATTTTCCAAATCTCCAATAGTCTCATGATGGTAAGCTGTTGAATGCAGTTTTTTTATATGCAATAATTGGCAAATTTCAGTAAATACTGATGACATAAACTCTGTTCCCTGATCTGTTATTATTTCTGTAGGGATTCCATATCTCAGAATAAATTTATTTACAAATGATCGCGCTACTGAAACTGTATCCTTCTTTTCTAAGGGGTAAGCTTCAACATATTTAGTCAGATCACATTGTAACGTCAGAATATACTTATAATTAAAATTATCTACATCTAATGGACCCATTAAATCTAAACTAACTCTCTCAAAAGCAGTGGATGCCGTGGATGTGATAACCATTGGCTCCTTCGTATGTCTATTGGAATGCTTTTGAATCTGACAACTTTTACATTTCTTTACGTATTCTGATACGTCGTTGGTCATTCCTGGCCAATAATAATACTTCCTAATATTATTTAACATTCTGTTTACCCCCGCGTGGCCACTCGTGGGTAACAGGTGGAAGTCATTTAGGATCACAGTCTTTGTGTCTTTGTCAGTAATTCTTGTCACATCTTTAATAACAAGTAACTTGGGAAAATCTTTCAAATGGCTTATTTCCTTTATAAAGTTGTTTACAAATTGTTCATAGTGCTTGATTTTAATTATTACGAGCTCGTTTATTTTGATTTGCTTGCAAAAACGTTGTAATTCTCTCGTTAACACACTTACGGTAGACAACGATTGAGAAATAATAAAAATTGCTGATTTTTCAGGCACGAATTTGCAGTTACCATTATCACTAGTAAAATGTTTGCATTTTTTTATTTGTTTTAATGTGTTGTTATTACAAAATAGAATCAATTCAACGCTGTCAATAGGTCGTTTGAGGATTTCCACTACTTTAGGTTGATCAGGCCTTGGAGTAAAGTATACCTCCGTAGTCATGTTATTGTTGTCATAGTGTGACAGTGTCATCATCTGTCTGGCGGTAGACAGCAAACTGACTACACGTATTTACGTTTGCTCCGGTGTCACTCGTGTTTTTTCAAAGCTCACTGCGGTTCTCAAACTTTTTGATTGTTATTGCGAAGATGTTTACATGCAAAAGATGCGAAGTCGAATCCAGGGATGGCGTGAAATGTTCAATATGTATGGGCCAGTTCGACTTCCCCTGCAGTGGCATCACTGAATCTGGATGGCGAAAGTTGGGCGACCGCAAATTGACATGGAGGTGTAGTAACTGTAAGTCATTGACAGCATCTAGCCCCCGAAGCGTGGCTCCAGTGAAATCTGTAACAGCTGATATGGACAGCATCATGTTAGAACTCAAAAGTCTCTCAACCCAAATGGAAATCCTGCCAACCTTAGTCGAGAATATAAAAGCTATACAACTGGAGTTGGTAGAGTTGAAGACACTTAGTTTGGAATGTGCAAATCTTAAGTCCAACATCGAGCTCATAGATCAAACCGTGGACTCGTTGTCTGGGAGGGTTTCTGGTTTGGAGAAGGAGGTTGGGTGCTTGAAAACTACTAAAGATCAAATGCTAGTCCTGCAAGATCGTTGCGCAAAACTTGAAGACCTACACCGTGAAGTTGACCAAAGATCTCGAATAAACAACATAGAGATAAAAGGAGTACCAACTACAAACTCTGAGAACTTGTTTACGATAGTGGAAAAGATTGGTGATATTATTGGTTGTAATATTCCAAAACAACAAATTAATTACATAGCAAGAGTGCCAATGCGGAATAACGACCATAATAAAAACATTATTTGCGCTATACATAATAGGTACCTCAAAAATGATTTTGTGGCTGCTGCAAAAAAACTAAAGTCAACTATCACTGCTAGTAAATTAAGACTTCAGGGAGATAGTGTCATCTACGTGAACGACCATCTTACTCAAGAGAATAAAATTTTATTGAACAAAACCAAATCGTTAGCTAAAGAACGTGGTTTTTTATATGTTTGGGTGGTCGGCTGCAAAATACTAATCAAAAAGAATGCGACGTCACCATCTCATCACATCAAGACGGAACAGGACTTGAAAAAGTTTTTAAATTGAAACCATCATGTCAGCTCTCTTACATCGTGTGTAATTGTTGTTGTGGAAAGAACACTTTGAGAAACATAGGTAACATATTTTTTTGTCGAGTGCATTGTGAGTGTTCTATTGTTCGCTTATCGGTCGATGTTAACCCATTTGTAAATTGCATTAAGACTTATTTGCACTGCACTAAAGCTGTATTCACCTTAACCTTGCTATTGTTTTTACTAATGAGGATACATTTTTTTTACCTAATATTGAGTGTACCGCATTATATTTTTTCTATTCAAATGCTAATTGCTTACAATTCTGAATATGTCGTCTTTTAATATTTTTTACCAGAACGTGCGAGGTTTGCGAACAAAAACATCATCTTTTTATAGAAATGTGTGTGTTAATAACTTCGATATTATTTGTTTAACCGAAACATGGCTCGTTGATGGCATTAACGATAGTGAGTTATTCGATGACCGATATTTAGTCTGGAGACGTGATCGAGATTATTCTAAAACTAGTCAAAGCATAGGTGGGGGAGTGCTTATTGCGGTGCGATGAGACCTTATAGCAGACGCTCGCAGCGAGTGGTGTTCGGCCGCCGAAGATCTTTGGATAACTTTGACCATACATAGAAGGAGACCGTCTATCGTATTTAAAATGCATATATGTGTAGTGTATATATGTGGGAGGTATATTCGAAAGATAAGGATTTTCTGCTTCAAAACTTTATTATTTCTTTCACAACACTGTACAGTTACATTCTCTCAGAACAGACCCGCCATCATCTGTCAACTTCACAATCTTACCAACTTAATGAAAATAAAAGTATAACGTTAATACAAATAACGAACGGAAACAAAAAAAACTTAGAAAAATAACGGTTACTTATAACTAGCCATTCCCACACGGCTGTCCTGACTATTCATCTGCCCCAGATGAAATATCTTCCTCTTCTATAGCAATCCACGGTTTCATCATATCAGCAGAACTAGTCGTATTAATTGTGCCTTCTGTATTTCCAATTTTCCTTACTGCGTATCTGTCTTTACGCTTCTTTTTGATAATTTCATAAGGCCCCAGAAAATTTGGATATAATTTGCTTCCTTGAGAAAATTGTGTTTTCTTGATAGCTACTAGGTCACCGATTTCATAAGATGTTGCTTCTTTTCTTTTTCTATTGTAGCTTCTAATGTTCTCTTCTTGTATTTTCTTTATAGATTCTCTCGCTATTTCTCTTAATTCTTGTCTTTTCTCGTTTACTCTTTGTATATTTTCTTCTTCAATAATCTTCAGAATTTCATCATCTTTGTCTCTTATCTTTACTCCAAACATTAACTCGAAGGGAGTCATACCAATACTTCTTTGATAAGTTCCGTTTAGGCAACGTTGTATACTGGGCACTCTGCGATACAATTTAGTAGGATCATCCGCGCTAAGTTTACCTAGTGCACCTATTATTATTTGATGGATTCGCTCTACTTGCCCGTTTCCTCGAGGTTGTCCAGTCGTTATTAAGTAGTGTGTGATATTCTCATTCTGACAATATTCTTTAAAATCGTTTGACGTAAAAGCGGCATTTCGATCTGTGATTATCCTTTCTGGTGAACCAAAAACTTGTTGTTGCAATCTTAATTTATTCAACGTTTCTTCCGTCGTCAAAGACTTGACAGGGTAGATCCAGGTAAATTTCGTAAAAGCGTCGACCACCGTGAAAATGCACTTAAAATTCTTGTTAGTAGAAGTCAAAGGTCCTAGATGATCTATGTGGTAAGTTGACAACGGCATATCTCCTTTATCAATTGGGTTAAGAAATCCCTCTTTTTTCCCTCTTTTATGTGACACAAGTATGCACTCAACACAATTATCGATAACTTTCTTAATCTTCGCCTGTAAATTCTTGATATAATATTCTCTATTTATAAGTTCTTCTGTCTTCGTGATACCGAAATGTCCTCTTTCGTGGGTTTTTCTTATTATTTCATTTTGCATTTTCTTCGGTACAACAAATAGTTTATCGCCATTTCTTAGTTTATAAAGTATGTCATTCTGTAATAAGTAGTTTTGGTAAGGTTCTTTTTGTAATACTGTTTTCAGTAAATGAACGTGTTCATCTTCATCTTGTACCTTTTTCAGTCGTGCAGTAGTCTCGGTAAGTCAGCTTAAAGCGTCGGCGTGCTTCATCCTAGATCCAGGTCGGTGTTCAATTTGATAATCATATTCCTCTAATAGTAAGGCCCATCGTGCAACGCGTGGAGGTAAGTCTTTTTTTGTAGTGTCATAGTCAATGCTGAGCAGTCGGTTACAATCTTAAAGTGAAGTCCTTGCAAGTAAACTCGGAATTTCTTAATTGCTTCAACAATAGCTAATATCTCCAGATAATAACTATGATATTTTCTTTCAGATGATGTAGTTTTTTTACTCATAAAGTAAACCGGATGTAATTGATCGTCATTAGGGCTTCTTTGCAGCAACACAGCGTTGTATCCATCTGCGCTGGCATCAGTGTGAACTTCTGTGTGTAAGTTGGGATTGAAAATACGGAGAACAGGAGAACTGGTATTTCTTTTAATATCGTAAAAGCCTTTTCACACTTTTCGTCAAAATTAAAAATGGTATTCTTTTTCAGCAAATCTGTCATCGGCTTAGCAAGCAACGAGTAGTTTTTGATGAACTTTCTGAAGTATCCAGTTAATCCAAGAAATGACTGTACAGCCTTCATATTGTTCGGCTTCTTTAAATTTGCAACAGCTTTTATTTTATCTTTAGACGGTCGAACCTCGTTATCTTTAATTATGTAGCCCAGATAATCTATCTCTTTCTTCATGAAATGACATTTTTTCCAATTAAATTGCAGACCGAATTCTTCGGCCCTTTTTAAGACTTTCTCTATCTTATCCAAAGCTTCTTCTTCAGTTTTACTAGGGAGTATCAAGTCATCAAGATACGGTAAAACTGTTCCATCAGCTATATAATCATGAAATATGTCATTTATAAATCTCTGAAAGACTGAGGGCGCAGCACACAGTCCGAATGGCATCTTAATAAATTCGTACTGCCCTTGAGGGGTTACGAAGGCAGTATACTTTTGGCTGTCTTTATGAACATTCACGTGCATAAATCCATTTTTCAAATCAAGTGATGTGTAAATTTTGGCCTCTTTCAGCTTATTAATTTGGTCGTCAATCAGGGGTAAGGGGAATCTTTCTCTTATTATTTTTTTATTAATACGTCTATAGTCTATGCAGAGTCTGAAAGTACCATCTTTTTTATGTGCTAGAACCGTTGGACATGCGAAATCTGATTTGCTGGGTTTAATGATTCCCTTTTCTAGCCAGTCGTTTATCTGTTTGCTTACAATTTCTGTCTCCAGCGGTGATAACCGTCTTGGGCTTTGAAATATTGGATCCTCGTCGGTAAGTAAAATCCTTAGTTCAACATTACTTCTTTTTATATCTTTTATACATTTGTAGTCATTTATCATCTTCTTTATTTCCATCGTATATCGTGAGTCTTCTACGTCGTATTCTTCTTCTTTATTTTCTACTAGCAGTGTTAAATGCATAATTCGTTCTATAAAAATACCATCTTTCGTGAATTTAACTTGAAAATCTTTCAGTATTGGATTTCCAATAATTAAATTGACTGGAATGTCATTATCCTTAACAATGTGGAATGTTATATCAGAGTATTCATCATCAATCTGAATTTCGGCAGTGAACGATCCGTCTGTAAATACTTCCTTTTCAGCTATGCCAGTCAGACATATTCTTGAGTCTTGATACGTCTTCACATTTTCTTTTATCTTTTCAAACTCAGCCTTAGTTATTAAATTAGCATCACTTCCTGTGTCTATCAAAGCTAACATGTTGATTCCTCCTATCTTTATTGTCTTAAATGGGACTTGATCCTTCTGTTCTGTTAGAATATTTAACGTCTTCTTCGGTTTATTTGGACAATCAGGTCCTTTATGTCCAAATTCATTACATCTGAAACATTTTATGCCTTTTGTGCAAGCAGAAGATTGATGATCAAGATCACCACAGTTATAGCATCTTTTCTTATGTGACTCAAAATTTGACTGATTGGGTGGTTTTCGGTTCCCGTGATAACCCGACGTTGAAGGAGCTGGTCGTGAATGCATTTTCTTTTTGAATTCGCTGTATATCTCCAACTTCTTGCGAAATTCTTTAATATCCGAGGCACCATAGAGGATAGCTTTGTTAGATTCAGCGTCTCTTATTCCATCAATCACGTATTCAACCTTTCCGTGCAAAGCTATTTCTTTCATTGCTAGGAAATACTGTTGGTATGTCTCATCATTCTTCATTTTACGTGCAACCAGTCTCTTGTGAATAATTGCACTATTTAGTTTTGGACCAAATTCTTCCTTGAGGGCTTTCTTAAGGTTTGGGTAGTCCTTCACTCTTCCCATCGATCGCAGAAACAATTTAGCAGTACCCCCTAGAAGTCGCTTGGCGTAGACAAGTTTTTCGACATTGCTCCACTTCATCAAATCAGAAACGTCTTCAAATTCTTCTATGAACTCATTTATAGGGTACGTGTCATCACCGGTAAAGGTATTCATGGACTTCTCCAAATCTCGGAAAGAAATCTGCACATCAACATCTTGATAGTCTTCATCTTGGTTCTGCTCCTGAGTATTCTTCTTTGGTGGCATCTTTGTTGAAATGTCTTTAAAAGTCTTCGTCTTTGTTAAGGAATGTCTTCTACTATTCGTGCAATAAGATAGTCTGCGTACGCTCATTTAAAATAAGTATCGTCGTAATTAGTCTTCAACATAAAATAACGTTATTTTTATAAAATAACGGTTATAAGCATTAAAGCAGTTAATCATCGTTATTCGTTAATAACGGTATTGCGTTATAACGTTTCGAATCATGCGCGTCGGTAAAGCAGTACCAACCATCAGCGACATCTAGCGGCAAATAGTGATAAGTGTAGCGATTGAATGAGATGGTCAATCTAAAGCGGTTCGGTCGGTAAAACAGGGTGATTGCTGCGTGGATGACTTGCCTTTTGTCGTAATCTTCGGTTTTATATTTAGTCTTCTAACGTCTTGATCCACTATCTCCGATATTTACCTCGATCCCGGACGAGCCCCCATAAAAGTTGTGGGAGGTATATTCGAAAGATAAGGATTTTCTGCTTCAAAACTTTATTATTTCTTGCACAACACTGTACAGTTACATTCTCTCAGAACAGACCCGCCATCATCTGTCAACTTCACAATCTTACAAACTTAATGAAAATAAAAGTATAACGTTAATACAAATAACGAACGGAAACAAAAAAAACTTAGAAAAATAACGGTTACTTATAACTAGCCATTCCCACATATATGTTCTCAAAACCTTGGGAACTCGCTAACAACTCAATTACTTAATTAGGGTTCCGTAGCCAAATGGCAAAATCGGAACCCTTATAGATTCGTCATGTCTGTCTGTCTGTCCGTCCATATGTCACAGCCATTTTTTTCCGAAACTATAAGAACTATACTGTTGAAATTTGGTAAGTAGATGTATTCTGTGAACCGCTTTAAGATTTTGATACATAAATAGAAAAAAAGCAATAAATTTTGGGGGTCCCCATACTTAGAACTGAAACTCAAAATTTTTTTTTTCATCAAACCCATACGTGTGGGGTATCTATGGATAGGTCTTAAAAAATAATATTGAGGTTTCTAATATCATTTTTTTCTAAACTGAATACTTTGCGCGAGAGAAACTTCCAAAGTGGTAAAATGTGTCCCCCCCCCCCCTGTAACTTCTAAAATAAGAGAATGATAAATCTAAAAAAAATATATAATGTAGATTACCATGCAAACTTTCATTGAAAATTGGTTTGAACGAGATCTAGCAGGTAGTTTTTAAGTAATCAGCAATTTTCCTCTACAAACAAACTTAATTATGCGGTCGGAAAAATACAAGATAATTCATAATCATAATCATTTATTCATGTATCAGAGTGCACACTAATATACAACATTATTTCTTAAAATTTAAACATATGTGCTAACATTATAATTGCTTGAACTAGGTTGAACCTGTGTCTCAAGCGAAGGAAGAGCTTATATGATAATTTGATAAAATAAATTAACAATCTAATATACCAATAATTAAAGAGCTAACATCAATTAAAATACATATTTTTGCTTATACTTAATACCTACATTATTTATTATTGTTTGCGTCTGCAGTTTTATTTGCACACTGTAAGTAGGTCTTCCGTGCAGTCATAAGACAGACTTTGCAGATAATTACAAACACTTTTTCTGCATTTAAAATAGTTTAGGCTATAAATACTTAGTTCACTATTTAGTTTATTATACAGAAATGAGCCTAAAAATCTAAAGAATCTATTCGTATACACATATTTTGAGGTGGAGTTTGAACTGCAAACTATATCATTACGTCTTTTGTTAGTAATGTTAGAATTGTAGGAAAGCTGAGAGTGTTGTTTTAGTATTACGTGCATGATAAATAATTGCCTTACAGTTAAAACATTGCAGGATTTATATAACTGATCTGTGGGAAAGAGGAAAGGACGGAAGTGAGCTACTTTTAAAATTGCTCTCTGGGCTCGTTCGAGGGGAAGCATTGTAGTTTTTGGTGCTCCTCCCCAAGAAGTAATACAATATGTAAGGATGGATTGACATAGGGCCAAATAAATTTGCATTACTAGCTTAGGGTCTGCGATTGTGCGTAGTTTTTTAAAAACAAACATTAATTTCCGTACTCTAGACACCAAGCTCTCGATGTGTTGTTTGAAGGAAAGAGTATCGTCGATTATAACACCCAGATATTTAATATTGTTTGTTTTAAGGACTTTAGGACAATGACACGAGTTGATTAAAGGATTACTACATTGATGTGCGTATAGATGTGTGTTAGTATTTTTATTTTGACTTTTGCGCATAGAAAAGTGTATAAATTTAGTTTTATCAACATTTAGAGTTAGTAGATTGCTTTTAAGCCAGTTAGTGACAATATTAAAACCTTTTTGTGCGCTCTTGTATAGTTCATCAGTAGTTTTCGCAGTAAATATTAGCCCTGTGTCGTCTGTGTAGGATATTATTTTGCCGTTTTTTATATCTAGATTACATAGGTCATTTATGTAGATAAGGAATAGGGTAGGGGCCAAGATGCTGCCTTGAGGCACACCAAAAGCATGGTTTTTCAGGTTATCACTCATGGTCGTATCGATTCGAACGCATTGATAGCGATTATTTAAGTAATCTGCTATTAGTTTTAGCTGTATACCTCTTATTCCTACAGCCTCTAGTTTGTATAAAAGCAAGGGAATTGATACAATATCAAAAGCTTTGGCTAGGTCAATGAAGATTGCTAAGCTTTGGTTCCCCTTGCCGAGTTCTTCTGTGACGTAGTCGGTCAGGGTATGTACTGCGTTTGCTGTGGATAATTTCGATCTAAAGCCGAATTGCATAGGCGATAGTAAGCCGTGTTTTTCCAAGTAGTTGACTAGTCTAGTGTTGATAATTTTTTCTAGTACTTTGGATATCGAAGGAAGTATTGATATCGGTCTATAATTACTTATTAGATCTTTGTTTCCTGATTTGAAAATAGGGATTACTACTGCCTTTTTCAGAAATTCAGGAAATACACCATATGAGAGGCATAGACGAAATATATACGTTAAGGGAGGCACCAGAATATGCTTGAACCGTTTTAGTATTTTATTGCTTATATTATCCCAGCCAACTGCACTATCATCTTTCAGTCCTGAAATAATTCGCGTGATTTCGTGTGTATCAGGGTCAAGCATAACAAAAGATTTTTCACTCGTGCTCATATGTTGAATGCTTGATGATTGTATGGCTGTTGACTGGGGGATCTGTTCAGCAAGGGTTTTTCCTACGTTTACAAAATAGTTGTTTACATTGTTAGCTGACAAAAGCGGTGAAGAATCATGAAACAGTAAACTTGAGATTGATTCACGCTGTTTTGATAAATAAGTGACGTTTTTTATGTGTTTCCACAATGATTTGGTATTGTTACCTGCTTTCTGCAATTCAGTTTTATCATAGTTAGTTTTTAGTCGTTTCAGGAGGTTGTTGCAAAAATTACGATACCTCTTATATGTTATTTGGAGTATTAAATTATCAGGTGATCGCTTTGTTCTTTGATGCAGTTTGTCCCTGTGTCTAATACAACGGATGAGTCCAGGTGTGATCCAAGGTTTGATATTAAGCATTTTTTTATTGTTTGTCATAATAGTCGTATTGTGTAATATAGCTTGCTGGACATTTTTTATTAAGTAGGATAAAGATGAATTTGCGTCAACAGTATTATAAATTGGACTAAAGTCAATGTTGCGTAAATCATTTTCAAGATTGTTTATGTTTAGTTTGGTCTTTGTCTGTGTTCGATTTAGCTTAGGTGGCATTAAATCTAGTGTTAGTAGGACAGCGTGGTGATCGGTAATCGTTGAATTAGTTACAAGTGTTATGTAATTTAAACTAGATTTAATCATCATATGATCTAAGCAAGAACCACTCTGATGTGTGGGCAGAGTATGAGCAGGTAGGAACCCTAGATATGAGCAAAGGTTAAGGTAGTTTTGTGTTCCTACATCACAGTTATTAGAGCCTATGTTTATATTTAGATCACCGGTTAGTATAATGTTTTTGAAGGGAATTAATGCTTCACAAGTCTGGTTTAAGGAATAAAGGAAGGGATCCAGGGTTTTAAAGGAAGGGGATCTATATATAGCTAATATTGCTGTAGTATTGCCTAATTTTATAACTAAGCAGTTACAGTCTTCTAGGTCTGGTTCTTCGACAGTGATCTGTAATGATTCCTTGGATGGGAATTGCGACTTTATTGCGTATTTTTTCTTTCCTATGGTCGGAACCCTCGGTGCGCGAGTCCGACTCGCACTTGGCCGGTTTTTTTCTCATAACCTGGAGAATGTTGTTCAAAAGGAGCCTAATAATAGATTTATAATACATGGTGATTTTAACTTACCCAACATACACTGGCACCCTGACGATGATAGACCCTCTTTATCTCCAAGTAATGTACAAGGAAGTGCCCAATCAAGATTTTTTGATAGCTTGAGTACCTGCAACCTACTTCAGTACAACTCCTGTGTTAACATTAATGACAGAATACTAGATTTAGTACTGGCCAATAACGAAGTTCTCGTTTCATGTTGTACTGACCCGTTGGTGCCAGAGGATTCTCACCACAAGGCACTTGTTGTATCTGTTGATTTTGGGCAACTACAATCTCTTCCCACTAAACCTCGGCTCAGGTTTATCTACCGGTCAGCCGACTATCCCGCAATAATTAACGAACTAAACCAAATCGACTGGCAGTGCGAGTTAAATAATAAATCACTTGAGGACGCCGTTGGGTTTTTCTATGATACTATCAACAGATTACAAAGTACATACGTACCTACTAAAGCAGTTGTGCCTAGTTCCAGGTATCCTCTCTGGTACAAGAAGCCGCTTATTAAAATTCTCAAGGAAAAACAAAAATTTCATAATAAATATAAAAAGTATAAGAACATATCTGACTACCATTCTTTTGTACTATTGCGGCAGCGAGCTAAGGAGGTAAAAATTGACATGTTCAAATGCTATATCTGTAATATAGAACAAGCAATTCACAAGTCTCCTAAATCGTTTTGGTCCTACATTAAGTCTAAAAAGCAAACAAATTCGTATCCTTCTACATTGAAGTTAGAATAAAAGCAGTCATTAAACATGTTACATATATCCTCTCCCGTGCCAGAAGAGCGAGAATGGATCTCGCTCTTCTGGCACGGGAAACTAACTTTCTTGAACGTACTACTGGTAATGATAGTCTAAACATCGGTTATGCTCACGGTCGACATCAACATTTGGTCAATATAACGGCCGTTTCCGACATTGCATCAATTACAGTGCAGCAATGTGAGGTGCTTAAATTGTTAAAGGGCGTTGATTTGAATTCAAAATTCAAAATTTTCAAAATTCAAAAACGTTTATTGAAATTAGGCTAATTCAATTAGCACTTTTTCACGTCAAAATACATTATGACAGCACCCCAAAATGCCCACCCTTCACTGCTTCCTAGTGTTATGGCTGGAAAGAAGAAGCAGTGATGAACAAACTTCCCAGCAACACAGCTGTCTATTACAGTTTAACTTTATATATTTGTCATATTTGTTTTACAATATAAATTATAATACACCGAATTTACAATACAAATGTGTACACTTTTATATTATCCACTTTACAGCTGCCATCTGTTTTTATCGCTAAAATAGTCGTTTAAATTGTAATAGGCTTTTTTGATAAGATTTTCTTTAATTTTAATTTTAAAAGTATTATATGGCAATTCTAATAAATTAATTGGGATTTTATTATAAATGCGTGTACAAAGCCCCGCAAACGAACCATGCACTTTATGCAAACGATGGTAAGTCGCGGTCAACTTATGTTTATTTCTAGTATTAAAATTATGAATATCACTGTTTTTACTAAAATAATCTATATTTTGCTTTACATATATTATGTTGGCATAGATATATTGAGATGCCACAGTCAGAATACCAATGTCCTTAAACAGTTCTCTTAGGGAATCTCTAGCACCAAGTTGGTATATGGCACGGACTGCTCGCTTCTGTAAAACAAAGATACTTTCAATATCAGCAGCATTACCCCACATAAGAATGCCGTAAGACATAATGCTGTGAAAATAACTAAAGTATACTAAACGAGCCGTTGCTACATCGGTGAGACTTCTTACTTTCCGAACAGCGTAAGCAGCAGAGCTTAGTTTACCCGCGAGGCAAGTTATATGATCACCCCATTGTATTTTTGAGTCTAAAGTTATGCCTAGGAATTTAGTTGCTTTAACAGTCTCAATTACTTCATCGTCAATAACTAGGTTGGGTCCAAGATTTTTAACGTTAGGCAAGGCAAATTTAATACATTTAGTTTTTTTAGCATTCAACACTAAGTTATTTACTGTGAACCAGTGCGTAACCTGTGAAAGACAGCTATTCACCTCATCAAATTGTACTCTATTTCTATCAACTTTGAAAATTAGCGAGGTGTCATCTGCAAACAAAACAACGTCACAAAGTGATTTTAAATAAAATGGTAAGTCATTTATATAAATTAAAAATAAAAATGGACCCAAAATAGAACCTTGTGGTACGCCCAAACGCACGGGTAAATTAGAATAAGTTATATTTATAATAAGAATAAATCAGCAGGCCCTGATGGCATTCCTCCGGTCTTGATACATAACTGAACTTGATACATACTTTATAGCCGATCGCTTGTTGAGGGCGCAGTGCCTGCTATTTGGAAGTCGGTGTATATTACTCCAATACACAAGAAAGGTCCCAAAGAGCTGGTTGAGAATTATAGGCCTATATCTAAGCTATGCATATTCGCTAAAATATTGGAAAAAATCGTGTACAAGCAATTATATCCATCTATTAAGTCTAATATTAGTGCACATCAACATGGATTCCTGAGGGGGCGGTCGACCACGACAAATCTCGTCCTTCTTAGTGAACATCTAACTCAACACATGTCCCAACACACACAAGTGGATGTAATATACACCGACTATAGTAAGGCTTTTGATCGCTTAGATCATGAAATTTTGCTGCGCAAGTTGCTTGCGATGGGTATTAGAGGAAATCTTTTTAGGTGGTTTGCGTCCTACGTCGAGAATAGGTGCCAGACTGTCGTCCTAAACGGTTATTCATCTAAAACTATGACCATTCCCTCGGGAATTCCACAGGGGTCATTATTAGGTTCCCTATTATTTAATGTCTTCATAAATGATATCTCTACATGCTTTTTAAACTCAAAAATAATTTTATTTGATGATGACATGAAAATCTTCTGTCAGATTAAAACCACTGAAGACGTTTTTCTTTTGCAAACTGATCTCGTAAGGTTTCATAACTATTGCATTATTAACAAGCTGGATTTAAATGTCTCAAAGTGTTATGTATGTACTTTTTGTTTGTATATATATATTTTTTTTTCTGTCTACCTTCTAAATTATGGTTGATACTATTCGTGGAAACTTTTAATTGGCCTTCCTGTACTTTATGTATTCTAAAATAATGTTAGCTGTAAGTTTTCTTGAGAAATAAAATAAAATAAAAATAAAATAGTCAGTACGTAACCTACGAGCCTGTGCTCTTGTCATGACCGATACTACATGCTGTTGCATTTCCTTTAAACTGTTGGATGTAATAGGTATCCGGCTCAATGCATCTGCAGCTGCGTTGTGCCGTCCAGGGGCCGTACCACCACGTGTTTTTGCAATCACTATTCAAGCTTGAGAGCGTGACACAGCTACTAACGTCGTATAGCTCCGTCTCTATTTCATAACGAAAATAATCTTGTTTGGCACGTCATGGTAAGGCCCCTGGAACATAGCTGATTTCAAAATCGTACTCCTCAAGATATAATCTAAACTTAGTTAAGCGGCTTGAAGGATCGGTCATATTAAGTAAATAAATCAACGGCTTATGGTCAGTTTTAATATAAAACTTTTTCCCATATAAATAAGGTCTAAAATCTCGAACTGCCCAAACAATAGCAAGTAGTTCTAACTCAATCACAGGGTACCGCGTCTCAGCTGGTTTCAAGTTACGGCTGGCATACGCGACTACCTTGCCATTGCTATTAGACAGTACGGCGCCTAATCCAAGTTTTGATGCGTCAGTTTGTAGCGTAAAAGTATTTTTGTCACTAAAGTCTGGATAGTCAAGTACAGTCGGACTAATGAGTATCTCTTTTAACTTATAAAATGCTCTCTCGCATTCGTCACTCCACACAAACGGTACGTTTTTCTTACATAACGCATTCAAAGGATAGGCTATTTCTGCAAATTTTGGAATGAAACGTCTATAATAGTTAGCGAATGCAACAAATCTCTTGACTTCGTCTACATTCTGTGGGACAGGGTATTTTTGCAGGCATGTTACCTTTGATGGGTCGGGAAATATACCTTCTGAGGTGATTTTGTGACCTAAATAAACTATTTCCTTACGCAAAAATTCACATTTTAATGGATTTAATTTCAAATTTACTTTTCGTAAACATTCCAAAATTTTTATGAGATTCTTGTTGTGCGTTTCAAGACAGTTACCTACGACGATACAATCGTCCTGATAGAGGAAACATGATTTATAATTTAACCCTGACATTGCTATAGTCATAAGACGTGCAAAGGCACTGGGAGATGTCTTTAATCCCATTGGACATCGTTTCATTTGATACTGCTTGTCTGTTGTAAATGCAGTATATTTTCTAGATTTTTCGTCTAATGACAATTGATAATAACCTTGACTGAGATCTAATTTTGAAAAATAAATGTTATTTGATAATGAATCTAGGATCTCAGTGATGTTAGGTAACGGAAACTTATCATCCTGTATCCTATTATTGAGTTGGCGATAATCTACTACAAGTCTCCATTTCCTTTCTCCTGACCTATCTGTCTTTTTAGGTACTAATAAAATAGGACTTGACCACTCTGAAATAGACTCTTCTATAATATCATTTTTAATCATCTCATTTATTTGTTTTTGTACCTTGCCTTTCAATGCTTTTGGCAATCGATAAGGCTTGACATATGATGGAGACGCGTTTTCCTTAAGTTGGATTGAATGTTTTATTAAATTAGTTTTGTGAGCGTATCTCCTGATAAGTGAAAAACATCTGTATACTTGGCACATATGTTCTCAATGTTTCTTTGCTCCTCTTTATTCAGATATGTATGTAGTTGCAAAGTAGTGAACAAAGTTCTAACTATATCAACCGATGAACAATCGTCATCAAACTTACAAACATAAAATTTATCTAGACAACTAATAGTCAATTCTGAAGTGTTTATACTAACTGAACTATCTATTGTATTTAATATCCTATCAGGAATAAGTCCATTATATGGCTTCGATATTACACCCGCTGTGTACACGCCTTTATGAATTTCCTTTGACAAAATGACGCAATCACAGTTTTGTGACATCGGGATGTATTTGATGACTTCGCAACGGGGTGGAATTGTAAACGTATTTTTATTAACATTAACACTAACAGACTCGTTTTGGGATTCTAAAGTCAGTGTACCATCTTTGTAGTTTAATATCGCGTTATATCGCTCGAAAAAATACGAGTATACCTTCTGCGGCGCAAGATAAATGTTCAGAAATGTAGAATTTCTGTTGAAAATTCACATGATTAATTATAATATTTAAATAAATATATCCCAAAGACTCTAAATTACCACTAATTCCTTTTATAACTATCTTATCCTGTTTTACTAAATTCACTAAATTCCTATGTCGTGACAACCATTAATACTTAAGTACACATAAACTAGCTCCACTATCGATTAATAAATTAAGATCAATATTACTATTTTTAAGTTGACACTGAATTACACAAAAATTACTATAACTAAAAATAGAATGAGTACCCTGTTTAGGTGCGAAAAAACTCTAAATTGTCATAATTATTTGCGTCATCGTTGCGCAAGTTGTCTTGGACATTGGAATCTTGCGTGTTATGCTGCACACGCTGATAACGAATCGGACGTCGGCGAAAATGCTGACGCTGACGCTGATCGCCTGAGTGTTTACCTCGATTCACGATATGTGAAGTTCTTTGACCTGTGCTATTTTCATAATAATTATAATCATGATTATGACTTTTCTTATTGTTATAAAAATGGCTATCTCCTCGACCTCGGAAACCTCTGTAGTTTCCGCGTTTAACATTGTGGTTAGCTCTAAATTGCATAACCTGCTCTTGTGGGTGGAAAGACATAGATTGCTCGTCTACCGCAGCTGTAACAGCTTCAGATAAGGACGCAAATTGTCGCGAGGCAATGATGGTGCTGAGCCGTTTGTCGGCCAAACCATCGCTAAATCTTTTAATTGCAGTCTTCTCATTGAGAGGATTATTTTCTTAAAATTATGCTGTATCTCATCAACTAACGTTTGGAAAATCTCACAAGATTTTGTATCTAATTTCTGATCTTGAACTTCTTTATTCAGTTGAGTCAAAATACACTCCAATTAACTATATTCTTTTTCAGCTTCCTCTAGTTTCTTAAAACCTAAATCTTCTGTACGCCTATTTGGACCAAGTTTTACTACATATTCTCTTAAATATTTTAACTTAGCATGTAGGTCTCGCAATTGCTGTGACATAATTTCCTTAAACTGAATATACAGTAATTCCGCATGACTTTAAAATTAACATATAAAACAGAACATTACAATAACGTAAAAAAAATACAACAGCAGAGCAAAAACTTACATAGCAGTAGGTACGTATATACTGTCAACGTATATGTAGGTCATGACGTCTCACGTAGCGCAGGTGAATGAACTCCTCAACATTGGACTCGAACTGACTCCCAGCTGCTCCACCTCGGACCCGTACAATTTATCTCCCGGCGCCCTGCATATCCTCTCATCATAAGGCTTGAGCACTCTCCCGGCTCCCGGCAGCAACACCCTTTTCTGTCTTCTTATATTGTTTTACCGCTTCATCCAAATCAAGCTTCTGTGAGCGTTTTTCTATCTTCTGTAGTTTGAAAATATTCTTTCTTCTTATTTCTCGTCTTCACAACTCCTATTCTTCATAATTGTATTTCTTCATAATTTATTCAGCTACTTTCGTATTTTACGTATGTTGCAAAATTTTAACTGCTGGCTAAGGGTCGCCATGTATTGGAGTGATGTAGGCAAAATAAAAGAGAACTGTTCAAGTCGACAATTCGTGTAATAATGTCATAATTTAGTGTGTGCAGTTACAAATATAAGGTGAGGCGAGCTGCACACTACATACTATATCACTCTATATTAAATCAATGCTATTACCTATAAGAAGTATTAATGAGGTGTGATCATCAAAATGTTTGTCTACGATACTATTAATTATGAAATTGAAATGTAAATTGGGGTAACAATAACTACTTATATTGTGGGTTTTTGTGAGGGAGTGTTGTAGGTATGAGCCCAAACCTTTGCCAAACTTATCTGTGAATAGTACAGTTGAATGCTGTGTGGCTTGATCACTGCCCTGAACAATATGAGGGAAATCAGGCGAAGAAAAAGTAACAAGCTGGGGCTCAGGGGACGGAGGGGACTGGTCACAGGTACAAGAGAGGTTCTTGGAAGTGAGCAGTGATTCAACCCTCTCAGCATTGTACTTGACTATAAGAGGTTTTCTTTTGATAGTATCCTGTCATTTAGATGTTGAATGTCCAGGTCATACATAGCTTTGCAATGATCTAACTCTAGAGAACAACTATTTAACTGCTGTACTAGGTTAATGCGGTCTTTCCTAAGTTTAATACAGTTTTTAAATTTACTTTGTCGTTTAAGGGCTAGCCGGGACTTTCTAATGATTTTACTAAGTTTAACATATTTCTTGATCTTCTTATTACTAAGGATTAGAGGACATTGAGTAATGGTGTCATCACCAGTCAGGTCTATAGTTACAGCTGGGTTACACACTGCATTATTATTACCGACCAGCTTAGCAAAGAGATTTTGGGTATTAACCGCCTGTTCACTATCTTTCTTAAGCTCCAATAGGGATATGGTTTTATAAGCTTCTGTTAATTCTAACTGGAGCTCTTCAATGCGCCTCAGGGTCAGTTTATGAGTGTCACTACACTCATGAAAAGATGTCACTATTTGTTGCAGGTGGTTGTGTTGGTCGAGGAGGTCCATATGCTCTATATGCAGCTCAGCCAAGTCATTCTTTAAAATTGTGTTTTTGTCGACAACATTCTTCACCTCGACTTCGCTGTCTTCCCGCTCCTGCAGTAGTTGGTTGCATAGGTTCTTCGAAGACTCCAGTTCTTTCAAGGTAGCCTTCAATTTGTTCTGCAAGTCTTGCACAACTGTGGCTCTGCGGGTCATCATTTTGTAACTTTTATGTAGTTATCTGAAATGTCAAAGTAAACAGCTAAGTGGCAAGCTAATGATGTTGCTGAAGACACAATCAGGAAATGAGATATTATATTTTTATAGAAAAAGAATTTAGATTAAGTTTGACAAAAGAAAAAAAATATATTTATATAAAATTAACTAGGAGCAAAAGAGGGTAGGGTGATTATTATAAATAATATTTACAGTTTATGACATTTAGGTGGTACTAATAAGATAAAGAAAGGATAGTTGGACATTAACAAAACAAAAGAGAAACAGAATTTATTATGAAATTAAGTTCTAAGTTTGACAATAGTTAATAGGCAGTATTTAATAGAGAACTAGCGTAGGGAATCAACAATATTTAAAGATAACATAATATATGAAACATACATTTAAAAGTAGTTTTATGTAGTAGTTTATGGAGTGTTTCAGTGTCTGGGGCGAACGTTAACGTCGTCGATTCTGCTTTCATAAAGTTGTCAAGCAGAAGGAGACAATAATTGGGCCGATGTGTGATGGACGTTGCTCATATTTATGAGCAGTGTATTGTGTTTTAGTTTGTGTATTTATAGTGGGATACAATGATACAATTAATAAAATAAAACAATATACTCCCCTGCTTTAAGTTCAAATCCGTCCGTTTGACAGCTGGTTCAATGAACAGTTTACGTTATTTAAACAAGATTTTTCGACAAAAACAAATCAACAACACTGTGTGCGATACTTATTAACTAATATAACAATATTAAATATACTTTATACATAATTATCACTATTTAATTAATTTTCTAAGATATTAAAACTACGGAGCAGTTTTTTCACGACCAGTCCACAGTGTTGCCACACCCATGATCCATAGAATAATCAAAGTCAAGAGAGAATGGACAAGCGATTGATTTGAATTTGGAAAGATGTAAGGGTTGAGAATGCTCTTCGATTTTGGTATTTGATTCAGGTAAAGATTTAGTAAATTGGTTTTTAAAAAAGATTTCGTAGGACGTTTTATTAAAATTGTGGCTGTTCATGACGTGGGTAGGAATACGAGACAGGGCATCGGCGTTGGAATTCATTTTCCCTTGTTTATATACAATTTCGTAATTGTATTCTTCCAACTTAAGACGCCAACGAATTAACCTGCTTCCAGGGTCCTTCACATTAAAAAGCCAAACTAGGGGCCGATGATCTGTTACGATCTTGAATTTGTTGCCGTACAGGTGAGGGCGGAATGTTTTTACTGCAAAAAGGATTGCGACCAGCTCTTTTTCTGTTGTGGAGTAATTCCCTTCCTGTTTGTTAAGGGTCCTGGATGCATAAGCGATCGGTTTGTCTTGACCGATGGGGCCTTGCGAGAGTACGGCGCCAATAGCATAGTTACTAGCGTCCGTGGTAACTACAAAAGCCTATCGCTAATAGATTGGTCAAAGAGTGTTAACTATGATGTGCGTGGTCTAAGACCTATCATATTTGATAACTGCCTTCGTAGGTCAGGTTAGACCGAGCGAATAATGTGATTACTAATGCTTTTCCCTCCTAATGAAAAATAGGTTCAACAGGTACTCTGAAATATGAGTTGACCTCAGATAACCTGCTTTCGTGAGTACTTGGATTTGATCTGTTACTGTTTACTTATTTACGCCATTTTTGTGATGATTTACATTGTGCGCCAGACTGTAGATTTGTAGGCATAGTGGTTCCTATACCTATTTGTTTTTGTGGTGTGCTGTACCTACCGATGGGTATCAGGGTGACTTGGAAGAGACCCGTGTAAGGCCTGTGTGATGGCATCGGGGTGACCAGGAAGAGACCTGTGTAAAGCCTGAGGTACAGTTGGGTGTCATGTCCTTGTGGTTGTGGTTCCTGTAAGGCCTGAAAGGCTGATGGCTAAGGCATGGGACACAACGTTCATGTAAGGCCTGTCTAGAGGAAGGCATTGATGTTTATGATAGACAACCCGTAGTTGAAAAAGTTCGTAACATTTTAATAGCTGACAGTCTGACTAGCAATGAGATCTTTTATTTCATTTCACGTCTAGAAACTTATGTACCTACTGCATTTTCAAGTGTACTTCACTAATACTTGTTCCAGCTTTTTCTATCGAGCTTACAGCTTGATTGCTTATAAATTTAATTGTTTGGTCGCTTAAGCGCTTTGTTGTTTTCTGGCATTGCAGATGTCAAAGATGAACCGAAGCCAGAGAACAGAACGAGATCTGCTACGCGTTTGCCGTGCGTGTGAGGTACCAGTCGCACGCGCTGCTGGTGCTGTATCCCGTGTGCGGTCTGGAGTGCAGGCTGCAGTGAAAATCAAGCAAGGAAAGGATGGTGCTGATGCTGCCGTCATCGAGAGCTGATGAAGGCCGCGAGGACGCTGCCATGTCAGGAGAGGCCGTGTTAGGAATACCGAACGAAGTGAACAAAGACTCGATGACGTCTCCTGTCAAACGAAGCTATATAAAGCGTCAACACGCCTGGATCGCCCCTATTTGACCGTCGTGCTCTCTACCGACAACATCTCTCATAACTTCTCGATTGTCTAATTTTACAATGTGTCTTTGTATTTTGATTCAATTGCACTTCTGATTAAATATTTGGCATTGTGTCTATTTTTTATTACTTTAAAATGATGCCGAATCTAACAGTATATTTAGAACAACATCCCAATAAAGCAGTCTTCTCCTCGCTATTCAAATGAGAGTATCGGATCTGGTCTAAGACTTTTTGCATACGGTCGGAGGACGATGAAGATATAGTGTTTATTTTTAAAGATGCTTTCTCTTCGGGTTGAAGGGTATTTTTTGAAAATTCGGACCAATCGATTTCAGTTAAATGAACTTTGAAATCCTGACTTCAATTGGCAAGTCAGTAGTGTTTAAAACAGACACGTTAATGCGGTTATTTGATTTTAAAGACACTATACAGTTTGCTATAAAGACACCGTCAGTAATAACATGATCTAGTACAAGCGACTCCTTGAAATTATGTAACTCCGACGGGTCATTTGAAACCATGCA
The DNA here is from genome assembly GCA_963891755.1 of Pyrrhia umbra. Taxonomy (NCBI): domain Eukaryota; kingdom Metazoa; phylum Arthropoda; class Insecta; order Lepidoptera; family Noctuidae; genus Pyrrhia; species Pyrrhia umbra. The sequence goes on from OY982917.1 coordinate 11,573,515, forward strand.
TTTGTTATAAAATAAGTAATAATTTGATTTATATTATATTCTTTTGTTATAAAATAGTAATAATTTCTTTATGCAACAAAATTCATTTAATGTATTTATTTAATAATTCTATATCATTTAAGATTAATAAGTAGGTAGGGTAGACGAAGTACGATTTTTTATACTTTTTATATCTGTTTTATAGCAAGAATCTTATAGATATGTACTAAATAAATCTTTCTAGAATTTTTGATAACCTTTGTAATGAATCTCACATCATAAAATCATTAGTTTGTAGACACATGCTATTTTGCGTTTTTTGTCACACAGTATAAAACGGACGGAATCGGACGATGTGGGTCAGGACTCGCTACCTGACGCTCGCCGTGAACGGACGTGTCGCTCCGCGATAACGCCCCGACACGACTCTCGTCAACCGTCTTCGTTACGCTAGCCGTAACGATAATTGTAGTTGCTCTGCCAACTACACTCATTAGATCAAAAGCTGCCTTTTTCAAGGCGGTGGCTGATCGCCTGTTTCTTTATCGCGTGTGTAGCTTCACTTGGCCCCTTCAGGGCAAAACCACAGTTTCGTGGTCCTCGGTGGAAACCTTACGGTGCCAACGAAGCCGAGGGGGTGTTGACCCAATCACACCCGCCGATCCCCTTTAGGGTGAGGCAGTCAATTGGACGGGAGCTAGAATTTCGGCCTTGGGGGATCTCCTAGTCGTCTCTAGTCTCTGGTTTCCTTCCACAGCTACACACCTAGTGTTGGTTGGGTGTGTCTACACCCTTCGCACTAGACTGGCTAGGGCCCGTTCGCACAATAAGACTGGCGAACGGTTACAAGCTTAGGGCTCACCAGTAGGTACTCACCTCCCTGCCTATACCCGGCAGGGAGGGTTACACATCCCCGGGCCAATCCACCCGGGGAGTTAGGCATAGGGTTTTTTTAGTGTCCATTCCCTTGATCCGTAAAATGGCCCTGACACTGGCTGACTTTGTAAGGGACGTCCTCCTCAAGGACCCCGAAATTATCGCCAAATATGGCGCTGAGTTGGCCAACCTCAAGCGGGTTCCGCCTCCGTCCCAAGTGAAGTCGGTCGATCCCGACTTCTCAGAATCGCCGGCCTCGCCACCTGACTGTAATAAAGGTCCGATCCCTTCTAAGAAGGCGCCCATTGTCCCAAAACCCATTGTTGTCGCGACAATGGACGATTCCCATAAAACGCCCGTTTCCCGGTCCTCCATTGTTACCGGAACAATGGCCGCATCGCAGCTGCAAAGCGCAGCTGCCATCAATGATACCGCCGAGGAGGCGATGGACATCGCTCCCTCTCGGTCCCCCTCTCCCCAATTCTCTCCGGCGGAGGATTCCTTATCCTCCGAGCCCTCGTCCGACGACGACTTTATCCCTGTCTTGGGTGCTAAAAAGCGCAAGAAGGGAAAATCGTCAAAGGCCAGTAAGGCCAAGAAGGCAGGTACTGCGACCACCACTAACCTTCCCTCTTCAACTCCCGCTCCCCTCCCGACCCCAGCCTTGCAAGACAGGTGGCCCTCCAGCCCCAGTGCTACCCCTCAAGCTGCTACAAAGCAGCAAAAGAAATCACTTATCCCTCCACCTTTGATCATTCAAGACAAAGGTAAATGGACGGATGTCTCTAAGATGTGTGTTGCCCGTAAGGTCAACTACACATCGGCCAAGAATACACAACAGGGTATTAAAGTTCAAGTTCCCACGTCCCACGACCACAGGGAACTTACAAAAATCCTGAAAGGAAATCATATTTCCTTTCACACTTATTCCCTACCTGAGGAGAAAGAACTCAGAGTAGTTATTAAGCGTGTCCCCAAAGAGATCGAGACAGGAGATATCCTGGAAGATCTCCGCTCCCAAGACGTCCCCGTTAATGCCGTCCATCGCATGCACCGCGCTAACACGCGTGAAGCATACGACATGGTACTAGTCGTTTGCAATCCCTCCGAATTGTCTCGACATCCAGTATTCGGTGTCAGATCTGTATGCCACCTCAGTGGCATAATTATTGAAAAACCCTACAAGGGCGGTCCCATTGGGCAGTGTCACCGCTGCCAACTCTACGGCCACTCGCAAAAGCACTGCTATGCGAAACCCAGGTGCGTCAAGTGCCTGGGCGACCATAGCACTGCTGATTGCTCGCGACCAAAAGATCGCACCTTATGCACAGAACCTCCCAGTTGTGTGCTATGCGGTCAATCCGGGCACCCAGCTAACTACCGAGGTTGCCCCAAAGCCCCGCGACTTTCTCCCAAATTGGCAAAGCGCGCTAGCGCCCGCCAAAAGAGGGAACATCAACCCATGCCGATTCTATCGGCATCGATGCCAGAGCGCCTCAGCCCACAGAGATCTACTAATTTAAACACGTTTCAAAGTGCATTGAACGAAACGTTACTAACAATAAGCCCTTTTAAAAATATAATACTAACAGGGGATATTAATATAAACATCGGATCAGAATGTTTATATATTTATTTATTTATTTTTCCACTCTTACAACTATCCTTACAGACTAATCTAATGCGATAGTGTAACTTATATATTATACCTTAATACTTAAAACAATTTATTACTTAATATATCATATCCCTACTTATATCTCTATCCTATAAACTATTCTGTTTTGTAACTAATTACATGTAAAGCTGTTTTCTCAAACACACTCAGTGCAGTTACGATGCAGGAACTCAAGATTACCTTAATATATGCTCATATCACGGGGTTCTCCCTGCTCATACTTTGCCGACTCATCAGAGCGGTTCCTGCCTCGATCACATGATGATCAAATCCAGCTTACCACATATTGCGCTTGTTACTAATTCAACAAAAATAGACCATCATGCAGTCCTACTAAACGTAAATTTAACGCTGCCTAAGCTAAACCGTCCCCTTACAAAGTCCAAATTAAACACAAATAAACTCGATCATGATTTACGTAACATTGATTTTAACCCAGTTTATAATTCTGCTGACGCAAATGCGGCTTTGTCGTACCTTATAAAATGTATCCAACAAGCAATATTACGTAATTTGACAGTAATTAAAATAAATAGAAAACAACATAATATTAAACCTTGGATAACTCCTGGGCTTATACGTTGTATAAGACACAGAGATAAACTCCATCAGAGAGCAAAGAAATACCCTGATAATCTTATATTACAAACCACTTATAGAAGATATAGGAATCACTGCAACAGTCTACTTAAGAAACTAAAAATAAATTACGATAAAAATGCATTAAACAAAGCAGGAAATAATAGTAAAGAACTTTGGAAACATATTAAAAACGTCACTTACACCTCCAAACAGTCAGAATCAAATTCGAGTTTATTGCTTACTAATTCCTCAATGCTTTTGTCTGCTAACAACGTAAATAATTATTTTGTCAATGTAGGAAAAAATCTTGCTGAACAAATCCCAACTCAAACAAATACACCTTACCAACAATCATACAAAAGATCCAATCTGAAATCCTTTGCTATGCTGGATACAGATGAGCACGAAATAGCTCGTATTATCTCAGGACTAAAAGAGGACTGTGCTGTGGGGTGGGATAATATAAGCAATAAGATTCTTAAATTGTTCAGGCATATATTAGTACCACTATTAATTTTATGTGCTTTTCCCTACTTAGACCATCTGTCAGATAGGGAAAATGTTAATATTCATGTGTTAAATAATCACATGCAATTTTTAGTAAGTCACTATAGTGACAAGTTTTTATTTTTTGACATCAACAGTTTTGTTGGAAAGTTAAAAATGACCAGGCATTCTGTATATTTGCCTATTCCTTGTAAGCGACATGTAGCTACTTTGTTAGCATATACTTTAAACTCTGTCATAACTTGTATGACAAATGTTATTTCTGCGACCACTATAATTAGTAATTATAGTACAAACAATAGGGATAATTTAAACTGACCTGTCCGACAACAGAGGAGCATAGAAATTACCTTATACTTTCTCATCAAAATATAAATCGCTTCTCTGGCAAAATCTTAGATATAGAATTGTTTTGCGATAAATATAATATTGACATATTGTGCTTAACGGAAACGTGGCTTAAACCAAATAAAATGTCTTTTAATGTAGAAAACTTAAAAGTAGCCAGTTCGTTCCAGAGACTATCAAATGAAGGTGGAGGTACACTTATCATGATTAAAAATAACTATAAATATAAAGAGCGGTTAGATATTCGCAACCTCTCTGTTGAACGAGTCTGTGAGCTCGCGTGTGCAGAGACAGATCAGTGTGTAATTTTGTGTGCATATAGGCCTCCTTCCTCTAGTATATCCCAATTCGTTTTGATAATGGAGGATGCTCTTCGAAAGATAAAATTAAGCAAAAAGATATTAGTTTGTGGTGATTTCAATATTGACATCTTAGGTGATAGCCAAGACAAATACAATCTTGTATCCCTATTTAAATCATTTAACTTAGTTCATTTATTTTCGGAACCCACTAGGATAACGCCGACTTCTGCCACATGTATAGATAATATATTTACCAACTTTAAAGTACGGGAAAAGAGCATAATTAGTGGCGTTCGTTCTGACCACAAGTGTCAGATTGTTAAATTCAACAATGATGTCTTAGAGAAAAATAAAATAATACAGTGTAGAATATTGTCAAAAAGTAGTTTACAAAATTTCAAGACATGTTTAAAATCCCAATTGTTAGCATTAAAGCCTCAATCGGAGGACCCTAATAAAATGTATTGCAGCCTGTTCAATATACTTAATAAAGAATTTCAAAAGGCTTGCAAAGTAAAAAAAATCGTCATTAAACCTAAAATCTCTTTTAGTGTTTGGGCCACCAAAGGCATAAGACGTAGTAGAGATGTGTTGTATGAACTTTATGATAAAAAGTCCTACACATTAAATAGTGACTTCCACAACTACGTCAGAAATTATTCCAAAACGTTTAAAAAAGTTTGTATGCAAGCAAAAGCAGCTTATATTAGTCAACAGATCAAAAAGGCTGATAATAAAAAAAGCTTTTTACAAAAAAATTAAAACCGACTTCCAAAAAAAAAACTGAAAAGTAAAAAATAATTTTTATTTAAACGCTTTACGACCAAAACAACGCTTTCGAAGTCGGTGTCTTGTAAGTTACTATTGTTAATATTTCGCCACCGACTTCGAAAGCGTTGTTTTGGTCGTAAAGCGTTTAAATAAAAATTATTTTTTACTTTTCAGTTTTTTTTTTGGAAGTCGGTTTTAATTTTTTTGTAAAAAGCTTTTTTATTTTTTCGCTTTTCAGTGTCTCGGTCTTGCAATCTTAACAAAATAAACACACCACTTTTTTAGGTTGTAATAAGCGTAAATAACGAAATCATCTAAGTATTTGGCATATCAGCAAGTAGAGATAAATCGTTATTTTTGATATATTTATAAAACGGCTGAACCGGTAGTGATAAAATTTAAATGGGACCACACGGGAAGCACCAGCTTTCAAATAAAAAAAGAATCATGAAAATCGGTTCACCCAGTCGCAAGTTATGAGGTAACAAACATAAAAAAAAAAAAAAAAAAAAAAAAAAAAAATACAGTCGAATTGATAACCTCCTCCTTTTTTTTGAAGTCGGTTAAAAATAAAAACAACTTGGAAAATTATTAATTCTGAAACGGGTAGGAGTAGGTCCTCTGATAGCTCGATTGCTTTAGATGTAAACGGTCAAATAGTCTCGGACGAGTCTAAAGTTGCAAATTTTTTTGAACGATATTTTACAAACATCCCGATAGATACCACAAAAGATCTAATATCATCCTCTACCGCCGCCGAAAAACTCCTGAAAGAAAATGTAAATTTGCCTGACCTGCCTAACTTTCAATTTAAATTCGTATCCTATAAAGATATAATTAAGGCGTTTAAAACTATATCAGTCAAGAGGTCCGAGGACTTATGGGGATTGTCGATAAAGGCTATTGAGTCAATCATCGATAACATCGCGCCAATCCTGGCAGCAATATTCAATTCCTGTGTTAAGGACGGTGTCTTTCCCGATTTGATGAAAAAAAGTAAAGTAGTGCCTATTTTTAAAGCGGGTTGCCTGAAAAATGCATCTAACTACAGGCCAATATCCGTGCTTCCAGCCTTAAGCAAAATATTTGAAAAACTGATGTTAACACAAATGTTAGCATACTTTAACATGAATGGCATTCTGCATTCAAACCAGTTTGGATTCACAAGGGGTAAATCAACAGAAGATGCTAGTTCCACTCTAATTAAAACAGTGATAGGAGCTTGGGAAGAGGCGCGGAATGCGCTTGCAGTATTCTGTGATCTTTCCAAGGCTTTTGATTGCGTTGATCACCGCACGCTTATTCTGAAATTAAAATATTACGGTTTTCGAGATAGATCTCTTGACCTTTTAAATTCATATTTATCAAACCGGGAACAAAGAGTTGCGATAAATCGCACCACCTCGTCCGGCTCAGTAGTAAAAATGGGAGTACCACAGGGATCAATTTTGGGTCCCTTTCTTTTCCTAATTTATATAAATGACCTCCCATATACTGTGAAGGACTCAATGTCGAATATTGTTCTATTTGCAGATGATACTTCTCTAATATTCAAAGTTAATAGGAAAGATAGGGATCTTATTGAACCTAATAAAACACTTAATAGTATATCAGACTGGTTCTCTGCTAATAATCTTCTCTTAAACGCGGAGAAAACAAAATGTATTAAATTTTCTACGCCAAATGTTCCTCACATAGATTCAAAAGTGAAACTAGACGGGAAAGCGTTAAATCTGGTTCCTTCAACTGTTTTCTTAGGTATCACGGTAGACTCTAAACTGCAATGGGGTCCTCATATAGAGGCTCTTGCAAGTAAACTAAGTTCTGCTGCCTTTGCCGTTAAGAGAATCAGACAGATGACCGATGTTCCAACTGCTAGATTAGTGTATTTTGCCTATTTTCACAGTGTTATGTCATACGGCATTCTTCTGTGGGGATCAGCTGCTGATGTCGAGACTATTTTTATATTACAAAAAAGAGCTGTTCGAGCCATATATAATTTAGGCTCACGAGAGTCCCTTCGCGAATTATTTAAGGAGATTGATATACTCACCTTACCCTCCTTATACATATTCATTAACATCATGTATGTTCGCAAAAATCTGACTCATTATAGTAAAAAAAGTGACATCCACAGCTTGAATACACGTAATAAACACAAGCTCGTGGTACCTGGTTTTCGACTTAGTAAGACTAGTAAGTCTTTTATGGGGAACAGTGTCAGGTTCTACAATAAAATTCCATCTAGCATTTTGGACCTCCCTGATATAAAATTTAAAGCAATTGTTAAAAACATCCTAATGTCTAAAGCTTACTACAGCCTAAAACAGTACATTGAGGACAAAGACGCCTGGCATACAATTTCTCTCTGTACTCAGCGAACCCCTGGCACTTTATTATCTCAAGGACGGTCATAAATAATACTGTTTATTTACATATATGTAATCTTATTTATATGACTTAACTGTCACGTTTTTGTCACAGTTATAAATAATATTTATAATATGATATTCAATCATCTAATATAATAATATATTATTTCCTTTTTTTTAACTAAATCATTATTGCAAATGTTATTTTTTTTATTATATTATCTAACTATTGAAGACTCTTTGCTTCCACTATATAGCTTCAAACAAAAAAAATATAATTGTAAAATGTGAGTATCATGTAACCATCAACATATTGCCTACCCAATAATAACTATTATTTTGTAATGCCTGTTGTCTGGTAATAGAAGTCTGTCATGCTCACTCAAGTGTCCTACTGATGGTGGCGATGTGTATCGGGTCATTAAGTTCCCTTCAATATGGTTGAGCTAAGTGAGGCTGATGCGCTCGTCATACTCGTGAACGGGTGCCGTCAGTCGGGACTGGTCAGCTTCTAGCTGCTATGGCAATCAATTTAGGGTTTTCCTACTTTGCTTTTCAGTTTTTTTTTTCTTTTCTCTGCAATGCATTGATCTACATGATCCTCCCTTTAAACGACTACTTGTAACAAGAACAATTAATTTTAAAAGAGTATCCATGGAGTTTCTTGCCGGTTCTTCTCCATAGGACCCACTTTTTGGAACCGTGCACCTAGTTTTTAGTTTTGACATTTTATAAGAACCTGTAATTGGTCTACATAAAATAAAAACCCTTTGACTTTGACTTTGACTAACGCATATTTTTCGACTATGTCTTTCCAACGGGATTTTCCCAAGAGATTTAAAAAAGGCAGTGGTCGTCCCCATCTATAAATCTGGAAGCAAAGATCTGGTTAATAATTATAGACCAATATCATTACTCCCGTCCATGTCAAAAATACTAGAAAAAATTATTAACAGTAGACTAGTTAACTATTTAGAAAAAAACGGTTTCCTTTCACCTGCCCAATTTGGTTTTAGGACAAAATTATCTACAGCCGATGCGGTGCAAAGTCTGACCAATTATATTTCTGAAGAGTTGAGTAAAGGAAATCAGACTTTGGCAATTTTTCTTGATTTAGCGAAGGCTTTTGACACCGTGTCCGTTTCTATGCTTCTAATAAAACTAGAGGCCATTGGGATAAGGGGTATGCCGCTAAAACTAATTGCTGACTACTTGGATGATAGGTACCAGTGTGTTAAAATAGATAATACTATGAGCAATGAGCAGAAAAATACTGATTTTGGTGTTCCTCAGGGAAGTATCCTGGGTCCTACACTTTTCTTAATTTATATTAACGATTTGTGTAATCTAAATATAGAACATGGCAAAATTGTATCCTATGCTGACGACACGGCGTTAATATTTGCCGCAAAAACCAGTAGCGAACTCTACGAGAGAGCTCAATTTGGTTTTAATGTTGTAAATAACTGGCTTCAAGGCAACCTACTTACACTAAATGCTGACAAGACAAAATATATTCACTTTTCCATGCGCAAGCCTCAACTGAACATTACTAACCCTAATCTCTATGCACATCAATGCGATAATCGTCCAGTCAACACGTGTCAATGTCCCTATATTCTCAAAACTTGCAACATTAAGTACCTTGGGGTTATCATCGACGAAACACTTTCTTTTAGGCAACATATTGATAGTCTCATCAAAAGAGTAAGGAAACTTATGTATGTATTTAAAAAGCTTCAATCAATTGCAGATTCAAAATTAATTAAACAAGTTTATTTGGCCCTCGCTCAATCAATAATACAATACTGTATTATTGCATGGGGAGGAGCACAAAAAACTTATTTACTTCCTCTTGAACGAGCTCAGAGAGCAATTTTAAAAGTAGCCAATTCTCTTCCCTTTTTCTTTCCGACAAACCAGCTGTATAAATCTTGCAACGTGCTGACTGTGCGTCAGCTTTTCATCATGCACTTGGTATTAAAACAACACACTATGCTAACCTACAATTTTGAAAATACTAACAAGAGACGGAATGATATAGTATGCACTTCAAACTCAACCTCAAAACATGCTTTTGTTACTAGATTTCTTACGTTCCTAGGCCCACTTTTATACAATAGGTTAAATAAAATTCTATGTATTTATAAGTTAGATAATTTTAGCTGTAAAAAGACACTATGTAAATACTTACAAAGCATTTCATATGAACAAACGGAAGAATTACTTTTAGTTTGCAAATAAAAATTGGTATCATTATCACTATCATTTATAATTTATATAATTGTTAATTTATTTCTATAAACGCTAAGTATGCACTTTATAGCCTGAAGCACAGGTTTATACCTAGTTCAGGCAAATATGCAACTGTGTTCTATTTTTAAGTATAAGATATTTATTGTATGTGTGACCTTTTTTCTAAAGAAACGATTATTATTATTAAAAAAAAAAAAAAAAAAAAATTCTTCTCCGTGGAACCAGCTGAACCATCAACGCTCATTCCCCGCGTTGAGAACTAATCTCAGCCAATCCGTCCCTTCACTTACGGGTCCCTCTAATTCCACGCCCACACAGACTGTCGCTCCCCCGACAACCTCTAATGTAGCCATCAAAGCTACTCCTCCTACCCCTGCCCCCGCTCCCTTACCCGCCATCGCACCTGCCGCCGGTCTCAGGACCCAAGGTAAGGTGAATGCCTGCGCTATCTTAGCGAAGACCTTTTCCGTCTTCCTTACTGATAGAGCGCAAGAGATGGCTAAATTAATAGTAGAAAACCAAGGAAATGTCCTCGGTCTATTCAACGTGCTTGCGGCGTTCCCGGACGTCACTGAAGCAGTAGGCGCCCTTACCTTCAATTGATTTCCTAATGGATCAAGAAGTGTGCAGAGTCAAACCCCGATCCCTAAAGTTAGGCTTCTTTAATGCAAATGGCATTTCAAGTCAACGTGATGAGATCGCCACCTTCCTTCGCGATCATCACCTTGACGTCTTCCTCGTGCAGGAGACCTTTTTAAAGCCCCACAACCGTGACCCGTCGATTGCAAACTATCGCATGGTTCGTAACGACAGAACTCGCTGTCACTAGGGCGGTACCCTTATCTACTACAAAAAGGCACTGCACTGCATCACTATGGAGCCCCCACCTCTTTCGCATTTAGAGGTCTCAATCTGTCTGCTAGACATGTCCGGTCATCAGCCGATCCACATTGTCTCGGCTTACATTCCCCCTTCCTCCTCGGAGAAAATCAATCTAAAACCTGACCTAGAAATCCTTCTTAGTTTAGGTGGCTCCGTTATCATAGCGGGCGATCTCAATGCTAAACACATCGCCTGGAATAGCCACTCGAACAACTCGAGAGGCAGACAGCTAGAGAGTCTTTGCGACCCTCTTAACTTCGATATCGTCGCCCCGATGTATCCAACTCACTTCCCTCCCAACCCGGATCACCGTCCCGATGTCCTCGACATAGCTCTACTCAAGAACGTAAACCTAGGTTTTCGCTCAATTGAGACGCTACAAGAGCTCGATTCTGACCACAGACCGGTCATCATTAACCTAGGCCCACGGACGGGACCACGTGATCCCGATCATCCCCCGCCAACAAAAGTGATAACGGACTGGAGGAAAGTAAGGGAAGGCTTACAATCCTCTGAGTCCATTCACTTGAACCGTATCTCCGATGAAATAGTTACATTCAACGACACGATGACCGCGATCGGCTCGTTCGGAAGTCACATACAACAAGTCCTGGACGACAGTTCAAGGCGGGTTCCAGCGGAGGATGACCTCCGCTGGAAACTGCCGGACGATGTACGTGCACTAATGACCGAGAAGAACGCGGCTATCCGTGCTTACGACTCTTTTCCCTGTGATGCAAATCGTGCTTATATGCGCTATTTACAGCGTGCTGTAAAGAAACGCATACATGAGTTACGCTCTGCCCGCTGGGACAAGATGTTGAGCGAATTGGAACCATCTCATCAGGCCTTCTGGCACTTGCAGAGGAAGTTAAAATCCGATCAAGTGGCCACCATGCCTCCCCTCAATCGTCCAGACCAGTCTGTCGCCTTCTATGACGACGAAAAGGCCGAATGCCTAGCAGACAGCCTAGAGACCCAATGCTCACCCAGCACTCTGCCAGTCGATCAGGCTCACCTCGATGAGGTGAAGGCTGAAATCGAACGCAGATCTGCTGGAACTCCTCCCTCAGCTGTGACTTCCACCTCAAATGCTGATACCCCCGACGATGACCCCTTACCCCCTGTTACTCCAGAGGAGGTACATGAGATTATCAAGAGGTTGAAACCCAGGAAAGCCCCCGGCCCAGATGGAATCTCCAATAGAGTATTCCAACTCCTCCCAGCCCAGCTCATAGCGCTCCTAGCAGCCATCTTCAATGCCGCTATGAGCAATAACATTTTTCCCGATGAATGGAAAACTGCCACAGTCATTGGCATTCCCAAACCCGGCAAACCCAAAGCCGAGCCCTCCAGCTATCGCCCTATAAGTCTTCTCAATGCTATTGGGAAGATTTACGAGCGGCTAATCTATAATAGACTCAAAGCCTTTGCCGAGGCTAAGAGACTAATTCCTGATGAGCAGTTTGGTTTTCGAACCAAGCACTCCTGTGTCCAACAAGTCCACCGCATCGTCGAGCATATCAGCGTTGGTTTCCAATGCAATATGATGACGGGCGTACTATTCTTCGACGTAGCAAAAGCATTCGACAAAGTCTGGCATGACGGCTTAGTATATAAGCTGTACAAATTCGGTGTGCCCGACCGTCTCGTGCTCATCATTCGAGACTTTTTGTCGAACCGCTCGTTTCGCTATCGTATAGAGGGAGCACTATCCTCCCCCCACCCCATTCGAGCAGGGGTCCCACAAGGCTCCGTGCTCTCCCCCCTATTGTTCACGCTGTACACCAGCGACATTCCCAAAAATAGTAAGGCCCAGTTGGCTCTATTCGCTGACGATACGGCTATTTACTACACGGGTCGCAAACCCGACTGCATAACTCGCATCCTCCAATCTGCCGCCACCGCCCTAGGCAAGTGGTTCCGCAAATGGAGAATCGAGGTCAATCCCGACAAGAGCCAGGCTGTTCTCTTCTCGAGACGCACTCGCACTACCGGGTCCACCCCACCCCTCAAACAGATCGAAATGTTCAATCGCCCCATCCCTTGGGGCGACAAGGCCAAATACCTGGGCGTAATCCTCGATAAGAATCTCACGTTCGGTGAACACATAAGGACGGTGCGTTCGCGCGTCGCCTTCGTTCTTGGACGCCTCCATCCCATTCTGAATTCGCGCAGCAAATTGCCTCTCAAGTGCAAATTGCGCATCTATACAGCGTGCATCCGCCCCATCATGACTTATGCTAGCGTAGTGTTCGCACACGCAAAATCTTACCGCCTCCATAGGATGCAAACCCTTCAGAATCGTTTCATGCGTAGGGCCACAAGAGCCCCGTGGTATCTTAGAAACGAAAATCTCCACCTTGACCTCAAACTGCCTACCATAAAGCAGTTTATGAAACGCGCTTCAAAGCGCTACTTCGACTCCGCCGAAAAGCACACCAACCCCCTGATCGTATCGGCTGCCCATTACACTCCCTCCCAGATTAGCTCGATTCGCCGTCCGCGGCATACTCTCACGTTCCCCGACGACGATATCACCCTCCTCCAAGAGAGTAATAGGGAAACCAGTACAGTTTACAGAAACAGACCGCCGTCATACCGTCCTCGCCGCCGAGGCCCGTCGCGACGTCCCCGTCCATGCTCTCCCCGACCCTTGCTCGATGAGCCAGCCCGCGCGCTGAGCCAGTAGCATAAAAAGTCCCCTAATAATAATATTGTTATGATCCAGCTAGTCCCTAGTTGTCCTCCCCAGTGACGCCCTAAGCCGAGGTTCGTTCCCCACTAGGGGGAGCCCTTAGCGCGCTGTCACTTAGTTTTAAACTTAGTTTTAAGCCTTGGCTGGAGGCCTTAATTTAATTAATTAAATTAGGACCTCGCCACATTGTCCGGTTAAGCAGGTCGAATGCTGTTAGAAGCACCCTGCAAGAGGTCATGTAGAAAAAAAAAAAAAAAAAAACGATGTGGATCATTCTGTGTCCGGCCGTCATAGTGAGCAGAGCTCGGGAATATTACAATAAAGTTGAGTATACTGTATAATATGTTCCTATTTGTTTTCTATAAATAAAATATTATTATTATTTGAACTTGTCTTGTTATCTTTTCCTAATTTAAATTACCTACCTACGACTAAAGAAAATTATATAAACTTATTTACCTTATTAAAATAAAATATTACTAAAAGTAAACCTTATATAAATGTACATATATTTGCACATACCTCTTCAGTATACATATCATGATTTAAACATATAATCATTAATATTTGTTATATTTTAACATCAGAAGTGGGATAGCAAATTGTAACGCAGTATTAATAAGTGTATACTTTCAGATAGATACCTATAAGAAATGGATCAAGCAATGCTCGAGGGGTTGCTCACCGCCATCCGGGATGCTCTTACCAGAAACAGACGACAGGACGACGTGGCACTACCAACGTTCGATCCGTCCACCAGCGACAACGGCGCAGCCGTATGGTGTGACAACATTGACAAGCTTGGAGAGGAGTTTGGATGGAGCGGTATAGCGAAAGTTGCAAAGGCAGGTAAGGCCCTTAAGGGCTCTGCGTTAACTTGGTATGAAACATGGGAACCCCATGAAGGACGTACGTGGGAGAATTTCCGGAATGAAATAATTTCATTATACCCTGAAAAAAAGAACCTCTCGGAAAAATTGTATAAAGCCGTCACGTATTCGTCAGATTCAGCGGATTCCTATTGATTTTTTCCCTAGCATATTGCTAGGGAAAAAATCAGATTATTAAAAAACACTAAAATAGTTTTTTCTGAAGCTCAACTTATTGAAATAGTTTGTGGAGGAATTCGAGAAGTAAATGTAAGAATGGCATCATTTAATAGTAGCGTCACAACTACTTCGGAACTGATAGCTCTATTTTCTGCCTACGTTAAAACCCGGAAACGACCCGCGGATCAAGTCTCTGACACCTTGCGTAGTACGAATGATTTAAAACAGTCTAAGCCAATATCTAGTACAGACGAAAGCCTACTATCAAAAACATGTTTTACCTGCGGGGAAAAGGGACACTTAAGGCCACAGTGTCCCAATAAAAACAAAGCCGCTAAAGATCCAGAAAATGTACAGTTTGCAAAAAAATTGGCCATGATGATACAACTTGCTTCTTTAAGAAAATAAACGCTGAAAGGCAATCATCATCAAATGATTCAAACCCTAAGATTTGACTATATACTTCAAATACGTTGCATAGTGATGCTAATCTGAAATTTACAAGAGTATCGATTAATAATATTTCATTATTTTGTCTTATTGATACAGGAGCAAGTTGTAGCATTGTGAAAGAATCTATTGCTAAAAAACTTAACTGTCCCTTAGTTCCCTGTTCAAGGTATGCTAGTGGTATCGGTAATGGTAAAGTTCACATTTATGCTACTATTACTGTACCAGTTAGATTTGAAGATATATGTATAGAATTAGACATACAAGTAGTTAGAGATTATGATTTTAAACATGAGCTTTTGATAGGTAGAAACGCATTAAACCACCCTGGTGTAGAGCTAATTGTGGACTCAAACGGTTGTAGATTGACCCAAAAAAGGGAAATACCCCAGGAAATTTTAAAAATAAATTTAGTTAGTGACAGTCTGAAAGATGCGCTTGCGGAATTAAGTTATTATATCCAAGATCTAGATTTAAATCTACAAACAAAGATTATGGGTATATTTGAAAAATACCCAAATGTGTTACCAGCTTCTGGAAATGTTGGCATCGTTCAGACTGGCAAACTTGACATAAGGTTAAAAAAGAATGAAGTTGTTAGTTACCGTCCTTATAGGTTAGCTCCTGTAGAAAGACAAAAAGTAAACGATATTGTCAAAGAATTACTAGACAAGCAGATTATTCGTGAAAGTCATTCTCCATATGCTAGCTCTGTCTTGCTAGTCAAAAAGAAGGACGGCAATAATAGGCTATGCATCGACTACAGGGCTTTGAACAAAATCATTGAAAAAGATCGCTACCCTTTACCTTTGATAGAAGATCAAATAGACAGGTTAGGCAAAGCTACATTTTTTATATCAATAGATATGAAAAATGGGTTCTATCAGATCCCTGTGGCCGAAAACTCTATAAAGTTTACTGCTTTTGTTACTCCCGACGGCCATTTCGAATTTTTAAAAATGCCTTTCGGAATCTGTAATGGTCCATCCGTTTTCCAACGGGCAATAACAAAGGCAGTACAACATTTAAAATTCTTGCTTATCTACATAGATGACTTACTAATACCATTTTCTTCAATTGACGAAGGGCTCTCGTACTTAGATCAAACAGTATCAGCACTTTCTAAGGCTGGTTTTATCATAAACTTAAAGAAAAGTAAATTTTTCGTTAAAGATATTCAGTATCTAGGCCGACATATATCAGAGGAAGGAGTTAGGCCTAGTGACGATAAAGTCTCTGCCCTTGTAAATGCCCCTATCCCGAAAACGGTCAAGCAAGTACGTCAATTTATGGGCCTTGCCAGTTATTTTAGAAAATTCATACCGGAATTCGCCCCCCGTACAGCTTGTATAACGAAACTTACTAAAAACAATCAAAAATGGGAGTGGGGGTCTGATCAGGAAACGGCTCGAAACTATGTAATACAGTGCTTAGTATCAAAACCTTTACTATCTATCTACGATCCTGACTTACCAACGGAATTATACACTGACGCCAGCTCACTAGGCTATGGCGCAATTTTAATACAGAAAAATCAAAATCAAAGTAAAGTCATTGCTTATTACAGTAAACGTACATCGCCAACTGAAACAAAGTACAGCTCATATGACTTAGAGACATTAGCTATTTATAATGCACTAAAACAGTTTAGAGTCTATCTCTTGGGAATAAATTTCAAAATTTTTACCGACTGTAACTCTATTAAATCTACCTTTAATAAAAAGGATTTATCACCACGTGTAGCGCGTTGGTGGACATACCTTCAAGACTTTAATTTTGAAATTATTTACAAAAAGGGAAAATACATAAGTCATGTAGACTTCCTAAGCCGTAATCCTCCTGAGACTCCTTCTATTACTACAAATCAGACTACTGTTACTTATAAACCTCTGTCAGTAAACCTTACTTCAAATGATCCTCGCTCTTGGTTAGAAATATCACAACAAAATGATCCACTAGCTTTATCACTAATTGAGAAGTTAGAGTCCGGAGATTTAGACGAAACTCAATATACTATGATAAATAACTTATTACATTACAAAATTAGCCCGGACAGTCCACCCAAATTATATGTCCCTAAGAATAACAGATTCACTATTCTTAGATTATATCATGACGAAAACTGCCACGTAGGATTTTACAAGACTATAGAAAAGATACGGGAGAATTATTGGTTTCCTTCAATGGCCGCTTTTGTAAAGAAGTACTTGTACCACTGCCAAATATGTGTAGAAAGAATCATTCAGGCCCTAAAGAGGGATTTTTACACCCCATCGTTAAATACGCAGTACCGTTTCACACTGTCCATCTGGACTGCACTGGTCCTTTTCCGCGATCACCTGAAGGTTATAAATACATTTTACTTATGGTAGATGGATTTACAAAATTCTGCATATTAAGTAAGCTCAAGAGTTTATGTGCTTCCGAACTGGTCCCTATAATCCGCGATACAATAATATTTTTTGGTACACCATCATTAATAATTACGGATCGTGGGACAAATTTTAGTTCAAATCTAATACGTAATCTATTTAGAGAATTAAATATAGAACACCATATGATTGCTACCGGAACTCCCCGTGGAAACGGTCAGGCAGAAAGGTATGTTTCCACTGTAATTAACATGTTAACGACAAAGTGTAATAATATGTCAGATTGGCCGAACGAATTATGTAATGTACAGCTATCTTTAAACACTACAACTCAAAAGTCGACAGGATTCTCTCCTCTTCGTTTATTATTAGGTAGAAACTCCAACATTCCGTGTGTACAGGCGCGACTTAATGAAGTCCTCGGCGAGGATGCTACCGTTGGTCAAAATTTTGATGTACAAGCAGACCGTGAACTTGTCTTAGATCGCTTAAGAGAAATCGCACAAAAATTTAAACAACGTTTTGATGCCGTACGACGTAACAACAAAACTTACCATGTAGGTGACACTGTATACGTCTATCAAGACCACCGGCGTCATCACAAACTCATACCTAAATTCAGAGGGCCTTATGAAATAGTAGAAGTTTTAGATAACAAAAAAAAAATTCAAAAAAATTCAAATCATTTATTTCAACTAGACCATTTACAGGCACTTTTGAATTGTCAAAAAGTCATAAGTCTGTCAGTATGTCGAAAAGAAAGTTGAAGCTATTTGCCCGTTCCAAAGCGTAGATTCCTATGGAGAAGAACGGGCAAGAAACTCCATGGTTACTCTTTTTCAACATGTTTTACAATGTTCCTGTATAAATAAATAATGATTTTTTTTTATGTGAGAACGATGTAAATGTTAACATTTAACAATTCTAATATGCTAATTCTTGGCAATTTAGAGATGACCAGCCTCAACTGACAGCGCCCGTTCACGAACTTGACGCGTGCATCAGCACCGCTTAACTCAACCATTTTGAAGGGAATCAAACGATCCAATACACGCGCCACCATCAGCGAGGCCTTTAAGCGAGCATGACATACTCCAAATGCCAGACTAAACTTTTACGAGTAGACTTTTATGATTAATACTTAGTAAATGGTTACATGGTACTCACATGTACATCAGTGAGAGATGAAACAAATGCTACAATTTATTCTGTCTAATAAAATGAAATCTAGCAATTAAAAAAAAAATACTAGTCAAGAGAAAGAAAAAAAAATATTAAAAGATACAAATTCAAAATGTCATTAAAATCAACACATGAAAAGTATACAAAACAAATTTTATTTTAATATTATAACCAACTATTACTGGTGTGAATTAATTAGAGTCCAAGTGAATGTGGAGCAGGACCAGCAGTTAGCCAAGCATCCTTGTCAGCAATATAATCTTCAAGCCTGTAATATGCCTGACTACATAGTGTGCGTTTAATACACAATTTAAATTTAGTGTCATCTAGTTGGAGAACACTGGATGGTATTTTATTGTAAAACTTAGTACAGTACCCCATGAAAGATGTATGAACTTTCGACAATCTGAAGCGTGGTTGGATTAATTTGTTGCCATCTCGAGTGCTATAATGGTGTCTATCACATCTTTTACTAAAAAGGTGAAGATTTTTTCTCACATACATAATGTTTTCATAGATATATTGACACGGGACTGTCATGATTTTAATTCGTTTAAACAATTCCCTAAGAGATTCGCGACTGCCGAGGTTGTACATGGCTCTGATAGCTCGCTTTTGCAGAATAAAAATAGAATCTATGTCTGCAGCTCGTCCCCATAGTAAAATACCGTAAGACATGATGCTATGAAAATAACTAAAGTACACTAGTCTCGCGGTATCTACGTCTGTTAATTGACGTACTTTTCTCACAGCGTAGGCAGCAGAGCTAAGCCGTCCTGAAAGGGAAGTTAAGTGGGGGCTCCACTGAAGTTTTGAGTCAAGCGTGATCCCTAGGAATACAGTCTTGTCAATAAACTCGAGTTTCTCATTGTTCAGTACAACATCACAATTACTACTTTTAACATTTGGATATTTGAGTTATAACGACCGTTATAACTTGCGAGGGGTAGGTCAAAGGAATGTAGTAATATCTAAGGATAAGTTACGATACTGGCCAGGAGAATGGGTTGATGAGGACGCTGCTACTAATGATTCTATTTGAAGTATACATTCTAGTTGTTATTATTATGTTTGTTTTTATTAGCTTATTAAGATTGATTTTTAATAGATGATATTGTTGAAACTGTGGCTGTGCCTGTGGTCCAACCAATAGCTGTGCCATTGACCACTTGGCTGTGCCTTTGAACCTATGGCTATGCCTTTGAACCTATGGTTGTGCCTTTTGTCCTATGGCTGTGCCTTTTTATTTTTCTTATGGCTGTGCCTTGGTTCTGTGGCTGTGCCTTGTCTTGGGGCTGTGCGTCTGGTTTCACCTGTGGCTGTGCCTGTGTTTAGATATCTGTCGCCACATGTATCAAAATATTGTATATAAACATAAATATATAAATACCTTTTATGCTGTACTCCGAGAACGTAGTACATTTCAGAATGGCCGTGTTATAAAATAAGTAATAATTTGATTTATATTATATTCTTTTGTTATAAAATAGTAATAATTTCTTTATGCAACAAAATTCATTTAATGTATTTATTTAATAATTCTATATCATTTAAGATTAATAAGTAGGTAGGGTAGACTAAGTACGATTTTTTATACTTTTTATATCTGTTTTATAGCAAGAATCTTATAGATATGTACTAAATAAATCTTTCTAGAATTTTTGATAACCTTTGTAATGAATCTCACATCATAAAATCATTAGTTTGTAGACACATGTTATTTTGCGTTGTTTGTCACACAGTATAAAACGGACGGAATCGGCCGATGTGGGTCATTCTGTGTCCGGCCGTCATAGTGAGCGGAGCTCGGGAATATTACAATAAAGTTGAGTATACTGTATAATATGTTCCTATTTGTTTTCTATAAATAAAATATTATTATTATTTGAACTTGTCTTGTTATCTTTTCCTAATTTAAATTACCTACCTACGACTAAAGAAAATTATATAAACTTATTTACCTTATTAAAATAAAATATTACTAAAAGTAAACCTTATATAAATGTACATATATTTACACATACCTCTTCAGTATACATATCATGATTTAAACATATAATCATTAATATTTGTTATATTTTAACACATTCGATTACAACTTCTGAACGGGCAGGTATAATGTATTTAGGAGCCGTGTAATGAATGGGTATAGTATTACCTTTTAATGTTATTGACCTAGTTGAGTAATCAATGTTTGTTTAAAGAAATGTAGGAAGTCTGTTCCAATGATACCATCTGGCTCTAAGTTGATTGCGTCATCAATGATATGAAATTTATACGATAAAGTAGCGTTAGAAATTTGTAAGTCCATTACACATGACCCTAGGGTTTCGCAAAACGTGTCATTATCATTTATACCTTTGAGTTTTATTATCTCGTTTGAAAGCTGAGGTTGTATACAAAGACTAGAGTGCTTAATAACGCTGACAGTGGCGCCGGTATCAATTAAGAGGCACAAGGGTTCAGTAGAGTATTGAGTTTTTATAAAAGAATGCGGTAAAGATATTTTTTTATTTAAAATGGTAGTTTCGTAAATTGGAATGTCCGCTTTTGACTTGAAATACGATTTTTACTACAAGGTTTTTGGTACCGAATTAGAGGTTGATTTAAATTCTTAGTTGTTTCTAGATTTTTAGACGGTGACTTACAGGCATCGACGTAAGATCCAATTACAGGTGACGAGTCTAAAGATGATTTTGGGATTTTGGGCGCATCTAGATCGGCCTCTGGATCGCGAGACTTGTAAGAGGTCGTTATATGAGGATTGGTACGAGATTTAGGACAAGACTGTGAACAAAGTTTAGGTGAAGATTTAGTACAAGGTTTAGTATAAGAGTTAGTGATTATGTTCATGGTTACATTTATAATCCTTGTCATAAGGACAAGTAAAAGATTGAGATAAAGGTTCAGGCAAAGAACTTGGTAAAGATTTAGTATAACAAGATTTAGGATTACGAGATTTGGTAGCACAAGATTTAGTATCATAAGATTTAGTATTACAAGATTTTGTATCATAAGATTTGGTAGCACAAGATTTTGTATTATAAGATTTAGTGTTACAAGATTTAGGATTATAAGATTTTGTATTATAAGATTTAGTATTACAAGATTTAGGGTTATAAGATTTGGTAGCATAAGATTTAGTATTATAAGATTTAGATGTTTTCATAATTGTGCCGTTATTAAGAGCTTTTGGTTTCAGTTGGCACACCTCTGAAACCAAATTTAGTTTTTTGATTCATCCTCTGAAAATGAATCATGCAAGCCTTGGGACTCACAGTCGCACACATGAACACGCTCTTCTTTTATACCTTGAGGTGGCGACTGCATGTTGTTTGGTCCCGCACGACGCTGATTATTATAATGTCTCTTGCGACAATTATTAATGTGGTGACCAGGCTTTTTACAATACGCACAAGACATGGTTTGGGAAAATTGTGAGCTATTTTGGCCAGAAGGAGAAGAAGAAGTTGAAGGCTGAACAAAGTACGATTTATGGACTTGCTGCTCACGTCTCTTTACGTAACAGTCTGAGGAGGAGTGGCCGTTTTTATTGCATACGGAGCAGGTTTTGACGGGTTTAGGGCTGTAGGAAGAGACCTTGGTCAATTTAAATAACTTTTCTTCTTCGACAGCCTGTGTGATGGCGTCGTTTAGACTTAAGGGATTCCTACACCTAACTATAGTGGAGATGTTAGGGCTTAGGCCTAGCAAAAAGGTGTTGAGTGCCAAGTCTTCCATTGCACCGATACGCCCCGGGAGTTGAACCTTGTCCTCGCACGAGAATTGGATATCAGCTTGGAGGCGGGTCAGGCAAGCTTCGATTCGTAGACCATACTGCGTAACAGTTTCCGACGGTGTTTGTTTGCAGCTTTGAAGGTCATGCAGCAAATGGCTCGAGTGTTTTTTTTCGCCAAAGCTTGTTTTTAAAAACGTTTTTAGTTCAGGCCAACTACTAAAACTTTTAAGGCTACAAGCTATTTGTGCCTTTCTTTCAAGCTGTGATATTATGTATTTACACATGAAACCTTGCTGGTCTAATGTTCAAAAAGAAATCGCACTGTCGCAATTGGTCAAAAAGGCTGGTAGAGATTCCCTGTCTCCGTTATAAGGTTTGATGAATTTAGTGAGTACATTAAGAGTGATTTTAGGTTCTCCTTTCTCAGTCATTTTTAATATTTAAATAAACTTAAAATACAAAGATAGAGAGAAATAGAGAGAGAGTAGAATGGTTTTAATAAAACGAATAGGTGTAATATGTATAGAGATAAACTTCCTATTATTAAGAAAATAGTTATACCTAAGAAATAATTTAGTTTGAGAAAAAAAAAAAAACTTATTGTTAACATATAAGAACAACCTTTGAATACAAATCCCAACAATCATGATTTTGCTTACATTTAGAATACAATAGTGTATAAAAACCTGTTCTAAATTATGCGGCTGTTCGGGCATGATTCACACTGACCTCCGTACTAGTGAATACTGTATCACGGCAGGTCAGTCTTCCTCGTTCACAAACACTCACACATTTGTCACTAGATATCATTTAAACAACCAAAAATATTCAACATTAAGAACTAACAATGCATTAGAGCGGGTAACATGATTTATTTTATTCTATTTGGTGACAATATTTATGCGGGTAAGTCAAGATCATAACATGTATATGCAAAGATTGCAGACAATTATCAATATTATTTTTGTAAAATAACTTGAAAGGGAAAATGCATGCAAGTTTGGAAAGAAAAAAAACAAACAAAATAATTGCCTTTTTAACACGCTTTTATTTGTGGTATTATGAAATCAAAACAATAATAAAACATATCCATATATATAAAAGCGAATCCCTATTTCCCTTGGTCACGGTATCACGCGTGAACGGCTGCACCAATTCGGATAAAATTTGGTACGAAGACACAGCGGACCCTGGGAAAGGCTTTAGGCTACTTCTTATCTGCGTGAAGTAGTGCGTGAAGTAGTTCCGTCGGGACGCGGGTGACACCGTGGGAAACAGCTAGCTAGTATGAAATAAAACAAGATCGCATTATCATATACATAAATAAAATATTTGTAGTAATTGTGTAGCTTTAGCGTGTGGTGTACTGTGAAGTGTTTATGAAATAGCTAACATTAGCTTTTCTGTGTTGTTATAGTTCATTCCTATTGTTAGGTTTTCTTATTATAAAGTATTATGTTTTCAACATGTATTTAAAAAAGTAACAAAATTGATTACACTTGAAATTATTTCAATATAATATGACGTCATATCCGATGTTGACGAACAATAAAGTATATAAGGCCTGTTGAGTCAGTGGTGGGGACAGTCTGATCGGGACAACCGAGGAAGACGCTTGTGTACTTTTAATTGTATATGGATTGTTTAAAAAGTGAAGAAAATACAGTTATACGAAGTGAAACTTGTGTATATTTATTGAACTTCAATTACACCTTTTTGGTGGTGTTAGCCACATTTCAGAAGTGGGATACAGCGCTTGATACGCGTAAGTTCACGCTTACTATTTATAATTAATACATTTACCTGCTTTTTGAAAAAATATTTTATTATACTTTTTTTATGATTGTTTTTTTTTTTATCTATTACCAAAGACAAAGATTTGATGCTTTCATTTATGGTTCTTATAACGTGCATATACTTTTTACAAATTGATGCTGTAGACAGCAGCAGCCCAACATGCAAATATAATAATGTATTATGTTCCCAGTTGTAATTTAGAAAGCTTATAATATCATTTACCTACACCTATTGACTTAATTATCCTATTCCGAGGTTCGAGCTATGGAGGATAATACGGAGCGTGATGAACGCCATAGACGCCGGTTAGAAACACCTAGTCGCGATGACGCGGAAAACCACCGGCACAGTAGATCACGCAGCCGTCGCTCGGATACCCGAGAAATAGACCAGCTTCGCGATCGCTTACGCAGATTTGAAGACCATCAGCGGAGCCAACGGGCATCTGCACGTTCACGATCCCGAGTACGCGAACGTTCACCGTCAAGAGAGTCTGGACGTGGAAGATATGGTCGACCGTCGGGCTCCAGGGCGCCTTCGGTGTTAGTAGGCAGACTACAACGCAGCTACCGAGGTTCAAAAAAGGACAACGGGGAACACCGGGCACCTCAGAGGCTACTCAGCGAGCAACCCGCCGTTGGTGAAACACGCGGCGAGCACGGCCAAAATGATGAACGTTGCCCCAGCAAGGAGTCACCTCACCAGCAGCCTGCGAAGCTAAGTGAACCTAGTTTTTCTATTTCCGATGTAATGAAATTATTAACTTCAATGAAGGATATGCCATCCCAACCTTCAACGCGAGGCGCTTCTTTTAAGAGCATTGAAAATATTTTGCCTAATTTCGACCCAACGGCCAAGAACCAACGAATAGACGTATGGTTAAAAAAGGTCAACGAATGCGCTTCAGTTTATCGTTGGGATGACAACATGACAATACACTTTGCAATGCAAAAATTACAGGGCCTAGCTAAAACCTGGTATGAGAGCTTAAGTACAATACTATTTACTTGGCAAGAGTGGCAAGAAAAATTATTGAATGCCTTCCCAAGTGAACAAAATTACGGTCAAACGTTAGAAAACATGTTAAAAAGAAAAACTAGATTTAACGAACCTATTGAAATATATTACTACGAAAAATTAGCACTCTTAAATCAATGTGAAATTAACGGAAAACGGGCAGTAGACTGCATAATACATGGAATAGTGGATAGGACCATCAAATCCAGCGCCCTGGCACTCTGTTGTTCCCAACCTGAACATTTATTGCAGTTTCTGATGAGTAACAAAGATAGTTTCTGTGAAAGAACGAATTTTAAAACTAAAACCTCAAATGAAAATGGCGGCAATACTTTTTCTAAATCAAATTTAAAGCCCAACTCATCTCAAGGTGTGTTTTGTTTCAATTGTAAGGAACGGGGTCACCCCTATGTTAATTGCACCAAACCTCTTCTTAAATGTAACCTTTGCAATAAAATCGGCCATAAAACAGAAAATTGTTACTCGTCTACGGGCAATGATAGTACTAAGACTGATAAAGTTCAGAAAACCTT
Source organism: Pyrrhia umbra (assembly GCA_963891755.1). Classification (NCBI taxonomy): domain Eukaryota; kingdom Metazoa; phylum Arthropoda; class Insecta; order Lepidoptera; family Noctuidae; genus Pyrrhia; species Pyrrhia umbra. The sequence continues at coordinate 11,598,905 of OY982917.1, forward strand.
AAGAATTTGTAGTGCTAACCCTAATCATAAATTCAATAAAAATGTTCTTGTGAACGGGGTGCTGGTTGATGCATACGTAGATTTTGGTAGCGAAGTCACAATGATTAAGGAGTGTGTTGCGAATAGATTAGGACTTTGTCATGACGGTTTATCGTCTTCTATGAAAGGTTTCGGAAATAAAGTAGTCTCTTCTCTTGGGAATGTTTCTGTCACAATTAGTATCGATAGGGTCATAGCTACAGTTGTATGTAGGGTTGTCAATGATACCTATCTCGAAAGGTCTCTATTAATTGGACAGTCGTATACTGAGCAGTCTCATGTTGTCGTTTACAAAGATTCCTCCAAATTAATGTTTTTAGATGTAGGGTCCGAATTGCCTTTTTATGGTCAAGAAATTAAACAATCACCTCTCTTAGAATTGATAATACCTGACGACCTAGAACTTGAAGGGTCAGCATCAGTTAAAACTTATGACCCGTCTATATATAGTGGCGATGTGATGGTGCCAAATAAACTTATAGAAAACCCTAAAGGACACTATGTCGTTTGTGGGGGAGTTTACCCATCTAGGAAAGGTGTTATATTTATAACAGTTGTTCCTGTTAAAGCTTATTGTCGATTCCAGAAGGGAGTTGTTTTGTGTAGAGCAGAAACGGTGGCAGTTATTAATAAGGTCATACAGTCCATAGATTCTAATTTAACAGAAAACGATAATTTTTCTCTGGAAAATATTTCTATAGGAGACAAAGCGAGTCAGAAGGATAAGGATGAGCTCCTTACTTTATTGCAAAAGTATAAACACTGTTTTGAGTCTTCGCTTTGTAAACTAGGTTGCACTAACATAACACAGATGCATATAGAATTAAATAATAAGCACCCGATAGTGTATCGACCCTATCGACTGTCACATAGTGAACGAGACAAAGTTCGGTCAATGGTAGATGAAATGCTTGAAGCAGGGATTATTAGAGAATCTACCTCCGAATACGCTAGTCCTATTATCCTTGTCAAAAAAAAGGATGGGGGTATGCGACTGTGTATAGATTATCGAATGTTAAATTCCGTTACTGTTAAGGAAAGGTACCCAATGCCAATTATTGAGGACGAAATAGCTAGGTTGTCGGGGCAGGTTTGTTTCGTTACGTTGGACCTATCATCTGGGTACTACCAAGTCCCAATTGCCGAAGACAGTAGGCATCTTACAGCCTTTGTCACGCCGGATGGACATTTTGAATTTAATCGGATGCCGTTTGGCTTGGCAAATGCCCCTGCCGTATTCCAAAGAATGATGAATAAGGTTCTTGGTTCAGCAAGATTCTGCAAAGCGACAGCATATATCGATGATTTGTTGATATATGGGCAAAATGCCCAGGAATGTTTGCAAAGATTAGACGAGGTATTACAACTAATTGAAAAAGCCAATTTATCTCTCAATCTGTCAAAATGTAGTTTTTTACAGAATAAAATTGACTATTTGGGGTATGAGATTAGCGCTGCAGGTGTACGACCAGGTGAAAAGAAAATTCAATGTGTCTTAAATTTCCCTCAACCACAAAACGTTCATAATGTAAGGCAATTCCTTGGCTTAGTTAGTTATTTCCGAAAATTTATTAATAATTTTGCCCAATTCGCCACCCCACTAAGTAAACTTCTAAAGAAAAATACTCCGTGGGAATGGAATACTAGTCAAACTGAAGCCTTTGAAGCACTTAAAAATTGTTTAATTCAGAGACCAGTGTTAGCAATATATGACCCATCTGCTGAGACAGAGCTTCATACAGATGCCAGCAAATTGGGTATAAGTGGTATATTATTACAAAAAAATCAAGATTCTAATTTTTTTCACCCAGTCGCATATTATAGTCGTCAAACCTCCCCAGAAGAAAAAAACTTCCATGCTTATGAATTGGAAACGTTAGCTGTTGTTTGTTCCCTCAAAAAGTTTAGGGTGTATTTACTAGGGAAAGAATTTAAAATTGTGACGGACTGCAGTGCTTTGAGGTCCACATTCACCAAAAGAGATTTAGTCCCGCGTATTGCCCGATGGTGGCTCTCATTACAGGAATATGATTGTACTATTGAGTATAAACCTGGTCATAAGATGGCTCACGCCGATGCTCTGTCTCGAAACCCTTGTATTGATACTAATACAGAAACCGTGGCAACCTTGCCCGTAGTGATGTCAATTTCTGATGAGGACTGGTTGCTTACATTGCAGTTAGGAGATCCAGAATTAACTAGAATACGTGATGTTCTCGCTAATGATTTAGACTCTAAGGGTCTTCAGTATATTAAAGACAATTTCGTTTTGAGGGATAACCGTATTTACAGGTGTATTAATGGTAATAAAGATGAAATTCGTTGGGTAGTCCCAAAAGGTGCAAGGTGGCAACTGTGCAAGATGAATCACGATGATATGGGACATTTTGGGATAGAAAAAACTTTAGACAAAATTAGAAAAAGTTACTGGTTTCCCAAGATGACTCATTTCATTAAGAAGTACGTCACGGCTTGCATAGAATGTGCATATGCAAAGAAAAATAATTCCCAAAAGGAGGGGTTATTACACCCAATAACTAAAATTGAGGTTCCTTTCCACACTTTGCACATTGACCACCTTGGGCCTTTCGTGAGATCGAAACGGGGAAATTGTTATTTGTTGGTTATGGTAGATGCTTTTACAAAATATCTATTAGCTAAGCCTGTAAGAAATACCAGTGCGCAGAACGTTATTAGGGTTTTAGAAGATATATTTTATACATTTAGGACACCAGACCGTATAATTAGTGATAGGGGTAGTTGTTTTACGTCACATTTATTTAAAAAGTTTTGCAGCGATAAAGGTATAAAACATGTCCTTAATGCGGTAGCCTGCCCAAGATCAAATGGTCAAGTCGAACGATATAATCGCACGATTCTAGACTCGTTAACAGCACAAAATTTAAAACACGACGAAAGGGAATGGGATTGCCAAATAGGTAAAGTACAGTGGGGTCTTAACAATACTTGTCAAAAATCTACAGGTAGAACCCCCGTAGAAATTTTGTTTGGTACCGGTATGAATAGTGAGATTAATCCTAGAATGAACGAAATTGTACAGGAGACTCGAGAAGTAATAGACTCTTCTCCAATTAGAGACGAAGTTAAATCCCGCATTGACGCTGAACAAGCCAAACAAAAGATTTACTACGATAAAAAACAAATGCCCTGCACGCCTATACAATAAGGGTGATCTAATAAAATTAAGAATATCTTCCTTTAAAAATGACGGAAAGAGCAAAAAGCTTCTCCCATCCTTCCAAGGGCCTTTTAGAGTTGTTGATGTCTTAGGTAATGATCGTTACAGAATTGCAGCCATACCAGGTCTTAGTAGCCGAAAACATAAACATAAAACCACTGTAGCAGCTGACCGAATGTTGCCCTGGGTACATGTAGCAGCACTAGAGCTAAATGATACCGAGGAGCCAATTACCGATGTTGATGCAGATTCTGACTGATAAAATTAATTATAACATTGCAGGATGTTGTGACAGATGTTTAATGTTTAAGTGCGAACAAATAGATGTATTTTAAATCATGAACATTGATTGATTTAAGAGACAGTTAAGTCTATGTGCGAATAAATCGCAGGACTTTTACCTAGTAGCCATTGATTGGGCTAGGCTAATAGTAAATCTAGGTGCGAATAAATCGCAATAGTTTTACCTAGTAGCCATTGATTGGGCTAGGTTAATAGTAAGTCTAAGTGCGAATAAATCGCAGGACTTACATCTGGTAATCGAAACCATGCATCTGTTTACGGCATAGGTCTAAGTGCGAATAAATCGCAGGACCTATGCTTATTTGTGGCCATTGATTGGTCTCTGCATCATTATATGTAGTATAATGGGTCTAAGTGCGAATAAATCGCAGGACTCTGCGGACAGATTGATGTATTGAATCTTGATGGATAATGTTATTATTAGACTTTAAATAGTATTTACATATTGTTGAGTTTTTTGCTCATGATAGTTTACTTTGGCTTGAATTTATGTATATGAATTGTAAATTTTTCTAATTTTATATGATGTTATTATAATTTTAAAAATAATACTCGGTATTTTCCACATTGAATCAACAGGCCTTGTGTTAGGTTATCACCTGATACGTGTATGAGGTCATACACGCTGTCAGGATGGTCGAGTGTTAGGTTTTCTTATTATAAAGTATTATGTTTTCAACATGTATTTAAAAAAGTAACAAAATTGATTACACTTGAAATTATTTCAATATAATATGACGTCATATCCGATGTTGACGAACAATAAAGTATATAAGGCCTGTTGAGTCAGTGGTGGGGACAGTCTGATCGGGACAACCGAGGAAGACGCTTGTGTACTTTTAATTGTATATGGATTGTTTAAAAAGTGAAGAAAACACAGTTATACGAAGTGAAACTTGTGTATATTTATTGAACTTCAATTACACCTTTTTGGTGGTGTTAGCCACACTATAAGATATTTATCTAAAGTTTTTTTGCAATTATAAACATTTAAATCACGTAGTTTAGTAACCTTCGATGTTTGATTGTATAGGTGCGGTCCGAGATGGTCAAAATATTTATTAGCAAACATAGTCTTGGTTTTTAGGATGGAATACACCAGGGGCTGTACCACCACGTGTTTTTGCAATCACTATTCAAGTTTGAGAGCGTGACACAGTTACTAACGTCGTATAGCTCCGTCTCTTTTACAAAACCAAAATAATCTTCATGGTAAGGCCCCTGATCTTTTCTTCGTCGAGATGTGAAATCGGGTTGCTTAGAATGTAAGAGTAGTATAGCATTTTTTATATATAATTTTCTTACTGTAAGCACAGACACATTCTTATACAGTAAATTTGTAGGATATCTAAATGATTTGAAAAACATTACCTTTAATACTGCGCGTTGAGCTCTTTCAAGACTTAACATTATCGTTTTTGATGCGCCTCCCCAGACAGTGATGCAATAAGATATTATCGATTGACACAGTGCGAAATAAACAGTTAGCAATAATTTGGGGTCACATATATTCTTAAATACATGAATAATTCGTCTGAATCGAGTCGTCATGGTAACTATATGTTCAGCCCAATTGAGATTTTGGTCTACTGTCAAACCTAGGTATTTAATAGATGACGTCTTAATTATGCTGTAGCAGGAACAGGCAATAGGGTCCTGACAATAGTGTAATTTTATTTGTAAGTGATTGGGAGGCTGCGTATTATTCCTGATACTGAATGTCATATATTTAGTTTTATCCGCGTTTAAGGTAAGAAGGTTGCGATCGAGCCATGTTGTTACTGTAGAAAATCCTTCATTTGAAAAGCCAAATACTTCTGTCCAAGTACGTCCATGGAATAGTAGCACTGTGTCATCAGCGAAGGAGATTATTTGTCCTTGTTTCATCAGGTCGAGGCTACACAAATCATTCATGTAAACAAGGAATAATGTCGGCCCCAGCACACTTCCCTGAGGCACACCAAATTCAACATTTTCAAACCGACTTATGTAGCCACTCGACCTAACACATTGGGTTCTTTCGGACATATAATCTTTTATTAGGTCCAGAGCAATACCACGGACACCAACAAGTTCAAGTTTCTTTAAGAGTATGGGAACAGAAACTGTGTCGAACGCCTTTGCCAAGTCCAAGAAAATACCCAATACCTTATCCCCACTGTCCATACCACCCACCGCAGAAGAGATTAGCTTGTGTGCGGCATGAGTAGTGGATAATTTCTCCCTGAATCCAAATTGGTTTGACGAAATAATCCGATTGGATTCTAGGTACTTTTTCAGTTTGCTATTCATTATACGTTCAATTACTTTGGAGAGGGAGGGTAATAAGGAAATTGGTCTGTAATTCGAAATACAGCGTCTGTCCCCTGACTTGTGAATGGGAATTATGACGGACTGTTTCAGTGTTCTGGGAAAGACACCTTTTGCGAAACACAGATTACAAATCTGAGTAATTAGTATCGCGAGGATTGCGGCGCCTAATTTGAGTATTGTAATAAATAAATAAATAAATAAAATAAAAAATAAAAAGTTTTTTTATTTCAGTAAATCATTTACAAGTAAATTGCCGGGGCTTCCCAGAAAGTAATCAAAAGATACTTGTGTTGGGATAGCCTCGCTCTTCCAAAGTAAAACAATAAGTTAGATTTACATACACTATCAAACTAAACTGAAAATACTATGAACTAAAAATACAAATCTGTGAGCAGAAATAAGAATTACCTGAGAGCTGTGTGTGTGTGCGTGTGTGTGTGTGTGTGTCTGTGTGTGTGTGTGCGCGCGCGTGTGTGTGTGTGTGTGTGTGTGTATGCGCACGCGCGTGTCAGTACTATTTCTTCATATATACCTACTGATTGTGTTCTGTATAAGTGTAAAAATATCACTATCAAATTTAAGTAATCCTAACCAATAAGTCTTCCACATCAACATAATTAAGAGTAAAGAGCCACTCAATCACAATTTTCCTACATTCATACAGTTGCATGGGGTAAATGTTAAGTATCCGATTTATTTTATTATACACATGAGGAGCTTGAGCTATATATTGCCGAGTAGCGAAGACTGTGCGTGCAGTGTAAGCTGGGGCTACGATATCGTCTTTTCTTAAGTTTGGCGTGATCAAAAGGTAACGTTTTGTGATAACTTAGTATCATATGTAAAACATAGTTTCCTAACGGAGAGCAGCTTAGAAATTGCGTATAAGGATTCGGTAGAAAACCTGAAGGGCTTACAGTACATGACTTTAATCAAGGACCTTTGCGCCCGTTCTAGATCTATAAAGTATGATTTAGCTGCTCCTCCCCATACGGAAATACAATATATTATTACGGATTGGGCTAAAGCAATATATATTTTATTTAATAGTTCGGTACTCATAAGGTATCTCAGTGATTTGAAAACCCATATGAGCTTCCTCACTCTCCCTATAGTTAATTCAAGGTGTGGATACCAACTTAACCTTTGGTCTACAATGATTCCGAGGTATTTGACATAGCTAACTTTCTGAATAGTTGGACACTGACAAGTGTTGTATAAAGGAGTACGACAGGAATGAATTTTGATTTCGAAATCAGATGAAGGCTGTGAATTTAAGTATGGAGCGAAGCATATGTAATTAGTTTTTTGTGTGTTAAGCGTAAGGAAATTATTACACAGCCATTGACTAATACTGGCTAGCCCCGTTTCAGCCTCTAACCTAACTTTATCCCAGGTCTTAGCAGTAAAAACAATAGCAGTGTCATCCGCATAGGACAGTATCCTCCACCCAGCGCTACTCAGATTAAGTAGGTTATTAATATATATTAAAAAGAGCGTCGGGCCAAGGACACTGCCCTGTGGGACACCAAAAGTTACATTTTCTTCATTACTTAAAGTGTTGTCAATTTTTACACTCTGCTTACGGTTTTGAAGGTAACTGCTGAGAAGAGAGAGAGTAGAACCACGGAATCCCACACTGTCCAGCCTGCGAATAAGAATGGAAATAGATACGGTATCAAAAGCTTTCTTGAAGTCAAGAAAGACCACTAGATATTTGTTACCTTTATCTATTTCTTTAGTGACAACCGTTGTAAGATGTTTGATAGCATCCTGCGTCGACATTCCCTTCCTAAAACCATATTGAGAGGAAGATAAAATATTTTACTTAGTCAAGTAGTTTACTAATCTAGAATTTAAGAGCCTCTCAACTATTTTAGATAAGGAGGTCAGCACAGAGATAGGTCGATAGTTGTTGATGTCATCAGTGCCTCCACTCTTATATACAGGGGTAACAATGGAACGCTTAAGGATATATGGAAAGATACCTGTGCTGAAACACAGGTTGACGAGATCAGTGATCAAAGGGACTAGGAACTCCTTAGCTTGTTTAAGAAAAAAAATAGGAATTCCGTCCCAACCCGGAGCACTATTAGAGTCTAGGGACATTAGCGTATTTTCAACTTCCTTATAGGTGGTACCTAATAAAACAAAAGATGATGGATGATTACAATTGTCCATACTACTTGACTCTGAAGCAACTACGAAGCTATTTGAGATGTTCTCTGCAAGTGTTTTGCCGATGTTAGCAAAATATTGGTTAACTTGATTTACTGATGTACGAAAACATGATTTAATCTTAAGTAATTCACCATTTGGGCACTTGGGAGGTTTATAATTGGTTATCTCATTAATGGTTGACCAGAGAGCTCGAGGGTTTTGTGCTGATGCTTTAATTTTATCTTTATTATATTTTAGTTTTAGTTTTTTTACAAGGTTCCTGCAGAAAGTGCGATAACGTCTATATGTTATTATTAAAATTTGATTGATGGGGTTGGATTTCAGTTTTAAATAAATAATATTTCTTAATCTGATACACCGTAATGCACTTGCGGTGATCCAGGGTTTTATGGTTCTTCTGCTATTCGTAACAATTAGTTTTTTAGTGTTAGATAGTATAGCTGTTTTGACCAATTCTATTAGTGCAAAGGCATATGTATCAGGGTCTGTGAAGAGTTTGAAGAAAGAAACGTCAGTATTTATTAACCTCTTGCGAGCGTTTTCATAATAAACTAATGTTTTGTACCTTTGAGGTATCGTGTATAGATACTTATTTGTTATAGATAAGAGAACAAGGCAATGGTCTGTTATAGTTGTATTTAAAACTGCAGTAAAAGCTGTGTTGTTTTGTTTGTCAAGTCTCAAAAAGACGTGGTCAAGGCAGCTATCTCCCCTAGGTAGGTAGGTAAGTTATGGGATGGCAATAGCCCATGCAGCGATAACATATTTAAGTAGTTTAATCTGTTTTTTCTTTTTTGATTTGATTCATTTGGGGAGGTAATTAAATCAATGTTAATATCACCTAAAATCAAAACATTTTTAGAAGGGGTATTATTTTCAAGATGATTATTGAGAGATGTAATAAAATTATCCGCGCTTAAAAATGATGGAGAACGGTAGACACCCAGTATTGTGTAATTTGAGTTTTGTATCTCAATTCCGGTAGCATTTTCAAGGATGATTTCTCTAAATGCTACTGTCAATTTTTTATTAATGTATGCAACTACCCCATCACTTTGGTTACAGTGATGTTTTGTTTGGAAGGAAGTGTAGTTCGGTATTTGGGGTATGTTTTTGTTAGGGTTAATCCAACATTCTGTAAGAATTAAAATATCTATTTCATATTTGAGTTGTGCCAAAGTGAGTTGCATATCATCGAAGTTTTTATATACACTTCTAATGTTTTGTGTTACAACGGTTAGATTATGTGTCGATCTTTCTATCGATAATTTTAGTTCCTTTATACTGCACTTGAGTGATTCCGAGAAATTGGTCTGGTCGATTTCTTGTAACGTATCAAAACTGTTCATAAAATTTTTAAATTAGAACTCTTAGGGTTGCAGCTAGGGTAGTTAGGGTGCACAATTAATCGTAGGTTAAATCACGATAAGCACAAATGTGTATGTGTAAATCCAGTGTACAATTGTTGATCTGTAAATGCTGTATAGAATGTTGTGAGTTTGTAATTTATGAAGTATGGGTATGCACTTTTACATTTTTGGTTATTGGTGACACTAAAGTATGTAAGCAATTTTAAGCATTCAAATTGTTCTATTTTCTTAAAGTTTTGAATTAGAGAGAGTAGAAGCAGGTGGTAGTCAGTAAGTTTATTCGAATTACTTGTGCGCTGATCGATTAATAAATATGGGTAATAAAATTAAATACCTTGTAAATCGACGTGTCCGTCCGTCAGACTCTTTTGTCATTCACAAGTGCCAGGCCCGCAGAAGCGAAGTGAGTTGTATTGTAGAGGCGACGTGACGTGACGCAAGCGGTGGTGTGGTGACGATCGTTAGCAAAAGTACCAGGAACGCACGCGGAAATCGCTACACCCCCGTCAGAGGGTGCGGCAGGCGGGCTCGGGGCTTCGCCCCCTTCCCGCGGAAGCCAACCGCTGTCCGCTACAGCGGACAGGTCGCTGTATTAGCCTTATAGGCTCGGCGTAACGATAGTGCCTTGTGCGACACTATCGTGTGTGTGGTTGCTATGTGTATATCTGTAGGCGCGCGCGGCGGTCGCACAAGACCGCTTCTTCACGACATCTCGGCGGTCTGTCACCGCCAGGTGAGACCTCCGGTTGCCCGGGGGAAGCCCAGCGGGTGACGACCAGCGGCAGAGATGTCGGCTTGGGCGCTCCTACAGACAGGAGACGTAGGCCCCCGTCTATAACGCTTCCAGGTCTAGCCGGTCACGTTACAGAGCGTGGGGCCGGAAAATGTGTGTGTATACGAGCGGTTTGTATTGAGTGTCTCACCGCTCGTTGTATGCGATTGCAGTGCACGCCCGCGCGCACTACAACGCGTGAGTCATGTGTTTGTGGAGTCGTGTTTGTATGTTCACAGGGCGCGCCGTGCCTATATTAACTTAGCACACGTTGCGCCCCGGGTGTATTTAGTGTGTGTGGAGTCTTGTTGTTTGGGCTAGCCGCGTGTAGGTGAAAACGGCTAGTCCGGGCGTCAGTCAGTCCGATGGTTGTGCATGGGACCCGTCGTCGTCCGCCAGGAGATCGCGAGGCAGGGCTTTAGCGTCGGGCGGGCGCGCGTGCAGAGGCGCTAAGTGCTTGACGTGAAGCCAAGCAGATGCGTCCGCACGCGCGAACATGCCCTTGCTGAGCCGCCGCACGAACTCGTCCAGGCTCTCGAACTTGAGATCCCGCTGGATGACATCGTTCCTCACGTAGCGGGGGGCTTTCACGGCGAGGCGCAGCGAGATGCTCTGCTGCGCCCGGAGCAGCTTGCGGTTGGCCTCGCTAGTGAGGGCGAACCAAGCTGGGGCGGCGTACGTCAGAAGCGGGCGAATGTACGATTTGTACACACCCAGCTTGACGCGCAGCGGGAGTCGGGACGAGAGCACTGGTTTGAGCAGGGCGCAGGCTACCCTGCCTTTCGCGGCGGTCCGGCGGACGTGTGGTCCCATGGTGAGGAGCCGGTCGATGGTCACTCCCAGGTACTGCACCCGGGGGGACCACGCGACATCGACTCCTTGTAGTGTCAGCGGTGGTGGGAGGGGGGCCCTCCCGGTGATGATCGCCTGCGTCTTACCCACGTTAACTGAGAGCCGCCACTTCGACAGCCACTCGGGAAGCAGATCGAGGGCGCGCTGCATCTTGACGGCCGCGTACCTCGCGTTCATCGAGGTGGTGATGTACGCGGCGTCGTCGGCGTACAGCGCGAGCGTCGTATCCTCTGTCGTGGGGATGTCATCAGTGTAACGTGAGTAGCAGACGGGCGAGAGGCAGCTGCCCTGGGGCACTCCCGCGTTCACCGGGCGGGCGCTCGACAGCGTTCCTTCGACCACCACCTTGAATGTCCTACCTGTAAGGAAACTGGAGATCACTTTAACTATGCGGCGGGGCGTGTCCGACGTGGACATCTTATATAGGAGACCGGGGTGCCAGACCCGGTCAAATGCCTTCTCCATGTCGAGGAATACTGCCACCGCGTACTCCTTCCTGTTCGCCGTGTTGGCGAGAAGGTGCAGTACCCTCGACAACTGGAGCGTCGTGCTGTGTTCCGCCCTAAACCCGAATTGTTCAGGGCGCGGCGTCAGGTGTGGGGTGAGGTGTCGCAGCAGGAGCTGTTCGAACACCTTGGAGATAGTGGGCAGTAGCGTGATCGGCCGATAGCTCTCCGGCTTCAGCACGTTCTTCTGCGCCTTGGGCAGCATGATGACGCGCCCCTCCTTCCACACACTCGGGAAGGCCCCCGTGCGCAGTATCCCCGTGTACAGGCGCGCCAGTGCCGCTACCGTACGGTACGGCAGGTGGCGCAGCGCTGTGTTGGTGATACCGTCCGCCCCAGGGGCCTTTCTCGGCTTCGTGCGTAGGATGGCGCGTCGGACTGCGTTGGGCGCGAAGAAGATCGGCTCTTCCTCGGAGGCTATCGGCGTGGCGAAGTAGTCCCCAAGGTGTTTCTCAACCGCTGCGACATGCTCGTAGTCGTCGGTTGGGTTAGGGCGAAATTGACGCTCCAGATGATCGGCAAAGATCTCCGCGCGGTCTGACGCGGAGTATCTTAACGCCCCGCCGCTGTCGCGCAGCGGGCGCACTGGAGCTGGGGCGTTCGATAGCTGCCGGCACAGTCTGTGTATAGACGGCCAGTCGCCGTCGGCAGCATCGATTTTGGCCTCCCAGCTCTCGCTGCTGTGGGCCCGTAGGCCGGCCTTTATCCTCTCCGCGAGACGATTTAGTTCCGACTTTAGTGTCGGGCATCTTATTATTTGCCACCGTTTGCGTAGCCGCCTCTTGTCAGCGATCAGCTTCTTAAGGTGGGAAGGCAGGGGTGAGTGCGTGAGCGACCCCTGCGGCTGCGTCACTGTTGCTGTCGCCTCTTCAAAGGCGAGCTGGATGCAAACGGTGACCTCTTCCGCCAATCCGTCTACGTCCGCGGAGGTAACGATAGGCCGGGTGGGCGTTGTGATCTCCAGTTTTTCCTTGAACTTTGTCCAGTCCGTAGTTCGACGTGGCGCTGCTGGCTGCAGTCTGGTCGGCGCTCCCGATAGGACGACGAGTACAGGTTGATGATCGGACTGCAACTCGTCGTCGATCACCTGCTGGGCGATCTGGCAGTGTAGCCCACTGTGGATCACGATGTCCAGCACGTCCGGGATGTGTATGTTGTTGTCCGGGTAGTGGGTAGGTGTCTCTGGGCCGGACACCGTGTACCCGTGGGCTTCCGCGTCCGCGAAGAGCCGTCTTCCCTCGGCGTTCGTATTTGCGGCGTTCCACGCTGGGTGCTTGCTATTCATATCGCCGGCGATGAGCGTCGGGCGCGGCGATAGCGGCGGCAAGAGAGCCCGCAGCTCCGAGTGGTCGAGTCGGGCCGCGGGCGGCTTGTAGCATGCGTAGAGGTCGACGTCATCGCCGGCCATGTGCACCTGTACACCCAGCGCGTAAAACGAGCCGAGCGATGGTGCGGGGATCTCCTGATGGACGACTCTTCTCTTCACTAGTACTGCCAGACCGCGGTACTGTTGATTGAGCGCCGACTTCTCATCCTTCCTATAAACGAGATACCCCGGGAACCTTGTCCGATCTGCAGGTCCCAGGTGAGTCTCGCTTATCAGCGCCACGTCTATGTCTTGATCCTTCAAGAGGGGGCGGAGGAGGGCGGCCTTCGATACGAGGCCGCGGGCATTCCAATGAAGGATCCTCAACGGCCTAGCCATTGTACAAAGAAAGTACAGCTGTCAGACCGTCGAGGATCGCTGTCTCCGGGTCTTGTCCGTCCCGGAGGGCTTTAATAACCCCGAGCAAAATCTGTATGGCGCCTGCCGTTCTGTGGCGTTTGCGTTCAGCGGCCTCTTGCGGCTCGCCGGTGGCGCCATCTTGTGGACGTTGTTGTTGTGGCTGTGATAGTGGTTTTGGTTTTGCGCGGGATGCGCGGGGTGCGCGGGGCGGCCGCTGGTGGCGCAGTGATGCCTCCGGGATCGTCTCGCCCTCCGGTTCCGTTGACGGCTGGTGTCCTGTGGTGGCAGCGGGCTCGGTCAGAGGCTTCCCCCTCCTCTTCTTCCCGCTGCGCTTTTTCCTCCTCCGCCCAGTGGAGGTGGTGGCTCCGCGCGCTGCTGGATCGTTCGTCTGTCTGTCTGTCTGTCTGTCTGTCTGTCTGTCTGTCTGTCTGTCTGTCTGTCTGTCTGTCTGTCTGTCTGTCTGTCTGTCTGTCTGTCTGTCTGTCTGTCTGTCTGTCTGTCTGTCTGTCTGTCTGTCTGTCTGTCTGTCTGTCTGTCTGTCTGTCTGTCTGTCTGTCTGTCTGTCTGTCTGTCTGTCTGTCTGTCTGTCTGTCTGTCTGTCTGTCTGTCTGTCTGTCTGTCTGTCTGTCTGTCTGTCTGTCTGTCTGTCTGTCTGTCTGTCTGTCTGTCTGTCTGTCTGTCTGTCTGTCTGTCTGTCTGTCTGTCTGTCTGTCTGTCTGTCTGTCTGTCTGTCTGTCTGTCTGTCTGTCTGTCTGTCTGTCTGTCTGTCTGTCTGTCTGTCTGTCTGTCTGTCTGTCTGTCTGTCTGTCTGTCTGTCTGTCTGTCTGTCTGTCTGTCTGTCTGTCTGTCTGTCTGTCTGTCTGTCTGTCTGTCTGTCTGTCTGTCTGTCTGTCTGTCTGTCTGTCTGTCTGTCTGTCTGTCTGTCTGTCTGTCTGTCTGTCTGTCTGTCTGTCTGTCTGTCTGTCTGTCTGTCTGTCTGTCTGTCTGTCTGTCTGTCTGTCTGTCTGTCTGTCTGTCTGTCTGTCTGTCTGTCTGTCTGTCTGTCTGTCTGTCTGTCTGTCTGTCTGTCTGTCTGTCTGTCTGTCTGTCTGTCTGTCTGTCTGTCTGTCTGTCTGTCTGTCTGTCTGTCTGTCTGTCTGTCTGTCTGTCTGTCTGTCTGTCTGTCTGTCTGTCTGTCTGTCTGTCTGTCTGTCTGTCTGTCTGTCTGTCTGTCTGTCTGTCTGTCTGTCTGTCTGTCTGTCTGTCTGTCTGTCTGTCTGTCTGTCTGTCTGTCTGTCTGTCTGTCTGTCTGTCTGTCTGTCTGTCTGTCTGTCTGTCTGTCTGTCTGTCTGTCTGTCTGTCTGTCTGTCTGTCTGTCTGTCTGTCTGTCTGTCTGTCTGTCTGTCTGTCTGTCTGTCTGTCTGTCTGTCTGTCTGTCTGTCTGTCTGTCTGTCTGTCTGTCTGTCTGTCTGTCTGTCTGTCTGTCTGTCTGTCTGTCTGTCTGTCTGTCTGTCTGTCTGTCTGTCTGTCTGTCTGTCTGTCTGTCTGTCTGTCTGTCTGTCTGTCTGTCTGTCTGTCTGTCTGTCTGTCTGTCTGTCTGTCTGTCTGTCTGTCTGTCTGTCTGTCTGTCTGTCTGTCTGTCTGTCTGTCTGTCTGTCTGTCTGTCTGTCTGTCTGTCTGTCTGTCTGTCTGTCTGTCTGTCTGTCTGTCTGTCTGTCTGTCTGTCTGTCTGTCTGTCTGTCTGTCTGTCTGTCTGTCTGTCTGTCTGTCTGTCTGTCTGTCTGTCTGTCTGTCTGTCTGTCTGTCTGTCTGTCTGTCTGTCTGTCTGTCTGTCTGTCTGTCTGTCTGTCTGTCTGTCTGTCTGTCTGTCTGTCTGTCTGTCTGTCTGTCTGTCTGTCTGTCTGTCTGTCTGTCTGTCTGTCTGTCTGTCTGTCTGTCTGTCTGTCTGTCTGTCTGTCTGTCTGTCTGTCTGTCTGTCTGTCTGTCTGTCTGTCTGTCTGTCTGTCTGTCTGTCTGTCTGTCTGTCTGTCTGTCTGTCTGTCTGTCTGTCTGTCTGTCTGTCTGTCTGTCTGTCTGTCTGTCTGTCTGTCTGTCTGTCTGTCTGTCTGTCTGTCTGTCTGTCTGTCTGTCTGTCTGTCTGTCTGTCTGTCTGTCTGTCTGTCTGTCTGTCTGTCTGTCTGTCTGTCTGTCTGTCTGTCTGTCTGTCTGTCTGTCTGTCTGTCTGTCTGTCTGTCTGTCTGTCTGTCTGTCTGTCTGTCTGTCTGTCTGTCTGTCTGTCTGTCTGTCTGTCTGTCTGTCTGTCTGTCTGTCTGTCTGTCTGTCTGTCTGTCTGTCTGTCTGTCTGTCTGTCTGTCTGTCTGTCTGTCTGTCTGTCTGTCTGTCTGTCTGTCTGTCTGTCTGTCTGTCTGTCTGTCTGTCTGTCTGTCTGTCTGTCTGTCTGTCTGTCTGTCTGTCTGTCTGTCTGTCTGTCTGTCTGTCTGTCTGTCTGTCTGTCTGTCTGTCTGTCTGTCTGTCTGTCTGTCTGTCTGTCTGTCTGTCTGTCTGTCTGTCTGTCTGTCTGTCTGTCTGTCTGTCTGTCTGTCTGTCTGTCTGTCTGTCTGTCTGTCTGTCTGTCTGTCTGTCTGTCTGTCTGTCTGTCTGTCTGTCTGTCTGTCTGTCTGTCTGTCTGTCTGTCTGTCTGTCTGTCTGTCTGTCTGTCTGTCTGTCTGTCTGTCTGTCTGTCTGTCTGTCTGTCTGTCTGTCTGTCTGTCTGTCTGTCTGTCTGTCTGTCTGTCTGTCTGTCTGTCTGTCTGTCTGTCTGTCTGTCTGTCTGTCTGTCTGTCTGTCTGTCTGTCTGTCTGTCTGTCTGTCTGTCTGTCTGTCTGTCTGTCTGTCTGTCTGTCTGTCTGTCTGTCTGTCTGTCTGTCTGTCTGTCTGTCTGTCTGTCTGTCTGTCTGTCTGTCTGTCTGTCTGTCTGTCTGTCTGTCTGTCTGTCTGTCTGTCTGTCTGTCTGTCTGTCTGTCTGTCTGTCTGTCTGTCTGTCTGTCTGTCTGTCTGTCTGTCTGTCTGTCTGTCTGTCTGTCTGTCTGTCTGTCTGTCTGTCTGTCTGTCTGTCTGTCTGTCTGTCTGTCTGTCTGTCTGTCTGTCTGTCTGTCTGTCTGTCTGTCTGTCTGTCTGTCTGTCTGTCTGTCTGTCTGTCTGTCTGTCTGTCTGTCTGTCTGTCTGTCTGTCTGTCTGTAATAATGAGAACTTGTTTGAGATCATATCTCATATAGCTGCTAAAATTAACTATCCAATCTCCAAAAGTCAGATAAATTTTATAACTAGAGTGCCTACGCGTGAAAAAGACCATACTAAGCCGGTCATAGTCTGTTTCTGCAATCGATATACAAAGAAAGACTTTATTGCTGCAGCTAGGTATGAATTTAAAACTTCCCCTTTAACTGCAAATCAACTTGGATTAACCGGCAACCAAATAATTTTTATTAATGACCACCTAACCATGAAAAATAAGATACTGCTGTCTAAAACAAAGAAAATGGCATCTGAGATGAATTTTCAATATGTGTGGGTCAAACATGCGAAAATACACGTGAGAAAATCGGACACCTCTCCAATTATAATGGTGAAATCAGAAAAAGGTCTAACAAAAATTGTGTAAAAACCTTAAGTGTATTTTTTTACTATTTTGGCAAACATCTGTTTACATTAATTAATTATTTAAATAACCGTTTCGGTATGCAGTTTGAGAACCGCATACAGCAGTGTGCTACTTGCGTTTTTCTAATCATTCTGTGTCTTTGCACGGTGCATCAACGTAAGTCAGTTCATTATGAATTTTATATTTCTCCGTGGAATATTGATAATTGCGACCTTATATGCTTGACATTGCGTTCCTCTATTGTATGGCGAGTAATGCGTGTTACGTCTTTATGTCACTGTTTACTGTCATATTGTTGGCGATCGTCACCTTTTGTTCCTATTCATAAGTCATTAGACGAGTGGTTCTCAATATCATTTTGTGTCAATTACTGTGTCTTTCCGTGTTTACCAGATTATTTTAAATTATTGCCTTCTACCTACTTGGTGTGGTGTTTAGAAATGAACTCGGTGCAAATTTTAATGCATAATGTAATTAATATTAATAATTGTTATGAGTGTTTACCTGATGTTGCAATTGTTGATTTTCGACATGGCTAATCTTAACATATACTACCAAAATGTACGTGGTCTGCGAACGAAAACGAACAATATTTTTCGTAATATTTGTATTAATACATACGATGTTATTGTCTTCACGAAGATATGGTTAGCGGATGATATCAATAGTGGTGAACTGTTTGATAGTCGGTATTTAGTGTTCAGGCGTGATCGTGACTATAACCGTACTGCTCAGAAGCGAGGAGGTGGTGTTTTGATCGCGGTAAAAAGTGAGCTTACGGTAATCGAGCGGCAGGATTGGCGTAGTTCTACTCTCATCTCGACCAGCGGTATGTTATAATTTACACATTTGTATCCTATATCTCTGCAAAGAGAATCTTGGTCACTCTTATACCACCCAGTTAAATAATTTTGCAGTTAATCTGAATCGGTTGATTCTAATTCACCCGTTAGATAAATTTATTATATTGGGCGACTTTAATTTTGGCGGGGCGGTGAAATGGTTTAATACTGATAACAATGAGTTGATTCCACGAAATGTTTCATGTCATCATTTAATTGATTTCTTTGACGGGATTACTACCTGTAACCTGTCTCAGTATAATGGTAATAGAAACTCGAATGGGCGGTTACTTGACTTAGTTTTTTCTAACGATTCTGTGAGTGTCACTGAGTGTCTTGATCCTCTAGCACTTCCAGTAGACGTACACCATAAACCACTGACCGTTCGTGCCGATTTTGTCCAAATTCATACATTGACCATTAAAATGTCCAAACGTTACATATTTTCTAAGGGTGATTATGCAAGTATTGCATCGGAATTAGATAAAATAAATTGGCCTGAGATTCTTTCGGACGAGTCATTGGATAACGCTGTTTCGCTTTTTTTACATATATTCCTGTAAAATCGGTTAAACGATCCTCACATCCGCCTTGGTATAACTCAGCCTTGGTCAAAATACTAAGAGAAAAATATAAGCATCACCGAAAGTATAAGACATATGGTAACATTAGTGATTATCACTCTTTTTCCCTTTTACGTAGCAGAGCTATTGAATTAGAAAAAACATTTTTTAATACGTATATGGATAAAATAGAATCGTCGATTATTAAAAATCCAAAAACCTTTTGGTTTTATGTGAAGAGTAAACGAAAAACGGGTGTGTTTCCTAATGTAATGTATTACGGTGATGTGTGTGCGAGTACGGGTGAAGAGATTAGTGACTTGTTTGCCACTTATTTTCACTCAACTTTTCAGGAACCTGATCCCGTGGCTTGCACTTCATGTGAGCCTGCCATCAATTATAATGTACCAAGTATCAGCTCGATCGCTATTAGTTCTTCTCAAGTATTGCAGTTTCTAAAATCCTTGGATATATCTAAATCAGGGGGACCAGATCTAATTCCTCCAGGTTTTATTGTAAATTGTGCAAATAGTCTCGTTGATCCATTATGTATTTTGTTCAAGCGATCATTGTCCGAGGGCCTAGTTCCAAAAATTTGGAAATCGACGTTTATCACCCCCGTGCTTAAAAAAGGAGATAAGTCTGATATTCGAAACTATCGCCCAATATCCAAGATATGTTTATTCTCTAAAGTACTTGAACGCGTAGTGTATACTGATGTTTATTCATCTATGAAATGTAGCTTTGGTGATGAACAGCATGGTTTCCTTAGGAAGCGTTCCACTACATCTAACTTAGTATTGTCACATGAATATATATCTAAAGGTATGGAACAGCGCGCACAAGTTGATGTCGTATATACTGATTACAGCTAGTGCTTCGATCTAATAGATCATCGATTGCTTCTGGAAAAGTTACTAAGAGCTGGAATACACGGTGATTTATACCGATGGTTCTCCTCTTATATTGAGAATCGAACTCAGGCTGTGGTCCTTCAAGGTTATACTTTTGGGTGGAATTTTATCCCTTCCGGGGTTCCGCAAGGATCTATTTTAGGGCCACTCTTATTTACCTTGTTTATTGCCGATGTGAAACATTGTTTTGAGCATTCCTACATTTTACTCTATGCTGACGACATGAAGGTCCATAAGATCATAAGAAACATCTCTGATACTTGTGACCTTCAAGTTGATCTTGCTAGATTTGAAGCATATTGTGTTCGTAACAGGCTTCAACTAAACGTTTCGAAATGTTTTCAAATTACTTTCACACGTCAAAAGTCTGTTATTGGTTCTGGCTATAAATTGAATAGTCAAAATATAAGTAAGGTCAATAGTATTAGAGATCTAGGTATTACGCAAGACAGCAAGCTTTTATTTAATCAACATGTCGAGAACATGGTGAAAAAGGCATCAAAAGCTCTTGGATTTATAATTAGAACCTCAGTCCCATTCCGTTCTATTAAGCCCTTAAAGGTTCTATACTGTTCGTTCGTTCGCAGCCACCTAGAGTATGCATCACAAGTCTGGAACCCCCAATACGAGGTTTATAAGTCTCGTATAGAGGGTATCCAGAAGAAATTTTTGCGATATCTTGACTTTAGAACACATCAAGTCTCAGATGACTACATTCATCGTTGTAGAAGGTACCACTTTTTGCCACTTGACTTAAGACGTAATATTAATGATATATGTTTTATTATCAACATCGCAAACGGGTCAATTGACTGTCCTGAACTTGTCGCTGAATTGGCCATGCGCACTAATCAAATTGCACTGCGACAGCGGCCACTTTTAGATGTTCCTTTTGCAACCACTAACTATAGGCGCAATGCATTTTTTATAAGAGGTGCGCAAAGTTTCAATAAAATTCCACCAGAACTTAATATAGACCTGTTCTGCACTAAAGCAAGCACGGCTAAACGGCTATTAGCCAATAAATCTTTTGTACATGACGCACCTGCCGGCGGCACTTAAACTGTGTTGTATGTTGTCTTTCGATTGTACTTTTTTTTATATATCAGTGGAGGCTTGTAATTAGCAACTTGATTATTATCTTTTCATATATAATGTGTTATTAGTCTGTAAGCTTTCCTAAAACTAATAAAATAAAAATAAAAAAATAAAAAATGATGTTGGCTACCTGATCGTGTCTATGCTTGTAGTCTGTCTGGGCTATTGATTTGCACGCGCCGGTTATATGTTGGATGGTTTCTGGAGAACTATTGCACTTCCTACAGCTATCGTTTGTTAACTTCTTAATAATATATTTTCTGTAGTTTTTGGTCTCAATGACTTGGTCTTGTATCGCGATCTTGAAGCCTTCAGTTTCTGGGAAGAGGTCGCCTTGAATAAGCCACGCGTTCGACGCTTCTTTGTTGGCATTTAGTTGGCTTAAATCTTGGCGGTGTCTACCGTGTAGAGACTTCTGGTTTCATTCAAGCAATTTGATTTTGTCATCCGTGATTCTTTCATTTTTTTGTTCTGTTGGGTCTTTTAAATTTAGAGGTGTGAAGTGTTGATCGTTTTGCGTTATTAGTTTGTGTACTATAGAAGATGCTGTTTTGCCGAAAAAATATTGTCTAAGGGTAGTGATCTGTTTATTGTGTAAGTTAAATATATCTATGAGTCCTCTGCCTCCTTCTTTCCTTGGTAATGTCAGCCGTTGGAGACAAGCTCTTGGGTGGTGTTTGCGGAATTTCGTAAGTGTCGTTTTAATTTTGCGTTGTAGGTTTTTAAGATCTGTTTTAGTCCAGTTAATTATATCGAAAGAATAAGTCAGAACAGATATGGCAAATGTATTAATCCCTTTTATAGTGTTTCGTGAATATAGTTGGGTTTTCAAAATAGTATTAAGGCGGTGTTGAAATTGTTGTTTTAGCTTGTGTTTTGTGTCTTTAAAGTGTATCTGGCGTGATTGTGCGTAACCTAAGTATTTATAACTATTTTATTCGTCTAGAGGTTCTATTTGTGATCCAGACTCTAAATTGTAGTGGTGTTGATAATTCTGTCCTGCTTTAACTGAGTTTATTTTACACTTATCTATACCAAATTCCATCTTTATGTCATAAGTGAATTCTTCTGTCAGTTTAGCTAAATGATGTAGCTGGCTTTCGGTTTTAGCATAAAGCTTAATATCGTCCATTTACATCAAATGGCTCAGAACGTTGTTTTGTGATAGAGTTTGTCCGTCGTTAGCATAATCATTTAAGGGAATTCCTAGTGAGGTTGAGTTTAATATGTTAGATAAGGGGTTGAGAGCAAGGCAGAACCATAGTGGGCTTAGTGCATCTCCTTGAAAAATACCTCTCTGAATTTTAATTGGATCGGTGTGGACTGTTTCCGTTGTGGTGGTAAGCCTGAGTACAGTAGTCCATGTAGTCATCATAGTTTTTAGAAATTTGACTAATGTGGGGTGTATTTTATATATTTCTAATATTTGTATAAGCCATGAGTGGGGAACAGAGTCGTATGCTTTTTTATAATCAATGTACATGCTAAACAGGTCGGATTTTGTTTTTTGTATCTTTTTTAGTATAAAGGAATCTATAATTAATTGCTCCTTACAGTCTTGGCTAAACCTTCGACATCCTTTTTATTGTTCGGCTAGGATGTTATTGCCGTCGATGTGTTGGTATATTAATTCAGATATACAAGATGTGATGATTTTATATAAGGTTTGCAAGCATGTAATGGGCCTATATTTAGCTGGATTTGAGAGATCATTGCGATCTTTTGGTATCATAAAAGTTGTACCTGACGTTAAATGAAGGTATTGTTTCTGGGTTCTGAACAAAAATGTTTATATAAGTGTGTAGATAACCATGGACGGCTGTTAACTTTTTGTACCAGTAACTATGGACATGATCTGAGCCGGGTGCTTTCCAATTATGTAAGCGAGATAGAACTTTATGAAATATTTGTGGGGATATGTGTTCGAATACCATTGCCTGGATGTGTGTGTAAGGGCTTACGTTGCACTGCGGACGGTGAGCTATGGGTGGCTCGCCGTCCGGCAAGGACCAGACCCGCGTCGACGGCGCGTTCGTGTTCCACGCGCGCCTCAAAGAGATGTCAGCATCATTGACGGGGCCCTCCCCCAGGGCCATAGCCTGCCGGGGCTGCGGGACGTTCGAAAGAGATACCGCGCCCCCGGAATACAAAAGGCTGAGGAAGGAAATTGGATGGGTTTTAGTCAGTAAGAGTCTGACACTAACGGCGGGAGGGGTCATTTGATGATTTCCCATCCGAAAAAAAAAAAAAAAAGGGCTTACAACTCTCAACAATCATTTTTCCTGTCCTCCTATAAGTTTGGATCCGCACGTCAGAGACTGCACACTGCGCAGGCTCTCTTGTTTGCCGATGCCGCAGTGTTCTTCCTTTGAATTGAGTGCTGTGTCTGAAAATGATGTTGAGAAGGCTATCTGTGCTATCTCTTCTAACGCAGTTGGTAATGACAACTTGTGCTCGAGAATGGTCTCATTAACTTTACCTACATTGCTTCCCGTTTTGACTCACATTTTTAATTATTCCTTGTTCTCTTGTTCTTTTCCTCAGTCTTGGAAAGAAGCACTTATTATTCCATTACCCAAAATTCCAAACCCCTTATCACTATCCGATTTTAGACCCATATCAATCCTCCCTTTTCTTGCTAAAGTTCTTGAGCATTTGGTTCATTCCCAACTTTCATCTTATCTGTTTAGCAATAACCTTCTCAGCTCTTTTCAATCTGGTTTTCGTCCCGGTCACAGCACCGTTACAGCACTCCTGAAGGTCACTGATGACATCCGCCTTGCAATGGAAAATAAATCCCTCACCTTACTTGTGCTTCTCGATTTCAGCAGTGCCTTCAACTCTGTTGATTTTGATATTCTTCTTGGAATCCTTAAATCTATTAACGTCTCTTCTACCGCTTTAAGTTGGTTTGATTCCTATCTCAGAGGCCGTTCGCAGCGGGTTCGTCTTGATGACGTATCTTCTGATTGGTGTGGCCTTACTGCGGGTGTACCCCAGGGTGGCGTTCTCTCTCCTCTCTTATTTTCTGTTTTCATTGACTCGGTCACTAGGGTCATTTCCTCTAATTTCCATCTCTACGCGGACGATTTGCAGCTCTACACACATTTCCCTTGTTTGCACGCTGAAGTTGCTGTTGCAGCCATGAATCGTGACCTGAATATGGTTGGTGATTGGGCACGCTCCTTTGGCCTTCAGATCAATCCCAGGAAGTCTCAGGCCATGATTATTGGTAGCAGATATATGCGGAACAAGCTGGATGTTGCGTCCCTGTCTCCTCTTAGTCTAAATGGGGTTCAGATAGACTATGCTACAACTGCTAAAAATTTAGGTATCATTATGGACTCTAACTTGTCGTGGTCTGCGCAGGTTTCTGAAGTTAGTCGCAAAGTGCACTTCACTTTCCATTCGCTGAAATGCCTCCAGAACTTTTTGCCCTTGAATACCAAAATCTCACTTGCTCAGACTCTCATTCAACCCATCATAGACTACGCCGATGCCTGTTATCTGGATGCCACAGAGGAGCTCTTAAATAAACTTGAGCGGTTACAAAATATTTGCATTCGTTTTATTTTTAATTTGAAGAAATATGACCATGTCTCCCATTTTCGCATGAAACTCAAGTGGCTCCCTATTCGTCTTCGCAGGAACACTCGCATTTTGTGTCTCCTTTTTAATATCCTATATAATCCGAAAACTCCTTCCTACCTGCGGGAACGCTTTTCCTTTGCTCGCTCACCTGATGTGCCCTGCAGGACTCACCTCAAATCCCTCCTTAAATTCCCCTCTCACTCCACTGACTTTTATTCATTTTCATTTACTGTGCAATCGGTTCGGCTGTGGAATTCGCTGCCGCCTGATATTAGGAACAGTCAAACTGTTGCTTCATTTAAAAGAAAGCTGAAAGATCACTATCTCTCCTCATCCTCATAGATGTATATTTATATGTATTTGTTATGTAATTTATGTGTTTATATATATATGTTATTTTTATAATATGTGGGAGTCTGTCATATACCAACCCTCGAAACATTCCAAATTCGCCACGGCAACGGACGACGTCTCCACACCGAAAACTACGCGGCACTGGCGCACCGCGAGGACAGCCGAGAATATTTAAAGTGTGCGAGTGAGACACAGATGCAACGCGCGCGCATGCAGGAGCGAGATGGTTGCAAACCTTGCACGTCTAACTAAGGAGTAGTACCCGATTTAAGCGATTCTGATTGGCTGTTTACATTTTTGGGTCATGAATGCGTAACACTACTGGAACTAACTTATTCTGTACTTAATTAGGCAAGATTTATTTAAATATACGAAAAATACCAATAGTTGCCTTTTATTTGTCTGTGTCCCAACATCTGGTGACCCCGACGTGATACTAAAATGGCTCAAGAAAACGCATCGGAAGCAAGCAAGATCATGAAGTCCGAGATTGATTTAGCGGCAGTCTCCGTCCAGTCTAGACTGTTACCGTTCTGGCGTGAAATCCCAAGAGCCTGGTTCATCCAATTTGAAGCTGTGGTGGAACCTTTGAAAACGTCGGATGACCAGAAATTCCGCTACGTGTTACAACAGTTGCAAAGTACGGACCTCCAACATCTGGTGACCCCGACGTGATGTCCCAACACATTACCGACATTTTGTATAATCCGCCGGCGTCAAACAAATACGAAGCTGTGAAAAATCGTTTGCTCACCGTTTACGACAAGTCTGACGTGAAAAACTTCCAAAAACTCATCAGCGGTCTGGCGTTGGGCGACCAGAAACCTACACAATTACTAAGGAAGATGAAAGAATTGGGAAGCGGCATGATTACGGACGAAGGATTGAAGATCGAGTGGCTCAATCATTTACCTGCCCAAGTGCGCGTCGTACTGTCGGTGAACACAGAATCGTCGCTGGATATGCTCGCTGCAATGGCCGACAAAATGGTTGAGTACTCAGAACCTGCATCATCAATCTCCGTCGTGTCTTCGACCTCTCAAGATCCCGTGATATCTGCGCAGCTGGAGGTTTTGTCCAAACAAATGGAGAAACTGAGCCTAGAAGTGGCCGAACTACGTGGCCGACCGACTAAAGGTTACCACCCGCGTCGCTCGTTTCGCTCCCGCTCCCGCTCAAGGTCACAGTCACAGCGGCGAGAAAACATGTCGTCTGTCAAACCCGGTGATCCAACATGGGAATGCAGATATCATTTTCGTTTTGGGGATAAGGCGAGGCGCTGCGAATCTCCGTGTTGTAGAAGAAAGAAAACACAGACGTCCGCTTCGTTAAACTAACTTCAACATCGACGGTGGCGGACGTCGATGTTCCTTGCACCACCAACCGCCTTTGTGTCTTCGATCGTGACACCAGAGAGCGTTTCCTCGTAGACACAGGCGCTGACATCTCCGTGTTAGCCGCCACAAACAAAACAAGAATCAAGACTGCAAGTACCTACCGGCTATACGCTGCAAACAATACACCGATAAACACGTATGGTGAAAAAACCTTGAAATTGAACCTTGGACTTCGTCGCAACTTTCTGTGGAAATTCATCATTGCTGACGTCAAGACCTCCATCTTGGGAGCAGACTTTCTTCGTCACCACAAGCTACTGGTTGACCTACACAGAAAGAAGCTCGTCGACAACGTTACTGACCTATCAATCGACGCTTTCGAAGTGACAAGCAACGAAACGGTACACGTCATCAGCTCCGACCAAGTCTACCATGATATCCTGAAACTGTACCCAGAAGTGCTTCGACCCATGAACTTAAAAGAACCAGCGAAACACGACGTCGTTCATCGAATTGAAACAACCGGCCCCCCTCTCTTCGCCCGTGCCCGCCCATTGCCACCTGATAAGTATAAGGCTGCAAAGGAAGAGTTTGATAACATGATGGAGCTGGGAATATGCAGACCTTCTAACAGTCCATGGGCGAGCCCATTGCATGTGGTCAAGAAAAAGGACGGAGGACTACGAGTGTGCGGGGACTACCGCAGATTGAACGCAGTTACTCAGCCGGATCGGTACCCAATACCACGCATACAAGATTTTACATACCAGCTACACAACATGAAGACCTTCTCCAAACTTGATCTCAAAATGGCTTTCTACTGGATTCCTATAGCAGAAGAAGATGCACAGAAGACGGCTATCATTACGCCGTTTGGCTTGTTCGAGTTCAAATGTATGACGTTCGGCTTACGAAACGCGAGCCAAACATTTCAAAGGTTCATGCATCAAGTACTGCGCGGAATAGACAACTGTTTCTGCTACGTCGACGATATTTTACTGTACTCAGAAGATGAAGACAGTCATAAACGGCTTCTACATCGAGTGCTCGAACGACTCAAGATATATGGTGTCATGCTGAAAGTCGAAAAATGCGAATTCAACAAGAATAACATAAACTTTCTCGGCTACGAAGTATCAGGCAACGGCATCAAACCTACTGAAGAGCGAACGAAAGTTATTTCCAGCTACCCGAAACCAAAAACAATCGCCGAATTGAGACGTTTCCTGGGAATGCTTAATTTTTACCGCAATTGTTTACCTCGGCAAGCGGAACTACAGAACGAGCTCAACAAATATCTACACAATCAGAAACGTAACGATAAAACGCCCATCGAGTGGACTTCGGAGGCAGAATTGGCTTTTGAAAAGTGCCGACAAAGCATTTTGGAAGCCACTGAGCTGATGCATCCAGTTCCCGGAAGCAACCTTGCCCTAATGACTGACGCTTCTGACTGCAGTCTTGGAGCAGTATTGCAACAGAAAGTAAACAACGAGTGGAGACCCCTGGCGTACTTTTCGAAAACAATGAGCGCAACTCAACGCCGCTACAGTGTATACGATCGCGAGTTGTTAGCGATCTATACAGCTGTAAAGCACTTTCGTCAGTTAATAGAAGGAGGCAACGTTACTGTATACACCGACCATAAACCGCTCACCTACGCCTTGACACGGCCACCGAGCAACAGTGACACACCACGGCGTGAGCGGCAGTTGCATTTTATCAGTCAATTTTGCACAAATATAAAATACGTGCAAGGCGAAGACAACTCAGTGGCTGACGCATTATCACGGATTGAAGATATACGATGCCCTTCTAACATAGACTACAACAAACTGGCCAGCGAACAACAAAATGATCAAGTTCTGAAGCAGCTGAAGAATCAACCGAATCTAACATTCACCGATGTTACGATACCCGGCGTGAGGCAACCAATTGCGTGCGAAATGTCAACAGGAACGCCCCGACCATACTTACCGAGTGCATATCGTTTTGCTGCATACAAAGCTCAACACGATTTATGTCATCCTGGCGTCAAATCTACAAGGAAGCAGATGTGTTCAAAATTCTTTTGGCCAAACATGAACAAGGAAGTTAGCAACTGGACGAGAGCGTGCACTGATTGTCAGAGATCAAAAATTCATCGCCACGTCGTGACACCACTGTCAGATTTTCCACCGTCAGCACGATTCGAACACATCCACATGGACATAGTCGGACCGCTCAAAATATCAAATGACTACCGGTACTGCGTAACAATCATCGACCGCTGCACTAAGTGGCCAGAAGCTGTTCCTGTGATCGACATAACTGCTGAGAGCGTCGCCAAGGCTCTGTATGAGAATTGGATTGCTAGATTCGGATGCCCACTAAGAATATCTACAGACCAAGGCCGGCAGTTTGAATCAGCGTTGTTCCAGTCATTGATGAAGAGATTCGGCATAACAAGGATACGTACTACGGCATACCATCCCCAGTCCAACGGCCAGATAGAGAGATGGCACAGAACGCTAAAAGCAGCACTGATGGCTCGTGGCAATACGACGCATTGGTCAGACGAGCTACCCACAGTTTTGCTCGGCCTGCGTACAGCATTACGCAGTAATAACGGCTTCAGCCCCGCAATGATGACGTACGGCACAACTCTGCGCTTACCATCGGACTTTATCGTACCTAGCAAGCCTACTGACGAACACGAGTATGTACGCCGCCTCACAGAAACAATGGCATCAGTCAGGAGCACGTCTGAGCGTGCGACCAATCACAAGGCGGCAGCGTCATTCATACATAAGGACCTCGCCGCGTGCACACATGTTTTCGTGCGCAACGACGCTGTTCGTTCAACGTTAACACCGCCGTACGAGGGACCTTACGAAGTTATCAAGCGCTACGACAAGTTCTACGAAATAAGATTACCGCTACGCACGTCAGTTGTGTCATTAGACAGACTCAAGCCCGCATATGTTTTGAATGAGTCAGAGGAAGACATTGCCTGCAGTAGCTCAAGCAAAGCCACCGGGTCATATAAAACAAGATGTGGACGAACTGTGAAACCGGTTGTACGCTTTGCTTAGGGGGGAGTGATGTGGGAGTCTGTCATATACCAACCCTCGAAACATTCCAAATTCGCCACGGCAACGGACGACGTCTCCACACCGAAGACTACGCGGCACTGGCGCACCGCGAGGACAGCCGAGAATATTTAAAGTGTGCGAGTGAGACACAGATGCAACGCGCGCGCATGCAGGAGCGAGATGGTTGCAAACCTTGCACGTCTAACTAAGGAGTAGTACCCGATTTAAGCGATTCTGATTGGCTGTTTACATTTTTGGGTCATGAATGCGTAACACTACTGGAACTAACTTATTCTGTACTTAATTAGGCAAGATTTATTTAAATATACGAAAAATACCAACAGTTGCCTTTTATTTGTCTGTGTCCCAACACATTTATATATATTATTTATATATATCCTTGTTCTGTAAATATTTTATTTTTTAAACTTTTACTTTTAAATTTTCACACTATGTCTACATGTCTTTTTTTCTAACTCTCCTATCGCGGGTCTGCTGGAAGAGATTTCTTAAGAAATAAGCAGTGCCTTTGTACTTCACTTTCCTATCTGTTTGTATCTTATATTTTTTTGTGTGTACATAAATTGTTAAATAAATAAATAAATATATTCTGGGAGTTATTATGCGAAAAAATGAGGTTACATAACGGGCCCTTTTTACAAAATACGAAATTGGGGTGGATTGTTTCCGGTCCCATTAATGTTAATATTCACAATAACAGATACACACATTGCAATTTTAGTCATTCGATTGACGCGCAGCTACGACGATTCTGGGAAATAGAAGAGCTTCCTAGAATAGACGACACACGCAGCGGTGAGGAGCGTGCATGCGAGGATCACTTCATGCAAACTACAACGCTCAATAGCGATGGAAGATTCTGTGTTCAAATACCGCTTAAAGAATCACCTAATAATTTGGGCGAGACATATCCTCAAGCTGTACGTCGTTTCATGGCACTAGAGAAGCGTTTGCAAAATAATCCTAGTTATAAAAAATTATACAGTAACTTTATCCATGAGTATTTGGAGTTAGGTCACATGTCACGTATGCCACATCACGGTGTTTTCCGTGAACACAGTATCACAACGAAGCTCCGTGTTGTGTTTGATGCCAGTGCGGCGTCCAGCACCGGCAAATCATTTAATGACCTTCAAATGGTAGAACCACCTTTGCAGAGTGATTTGGTTGACATTTTATTACGCTTTAGACAATGCAGGTTCACAGCATGCGCAGACATTGAGAAAATGTATCGACAATGTCTAGTCAACGAAACACAACGCAACCTACAGCTGATTGTGTGGCGTAATTGTCCATCTGAACCATTGGGTATCTATCGCCTTAACCGCCCGTTCACGACTTCGGTCTAAGCGGCGAGCGGTGCGGCGGCCGGCGCGGCGGCGCCGAGCGGCGCGTCTAGCACGCCACGTACCCTCACTAGCGGCGAGCGGCAGCGGCCGGGGTGGACGTACTTGGATACTCAAAATTAAATTCATAACGTCATCTAAATTATCCCTTCTCTGTTTTGAAAGCAATATATATATTTAAAACAAGATATTCTCAATATTAGGGAAGGAGTGCACGACCTGAGCAAAGATCGGTATTTAAATGGAAAATTTCGTGATTTATACAAAGATTAAAGAAAATATCCAGATAATTACCTTTGTATATTATTTTCTTTCCTTTTCTTTTTCTCCTTCGATATGTGTGTACATAAATAGTAAATAAATAAATAAATAAAAAAAATAAGTTTTATGAGTACACAAGAATGAGAATGACATAGAAGAACATTTAAAGCAGCACATCAGATAAATCTTTCAATTCTTTAATCAAAATCTTTGTTTTCGTTCTTCCCATATTTTTTTAATGACATGTTTAAATTTATTTTTAGGATGTTTTGACATCCATAGAGGCGATCGATTTAAAATTTCTGATAAAAACGCCTCGGTGTTCATGACTGCTACAAAATCCTTTAAAATATTTTAAGCGTCCCTGAGTCCGTCACTCCTACACCGCCGTTCGCGCCGCTCTGGGTCCTGGCGTCGCACTCCTGCGCTAGTACATTTGTTCCCGCCGCTCGCCGCGCCGCGCGCCGCGCCGCACGCCTGTACAATTCGCTCGGAGAAATTCGCGCGGTTTTTCGCTGTGAGCGGCGGCTCGTGGCGTGCTTCATACATTTCTATACATTTGATTTCGCCGCTCGCCGCGCCGCGCTAAGCCGCGGCAAGGTCGTGAACGGGCCGTGAGGGCGGAGTCGGCGAAAGCTGAAAACGCTCCTACGTTTCGCGCGAACATCGCGCAACCCGACACAGGTCTAAGCACGACGAGAACCGTGCCCAAGACCAAACGTCACAACAGGACGAAGGGACCAAGTAAAACTGGAACTGAGTCCATAAACAGGGCGAATGAGCAGGAGATGGGTAAAACCAGAACCGGCCCGAGCTCCGCGGTCATGGTTCCGCCGACGGCAGACGCCGTTGTTGGTCCTCACCCGGTGATGGTTCCGCCGATGGCAAATGCCAGCGTTGGTCCTCACCTGGTGACGGTTCCGCCGATGGCTGATGCCATTGTTGGTCCTCACCCGGTGATGGTTCCGCCGATGGCAAATGCCAAAGTTGGTCCTCACCTCACACAGCACACGGAGCAAACCACTCCTCAGGCCAGCACCTCCCGGGCAGCCGTCTCTGCTAACGCGGACACGGTTACCCGGACAGAGGATTACTTCTCCTCGGCGTGGCAAGTGCAGACACGGAAGGGCAAGGGGAAACGCACTCAACAACCCCGACACCCTATCCAAAAACAAGGTGGCGAAAGATTGAGCAAGCTCAACAAACGCCAGCGCAGGCGTGCCCGCATCAGCGAGAGCGCCGCGCCCAACACACCAGCGACAATCGCTGCCCCAACCTGTGGCCAAGTCTGCTTCCGTGCCGGTGGGCGTACGCAAGCTCAGGAAGGCGCAAGCCAACCTGAGCCGAGTGGACGCCCGCCTGGCGCGGGGACCGGCAGGCCGGAGAAAGGGAAACACACAAGGAAACCCGCAGGTAAGGGACAGGCGGCGGCCAAACGCGCTCTTAACGAGACAATCTCGCCCCGTGGAGAGCGC
The DNA here is from genome assembly GCA_963891755.1 of Pyrrhia umbra. Lineage (NCBI taxonomy): Eukaryota > Metazoa > Arthropoda > Insecta > Lepidoptera > Noctuidae > Pyrrhia > Pyrrhia umbra. The sequence continues at coordinate 11,630,661 of OY982917.1, forward strand.
AAACGACAGTGCCTGGACCCGCCTAGACGGCAGAAGCGACCTCAGGCAGAAGCTACGCCCAAGCCACAAAGGAGTCCTTGTGCGTCGCAGTCACATGCGGCCGCACAGGGCTCCTGACGAAGGAGGTAGCGGACGCGACACTGGCGGGGATTCAGAGAACAATAATAAAAGAAGCCTGGACCCCGAGCAGCAACAAACAACCGGGCCCAGCTTTTAGCGGTAAGCCGGTCCACACAGAGGGCGTCCTGAAGCTGTGGTGTGCAAATGAGCATACTCTGCAGTGGCTGCGACGAACCGTTTCCGATTTGGCTCTTTCAACCGGCCACACGCTGGTAGTCAAGAGCCAGTCGGACATAATACAGCGGATCAGGTGTGGTATCCTGGTGCCGAACGAGCAGGGGGCCATGGATGACTCGCGTGACATCGGGCGGACTCTGGCATACCAGAACCCGCTGATCGCAGTCGACAGGTGGGTCCTCCTTAAACACGAGAAGTAGAAATCTGCCAGCTTCTTGGTGGTGGGAGTCCCGGAGGACCAAATCCCTACCCTGATGAAGTCCGGACGCCGCCTCTCCTTCGGGTTGGGCGTGGTGTACGTGAAGTTCCAGGGTCAGAACGGCAGGTATGTCAACGTTCTTCTGGGGTGGGACCCCGTTACTTCCACCATCCGCAAACAACCAGAACCAGCGGAAGACCAACTGGAGCAGCCTGCTCCAGCTATAAACACCGCGTCCAGCGAGGACGCTGGCCCTGCAGAGGGCCCAGCAGAGGCCGCACTCGAGGCCGTCCCCTCACGGGACGAGGACCCGGAAGAACTCCTTCTGACGGGTTCGGATCTGGAGGGGGACGATGTTGAGTCCGGCGACCTGTTGGCCGGGCTTCAGCTTGGAGGAGACGAGGAGGGGGAGAAGGCATGGCTCCCTGTCGTTTCGGGTGACGCAGGTGCTGTCGGGGCATGGGTGCTTCGGCAAGTACCTGTGTCGCATAGGCAGGGAGTCGGACGCTCGGTGCCACCACTGCGTCCATTGCGGGGAGGACACGGCGCAACACACGCTCCAGGAGTGTGTGTCCTGGGAGGGGCAGCGCCGTGCCCTCACCTCTGAAGTAGGAAACGATCTGTCGCTGCCGGCCGTTGTGCCGGCCGGAGTAGGGTCGGCAGGGCAGAGTCGTGGGACGCGGTGGTGTCCTTCTGCGAGGACGTGATATCGCAGAAGGAAGCTGCGGAGCGGGAAAGGGAGATCTCCACTCTCAACCCCGCCCGCAGCAGGCGCACCGGGCGCCGGAGGAGGGCAGACAACGCCCTCTTCCGCCCCCCATAAACGGGTCCAGGGGCGACGGACTTGGGGAAGTCCCCGCCCCCCATGATAGGACCCGAGCCGGCGGGTTCGTCCATGAGGATTTCCCCCCGAAAAAAAAAAAAAAAAAAAAAAGACGAGGAGGGCGCACCTTGCGATGGCGTCCCTTTCGTCGAGTATTAGTATCCTCCAAGCCAACCTCCACCACAGTCAAACCGCTACGGCTCAGCTGCGGAAATGGTTGGAGGCGCAACACACAGCCATTGCCCTGATCCAGGAGCCGTGGATCAGGGCTGGCCAAATCAGAGGACTCTCCAATCTTGGAGGTAAGCTACACTTTGACACACAACACGACCACCCCAGGGCGTGCATCTACACAACAGGAAACATAAAGACACAGTTTTTATCAGATTTCTGTTGCAGAGACACATCTGCTATAAAACTGCAGCAAGCTGCCGCAAACATGGAGATCATCCTCGCCTCAGTTTACACGCCCGAGGCCGAGGAATCCCCTCCCCATGACCTCGCCCGGCTGGTGAACCACTTTGAGAAGGAAGGGAGGGAGATCATCATCGGCACTGACTCCAATGCACACCATCCCCTATGGGGAATGGACACACCCAACGATAGAGATAAGGCTTTATTTGAGTACTTATTCACTACTAACCTATCGGTAATAAACACAGGCTGCGAACCAACATTCGTCACTAGACGAAGCCGCACAATTATAGACCTGACTCTCGCAACAGACGGCATAGCGGATCTCATCTCTGGATGGCACGTCTCCAAGGAGGCATCCTGCTCAGACCACAGATGGATTCGCTTTGACCTGCAGGTCTATATACCAGAAACACCACCGAGACGGAACCCGCGCAATACGGACCGCGCCGCGTACATCCGTGCGCTCAGCACCAAACTTGCGCAACACAGGGAACCGCCTAAGTATGTGGACACAAAACAAATAGACGAACAGGTAGGGTGTATCACACAATCAATGATAGACAACTACCTAGAGACCTGCCCCGAAACCACACACCCGAAAACACCGGGTAAACAGCCATGGTGGGGTGCTGAATTGGAACGCAGGCGTAAACAAGTAAGAAAAGCTTTAAACAGAGCAATGAACACATGTACTGATGAGGATTGGGACGACTACAAAGCGGCCAAATCCAGGTACAAGAAATGCATCAGCTTCTGAAGTACCACAGGATGGCGTAATTTCTGTGGTAACATCGAATCTTGTCAACAAGCAAACAGGGTAAGGAAAATCCTGGCACAACACAATACACCTGGTCTAAGTTCTCTCCGTAAACCAGACAATACACACACCACCTCACCAGAAGAAACTAAGCGCGTCCTCATCGAAACACAGGATGCGTCTTTACACAAAGCTTAAACTGGCTTGAGGTATCACAAACACCAACTGAAGCAGATTGGTCATACGCACAGGAAATAGTCTCAACGGAAAAGCTCCGCTGGGCAATCCAAAGTTTCCACCCATATAAAGCAGCTGGTCCAGATGGAGTCTTCCCAGCGATGCTTCAATGGGGAGAACCATACATCTCAAACAGACTAGCTGATCTAATGAAAGCCTGCCTGGCTTTCCGATATGTTCCCGTGAGATGGCGGGACGTTAAAGAAGTTTTCATCCCCAAGCCAGGCAAGGGCGATTATACAAGCGCAAAATCCTACAGACCAATCAGTCTGACATCCTTCGTTTTAAAAACCTTAGAAAGGTTATGCGAAAGGGAACTAAGGGACGGTGCGCTAAGAAACACTCCCCTACATGCAAACCAACACGCATAAGTGGGGGGAACGCGCCCAGAGGGAAGTGGAACGCGCCCAGAGACCGATAAGTCGTGCCCTTAGTAATTCTATTACGAAAAATTACTTAACAGATGTTACTACTATTTCTTTTTTGATAAACACAAGTTTAGTATACTGTAATCTTATAAATAAATGTTCTCAGTCCTTCACGAAGTGTTAACTCAAGCAGTAATAACCAGTGAAAAAATTGTTAAAAGTGCCTATCATCAGTGCATACCCCGCGAATTCACAGAATTCTGACGTTTGTTTTAACTCTTTAAAAGTTAAATTCCTGCGCACGCGCAATCTTCACCGCGCTGTCAGTGCTACCAACATCCCGGCGGCAAAGTTCGTGGTGCGTTCCAGCGACAAATATAAGCGAACTTGTCGCATCATTGAATGGTACCAGTGGCGCCACCCCGACCAGAAACAGTACTAATTGTTCTATAAAGTTTTTTTTTTTTTTTTTTTTTACGATAACTTTGAATAAAAATGGAATACGAGAGCAATAACGTTACTTACCGTCATAAACCTTGTAGAACAAGCTCCTTAACCGACCTGTCTAGAATGACAACAAATAATAGCGAGAAAACTATATTGGATACAACAATGATGAGTGTTCCGGATAGCTTTCACGACACCACTGACGAAATTCGCGAGTTGACTAGTGAAGTCATATCACTCAAACAGCAATTGCTAAGCGCACATCAAGAAATCGATAATTTAAACATAGAAAACCTGCGCCTTAAAACAGATCTACAAAATATGATTACGACTGTTAACACCTACAAAAAAGTATGCTCAACGCCTGAGAGGAAGAGTACAACACCAAAACGCATAAGTAAGACATCACGCCAAGTTAATTCCTCAAATGGCCTAACGAATAGACATGAACCTTCCATCATTCTACCAGACTACGCTATCAACAAACAAAATAAAGAAACTCAGACTAGTAATAGCCGCAATAAGACGCCACAGAAAGATGATAGGTTGCCCTCGCCTGTACCTCCGATCAGACCTGTAATACCAAAAACTGTAATATCGAAACCTAACAAAAATAATAAATTATATATCTTAAGTGATAACAAATACAACGGATCTCTGTCCTTCATAGAGGAAGTTTTCTCCGATTACTTCGACTACTGTCACTACCTAATGCATAACAGTACCTTAAAACAATTATTAAGCGGCATCGAAGAAAGGTTAAAGGGATTTACCCTAAATGACTATTGCCTCATTTTTATTGGAGAAAATCACATTAAAAATGAACACGACTACATAAATTTAATAAAATTATTAAATGAGTCCCTTCGAAAAGCTACACATACCAACGTCGTAGTTTGTCTTCCTACTTATAGGATGGGATCACCTATATATAACTTCAAAGTTGAGATGTTCAACAACCTTCTTCACCTAGACAACCAAAATCATGAGTACGCATATATCTTCGATAGCAATCGTGATCTAACACATGAGATGTTTTCGCACACTACAGGCAGAATCAATAAATACGGAATTAAAAATATATATGACAATATTATGAGTAACATTCAGATTGATTTGGACTTATATTGTTCGAGCAGCAGACAGACGAATAATTACAACAGGCAAGAATGTGATGAGATCTTAACTACTCCCATTGGTGACGATCGCAATGCAATCCTGAAAGAAAACCCCAACTTTTTTCGTCTATAACAATTTACATATACTTCATCAAAATATCGCTGGCCTCCTGAATAAAAGTGACATACTTACTGTGTTTTTAGAAGAACTAGAAAATAGTAGAAAGCGGATCGATATTATATGCATAACCGAACATTTTATGACAACTGAACAAGAAGGACTTATAAATATACCAAACTACAGCCTTGCAACCAGTTTCTCTAGAAATAAAAGAAGAGGTGGGGCATGCATTTTAACTAGGGTTGGTCACAAGTATAAAGTGCTAAACTTTGAGAAATACTCTGTAATCAACGTAACTGAATGCTGCGCGATAGAATTGACAGAACACAATATTGTTATTGTATGTATCTATAGGGTGCCCCAATCAAATATGGATATTTTTTTCGAAAATTTAAATAATATTCTGCATCTGTTATGTTTAAAATTGCATAATAAAAAAGTTGTCTTATGTGGGGACTTTAATATTAACTTATTGAAACGAAATAAACAAACTTTAGACTTCGAATATACAATGTTAAATTATAATTTAAAACTACAATTTTCTCAACCCACTAGATTAAGCAGTGGGACTTGCTTAGACAATATAGCACATAATATAAAAGGCTGTAAAGGAGAAATTATAGAATTGGGCCTGTCAGACCATACTGCACAACTTTTAAAATGTCCTGTTAAGAAGACATGTGTCTTAAAGCGGTGGAAAATAAAAAGACGGAATTATTGTCAGGATAATATAGAGAAATTTAAAAATTGCATGAGAAGTCTCACTTTTTCGGACATATATACAAATACTGACGTGAATGAGGCCTACGCCCATTTTCTTGACCTATTCAGATGTTTTTACGATCTCTGCTTTCCCTTCAAAATAATAACAAAGTCAATGACTAAAAAAGCAAAATGGATCTCTAAAGGCATAAGGAAATGTTGTAAAAAGAAACGGCATTTACTATGGCAATATAGAAAAAATCCTATCACAAAGAATAAACAATTATTTAAGACATATTCTGCAAGGCTTAAAAGAGTAATAATATTAACACAAAATTCAAGGAATAACTACTTTATTAAGACATCCAAAAATAAATCTAAAGCGGCATGGACTATAATAAATAATTTTAAGATCTGCTTCCCTAGAGAACCAATAATACAAATTCAAACAGGAACACAGAAAATCACGAACCCATTAAAAATAGCTCAGGCTTTTAACGAGTTCTATATTAATCAAGTTGTCAAACTAAAAAATAAAACTAAACCAGAAATGAACGGACTCCCAAATACTTCTAACTCTTTATTTATGGAGCCGACCATACCTCAAGATATAAATAATCATATTAACTCACTTCGAAATACAAATAGTGTTGGTTATGACGGAATATGCACTAAAGTTATAAAAGGTGTGTCCCAATATATAGCCCCACATCTGAGTCACATAATTAATATGAGTATTGCCAGCGGAGTTTTCCCTGATAAATTAAAAACGTCAATAATTATACCACTGCACAAAAAAAAAGATAGACAAATTATGTCAAACTACAGACCTATCGCTTTGATACCCGTCTTCTCAAAAATATTTGAGAAAGTCATTTATAAGTCCTTGTACAACTACCTTGAGAAATCAAATATGTTGGTAAAGGAACAAAAAGGATTTCGTAAGCAGAAGACAATCAATATGGCTATACATGACCTACTTCTCCCTATTTTATCAAATGTAGATGAGAGAAATCCTGTATGTGCCATCTATATGGATCTTACTAAGGCTTTCGATTATGTAGATTATCCTATACTAATAAATAAACTTGAAAAATACGGTATCAGGGGAAATATACTTGATCTCATTCGGTCTTACCTAACGGACAGAAAGCAATTTGTAGAAATCACACAAATATCTCTAAATACCAGTTACGAGAAAAAATATCGTTCCGAAAGTGACATAATTAAATACGGCATTCCTCAGGGTAGCGTGCTGGGACCCCTCCTTTTTCTGCTCTATATAAATGACCTTCCGGGGCAAATAAACCACCCCATGGTGCTATTCGCCGATGATAGCACCGTAGTGATTAAGAGTGATGATCCCGATACTTATGAAAATGAAATAAATATGACATTAAATAGAATTATATTATGGTTTGACAACAATAATCTAATTATAAACTTAGAAAAGACTAAAATTATGCATTTTCATCAAAAGATCCCAAATAAAATCCTTAACATCAACTATTTAGGGACAAAAATAGAATCAACTACTGCTACTAAATTCCTTGGTATTATTATAGACAACAGTTTGACTTGGAGACCCCAGACAGACGAAATATGTAAAAACCTTAATAAATTTGCATATGCTCTCTATAAACTATCAAAAATAGTGAACCTAGAATCCGTACTAACAGCATATCACGGCTATGTTGCATCAACACTCAGATATGGCGTAATATACTGGGGCAATTCAGTTGATAGAGAACTCGTATTTAGAGCCCAAAAAAGATGTGTCAGAGCTATGTGTGGCCTTAAAAGTACGGACAGTTGCCAACCGATCTTTATTCGTCTAAAAATTCTGACTTTGCCATCATTGTACATATACGAAACAAATGTATTTGTCAAATCTAACATTTCATTATACAAAATAGCTAATAAAAGTTACTACAGAAAATTACGCGATAAAAATAAGTCAGAACTCGAAATAACTTATGGCAAAACTGCACTTATGAATAAAAGTACCTTCTGTATGGCCCAAAAAATATTTAACAAACTACCAGAAAAAATTAAAACATTAGCTTTGGATAATTTCAAAACAGAACTATTAAGAATTTTAATAAATAAATGCTATTACTCACTAAAGGACTATCTGGACGACAATTCTATAATTTCTGCTTCAGAAAAATCTACATCACCTCAACTATTTTGACCATTTCGGATTTTTGATTGACATTAGCGCTAAAATGACATGTAACTTAATAAACTATTTGTAGTAGTAGTAAACTATTTGACATTAATTATTTAAAGTTGATTGTAGACTTGTAGTGATATGCATGTGCCTAGTTCACTAATGTGAAAATTACATCATTCTACCACTTTATGATTATGATGTCCTCAAAGTTAAATGTGTATTAGAAAATTAAAGTCAAAGTTAATTAAATACATTTGTACGCCTTTGGGCAAAACATAGAGGATCTACCTATCTGTAACATCTCACACACTTGTAATTTGACCTATGTTTACAAATAAAGCATTCTGATTCTGATTCTGATTCTGATTCTGATTCATACAGCTCGGGGAAATCAACCGAATCAGCGCTTCATCTGGTGGTCAGCCAGATAGAAGAGGCGATAGAACAAAAAGGCATCTGCCTTGGCACCTTCATTGACATCGAAGGAGCTTTTGACAAAACAAACTTTTCCAGTATAAGGGCGGCTCTACTTAAACATAGGGTGGATCCGATGCTAACTGACTGGATTACAAACATGCTTAGTAAACGCGCGGTACGCCTTGAAGATGACCTAGCCATTCTAGTCTCAGGAAAAGTAACTGACACCGTCTGCAACCTTACTCAACAAGCCCTGCGTATCGTAGAACACTGGTGCACGGATTTTGACCTTTCGGTAAACCCCACCAAGACGGAGCTAGTCATGTTCACAAATAAACGAACGCTGGGTTCATACAAATTACCAAAGCTCTTCAATACAGAACTCCAGCTGTCCAATGAAGTCAAATACCTTGGCGTCTTACTGGACAGCAAGCTTAACTGGAGTAATCACATAGACAGCAAATTAAACAGGGCCAGCATAACCTTTTGGCAATGCAAAAAAATGGTAGGGAAGAAATGGGGCCTAACCCCTAAGATAATTTTATGACTTTACAAAACAGTGATTCGCCCCATGATCACCTATAGCGCTCTAGTCTGGTGGCCCAAAACCAATCAGACTACATGTGCGAATAAACTCCTGTGCGTCCAACGATTGGCCTGCATGGCAGCCACTGGCGGCATGCGCACAACGCCAACGGCAGCGCTGGAAGCTATGCTAGGTTTGCCACCGCTGCATCTGTTTGTACAGCAAGAAGCAGCGATGACGGCGCTAAGACTTAAGAGCTTAAACCTCTGGAGTAAGTCACCTATAAAACACACCACTATACTAAACAAATTGTACGAGGATTTTCCCATTATGCGGGCCCTAAATGACCGCATAGCGAAAGTTTATATCTTCGACAAGAAATACAGGATTCAACTCTATGAGGATCACAGGTGCGAGGGACTAGATACCTCGGAACTGAGAATCTTCACCGATGGATCCAAAACAAATACTGGGACAGGTTCAGGTATCTTCTCAGAAGACCTCAACATACACTTATCTATACCCCTAGGAGTCCATAACACAGTGTTCCAGGCTGAATGTATGGGAATCTCCCTAGCGGCCGCAGCAGTCATGAAGAGGAAGGTAAAGGATCACTCTATCCGGATCCTCTCAGATAGCATGGCGGTAATACAGGCCTTAAGTAAGCACTCTGCCAACTCGGGCCTTATACATGAATGTCACCAACGACTAAACCAGGTAGGCAGCTCAAACAACATAACCATACAATGGATAAAAGGACACAGTGGCTCCCGTGGCAATGATGCAGCGGATGAGCTGGCGAGGAGGGGATCAGACTCACTGGCGATAGGCCCTGAGCCTATACTGCCGCTTCCCTTCGGCCACCTACGAACTCTGGTAAGACAGCGTACTAGGCACCAACACAACGACCTGTAGACGAATCACAAGGAGTGCAGACAGGCGAGAATGGCCCTACCGACCATAAATGACCGCCGCGGCACATGTGCTACTAGATTGCCCTGAAACCGCCACATACAGGGCTACGTACTTCGGTAACCCAGGTACTATCCAAGAGATAGTTAGCAGACCCAAGCATCTGCTGGCTTTTCTCGAGGAGTTGGGGTGGATCGAATAATTATCCAATACACCCTCTCACGCAAAATACGCGCTTTGTCGTGGAGTTGCGGAAAACAGCCCGCCTAAACCTTTTTTTTTTTTTTTTTTTTTTTTTTTTTCGGGGGGAAATCCTCATGGACGAACCCGACCTGGGGAGGCCGGGAACAGTGCCGGACTCTTACCGGCTAAAACCACCCCGGTGTCGCTTCTCGCACGTGGGCGCGGGGCCGCGAGAATCCAGATTCGTCCGCAGCCCCGCACTGGTGCCGGCCCGTCCTGCCGGGCCTCGTCTCCTGCACGGGGTAGTGAGGTGTCCTACCCCGTGCATCGCCTCGGGGGCGCGCGTGGACACAGACGCGCGCCGCCGGCTCGGGTCCTATCATGGGGGGCGGGGACTTCCCCAAGTCCGTCGCCCCTGGACCCGTTTATGGGGGGCGGAAGAGGGCGTTGTCCGCCCTCCTCCGGCGCCCGGTGCGCCTGCTGCGGGCGGGGTCGAGAGTGGAAATCTCCCTTTCCCGCTCCGCAGCTTCCTTCTGCGACATCACGTCCTCGCAGAAGGACACCACCGCGTCCCACGACTCTGCGCTGCCGACCATACTCCGCACAAAGGCCGGCAGCGACAGATCGCCTCCTACTTCAGAGGTGAGGGCACGGCGCTGCTCCTCCCAGGACACACACTCCTGGAGCGTGTGTTGCGCCGTGTCCTCCCCGCAATGGACGCAGTGGTGGCACCGAGCGTCCGACTCCCTGCCTATGCGACACAGGTACTTGCCGAAGCACCCATGCCCCGACAGCACCTGCGTCACCCGAAACGACAGGGAGCCGTGCCTTCTCCCGAGCCATGCGTCGAGCACTGGCCGGATCGCCTCGACGGTAGCGAGGCCGGCGGTAGGGCGAGAAGCCTCTCCCGCCATTCCGCCACCAAGACCTGGCGGAGCTCCGTACGGCGCAGCGCGATCTGCCGCTGCACCGGTCCGAAGCCCCGTGCCCGCTCTTCCTCGCGCCACCGATACAGCGACGCGAGTACTTTCGCCTCCAGGTCCCAGGGCGGGGATCCGGCCAGAGCGCAAGCCGCCTCGTAGGAAACCGTGCGGTACCCGCGGACGACCCTGACGGCCATCGCCCTCTGCGGCTTTCGCAGAACGGCGATGGTGCAGGCCGTCAGGTCCATCGCCCACACCGGGGCCCCATACAGGGCCATGGACCGCACGATCCCCACGTACAACCGCCTACAGGCGGCGCTCGGGCCCCCCATATTGGGAAGCAGCGTTGAAAGCGCGCCCGCCGCGCCCATCAGCTTGGGCGCCAGCCGCCGGAAGTGGGGTCCGAATTCCCACCGGCTGTCGAGCACCAATCCTAGGTACTTCATGGTGGACCCGACAGCTATCCGGGCCCCACCGACCACGATGTGTGATCCCGGCGGCGGCGCGCGTCGGGGGCCATGGAACACGATGGCCTCCGACTTGCTCAGGGCCACCTCCAGCCCCCGCGACGGATGCGGCTCACCACCTGTGACACCGCAGCCGTGGCTAGCAACGCTGCTTCCCTGTGGGAGCTCCCTCGTGCTGTGACAAGCGTGTCGTCCGCGTATCACGTCAAGTCTGCGCCCTACGGGAGCTCACCTCTGAGCACCCAGTCGTACCCGATGTTCCTGCGCCGTCACGTCCCCTATAGGTGACACACCTTGCCTCCAGATAAGCTCCTACTGGGCGGCGGAGGTAGGGAGGCACGCGATGATAGACAAGTGCCTCCCGTATACAACTCCAGGGCAGGGTGTTGAAAGGCGTTGGAGATATCCAACGATACTGCCAACAACACCCCACCCCGGGACACCGTTTCCTCCGCCAGGGCCCTCACGCGCATTATGGCGTCGACGGTGGAGCGCCCACGACGAAAGCCGTATAAGGTTGGGCGTTTAGAGAAACACAGCTCCTCACGAGTAACCATTTATTACTGAATACAATATGAAATGATACATGATTTAATAACGTAGATAGACACGCATACATACATAGGTAATAGGTATTCATACATACACTACATGCCCATCCAAAAAATAAAAATAAAATAAAATAAAGTACTTTTTTTTTTTTTATAATAATCTGTGTATTATTCTAATGCTTAATTCTACCTAGTACAATCTAAACTAAAAATAACTATAACATAGTATCCGATTGAACATAGGGCCTAGTTCGATTCTTATGGACTATTACAGGTTTTCCTTTATAATTTATTTTTATATTTGGTTCTGAAATTTCTAGTACTTGATATGGACCAATATATAATGGATCTAGCTTATTTGATATTTGTTCGTTTTTAAGAAGTATTAAATCACCAATTTTATATATAATAGGGTTCATATCTTTATCATACCTTATCTTTCTACACTGTTTACTTCGAATTAAATTCTCTCTGGCATCATGTTGCGACTTTTGTAATCGATATCTAAGTTGTTGTGGATAATCGTAATGATTGTATAAAGGTTCTATATCACACGTTAAGTTACTTGGTATGCGACATTGCTTTCCAAACACTAGTTCATAAGGTGTATATTGGGTTTCCGTGTGTACCGTAGTATTAAATGCAAAGCACCAGTAGGGTAACCATGCACTCCAATTCTGCGGTTCACCGTTTGTTTGTATTCGAAGGAAAGAAACTAAATTTTTATGCGTGTTTTCCAATGAACCTATAGACTGATGGTGATAGGCGGTAGATGTTAGCTGTTTAATGCCTAGAATTTGACAAACTTCTTTCATAATATTAGATACAAATTCAGTACCTCTATCAGATATTATTTTTGATGGTATACCATAGCGTAAAATAAAATTATTCACAAAACATTTTGCCACTGAAATTGTATCCTTATTATTTAGACGATACGCCTCTACAAACTTACTTAAATCGCATTGAAGCGTAAGAATATAACTAAAATTACAACTATCTTTATATAAGGGCCCGACTAAATCTAAGTATACTCTATCAAATGCGGATGTACCGGTATCCGTGAGAACCATTGGTTCCCTTACGTATCTATTCATATGTTTATACTTTAAGCATTTGTCGCATCGACTAACAAAATCTGTCACGTCCTTGTATAATCCTGGCCAAAAATATTTTTTCTTAATATTGTTTATCATCCTTCTTATGCCGGCGTGGCCACTCGTAGGTAAAATATGATAGTCATTTAATATAATGCGCTTTGTCTCGTTATCAATTATCTTATGGACACCCTTCAATATAAACAATCGTGGTCCGGACCAATTTGGTGTCTCATATATCGTACGCGTTAAGTCTTCTATTAATAAACTGTTACAATTATTTTTAATTATATAGAGACTATCTAGTTTTGCTTCTTTGCAAAAACTCTCCAACTTCCTCACAAAGGCAGCTCGTGCGCAGTGTGATCGGAATGCTGGATTGACATATAATATAAACTTTGAAGGGCAATATATAAATAGTTTTGATTTATTGTTAATGCTATCATCTAGCTTTCTCCACTCATGGTCATTTACAAATAACAACTCAGTACAATCGTTTGGTTTTTTAACAATTCCCACAACTTTTGGGTGATCAGTCCAATCGTTCGTGGTAACCTTATCGACCAAAGGATTGTCATTCTCCTCTGTCATACTCTTATCTTTCAACTTCTTCTTCTGACCCCGTGTCATCACTGAAATAATGCGTTCATTCATTTCTTTCAACTCACTACTAGTTATTTGTATACGGGATAGGGTATCTGCTACATTCGATTCTCCCTTGACATACCTTACTTCAAAGTTATATTCTTCTAGCAATAACCTAAATTTCATTAAACGACTGGATGGATTGTTTAAACCAAATAAATAAACAAGAGGTTTGTGATCAGTTTCTACTATGAATTGACGCCCATACAAATAAGGTCGAAAGTACTTTACGGACCACACTATCGCCAAGAGTTCTTTTTCGATAGTGGGATAGTTCCTTTCGGCTCTATTTAATGAACGGCTAGCGTACGCTACTGGTAAACTGTTATCATTACAAAGTACAGATCCGATAGCGTAACCCGATGCGTCTGTTTTTAGTATGAATTTGTGATTCTCATCAAGGTTAGGATATTGTAACACTGGAGGTGTTGTTAAAGCATGCTTAAGTGCAGAAAAAGATTTTTCACAGGTTTTGTCCCATCGAAATATTACATTTTTGCGGCACAAATTATTTAAAGGTAAAGTGATTTCGGAAAAACGGGGGATAAATTTTCTATAATAATTCGCGAAAGCAACGAACCGTTTGACCTCCGCTACGTTTTGAGGAACAGGATAATTCTGTAAAACTGATATTTTCTTAGGATCTGGTTTTATACCTTCAGCCGATACCACATGACCAAGAAATAGAAGTTCTTTCTTAAGAAATTGACATTTTGCGGGACTGAGTTTCAAATTAACCTTGCGTAAACGCGACAAAATATCGATTAGGTTTTTATTGTGCGTATCTAAATTTCGTCCAATACAGATTAGATCATCTGCATATGTCAGAACTTTATCATAAGTTAATCCTGCCATTGCTATTGTAATAGCTCGACTGAAAGAACTGGGGCTTGTTTTCAGACCCATCGGCATTCTGGTCATTTGGTATTGTCCCGACGGTGTAGTAAATGCTGTATATTTTCGACTATGAGAATTTAAAGGAAATTGAAAGAACGCTTGGTTCAAATCCAAGTGTGAAAAATACATAGCTCCAGATAAGGAATCTAATACATCAGTAATACTGGGTAAAGGAAACTTATCGTCAACAATACGATCGTTCAACTTTCTAAAATCAATAACTAATCGCCAGGATCTGTTCTCGTTGTTCTCTGATCCTTTAGGCACAAGAAGAACTGGACTCGACCACTCACTACAAGCTGGTTCAATTATTCCATCATGTAGCAATTTGTTTACCTGTTTTTCCATATCTCCTCTTTGTGAATATGGCAATCGATATTGTTTTATATAAACTGGTTCACTATTAGGTTTCAATTGTATATTCTGTTCATATAAATTACAAGTCGACAATTTATCTCCCGGTAATATAAACACATCAGAAAACTTCGCGCAAATATTCATTACAGAGGTTCTTTCCTCTTTATTCAAATGGTTAAGATTCAATAGAGATAACATTTCCTTTACTCTTTCCGGGCTAATTACATCTTTCTCAAAAGAGCAGATTGAATATTTGCTGAAACTGTCTAGTTCCGGCCTAAAATAACTAAGATTGACTTCACTTTCTCGCGTATTTAATATTTGTATTGGTATTTTTCCCTTCGTCACACTTGCAATTCCACCAGATAAAAATACACCCTCGCATAGTTCTTTCGGAAAAATCACACAATCACCCTTCATCTCTGCATTTATATAAAATATCTTTTCACACCTTGGGGGTACGCTTAAATAACTATTATTTCCTAACTTGCCCATACTCAAAGGTAAGCTAATGTCTTTTATCTCATTCTGTAAGGTTATATAATTAGTTTCTAAATCTATTCTACAATTAAACTTGCGTAAAAAATCTATGCCTAATATTCCTGCTGTGGGAGTTGATAATTATTTTATAACGTGAAACTTATGTCTAAATTCCATTCCACAAATAGACAAAGGTATGTAAACATATCCATCGGTTTGTAGTCTACCACCAATACCATTTATGTAAATTCGATTCTCGGTAATGGGTATGTTTACATTTGCGAAGACTTCGTACCTTATCGCGCTCAACGATGCTTCGGTATCAACTAGCCATCTATATTTGGTGTTACCTACCGCGAGCTCGATAGAATTACTAAACTCACAATTAAAAATATTATTGGAAACGAAAAAACTCTAATGTATTAGCATTCGCATTATTTGTTTCCGAAGTCCCAAAATTATGAACGTCGTTATTCGTTTCGCGGGTGGGAGTGACAGAGCCCGAATTAAAGAAATTAATTCGGCCACCATCCCTGCCCCGAAAATTACCACGGCGTCCATAATTATTACCTCTGTTGAAAGTTCGAGTATAGTGCTGCTGTCCCCTTGAGGAATTAGAACCGCGTGTTCCACCTGCAAAGTCATAATTCTGTACCAGTCTATGCTGTTGTTGGTATCCCGAACGTCCAGCCTGATAACCTCTAAACCTACCACGGGATCTATATGCACCTGTTTTACCTCGATTCACAAAATAGGCAAAGTCCTCTTTATTCTGTGGGCTACCCGAGGCTTCCTCGTCTTTTGCTGCCCGAATAACATCCTTCAATGCCGTATAGTTTCGAGCTGTTAAAATAATACTTATTTGGCGATTTCTCAAACCACTGACGAAACTTTTGATGGCAATTTTTTCATTTAAAGGACGTAGTACTTTAAAAGCATTTTGATCGCCATCTGCTTGCGAAATCGTCAAATCTACGAACAATTTTTCTATTTTACTGGCATAGTCGTCGAGTGATGAACCGTTTTGTTTTATTTTAACCAATTCTTGATGTATTGCGGTGTCCGATTTTGTTGTCAAAAGGTGATTCCGCATATCACCTAGAAGTTCATCACACGAGTCATATGACTGCAAAAGTATCTTAGCATTCTGTGTCAAACGAGTTTTCAATACGAATTTAACTAACATACTCTTACCTTCATCGTTGAGTGTGCTACTGTATAATTCGATTGCATCCATCAAGTTCCTGGTAACATCCTCGTCACCTGTCATTACAGGGAGCATAGACACGGCTGTTTTATAACTAAACTTCTCCATGGTGTTGATTTCTGCGCCTATATACACCTTTGAACTCGATTGGGAGCTGTAATCTTTAGAACATATGGTTTCAATTTGCAAATATAAATCCTTAATTAAGTCGCAATATGATTGCACCTCAGTTAATGCCTGTCCTGTAACCTGAGTTATTAATACATTCGAACATTCATAACATTCTTGTTGTAATTTATAAGCTTCGCTTAATTTTAACTGTAAAACGTCTCTAGTTCTCTTAGGGTAACTTAACTTAATTAGACTTGCCTTCGTAGTTCGCATGTAGCGAGATAGGTGTCGCTACAAGACTTTCTTTAATACGTTTCAGATTATCATATATATTTTTTAAATCACTAGCCATCGCAAGTACTCAGAAATATTAGATTAACATGCTAATTACCTTAGATTCTACTACCGCTATCATTGTTCTTTTTCGACTTTCACTCAATATACACTTTCCACTTCACTTGTCGGTCAACCATCGGCTATTTACCCAGCACCTCAGCCGCTGTCTCATCCCGACGACCATCGTAGAACACTCGAGGTTGCGGACGTAGTCCAACATCCGAACACCTGAAGGAGCGCCTCAAATTCTGGATCATTGTTTCCTCTCTTATCCAAGCCATGTGACACCTCTTGTACAGCTTGAATACAACATAAAGCAGTCCAATGCCCAAGATCGTGCAGATAATGATGAGTACTATACTTATCCCCGAGAGATGGGATTTCAATTCTTGAACCGATGCAGTGTTCGAACCCAGCGCATTTTGGATTATAAAAACGTCCTCTTTTTCCACTTTTGACCGACACATGGTTCACTTTTCCTTTACACTGGGCACCAAAGTTTATTTAAAGTTCGTACAGAAAGAAATAGTTTTGGAGTGTCCCATCACATGAACGATGCTTATCCGAACCCGAGCCACAGACCGCCGTACATGGCAGGGTCGCCATATAAGGTTGGGCGTTTAGAGAAACACAGCTCCTCACGAGTAACCATTTATTACTGAATACAATATGAAATGATACATGATTTAATAACGTAGATAGACACGCATACATACATAGGTAATAGGTATTCATACATACACTACAGCCGTACTGGCTGTCCGCCAAGTCCGGCCCTTCTGCAGACAAGTGGCTGACGAGGCGATCTGCGATAATCCGCTCGAACAGTTTGCCCGCCTCGTCGAGCAGCACTATGGGCCGGTACGCGAACGGCGAGTCCGCGGGGCGCCCCTCCTTCTTGAGCAGGACCAGCCTCCCCTCCTTCCATACGCTGGGAAACTGGCCCCGCTCGAGGCATGCCGTGAAGAGCCCTCTCAGCTGGGGCTCTAGCTCCTTCAGAGCCAAGACGAGAGCTCGGCCAGGAACTCCGTCGGGCCCGGGCGCAGTGTTCTTCGCCCGGAGCCGCGACACGGCCGCTCTCGTCTCCACTTGTGTCACCTCGGGAACCTGGGTGCTCTCCTCTTCAGGAGAGCCTGTGGACAAGGGCGAAGCCATCGACGGCGGAACGTGTTCCGCCTGCTCAGGGAAGAGGGCCGATACCACCTCCTCCAGCAGCTGGGGTTGCAGTCCCTCCGTGAGTGGAAGCGCCTAGGGGCGTAACTTGCCTCGCACCATGCGCTAGGGGCGCCCCCACGGATCTCGGTCTAGGGACCCCAGCAGCTCTTCCCTGGCCTGCGACTTCGAGTCGCCGATGGCTAGCCACAGCCTCTCCTTGGACGCGCGGTACACCTCATACAGCGCGTCCTCTTCGACGGTATTCCGTCGACGTCGTCGGCGGTGTTGAGTGCACTGGCGACGGGCCGCCACACACGCGACGCGCAACTGCGCGATCTTGGCGGTCCACCAGTACACTTGGCGCTTTGCGGATTGTGTGCGGACGCGGGGCATGGACGCGTCGCAGATCTGCGTCATCGCCCCGCGGAACCACAGCGCCTCCGTTTCGACGTCGACGGAGCCGTCGGTCGCCGACTCCCTTATCCAGGACTGGACAATTGCGGCTTCTTCGAGTAGGTCCCTGTCGATGCGCTTAAGCGCCCAGCGCGGGCTGTCGTTGTTCGGGGCTGCTGGACGGCGGTCGCGCGCGGTCTGGGTGGAGATGTCGAATCGGATGTATCGGTGATCTGATAGCGTCTCCACCTCCACGGCGACACGCCAGTCGCGGACTCTGCTAGCGACAGAGGGGCTTGCGAACGAGACGTCCACTATGGACCCGCCCCGCTGCCGCACGCACGTGAATACCGAGCCCCGATTTAGGACGACCAGACCGGTCGTCACCGCCCACTCCTCTAACACCGAGCCCCGAGGATCGGTGACCGGGGATCCCCACGCCGATGACTTGACGTTGAGATCCCCGAGCAGCAGTACGGGACGAGGGAGGTGGCGGCCTACGACGGCGCCCAACTCGACAAGGAACCTCTCGAAGTCGGCGAGACTCTTGTTGGGGGAGAAATACGCCCCCACAACAGCGATGCCGTCCGAGACCGCGGCAACCCAGCCGCGGCCCCGAGACGGGTCGATCAGAGCCCCGCCGATTATGGCCACCAAACCGTCCAAACACCCCACCCAGTTGTCGCGGGCGGGGACAAAATACGGTTCGGCGACCACAGCCATGTGAATCGACCACTCTGCCATGCTCTGGAGCAGGAGATCCTGAGCTCTGGCAGAGTGGTTGATGTTGCCCTGGAGGAAATGGAATTGTGCCGTTTTTGACACTCCATTCCCTCGGCAACGGTCCTAGGCCGGGAGTCGGCCGAGCCAGCCTGCGGGGGTTGCGAGACTCCCCCGGCAGGCTTGTTGCTCCTCTTCTTTTTTTTGTTTCGGGCTCTGCTGGCAGGCACGCCACAGGCCTTTCTTCGTGCCCCGCTGGCCTTCCTGCAGCTGTACAGAGGCTGCAGTTGGGCTCAGCGGAGCACTGGGCCGCCTTGTGGTCGGGCCGGCCGCAGCGATAACAGAAATCGCTGCGGTCAACTTCTGCGGTGCATTTTGCCCTCACGTGCCCCAACTCGAGGCACCGGAAGCACCGCAGGGCCCTGGGCTGCAGGAGCTTGACCCTCGCTGCAACCCAGCCCACCAGCAAACGCCCGCTGTTGGCGATCTTATTCGCCGACGCCACAGGACACCGGACCCAGACCATGCCGAGCCCGATAGCGTCGGCGCTTATGTCGCCGGCCCGCACGTTATCCGGCGGACACTCGCCGCTTCATGCGACGGCCGCCACCACCTCTTCCGAGGTCACGGAGTCATCCAGACCAGCAATTCGCACCTCTGCTGTTTTGCATGGCCTGGAGACTCGGACGTCCTCACGGCCCGTTCACGACCTTGCCGCTGTGAGCGGCGGCTTAGCGCGGCGCGGCGAGCGGCGAAATCAAATGTATAGAAATGTATGAAGCACGCCACGAGTCGCCGCTCACAGCGAAAAACCGCGCGAATTTCTCCGAGCGAATTATACAGCGGCGCGCGGCGCGGCGAGCGGCGGGAACAAATGTACTAGCGCAGGAGTGCGACGCCACGACCCAGAGCGGCGCGAACAGCGGTGTAGGAGTGACGGACTCAGGGACGCTTAAAATATTTTAAAGGATTTTGTAGCAGTCATGAACACCGAGGCGTTTTTACCAGAAATTTTAAATCGATCGCCTCTATGGATGTCAAAACATCCTAAAAATAAATTTAAACATGTCATTAAAAAAATATGGGAAGAACGAAAACAAATATTTTGATTAAAGAATTGAAAGATTTATCTGATGTGCTGCTTTAAATGTTCTTCTATGTCATTCTCATTCTTGTGTACTCATAAAACTTATCTGGATATTTTCTTTAATCTTTGTATAAATCACGAAATTTTCCATTTAAATACCGATCTTAGCTCAGGTCGTGCACTCCTTCCCTAATATTGAGAATATCTTGTTTTAAATATATATATTGCTTTCAAAAGAGAGAAGGGATAATTTAGATGACGTTTTGAATTTAATTTTGAGTATCCAAGTACGTCCACCTCGGCCGCTGCCGCTCGCCGCTGGTGAGGGTACGTGGCGTGCTAGACGCGCCGCTCGCCGCCGCCGCGCCGCCCGCCGCACCGCTCGCCGCTTAGACCGAAGTCGTGAACGGGGTGTTAGGCCTAGGATGGTATAACAAATCGGATAAGTTTTATTTTAACACACAATTTAAAGGTGGCAATTCAAAAATAACGAAACGTACAATTTTATCTCACGTGTCTCAAATATTTGACCCTTTGGGTTTACTCAGTCCCACCATAATAATTGCAAAGGTGTTATTACAAAGACTATGGCTGTTACAGTTAGAATGGGATGAGGAGGTGCCGTGTGACGTATTGCGAGCATGGAATAAATTCGTTCACGGTTTATCCAAACTTACGGATATAAATGTACCGCGACATGTCATCGGTATTAATCCCATACGTGTAGAATTACACATTTTCTGTGACACATCGCAGACAGCGTATGGCACTTGCGTTTATGTACGTACAGTGACTGTTGATTCAACCACCACGGTGAGATTATTGTGTTCGAAAGGTAAGGTCGTGCCTTTGAAGCCCGTAAGTATTCCCAGGCTAGAATTATGCGGCGCTTTACGTGGTGCTAGGTTATACGATAGGGTACGTGCATCAATTAACCGCGCGTTTGATAGCATAATGTTCTGGACCCATTCAACAATTGTTTTAGGGTGGTTACACATGCCTCCAAATGTATTAAAGCCATTTGTTAAAAATAGGGTAGCTGAAATACGCGAGTTGACGAAAGAATTGCCGTGGCGTCATGTAAGTGGAAAGGAAAATCCAGCCGACTTAGTTTCGCGTGGTGTCGAACTGGAGGATCTTTCTTGTTCGTATTTATGGTGGGAGGGCCCGGATTTCCTTCACAATACAAGTTTCAGCTGTGCCGACGTTCGGTTAGAACCTTACACGAAAGGCGAAGACTTACCCGAGACTAGGACAACTGTGTCACATTCCTTAGTAGCTAAGCGAGGATCTCAGGGTATTGAATTTCCGTTTGACAGATTTTCTCAATTCCGCCGAATGAGACGCGCTGTCGCATATGTCCTTCGCTTTATTAACAATATGCGCAACAAGCAATCGCCGCGATCAGGCGTTCTCACTGTGGGGGAATTGAGAGAGGCTGACATGACGCTAGTTAGAGTTTCTCAACTGGATTCGTTTCCAGATGAGTTCAAGTCGTTAAACGATACCGGCACTTTAGGCAATAAACATAATTTATTGAAATTAAATTTGTTTATTGACGACAAACAAATTATTCGAGTAGGTGGCCGTCTTGGCAATTCAGATCATTTTAAATTTGACAAAAAAACATCCAATTTTAATCTCTTCAAAGCATCATCTTTCAGTTTTACTATTTCGGCATGAGCATGCTCAGTTACTCCATGCAGGTCCGCAGGCGCTTTTATCTAACTTACGAGAGACGTGGTGGCCCATAGGCGGTAGGAACCTCGCTAGAAAGATAGTGCATGATTGTGTTGTTTGTAGTCGATTGAGGGGCAAAACCCCTGCTCCTATTATGGGTAATTTGCCAAAGGAACGAATAACTCCATGTTTACCTTTTCTGCGATGTGGAGTGGATTACGCAGGTCCTATGCTCATACTTAACCGTAAGGGTAGAGGTGCAAGGCTCATCAAAAGTTACATATGCATATTCGTATGTTTCGTTACCCGCGACATTCATTTAGAACTAGTAAGTGATCTTACCACAGATGCGTACTTATTAGCGTTAAAACGATTTATTTCCAGACGCGGTAAGCCCTGTGAAATTTTTTCAGATAACGGCAAAAATTTTGTAGGCTTAATGAACAATTTTTCTAAATTCTTAAGTGACTGTTCACCACATATTGTAGAGTATGCCACAAGTCAAAATATTAAATTTACTTTAATTCCGCCGTATGCGCCTCATTTTAGTGGGTTGTGGGAAGCGGGAGTCAAGTCCTGCAAGTACCACTTGCGACGAGTTGTAGGAAATGCGCATTTAACATACGAGGAGTTTAGCACGGTGTTATCTCAGGTTGAAGCCGTCCTAAATTCCCGTCCTTTGGGTCCTCTGTCCACAGATCCCCATGACTACACTCCTTTGACACCAGCTCATTTCTTGGTCGGACGTCCAATGACTACACCTGTCTGCGCTGACCTCACTGAGAAGTCCGTAAGCCGACTCACACGCTACCAATGAGTCGAACAGATTCGACAACACTTTTGGTCACGATGGGCGAAAGAATATGTTTCTGAGCTACAGACGAGGACAAAGTGGAAGAAGGACACCACCAAACTGAAACGCGACATGCTAGTCGTCATCAAAGATTACAATCAACCTCCACTTAAATGGCACCTTGGACGAGTTGTCAACATCGTTCCTAGAAAGGATGGAGTTACCAGAGTGGCCGACATCAGGACGGCATCGGGCGTCGTGCGACGCGCCTTCACCAAGATCTGTCCACTACTCGACGAATGAATCCAGGTTCCTGAGCTGTCTCCGTCTTCGTTGAAAGCTAGTGCTGCCAAGGCCGGGGGCATGTTTAAACTCAAAACTATATTTTAGTAACTTAGTCGATTTAGTTAACTTTTATTTATTGTTTGTCGCTGTCAACACTTAACGCATTTTTTTTATTGTATGCAACATTGTTTTGTGTCCACTCATATATTCGAACGCAATCTTGCTAACGGCCTTCCCATGTAAAACCAAGAGGAATTAAATTTACTTTCAAGAAATACGCCTAAATTATTCTTGCTGCCTGCAACCCTACGTCATCATCTCGCATCAATATCGCTGCGTCATCAGTTGCAAATCAAAGGTTGTCGGATGAAAACAAGTATAACCTACTTGTAACCAAACTCACCAAAGACAACGTGGAACAAGCAAGTGACGTGCTACTAGCTCCTCCATGCTGAAGAACAGGCTGATGACCGTTTACGAGGAGTCTGAGAATAAACAATTCCAGAGATTACTATCGGAAATGGAGTTAGGTGATCAGAAACCGTCGAAATTACTAAGAAAAATGAAGGATCTAGCAAGAAACAAATTACCCGACGAGACACTCCGAATGATGTGGTCAGGACATCTACCTACATCTGTTAGAGCAGTGTTGGCTGTAAGCGAGATTAAAGAATTGGACAAACTGGCAGAGTTAGCTGACAAGATTATGAAAACTACACGACCCATTGAGGCAGCGGAAATAGCGACACAAAAAACGAACGAAAAAGAAAAGGATCTGGCTGCCGAAAGATCAGGCTACAGACAAAGAACGGCTCCGAGACGACGCTCCAGTAATGATCCAGACTGGCTATGCTTTTATCATTACAAGTATGGTCAACGAGCCAACAACTGCGTAGAACCATGTGGGTGGAAGAAGACACAAGCGAAGTCGGAAAACTAGACACAGTGCAGGCGACGGCGGGCCCCTGCACCGTGACACCTTCACACCGCCTCTGCGTGGAAGATAAGACAAGTGGACTCAGGTATTTAGTAGATACAGGCGCTAATGTTTCAGTCATTCCAAATAGTAATGGATTGCGCACATACGCAAAATGTAATGATTACAAACTGTACGCAGCTAACGGTACCACTATCGCAACGTATGGCATTAAAAGTTTGACCTTAAACTTAGGATTAAAACGGGCATTTACGTGGTCCTTTGTAGTCGCTTATGTACACACAGCCAGTCCAAACAGTAAGCAGACGCAAACCAACATAAATGTTGGTGTGCGTAAAATCAACGGGCGTATTACTTCGCCTACTTATTAGTGTTTGCTTCACAATAGCCCGTTGTCCACGCACACACCTGCAACTTCTTGTTAGTATTAAATATTGCAGAGAATATCAAGCATAAATTTAGCTAATATAACAATCCTCTCCGTGGCGCAATGGTCGAGCGTACGGTTAATAATGGCGTGCGTAGCGCTAGCGTCGTAAGATCGAATCCCAACTGCACAAAGTTTTTGTATGTTTTAATAAATATTTAACATTAGTTTGTTCAATTCATTATTTAGCTATTAGTAAGTCTTATTTATGTTTGGGTTGGAAATATTAATTATCTACCCAGTAAAAATTACAATCCATATAAGTTAGTTTAAGTTTAAGTTCATCGTTATAGTGCTGCCAATTGAATATGAAAAAAATAACGTTAATTCTTGTTCATGCACACAATGTTTATAATTTACAATTATATTTTTTTAAAACCTTGTTGTGGGCAAGTTATTGTATTTATTAGTTTATTTTAATTTATATATTAAATACTAAACAAATATACAAATAGAATATATATATAATATTTATTTACGTAAATTATAACATAAGGTCACGCATTACATCCCACTTCCATTCATTTGCAACGAAAAAACATAAAGACTATAATTCAATTAAATCAACAAGCATCACTCGTAGTATGCGGTGGCAGCCGGCTCGAGCCACGCTATCACATATGTATGTATAACTAACTATGCACCACGGCGTATGCGCCGACCGCTAGTCGATTGTTTCCGAGTTTGCCGTAAACTGTTTCTTTTTCTCCTTCTATCTCAATCGCTGAGTGTGAAACTCCACTGCCAACTGTGAAACTGTGTGAAGTGGTCTTATTATCTATCTATCTTATTACACCTGTAATCTCCACATAGTCAATAAATATTGTTTTTTTCTTTTTACAAATTGTTAAATTTTTATTCTCATATATTTTTTCTCGAATAATGTTCTTATTTACAGGTAAATTACAAAAATAAAAGAATGTGTAGATACGCTTACCTACACACATGACTATACTCCATTTATAATAAGATTAGACATTTAAATGCACCCCATTTACGGACAGATTACGAATTATCAAAGTGTTAATCCGAACTTAAGTGGTTATAGGATTAAGTAAGGATTAGTTGAGAAATGGTTAAACTTCAGATTACAGGGTTTTTATAAGACCGTTAAAGCTGTATAACTAAAAACTACTAAAGTCACGACAAAAAGAGATGCAGAATATATTTGTTATTATAAACATAATTTTGCAATTTGCTTTCAATGCCATCCTTATCAATACGGAATAGAACTCAAAATCGGTTGAATAAGCTGCAACAAGAGTTTGGAAGTTTTTCTAATCTTATTGCAAATTAAGTATAGTTAACCTATTACCTACTATGGGTCGACCGATCAAAGGTTAAGCTGCGCTTGGCGACCATCTATATTCTAAAACATAATCATCAGGACTGCTTTTGAATAAGTTACCATATTTTATTCAATAGCAAATGAATATGTTAGCCTATTTTAGAAACGCAATTAACAGTATTCGTAGCCGAGTTGTGTAATGAGGTGGTATGAAGACATCGTTAAGCGATGTGTCGTGAGTTCAAATCTAAGCGGGGAGTTATCTTTTTGTTACTTAAATTTTTTTGTATCTATTGTATTTTACTAAGATATTTTGTAAGTGATATTTCTTCTAAAAGTAATGAATTATAAATACAAAAACAAGTTATTAAAAGGAGAAAACAACAAAATAAACAATTTCCTGTTTCAACAATATTTATTTACATTTATATATTTAATAATACACTATTTTATAATAAGTAAAATAAGCATGGACGCTTTATTTCCATATAATATACCAAGTAAGTAGGTATAATAGGTGACATGAATCAACATGTTCGTAAGTTAGAAATCATTTGGTAGGGATCATAATTTCTAATCCTACTAACAATAACATCAGTCACTTATGGATTACCCACTTGGTATATAGATATTATATGTATAAAAGTTAATCCTCATTTCCCTTGGTCACGGCATCACGTGTGAACGGCTGGACTGATTTCGATGAAATTTAGTACAGAGATAGATTTATAAATAAAATAGGTTTAACCTATGAATATAAAATATTAATAACTTATCGGTGCACCGTCATTGTCTATCACTAAGCCACACTGTCGTCAGTATATTTTATCATTATACGCTCATAAGGTTTTCTCCACATTTGCGTCCATCCTTATCACACTTAAAACACTTTTCATCACTAAATATAACAAATATATATTATTACACAAATCAAAGTATTCATTCCCTCGTAAAGCTTAATATTTTGTCGCTGAAGATCGGACATTAACATTTTCTTCGCTGGTCGGACAGTTTGAAGTCTAACACCATTGTAGTCGCCGTAGCTGCATTGAAATAAGCCATATGTATCGCCACCATATTCCAGTGCCGCGACAAGCACCCGTATGGGCGATAGCCTGTGGGCCAGGCCGATAAGGATATTATGTGTCTCAAGTCTGCAAACCGGTGGACCCACAATTGCATAGTTGTACTCTGTAAACAAAATGTAAAGATTAATATTGAAAAATAACCACTTTCATAAAAAAAACAATACTTAGATAATTAAAATAATAAATAATAATATTTAATTGAAATATGGGGATCCGCAGCAGTATCTAATTTAAATTCACTTCGTAAGAGTTCAAAATAAAATAATCAAAATCACTCACTCACTCACTCCAACAAAGACCGTATATGAAAAAACTAAAGTATTAAATATCAGACAGTTATACATTTACTACATTTGCATTCTTATTAAAAACATAACTACCAACTCAATACAAAGTATCATACAAATAAAGAAAAGAACAATGTCATATAACTTGAGAAATAAAAACAAACTCGAACTTATCAGCGTACGCACTAATTACGGTAAAAAAACCATACTGTTTGAGGGAGCACAGCTGTTTAATAGATTGCCGGATGAAATAAAAAATGTGATAACGTGAATATATATAAAAATAAGCTTAAGAAACATGTTTGTTCATTATAAGTTGTAACTTATATTTTATAACATTATGAATACGTAGTATAATAACCTATGGCTTCTAATGCTCTGGAGGTAATTAATTAATTTTTAGGGTTCCGTAGCCAAATGGCAGAAACGGAACCCTTATAGATTCGTCATGTCTGTCTGTCTGTCTGTCTGTCTGTCTGTCTGTCTGTCCGTCCGTATGTCACAGCCATTTTTTTCAGAAACTATAAGAACAATTCTGTTGAAATTTGGTACGTAGATGTATTCTGTGAACCGCTTTAAGATTTTGACACAAAAATAGAAAAAAAGCAATAATTTTTGGGGGTCCCCATACTTAGAACTGAAACTCAAAAATTTTTTTTTCGTCAAACCCATACGTGTGGGGTATCTATGGATAGGTCTTCAAAAAATATATTGAGGTTTCTAATATCATTTTTTTCTAAACTGAATAGTTTGCGCGAGAGGCACTTCCAAAGTGGTAAAATTTGTGTCCCCCCCCCTGTAACTTCTAAAATAAGAGAATGATAAAACTAAAAAAAATATATGATGTAGATTACCATGCAAACTTCCATTGAAAATTGGTTTGAACGAGATCTAGCAGGTAGTTTTTAAGTAATCAGCAATTTTCCTCTAAAAACAAACTTAATTATGCGGTCGGAAAAAAAAAGATAATTGCGACTTTATTGCGTATTTTTTCTTTGCAATGGTCGGAACCCTCGGTGCGCGAGTCCGACTCGCACTTGGCCGGTTTTTTTAGTATTATCATACCTACTTTGTATCTCATTATAAGTGGACTGTAAGTTCTTATGAGAAATAAATTTCTTTAAACCGAAATAAAGTATAAAATTTCATTGCTTACCGAAATCTTTAAACGGCTTGTAATTTCACTCATTGAAATTTTATGTTCACGCAAAACAATTATTTCTGCTCTCAGTAGTGTAGTTAGACGATTCCTTGGCGATTCATAGTGAATAACTCAACAAAATAAATCTTCAAAAGGCAATAATATAAATAATCTCCAAAGGCGTACACAATAGTCCGTAGCTTGATATCTGCCCGTAGATATAGTATCAATGACAAACAAAATAATGTAATAATAATGAGGGTAGATAGAATAGATTCAAACACTCAGTAAAAATGAAAACATTGTTAATTTACCTTCTTAACCGACTTTTTTAGAATGGTTATTGCAAGTGTGTGAGTAATAGAAACGAGTTACTCCGATAACAAGTGCATGTAAACGTAATATAATACTCACGCTAGACATTATACACACATGGTTGTTTGCTGTGTGCGTCTGTCTACTGGACTTTCTTGTTTTTTGTACAACAACCAATATTAGGGGCAGATTTTTTAAGTCACCATGGTCTATTAGTAGATATAAAATCTCGGAGATTAACCGACAAGGAAATCAACGTTAAATAAACGTTATAGCCTCGATAATCAGCTGCAACCAACATTCAATTAAAACTGTAGACGGTAACCATGAATACATAGAATTATTGCATAAGTATCCTAATATTACGAAACCCGCTTCTTTCAAGGAAACCCCGTGCCATGCAGTACTACACCACATAGATACGACGGGTCCCCCTGTACATGCTAAAGCACGCCCACTACCAGCCGATAAATATAAGAAAGTAAAAGAAGAGTTTAGGATAATGCAAGAAATGGGAATATGCAGGCCTTCCAAGAGCGCTTGGGCTAGCCCACTACATGTGGTGCCCAAAAAAAATGGTGATTTGCGGCCCTGTGGAGACTACCGTAAGTTAAACGCAATTACTAAACCAGATCGGTATCCGATACCTATAATCCACGACTTTACTTACTTACTAGCCAACAAAAAAATATTTTCGAGAATTTATGTAAATAGAGCATTTCACTGTATAGCTATTAACCCAGCGGATATTGAAAAGACAGCAATAATTACGCCATTTGGTTTATTCGAATTTCCCCGCATGACGTTTGGCCTTTGCAATGCGGCACAAACTTTTCAAAGATTTATGGACCAAACAGTTTTAAAAGGCTTAGACAATGTTTTCTGTTACATTGATGACGTAATCATTGCTAGTAATACGAGGGCTGAACACGAAACCCACTTAGACCAGGTTTTTAAACGTTTCAATGATTATGGAGTAACAATCAATCTAGCAAAAAGTAGTTTTGGGCAGGAACAAATCGAGTTTTTAGGCTTTGAAGTATCAACACAGGGCATAAGGCCACTCCAAGAGAAAGTACAGGCAATTTCCAACTTCCCCAAACCTAATACAATAGAAGAATTAAGACGTTTCTTAGGCATAATAACTATAGGACCCATTTACCGGATGCAGTCAGTAGCCCTAGCACGAATTACTTTCGAAATCGTAATGTAAAGGTATCGAGCTCACGTTAGATTTACGGAGTTGGTAGCACGAATCATCTTCTATCGAGTAACGTCAATTCGAAAGGTAATTCACTTCGACGTTTTTGTAATGTAAATAAGAACGTGTTCAGACGTACCCAGTGCACAAATAACCAAAAGATATGAAAGGTTTTTAAACGCAACCGTCCGAAATAATATAATTTATACTTTAAAATGACCGTATTTTACATTCATAATTAATAAATCACAATAAATAAACATAACGAGAATACATAATTTAACTAATACAAAAAACAGTGTTATTTAACTTCGCACAATTCTATTGAAACTAGTTGCAAAGGCATGATTTTGAACGCACCTTATTTGACATATGACAAAACGTCAAAATTTAGTAAATTGTTATTTGATAGAACCAAAACAAACATTATCTTCGTTTTTTAAAATGAAACAGTATCTTTACAAATTATAGAACGTGAGTTTTGCGTTATTCTGGCATAGAAGGCATGTAGGATCAAAGACTTTGTAGTCGGACATCCAAATAAGATGACATCGAGCCTTTTCATAGTTTTCGGAACAAAACTGCGCTGTGTATGAGATTACACAAATCTTGGTGGTTTCGTATGCTGTTGGTGTATAACAAGAGACGGCCGTGACGATATACCTACTAAGTGTTGGAGGATGGAAGCTGTTACTTCTAGAAGACGCGGTCTAGTGTTAGACTTCGGCCCAGATACGTCCGACCGCTGGAAAGTTGAAAACCATTTGCAGACAAGTCACTAATATTTATCTTCAGCAGTCTAGTTGATTAACATAAATATGTAGAGTCATTGAAGTGAAATTATTATAACTTAATAGTTATCATTAATAGTACACTTTTGTTGCATGTAAAGTTGATTGTAATTATAGTAAAGCAAAATATGGGTTGATGATAACAATGTTGGCGTTAGGTATGACAAAGGTATAATGTGTTTTTCCTTAGGTAGGTTTCAGTGACAAGAGTTGTTAGATTGTTTACTTTTGATTATATTATGTTAAACATTTGATTATTTTTATTTCAATATCCTCTTGTTTATATATTTAACTCAGCAAGTTACTCCACCGCAAGAGCAAACTATGTTGGCTTATTAATAGTTTCCAACTCGGGCTCCCTTTTGCTAGCGAACATTGGCAGCAAACTCCGAAAAAGAAGAATGAAAATGAAGTGGTTATGTTGTTTGTAAAATATGGTGTGAAAAGAGGGTAACAAATCCAATGACCAATTGGAGAGTCAAAGGTTGATGAGCTTAGGCTATGAGGGTTGTAGATTTGGCAAACTTAATATGACTAGCTGTTTCCCGCGGCTTTACATGTATCCTGAGGAAACTAGTTGACACACCCGTGTAAAACTGTCCTATCCCCAGATTTCAATCTATTTTCCTACCCTAATAGATTTAGCATCTTTACCGTGAAAGCATAACAGACAAACAGACAGATTAGTGTTACTTTCAGAGTTATAATATTATAGTAAGGAATATAATAATATCAGTAAGTAAATAGTAAGATATTCCTCACTAATAAATAAAAAAACAGACTGTCTGGATAGACACATAAAACTAACCCACCCAGATGTCTTTCCCCAGGTTATCAACCTATCTCTATACCAAAATTCATCAAATCAGCTTTCTCATGTGAAAGTAAAGTAACAGACAGACAAACCGAATTATCTATTTTCGCATTTATATTATTAAGGATATAATTAAGCACGGTAGGCGACTTTTAGGTACCTACTTAGGTATTACATGTAGTGTAGGTACCTTACCACCCAAATCCTAAAAGAATTACATATATTGCATGCACCCGAATAAAAACCTTTTCTATCTATCTGCGTATAAAATTTCATCCAAAACGGCTGAGCCGATTTGGATGAAATTTTATACGCAGCGTATAGACAGAGTTATTTTCATATTTATGTGATATTAGTAATGATTTCTAAACATATTAACCGCATTTCTTTAATATTTATTTAATTTTATAATTTAACGTAAGTTTCGTCACTGAAAATTTTAAGTGAATAGATATTCGTTGAGATTTCGATAGTGTGACGATAGCCAGCCGTTTACGCGCTGTCAAAAAAAAATCGTGCTCGCGATTAACGTAATTTTGTATGGGGGATTCGATACCTTTACATTACGATACCGGAGAAAAAAATTCGTGCTCGCAAAATTAATTCCATTTACGCACGATAGAGGCGCTGCTTCAATGTCAGTACAAATGGGTGACGTTTACGTTACGAATACTTTTTCGCAAGTAATTCGTGCTAGGCCCACAGATCTCAATCAATCTTAAATAATTATTTAAAAGGTGCTATAAAGAGGGATAAATCACTCATGCAATGGAATGAATGCTTCTGCCGAAGCTGACAAAGCATTCTCGCAATGTAAAAAATGCTTACAAAATGCGGTGACGGATTGGGCAACGGATACGATAACGTATCCGTTGCCCAACACGACGCTCGCACTAATGACTGACGCGTCAAATTCCTGCGTAGGGGCAGTGTTACAACAATTTGTTAACAATAAATGGATACCTATCGGCTATTTTTCTAGAGCAATGAGTAATACTGAACAAAAATACTCAGCTTACGATAGAGAATTATTGGCAATCTACTTAGCTATAAAATACTTTCAGAACCTTGTTGAAGGGAGAAAATTAGTGATTTTTACTGATCACAAGCCCCTAACCTTCGCATTTACAAAAAGTAACAACGGTAAAGAGCTACCTAGGCGGATACGTCAGCTAGCATATATTAGCGAATTCTCAACAGATATAAAACACATAAAAGGTTCCGAGAACCCCGTAGCTGACGCGTTATCACGAGTAGAAACAATTTACTATCCGGAAATAATCGATTACATAGGATTAGCTGAGGCGCAATTAGGTGACAGTTATATAAAAAAGCTACCCGACAATACTAGCATCAAAATAAGAAAAATTGATGTACCACAAACTAGCGGAAAATCAATTTTTTGCGAAATATCAACTGGTAATGCGAGGCCTTAT
This sequence comes from Pyrrhia umbra, assembly GCA_963891755.1. Lineage (NCBI taxonomy): Eukaryota > Metazoa > Arthropoda > Insecta > Lepidoptera > Noctuidae > Pyrrhia > Pyrrhia umbra. The sequence continues at coordinate 11,663,270 of OY982917.1, forward strand.
CTCCCTGAAAGTTTTAGACGAAAGACATTTGAATCAATACACAACTTAAGTCACCCCGGCATTCGCGCCACACGAAAATTAATACAAAGTAAATTATTTTGGCCTAACATGAATCGGGATATAGGACAATGGGCTAAGACATGCTTACAATGCCAACGCAGCAAAGTCATTCGTCATACAAATTCAGAATTAGAAATTTTTTCAGATTGTAATCGATTCGAACATATTCATGTTGACATAGTGGGCCCATTAACCATAACGGAGGACGAGTTTAGATATTTATTAACAATTATCGACAGACGGACACGATGGCCGGAAGCATTTCCTATTAAGGACATTACTGCGGAAACCGTAGCCAAGATAATTTATGAAGGGTAGATTGTCCGTTTTGGATGCCCAGTAAAAATAACTTGCGATCAAGGTAGACAGTTCGAAAGTGCCCTATTCATGTCACTACTAAAAATACTAGGAATACATAAATGTAGAACAACCCCATACCATCCACAATCCAATGGCGCAGTGGAAAGGTGGCATAGATCTTTAAAAGTAGCTTTAACCGCTAGGCTAAATGCAAACACATCATCTTGGGTGACCGAGTTACCGACAGTCATGTTAGGCCTTAGATCAGCAATACGCACGGACAATGGTATAAGCGCAGCGGAAATGGTGTATGATCAAACTGTACGCTTAACAGCGGATTTTTATGTAAGCGATAACGAATGTAAATACAACTCTGATTATGAGTGTGTCAACAAAATTCGTCAAACGATTAAAAATTTAAAGCCAGTTACGACACGATATGATAGTACTAAAAATTTGTTTGTGCACCCAGACCTGTCATCGGCAGAGTTTTTTTTTATTAGACATGATGCATTGAAGAAATCACTGCAACCTAAATATGACGGTCCTTTTAGAGTAATTAAACGAAACAAGAAAGTATTTACAGTACAGTCAAACAACGGGCAAGTTAACATTTCAATAGATAGACTAAACCCAGCTTATATGATAAATCAAGAAGTACTAAAAAGTAGTAGCGAGAATAAAGAAAACTGACCGAACTAAAAAGTAGAAAATATTTTTTAAATAATTCAATTCAGAGTAAAAAGCGTGGGGTGCATTTTCCTATATTTTCATGACTCTCCTCTCATAAATGGTTAGGACACACGGACAATGGTTAGGACCACGCTTTTTACTCTGAATTGAATTATTTAAAAAATATTTTCTACTTTTTAGTTCGGTCAGCAATAAAAGCGTGTTTTTTTAGTTTTTTAATATGTCATGTTGATTTGCAAAAGGGATGACATGGCATCTTCTTGGTATGTCTACACAATACCTTATGCAAGCATTTTGTATGCGCTGGATTAATTTGTTTGTTCTTGCTAGCAAGCATGGTCCATAAACAGTGTCGCAGTAATTTAACCTTGACAGTACCAGGCTATCCACAAGCTGTTTGCGCAGAGCTACACTCAAGTGTTTCTTGAATGTGTATAACGTCTTGAGTCTATAAAAACAGTTCCTCATACAATGTACTATGTGCTTCTCAAAGTGTAGCCCTGGATCCATAGTGAGACCCAAATTGGTCGCTGTGTTCACTCTTTCTATGTTATCCCCTTTAATTACTATGACTGGCCCAGCTGACAGCATGGCACTGATTGATCTCTTACTACCCAGAATCATGTATTTGGACTTCACTGGATTCAGTAATAGGGAATTAAGTTCCGCCCAAATGGCTACATTTTGCAAGTCTTCATTTATTTTTTGTGTATAATTGAATGTCGTCTGCATACATATGATACTTGCAGTGTTTGAAAGACTCCACAATATCTGCACTGTACAGAATGAAAAGAAGTGGCCCCAAAATTGATCCCTGAGGAACTCCGCGTGATACAGGGAGCGGGAGAGATGACAAGACTGTTCCGTCCTCCTTACGGATTTCAACATATTGGGACCTATTACACGCTGCGTCTTAACTAGCCCCATAAAAAAAAAAGAACTATTGCGCTTGACTAGTAGTAATATTAACTTAAAATACAATAAATGAGTATCCTATAAAGTCAACTACAAAGTTAAGTCCTAATTTACCACACAAATATACTTAACAAACTTAATAATACCATATAATTATAATTTATAAAGAAAAGTTGATAGCCTCAACTATTTTTTATTTCTATTTTTCGTTTCTTATTAATCATAATTAAGTTTTAAAACAAAAATTACATTTATTTATCTTAGTAAATACCTAAATACTCCTCCTAGTAAATTATCATTTGTCATTAGTGATAATTTATACCCTTTTTGTACCTCTAGTTCTAAAAATCTCCTAATAAGTAATTAAGGTAGATACCTAATATCTATATCTAAACTTTCTCCTCTATTCTTTCCACACTCTTAGCTGTCTCTTCTCACATTCCAGGGTGCCTCTGGGGTTAGCCTTTCATGATGTTGACCTGTAGAGCTGCATCCTTGGAGGACAAGTTGAGGGCTACGTTGAAAGAGTTAGAGTCAAGCAAATATCTCTGCAATCAGCTGCTACAGGAAAGGGATGACAGTGAAATTGAAGTTAAGCTTATTGTTGACAAGAACACTGAACTTAAGAACCAATTGGCTGAATTACACATTCTACACATGGACATACTTGACCAACATCAATATCTTCGGCAACTTGTGTCAAATTTTCAACATTGCAGTGACACACATGAACTGGCTTTAAGACGGATCTCCAAGCTTGAACTAGAATTAAGTACGGCCCACAACACAATCACACATCTAGAATCTGTCAAATCCTTCGAACAGTCTGCGAACACCTGCAGTCTTTACAATGAATTAGTTGGTAGTGTGTCTGGACCCTTGTGTGATGAGCCAGTGGTTACAATAGACTTGACCAATGACACATTAATTAAAAATAAATCATTTACTACCCACAACAAAATAAAAAAATATTTAAAACTTAATAGATTAACTAGAAAAATTAAGAAAACTTTAAAAAAACAAAATGTCAACAAGTTTAATAATATCCTTAGCAGAAAAAACATAACTTTATTAAAAGATTTAAATAATTGTAAAAACAAATTAGATACTTTTAGGACTATGTATGATAGTGACGTACAACACTTACAGCAGGAGCTTCTTATTAAAGAAAATTCTCTTAGGGAAATATTCAACAGATATGAAGCTACTCAACAAGACCTGAGTGAGCGTATGCAGGAGGCCTGTGAACTGGCAGACCTAGTGAGGTACAATGCAGAGAGGTATGAGTCCCTGACAAATAACCTCTCTTGTAACTGTGCTTGCCTTCCAACACCTGAGCCCCAGTGTGTCACACCCTTTTTTTTTTTTTTTTTTACGGGGAAATCCTCATGGACGAACCCGGCCCAATGGAGCGGCCGGGAACAGTGCCGGACTCTTACCGGCTAAAACCACCACGGTGTTCCTTACTTGTACCCAAGTGCCGGGGGTACGGGTATCGCTCGCGAATTCTTCCGCGCCCCCGGCAGGTATTGGCCCGCCAGGTGGAAAGGCGGGCCCCGTCACCCAGCGGCCGCAGGAATCCTCCGACTGTGAGGCGCACGCGGAACACTACGCCGCCGCCTCGAGGCCTGTGTCTGGTCGGGCGACAGATGCCCGGAGAGAATTCCGGCCCCTGTTCGCCCGCAGGCCGCGTCCTACGGTGGCCGGAGATCGTCGGCCACCCTGCGACGCCCCGTTCGTCTGCTACGGGCCGGGAGAGAGGTGACAGCCTCTCTCTCCCTTTCCGCCGCCTCCTTTGCAGACATGACGTCCTCGCAAAAGGAGGCGACGGCAGCCCACCCGCTCTCGCTCCCGACCATAGTTGTCACGATGGCCGGAAGCGAGAGATGGCCCGCAGCAAAGACTGCCGCGACCAAGTCACGGCGCACCGCCCAAGCTGGGCACTCCTCCAAAGTGTGCCGCGCCGTAAGTGTGTCACACCCTCACCCGAGCCCCAGTATGTCACCCCCACACCTGTGGTGACTCAAACTATTAATACCTCAGACTCTGTTACAAGTGGGAGTGTTACTTATTTATTTTCAGACAAATTTGGTCAAGGATTTGGTAGTGTATTTAATCAGTGTTTGCTACATTATGTGATAAATCATTGTTTACCCGGTGCCAGTTTTAGCCAATTAATTAAAAGTATCAAATCAACTCAGCTTATCCCGAATTCAACTGTTATATTACTTTATGGGAATAGCTAAGTAACAAAGAAGAATATTATAGAATCTGTAAATTTAATGTTACATCTGAATGAAATTAACAGAAGTAAATTTATTATAAGTGCCTTTCCATACTCTTATAGTTTGTCTGAAAAACAAAATAGGCACATATATAACTTAAACATACTCCTTTTTGTACCGACCAAATGACCATAGATTATAGTGGTGTGATAATTATTAAGTATATACGACAGCTGTCATTGATCGAATAAACATTGGTTCTCCTTATAGTTTCTGTTTTAAAATCTCAAAGCTATTTTATTATCCTTATAGTGGTTAAATAAGTGTTATTGGACCATATACTATAAGCACAAATGTTATCTCATGTGAACTTTTACAAGTGAGCAAGTTTGAATGATACAATAAAGACATACAAAGTGTGTGCTACAAAAGTAAATATTATATCAATATGATCCGTGCAAATTAATTAACTCTCAGTATCGGAACGTGCATTGGTCAACAGTAACAAAAGTGTAGAAATCTGCTGTGAAGTGATCAGTAACGAATAATTAGCAATTAAAGGCAATTGCGTAAATTTTATTAATTTATTATGCTAATGTGAAGGTGGATTGAATTACTTTTGCTCGAGCTTGCAACGCTGATATCACTTATTGCAACTCGTGGCATGATATCTTCTATTTAACTTCGTACACTTAACTTAAGGTAGCGTCTGTATTTACGCATATGACTGGCGTGCAAGGTGTATCAAGTTCGCGTCCCACATTGCGCAAATCTTTTTGTACGTAATTCCATATAAAGCAAAATAATGCAGAGGACTCCGCCACCTTCCGAACAAGTCATTCCAATAAAGAGCATAGATGGAACATCGGCTACTCAAGTAACAATGCGTAGTAAAAGTAAGCGCCTGAGAAAAAATAGTAGCAATAGTTCTAACGACTACTCGCCAATAAATCCAGGCGAAACAGTGCCACATCAATGTATTACCGAAGAACAATTAAGAGAGATTATCCAGACTGAATTACGCGCTATACTAACCACTGACGTGGGGAACATAGTTCAGCAGAGTATACGATCAGAGCTACAAGACATGAGGTCTGAAATGGTAAATATGCAAGACTCTATGAATTTTATTAATGCTCAATACGACAACATGCGCGTTACCTTTGAGAGCAAAATAAAGGAACTAGATCAATTACAAAAAGAAAATGACCGGCTGAAACCATTAATTAGAGATCGAACTCTAAGAATAACGCAAATTGAACAACACGCGCGTGCCTGCAACATCGAAATCTTTTCAGTTCCAGAATACAAGGTAGAAAATCTTAAAGTATTTATAACGCAAATATGTAAAACGGTTTCCTTTCCATTACAAGAAAATGACATTATTATGTGCACTAGAACTGCTAAACTCAATCCGGAAAATACTAGACCTAAATCCATAGTTGTTAAACTCAGTTCTCCTGCATTACGTGACGACATTCTAACTGCCGTAATAAAGTTTAGTAAAATGAACCAGTCTGATAAACTCAATACCAGCCATTTGGGTATTGGTGGGGACAAAAAACCTGTGTATGTATCAGAGCATTTGGCACCGCAAAATAAAGCATTACACCAGGCTACCAGGTCACTTGTCAGAGAAAAGAACTACAAATTCGTCTGGGTGCGTATGGGCGTATTTATGCTAAAAAAGATGAAACCTCTGAGCGTTTTCATATTAGAGATATGGACTCACTTGTGAAATTGCTAAAGTAATTTATTAATTTTTCATTGATCGTAAGATAATTGTAAGATATTCTATAATTCTCAGACTTTCAAATTTTTTATCAAAATACTAGAGGTTTAAACACAAAAATTCATGATGTATATCACAATATTTTAATAAACAAGTACGATATTATTATTTTTACAGAAACTTGGTTAAATGAAAAAATCTCCAGTTCTGAGTTAATTGATGACCGTTATAATATATACAGAAGAGACCGAAAACTGAACGATCTCTGTAAAAAGAAGATTGGAGGTGGAGTTTTGATAGCTATTTTAAAAAAGTATAATTCTTACGAACTAGACAAATATAACAGTTTGTGCGAAGACTTATGGATTAGGGTAGATATAAAAACCAAAAATAATTCACTTAGTCTGTGCTTGTGTGCGGTCTATATTCCATCGCCAGTTAATATAGGTGTTTTGGAGCATTTCGTGGAGAATGCAAATAATGTCATAACTGCAGAAACAAATACCTTGATAGTAGGTGACTTTAATTTGACTAATATCGCACCCCCAGTGCAAAATAGACATAAGTGATTTTACTTCGAATCATCGATTTTATCATATTTGAAAAGTACGTTTGACGATACATATGCTCAATTTTTTTCATATTTTTCTTGTTAAATTTGACGAATTAATAGAAGAAATTAATTTTGAGAATTTTTATTATATCACATTTTTTCTTAAGGATTAGTAGACTATGTGATATAACGCAAAGAATAAATTGAGAAATATGACGTATTACTTAGTATTACGTTTGGAGCTCGTGGCTAAGCAACATCCGCACGGGTCGACCGATCAAAGGTTAAGCTGCGCTTGGCGCGGTCGGTCCGTGGATGGGTGACCATCTATGTCATAACGAGACTCCTCCGTGCCTCGGAAAGCACGTTAAGCTGTTGGTCCCGGCTGTCATTTGTACATCTTTGTCAGTCGTTACGGGTAGTCAGAAGCCAGAAAGTCTGACAACCAGTCTTACCAAGGGGTCCCGTGTTACCCGGTAACTGGGTTGTGGAGGTCAGATAGGCAGTCGCTCCATGTAAAACACTGGTACTCAGCTGCATCCGGTTAAGACTGGAAGCCGACCCCAACATAGTTGGGAAAAGGCTAGGCAGATAACTTAGTATTACGTTTATCGCTAAAATTTAATGTAGAAAATAAATAGTAACTAATATTATGACTTTAATGCGTTTGTTTTTTTTCCATCTCGAGTCTTGTATACACGATTATCTTTTAATTCGTTATATTAACTAGGTAAGGAAATTATCTTAAATGCACTTACTTAACCAAAAAGATAAATTTAAAAAATAATAACAGCAGTATGACTGTTTACTTCTTATGAACTTAAAATAAAATAGAATAAGAACAATTACTGCTTTCTTCGATTAAAATCTTTTCTTTGCGCCGAAACATAAGACTACTATACTTCGGCGCGGCTGTAAAATAAGAACGATTACTTCTTTCTTCCACTAGAATATTTTCATTGCACCGAGACATAAGATTGGATACAGCGGCGCGGGAGTAGATAGCGGGAAGATAAGCGTGAATACATCGATGCGGGGGAGGGGGCGGGTGCGTATCCACGCGCCCAGATCAACCTAGAAGGTTGTCGACTGCTTAACCGGGCTTGCCTGTGAAGTGCCTTAAATGAATTTAGGGCCTCCAGCCAGGGCTTAACTACAAAACTAAGCGACTACACGCTAAGGGCAACCCCTAGTGGGGTACGGGCCTCGGCTTAGGGCGTCAAAGGACAGGCTGGATTAGAATATATATGATTATTATAATCGGGAATTTTAAAGCTCACCAATAGCTCAGCTCGCGGGCCGGCTCGTCGAGCTAGGGTCGGGAGGGCATGGACAAGGTCGTCGCGATGGACCTCGGCGGCGAGGTCGATACGAACGCGGTCTGTGTTTGTATAAAGTGCTAGTGGACCTACTGCTCTCTTAGAAGAGGGTTATAGCGTCATCGGGTATGGTGAGAGTATGCCTCGGGCGGCGAATTTTACTGATCTGGGTGGGTGCGTATCCAGCGGCCGATACGACCAGAGGGTTTGGATGCTTTTTGGCAGCATTAAAATAATGCTTGGCAGCACGTTTCATGAACTGTTGGATGGTGGGCAGTTTGAGATCGAGATGGAAGTTCTTGTTTCGTACGTAGAAAGGGGCCCCTGTGATCTTTCGTAAGAAACGGTTTTGGAGGATCTGCAATCTATGGAGATGGTATGGCTTTGAGTGTGCGAACACAACGGAAGCATATGTCATGAGGGGGCATCGCACACGTGCATCCGCACGTGGTGTAGATGCGCAATTTGCACTTGAGTGACAATTTGCTACGCGCATTTAACATACAGTGGAGGCGACCGAGAGCGAAGGCCGCTCGAGAGCGGGCAGTCTTTATGTGCTCTCCGAAGTTAAGGTGACGATCTAGTATCACACCTAGGTATTTGGCTCGCTCTTTCCAAGGAATCGGCTTATCAAACATGGTGATGGGACTGGGTAGGGGTGGATTTTGGCGCGGTCTCGAGAAGAGAACTGCCTGACTTTTGCCGGGATTTACCTCGATTCTCCATTTCTTAAACCACTTGCCTAGGGCGTTGGCGGCGATTTGGAGATTTCGAGCTATGGCCACTGGGCTGGTGCCAGTGTAATATATGGCCGTGTCGTCGGCGAATAGTGCTAATTGAGCCATTTTGCTCTTTGGGATATCGCTAGTGAATAGCGTAAAGATAAGGGGGGATAGAACAGAGCCTTGCGGAATTCCTGCTTGTATGGGATGGGGCGAGGATAGCGCTCCTTCGATGCGGTAATGAAAGGAGCGGTTCGACAAAAAGTCTCGAACGATGAGCACGAGACGGTCTGGCACGCCGAGTTGATACAGCTTGTATATTAAGCCATTGTGCCAGACTTTGTCGAAAGCTTTCGCTATATCGAAGAATAGTATTCCCGTCATCATGTCCCGTCGTCATTGGAAGCCAGCACTTACTTATATGTTCGACGATGCGGTGGACTTGTTGGATACAGGAATGTTGGGTTCGAAAGCCGAATTGTTCATCGGGAATGAGACTCTTTGCTTCGGCGTAGTCTTTGAGACGCTTATAGATAAGCCTCTCGTAGATTTTACCGAATACATTGAGGAGACTGATGGGGTCGGGAATTGAACCCGGGAGCTTTTACGCTTCGGACACACACCTTAGAGCTTAGCCACTGCGCCACCGAGGTCGTCGCCTGTTGGTAGGTACCTACGTACATAGATTTAAAAATCTGAATATCGTGCCTGCCCAGATTCGAACCTACGTAGCTTCAACCTCTTGGTCGACAAGCGACGATTGTACCACTGGGCTGATGAATGATTCGCTGTCTATTATTATAAAATTAATGTCTGTCCCTAACGTGTAACCTCCTTTTTTATGTCTAATTTGTTACCATACCATAATTTGTACCATAGATGTTATTAAGAACAGGCACCGCGCGCGATGGCACCCTCCTCTTACTATATACCTCCAAAACTAGTAGTAAAAGGAGAGTGCAACCACTCGGGATGCCTAGCCTTAATAATAACGTAATAACAAAATGTGTATTTGTAGAACATTATTGACTTACCTACAAATATTGATATTACATGATAATTTCAAAGTCGTAAACTAGGTATCATTGTCTAATGTATTTATGTACTTACATCTAAAAACCCCAGCCACATCACATTAATCACCTGGTCTTAAACTAAGGATTCTTTGTAGGATTTTGCAAGGAGTAAGTATGTACACTCAGACCCCAAGTCAGTTTAGTAACGTTTGTTTGTCCGACCGGGAATCGAACCCCGGGCCTTTCGTCCTTTAAACAACCACTCTAATAATTGCGGCATCGAGGGCGTCAATCGTATACGTTTAAAACAAATAATGACGACAATGTTGTGGGTTTAATGAACTTCCACTTGCATATGCTCAATTGTTACCTATTTCTAACGCGTTGTTCGACGACTTAATTAACCTCTGTGATACGAATGCTATACCTCTACGTTACCAAACAGTCTATAGAAATTTGCTACCAGCAACTGAATCTCAAAATTTGGAAGTATTTGATTCATCTGGAGAGAATAACTTTATTAGTTCCCATATCTTTGATGTCATTATTGTTTTAATTAGACATTTTATTGCATTTTTATATTTATTTGTATTTAAAATTTTGATTAATAATAATTCAAAGCAAAAGGTACTGGGAAAGTGTCATAGGCCTTAATTTTGTTAATACATTATGCATGTCATGTTATCTTAGATTTGTATTGAGAAAATAATAATATTTTGTCATATATCCCTTCATTACCAAACATTCTAGGATAGGAATTCGTAGAACGAATATAACGTAGAAGAAAATAAGATTTTTTTTGATCTCATTATTGCTTAAAGAAGACATTTTATTTGTATTTTTTATTCGTTGATTATTTTTTAACAAAAGGTACTGGAAATGTGTAAAGTACCTTGATTTGTTAATAAATTTTGCTTGTTATCTTAGATTTTTATTTAGAGAACATACTATTTTGTTGTACGGAGCCGAGAAAAAACTTATTTCGTTAATTGCTACAAATTATCTACTGATTATTTAAGAATTTATAAAAAAAATCAATAGTGGTAGTAATCTTCACCGAAACTCCACATTTCTGAATTATTATTGTGCAATTGTATTGTTTATAGTACGAACTTTAATTGTAACCAAAACTACAATTAGTATTTTGCCTAAAATAAAAAATAGTGAATATAAAAAATGCATTTCCTTTTTTCCCTATAGTCACAAATAATAACCCTAAGTAATATGTGTTAATATGCAGCTAACTTTTCTATAACATATAATGGAATAAGCAATTATTATTGTTTACTTAAGTTATCCTAACAAGCCCTTAAATTGAAAAAAACCGGCCAAGTGCGAGGCGGACTCGCGCACCGAGGGTTCCGAGCATTGGAAAGAAAAAATACGCAATAATCTTGTTTTTTTCCGACCGCATCATTAAATTTGTTTATAGAGGAAAATTGCTGATTACTTAAAAACTACCTACTAGATCTCGTTCAAACCAATTTTCAATGGAAGTTTTCATGATAATCTACATCATATATTTTTTTTAGTTTTATCATTCTCTTATTTTAGAAGTTACAGGGGGGGGACACACATTTTACCCCTTTGGAAGTGCCTCTCGCGCAAACTATCCAGTTTAGAAAAAAATGATATTAGAAACCTCAATATCATACCCCACACGTATGGGTTCGATGAAAAAAAAATTTTTGAGTTTCAGTTCTAAGTATGGGGACCCCCAAAATTTATTGCTTTTTTTCTATTTTTGTGTCAAAATCTTAAAGCGGTTCACAAAATACATCTACTTACCAAATTTCATCAGTATAGTTCTTATAGTTTCGGAAAAAAATGGCTGTGACATACGGACGGACAGACAGACAGACAGACAGACATGACGAATCTATAAGGGTTCCGTTTTTGCCATTTGGCTACGGAACCCTAAAAAGGCGTAAGTATTGCTTATACATTTCAAACTGTGGGGGTATTCTGTTGCTGCTGCTCTTCAATGAGGGACACATGATGGGTAATATAATATTTATTGACTGGTACTAGATTACATATTGTCTATAAACTAATTTCGACCTAACTGATTGGGTGCGGGGAGACGACTGCTGCGCCGCGCTAATACCACCGCGCGCCTGTATGCTAAACTCATGCGTCAGCAGTACGTCTCAGTTTACAATGAATTGTGTCCCTACATCACTTCCCCCTAAAATTTTAAAAAGAAAATTTTACATTATAAATACTAACACAAAAACAATTACAAAATTATCTGACTCTAGACTCTAGATTACAAGGTATAACAAAGCACGTTATCATAAACAAGTATCATGTTCGTAAGCGCAAGTTCTCACAATGCTAACTTGACAAAATATGATGACTGCGGTCGATACTGAGAACTGTGAAACAAATACACTGAGCTAATACAGATTACAAAGACCATTACATTACAAAGAAACGTATTACAAATTTTATCAACAAATATAACAATCAGGACATGACACGTTAATCACTAAAAACACTTCACTGACATTCTTGCTCTTCGTATGACGCTGGCTGAGCTCGCTGTTCGTACGAAGATGCAGGTCTACAGGAATCCATTTCTTCTGCGTGGAATGTGGCAGGCTGCGATGTCCAACACTGAGCGGTATTCTTCCTCGCTGTCACGTGTGATACGCAAACCTCGCGCGCACTGTACAATAAGAGTGCCACCGGGTGTACCTTGCCATCCATTGCCGTCCGGGTATGCTGCGTCATCGCCGTCTTGGTGCGGAATCTGTCCTCGCCCCCAAGGTGGATACGCCTTACGCCTTCATACGGTATGCACCGACCACCGAAATGCCACCGTTGTATCTCGTCCCGGTAAATCTCCGACGCATTTGTATTCTTCATAGCAGATCTTCCGTAGCCAATGTCCTGTGTTTCCCGTTATTATGAGTCGTATGCAGTTAGGTCTTAAGCCCCTTTGGCTGATGCAAAAAGGGCGAGTCGTCTCCCATGGCTTGCCTGTTCAAGTTACCTCCATAGTGCCTGAAGAGATGTCTCGTGGCTGCCACGCCGCACATGCGCGTACTTCTATGCCACGCTGCCATGCGCGCGTGCGTCCGTGCCACGTTGCCACGTTGTTCATGTGTAGAAATTCCGTGCACCGAAAGTTGCGTGTTCGTTGTTGAGGGTCACCAATGTGGGGGTATTCTATTGCTGCTGCTCTTCAATGAGGGACACATGATGGGTAATATAATATTTATTGACTGGTACCAGATTACATATTGTCTATAAACTAATTTCGACCTAACTGATTGGGTGCGGGGAGACGACTGCTGCGCCGCGCTAATACCACCGCGCGCCTGTATGCTAAACTCATGCGTCAGCAGTACGTCTCAGTTTACAATGAATTGTGTCCCTACAAAACATAATTTTAATAAAGGAAATAACGCAGTAATCTTACTTATACTAGCATAAGTGTTCGTATTAACAAGTTCATTACTGCTTTAATACAACATACTTTTTGAAATACATTTTACTTTTATGGCAAAGTCTGGCATAAATTTTGATACTCAGAATCCTTTATTTTATTACATTCTGAAAAATAGCATAATAATTTATTTTTACAATTCCTAATAAACTATACACATTAGCACTAACTTAAATACAACACGCAGTGCAACATTTTTTCTCCTTTTTTTTTGATATAAGATTAATTCTTCTACGTTTGGAAATAAAGTAAATATGCCCATAAATTCAGTTTTTTCGCCATACTAAAAAAAATGCATTTCCGTCTTACGTCTTTTTTTCCCTGACGGTACGATATACCTACATTGGAAAAAAAAATGAAACAAATTCTTTTATGATAGCAGAAGCCACGAACTGCTCCATTCATTATTTGTTTACAGAGTTTCTGGCGTTAAATGGTCTTGAACAGTTCAATAATGTTATGAACGATAACTCAAAGGTTCTTGATCTCGTTTTAACTAATTTACCCAACATAGATGTGGCTCTGTGCGGTGATCCGTTGTCTAAGGTAGACACACATCACCCTCCTCTAATACTTGTTATAGATGGGCAGGTTGAGGCAACTTTGACATCGGATAGATCATCTTTACTTAACTACCATAAAGCTGATTACTCAGCAATCATAGAAAGTATCAATTCTATTGATTGGACCACGATATTTAACGAGTGTGGAACTATAGATGACATGGTTAATATATTCTGCATTAAAATTAGAAAAATCATATGCATGCATGTTCCGCTCTCTCGGAAAAAAAAATCAGGTAAACGGCCGCCTTGGTTTACTAGGCATCTTACAAGGGAGCTCAGACAAGCATATAAGCTAAGGATTAAAGTAAAAAAATATGACAATGCAATGGACAAAATAACCTTGTCCTTACTAAAAGAGTGATGTCGCAATCTTAACAAAAAGTGTTATAATAACTATATTAAAACAATGGAAGCGAAAATAAAAATAAATTGGAAACATTTTTGGACATACATAAAACACATAGAAGCACTATACCTAACAAAATGATCTTGCACGATGAAGAAGCTCATAATAGTAATGATATATGTCAATTGTACGCCAAACATTTCTCCACAGTGTATAATAATGTGCAGGCGGCAGAAGCTTCGGCTAGCTCGCTATCAGCTCCCCGCCCTGGGACCTGGAGGCGAAAGTACTCGCGTCGCTGTATCGGTGGCGCGAGGAAGAGCGGGCACGGGGCTTCGGACCGGTGCAGCGGCAGATCGCGCTGCGCCGTACGGAGCTCCGCCAGGTCTTGGTGGCGGAATGGCGGGAGAGGCTTCTGCGCCCTACCGCCGGCCTCGCTACCGTCGAGGCGATCCGGCCAGTGCTCGACGCATGGCTCGGGAGAAGGCACGGCTCCCTGTCGTTCCGGGTGACGCAGGTGCTGTCGGGGCATGGGTGCTTCGGCAAGTACCTGTGTCGCATAGGCAGGGAGTCGGACGCTCGGTGCCACCACTGCGTCCATTGCGGGGAGGACACGGCGCAACACACGCTCCAGGAGTGTGTGTCCTGGGAGGAGCAGCGCCGTGCCCTCACCTCTGAAGTAGGAGACGATCTGTCGCTGCCGGCCGTTGTTCGCAGTATGGTCGGCAGGGCAGAGTCGTGGGACGCGGTGGTGTCCTTCTGTGAGGACGTGATGTCGCAGAAAGAAGCTGCGGAGCGGGAAAGGGAGATCTCAACTCTCAACCCCGCCCGCAGCAGGCGCACCGGGCGCCGGAGGAGGGCGGACAACGCCCTCTTCCGCCCCCCATAAACGGGTCCAGGGGCGACGGACTTGGGGAAGTCCCCGCCCCCCATGATAGGACCCGAGCCGGCGGCGCGCGTCTGTGTCCACGCGCGCCCCCGAGGCGATGCACGGGGTAGGACACCTCACTACCCCGTGCAGGAGACGAGGCCCGGCAGGACGGGCCGGCACCAGTGCGGGGCTGCGGACGAATCTGGATTCCCGCGGCCCCGCGCCCACGTGTGCGAGAAGCGACACCGGGGTGGTTTTAGCCGGTAAGAGTCCGGCACTGTTCGTCCATGAGGATTTCCCTCCGAAAAAAAAAAAAACGCTATTAGCGGGAACTTCAAACGTTTTAGGTCGTATATTAATCACTGAAAATGATGTTACACTTAAGCTTAAAACCCTATATACATAAGGGAGCTGGCCCCGATGAAATTCCGCCAGTTTTTTTAGCCAAATGCTCCAAATCGCTTTCCGCCCCCTTAACTATGCTATTCAACATCTCGCTAAAAACAGGTATCCTTCCATCCGCATGGAAAATAGCAAAAATAGTTCCCATATTCAAAAGTGGCAAAACAAATAATGTGCAAAACTACAGACCGATATCCATAATATCAGCCATTCCTAAAGTGTTTGAAGCACTGATATATCCATATCTTTACAATCATGTAAAATGTTTTATTGTTTCTGAACAGCATGGGTTTTTTCAAGGTAGATCAACCAACTGTAACTTAATATCATTTACGGAAAATATAATTGATTATGTTGATAAACGCATTCAAGTTGATGCAGTGTACACCGATTTCAGCAAAGCCTTTGATAAAGTTGACCACAAACTATTAGTCTGGAAACTGGCTGATTTCGGTGTTTATGGCTCATTTTTGCAGTGGTTCAAATCATACCTTAACAACCGCGGTTCTTACGTGGTTCTCAATGGTGCGAAGTCAGAGGAATTTAATTCAACATCTGGGGTACCACAAGGTTCACATTTGGGTCCATTTCTATTAAATATATTCATAAATTCAATTGCTCAGAGCTTCCATCATGCCAGATGCTTTTTATTTGCAGATGATCTAAAGTTAATGTTACCTATAAAATCTATAGAAGATTCAATTTTATTGTAAGAAGACCTGGACAGACTGGTTACATGGTGTACGGAAAACAATATGAGTTTAAATTTGGCCAAGTGTTTACATATTAAATTTACGCGAAATAAAAAAGTTATCTGTTCTAGTTATTCAATTTCCGCATTCAGACTCGAAGAGGTTTCATGTGTACGCGATCTAGGTATTTTAATAGATAGCAGGCTAACATTCAATAACCATATTAACCACATTGTAATAAATGCAAACATAATGTTGGGTTTTGTTTTAAGGACGGCAAAACTTTAAGTGCCCTAAAACTAAAATGTTGTTATACATTCGTTGGTTCGCAGTAATTTGGAATACTGTTCGCAAGTTTGGTCACCACAATATGAAGTTCATAGTAAGCGAATTGAGCGAATTCAGAGAAGATTTCTGTACCATCTTGCATATCGGGATTATAGAGTTAAGGAATTAAAATCATATAAAGACCGCACCCGGCATTATAAGCTGCTCAGCCTAACCAATCGCAGAAAGATATTGGATCTAAGTTATTTGTTTAAATTGATGACATCCAAAATAAATACAGATCTTTCCTGATCCAGAGTACATCTAAAAGTACCCAGTAGGTTGCCTCGTTCGCAAACCTACAGGTTATTCAGCGAATCGTTGCATAAGACCAGGCTAGGCAGCAACGCTCCCATTGCAAGAGCTACCAAGTTGTACAATTCCTTGTTTCGAGTGGCAGACTTGGATATAAACTTTGACACATTCAAGAATTTCAAAATCAAACTAAATAAATATTTCAGTACAGCTGACCTTTGATTATTGATATATCGCATGAAGTTATCGTAGGTCCTGTATATATTATACAACAATTCGTCAAATCTTTTTTTTTTAATATATATTTTAACCTTAATTGTAATTTTAAAACTTATTCGCTTAATGTTATTTAATTTAATATTTTTATTACTACTTTCTTTTTAATCTCGATTTATTTCCACATTTTAACAATTTTAAAACAGAATAAAATATGAGTAATTTTAATTTTATTTTTAAGTGTATACTCGATGCTATGTGTAAGCTGTGGTTGCCTATAATAGAGTGTGCATTTCTGTAAATTATTTTAATGTATTTAAGTCAGTTTGTCAGTTTTTTTTTAGTTGTGTGCCATCCTGAATGTATCTTCGTTGGCAATCCTTAAATAAATAAATAAAATAAATAAATTTGTCGTCATAATGACATAATTTTGTTTTTTAACATTAATCAATTTATAAGTAATTTTAAATTGACAAAATATTCTATGTATTTATCACCTAGCTGTAGGAGACAAATTGCTAATCTTTTAGCATAAAATTTACAAATTGACACAGGTACCTGTTCACGACGTAATTATTTGTAAAACTTCCGGCGTACTCGATAGATGGCGTTGTCGTCGAATTAGAAGTCGCTATGGTTTCGTTACCGCAATAAGGTTAAGTGAATGTTTTTTTTTATATATTAAATACGAGCTATCGCGTCAGATCAGTACACAGTGGTTTTATTTATAATCCTCGCTAGTGTACCTTCAGGTCAAACTCCCTCAAATACCATCAGGTATTTAACATTTGGTCCAGCGAGCCGGATCGATTGGACAGTTTTTGATACAAGTGGAGCCTCCGTGGGCCCGCTCTCGTGTACTTGCAGTGGATCGCTGCAGAAAGGTACACGGTCCTCCGCACTAGCGGCGACAGCTTCGCCCAGTATTGGCGCTGAGCTGTGTCAGCTGCGGCGGACTAGTTCAAGAAGTGGCCACAGAGGGCGCCACTCTCAGATCAACACAACACTACACTGGAAGTCAGCAAGGTGACGCAGGCGCAGCCATCAACGACGTCACAGGTGACATCACACGCAGTTCAAATAGCTGCCACAGAGGTCGCCACTTGCAGGGTGATAAAGGTGTTTGTGTGAAGTGCAATATTGTGAGTACTTTTTATTTAATTATCTTGTCTACGAATTGGACAAACAAATCGAGTCGAACGATTTTGAACTCTATTCCAACGAAAGTTTAAACTTGAAAAAATTGTGAAGAAGATTCGACTTAGAAAAATTAGCATATATGATCTTGAACTTTAAAAATATTAACAACATTTCTAAACTTAGAAAACTTTATAAATTTTTGTGCATGTTAGAATAAGGACTTAGAATAGTTTATAGAAAACGGGGGAACGGGGAACCTATGCCCGATTTCCACCAGATTTGTGTTTCCAAAACACTTGTAAAATTTTACGTAGTGATTAATAACTTGTATTATTTTTAATTTTTTTGTTTGATGAAATTTACAACTTAGATTTAGTCAGCTGTTATGAACTGTTTGGTTTTGCAACACTTAGAAAATTTGCATTTTTTATTTTTTTTGAAAAGGTTATTATTTATTTGTATACTTATATTGATTTTATCAACTTATTTAGAGTGTTTATAAAATTTTGATCAATTCAAACACATCCTATTTATTTATTAAGTAAGTCAATCAATTATAAAAAATGGAAGGATTAATTAACATTTTAAAAGATCAACAGAATGTTATCGCAAAGGGATTGACTAATTTTAAGAAATGTGGTAAAGACAGATTAACACTAGAATACATAGAAACAAGACAAGAATTATTAGAGAGGGATTGGGCATTATTTAAAGAAAATAACACTAAATTATATGAACGTTATAAAGCAGAAGATATAGTACAAAAAGTGGTTGATATCTATGATGCGACAGAGGACACTTATGTTATTTACAAAAGTTTAATGAAAACAGCTCTTAATAAAATTCGGTCAGCTAAAGATTCTATACATCAAACCGGTAATGCTTCAACTAGTTCAAATAAATCAAGTGGTTCTTTTGTTAAGTTGCCTAAAATATCTATTCCAACATTTTCAGGAAAATATGATGAATGGACAACTGTTCAACCACACACCATTAGCTTATAAGCTCATATAAAATTTGTTTGTAATTTGGTCACTAGATGGCGTTGTGCATTTTTTAACGATTTCTACATCGCGGTGTCGAGATTTTCGCACATTGCTAGTAGTCTCTGTAACGTTCGATATGCGAGGTGGGGTTATTAAAGCCCTCCGGGACGGACAAGACCCGGAGACAGCGATCCTCGACGGTCTGACAGCTGTACTTTCTTTGTACAATGGCTAGGCCGTTGAGGATCCTTCATTGGAATGCCCGCGGCCTCGCATCGAAGGCCGCCCTCCTCCGCCCCCTCTTGAAGGATCAAGACATAGACGTGGCGCTGATAAGCGAGACTCACCTGGGACCTGCAGATCGGACAAGGTTCCCGGGGTATCTCGTTTATAGGAAGGATGAGAAGTCGGCGCTCAATCAACAGTACCGCGGTCTGGCAGTACTAGTGAAGAGAAGAGTCGTCCATCAGGAGATCCCCACACCATCGCTCGGCTCGTTTTACGCGCTGGGTGTACAGGTGCACATGGCCGGCGATGACGTCGACCTCTACGCATGTTACAAGCCGCCCGCGGCCCGACTCGACCACTCGGAGCTGCGGGCCCTCTTGCCGCCGCTATCGCCGCGCCCGACGCTCATCGCCGGCGATATGAATAGCAAGCACCCAGCGTGGAACGCCGCAAATACGAACGCCGAGGGAAGACGGCTCTTCGCGGACGCGGAGGCCCACGGGTACACGGTGTCCGGCCCAGAGACACCTACCCACTACCCGGACAACAACACACACATCCCGGACGTGCTGGACATCGTGATCCACAGTGGGCTACACTGCCAGATCGCCCAGCAGGTGATCGACGACGAGTTGCAGTCCGATCATCAACCTGTACTCGTCGTCCTATCGGGAGCGCCGACCAGACTGCAGCCAGCAGCGCCACGTCGAATTACGGACTGGACAAAATTTAAGGAAAAACTGGAGATCACAACGCCCACCCGGCCTATCGTTACCTCCGCGGACGTAGACGGATTGGCGGAAGAGATCACCGTTTGCATCCAGCTCGCCTTTGAAGAGGCGACAGCAACAGTGACGCAGCCGCAGGGGTCGCTCTCGCACTCACCCCTGCCTTCCCACCTTAAGAAGCTGATCGCCGACAAGAGGCGGCTACGCAAACGGTGGCAAACAACAAGATGCCCGACACTAAAGTCGGAACTAAATCGTCTCGCGGAGAAGATAAAGGCCGGCCTCCGGGCCCACAGCAGCGAGAGCTGGGAGGCCAAAATCGATGCTGCCGACGGCGACTGGCCGTCTATATACAGACTGTGCCGGCAGCTATCGAACGCCCCAGCTCCAGTGCGCCCGCTGCGGGACAGCGGCGGGGCGTTAAGATACTCCGCGTCAGACCGCGCGGAGATCTTTGCCGATCATCTGGAGCGTCAATTTCGCCCTAACCCAACCGACGACTACGAGCATGTCGCAGCGGTTGAGAAACACCTTGGGGACTACTTCGCCACGCCGATAGCCTCCGAGGAAGAGCCGATCTTCTTCGCGCCCAACGCAGTCCGACGCGCCATCCTACGCACGAAGCCGAGAAAGGCCCCTGGGGCGGACGGTATCACCAACACAGCGCTGCGCCACCTGCCGTACCGTACGGTAGCGGCACTGGCGCGCCTGTACACGGGGATACTGCGCACGGGGGCCTTCCCGAGTGTGTGGAAGGAGGGGCGCGTCATCATGCTGCCCAAGGCGCAGAAGAACGTGCTGAAGCCGGAGAGCTATCGGCCGATCACGCTACTGCCCACTATCTCCAAGGTGTTCGAACAGCTCCTGCTGCGACACCTCACCCCACACCTGACGCCGCGCCCTGAACAATTCGGGTTTAGGGCGGAACACAGCACGACGCTCCAGTTGTCGAGGGTACTGCACCTTCTCGCCAACACGGCGAACAGGAAGGAGTACGCGGTGGCAGTATTCCTCGACATGGAGAAGGCATTCGACCGGGTCTGGCACCCCGGTCTCCTATACAAGATGTCCACGTCGGACACGCCCCGCCGCATTATTAAAGTGATCTCCAGTTTCCTTACAGGTAGGACATTCAAGGTGGTGGTCGAAGGAACGCTGTCGAGCGCCCGCCCGGTGAACGCGGGAGTGCCCCAGGGCAGCTGCCTCTCGCCCGTCTGCTACTCACGTTACACTGATGACATCCCCACGACAGAGGATACGACGCTCGCGCTGTACGCCGACGACGCCGCGTACATCACCACCTCGATGAACGCGAGGTACGCGGCCGTCAAGATGCAGCGCGCCCTCGATCTGCTTCCCGAGTGGCTGTCGAAGTGGCGGCTCTCAGTTAACGTGGGTAAGACGCAGGCGATTATCACCGGGAGGGCCCCCCTCCCACCACCGCTGACACTACAAGGAGTCGATGTCGCGTGGTCCCCCCGGGTGCAGTACCTGGGAGTGACCATCGACCGGCTCCTCACCATGGGACCACACGTCCGCCGGACCGCCGCGAAGGGTAGGGTAGCCCGCGCCCTGCTCAAACCAGTGCTCTCGTCCCGACTCCCGCTGCGCGTCAAGCTGGGTGTGTACAAATCGTACATTCGCCCGCTCCTGACGTACGCCGCCCCAGCTTGGTTCGCCCTCACTAGCGAGGCCAACCGCAAGCTGCTCCGGGCGCAGCAGAGCATCTCGCTGCGCCTCGCCGTGAAAGCCCCCCGCTACGTGAGGAACGATGTCATCCAGCGGGATCTCAAGTTCGAGAGCCTGGACGAGTTCGTGCGGCGGCTCAGCAAGGGCATGTTCGCGCGTGCGGACGCATCTGCTTGGCTTCACGTCAAGCACTTAGCGCCTCTGCACGCGCGCCCGCCCGACGCTAAAGCCCTGCCTCGCGATCTCCTGGCGGACGACGACGGGTCCCATGCGCAACCACCGGATTGACTGACGCCCGGACTAGCCGTTTTCACCTACACGCGGCTAGCCCAAACAACAAGACTCCACACTCACTAAATACACCCGGGGCGCAACGTGTGCTAAGTTAATATAGGCACGGCGCGCCCTGTGAACATACAAACACGACTCCACAAACACATGACTCACGCGTTGTAGTGCGCGCGGGCGTGCACTTTTTTATTTATCTATATGTTACATCTACCTTTTACAAAATTGAAAAATATTTTCAATTTTTCATTCATCATTTTTTCTATAAATTCGATTTTAAAGAATTTAAAAATCAACAAATTATAACAACATTTGTTCGTAAATTAAGTTCTCACTGATTAGCATAAGTTAAACTAATTACACGTATTGGATTCGCAATTATCAGCTGTTAATTGAACCATCTAAATTTCTATTTTCACAAACTTTCCATTGTCCTTCAACACGTTTTAAATGCACTATATTCCTGCGTAACTGTTTCCCGTTGTCGTCATTTTCCAGTTCCACATCATTCAGTTCTTGTTGATTACAGTATGCGGTGCATCGTTGAATGTAGTAGAAAGCTTATTCTCTCTTATATTTATTCGTATACTTTTTCTCCAATTCCAATTGTAGATTCAGTTGCATGTCTTTTCCTGTCCGCGTACTCCTTGCCCTTCGCCTTCATTTCCATATCCCGATCCTTGGTTTCTAAATCTACATCTGCAAACTCAACGTCTACAATAGATGGTGGCTTATCTCTGAATTGACGCCGGGACTCCTAACTGTGAAAATAGTTCTTTAAGTGTGTTAATGGTGTATGAAGAATCTATAGATTTGGTAATTTTTACTTCTTTATAACGACTAAAATAATCTATGATCACAAAAAGATAATGACCACTCGGCAATGGTCCGAGGAAATCAATGGCAACATCAATCCAAGGTTGAACCGGTAATTGCCGTCTTTTCATAGGATTGGGAGGATTTGGGGCAGATACCAGAGTGCAACCTTTACATGATCTTACGTAACGCTCTGCTTCCATATCAATTTTGGGCCGCCATACTTTTGCACGTAGTCGCGTTTTCATAGCCACAATACCAGGGTGGCCTTCATGAGCGGCTGCAAGTACTTTTG
Organism: Pyrrhia umbra; assembly: GCA_963891755.1. NCBI lineage: Eukaryota > Metazoa > Arthropoda > Insecta > Lepidoptera > Noctuidae > Pyrrhia > Pyrrhia umbra. The sequence continues at coordinate 11,686,104 of OY982917.1, forward strand.
GCCTTAAAATGGAAGGAATAACAATTTTGCTTCCCCTTAAAAGTAATTTATCTTGGAAACATAGTTCATGTTCGAAGATCCTGTAATTGTTGACACTTGAATCCCAATTATCACGGTAAATCCCATTTCTAACTAATTCTAATTCTCGGTCTTTCTCGCAAGCCTGTTTCAGTCCAGATAAAGATATCGCCACAGGGCGAGACTGGTCGATTACTAAATTAATATAGTTATCGTCATCAAAAGGCTGAGGTGGTCGAGTACCGGTACTTAACCGTGATAGTGTATCGGCGATGTTTTTCTTACCAGGGGTATACACTATCTTGAAATTATATGACTGTAGGCGTAAAACCCAGCGTTCAATCCGGGCACACGGTTTAAACTTTGCACCGAATATGACCTCCAGAGGTTTATGGTCACTAATTAACTCGAAACTATCCTTCCCAAACAAATACACATCAAAATGTTCTACCGCCCAGACTAACGCCAGAGCTTCTTTCTCAGTCTGGCAATAGCGTTTTTCCCGGTCTGTTAGACTCTTATTGCCAAATGCAATTATTCGGGGTTCACTAGCACTATGTTGCACAAGTACAGCCCCCAGGCCGACTGGACTGGCGTCAGCAAAAACTTGAGTCCTATCTTGTGGATCGTAGTACCCTAAAGATCTAATATGAGACATAGCCCGTTTCAAACAATTAAAAGCTTCCCTTTGGCTAGCACGCCAATGCACGGTGATATTTATGGTTTTTGTTTGTTAGGTTTTTTTGAAAGCATTCAGGAGCGCACGATATGCCAAACATGAGACGTTTATACCTGAATAGACCTTGACTACAAATGAAAGTTGTGATGTGCCTACTATCTTCACTTAATTCAAGTCGATGAAACGAATTTTTTAAATCTAATTTCGAAAATATTTTAGCGTTTCGGAATTTAGGGAGTAGCTGCTCCATTGTAGGTAGGGGATGTTTTTCTCTAATAATAGCCCGGTTGGCTTATCTCATGTCTACACAAATTCGCACATCTCCGTCGCGTTTAAGGACAGGTACTAAAGGAGAAATCCAATCCGATGGGCCATTAACAGGCTCAATAATATCTGTGTCGAGGAGCTCTTGGATTTTTTTTTTATTGATTTTAGCCTCTAGGGGAATAGGGACTCTACGGCAAGGCTGAGAGACCGGTTTGACATTTTTATCGAATGGGATATGAATCTGAACATTTTTAATTTTTTGAGAACGTACCTTCGATGGCATTAACTCCTAACCCTATTTTCAAGACACCTAGTTTAGTTGCGGTATCTTTCCCCAGCAAGTTTCTAGTGCCCCTTTCAACCACATAAAATGTTGCTTTATCAGACGCAGATCCATTGCCAATAGTTATATTGGAATCAAAACATCCAAGGACTGTTAGTGGCGTTTGACTTCCGTAAGCCATAAATTTCTTGTCGGGATTCTTGTTTTGGTTTTCAACCCGGACGCCTTTAGCCTTAAGGATATTCCATGTAACGTCGTTAATTATATTACATTTGCTACCCGAATCTATCAGCATCTCTAATTTCACGTCTCCGAGTAAACATGTGATGGAGTCATCACCGTCAAGATGAAAAATGTAATCTATTTCTTCATGCTTAGATTTGGTTTTAATTTTTTTATTGAGAATACCGGATTGAGTTGGGATATCACTTATACGTTTCGCAGCCCTAGTCCTGCAATATTTACGGAAATGTCCAACAAATCCACACTTCAGACATTTTTTGTTTACAGCCGAACAGTGCTTGCTGTCGCTGGGGTGGTTTCCACCACAACGGGTGCACGGAGCGTGGTTTAACTTCTTCCTCACTAAACTTGATCCTACTTGATTTATTGACAAATCTTTATTGGGGGTGGAAGTATCGAAATTATGAAGTTGTCGATGAACCGTTTCTAGACTATTGGCTACAGAAATAATTTTATCCAGTGTTACGTCATCTCCGAAAGTCAAAATCTTTTTCCGCAATTCGGCAGACTCACATTTTTCAGTGATCTGGTCAATTAGATGTTCGTCAGGCGAGGTGAACTCGCATTTTGAGCATTGACGTCTAAGTCTAACAAGAAACTTTTCAAATTTCTCGCCTACTTCCTGTTTCACTAGCCTAAAGAGGTGACGTTCAAAAACGCGGCTTTGTTTAGGGGAAAAGTATTTATCCAATTTTTCAACAGCAGTAGTGAATACATTATCACTATCAGCTGCTGTTTCTGGTATGTTATAATAAATCTCTTGTAGGGATAGCCCGCCCACATGCAACAGCGTTGCTTTCTTTGCCTCTGGTGTTGTGACATTTGCCGCCGTGAGGTATAGCTCTAAACCCCGCTTCCATTTTTCCCATCGTAGGCCAATTGAAGCTGGCTCACCCTCGCAATCTAATGATTCTAATGGAGGTATTAGCGACATGAACTTGGGATTATCTGTAACCAAGCATATTATTTGCTTTTATAGGTACCGTTCCAATTTATCATTGAACTACCTCTTACTATTATGTAGGTACCGTTCCGATATTTCATCAAACTACCTCTTGATGTTTAAAAAATATTTTCTTTTTTTTTTTTATTACACGCAATTTTTTTTTATTTTTTTTATAACATCATTTAGGTACCGTTTGGTAATCCAAACTACCTCTCGATATTCATCATTAGTCCCAGTTGTTGTCAAAGTTATACTTTATATTTATTCATACAACAAGTTAAAGTATACTTAAATGCAAATAATAATATTTGTGAATTTAAAAATAAACTTAATCTGTATACTGCAACGTAAACTGTCATGAAGGTAGGTGTTAATTAATTTATTCTTATGTTTTCATATTACAAATAATCTTACGGAAAAATAAATTCCTTTCTTTTTTTTGTGTACATTTAATATAATATTTACTGCACCACATTGCATTTTATCAAACCCATAATTAGATGAGACTACAAGCAAAACTCGTTAGCACTCGATCACCGGTTAGCGAGAACAATAGAAGCTGCATTCCTATTGATAAGCGTATGACGAGTAATACATTCTTTTAATTTGATAATAGGTACCTTCAATTTGTTGCTAAAAGATTAAGCCTTATTTGACAACAATTGGGCTTTACTGATGTACTCAATTATATCGTTTTCGAAATTATTCATTTTAGGTACCAACCAATGTTACAGGACCGGTTTTATATTAAAATAAATATTGCAACATTCTCAATAGTTGCAAGATAAGATAAAAATAAGACAAGTTAATTGATACATATTTACATAAAAAGTAGAAGTAGTTTTTTTTGTTGTATTTCCGTTATATTATATAGGTTAATCAAAGATTTAAGAATAAGTACAAACTAACCTATATAGTACGAAAACAGGTCCTGTGTATCGATTTACCTCTTAGTTAATAAGTGGTTTATTTTTACGTACCTCCGTATTTTTAAATCCTGGCAGGGTCGCCACTTGTAACGTTCGATATGCGAGGTACCAATAAATACAAGCTTGTTCAGTACAACCACAGACACTCCTACTCACTCGGCGGCCGGACAGCAAGTGCGCGGCGAGCTGAGCCCGCCGCGCCCCCACCACCGCACGCCTTGCTAGTGTGCGTGTCTATGTATATTTATTATCTATATGTTACAGTCTCAATTATTAGTTATAAGAAAAAACGAAGAATATAGGGTGATCCAGCGTTACCTGACCGGCCTAGAAAAGGAGACCGGCCTATCGTGGTTCGCGTACTCGCTGCCAGCGGAGCAGAGCCTGAAGGTGGCAATACGGGGATTGCCAGCAGACACCAGCCCGACAGACATCGAGGAGGAGCTCCGCGTACTGGGATACGAGCCGGAGTATGTCCGCCATATCCGGGCGCGACAAGGGAGACCCGGCTGCGTGTTCCACGCCGTTATAAAGAAGACGCCCGATGTACGACGCATCTATGACACCGCCGTATTTATGTACATGCGCGGTGTCAAGATTGAGGCGTGGCGAGGGAAACGTGGCCCCGCCCAGTGCCACAGGTGCCAGAAGTTCCGGCACAGTTCCCACCACTGCCACCGCCCGCTTGCCTGCGTGTGATGTGGAGAGGCACACCACGCCAAAGAATGCCCGCGCCCACGTGAAGAGCCGGCCACGTGTGCTAACTGCGGCGGGCAGCACCCGGCGTGTAGCTACAAGTGCCCAGTCTTCCAGAAGGAGGCCCGCAACAGGCGAGCGGGAACAATCGCCATCACGCAGCCCATACGCCGGCCGAATGTGGCCACGGAGAGGCCCCATACCCAGCCGGTATCTGAAGAGGCTAGCGCTGCTGCTTCACTGATGGCGGCGGCGAACGGGCCATCGATACGCGGAGCCGTCACCTCCACAGGGCGGAGGAGGAAGAAGCGCGGCGGGAAGAAGAGGAGCGGGAAGTCTCAACCGGAACCCGCCGTGGCTACCGAGGAGCCTAAACCTGTCAGGATACCAGAGGGCGGATCGATCCCGGAGGCGATAGCGCGCCACCAACGGCCGACCCGCGCAACACGCGCAACTCATACACAAGATGGCGCCACCGTCGAACGACAAGAGGCCGCCGAACGCAAACAACACAGGACGGCCGGCGCCATCAAGATTCTATTAGGTGTGATCAAAGCCCTCCGGGACGGACAGGACCCGGAGACAGCGATCCTCGACGGTCTGACAGCGGTACTCTCCCTGTACAATGGCTAGACCGTTGAGGATTCTACATTGGAATGCCCGCGGCCTCGCAACGAAGGCCGCCCTCCTCCGCCTCCTCCTCAAGGAACAAGACATCGACGTGGCGCTAATAAGCGAGACACACCTGGGACCTGCAGATCGGATAAGGTTCCCGGGATACCTCGCTTATAGGAAGGATAAGAAGTCGGCGCTCAACCAACAGTACCGCGGTCTGGCAGTACTAGTGAAGAGAAGAGTCGTCCATCAGGAGATTCCCCCACCAACGCTCAGTTCGTTTTACGCGCTGGGTGTGCAGGTGCACATGGCCGGCGAGGACGTCGACCTGTACGCGTGCTATAAGCCGCCCGCTGCTCGCCTCGACCACGCTGAGCTGCGGGCCCTCTTGCCGCCGCAATCGCCGCGCCCGACGTTCATCGCCGGCGATATGAATTGCAAGCACCCGGCGTGGAACGCCGCAAATGCGAACACAGAGGGAAGACGGCTCTTCGCGGACGCGGAAGCCCACGGGTACACGGTGTCCGGACCTGAGACACCTACCCATTATCCGGATAACAATCTGCACATCCCGGACGTGCTGGACATCGTGGTCCACAGTGGGCTACACTGCCAGATCGCCCAGCAGGTGATCGACGACGAGCTGCAATCCGATCATCAGCCCGTGCTCGTCGTCCTATCGGGAGCGCCGACCAGACTGCAGCCTACAGCGCCACGTCGCAAAACGAACTGGACGCAGTACAAGGAGAAGCTGGAGATCACAACGCCCACCCGGCCTATCGTTACCTCCGCGGACGTGGACGGATTGGCGGAAGAGATCACCGTTTGCATCCAGCACGCCTTTGAAGAGGCGACAGCAACCGTGATGCAGCCGCAGGGGTCGTTCACACACTCACCCCTGCCTTCCCACCTGAAGAAGCTGATCGCCGACAAGAGGCGTCTGCGCAAACGGTGGCAAGCTACAAGATGTCCGACAATGAAGTCGAACCTAAACCGTCTCGCGGAGAGGATTAAGGCCGGCCTACGGGCCCACAGCAGCGAGAGCTGGGAGGCCCAGATCGATTCTGCCGACGGCGACTGGCCGTCTATACACAGACTGTGCCGGCAGTTATCGAAGGCCCCAGCTCCAGTGCGCCCGCTGCGCGACAGCGGCGGGGCGTTAAGATACTCCGCGACAGACCGCGCGGAGATCTTTGCCGAACACCTGGAGCGTCAATTCCGCCCTAACCCAACCGACGACCACGAACATGTCGCAGCGGTTGAGAAACACCTTGGGGACTACTTCGCCACGCCGATAGCCTCCGAGGAAGACCCAATTTTCTTCTCGCCTTGTGCAGTCCGACGCGCCATCCTACGCACGAAGCCGAGAAAGGCCCCTGGAGCTGACGGTATCATCAACACAGCGCTGCGCCACCTGCCGTACCGCACGGTAGCGGCACTGGCGCGCCTGTACACGGGGATACTGCGCACGGGGGCCTTCTCGAGTGTGTGGAAGGAAGGGCGCGTCATCATGCTGCCCAAGGCCCACAAGAACGTGCTGAAGCCGGAGAGCTATCGGCCGATCACTCTGCTGCCCACAATCTCCAAGGTGTTCGAACAGCTCCTGCTGCGACACCTCACCCCACATGTGACACCGCGCCCAGAGCAGTACGGGTTCAGGGCGGAGCACAGCACGACGCTCCAGCTGTCGAGGGTACTGCACCTTCTCGCCAACACGGTGAACAGGAAGGAGTTCGCGGTGGCAGTATTCCTCGACATGGAAAAGGCATTCGACCGGGTCTGGCACCCCGGTCTCCTCTACAAGCTGTCCGCATCGGACACGCCCCGCCGCATTATTAAAGTGATCTCCAGTTTCCTTACAGGTAGAACTTTCAAGGTGGTGGTCGAAGGAACGCTGTCGAGCGCCCGCCCGGTGAACGCGGGAGTGCCCCAGGGCAGCTGCCTCTCGCCCGTCTGCTACTCACGTTACACTGATGACATCCCCACGACAGAAGACACGACGCTCGCGCTGTACGCCGACGACGCCGCGTACATCACCACCTCGATGAACGCGAGGTACGCGGCCGTCAAGATGCAGCGCGCCCTCGATCTGCTTCCCGAGTGGCTGTCGAAGTGGCGGCTCTCAGTTAGCGTGGGTAAGACGCAGGCGATTATCACCGGGAGGGCCCCCCTCCCATCACCACTGACACTACAGGGAGCCGACGTCTCGTGGTCACCCCGGGTACAGTACCTGGGAGTCACCATCGACCGGTTCCTCAACATGGGATCACACGTCCGCAAGGCCGCCGGGAAAGGTAGGGTAGCCCGCGCCCTGCTCAAACCAGTGCTCTCGTCCCGACTCCCACTACGCGTCAAGCTGGGGGTGTACAAGTCGTACATTCGCCCCTTGCTGACGTACGCCACCCCAGCCTGGTTCGCCCTCACTAGCGAGGCGAATCGCAAGCTGCTCCGGGCGCAGCAGAGCATCGCGCTGCGCCTGGCCGTAAATGCGCCCCGCTATGTGAGGAACGACGTCATACAGCGGGACCTTAAATTCGAGAGCCTGGACGAGTTTGTGCGGCGGCTGAGCAAGGGCATGTTCGCGCGTGCGGACGCATCTGCTTGGCTTCACGTCAAGCACCTGGCGCCTCTGCACGCGCGCCCGCCCAACGCTAAAGCCCTGCCTTGCGACCTCCTTGCGGACGAAGGGTCCCAGCCCAAACCCCCGGACTGACTGACGCCGGGCTAGCCGTTTACACCTACACGCGGCTAGCCCAAACAACGAGACTCCACACACATTAAATACACCCGGGGCGCAACGTGTGCTAAGTTAATATAGGCACGGCGCGCCCTGTGAACATACAAACACGACTCCACAAACACATGACTCACACGTTGTAGTGCGCGCGGGCGTGCACTGCAATCGCATACAACGAGCGGTGAGACACTCAATACAAACCGCTCGTATACACACACATTTTCCGGCCCCACGCTCTGTAACGTGACCGGCTAGACCTGGAAGCGTTATAGACGGGGGCCAACGTCTCCTGTCTGTAGGAGCGCTCAAGCCGACATCTCTGCCGCTGGTCGTCACCCGCTGGGCTTCCTCCGGGCAACCGGAGGTCTCACCTGGCGGTGGCAGACCGCCGAGATGTCGTGAAGATGCGGTCTTGTGCGGCCGCCGCGCGCGCCTACAGATAAACACATAGCAACCATACACACGATAGTGTCGCACAAGGCACTATCGTTACGCCGAGCCTATAAGGCTACACAGCGACCTGTCCGTTGTAGCGGACAGCGGTTGGCTTCCGCGGGAAGGGGGCGTAGCCCCGAGCCCGCCTGCCGCACCCTCTGACGGGGGTGTAGCGATTTCTGCACTGAAAAGAAAAAACTCTGTATTCAAGGTTGTATCGTGAAACGTACTTCGAAGAATAAATCTGATTCGGGTTGAGTGTCGGCTCCAAAGTGTGGTCCGCACGCCCGAATGCAAACTATCATCTGTTTTTGAATTCAGCCCTAGCTCTTTAACCCTCGCAAAGTCGAGGGTTGTTCACAACATTCCATGATCTTTTTATATCATTAGTACACAAAAATGATACTTTGGATAATGTGCAAAAGCTCCACTATTTAAAGGGCCATCTTTCTGGCGAAGCAGAGCAATTAATACGTCATACACCTATAACTGATGCCAATTATATTCAGTGCTGGACTCAGTTACAGAAACGTTATAGCAATAAAAAATATTTAACCAATTGTATTCTTAAGAGGTTATTTGGTCAAAAACGCATGCAGGCTGAATCAGCTACAGCTTTAAAGGAGTTGCTTGACACCACGTGCGATTGCCTTAATGCGTTGAGTAATTTGGAAATAAACGTGAGTACATGGGATGTCATTATAATACACATTGTTACCTTTAAATTAGATAATGAAACGCGTAAACAATGGGAGCTTAGTATTTGCAACAATGACTCCAACAATGACTTACCTACTTTCAAACAATTTAAAACGTTTATAGAAAATCGGTTTCGTGCGTTAGAGTGTTTAGAACCTAAGAGGGCACCAGTTCATCAGAGTAACTACAATAATAATAAAAGTTCATTTGCTCATACTCCAAAGGCAATGTTGGCGACGAGTTCTTCTATAAACTGTGAATTCTGCTCAGAAGGGCACAAACTTTGTTTCTGCAAGAAGTTTTCAAAGCAGACAGTTGAAGATAGACGTGATTTTGTAGCCAAACATAAAATTTGCTTCAACTGTTTAGGCGGCAATCACATTGTTGCTGAATGTAGAAAACCTACTACCTGCAAAGTTTGTCAAAAGCGTCATCATTCGCTGTTGCATTTAGGTCAGGAGTCGGACAAAAGGGACAAACCTTCGACATCATCGGCTATCGACAGTGTTGGTTCACCTAATACTAGTCCGATTGTTTCGTGTCTTTCGACAGGTAATATTCCCAAGCCCAGACAGGTTTTATTAGCCACAGCGCTAATAAAAGCCGAGTCACGCTCTGGTGAATTTCAGACTGTCCGAGCCTTGCTAGACCAGGGTTCGCAGGCATGTTTTGTAACAGAGGCCATAGTTCAATTCCTCAACCTGAAAAAAATCCCGATTCAAGGAAGTATTTCAGGCCTTGGTGGTAATAGTTCAACCATGGCAACGTCCATGGTACATTTGAATATTCAATCGCGGATAGATTCAAATTTTAAGCTTAAAGTGAACGCTTACGTGTTAAGTAAAATTACGTCATACTTACCTGAGAGTAGAGTCGACACTACCTTAGATTGGTTAAGTGTTAGCACACTGCAGCTTGCAGATCCAGAGTTCACCACTCCCAATAAAATAGATGTATTATTGGGCGCTGATGCTTACAGTGGCATTATTAAGGCAGGCATAGTTAAGAGTCCGTCAGGCACTCTGATTGCTCAGAATACTACCTTAGGGTGGGTCCTGTCCGGTGCAGTTAGTAAGGATATATCACAAAGTTCACCTAAAATTAATGTGATGCATGCACAAGTAAATGAAGACGACATATTAAGACAATTTTCGGAAATTGAGGAACAAAATAGTTCAAAGAAATTACTAACACCTGAAGAGAAGAAGTGTGAAGAGTTCTATACTAAAACTACAGTAAGAGATAGCAGTGGAAGGTACGTAGTGAGGTTACCTTTCCGCGATGAAAATCCGTCTTGTAAAGGTGGAGGCTCTCGTGCTATCGCGGAAAAAAGATTTAAGCTATTAGAAAAAAGGCTAGAAAGAAATACAGGTCTAAAGGAAAAGTACAAGCAGGTAATAGAAGAATATTTACAACTAGGACACATGAGGCAGATACACAAAAATGATAAAAATAAGGAAATGGCGGTATACTTACCTCACCATGCTGTTATCCGAGAAGATAAGACTACCACGAAAGTACGTGTTGTCTTCAACGCATCCGAGAAGAACAACAATGGAGTCTCACTCAATGACACGTTGATGGTGGGACCTACATTGCAGTCTGACTTAAGACACACAGTGTTAAGATGGAGACTTTATCCCATAGCACTGGTAGCGGACATCGTCAAGATGTACCGTCAGGTCCGAATTAGGGAAGAAGACACAAAGTTTCAGCGCATATTATGGCGAGACAGTCCTGAAACAGATATCAAGGACTACGAGCTGGTAACGGTTACCTTTGGTACGGCATCAGCACCATACCAAGCAGTAAGAACCCTACATCAAGTCGCCTATGATGAAGGTAAAAATTACAATCTTGCTTCTGATATAGTTCTGAACTGCTTTTACATGGACGACTTGATGACCGATTGTAATAACGTAGAAACAGGCCTGGAAATCTACAAGCAAATGACAGCGTTATTAGGAAAGGGTGGATTCAAGCTTCAAAAATGGAACAGTAACAACCAAGAAATAGTAGACAGGATACAGGAAATAGAAGGTAATACATTGAAAGGACAAATCGATAAAATTAGGACAAAGGACAACATGAATAAGGACAACACAAATAATTACAAAATCATACAGGATATAAATCAAGCAACAGAGTACAATAAACCGAAGGAACCAGAACACAAAGAAAGGGAAGTAGAAATAAAATTAGATAGCACCATCAAAATTCTAGGACTTACCTGGAACCGCAATGCAGACACCTTCCAGTACACGGTGAATCTCCCGCCGCCGACGACCGCACCTGTAACTAAAAGATCCATTATTTCTGTAATAGCACGACTTTTTGATCCATTAGGTTGGTTAGCCCCTAGTGTGATTTTAGCGAAAGTATTTATCCAGAAATTGTGGCTGGCAGGTGTGGGTTGGGATGAGGAGCTAACCAATGAATTAATAAATGAATGGAGATCATATCGTCAGGAATTGTTACTACTTACCAAGGTTAGGATTCCTCGTTGGCTTGGCACCAAGTCGAACAATTATCTGGAACTCCACGGTTTTAGTGACGCCTCTAAAACAGCGTACTCAGCAGCGATTTACTTGCGGAATGTAGAAGCAGATGGCAATGTTCAAGTGTCGTTGCTGGTTGCTAAGACCAGAGTTGCACCAGTAAAGCAGATAAGTATTCCACGGTTAGAGCTCTGCGGAGCAGTCTTGCTGTCACAGATACTGTCTCAAACCTCTGAAGTCTTGAATATCTCACCAGACAAGGTCAAGGCGTGGACAGATTCCACGGTGGTGTTGGCGTGGATAAGTAGCCACCCAAGTAAATGGAAGACGTTTGTGGCAAACAGGACGTCTGAAATCTTGACTTCTATGAAAGCGTCGCAATGGTTTCACGTCCCCACCAAAGACAATCCAGCAGATTGCGCCTCTAGAGGGATACTTCCCAGTGCCCTGTTAGAAAACGATTTATGGTTTTATGGACCATCGTTTCTCAAGTTACAAACTGTCATTTACAATAGACCAAACAATGATGGCAGTACTGATTTAGAACAGTCAGCAAAGGCACATGTAGCAATCATACCAGACTGTTCCTTCTTCGATCAATTTTCCCAGTTACGAAGATTGGTTAGAATTGTTGCATACTGCCGAAGATTTTTAAAAGAGAACAAAATATACAGAAATGGATATTTACAAAAAATAGAATTAGATGTTGCACTTGAATGTTGTATCAGGAAAACACAGAAAGAACTATTTACAACAGAATATAAGGAACTGAAGAATAAAGGCTATATACAAATTAAATCAAGTCCATTAAGATCACTCTGCCCCTACCTAGATGACAAGGACATTATGAGAGTTAGAGGTAGACTAGAGAAATCGAAATTAAGTGAGCAGATGAAACATCCGATAGTCTTGCCTCACTCCAGTCATCTAACTCGTCTAATCATAGGTGACGCACACCATAAAACCCTTCACGGAGGTCCTCAACTCATGATGACTTATTTGAGGACAGCCTACTGGATTATAGGGGTCAGAAACTTGGTCAAACAGCATGTCATCAAGTGTGTGATATGTGCCAGACAAAGAGCCAGTACTAAAACCCAATTCATGGGCTCACTACCAGCGGTTCGTTGCACCCCAGCTCGACCATTTTTGCATAGCGGGGTTGATTATGCTGGCCCCATTAATGTGAGGACAACGAAAGGTCGTGGCCACCGTTCATATAAGGGCTATATATGCCTGTTTGTATGCATGGTCACTCGTGCACTGCATTTAGAAGCAGTGAGTGATATGAGCACTCAAGCCTTTTTAGCCGCGTTTAGGCGTTTTGTCTCGAGACGAGGTCATTGTGCCAAAATGTGGAGTGACAATGGCACCACGTTTGTAGGTGCCTCCAGGGAGTTGCAGCAATTGACAGCTATCCAATCATCCGTAGCCGAACACCTCGAAGCGAATGGTACGGAGTGGCACTTCATTCCTCCTCACAGTCCAAACTTTGGCGGACTTTGGGAGGCAGGGGTGAAGTCCACAAAGTTCCATTTGAGACGAGTGATCGGTGAAGCAACTCTCACATTCGAAGAACTGACGACACTCCTCAGCCAAGTAGAAGCATGCTTGAACTCGCGACCTATGAGCACAATTAAGATTGATGATCCTGGTGAACCGTTGCCACTAACACCTGGACATTTTTTAATTGGAGAACCCTTAGTAAATGTACCTGACAACAAGTACGAAGACTCAAATATTAATAATTTATCACGCTGGCAATTCATTCAACGAATGCTACAGTCGTTTTGGAGACGTTGGTCCCACGAATATTTAGTTACTATGATGAATCGGTACAAATGGTCTTCCCAAGTTGCTGAGCCAAAGGTTGGAGACATTGTGCTGGTCAAGGAAGACGACTTGCCGCCAAGTCGTTGGTTGATGGGTAGGATACTACAAAAACATCCTGGGGATGATAACATTACCCGTGTTGTCACGTTACGCACCAAATCCTCAATAATCAAAAGGCCAACATCCAAAATATGTATTTTACCCGTAGTTGATTAAGAAAATTGCATTGTATTATTTTATTGTTTACATTTTTTACTAGGATTTTTACAACTAATGTACACTTTTAATCTTGTAATCAATTAATGCAATCATTTGTCACTTTTAAACTTTATATCAACTGTAAAAAAAATCAAATTATACACCTATTTTAAGTTTTTCTTTACACTATTTACAGTTTTATACAAAGGATTTTATACAAATATTTTTATACATTTGTTTAAAGTATACATTTTTCCAACTTAGTGAATTCATGTTTAGCTATAAGTTCGTAAATAAAATTCTTGTTAGCCATTCCGAATTGAATGATATAGTTATATGTTAGTTATCGTTATAAGTTATAGTTATAAATATTTGTATGAACCATAGCTTAGTTCAGATTACTTTTTATGTAAACGTTTAGTTCAACTTGCTTTTGCAATGTGCCACTTTAGAAGGACATTCCGTCAGTAACGTCCTTGGTGGGCGGTATGTTCACGACGTAATTATTTGTAAAACTTCCGGCGTGCTCGATAGATGGCGTTGTCGTCGAATTAGAAGTCGCTATGGTTTCGTTACCGCAATAAGGTTAAGTGAATGTTTTTTTTTATATATTAAATACGAGCTATCGCGTCAGATCAGTACACAGTGGTTTTATTTATAATCCTCGCTAGTGTACCTTCAGGTCAAACTCCCTCAAATACCATCAGGTATTTAACAGTACCTGTATTGTATCTAAGGATATTGTTAGTAATAATACCAACATATCTATTTGCAGCAAGGAGGATTGCAGCAAGGATGTTGATACGCCTAGTAGTTTAAACTATTAGGCGCGACAAAGGGTGGGCCGCATGTGTTGAACCTTGTACATCAAAACATGCAAGGCTTGTCTGGCAAAGAACTAGAGTTAAGTTTATTCATGGATAATCATAATGTTCATGTATTATGTTTAACCGAACATTGGTTAAAAGAACATGAAGTATTGTTTATTAATGATAACAATTTTACAGTACAAAGTGCGTTTGTAAGAAAGAATGCAATTCGAGGTGGATCTTTAGTTTTAGTTTCGAATAATATTAAATGTAAACAACGTTCAGATTTAGTTAATCTTTCTATCGAGCGCACTATCGAGTTGTCTTGTATCGAACTTGAGCGCTATATTATTATTTGCGTTTATCGCCTTCCTCAAGGAGATTTTAACAAATTTGAATCAGTTATGGAAGATTCGCTTAACAAAATAAAATCAAGTAACAAAGGTAAAATAATATGTGGAGATTTAACGTAAATATTTTAGAGGTTTCTCCATTAAGTATTAGACTTTTGAACTTATTCAAGTCCTTTAACTTGGTGAATTTGTTTTTCGAGCCAACTAGGATTACGGCCTCTTCTTCTACTTGTCTTGATAATATATTTAGCGATTCTGAGGCCTCAAATAATTCAGTCTTTAACGACCTAACGTCTGATCAGTGTGGACAAAAAGCTAGTTTTCCCATGGTAATTTACAGAAAGCCACTTAAAATAGAATGCAGGCCCTATACGGCGAGTCGTTGTAATAGATTTAAAAACAACATAGTTAAAAAAATTGATCCTTCCATTCTCATGAACAATGATCCTAATGTCATCTATGGATCACTTTTTGATATTGTACAGAAAGAGTTCAATTCTACATTCAAAACCAAAACTTTAAAACTTAAAGGTACCTCAGCTAGCTTCAACCAATGGGCTACTGCGGGTATATATAAAAGTAGAGCGAGACTTTACGAGTTATATGGTATGAAGAAATATAATTTTAACACTTCATTCATAAATTATGTTAGACTGTATTCAAAGTTATTTAAAAAGGTCTGTAATATAGCGAAATCCAAATTTATTAGTGACACAATTAAAAATTCTGATAATAAAGTTGAAACAACTTGGAAGATAACTAACAGTGAAACCGGGAAGTCAGTCAAACATGAAAACAAATTTGAGATCTTAATTGACGACAAACTTGTTAGTAATGTAGCTGACTTAGCTTAAGCTTTTAATTTTTAGAGTTCTTTGCTGACATACCAGTAACTACGACTCGCTCCTTAAGCTCTTCCTCGGCTAACGCTGAAAATCTATTGCATAGTAGTGTGCCTAAATGTAATTCCTTATTTAGTTTTGAGCACATAACACCACTTGATGTGATTAACGTTTTTAATACATTAAAGTTAAAAAATACTGGGGATTATTGGGGCATTTCTATAAAACTTTTAAATAATATAATTGACATTGTTGCGCCCTATCTTGCCATAACATTTAATAAATGTATTTATGTTGGTGTTTTCCCAAATCTCATGAAACAGAGTAAAGTCATACCCTTATTTAAATCAGGGAAAAAGACGGACATTTGTAATTTTAGACCTATATTCATCTTACCTGCTTTTAGTAAAATTTTTGAAAAGCTATATACAGATACTCAAGCAGTTATTAAGATATTTTAATTTTAATTGCCTCCTTCATAGTGAACAATATGGCTTTACAAAAGGTCGTTCAACTACAGATGCTGGTGTTGCTCTTCTAAAACATATTTACAACGCATGGGAAAACTCGCAAAATACGATTGGAGTCTTTTGTGATCTTTCCAAAGCTTTTGATTGCGTTCATCATGATACGCTTTTATGCAAACTGCGCTATTACGGTGTCCAAAACGGAGCACTTAACGTAATAAATGATATTTATTTCTGCAAGTAGGTTATAAAATAACACTTTTACACGTCAAACATATTCTTGTTTATAGCTAGGTGAGGCCGGTGTTTCCTATCTGACTACCTTGAGAAGAAACACCGAAACAAACTCAAGGGTCACAGTCTCTTTTAACGTCCAGACATTTAATAACCATTGCAATATGGTAGAACAATGTGGACTTGTGTCTGAAATGACCTTTTGAAGAAAGAGCCATACAAATTTGAGTGGACCTGTCCAATCAATGGCACGCAAGTGTTGGTCTTCGTTTAACTCAACAGCAACTTAGGAGCTTAACGATCCAACGAACGATACCATCAGAGAGGACATTTGGGTAGGCCGCACCAATTACTCAAACTGCCAGACGCAAATATATTTAATGAAATAAAATAAAAAAAGAACAAAAGGCCCACATTGTTCTCACATTTACAATATGTCAATGTGTATAAATGATAAATAATAAATATTACATGTCAGTGTGTATAAGTTAATAATCATTAGGAATCATTACATGTCAATGTGTATATTGCTGTGTAGGTGTAAATATTGAAACAGCTTATTCCCAAGCCTTTTTGTCTTCAAGGTAATCCTTAACAGTATAATAAGCTTTGTGACATAATTTTTGCTTTATAAACGATTTAAATTTATTAAGGCTTAAGTTTTGAATGTCGCTAGGAATTTTATTGTTAAAGCGTATACATTGACATCTAAATGACCTACTTATTTTCTGGAGTCTGGTAGCAGGAACAACTAGTCTATGTTTGTTCCTTGTATTAATACTATGGACATCACTGTATTTTGTAAAAAGACTAATATTTTTATGAGCATACAATAGATTTTCATAAATGTACTGGGATGAAACAGTCATTATATTAATTTCTTTAAACATTTCTCTAAGCGAGTGTCTGGGATTTAACTTATAGATTGATCGAATAGCTCTTTTCTGCAGAACAAAAATAGTTTGAATATCAGCGGCATTCCCCCACAACAGAATGCCGTAAGACATCACACTATGAAAATAACTGAAATAAACTAAGCGCGCGGTCTCAATATCCGTTAAATTACGAATTTTTCTTACTGCGAAAGCTGCAGAGCTGAGCTTTTTTGATAATTTTTCTATGTGTGGGCCCCACTGAAGCTTGGCATCCAAAGGTATGCCTAAGAATACTGTGGTATCCACAGGGTTCAACTCTTCGCCCTTTATCAGCACACTGGTTTTTACTTGCTTAACGTTGGTTGTTGTAAATTTAATGCATTTGGTTTTTTTTTTCATTTATTAATAAGTTATTAGCATTAAACCAGTGTAGAATTTTTGAGAGAGCGCTATTTACCTCGTCAGTAACCAGCTGCTGACGTTTAAGTTTAAATAGGAGCGAAGTGTCATCTGCAAATAGTACTATCTCATGATTGTCCCTCACGAGGTAAGGTAAGTCATTTATATAAACAAGAAACAAGAATGGACCAAGGATTGAACCCTGAGGGACTCCCATCGTGACTACAGAGCCAGGAGATCTTTTCCCATTAACGTCAACTTTCTGAATCCTATTGCTCAAGTATGAAGCAATAAGGTCCAGAGAGGTGTTTCTTATACCGTAGTGGTATAACTTCCTGATCAATGTTTCATGAAGAACGCAATCAAATGCCTTGGATAAATCACAAAATATACCCAAAGCATCATATGAATTCTCCCATGCATCAAAAAATGACCTAAAAGTTCAACACCTTCGGTTGTTGAACGACCCCTTGTAAAACCAAACTATTATGCAACAATTTATGTTTATTAAAAAATCTCTGCATTTGATCTAAAATAAGTTTTTCAAAAATTTTACTGAATGTAGGAAGCACAGAAATAGGTCGATAATTCGTGGGGTCTGATGTGCTACCCGACTTAAATAAAAGTATTATTTTACTGTTTTTCATAAGATCAGGAAACTTACCACTCTCAATACAATTATTAAAAATAATAGCTAAGGTGGGTGCTACAATGTCAATAATAGCAAGTCTATTATTGACAACGTCCACCGAGTTACCCCAAAGATCAGCGGTTTTTTTAACATTTAAAGTTTTAAACGTTTTAATTATATCTCTACAATGAACGGGCTGAAAACAAAATTCCGAATCGCAAATTTTTAAAGTATCCGTAAGTAAGGATTCTGCAACAGTAGGTGACGAGTTTAGATATTTAGTAGTAGAAACGGGAATATCCGCAAAGAATTTTTCAAAGGCTGTAGCGACATTCAAGTCGGAGTTAACTATTTTGTCATCTATACTTATAATAAATCTGTAGAGAGGTCAATTCTGTACATGAAATATATTTCCAAAATAACTATCAGGGGGAGATTAGGGATCGATACTGATGCCAAAAATGCAATCAGTAAAATTTTTGTCTGTCTGTCTGTCTGTCTGTCTGTCTGTCTGTCTGTCTGTCTGTCTGTCTGTCTGTCTGTCTGTCTGTCTGTCTGTCTGTCTGTCTGTCTGTCTGTCTGTCTGTCTGTCTGTCTGTCTGTCTGTCTGTCTGTCTGTCTGTCTGTCTGTCTGTCTGTCTGTCTGTCTGTCTGTCTGTCTGTCTGTCTGTCTGTCTGTCTGTCTGTCTGTCTGTCTGTCTGTCTGTCTGTCTGTCTGTCTGTCTGTCTGTCTGTCTGTCTGTCTGTCTGTCTGTCTGTCTGTCTGTCTGTCTGTCTGTCTGTCTGTCTGTCTGTCTGTCTGTCTGTCTGTCTGTCTGTCTGTCTGTCTGTCTGTCTGTCTGTCTGTCTGTCTGTCTGTCTGTCTGTCTGTCTGTCTGTCTGTCTGTCTGTCTGTCTGTCTGTCTGTCTGTCTGTCTGTCTGTCTGTCTGTCTGTCTGTCTGTCTGTCTGTCTGTCTGTCTGTCTGTCTGTCTGTCTGTCTGTCTGTCTGTCTGTCTGTCTGTCTGTCTGTCTGTCTGTCTGTCTGTCTGTCTGTCTGTCTGTCTGTCTGTCTGTCTGTCTGTCTGTCTGTCTGTCTGTCTGTCTGTCTGTCTGTCTGTCTGTCTGTCTGTCTGTCTGTCTGTCTGTCTGTCTGTCTGTCTGTCTGTCTGTCTGTCTGTCTGTCTGTCTGTCTGTCTGTCTGTCTGTCTGTCTGTCTGTCTGTCTGTCTGTCTGTCTGTCTGTCTGTCTGTCTGTCTGTCTGTCTGTCTGTCTGTCTGTCTGTCTGTCTGTCTGTCTGTCTGTCTGTCTGTCTGTCTGTCTGTCTGTCTGTCTGTCTGTCTGTCTGTCTGTCTGTCTGTCTGTCTGTCTGTCTGTCTGTCTGTCTGTCTGTCTGTCTGTCTGTCTGTCTGTCTGTCTGTCTGTCTGTCTGTCTGTCTGTCTGTCTGTCTGTCTGTCTGTCTGTCTGTCTGTCTGTCTGTCTGTCTGTCTGTCTGTCTGTCTGTCTGTCTGTCTGTCTGTCTGTCTGTCTGTCTGTCTGTCTGTCTGTCTGTCTGTCTGTCTGTCTGTCTGTCTGTCTGTCTGTCTGTCTGTCTGTCTGTCTGTCTGTCTGTCTGTCTGTCTGTCTGTCTGTCTGTCTGTCTGTCTGTCTGTCTGTCTGTCTGTCTGTCTGTCTGTCTGTCTGTCTGTCTGTCTGTCTGTCTGTCTGTCTGTCTGTCTGTCTGTCTGTCTGTCTGTCTGTCTGTCTGTCTGTCTGTCTGTCTGTCTGTCTGTCTGTCTGTCTGTCTGTCTGTCTGTCTGTCTGTCTGTCTGTCTGTCTGTCTGTCTGTCTGTCTGTCTGTCTGTCTGTCTGTCTGTCTGTCTGTCTGTCTGTCTGTCTGTCTGTCTGTCTGTCTGTCTGTCTGTCTGTCTGTCTGTCTGTCTGTCTGTCTGTCTGTCTGTCTGTCTGTCTGTCTGTCTGTCTGTCTGTCTGTCTGTCTGTCTGTCTGTCTGTCTGTCTGTCTGTCTGTCTGTCTGTCTGTCTGTCTGTCTGTCTGTCTGTCTGTCTGTCTGTCTGTCTGTCTGTCTGTCTGTCTGTCTGTCTGTCTGTCTGTCTGTCTGTCTGTCTGTCTGTCTGTCTGTCTGTCTGTCTGTCTGTCTGTCTGTCTGTCTGTCTGTCTGTCTGTCTGTCTGTCTGTCTGTCTGTCTGTCTGTCTGTCTGTCTGTCTGTCTGTCTGTCTGTCTGTCTGTCTGTCTGTCTGTCTGTCTGTCTGTCTGTCTGTCTGTCTGTCTGTCTGTCTGTCTGTCTGTCTGTCTGTCTGTCTGTCTGTCTGTCTGTCTGTCTGTCTGTCTGTCTGTCTGTCTGTCTGTCTGTCTGTCTGTCTGTCTGTCTGTCTGTCTGTCTGTCTGTCTGTCTGTCTGTCTGTCTGTCTGTCTGTCTGTCTGTCTGTCTGTCTGTCTGTCTGTCTGTCTGTCTGTCTGTCTGTCTGTCTGTCTGTCTGTCTGTCTGTCTGTCTGTCTGTCTGTCTGTCTGTCTGTCTGTCTGTCTGTCTGTCTGTCTGTCTGTCTGTCTGTCTGTCTGTCTGTCTGTCTGTCTGTCTGTCTGTCTGTCTGTCTGTCTGTCTGTCTGTCTGTCTGTCTGTCTGTCTGTCTGTCTGTCTGTCTGTCTGTCTGTCTGTCTGTCTGTCTGTCTGTCTGTCTGTCTGTCTGTCTGTCTGTCTGTCTGTCTGTCTGTCTGTCTGTCTGTCTGTCTGTCTGTCTGTCTGTCTGTCTGTCTGTCTGTCTGTCTGTCTGTCTGTCTGTCTGTCTGTCTGTCTGTCTGTCTGTCTGTCTGTCTGTCTGTCTGTCTGTCTGTCTGTCTGTCTGTCTGTCTGTCTGTCTGTCTGTCTGTCTGTCTGTCTGTCTGTCTGTCTGTCTGTCTGTCTGTCTGTCTGTCTGTCTGTCTGTCTGTCTGTCTGTCTGTCTGTCTGTCTGTCTGTCTGTCTGTCTGTCTGTCTGTCTGTCTGTCTGTCTGTCTGTCTGTCTGTCTGTCTGTCTGTCTGTCTGTCTGTCTGTCTGTCTGTCTGTCTGTCTGTCTGTCTGTCTGTCTGTCTGTCTGTCTGTCTGTCTGTCTGTCTGTCTGTCTGTCTGTCTGTCTGTCTGTCTGTCTGTCTGTCTGTCTGTCTGTCTGTCTGTCTGTCTGTCTGTCTGTCTGTCTGTCTGTCTGTCTGTCTGTCTGTCTGTCTGTCTGTCTGTCTGTCTGTCTGTCTGTCTGTCTGTCTGTCTGTCTGTCTGTCTGTCTGTCTGTCTGTCTGTCTGTCTGTCTGTCTGTCTGTCTGTCTGTCTGTCTGTCTGTCTGTCTGTCTGTCTGTCTGTCTGTCTGTCTGTCTGTCTGTCTGTCTGTCTGTCTGTCTGTCTGTCTGTCTGTCTGTCTGTCTGTCTGTCTGTCTGTCTGTCTGTCTGTCTGTCTGTCTGTCTGTCTGTCTGTCTGTCTGTCTGTCTGTCTGTCTGTCTGTCTGTCTGTCTGTCTGTCTGTCTGTCTGTCTGTCTGTCTGTCTGTCTGTCTGTCTGTCTGTCTGTCTGTCTGTCTGTCTGTCTGTCTGTCTGTCTGTCTGTCTGTCTGTCTGTCTGTCTGTCTGTCTGTCTGTCTGTCTGTCTGTCTGTCTGTCTGTCTGTCTGTCTGTCTGTCTGTCTGTCTGTCTGTCTGTCTGTCTGTCTGTCTGTCTGTCTGTCTGTCTGTCTGTCTGTCTGTCTGTCTGTCTGTCTGTCTGTCTGTCTGTCTGTCTGTCTGTCTGTCTGTCTGTCTGTCTGTCTGTCTGTCTGTCTGTCTGTCTGTCTGTCTGTCTGTCTGTCTGTCTGTCTGTCTGTCTGTCTGTCTGTCTGTCTGTCTGTCTGTCTGTCTGTCTGTCTGTCTGTCTGTCTGTCTGTCTGTCTGTCTGTCTGTCTGTCTGTCTGTCTGTCTGTCTGTCTGTCTGTCTGTCTGTCTGTCTGTCTGTCTGTCTGTCTGTCTGTCTGTCTGTCTGTCTGTCTGTCTGTCTGTCTGTCTGTCTGTCTGTCTGTCTGTCTGTCTGTCTGTCTGTCTGTCTGTCTGTCTGTCTGTCTGTCTGTCTGTCTGTCTGTCTGTCTGTCTGTCTGTCTGTCTGTCTGTCTGTCTGTCTGTCTGTCTGTCTGTCTGTCTGTCTGTCTGTCTGTCTGTCTGTCTGTCTGTCTGTCTGTCTGTCTGTCTGTCTGTCTGTCTGTCTGTCTGTCTGTCTGTCTGTCTGTCTGTCTGTCTGTCTGTCTGTCTGTCTGTCTGTCTGTCTGTCTGTCTGTCTGTCTGTCTGTCTGTCTGTCTGTCTGTCTGTCTGTCTGTCTGTCTGTCTGTCTGTCTGTCTGTCTGTCTGTCTGTCTGTCTGTCTGTCTGTCTGTCTGTCTGTCTGTCTGTCTGTCTGTCTGTCTGTCTGTCTGTCTGTCTGTCTGTCTGTCTGTCTGTCTGTCTGTCTGTCTGTCTGTCTGTCTGTCTGTCTGTCTGTCTGTCTGTCTGTCTGTCTGTCTGTCTGTCTGTCTGTCTGTCTGTCTGTCTGTCTGTCTGTCTGTCTGTCTGTCTGTCTGTCTGTCTGTCTGTCTGTCTGTCTGTCTGTCTGTCTGTCTGTCTGTCTGTCTGTCTGTCTGTCTGTCTGTCTGTCTGTCTGTCTGTCTGTCTGTCTGTCTGTCTGTCTGTCTGTCTGTCTGTCTGTCTGTCTGTCTGTCTGTCTGTCTGTCTGTCTGTCTGTCTGTCTGTCTGTCTGTCTGTCTGTCTGTCTGTCTGTCTGTCTGTCTGTCTGTCTGTCTGTCTGTCTGTCTGTCTGTCTGTCTGTCTGTCTGTCTGTCTGTCTGTCTGTCTGTCTGTCTGTCTGTCTGTCTGTCTGTCTGTCTGTCTGTCTGTCTGTCTGTCTGTCTGTCTGTCTGTCTGTCTGTCTGTCTGTCTGTCTGTCTGTCTGTCTGTCTGTCTGTCTGTCTGTCTGTCTGTCTGTCTGTCTGTCTGTCTGTCTGTCTGTCTGTCTGTCTGTCTGTCTGTCTGTCTGTCTGTCTGTCTGTCTGTCTGTCTGTCTGTCTGTCTGTCTGTCTGTCTGTCTGTCTGTCTGTCTGTCTGTCTGTCTGTCTGTCTGTCTGTCTGTCTGTCTGTCTGTCTGTCTGTCTGTCTGTCTGTCTGTCTGTCTGTCTGTCTGTCTGTCTGTCTGTCTGTCTGTCTGTCTGTCTGTCTGTCTGTCTGTCTGTCTGTCTGTCTGTCTGTCTGTCTGTCTGTCTGTCTGTCTGTCTGTCTGTCTGTCTGTCTGTCTGTCTGTCTGTCTGTCTGTCTGTCTGTCTGTCTGTCTGTCTGTCTGTCTGTCTGTCTGTCTGTCTGTCTGTCTGTCTGTCTGTCTGTCTGTCTGTCTGTCTGTCTGTCTGTCTGTCTGTCTGTCTGTCTGTCTGTCTGTCTGTCTGTCTGTCTGTCTGTCTGTCTGTCTGTCTGTCTGTCTGTCTGTCTGTCTGTCTGTCTGTCTGTCTGTCTGTCTGTCTGTCTGTCTGTCTGTCTGTCTGTCTGTCTGTCTGTCTGTCTGTCTGTCTGTCTGTCTGTCTGTCTGTCTGTCTGTCTGTCTGTCTGTCTGTCTGTCTGTCTGTCTGTCTGTCTGTCTGTCTGTCTGTCTGTCTGTCTGTCTGTCTGTCTGTCTGTCTGTCTGTCTGTCTGTCTGTCTGTCTGTCTGTCTGTCTGTCTGTCTGTCTGTCTGTCTGTCTGTCTGTCTGTCTGTCTGTCTGTCTGTCTGTCTGTCTGTCTGTCTGTCTGTCTGTCTGTCTGTCTGTCTGTCTGTCTGTCTGTCTGTCTGTCTGTCTGTCTGTCTGTCTGTCTGTCTGTCTGTCTGTCTGTCTGTCTGTCTGTCTGTCTGTCTGTCTGTCTGTCTGTCTGTCTGTCTGTCTGTCTGTCTGTCTGTCTGTCTGTCTGTCTGTCTGTCTGTCTGTCTGTCTGTCTGTCTGTCTGTCTGTCTGTCTGTCTGTCTGTCTGTCTGTCTGTCTGTCTGTCTGTCTGTCTGTCTGTCTGTCTGTCTGTCTGTCTGTCTGTCTGTCTGTCTGTCTGTCTGTCTGTCTGTCTGTCTGTCTGTCTGTCTGTCTGTCTGTCTGTCTGTCTGTCTGTCTGTCTGTCTGTCTGTCTGTCTGTCTGTCTGTCTGTCTGTCTGTCTGTCTGTCTGTCTGTCTGTCTGTCTGTCTGTCTGTCTGTCTGTCTGTCTGTCTGTCTGTCTGTCTGTCTGTCTGTCTGTCTGTCTGTCTGTCTGTCTGTCTGTCTGTCTGTCTGTCTGTCTGTCTGTCTGTCTGTCTGTCTGTCTGTCTGTCTGTCTGTCTGTCTGTCTGTCTGTCTGTCTGTCTGTCTGTCTGTCTGTCTGTCTGTCTGTCTGTCTGTCTGTCTGTCTGTCTGTCTGTCTGTCTGTCTGTCTGTCTGTCTGTCTGTCTGTCTGTCTGTCTGTCTGTCTGTCTGTCTGTCTGTCTGTCTGTCTGTCTGTCTGTCTGTCTGTCTGTCTGTCTGTCTGTCTGTCTGTCTGTCTGTCTGTCTGTCTGTCTGTCTGTCTGTCTGTCTGTCTGTCTGTCTGTCTGTCTGTCTGTCTGTCTGTCTGTCTGTCTGTCTGTCTGTCTGTCTGTCTGTCTGTCTGTCTGTCTGTCTGTCTGTCTGTCTGTCTGTCTGTCTGTCTGTCTGTCTGTCTGTCTGTCTGTCTGTCTGTCTGTCTGTCTGTCTGTCTGTCTGTCTGTCTGTCTGTCTGTCTGTCTGTCTGTCTGTCTGTCTGTCTGTCTGTCTGTCTGTCTGTCTGTCTGTCTGTCTGTCTGTCTGTCTGTCTGTCTGTCTGTCTGTCTGTCTGTCTGTCTGTCTGTCTGTCTGTCTGTCTGTCTGTCTGTCTGTCTGTCTGTCTGTCTGTCTGTCTGTCTGTCTGTCTGTCTGTCTGTCTGTCTGTCTGTCTGTCTGTCTGTCTGTCTGTCTGTCTGTCTGTCTGTCTGTCTGTCTGTCTGTCTGTCTGTCTGTCTGTCTGTCTGTCTGTCTGTCTGTCTGTCTGTCTGTCTGTCTGTCTGTCTGTCTGTCTGTCTGTCTGTCTGTCTGTCTGTCTGTCTGTCTGTCTGTCTGTCTGTCTGTCTGTCTGTCTGTCTGTCTGTCTGTCTGTCTGTCTGTCTGTCTGTCTGTCTGTCTGTCTGTCTGTCTGTCTGTCTGTCTGTCTGTCTGTCTGTCTGTCTGTCTGTCTGTCTGTCTGTCTGTCTGTCTGTCTGTCTGTCTGTCTGTCTGTCTGTCTGTCTGTCTGTCTGTCTGTCTGTCTGTCTGTCTGTCTGTCTGTCTGTCTGTCTGTCTGTCTGTCTGTCTGTCTGTCTGTCTGTCTGTCTGTCTGTCTGTCTGTCTGTCTGTCTGTCTGTCTGTCTGTCTGTCTGTCTGTCTGTCTGTCTGTCTGTCTGTCTGTCTGTCTGTCTGTCTGTCTGTCTGTCTGTCTGTCTGTCTGTCTGTCTGTCTGTCTGTCTGTCTGTCTGTCTGTCTGTCTGTCTGTCTGTCTGTCTGTCTGTCTGTCTGTCTGTCTGTCTGTCTGTCTGTCTGTCTGTCTGTCTGTCTGTCTGTCTGTCTGTCTGTCTGTCTGTCTGTCTGTCTGTCTGTCTGTCTGTCTGTCTGTCTGTCTGTCTGTCTGTCTGTCTGTCTGTCTGTCTGTCTGTCTGTCTGTCTGTCTGTCTGTCTGTCTGTCTGTCTGTCTGTCTGTCTGTCTGTCTGTCTGTCTGTCTGTCTGTCTGTCTGTCTGTCTGTCTGTCTGTCTGTCTGTCTGTCTGTCTGTCTGTCTGTCTGTCTGTCTGTCTGTCTGTCTGTCTGTCTGTCTGTCTGTCTGTCTGTCTGTCTGTCTGTCTGTCTGTCTGTCTGTCTGTCTGTCTGTCTGTCTGTCTGTCTGTCTGTCTGTCTGTCTGTCTGTCTGTCTGTCTGTCTGTCTGTCTGTCTGTCTGTCTGTCTGTCTGTCTGTCTGTCTGTCTGTCTGTCTGTCTGTCTGTCTGTCTGTCTGTCTGTCTGTCTGTCTGTCTGTCTGTCTGTCTGTCTGTCTGTCTGTCTGTCTGTCTGTCTGTCTGTCTGTCTGTCTGTCTGTCTGTCTGTCTGTCTGTCTGTCTGTCTGTCTGTCTGTCTGTCTGTCTGTCTGTCTGTCTGTCTGTCTGTCTGTCTGTCTGTCTGTCTGTCTGTCTGTCTGTCTGTCTGTCTGTCTGTCTGTCTGTCTGTCTGTCTGTCTGTCTGTCTGTCTGTCTGTCTGTCTGTCTGTCTGTCTGTCTGTCTGTCTGTCTGTCTGTCTGTCTGTCTGTCTGTCTGTCTGTCTGTCTGTCTGTCTGTCTGTCTGTCTGTCTGTCTGTCTGTCTGTCTGTCTGTCTGTCTGTCTGTCTGTCTGTCTGTCTGTCTGTCTGTCTGTCTGTCTGTCTGTCTGTCTGTCTGTCTGTCTGTCTGTCTGTCTGTCTGTCTGTCTGTCTGTCTGTCTGTCTGTCTGTCTGTCTGTCTGTCTGTCTGTCTGTCTGTCTGTCTGTCTGTCTGTCTGTCTGTCTGTCTGTCTGTCTGTCTGTCTGTCTGTCTGTCTGTCTGTCTGTCTGTCTGTCTGTCTGTCTGTCTGTCTGTCTGTCTGTCTGTCTGTCTGTCTGTCTGTCTGTCTGTCTGTCTGTCTGTCTGTCTGTCTGTCTGTCTGTCTGTCTGTCTGTCTGTCTGTCTGTCTGTCTGTCTGTCTGTCTGTCTGTCTGTCTGTCTGTCTGTCTGTCTGTCTGTCTGTCTGTCTGTCTGTCTGTCTGTCTGTCTGTCTGTCTGTCTGTCTGTCTGTCTGTCTGTCTGTCTGTCTGTCTGTCTGTCTGTCTGTCTGTCTGTCTGTCTGTCTGTCTGTCTGTCTGTCTGTCTGTCTGTCTGTCTGTCTGTCTGTCTGTCTGTCTGTCTGTCTGTCTGTCTGTCTGTCTGTCTGTCTGTCTGTCTGTCTGTCTGTCTGTCTGTCTGTCTGTCTGTCTGTCTGTCTGTCTGTCTGTCTGTCTGTCTGTCTGTCTGTCTGTCTGTCTGTCTGTCTGTCTGTCTGTCTGTCTGTCTGTCTGTCTGTCTGTCTGTCTGTCTGTCTGTCTGTCTGTCTGTCTGTCTGTCTGTCTGTCTGTCTGTCTGTCTGTCTGTCTGTCTGTCTGTCTGTCTGTCTGTCTGTCTGTCTGTCTGTCTGTCTGTCTGTCTGTCTGTCTGTCTGTCTGTCTGTCTGTCTGTCTGTCTGTCTGTCTGTCTGTCTGTCTGTCTGTCTGTCTGTCTGTCTGTCTGTCTGTCTGTCTGTCTGTCTGTCTGTCTGTCTGTCTGTCTGTCTGTCTGTCTGTCTGTCTGTCTGTCTGTCTGTCTGTCTGTCTGTCTGTCTGTCTGTCTGTCTGTCTGTCTGTCTGTCTGTCTGTCTGTCTGTCTGTCTGTCTGTCTGTCTGTCTGTCTGTCTGTCTGTCTGTCTGTCTGTCTGTCTGTCTGTCTGTCTGTCTGTCTGTCTGTCTGTCTGTCTGTCTGTCTGTCTGTCTGTCTGTCTGTCTGTCTGTCTGTCTGTCTGTCTGTCTGTCTGTCTGTCTGTCTGTCTGTCTGTCTGTCTGTCTGTCTGTCTGTCTGTCTGTCTGTCTGTCTGTCTGTCTGTCTGTCTGTCTGTCTGTCTGTCTGTCTGTCTGTCTGTCTGTCTGTCTGTCTGTCTGTCTGTCTGTCTGTCTGTCTGTCTGTCTGTCTGTCTGTCTGTCTGTCTGTCTGTCTGTCTGTCTGTCTGTCTGTCTGTCTGTCTGTCTGTCTGTCTGTCTGTCTGTCTGTCTGTCTGTCTGTCTGTCTGTCTGTCTGTCTGTCTGTCTGTCTGTCTGTCTGTCTGTCTGTCTGTCTGTCTGTCTGTCTGTCTGTCTGTCTGTCTGTCTGTCTGTCTGTCTGTCTGTCTGTCTGTCTGTCTGTCTGTCTGTCTGTCTGTCTGTCTGTCTGTCTGTCTGTCTGTCTGTCTGTCTGTCTGTCTGTCTGTCTGTCTGTCTGTCTGTCTGTCTGTCTGTCTGTCTGTCTGTCTGTCTGTCTGTCTGTCTGTCTGTCTGTCTGTCTGTCTGTCTGTCTGTCTGTCTGTCTGTCTGTCTGTCTGTCTGTCTGTCTGTCTGTCTGTCTGTCTGTCTGTCTGTCTGTCTGTCTGTCTGTCTGTCTGTCTGTCTGTCTGTCTGTCTGTCTGTCTGTCTGTCTGTCTGTCTGTCTGTCTGAACTCTATAGAAACAAAAACTACTCGACGGATTTTAACGAAACTTGGTACAATTATTTGTCATACTTCTGAGATGGTTATAGTATACTTTTCATCACGCTACAATCAATAGGAGCAGAGCAGTGAAGGGAAATGTTGTCATTTTGTTTAAACGCGCTAATCTCAGGAACCGCTGGTCCGATTTGGAAAATTCTTTCAGTGTTAGATAGTCCATTTATCGAGGAAGACTATAGGCTATATATATCATCACGCTAAGACCAATAGGAGCGGAGCACCACTATTCCACGCGGACGAAGTCGCTGGCAGAAGGTAGTCAATAATAAGGCTGTAATCATTATTCTTAGTACGGGACTTTCCCGTTTCACTATTTATAATATCCCATGTCATTTTGATAATATTACTACTATTTTTAATCTTGGCACTCAAATACTGTTATATGTCTAAACTACAAACTTTTTTTAAATAATTTGGAATAGTTTTTAACATAATTATTGAATTCAGGGGTATTAATGAACGTACGCTCATTGTACAGCTCATAAAGCCGCTTTCTACTCTTATGAATACCACTGGTAGCCCATTCACTAAAAGAAGCGCTACTATTCATTGTGATAGTCTTAGGTATAAAAGTGGTACTAAATTGTGTACAGTACATATTGAAAAAATCATCATATAATCTATTAGGATCATTATTAAATGATAAAAGAGGTAAATAAGTTAAGAGTTTCTTCTTAAAAGTTTCCAAGCGACCTTGAGTTTTAGGGTTAACAGTGATATCCTTTGTAGCCACTTTATCATGTTGATTATGTATGGTGATCAATTGTCCACAGTGATCAGAGTCTAGTAAATTTATAATTTCTTTGTGGCTAGGTATAAAATCTGTGTAAATATTATCTAGGCATGTGGCCGTAGAAGAAGTTATTCTTGTGGGCTCCAGTAATAAGTTTAACAGATTGTAAGACTGAAAGAAACTTTGAATTTTAATAGATAACCCTGAAATTTCTAGCAAGTTGATATTAAAATCACCACAAGCAATAATATACTTGTTGGAATTTGAGACTTTGTGCAACACTTCATCCATAACTCGTTCAAAACAATCATACAATCCAGAAGGTGGTCTGTTCACACTTAATACAATAAACTGTTCCAACTCTACACAGGCTATTTCAATTGTTTATGTTGGACTTGGTAACGTCAATCAAACAAGAGTGTCATGCTAAGACTGTTTAATTCTACATATCTTTCTGATACCCACATTCACATAATATTATTTACTAACCAGATACCGACAATTCCCTTATAAAACAAAAAAAAGGAAAAAAAAAAATAAGTATTATTGTACATTACAAAATTTCAAAACACTATAATTTATTATGAGTGTACCTACGCAGAAAATATATATATATATTTTTTTAATTTGATTTGGAACATTGAAATAATCTTATGACTAAAACATGATTTACTTACGCAATAAATTACCAATTAATACTCATTACATTTACAAATTGTTACTAGAACATCCATTCATAATAACTAATAAAATCATAATCATAATTCCCAACATTATAACATCATAACATATTTTATAAATAACTCATTTTTTTTTTTTAATTTTTTTTTTTAAATCATTATCCATTCAGATACATAATTAATAAATGCCAATAAGTTACAAAATAACACATACATACTTCATTGTTTTTCATGCACTACCTACATTATTACATTTGAACAGTATTATGTTTTTACATTCAATTATAAAGATTTATTATTTTATTACTTAAACCTAGATAATTTAATTACAAAACATAAGTTAAGCTATTTATTAATATATATATATTTAACCTTTTCCTGACATCATTTTATAATCACTTACTTAGTTCCTTGAAGTCGGAACCCCAAGTCCAGAATATTCCCAGCGATCAGGTGGTCTCACTGTCCTGCCAGAACGAGTTTGATAAAAGTTAGTATCATTGTATAACTGTACTGGTGTTAACACTGTGTTAGGAACACTGGAGCCACAATTGATGTCTTCTGACACTAACTTACTTTGCGAGGGGACTCGCATTGATTCTGAATTTATATCGTCATAGTCATAATTATAATAATACCGATTATCAATACAATTGAGTTCATCATTTCGCTTTTGAGAATCGATTATGATGTGTCTTCTATTGCGTCTTAAAATCCGCCCTGTAATGAGTTTAATTAAATAAGATCTGCAACCTAAAACTTTGTGAATTATTCCAGGAGTCCACTGACCATTCATTTTAATTTTAACTTTTTGTCTTAATTTTACTGGATCTAAAGTCCTTGCTCCCCTATCAAAGTATTTTTTCTGACACCCCTGTCGCGCTTCTAATTTCTGTCTAACTCCCTTTTGTATCTTAGGCAGCAATAAGCTAGGCGAGCATGGTACAATACTTCTCAACTTTCTGTTATATAATAATTCAGCAGGTGAGGCTAGTTCGCTGTTAATGGGTGTATTGAGGTACTCTAATAATGCCAAATCGAAATCTGACTTATTGTAATTAGTTTTTCTCATAATATTTTTTATTGTTTGTATAGTGCGTTCGACTTGACCATTTGACTGGGGATATCTGGGGGAAGATGTTATGTGTTCAAAATTCCAATTCTTTGAAAATTCTCTGAAAGAATTTGATGAGAATTCCGGACCATTATCTGACATGACAATTTGAGGTATACCGTGACGTCCAAAAATTTTTTTCATTTGTTTTATTACCTCACTCGAAATGTTTGATTGCAATTCAGTAACCTCAATAAATTTACTAAAATAGTCAACTACGATCAAAAATGATTTCCTACTAAAATGAAATATATCAGTTCCAACCTTATACCAAGCCCTGGTAGGTACCGAATGCGATATGAGCGGCTCCTTTGTATTCTCCTTTCTATATGTCAAACATGCCTGACAGTGCGACAGATAATCAGTCAATTGAGAAGTCATGTTTGGCCAGAACATTATTTCCCTAGCCCTAAGTTTGCATTTTTCTAAGCCTAAATGGCCGACATGTATGTTTTGTAACATTGTAAAACGCATGCACTTCGGTATAACAATTCTATGTCCTTTCCATACTAAACCATAATCTACAGTTAAATCCTCTTTACTGTCCCAATACGGTTTTAATATATCACTGATTTCACTTTTATGAATAGGCCAGCCACGCTTTATAATCTTAATTAATTCCTGCATTTCTGTATCTTCCTTAGTGTGCTTTTGTATAAGTATGAAGTGCGAGTCTGTGAGCGGATTATCAGCTGATATTGCACACACTTGCGCTTGCGCCTCCAGATGGTCGCGCGGCGTTGTGTTGTTATCGCTGCCCGGTGCAACTGCCCTTGAGAGCGCGTCGGCTATATATAAGTATCTACCTGGTTTATACACTAATGTGAATGAATACGGTTGGAGTCTCATTAACATTCTTTGTAATCGTGGTGGAGCATTAGCTAACGGTTTATTTATTATATTTACCAACGGTTTGTGATCAGTTTCTATAGTTACGTCTTGTCGTCCATAAATGTACATATAGAACTTTTCACATGCAAATACACAGGCATAAAGCTCTTTTTCTATCTGTGCATAGTTTTGTTCCGTTTTTGTTAATGATTTTGAAGCATAACAGACGGGCAAGTTATCCTGCATCAAACATGCACCTAAGCCATTCTTGCTTGCATCTACCGATAAAACAACTGGTTTATTTAAAGCATAATATTTTAATATTGGAGGATTGCTCAATTGATCTTTAATTATATCAAAACATTTTTGATGTGTATGATCCCAATGCCACGCAACGTCCTTTTTTAATAATTCACGGAGCGGGGCCGTTTTATCAGAGAAGTTAGGGACAAAGTTACTTACATACGTTACAATTCCTAAAAACCGTTCAACCCCTTTTACATTTGTTGGTCTAGGTATGTTTTTTATTGCTGAAACATGTTTGTCGTCAGGATAAATACCATCTTTTGTTATTTTATGCCCTAAATAACTAAGTTCACTTAATCCAATCTTGCATTTTGATTTATTGAGCTTGATATTAATCTCCCTACACTTTTGTAATACAGCACGTAGTATTTCATCGTGAATTTCTTTTGTCTTGGCATAAATCAAAATATCATCAATGAACTGAATTACACCATCTATATTTTCAAAGTACCCACAAAGTTTTTTGTGAAATATCTCCGACGCGGAACTTATTCCGTAAGGCATACGTAAAAACTTATATCTCCCAAACACAGTATTAAAAGTACATAGCTCAGAACTACTGCTATCCAATTTTACATTCCAAAAGCCTTGTTTTGCATCCAACGTACTAAAATAGTTCGCACCAGATAGGTTAGCTGTTATTTCCTCAAGAGTAGGTAACTTAAAGTGTTCACGTTTAATTGATTTATTTAAATCTCGGGGATCTAAACAGATACGGATATCCCCATTTGGCTTTTTCACAACCGTCATGCTGTTAACCCAATCTGTGGGCCCGTCAACCTTTTCAATAATACCATCCTTTTCCATTTCTAATAACTTATCTTTGACTTGTGTCTTTAGAGCAACAGGTAATTTCCTAGGGGCGTGCACAACCGGTTGTGCATCTTTATCTACTATTATCTTATAGGTGCCTGGCAAACAACCAATACCCACAAATAAATCAGGAAATTCTTCTAAAATATTTGAGCTATTTGTACCTACTTCGGTTACCGCCATCACTCGTTTTATTAAGTTTAGTTCCTCGCAAGAACTTCGCCCTAAAATTGGCACTGATTGTGTATTTACAACCACAAATTGCAATATAAACACATTATTTTTATATGTAACCTTCAAAAAACATTTACCAACAACATCTATGTTACTGCCCGAATAACCCAGTAATTTCATATTTGTTTTAACAAGGTTCTCCTCTAACAACTTGAGTTTGTTTAAATAATATTTTGGTAATATATTGACATCGGCTCCAGTATCCAACTTAAAATGTATGATTTCTTTATTTATCAACAATGCTATCGACCACTCATTATTCCAAGAACAATTATTATTATCGACAGAGTAAATTACCTGATCGCTGGAACTTTCCCGAACCTCGTACACTCGACACATTCTAGCATAATGGTTCATCCTTCTGCATGAATTACACCTTTGTCCATACGCCGGGCAATTAAACTTTTTATGACTGGATCCACAACTGCCACACACCTTATTGTTTATTGGACGTTTGTTATAAGACCGGTTGCTTGTTGCAGTTTCACTCAGACCCGATTGTCGGCGTTCATTTGTACGACCATCATTACTGGCATATTTTTGAAGATGTTTCCTTCCTTTTATTTGATTTGCTTGTACACTCCATGAAGTACGTGGTCTTGTCCCCTTTACGTAATCTATGTGATGTTCCTTCTGTCGCTCGGACGTTTCGATTTGATTAATCTGATACTCCTGCTTATCTTGTTTTATACTGTTGGCTTGAACCCGCGATCTTTCCGCCAATGTGCAAATATCTACCGCCTTCGCCAATGACAAATCTATTTCTCTCAATAAACGCTCCCGTAGGGCTCCATCTCTTATTCCACATATCATTCTATCTCGTACTAAGTCACTACATAATTCTCTAAATTCACATTTTCCTGCAATTTTATTTAACTCAAAAACGTACTGTTCCACTGATTCAAATTCACGTTGCTCTCTTGTAAAAAATGCATGCCGCTCGATTGTTATATTCCTTTTGGGTAGAAAAAAACCATCAAAAGCCTTAAGTAGCTCCTCAATCGTTCCATATTCGCCTTTAAACTGTTCATAAACTTCTCGACACTTTTCACCAATAATGTGTAACAATATATTTATCTGCACCTTCTTATCTTTTCTATGCAACTCGCAAGCTTCATAATATATCTTGAACGAACTTTTCCATTTTTCCCAATCCTTGCTTAAATTTCCAGATGTAACATTTGTTAGGTCGTTTTCAAAAATAAACGGTTGGGGTGGTTGCAACATTGATTCCATTTTTACGGTAACACACTCTGCTTCTTGATAAATTTCACAATCAGAATTACTGCTCGACATATGATCATTTATCTATGCAGAATATAACTTTGATAACTTGCAGTCACAACATTTTTTTGCAATATCTTATTTGCAATCCTACCGGCTGCGCCATGTTTATGTTGGACTTGGTAACGTCAATCAAACAAGAGTGTCATGCTAAGACTGTTTAATTCTACATATCTTTCTGATACCCACATTCACATAATATTATTTACTTACCAGATACCGACAGACCGTTCAACAGACAGGTCCACTATGTCCTTACGTTCTTTGAATTTCAGCTGGTTATGTAAGAGAATTAATGAACCACCATGTATAGCATTTACTCTGTTGAACGAGCTACCAATCTGGTGATTATTAAAATTGAACATGAATTGGTGGCTTTTTAGCCAATGTTCAGTAATACAAAGTATATGAATTTCATTACAATTCAAAAATAACTCTATTTCTATTTTTTTATTTAAAAACCGGCTAAGTGCGTGTCGGGCCACGCGCAGTAGGGTTCCGTAGTAGGAGTTAGTTAGTCGACTATAGCTCTGTAACCGGTTAAGCCTACTTAGCCGTGATAGTTTTCCTTGTAATTTCATTACATGTATTACGTCTGTGATTTTTTTCACATTTCTAGGTACAGCCATTCAAAAGTTAGAGGGGGGGTAACTCGTATCGAACAAAAAATTTCACTTAAAATCTAGATATTTCGCAAATGGCTCGCTTAACTGAAAAATGGTCTTCACATACCCATAATATTTTTGAAAGACCTATCTAACGATACCCCACACGAAGGGGTACGCGAGAAAAAAAATATTCATCCCTACTTTACATGTTTGGGAGCTACCCTAAAAAAAAATATTTTTCAAAATTTTATTTTACCACTTTCTCGGCGTGATCAATATACATATTCATACCAAATTTCAGCTTTCTAATAACAAAAACCACGGAGCTATGCCGCGGACAGACAGATAGACAGACAGACAGACAGACGGACAGAGCGAAACTATAAGGGTTCCTTGTCGGACTACGGAACCCTAAAAACCCTTGAATATTTTGGTGCACCAGATTGATATTATTTGCATTTTTCCTAATTTTATCCAATTTATTGTTATTTAAAATGGTTATGCAAGAGGTTGCCTCTGTTGTCGAAATTTCTAATTTAAATTAATATTAATGTCATTAAAGCTAACCAAATTATTGGTTATTGTATTATTTATGTCAATATTAGAACATTGCTCAATAGAAGCAACTTGTTTAGCCAAGTTTTTGGCTGACATGCATAAAAAATATGATAGCGACACAGCTATCTGTCTTTTATAATAATTTGAAAGATAGTACCAATATACATGATATCTATCCCTTGTCAAATAAAATTTACTACACTTAATAAAATTCTTAATATCTATGACATTAATTATATTATTATTATATGTCAAATTATGTAATGTCATATTCAAATTATATCTTATAATATTTTCTTCCTGTGGCAAACTATTACTATATGGGAATGTAAACAGTACTATTTTCTTTAAATTAAGGCTACACAAAGTCCTATGATAATTAATAATTTCAGTCTTGTTTACATTACCTCTGTATAATATAATAGACTCTTACTTACATCACAGTTTGCAATGTGTAGACGTTAATGGTACAAAATATTTAGGGCTTCCAGTTCAGCTAGGTGTGCCTCAGGGCTCAATACTAGGTCCATTTTTTTCTTAGTATATATTAACGATTTACCATATCACTTAAAAAATATATGTGATGTTGTATTGTTTGCAGATGATATCTCATTGATATTCAAAGTTGATAGAAATAGAGAGCAGTTCGATGACGTAAACAGTAGACTCTCATTGGTTACGCACTGGTTTACGACAAACAACCTAGTTCTTAATGCCAAAAAAAAAATGCATAAAGTTCACTTTGCCTAATGTAAAAAACCTAGGACCTAACATTATCCTCAGTAATGAGGTACTTGAAACTGTGGAGTCCACAGTATTTCTTGGTATAACGATAGATACAAAACTGCAGTGGGGTTCACATATATCTAGTCTTGCCGGAAGGCTTAGTTCTGCTGCCTATGCCGTCAGAAAAGTAAGACAATTTACTGACGTCGACACAGCTCGATTAGTCTATTTTAGCTATTTTCACAGCGTCATGTCCTACGGTATTCTGCTGTGGGGCAAAGCTGCAGATATTGAGAATATATTTATTCTTCAAAACGAGCTGTTCGAGCAATATACCAGTTAGGTAGTAGACATTCGCTTAGAGAGCTTTTTAAAGAAATTAGTATTCTCACTGTGGCATCGCAATTCATATTTGCCAACATATATTATACATTAGGCAAAATATACACCTGTACACCAAAAAAAGTGATGTCCTGTGTTTATTTCTGGTATATCAATACCAGAAATAAACACAAACTTTGTGTACCTATTTACAGGCTTCACAAGGTTCATGGGTCATTTGTGGGGCTAGGTATCCGCTTTTACAATAAACTTCCAATATTTTTATTTTATTTTATTTATTTATTTGGGAAAAACCAACAATTGTACATTCAGGGTTACAGCTACAATATTATTTAAGTGTAAGTATAAATATACAATCAACAACGTTTCCACATGTTACTACTGAATTAACACTAACAGTGCATTAAACCTACGGAGAAAGAAAAAATACAATTTAGGTACTATAACAACTATAATGAAAACAATATAGAAAGTACTTAATCTAAACTGAGGTTACATTTTATTACATTTTTAAATTTATGTGAAGATAAGTGAAATATATCTATTTTAACCACTCTGACGTCCGTGGATAGTACGGTATCCAAGAAAAAAGTAGCGTCATACGCCCATGGATACTATAGTATCCAAAGCGACGAGTTGTGTTTAACGCCCTCTAGTTTAAAATACGGTCTTGCTTGGTGAGTTTTGACAGATTATCTATACAGTTGAATAAATAGTTCGACAAAAAAAATAGAGATGGCAGTGTAATAAGCTTTGACAAACAAAATATAATTTTTTAAGTTCAGTTGACTCGTTTGACGCGCGTGTTGTGAAGTGTTTTTGTGAGTGCCAACAATTATGTCGTAAGTACTACAGTTTTGTTTTATTTATCTTGCAAGTGTTATAATCAAAATAAACTACAAGATTTGTGCTTTACGATGATGTATAAATATCACAGTTTTAGCTGATAAATCTAGTCTACTTTTAACTTCAAACGATTGTTGTTTCGAAAAAAATGGCCGGTCGTATGGTGTCGGCCACTTTTAGTTTTGTTTATACATATTTTACATACTTTGCATTACAATAGTATATAAAATATCGAAATACATTTCGTAATAAGCAAAATAATACATTTTTCAAAGAGAAATATACTAAATTCACTGAAGATTCCATAATAATGTCAATGTGTTCCTCAGGTTTTTTGATGTGGACTG
The DNA here is from genome assembly GCA_963891755.1 of Pyrrhia umbra. Classification (NCBI taxonomy): domain Eukaryota; kingdom Metazoa; phylum Arthropoda; class Insecta; order Lepidoptera; family Noctuidae; genus Pyrrhia; species Pyrrhia umbra. The sequence goes on from OY982917.1 coordinate 11,723,395, forward strand.
TTTGGTATCCACGGACGTTACATGAAACGTGATAAATAAGGTTCGCTATACACGGCAAAATATGTTTGCATTATTTTTGTTTTGCTAGTGGTGGTATAAAATTTTGCTTGAGATGATACTAATATTTAATATAAAATGCACTTTTGGGTTTTGTACTAATATTCATCATTTATTTTTCGCTTGGTTTCCGTTGGATATGTATAATGTTCTAATGGTTTTTTTTTGTTTTGAAACATTAATTACATGTTTGTTCGTGTTGATTAATTTCCGCTAAATGTAAAAAAATGCACTTGTGGATTTGACTACCTTTCTTTTTTACTGTTGCCCTTGCACGTGTTGCATGGTCGCATATATTTTAATGCTTCGCCAAATTTTATTTTATTCTTTTAACAATACTAATGTTTTAAATTATTCATGCAGATCACCAAATGAAAGCTTTTATGTTGAGGGAAATGGGGGAACTAGGGGACGTGGGGGAAACAGGGGACGTGGGGGAAACAGGGGACGTGGGGGTCGCGGTGACCGTGGCAGTCGTGGAAGTGGTGAGACACGCGGGAGCCGTGGTGGCCCTGGCAGCCGGGGAGGCCGTGGCAGCCGGGGAGGCCGCAAGGGGCGCGGACACGATAGTTTGCCCTCTCAAACAGGGAGGCAAGTAAATTTTGCATGGATTAATTGTACATTGTATATGTCTTTTATTTTTAATGCTATAGCATTTTTTTTCTAACAGTGAGCTAGACGTCGTCCGCGCCCAGCGCCAAATAACGCAGAGGCGCACTGCAGCCCTGCCTGTAGAGGTTAGGCAGGAGCTTCTGTCTCGGAAGCGCGAAGCCGAAACCTCGCGATGTATATTGCCTGACGCGCCACCGCGCAAAAGACGCGCCCGGTAAGTTTATTTATTACATATTTACAACTATTTAACATTGGATCAAGCCTTGGTAACGTTTTTTTTTTCTTTATAGGTTACCGTCTCCGGAGCGCGAGGCATGTATATTTGAAGAGCCGCAACCGCAACCGGAGCCGCAACCGCAACCGGAGCCGCAACCACAACCGGAACCGCAAGCCAGTCGAGTTATAATTCTAGGTAATGATTGATCCGAAAGTTAATTATTATTTTTTGTTGTCCGTTTTGTTGTAATCCAAGTGAAATTATTTGTTTTAGAAAATATTCAATTGGTGCCCCCCCGGCAAAATGAAGGTAGGTATAGATGTCATACCATAAGTCGAAATCCGTAAGTAAATGCTTTACAAGATCTATAAATAATCTTATAAAATTACTTATTGTTACAGAGGAGCTAGAAGCTGGCGGACAAGAAGGAGCTGGAAACATCCAGCGTATCGGTACGCCAGATTTGGATACCGCCCCCAATTCTCCTAGTTCTCTGGATAGCCTAGATCCAGGCCGTCTTAATACAGAGGCTAATAGGGCCTTGATGGCAAAGACTCCCCAGAAAAAGGGCTATGTCGGTCATATGTATACGGATGAAGAGTAAAGCGTCCCCTCAATGTTTTTTTTTTATTTATTACCCGACACACACACATACACACATAACAATTTGGTTCAGGAACGAACCAAATTGTTCTTTTTTATGAATTATCTACATTACCAATAATATACAGATACATTTGCACACTGTACATATACACCAAAATATACAAAGCTAAAAACGAAAAAAAAGGTCAGGATTCTTTGTTTATATTCTTTTCATTCTTAGTCAAGTTTTGGTTACTTTGAGACATACACAATATAATTTAGTTGAATTTTATTTCAGGAAACAATATGGTAGCGAACGCTGGAGAAGAAATTTCTGTTGCGCCTTCACAACGTAATTCGATTGGTACGCAAATTGGTATTTATTCAACTAGAAGTCAAATTTTAAAGACCGTAAAATAGTAACGTTACGTAACGTGTTTGTTTTAGGGGTTAACGACAAAGAATTTGACAACATAATTGACGAGTGGATGAAACTCACTGACGACCTAAGCGACTGCGACATGGACATAGAAGACGAGGAACACGTCATCCCACCGATTACTTCACGCAATGCTTCAGCAGAGCCTGCAGTTCTCGCCGACATAACTCCTCGCGAGACCCAAATACTCGACATAGAAGACAGACAAAATGACCTGGCAATTAGGGAGCTTGTATCGTCTGACTGTTACCATTTTAAATGGACAAGAGACTGACAGATTTTTACAGGACGACGTGAGACTTTTACTGGAACTCCAGGACCTACATTTGAAATGACAGACCAGACACGTATTGTCGACATTTTTTATAAAATGATAGACATAGACTTTGTTGACAACATTTGCACAGAGACTAACCGATACGCTGAACAAAAAATAAAAATTTTAAAAGACCAAAATAAGTTCCTACCGACAATACGACTTTACAGATGGACACCGACTGACAGGAACGAATATTCAGTTTCTTGGCCATTATTATTTTACAGGGGCTATACCCCCTGCAGGAAGAGGAGTCCTATTTTTGTTTTAATGGTTTCGGCACTATGCCTTATTTTTCTAAGATTATGTCGTATAATAGGTTTGTATTAATTAAATCCCTAATACATTTCGTCGACAATGAGACTATAACTGACCCTACTAAACTGTGCAAAATACAGACTGTGACCGACTATTTTAACGACAAATTTTCCAGCTTATATAATCCTTCCCAAGATATTGTCATAGACGAATCCCTTCTGAAGTGGCATGGGAGACTAGGCTTCGCTCAGAAGATTTTGTCGAAGGCTGCACAAGTCGGAGTGAAGACATACGAGTTGTGTGAGTCTTCCTCGGGGTATCTTTGGAAGTTCTTTGTATATGCTGGAAAAGACAAGACCAAGACTGCGACCGCAACTACGACTGACGACATTGATGACACAGACGACAGACCTGCGGAGCCGGAAACGACTGAGCAACTTTTACCTGGCAGTAGCGATGCACGTCCCAGCAACGCTACTGCCAAAATTGTGTATGACTTGGTAGAGCCGTTACTTCACCGTGGACATACGTTAATAATGGACAATTTTTATAATAGTCCATTATTAGCGCGATGTCTAAAACGGCAAGGCACAGATTGCTACGGGACGTTAAGACTGAATCGGGAATTCGTTCCCGATTCACTGAAGACAGTAACAAAGACGGATCTTCGACAAGGTGAAGTAATGGCAAGCTACTGTGCCGATTTGTCGATTATTGTATGGCGAGATTCTAACCTAGTTAGCATGATCTCGACTTATCATAACCTACAAATCGGTACAAAACAAAAATATAACCGACTGACTTATAAGCCAAGTGTTGTCCTGAATTACAACAAATCCATGGGAGGTGTGGACCGGAAAGACCAGTTCTTGTCTGCTCAGCCCTTGGAGCGAACAAAAAACAAAATATGGTACAAAAAACTGTTCCGCCGCTTGTTTAACACTGCCATATTTAATTGCTTTATCATATTCAAGACCACCGATGACAAAATTTCGCATAGACAGTTCAGGATAACATTGGCAGAAGACTTACTCAAGATACACCGACAGATTGACCTGACCCAACAAAGGAGACCGACCAATAGACCTCAACTCGAGCACCGTCATTTTCCGGTTCGAACCGGCTTCAAACAGAGTCGTTGTTGGATGTGCGCACAGAGAAAGGTCACTGCTAGGACCATATGGAAGTGTCTACAATGCGACGTCAATCTCTGCATTGAAAATTGTTTTATGGCTTACCATATATAAATGTGTGGAAGGAATAAATTATTATATTATATATTGATTTTTTTATTTGCTTTTTATTTAAATAACCAACTAGAACAAATAAACAACTTCAAAAATACAATTATTGCATAAAACTAATTCATAAAATTATTTAAAATATTTTATTAAAATTACATCGTGTGTGGGAAACCTTAGACGGGCGGCCATATTGCTATTATTTCGCCTTCTCGGACGAGTCAAGGGCGCTCGGGACATCGCGGTAAAATTACGAGGAGTAGTGTTTTGTTTTGATTTAATTAAAATACTTAGAGTTAACCGAATGTAATCGTATATACATCAGAAGAAAGGGTAATAAGTCTAGTTTGTTGTAAAAATATTTTATTGATAAAATATGCAATAGTTGTGCCTTATATTCTAAAAAGGTAGAAATAATTGTGTATTTTTTTTCTGAATTACATGTTTAACCCGGTTTTTTGTATCAAAGATTATAACTTACGATTTAAAAAAATCGTTAAGATTGATCAGTATTCTTCAATCTTTTTTTTGGTATTTTTTTCTTTATTCTAGCCATTACGGTTCAGTAGCTATATAGGTTTTTTATTACGACGAACTTGCGCGCGAACGAAGTCGCGCGCGGTTCGGACGCCGCGCGCAGCTGGACGTTAGAGAGATAAACGGTCGCGCGGCCCGGACGTTAGAGTGGTTAAGGAAGTTTTTATTATAAATATCAACTAGCCTCCGGAGCGGCGCTCGCTCACCCGCATTCGTGCGGCTTGTAGTCGTAGCGAATAGTGGGTAGGCGCGAACCTCTCGACGGATTACAGTACAGGGTACAATATAAAATAAGCTATTAATTAATTCAGGCCAATTATACTTATTATGAATTAAACTGTGAAGCAGCATCGCTTGAAGCAGTATGCATCTAGATTGCAAGTCAAGTATTTTAAATTCCTTTAGAGATTCCTTATAGGATAGTGGTCTAAGGCGGCATTTATACTGTACAGTACGTAAATATTTACGCTGAACTTTTTCAATTGCTGTTACATATTTCTCGTAGTAGGGATCCCATATAATACAACCATATTCTACCTGTGGACGAATTAGGTAATTGAAGAGGTTTAAGTACGTAGACGGTCGTTTGAAATCAATAGCAGCTCTGATTACAAAATTATACATTTTAAATGCTTTTGCCACGATTTTATCTACATGTAAGTTCAAGTGAAGCTTATTATCTAAAATTATGCCTAAGTCACATATAAAAGTTTCCCTTAACAGATTTTCCAGGCACAGTGTGTAATTAAATTTTATTAAACATTTATTTTTAGTGCAATTTACATATTTGCATTTTGAAATGTTTAATTGAAGTTTATTTGTGTCACAATAACTAGATAATCGATCCAAGTCATCCTGTAGCATGACACAATCATTCACAGATTTAATTGTTTTGAATATTTTGAGATCGTCTGCATACAATAAAAAATTACTATTTTTAAAACATTTACCAATGTCATTAATATATATTATGAACATAAGTGGCCCGAGTATCGAACCCTGAGGGACGCCAGATGTGGTCAGGAATGTGTCAGAATAGTATCCATTTGTGACAACTGTTTGGCTGCGATTAGATATGTATGAACAGAACCATTTTAATAAACAACCCCTTATCCCGTTAAAAGCGATTTTTTAAGTAATAATTCATGGTCCACTCTATCAAATGCTTTTTAAAATCTGTATATATGGCATCTGTTAGGGCTCGACTATCCAAGTTGTTGAACAAAATATTTGTATAGATCATAAGGTTAGTTATGGTTGACTTCCGCTTAAAGAAACCGTGCTGCTCTGGAATCAGATTGTGTTGTATAATAGGGTACAGTTTTAAATGCACAAGTCGCTCAAAAAGTTTTGCAGATGCGTTGAGAATAGAAATGGGTCTATAATATAAGATCAAACGAACTTCATAGTGAAGTTCGATCGATATAATATGAGTGGTTTCATTTTCGATATAAATTAACAGGTAGTCCTTTGACCTACAAGGCAACATTCGCACGCTTTTAAAAGTTAAATTTTTAATTAGTTACAATAATCGATTTCTTTTTAGTAAGAATCGATTAAAGTTTCGATTCGTTAACCTATCCCTATACTAGACGGTGGTTTGACATCTCATTCTTTTTAGAGTTGCTGAGTTTAAGTCTCATCGTGTCTGTAACAAAACTGGGTTTCGGGTGGGCTGGGTAGTTTATATCTTCTTCAAATGAAACCACTCATATTATATCGATCGAACTTCACTATGAAGTTCGTTTGATCTTATATAATATTTCGTGGTTTCATTTTCGATATAAATTAACAGGTAGTTGTTTAGAGATTGAGTTTTGTTACCTTTGTACTTCTTTCCAAGAAATGTACTAAAATAATACACGAGAACGTAACTCATAATATGCATGTATTTTCAACAAATTATCAAACAAAATATTAACTAAACCTTATTATTAATATAATTATACATTATGTTTGAGCTTAATCAACAATCATTGTTAGGGTTAGGGTAACACACAAATTTTGCAAAATTTGATTCTTCTTCTATAGGCCGATGATAATACTTAGCAAAAGTCTGGGAGGACGCGGTCCAGCCAGCAGTTTTTCTAATAAGATCCAGACTAAGTCCGGACGCGCGCGCCGATGACGTGGCAGCATGGCGAGCGCTATGTGCGCCATACACTGTCACGTCGACGCCGCACGCACACAGTGTCTGTTTGATCCACCTACTTATAGTCTGTGCTGTCACGTTCTTGTAAGGACGCTTCACAGTCACTAAGAGGTGGTCTGTGTCTGGAGGACGCAGTGCCCTCGTTGCAGACATATAGTCGACAAGTGTCGCTGGACAAATATCAGGTTTTTCTTTAAAGTAGGGTAAATATAAAACTGGCTGGTCCCGTCCTATCCCAGATGTTTTTATGATATCAGTTATAGCGATTTCAATACCGCTTATATTCATTTTGATATTACTAATTTTAATCAAAGAAAATGTTTGCACCCTATGTACAGTACAGAGAGCTAATAAAACTGCGAGTTTTTTGGTCAGTTTTTCTAGACTAATTTGGCTATGGGGAACCCACTTTGATATGTGGTCTAAAACTAGCTGAGGATCCCAGGTACTTGAATATTTTGGCAGAGATGGTCTCAACTTAAATATTCCTTTTAGAAGACGTTTGACACAATCGTCTGATGCTAAATTATTCCCCATGAGCAAAGACAAAGCCGATCGATGGCTATTGATTGTACCATAGGAAGCACCTTTTTCATATTGCTCACTCAGGTAAGTTACTATTTGAGGGATGGAGCTCTCGAATACATTGCAGTTGTTGTGGTGGCAGCCGTGGCTGCCACCACAGCTTATAACAAACACTGTATTGTTTTAAAGTATTATCTGATAGTGAGGCGAGCATCAACCGCAGGGCACCTGGTGGAGTACCGCGCTGGGAAAACGCGAGCCTGAGAGCAGCGCTGCTCCCAGGGTAAGCGTCTGGTGCAGCGGGTGCTGTTGTCTGAAACGCGACAATACTAGATTTGGGCGCGGTTTTAAGATAACGATATCACCTACAACTAATTTTTTTTTTTTCTTCGTGGGTAGTTGCAAAGTTATACAAGCAATTTTTGGCCTTACCATATTTAATTGCATATAAAATAGTATTTTTGTATTTATAAACACATTTATGTTTAAAACAGAAAGTTAAGACACACTACCTGCCAGTTTAAGTGTTATCACAGAGTTTCACTCACTTATATTGTCACAAATCTAAAACTTCAAATGGAATCAGTCCAAGACACTCTGTCCAGTTTAATGGAGATATTCAGTTCAGTTCGGTCGTGGCATCGGTCGCGCGCGGTCGTGTATCGCTGTACTGGGACCTCCGGCCAGTGCATTTATTCTGCATTTTTGTGATTGGCTTAAACTACTCGAGATCGATTCCTTGTCACTCCTTAGGAACAGTATTCTATAAGCCATGCCCACTGGGCGGTCCTAGACAGAGATAGTTGTTTTCTGTCATTCTGACCCTAAATAAAATTGGAGCCGCTCCTCCCATCGCTGGGATTCGAACCGCTGTCGTCAGGCGTCGGATCGCGCCAAGTACCGCTAGACCACGGAAGCAAGTGACGTGTGCTACGAAATACTCAGTCCAGTGCTACGGCTCTCAATCGCTACGAGCTGTCGTCGGTATTGCTACGAGTGGAGTGTTCGTATGGTGGGGGCAGACTACGTGCTACGAGACTGCTACACATCATCACGTCCACTGCATGCACTACGCCGCGTATTCCGCAACTGATTGACTTCTTATTGAAAACAATTCTGGTGCAGTACTGCTCCGGCCAACATGTCAACGCACCGTACACCTCCGAAAGCCTCTCCTATAGGACATACGCAATCAGAGACGGACTTAATCACCCTAAGCGACGCTTCTTTCGTGAACGTAAACAGAAACAAGCGTCCTCGTACCGAACAACCCCATTCGCCAAATAGAGAAGGCAAAAACCTCAAGCAAGAAATCTTGGAAATGTTGAACAACTGGAAGCTTGAATTTGACTCCAAAATTAATGAAATGTGTGTCAAACAAAATACATTGATATCGAAGTTAACATCAGAAATTACGGATTTGAAACTACAAACTTGCACATTACGGGATTCAAACGAAGAAATAGCTAAGTCCATGAATTTTATAAATAAACAGTATGAAGACATTAAGTCTGGCTTGGACAAACTCCAAAAAGAAAAAATGGAACATCGCCAGTGCTTGGAAAAATTAGAAAGAAAAGTGCAAGACTTGCAATTTAAAACCAGATCCTCCAGTATCGAGGTAAGAAATGTTCCAATAAAAGACAAAGAAACTAGTGAAGACCTTATCAGTATTGTGCGTAATATTGGACAAGCGGTTGGGACTTCGATATCTGCAGCTGACTTCCGGGATATTTACCGACAGCCAGGAAAACCTAACTCAACCCGTCCTATAATAGCTGAATTCCACACCGTTCACATGAAATCAAATACACTAACCAGTGTGCGTCACTACAATAATAATAAGAAGAATGCGGAAGAAAACACGGAAACTATCAACATCCCCGGTAAGCGTCAAGCGATATACGTGGCAGACTATCTCCCCATAAGCTCCAAAAGGCTGTTTCACCTGGCCCGAGAATTTGCAAATCAAAACGGTTTCAGCTACTGCTGGTCAACAAATGGTAACATCTACCTGCGTAAAGCACAGGGTGAAAAACAAATCCTCGTCTCTTCAGAACAGTGCCTGTTAGATCTAAAAAAAAAAATGTGACTAGAATACTTCAGCTCATGTTCACTGTATATGTTACTATTTAATTTACTTAATTTTAAGATTTTTGTATACCCTAAACTAACAACTACTTTAACCTATCAAATTCCTTTTTATAAAATTAAAATTAATACGTATAAAAAAAAATCAAGTACATACATTCACACACCTCAACCACAATTCCAACATACAATATTATATAAACAAAAAATCAATACTCATTCATCTATCATCTTCACTTCTGACATTATACATAAACACGTTGATGTCTTAATTACACACCTAGACCGCATATTAATGATCTATATGTTAAATTTAGTGATTGCCTTTGGGATTCTTACTATAAAAAATGACTAATATATACAATATTAACACAGAACTTGACTCATTAGAAGCTACAAATGCGTGTGTTTGTTCCCCAGTCGACTGCCATAGGCACCTTAGTCAAGGAAATCAATCTTATAGGCTTCTCCATGTTAACATTCGCAGTATTAACAAAAACTTTGACCAGCTACGAATTCTGTTGGCGATGACAAATTTGCAAATTGACATTATTGTACTGACCGAATGCTGGCTACGTAAGGTAGATAACCTGCCTATATTGGATGGATTTATGAGTCACTCCACGACTTCTCAATTAAATCAAACCGACGGGGTTGCCATATACCATAACCAAAAAATAAACTGTAATATTCGTGAACCTACTTTCAAAGACGCGAGCTGCTTGGTTTGCCAAATTGGAAAAGATATTAATATCGTCGCAGTTTATCGTTCCCCCTCACTAAAATCGAAAGATAACTTAAACAACTTTTTAAGTAGTCTTAATTACCTTTATGGTGAATTAGGTCCCGGCAGTATATTTCTTGTAGGCGATATAAACATAGACCTGGCCTCTTCTAGCTCCGACCCTATGCGTGATGAATATCTTACCTTCAATGCAAGCCACGGACTATTCCCAACTCACACTTTCCCTACCAGAATCTGCTCCTGCCTAGACCACATTCTCACTAACTCGACCTTACCCTACAAGACACTTGTTCTCGAGTCTTATATAACAGACCACAAGCCGATTATTTTAGCACTGACAAAAACGCAAAACATTAGGCAACTCCATTCCACTAGAAATCACATAGATCTTATAAAAATAAAAACCGAGTTAGGAAAAGCAGATTTCACAAAAGTATTATCTACAGACGATGCCAATCAGGCAACAAACAGTTTTGTTTCCATAGTCTCGAGCATAATAGCCAACAATACAAACACGAAAACAGTATCCAAAAGACACAGAATACTGAAACCGTGGATAACCCCCGGTCTAGTGCGATGTATAAGAAACCGAGATAAGCTTCACATCAAATCCAAGAAAGCCCCAGACAATATGATTTTAAAGGCTACCTATACCAGATATCGTAACTTTTGTAATCGCCTCCTCCGTAAATTAAAAATAGCTTATGAAAAAAGTCTACTTGATAAAGCTGGTAATGACCCCAAAGCTCTTTGGTGGGCTATTAAAAATATAACAAATACTCGGAAAAATAGTGTGAGTCCTTCAGAGCTCCTAGGGATAACCTCCAGCCCACAAACGGCTGTTAACTCAATTTGTAGCTTCTTCACTAACGTAGGGAAAACCTTAGCTGACAAAATACTCTGCTCAACTTCTACATCCGGTAGCAACAATTCCTCAACACCATCTCTAACATCCCTAAAAAGCCCCTCAAACTCGCTCGTCCTCACGGAAGTAGACACAGAAGACATAGAGGCCATAATCCTCCAACTCCGTACAGACTGTGCTACCGGCTGGGATGGCATTTCATCTCAGATGATCAGACATTGTCGTGAAGAACTGATTCCCTCAATTACCCATATCTGCAACCGTGCTATAGCTACTGGAAAGTTCCCTGAAGCTTTAAAAAAAGCTGTAATACATCCGATCCACAAGAGTGGGGATAGAGGCTGTGTTAATAATTATCGTCCTATAGCTGTACTCTCTACTTTATCAAAAATCTTAGAAAAGATACTTAATCGTTCCCTCAAAGAATTTCTGTCTAAGTACAATATTTTGGCTGACAATCAATACGGATTTCGTACGGGTCTCTCAACCGAGGATGCAGTTATGGATTTATGCAATGCTGTGGTAGAAATCCTAGACAGTAGAAAAAACTGTCTATGTATCTTCCTTGATCTTTCTAAGGCGTTTGACACGGTCTCTGTCCCCATCCTGTTGACTAAGCTCGAGAGATTGGGTATAAGAGGTGACACACATAATATTTTTAAAGACTACCTAACAAACAGAAAACAACGGGTTCTGATTGGAAACTACACGAGTGAAGAGGAACCAGTCACATACGGCGTTCTTGTTAAACTTATTAAAAACTAGCTACATCCCGTCCTCCATTAATAAAGTTAAAGCCCCACCAAGTGATTTCGTCATCAAAGCACACAACTGCCAATCTCAAGACACCTGCTCTTGCATCGTGATCGCACGAGTAGATAATGTCAAATACCTCGGAGTGTATTTAGATTCTGGACTAAAATGGAACACACAAATAGATAAGGTTACTTCCAGGACAAGGCGCCTGATTTATATTTTTAAAACTCTTAGGGACTGTGCTTCAACAGAAAAAATTAAACTTGTATATTTAGCCCTATGTCAGTCTATAATACAATACTGCATTACAGTGTGGGGGGGTGCAGCTATATCGCACCTAATTCATTTAGAGAGAGCTCAAAGGGCGGTTTTGAAAGTGATGACAAAAAAACCCTATAGATACCCTACTTCCAAACTTTACTCAGATTGTCAAGTCCTCACAGTACGTCAGCTCTTTGTGCTTAGTGCTATCTTAAGAAAACACCGAAAAATAGCCCCACCTGACCCAAATAGGCGCAGTAATAGGGCAATTTGCCCACGAGCTCCCTGCAAAACCTCCTTTGCTAGAAGTCAATTCAATAGCACTAGTACTAAATTATACAACACTATCCATAAGGAGCTGAATATTGCTGGAGAAAACAAACATAAATTGAAGATTAAGGTCTCTAATTGGCTAAAATCACTAGACTACTATAAGACAGAAGAACTACTTGCATACATAACGTAAGACAAACTCACAACAGTCCACTCGCAAATATACTCACAATCAATCACTCACACTAACACACAAACACACACACACATCACTCAAACACATACACACATACAACCTACACTGCTTCATACGTAACCCATCCAATTTAATTATCCAGGGAAACATCCATTAACATGTAATCCGTATTTTAGTTCTATTGTGTCATGATCCACGACTGAACACTGTCTCTCAAAATACAAGCTCTTGCTTAGTTTGGGAATCAGTATCAGCACTAATAGAGTTATACATTAAAATACGCACTTACCTTGTGCCACTTGATGAAAATGTATGTTTTTAGTGACAATAAAGAATTATTTTTTTTTTATATTCCAGAAGAGGATGTCAGAATTTGAGGGCGACCTTAAGAAGACAACCAGCAATCCTTCTACCACTGCTAGTTTAGCAGCTGAGTTTGCCAGTTTTAAAGCCTTCATTCTGCAAGCGTTGGCCGGCCTCCAAAAACAAGTTGAAATGCTGGCTAAAGATGTCGACCGTTTAGAGATGCGAGGAAGGCGCAAAATGTTGTTGCTTCATGGCGTCGCTGAAGGCAAGAAGGAAGATACGGCTCTAGCTGTAGCCAAGGTGGTCCAGGAACAACTCAAAATCGGCAGCTTCTCGGAGAGCGACATCAAGCGTTGTCACAGGATGGGCCGTGCTTCAGCTGATAATCCCAGGCCCATTGTTCTCAAACTACAGACTATAGCCATCAGGGACAACATTTGGTTCGCAAAGTCGAAGTTAAAGGGCTCCGGGTTCACACTGTCGGAGTTTCTCACCAAAACACGACACCAAGTATTTATGGCTGCGCGTGACAAGTTTGGTGTAGATAGGTGTTGGACCAGAGAAGGCAACGTCTTTGTACTGGATGCAGAGGGGACGCGGCAACGGTTAAGTTCGCTTGGTGACATCAACAAGTTGAACAAACTTGATTCTCCAACTGAAGAGGTATCTGAAGTTGTTGAGAAGACGGTTTTGCCTTCGCCGGCACCAGTGCGAGCCAAGCGGGCTGCTGCTATGAAGAAGTAACTTCTTTATGTGACTGTGACCGGGTAAACTATTGTTTATATTCATTTATTTTAAATCTAATTGCACTATCACCCACAATTTCTTAATATTTACTAAATGTCAAATCCATCCATTACACATGTCATTTCTATAAACGTCAAAAGATTGCGTTCCAATTCTCCAAATAGTTTATTGTTGTATTTAATTTTCTTGGTGTTTTGTTACTTTTTTTTTTTTTTTTTACTACTAAAAATAGTTTACCCGGTAAGTGGTATTTAAATTTTTATAAACTTATTTACTCATTTCCTGTGACAGCACAACTGGCAGGTGGACAACTATATTTTTTATTTTTTTGTTCCCCCAGTGTTTATATAGTTTTATATTTTATTTATTTGTATTTATTTTATAAACGTTTATTATCTATGTCAGTACCTGATTTCAGTGATACTGATAGTTTTCATTCAGCGAAAAGTTATAATGATAGTTTCGTTAGTGTTCCTTCTCTTGCTGACACTATTGACTCCCAATTTTCCGATGTTTCTAGGAATTTTAATGCTGTCCATATAAATGCCCAAAGTATTCCGGCTCACTTCCATGATATGCTGGTAAACTTTGAATGTAAGCAACTACATGCTATTTTTGTTTCAGAGTCTTGGCTTAAGCCATGTCTTCCTTCCACCTCGTATTCCTTGCCTGGTTTCAAGCTCATTAGAAATGATCGTGTGGCTGTCGGTGGTGGTGGTGTTGCCATATATCTACGTGCACATATTCCTTTCTCCATAGTTGATGTGTCAACACAGCCACCACTGGCAAATGCTGGCGAGCATCTCTTTATAGAGGTTGAGCTAAGTCACACTAAAGTTTTACTTGGTGTTTATTATTGCCCATCCTTACGCATAAACTATTTTTCTTCATTTGAACATATTTTAGAAAATTTTACTCCTTCCTATAGTCATACAATTATTATGGGTGATTTTAACACTTGCATACATAAAAATGACTCTCGTGCCTTTTCTCTTAAGTCAGTAATTGAATCTAAGAATCTTTTCCTTTTGCCTTTAGATGCTACCCACCACTTTCCAAATTCAGTTCCTTCATTTCTTGATCTCATTCTTGTTTCGTCTCTTGAACGTGTTGCTAAGCATGGCCAGTGCTCTGCGGACGAATTCTCATATCACGACTTAATCTATCTCTCATATAAAATTCGTCCTCCGAAGATTAAGCCGAAAATTCTTTTGCAGCGTAATTTTGGTGGCATGGATCTGGAGAGTCTTTGTGGGGATGCCGGCAGCATTGACTGGGAACCACTTCTGGCTCTTGATTCCGTTGAAGACAAAGTGCAGTTGTTTACTAAAAACTTGGTAAATCTCTATGATGTCCATGCCCCTATACGTGCTATTAAAGACAAACATCTTCCAGCTCCCTGGCTCACAGATGAAATCAGGAAATTAATGACTCAAAAAGCCAGGGTGAAATGTAAATTTAAACAGCGAGCCTCAGATGTAAATCGAGATAGGTATGTTTGTGTCAGAAATCGCTGCAACAAGGTGTGTAGGAATGCCATACGCCAACATGTCCACAGCTCTGTTGAAAACGGAGACCCAGCAAAAGTCTGGAAATTCCTCAGGTCCTTAGGGGTTGGAAAATCGCGACAAGATGAACTTCCCAAAGATTTAAATATTGAACTTCTAAACCAACATTTTTCATCTTCGTCCAATATTAATAGGGCAACAAAAAAGGAAACTTTAGATCACCTTTCGTCTCTTCCAACTCCTGACTATTCACCTTTTGTCTTTGATCAATTTACTGACTGTGATGTTAAGAAGAGCATTTTGTCGATATCATCTAATGCTGTCGGAAGTGACTGCATCAGTCGCAAAATGATCCTTCCTATCCTTAATGAAATCCTTCCCAAATCTGACGGTTCTCACACTCTTAGATTTTAGCAACGCTTTTAATGCCGTGGATTTTGATATTCTTCTTGGAATATTATGTTCTCTTAACATATCTCCAGGAGTAATTGACTGGTTTCGTAGTTACCTGTTTGGCCGCAAGCAGCGTATTTGCATTGAGAACACCCTATCCTCTTGGTGCAATACATCTGCTGGTGTGCCGCAGGGTGGCGTACTATCTCCTTTACTTTTTGCAATTTTTATTAATTCCATTTCTATAAACTTCTTTCATCTTACCACCTATATGCGGACGATCTCCAGTTATATAGACATGGATCATTGAGCACGTTGTCGGAAGCTGTCGACATCATAAACACTGACTTGAAACAAATTGAAGGATGGAGCAAAGCTTATGGAATTCAAATTAATCCACAGAAGACTCAGGTCATTCATTGTTGTTGGCAGCTCCAGAATGATTGCGAGAATAGACTGGGCTAACCTACCGAAAGTTCTTTTTGATGGCACTGCAATACCCTACAGTAAATCCGTTAAGAACCTGGGAATAACAATGGATGAAGTTCTGTCTTGGGTGCCCCATATTAGGGAGGTCAGTCGGAGGGTATTTGCGTCAGCTGGGTCTCTGAAGAGGTTACGCAACTTTCTCCCTACTGCCACTAGAATTGCGCTTGCACAATCACTTCTCCTTCCCATTCTCGACTATGCTGATGCCAGCTATCTAGATATTACGGAGGACCAGCTGGATAAACTTGAGCGACTTCAAAACTTCTTTATAAGATTCATATTTGGTTTGCGAAAATATGATCATGTGTCTGAATTTCGAACTAAGCTCAAGTGGCTTCCCATTAGACATCGCCGGAATGCACATATTCTACACCTTCTATACAATATTTTGTACAATCCCACCACCCCTGCTTACCTCAAAGAACGTTTTGAGTTCCTAAATGACACGCACACACGATTCCTTAGATCATCGGAAAATCTAACACTGAAAATACCTACGCATTCCACAGGATTCTATGATAAATCCTTTACAGTCCACGCTGCTCGCCTGTGGAATGCATTACCGGTATTGATTAGGAAAGCTCAGTCACTGAATACTTTTAAAAAATTGGTAAAGGAGCATTACCTTTCATTATAAATGTGTCTTACTGTTTAAGTTATATTTATCTATTTATTATTATTATTTATAATAAGTATTATATATATTATGTAGTTGTGTATTTTAGTTATTGTTATGCCGCTGACTAACCACGTTCCTGAGTTCATACAATTTCTGTCCATCCAAAGGTTGTCTGGAAGAAATCGCTGATTGCGATAAGACCGCCCATTGTACCACTCTTACTTAATTATCCATCTTTTATTTTACTTTAGGTATTTGTTTGGTGTGCAATAAAGAGTATATCTATCTATCTATCTATATAATTCTATTAATAGGGGATACCAGGCCTGTGCAGGCCATATGGGAAAAACTAGGATCCCCGTAGCTCCATCCTGTATAATCTTTTGTATACAATTTAATAATAAAGAGAATGGAATGCATAAAAAGGAATTTTGTGCCAACTTATAGTGAACACATCAACACTTATCGCGTCTGGGTCCTGTTTCCAGGATACGTACTCGTGACACTTGGCATTAATGCGAGAGGCGAACAAATCAATCTTTGGTTGACCTAACCTTTTTACAATGTAATTAAATGCAGACTGTGACAATTCCCACTCCACGTCAGGGTTGACCTTGCGTGACTCTTCATCAGCTTCTATATTATCCTTCGTATTGATGTAGGAAGCAAAAAGCCACAGTTTCCGCATCTCGCACCATTGCCAAATATCACGAGAAAGTGTGCTCAAATGAGGAAATTGATTACCGCCCATACGGTTTATGTAGCTTATAGCAGTTGTGTTATCTACACGGAGCAAAATAGCACACTCAGCTAGATCTCGAGTAAAACATTTAAGAGCAAAGAATATAGCCAATAATCTATACTTATAATAAATCTGTAGAGAGGTCAATTCTGTACATGAAATATATTTCCAAAATAACTATCAGGGGGTGATTAGGGATCGATACTGATGCCAAAAATGCAATCAGTAAAATTTTTGTCTGTCTGTCCGTCTGTCTGTCTGTCTGTCTGTCTGTCTGTCTGTCTGTCTGTATAAACTCTATAGAAACAAAAACTACTCGACGGATTTTAACGAAACTTGGTACAATTATTTGTCATACTCCTGAGATGGTTATAGTATACTTTTCATCACGCTACAATCAATAGGAGCAGAGCAGTGAAGGGAAATGATGTCATTTTGTTTAAACGCGCTAATCTCAGGAACCGCTGGTCCGATTTAAATAATTATTTTAGTGTTAGATAGTCCATTTATCGAGAAAGGCTATAGGCTATATATCATCACGCTAAGACCAATAGGAGCGGAGCACCACTATTCCACGCGGACGAAGTCGCTGGCAGAAGCTAGTTCTAAATAATTGATGTGGAAACTAAGTTCACTGTCTTTCCAAGCACCATTGACTCTTAGCCCATTACTGAAAGCACCCCAGCCGGTGCGTGACGCATCAGTATAAATGTCTATTGCATAGCTTTGGGGTTTTATTGGATTGTTTACTTTGTAAATATTTTCAGACCACCACTTCAGATCAAGTAAAATGATGCGTGGAAGTTTAACTTTCACGTCAAAAGAGCTATATTTTTGAAGAAATAAATATTTCGTTCTCTCTAATATCTTCGTATATAACCAACCGTAACGGACCGCTGGGCATGCTGATACCAGTACTCCTATTAACTGCGAGAACTTTCTAATTGAAATAGAAGGTAATTTTGAATACTTTGAAACTAGACGCGCTATGTTGATACGTTTATCTAAAGGTAATGATAAAGTCATATCTGTGGTGTCATAAATAAATCCTAAAACTGTACAAGATATTTGTGGTTTTAGTTTGCTCTTTTCATAATTTACTACAAAGCCCAAACATTCCAACAAAGCCAAAGTCTCTTTTACATTACGAAGACATTCTTCGTAATTTCTACCTAGACATAGCAAATCATCTAAATATGCTACGGATAGATAACCACGGCCACGTAAGAAAGCTACAACCTCTCTTACAATCTTTGTGAAACATCTAGGAGCTATGGCAAGTCCGTAAGGTAATGCACTAAACTGGTATGTTCTTGTTTCGTTCGAATTTGGTGCAATATATTGGAAACGGAGATATTTGCGGAATTCGTTATTAATCGGAATAAGAAGGTAAGATTCTTTTACGTCTATAGTCGCCATATACCAATTTTTATGTATTAGCTTACAGGCAGTTCTACTGTCCTCCATTTTAAAATGCATTTTTGGTATGAATTGATTTCAATATTTTAAATTTAGAATACAGTAGAACTCCAATTATCCGAACTCTGACTATCCGAATCGCCGATTATCCGAATCACAAAAAAATGTCCAAAAAAAGTCTAAGTGCGCTATTATTCTTCCCCCCGCGAAGCCAGTGTTTGCGCGTCAAGTCTTGACTTGACTTGTCTTAACTTGCCGTTGTGCCTACACTGACTTCCCCCCGCGAAGTCAGTGTAGGCACAACGGCAAGTTCCCAGCGTGTGGAAGGAGGGGAGGCTGGTCCTGCTCAAGAAGGAGGGGCGCCCCGCGGACTCGCCGTCCGCGTACCGGCCCATAGTGCTGCTCGACGAGGCGGGCAAACTGTTTGAGCGGATTATCGCAGATCGCCTCGTCAGCCACTTGTCTGCAGAGGGGCCGGACTTGGCGGACAGCCAGTACGGCTTTCGTCGTGGGCGCTCCACCGTGGACGCTATAATGCGCGTGAGAGCCCTGGCGGAGGAAACGGTGTCCCGGGGTGGGGTGGTGTTGGCAGTATCGTTGGATATATCCAACGCCTTCAACACCCTGCCCTGGAGTTGTATACGGGAGGCACTTGTCTACCATCGCGTGCCTCCCTACCTCCGCCGCACAGTAGGGGCTTATCTGGAGGCAAGATGTGTCACTTATAGGGGACGTGACGGCGCAGGAAGGCGCGTCACTTCGTGCGGTGTTCCACAGGGATCGGTTCTGGGTCCGCTCCTGTGGAACATCGGGTACGACTGGGTGCTCAGAGGTGAGCTCCCGTCGGGCGCAGACTTGACGTGTTACGCGGACGACACGCTTGTCACAGCCCGAGGGAGCTCCCACAGGGAAGCAGCGTTGCTAGCTACGGCTGCGGTGTCACAGGTGGTGAGCCGCATCCGTCGCCTGGGCCTGGAGGTGGCCCTGAGCAAGTCGGAGGCCATCGTGTTCCATGGCCCCCGACGCGCGCCGCCGCCGGGATCACACATCGTGGTCGGTGGGGCCCGGATAGCTGTCGAGTCCACCATGAAATACCTGGGATTGGTGCTCGACAGCCGATGGGAATTCGGACCCCACTTCCGGCGGCTGGCGCCCAAGCTGATGGGCGCGGCGGGCGCGCTTTCAACGCTGCTTCCCAATATGGGGGGCCCGAGCGCCGCCTGTAGGCGGTTGTACGTGGGGATCGTGCGGTCCATGGCCCTTTACGGGGCCCCGGTGTGGGCGATGGACCTGACGGCCTGCACCATCGCCATTCTGCGAAGGCCGCAGAGGGCGATGGCCGTCAGGGTCGTCCGCGGGTACCGCACGATTTCCTACGAGGCGGCTTGCGCTCTGGCCGGATCCCCGCCCTGGGACCTGGAGGCGAAAGTACTCGCGTCGCTGTATCGGTGGCGCGAGGAAGAGCGGGCACGGGGCTTCGGACCGGTGCAGCGGCAGATCGCGCTGCGCCGTACGGAGCTCCGCCAGGTCTTGGTGGCGGAATGGCGGGAGAGGCTTCTGCGCCCTACCGCCGGCCTCGCTACCGTCGAGGCGATCCGGCCAGTGCTCGACGCATGGCTCGGGAGAAGGCACGGCTCCCTGTCGTTTCGGGTGACGCAGGTGCTGTCGGGGCATGGGTGCTTCGGCAGGTACCTGTGTCGCATAGGCAGGGAGCCGGACGCTCGGTGCCACCACTGCGTCCATTGCGGGGAGGACACGGCGCAACACACGCTCCGGGAGTGTGTGTCCTGGGAGGAGCAGCGCCGTGCCCTCACCTCGGTAGTAGGAGGCGATCTGTCGCTGCCGGCCGTTGTTCGGAGTATGGTCGGCAGCGCAGAGTCGTGGGACGCGGTGGTGTCCTTCTGCGAGGACGTGATGTCGCAGAAGGAAGCTGCGGAGCGGGAAAGGGAGATCTCAACTCTCAACCCCGCCCGCAGCAGGCGCACCGGGCGCCGGAGGAGGGCGGACAACGCCCTCTTCCGCCCCCCATAAACGGGTCCAGGGGCGACGGACTTGGGGAAGTCCCCGCCCCCCATGATAGGACCCGAGCCGGCGGCGCGCGTCTGTGTCCACGCGCGCCCCCGAGGCGATGCACGGGGTAGGACACCTCACTACCCCGTGCAGGAGACGAGGCCCGGCAGGACGGGCCGGCACCAGTGCGGGGCCGCGGACGAATCTGGATTCCCGCGGCCCCGCGCCCACGTGCGAGAAGCGACACCGGGGTGGTTTTAGCCGGTAAGAGTCCGGCACTGTTCCCGGCCTCCCCAGGCCGGGTTCGTCCATGAGGATTTCCCACCGAAAAAAAAAAAAAAAAAAAAAAAAAGGCACAACGGCAAGTTAAGACAAGTTCCGGCGCATTGCAGTCACGGCGCACCTGTCATTGTTTGTTTTGATTAGCCAGTGTGCTATTGACCTTGCTCGAGGACGCTACTCTTTCGCTACGGCTTACTTTTGTTTGTGCGTGTACAATACTGTATTGTTTTTATACCATGGCTTCGAAAAGAAAACGTGTTATGCTATCGTTAGCGGACAAACTGAAAATTATAGAGCAACTCGATAAAGGTGTAACGGGTAAGAAGTTGTCTGAGATTTATGGTGTTGGACAAGCAACAATTTCTGACATTAAAAACAGTAAGTCAACACTTTTAAACTTTGTTTCGGTGCTTGAAAATGAAGATGGAAGTTCCTCCAGGAAAACAATGAAGACAGCAACCAACAAAAATTTGGAAGATGCCGTGTTTAAATGGTTTTTGCAGCAACGTTCTATGGGAAATCCGATTTCAGGTCCAATCCTTTGTGAAAAAGCCAAAATCTTAGCAGAAAAGCTTGGTTATTCATCTTTTAAGGCTAGTAACGGCTGGTTAAGGAATTTTAAATTCAGGCATGGTGTACGCGAGTTAGATTTGGCTGGTGAGAAGCTTTCAGCAGACTCTGCAGCTGCTGAAAATTTTATTGAAAAATTTAAAACTGCATCAGAATCCTATGATCCGGAGTTTGTTTATAATGCCGATGGAACTGGCCTTGTTTGGAAAGCATTACCAAAAACCACTTTGGCTTCTAAAAGGGAATCTAGTGCCCCTGGACATAAGGTCAGTAAAGAACGTGTTACAGTGCTTAACTGTGCCAACTCCACTGGAAATCATAAACTGCCACTTCTTTTGATAGGAAAATCAAGAAATCCAAGAGCATTTAAAAACGTAAAAAAACTTCCACTCTTCTACAAAAGTCAACCCAAGGCCTGGATGACTGCAGCTTTGTTTACCGAATGGTATGATGAAGTGTTTATTCCTGAAGTGAAAAAGCACCAAAAATCGGTGGGAAAAGAAGGCAGTAAGGTGCTTTTAATTGTTGATAACGCACCCACTCATCCTACAGCAGAACTGTTGGAAAGAGAGAATGGGCAGTTTAAAACGACGTTTTTGCCTCCCAATGTTACAAGTTTGCTGCAACCCATGGACCAGTCTGTTATTGAAACAATGAAGCGCCATTACAGAAGGCAACTGCTGAGAAAACTGCTGATCGAAGGTGCTGAAGATGAAGAATTGGTTTTGGCAAATCATAGCAAAATAAATTTAAAGGACTGCTGTTACATGGTAGCGGAAGCTTGGAGTTTGGTTACGGCAGTGACGCTAAGACGTGCGTGGAATAAACTGAAAGGCCTACCGTCTGAGAAGAACAAAAAAAAAGAATCTGAAGAAAATGAGAAACAAGAATATGGAGAGGATGATGATGATGAAGATGCGTTGTCACTAGAGGAAATAAGAAAAATGATTGTAAAAATTCCTGGTTGTACAGAAGTAAGTGCTGAAGATGTAGGAGAGTGGATGGCTTGTGACACGTCTGACCCTGGTTTTCAAATTCTCAATGACGATGAAATTGTTGTAAGTGTGAGAGAAGATGTTGAAGTGGAAGTGGAAGAAGAACTTTCTGCTGATGTTGAAGTAGACGCTGGACCATCAGCTAGTGAAGCATTTGCCGGCCTCGAGACTGCTTTGAAGTGGATGGAGCGTCAGCCCGAGTGTGACCACTTGCAACTGCTCACCGTCAAGCGAATGCGTGACCTGGCTGAAAACGGTTGAAGACCGCAAAACAGCTTACATTAACGGAGATGTTTAAAAAACAATGATTTTTATTTCTAAACTTGTACATAAGTACATTTTATTTATATTTAAAACATGTGAAAATTTCATGTTTCTTTCATTTAATTCAATAAAAAAATAGTGCAATATCAAAACGTAGCTTTTATTCTCTCCAATGGCAATTTTTAAAAAAAAAATCCGATTATCCGAATATTTGATTATCCGAATGGGTCCCGGTCCCCATTAATTCGGATAATTGGAGTTCTACTGTAAATCTTTTACTACCGTTAGGTTTTGGTCTTAAAAAAGTGCTAGAAATAAACTGATCCAAGGTTGGTTCTACTTGTGATATAGCTCCTAACTTAAGCATGTCCTTGTTATAGTACAATGTTAAAATTAGTTTATTTGGCAACACCCCTATACTTAATATATCTGTGCTGTTTTACGGTCTATGTGTAGACTTTTTTTAATCTGTGCTCGCTCTCTCTTGTAAGACTAAAAATGTGAAAAGACGCCATTATTGTGTTGTACTACTTTTTGCTAATAAACCCTGCTTAAACAGACTATCCAAGTATCTACTTCATTACCTGCCCCATGTCTACAGGTTATGGGCCCAGAGCCATTAGTCTGTTATCAGGTTGTGGCAGTGGTTTATTTTTGAGTGAGCAAAAATTCGAGTTTGGTACGCCGGTACGTACATCGTGGCGCCATGGAGCAATCTACGCATAATGTACTGAAATTGTCTGGAGGGGACAACTGGGCGATTTGGAGGTTCCAGATGGAAGTGATATTTAGAGGCCGAGGTTTATTCCAAATAGTTTGTGGCAAAGAAAAACCCACGGCAGACAAGGAAAAGGAGATGAAAACATGGCTGGAGAGCGATGCAAAAGCTCAAGAGCTGATAGTAACGCGTATGGATTCAGGGCCACTGACACACCTACTATCATGCACCGCATCAGCCAGCATGTGGGCTAAACTAAAATCGGTATATGAGAGGGAATCCGCTGTAAGCATTCATTTATTGCAGCAGAGGTTCTTTTCTTTAGAGTTCGGCAATGATTCAGTGGCAACAGTCATGTCCAGATTAGAACAAATTAGCACAAAGTTGAAGCAAGCGGGTGAGCCGCTTTCAGACAAAATGGTAATCACTAAAGTGCTGATGTCATTACCAGAAAGATTCAAACACTTCCGCTCAGCTTGGGAGTCCGTCCCCATCGAAAAACAGACAATGAACGAGTTGACCTCAAGATTGCTCATTGAAGAGGAGAGGAGTGACCAGTCCCTACAGTCTGAAGAGACAGCTTTGGCCAGTGTAAGCAGACAGGAGAAAAGTAAATGCTACGCTTGGGGGAAGGAAGGCCATTATGCGAAGGATTGCAAAGAAAAAGGAAAGAAAGAAACTAGAAACTGCAACTATTGTAAGAAAAGAGGTCATTTGAGGGCAAATTGCAGAATGTTGAAGAACAAAGAGAAAAAGGTTCCAGCTGTGGAGGAAAATGCTTTCATGCGCAGGAGTAGTACGAGTCCAGATGTTGATATTGGCAACTGGTACATGGATACGGGTGCCAGTGAGCACATGTGCTGTAATAAGAAGTTATTCAGCAAGTTGGATAACCTGAGAAGCTCAGTAAAGGTTGTTGTAGGAGACGGCAAACTTCTGGATGTTATTGAGCGCGGTTGTGTGGAGCTATTCGCGTGGAACGGGACAGAATTCATAAAAACAGTGCTTAGTGAAGTTCTTTATGTTCCAGATTTGAAATTTAATCTTTTTTCCGTAGGAACTGTATTGGACAAAGGTTATTGTTTAATTTCTGATAAAAGTTATTGTAAATTTATAAACCGTAGAGGAATTGTCTGTGCATTATCTAAACGTGTAAACAAAATGTATCATATGTTGTTTTCTGTTACTGGAACGCAATCTGAGTTGTCTATGGTCACTTTGAGAGATAAAAATAAAATGTTTTGTATGAGCACATCTCTAGTATCGGAACGCGCTAGTGACGTTGGTGTTTTTGACGTTTATGATTGTGACGTTTCTTATGAAAGTTGTAAACATGTAAAGTCTTTGGAGAATTTCGGTGTTTTGACAAACTTTGGTTTGGTAAATTTGTCAAAACGGGTTGAATCTTTGAGTGTATGGCATCGTAGATTATGTCATCAGAATGTTACGTATGTTAGAGAGTTTTTGTCGCGTAATAGAGTAGACTTTGTTGATGACTATGTCACCTGTGAGGAGTGCTTGGCGGGCAAACAGCATCGATTGCCTTTTCCCTCTAGTTCGTCGAGAGCAAATGAGTCCCTTGAACTAGTTCATGCGGATGTATGCGGGCCCATGGAGACGCCGTCGCTCGGTGGAGCGAGGTATTTTTTGCTCTTGAAGGATGATCATTCAGGTTTTCGCAAAGTGTTTTTTATGAAACATAAAGATGAGGTTAAGAGCTTGATTAAAAATTACATAGTGGAATTTGAGAGAACACCTGGACTAAGGATGAAAATCCTAAGGAGTGACAACGGACTTGAGTTTATGAATGCTGAATTGCGTACTTTTTTGAGTGAGAATGGGATAACCCACCAGAGAAGCACCGTGTATACACCTCAACAGAATGGCAGAGCTGAGAGAGAGATGCGTACCTTAGTAGAAGCTGCTCGATCCATGATCACGGGTATGCCTAAACATTTTTGGGCAGAGGCATTAAACACGGCAGCCTATGTACTTAATCGAACCGGTCCAAGTCCTGTGAGAGGTAAAACTCCTTTTGAAGCCTTTTATAGAAGAGATTCACCTTTGTTAGATTTGAAAGTATTTGGAGCTTGTGTATCTGTCCTTGTACCTAAAGAGAGAAGACTGAAGCTAGATCCTAAGAATAAGATGGGAATCTTTGTGGGATATGATGATAATGTGAAAGGGTATAGAGTATATATATCATCATCAAGAAAAATTGAGGTACATAGAGATGTTATCTTCTTACCGCAAGTAGTGCCTAATAGGAAAGAGAGTGCTGTTCCTAGTGAAGAAGATAGCATATTCTATGAGAAGAATAGTGTAGATAGAACTCCAGCATTAGAGACAGAACAACGAGATGAAGCAAGAACTGAGAATGCTGAGGGAAATGCTAGTCTACTTGGTGAAGACCAAGTACTCGGAGAAAACAGAGACGTTGGTGAAGACCAAGAACTTAGCCCTGAAGAGGACTCTTTTGAGGATGCTGACGATGCATTGGAGAATGTAAATGATGAGGAATTGTCACTTAATTTGAGACCTAGGCGGCGCTGTCAACGTCCAAAGTATTTAGAGGACTATGAGTTAGGTTTGTTGACAATGGGGACAGATGATGACCCTAGTACCTACTCTGAAGCGATGTCCTGTGTTGAAGCTGAGCATTCAAAATCAAATCAAAATAGCCTTTATTACTGACTAGCTTCTGCCAGCGACTTCGTCCGCGTGGAATAGTGGTGCCCCGCTCCTATTGGTCTTAGCGTGATGATATATAGCCTATAGCCTTCCTCGATAAATGGACTATCTAACACTGAAAGAATTATTTAAATCGGACCAGCAGTTCCTGAGATTAGCGCGTTTAAACAAAATGATAACATTTCCCTTCACTGCTGTGCTCCTATTGATTGTAGCGTGATGAAAAGTATACTATAACCATCTCAGGAGTATGACAAATAATTGTACCAAGTTTCGTTAAAATCCGTCGAGTAGTTTTTGTTTCTATAGAGTTTATACAGACAGACAGACAGACAGACAGACAGACGGACAGACAGACAGACAAAAATTTTACTGATTGCACTTTTGGCATCAGTATCGATCCCTAATCACCCCCTGATAGTTATTTTGGAAATATATTTCATGTACAGAATTGACCTCTCTACAGATTTATTATAAGTATAGATAACATCATTACATTACATTACATTATAGTTCTATCTCTCTTGTAATAAATAATTTTCAATATATTACAATGCCTTTCATATTTATTTTAATTTTAGCAATTTCGTTTTTATTCCAATTATGATAAGATTACATGCACTTTTAATCATTAATAATAATATTTAATTAAATAATATAAATATAAATTAGATTCATTTTAATTTTCGACATCGGTAACTTTATTATCAGTTTGCCTTTTGGCATAGGCCTCCCCTAGGCTTTTCCATCTATCTCTATTTGTGGCTTCTCTTTGCCATGTTGTTCCAGCTACCTTCCTAATATCATCCTCCCATCTTGTTTTTTGCCTTCCTTTCTTTCTTTTCCCATCCCGAGGATACCATTCAGTAACATCTTTTGTCCATTTTCCCTTATTGTTTCTTATCATATGGCCTACCCAGTTCCATTTAAGCTTTTTCACTGTGTAAGTGACATCCATAACTCTTGTCTTGTTTCTTATATTCTTAAGTTTAACTTTGTCTCTTAGCTTGAGGTTTAGGATGCTCCTCTCCATTTTGTTTTGGCACACTCTGAGTGCTCCACTCTGTTTGCTAGTGAGGGCCCAGGTTTGTGCTCCATAGGTTAAACTTGGTAGTATGCAAGAGTTGAACACTGTAGTCTTATCTTTAAGGGGCATATGTGGATTCTTCATAACTTCCTTTAGAGACCAGAATCTTTTCCAAGCTTTATTTATTCTGATGTTAATTTCTTTTTGCATTTGATTTTCCGGTGCAATGATCTGTCCTAAATATGTATATTCATCGACATATTTTATTTGATTTGAGTCTAACAGTATAGGTGTTTTTATGTTGTTTGTCATTAGTTTTGTTTTGTCTAGATTCATAGTCAGACCCACCTTTCTGCTCTCTCTGTCTAATTGCGTTAACATTGTTTTTAAGCCCTCTTGGTTTTCGCTAAGCAGAATCAGGTCGTCTGCGAACCTAAGGTGGTTGAGCTTTTTGCCATTTACATTTATCCCATACTCATCCCAGTTAATTTTACGAAATATGTGTTCTAGTACAGATGCGAATATTTTTGGTGAGAGGGGGTCACCTTGCCGTACTCCTTTTTTTATTTTAAAGGCCTCTCCTTTCCTTTCAGTCTGAATTTTTGCCGTTGATTCTTTGTATATGTTTTTTATTATCCTGATATATTTTCGTTGCACTCCTTGTGAGAGTAGAGCGTCCCAAATGTGTGAATGTTTCAAAGAGTCGAATGCCTTACTGTAATCTACGAATGCCAAGTAGTATGTCTTTCTGTATTCATTGCTCTTTTGGATAATTTGTTTGACGACATGAATGTGATCCATTGTTGAGAAGTCGCTTCGGAATCCAGCCTGTTCTCTCGGCTGATTTTCGTCCAATTTTGAGCTAATTCTGTTCAATATTACCTTTGCAAATATCTTATATAGATTGGAGATCAGGCTGATCGGTCTGTAGTTGTTTATGTCTGCCCTGTCGCCTTTCTTATGGAGCAATATGATGGTTGACGATGTCCATTGTTGCGGTATTTTTTCTTTAGTCAGAATATCGTTGTATATATTGGTAATATCACTTATTATGTAGTCTAGGCATTCCTTCAAAATTTCGTTTGTTATTCCGTCCTCTCCGGGGGCTTTGTAGTTTTTCTGGGACAGTATTGCGGTTCTTACTTCGGATTCTAATATTGGGAGAGTAGCTTCTTCGTCTTCTTCCTGTGGGTATTGAGTATTTATGTAGTCTGGATCATCATATAATTTACTATAAAATGTTGTTGCTATTTCCATAATTTCGGGTCGTTTTGTTGCTTTCTTATTAGATGTCTTGCTTTTGATGAATGGGATCCAACAGGTATTCTCTCTCAGTTCTTTCAGAGCTTTCTTTATGCCTCCAGATTTTTCAATGTGGAATTGGATAGTTCTGTTTCTAATTTGTTTCCTATGAGTCCTAATTTTTTCATTTATTTGTTTACTTAGCTGGGTTATTTGTGTTCTATTTTGTTTCTTATTTCTTAATAAAGTTTTCCTGGTCTCAAGTAGATGTCTGGCTTCGTCTCCTATTTTATCTCTCTTGTTTTTTAGGGTATATAATTTTCTGGATATTTCTTTCAGCGCTTTTTCTATTATATTATATTTTTCTTGAATATTTTCGCTCTTGTTGTTATTCAGTAAATTATCTTTCAATGTTATCAACAAGTTTTCTGGGACGGTGAGAGGGATTTGACTTGGTGTAATTCCTTTCTTAGTGTACTGTCTCCTCTTTTTTATCTCATTTAGGTAAATGGCTCCTCTCACCATACGATGATTTGTGTTGAAGTTGAACTTATTAATTGTGGTTATATCCTTGAAGAATTTAGGTTTATTTGACAATATGAAATCAATCTCATTTTTCACGTTCCCATCCGGAGAAATCCAGGTCCATTTTTTATTTTTGTTTTTCTTATATAAACTATTTAATATCCTAAGGTTATGTGCCTGTGCCAGGTGTACTAGTCTTTGTCCGTTATCATTTCTTTTTCCTGTGCTGAATTGGCCTAGTATGTTATTTTCGTTTGTTAATCTTTTACCAAGCTGAGCATTGGAAGAATGCAATAGCAAGAGAGTTGCAAGCCTTGGAAGAGAACCACACCTGGGATATGGTGGACAAGCCAAGTGATTGTAGAATTATAGATACAAAGTGGGTATTTAGAAGAAAAAGGGATGAGAAAGGGAGAGTAATATCGTATAAAGCTCGTCTCGTAGCCAAGGGCTTTCAACAAAAATTAATGCCTTTCTCTGAGATTTATAGTCCAGTAGCTAGGCTGACTTCTGTGAGAGTTTTTTTAGCTTTTTGTAATGACAGTAATATTCCTATACATCAACTTGATGTTTGTAGTGCCTTTTTGTATGGAGATATAGTGGGTGAATGTTATATTAAATTGCCTATGGGATATAATAATTGTGAGAATAGAAAAGTTTGTAAACTTAATAAGGCTTTATATGGTCTGAAGGACTCACCAAAGAATTGGAATATAAAGTTTCATAATGTTATTACTGGTCTAGGATTTGTAAGAAATAATTTTGAGTATTGTCTGTATACAAAAATAGAGAATGGTTGTAAAACATATTTACTGTTATACATCGATGATTTGTTATTAGCTTCTACTTGTGTAGGTGAAATTGATAAGCTGAAATTGTTATTAAGTAAGAACTTTAAAATGAAAGATTTAGGTTTAATAAGAAACTATTTGGGAATGAATATTGTGCAAAATTTAAGGGAGGGAACTATTACTATTTGTCAGAATGCTTATCTCGAGAAAGTGTTAAGAGTTTTTGGAATGTTTGATTGTAATTCTATTTCTACTCCCATGGAGGAAAATTTTGATCACAGCATTCTAAAGAGAGATAAATCTGAAAATCTGGATCTTTAATGTATGCTATGTTATGTTCAAGACCAGATATTTGTGTCGCATTAAATATCCTCAGTAGATACCAATCTTGTGCTAGTTTAGATTTGTTGAATGCTTTGAAGCGTGTGTTACGTTATATTAAGGGTACCCTAAACTTAAGTCTGGTGTTTACTAGAAATAAGAACTGTACTGATGTCATAGCTGGCTTTGTTGACTCGGATTGGGCTGGTGACAGAGTGGACAGGAGGTCTACAGGGGGCTATCTGTTTAAAATTTTAGGTTGTAGTGTTTCATGGGTATCTAGAAAGCAGCCCACTGTTTCTTTGTCATCAACTGAATCGGAATTTGTAGCTTTAAGTATGGCAGCTAGTGAAGCCTGTTGGCTTAGTAATTTGTATTGTAGTCTTGCTGACATTAACACAGTTGTCACACTTTTTGAGGATAACATGCCCGTTATAAGTTTGTGTAAGAATCCCCAGTTTCATCACAAATTAAAGCATATTGATGTTAAGGTTCTGTTGTAAGAGAGAAGGTATTTGCTAAGAAAATTGTTTTGAAGCATATTGGTTCGAGTGAACAACCAGCTGATGTATTAACTAAACCTTTAGGTAGAGTTAAATTCCAGAAGTTTAGAGGCATGTTAGGGCTTAGTACTTAGTGTTATGTAACTGTAAATTGGTTAGAGGTTTAACATCGAGGGAGGGTGTTATGGTACAATGTTAAAATTAGTTTATTTGGCAACACCCCTATACTTAATATATCTGTGCTGTTTTACGGTCTATGTGTAGACTTTTTTAATCATAAAACTTGACAAGAAATAACACTAGTGCTCGTAAGATGGCGTCACTAGTATCTTGTTACAAATGCAAAAAAATGGTCAATATAAAAAATACTGCGCTATGCTCTGCCTGTAATAACAGATATGAACTAAATTGCGATGGCTATCCCGAAGCGACTTATCGTCTTAAAGATCCAGAAGCCAAAAAGAAATGGAGGTGTAAGGTTTGCATTAAAAATAAGAAATATAGTGACACAGATGGTCCGTCTAATATTACAGTCCGGAAAAAGCAAAACTCGATAAAAACACTATCTCCAACGCAACAAGTAGATTTTATAAATAAAAATATGGGTGACGAAACATTACGCCAATCCACCCCAGTACGACATAGCTCATTGTTATTTGACTCCCATATACTTACGGAATGCGAAACATCTGATGAGTCATATAATACTCCCAAACTATCAAGAAGTGTTGACAGAACAGTGTCTGATATAGTTTCAACCTCAGAAATGAAGGACACCATAGCTCAGCTCACACTTAAACTTGAAAGTACCGAAAATGAACTGGAAAATCTGATCTTAGAGAATAATGACCTAAACAAACAAATAAACAAATTAACATTAGAAAACCAAAGTTTGAAATCTATATGCCATTCTGCCACGATTTATGACAGTCCTAAGCTCCAACAGAAGAAAACCCGTGCGTTATCACAAAAACATAACGCGTGTTCTACACCAACCTCCCCATTGTCAGACAGCCCCAACATTAATACCAACGACTACGGTAAAATATCACAACTAAAACAGGAAATCGTCACTCTACAACAACAATTAGAGGTCGCAGAAAGAGAGATCGCTACCCTTACCGGGCGCATTGAGGGACTTATAAGGAGTAGTCATATGTTATGTGAAAATGATGCTCAGGAACCAACACAAAACTCAAGTCAGAAGTTAACTAATACTGCAAAATATCGAAACTCAACCCCTGTAAATGTACCAAATATCCCCGGAAAGAGGATACTCATCTTCGGATCCCAGCGTTGCGTTGGACTAGCAGCAGCCATCTCACGCTCGCGAATAAATACACAGTACGAAACATACAACGTCGTCGCCGAAACGAAGCCGAATGCACCGTCCAACGAAATCATAGCTAACTGTAGAAATAGTCAATTGTCTTCCGGTGATAAACTTGTTATATGCATAGGGGAAAATGATCGTAACTCAAACCTAACCTTATCTCAGTTACAAATTATATTAGATACATTTAAAAATAACACTATAATTGTATTAAATGTCTTAAATAACAAGTATTTAAATGTTAATAAATTGAACTACTCTATAAAAAACATGTGTAAACAATATAAAAAATCCCAGTTTTTAAACAAAAAATGCACGAAATTGTTCGATATCTGTCATTCCGTAAATTATATTATCGATTGTTGTGATTACAGTGATAAGTACTTGAATCCTAGTGGAATTCGTAAATGGTTAGCGAGTAGCAAATCAAGTTCTTGCGTAAAGACTAGTTTAAAAGAACCTAAGAAAGGGACAATTCCCTACTACTTTAACCGTCTTCAAAAAAATAACCATAGGGAAAGTACGAGCACTCAACCTGAGGCAAAGGGTCCAAAAGGGACTATACCCTATTACTTTCCTGTTCTAGATGAGAATAAATCATTTTTTCGAGCCCAAAGTAAATAAAGAGCACAATTTTAGAATACTCCATCAAAATATTGCTAGTATCCTATCCAAAAAAGAACTATTAGAAATAACAATTCAAGAATTAAAAGAAATAAATAATGATCCGGATGTTATATGTTTATCTGAAACTTTTATAAAAAAAGGCAACGAAAACTATGTCAAAATATATAACTACACCATGGCTTCTAACTTCTCAAGAGAAAAACAAAGAGGTGGCACTTGTATACTAGTAAAAAAGGGATTGAATTTTAAGGAGTTAACATTTGTAAAAGGTTATGCAATGCAAAACACGTTTGAAGCCTGCGGTGTAGAGATAGTTTGTAATAAATTAGTAATTATATCTGTTTATAGAACACCTCAATCGGATCCAAATCAGTTTTTAACAAAATTAAATTATCTTTTACATGATCTGCTGAAGAAATATAGATCTAAATTAAATGTTGTTGTAGCCGGTGATTTCAATATAAATACTTTAATAAAAAGCAACATAACTTACGAATTGCACAGCCTGGCACATAATTATAACTTAAAAATACACATTAAGGTACCTACACGTAAATTGACCTGTATTGACCATATTCTAAGCAACATTTGTAATGCCACTTCAACCGTTTTACCTCTTCATCTTTCAGATCATGATACAGCACAAATGTTGAGCTTTCCTACTAAATATAAACCGTTAAAACTAGCAGCATACTATATTTATAAAAAAGACTTTAGCTTAGACAATATCCGCAAATTTAAGGAATGCTTGCAAAGCTTTACTTGGACCGATATTTATCTAAATACTAATCCAAATTCAGCATTCAATGAATTTCATGATTTGTTGTGTTTATTTTACAATCTATGCTTTCCAAAAGTAAGAGTTAGGGTTAATAGTAATAATAAAAATGCACAAAAATGGATAAGCAAAGGTCTAAGACAAAGTTGTAAAACTAAAAGGAAACTACGTTATCAGTACTATAAAAATAAAAATTCAACTAATAAAGCCAAATATAAAAAATATTCTGATCTATTAAAGAAATGTGTATATAGCTCAAAAAAAAACCTAAATATTAATTATATTAATAAGCATGATAACAAATGTAAAGCAACATGGACTGTTATTAAAAATGAAATAAACGCTACTATTTCCAAAGAGAACATAGAAAGCATAAAGCTAAAGGATACTATAATTACAGACCCTTTGGAAATAGCTACCATATTCAATAACCATTACACAAACTTAACTTCTATACCAACTTTACAAAGTGCTGACCGCAACTACAGAAAAAAAAAATATTTTAACTCAATGTTTCTGAAGCCATTACTAGAAAATGAGGTACTACAAGAAATAATGTCCTTACGTAATACCAGAGCTGAGGGCTACGATGAAATTAGCACTAAAATAATAAAAGCCTGCTGCAACGAGCTAACTAATATCCTAACTCACCTAATCAATATGTCGTTTTTAGATGGAATTTTTCCTGAAAAATTGAAATTATCGGTAATAAAGCCGTTATTCAAAAAAGGAGATAAGGATGATATAAATAATTATCGACCCATAACTTTAATACCGATCTTATCGAAAATTTATGAAAGGTGTATGTATAGGAGACTGATTGATTTTTGCAATAAATTCAAAATTATAAGTGACGAACAATTTGGATTTCAAAAAAGTAAATCTACAACTTTAGCTACCTTCTCTCTTATGAAAGCAATTATTTCTAATGTTAATAACAATCAACTGACTACTGGACTATTTTTTGATTTATCAAAAGCCTTCGACCTGGTGTCGCACGACATATTGCTAGAAAAGTTAGAAGCTATTGGAATAAGGGGACCCGCTCTACAGTGGATAATGTCCTACTTGAGTAATAGAAAACAATGCGTTGCTATTAATAGAATTAACAAAAATAGAGACATGACACCCTACTATTCAGAATATAGACATAATAAATACGGCGTACCACAGGGAAGTGTGCTAGGTCCAATATTATTCCTTATATACATAAATGACATTACAGAAATAACCAAGCATAAATGTATTCTATTTGCTGATGACATATCTATTATAGTAGCAACTGATAAAAAACAAAATACCATTAAAGATCATGAGTGTGAAATTAATAATACAATCAATACATTAATACATTGGCTTGACATTAACCATTTAAAAATTAACCTAAACAAATCCGTCTATATACAATTCAATCATACAAATAATTATAAAAATAACATTAAACTTAATATAAATAAACTCAATGAAGTAACACATACAAAGTTCTTAGGCATAATAATAGATAACGATATTAATTGGAAATTACATGTAGATAATGTTAGCACTAGAATTAATAAATTCGTATACGCACTGAAACAAGTTAGAAATGTAACCAATATAAAAACTGCTATTATATCATATCACGCCTATGTTGAATCGATATTACGATACGGTGTAATAGTGTGGGGCAATAGCACTGATATGAATAAAACATTCATTGCTCAAAAAAAGTGCATAAGATCAATTTGTGGACTAAAACCCGATGATTCGTGCCGACCGATTTTTAAAAAACTTGGTTTGTTACCGCTGCCATGCATTTACATTTACGAAATATGCGTATTCGTAGTTAAGCATATACACCTGTTCAAAACTGCAAATGAAATATATCCACGGATCAGACGAGATCCTTTCAGATTAGTACAGAGTGATCTACCAAGATTGACCAAATATAATAAAAATTGCCTAGCAACATGTGTGCGTATCTATAACAAGATGCCAAGTCATTTCAAAGTGTTAAATATAAGATTATTGAAAATTGCATTATATAAATGGTTAAATGAATATAATTTTTATAGTTTAAAAGAATTCATGGATCATAAATGTTAATGTCTAACATAGTTTAGTTTAGAATAGTTAGGTTTACCTTCAAATTTTTGCGTGCTATGTTTATCTTAGCTAGACATGCCTGTACCTACTGTATTTTCACTTAACACCTTGTATACCATGTTTAATGCAAATAAACGATTTATTATTATTATTATTATTATCTGTGCTCGCTCTTTCTTGTAAGACTAAAAATGTGAAAAGACGCCATTATTGTGTTGTACTACTTTTTGCTAATAAACCCTGCTTAAACAGACTATCCAAGTATCTACTTCATTATCTGCCCCATGTCTACAGTCCTTGATAGCAAATAACATGTCACGGTTTTCATTCACTGACCACCTGACTTGAGGAACGAAAGTTTGAAATGGCGTATGTGTAAATGGAATAGATATTCCATTCATAATCCAATTAAGAATACTGGTATTATTAGTGACGTTGGTCCAACAATGATAGAAATAATGTACCCTTCCTGCATGTACCTGTATTACTGGCGTGTAGGGGCACGTGACCGGCTCTGACTCGGTTTGGTCTGCGACGTCGCGGTTGCCGTTGGTCGGCGTGCTGACGCAGGGAATCTCTTCTGACCTCCTCGCCCCCCCCTGTTCGTCGGGTAGCGAGAAGGTCCCGCCCAGTTTCCCTGAAATTGGTGGCGCGCAGGCACTATGTTTTGGGGCTGAGCCCCTGTATTTGATCTTACTGGCAATGGTACAGCCTTTTTGATCTGTAGTCCCTGTTTTTCAATCGTTTTAGATGCTTTAATTTTTTCCGGTAAACTGGATCCGAATAGTAATTCGTCTCGCTCGCTATCCTGAATGATGTTGAGGAAGGGTTTTGCTAATCCAGGTGTAACCATTTTAATTCGGCTTTGAGTCTCATTGTAATGTAAGTCACATAGGATACGATAGCTGTCACTAAGTATTTTAATAGTTTCGATCTTATTATCGGTTGTTAGTAGTGACGTCATCGCCCTGCTAACAGCCGTAATGCCGATGCCGAGTTGTTGTTGATTTGTCTCAACTTTTTTATCGCGTAACCTTACCATTTCTGTAATAGCGGCTGAGATCTCAATGTTTAATTTTGGCGCTTGTAGTAAAGTACAATTACTAGGAATTGGATATTGTTTTAGAATATTATCCCTGACTTCCTTAACCATTCCCTTTTTGAGTAATGGTTGCCATAATTGAGTTAAATTGTTATGAATTTCCGGACCCCAGGTTGATCCTGTATCGGTCGCTTCGCCGAGAACTGAAAGGATCTCTGGATCTAATTCAGGTTTAGGGGGTGCGGGTGATGTCATCGGTACCGATGGTATTAGCGAGTCTTGTTTCGTCGAAACAGATTCTACCACAATTTCTTGCGGAGGGTCTTGAGGGTCATCGAGGTCAGGCATATTCTGACTAATTGGTTCGTCGGGGACCGGCCCCTGATGCAAACCAATGTCGGTTTGTGGTTCTGTTAACTCCCACATTTCGGTTTCACCTCCTTTTTTTTTTTTTTTTTTTTTTTTTTTCGGATGGGAAATCATCAAATGACCCCTCCCGCCGTGGGTGGGGCGGGTGGGAGTGTCAGACTCTTACTGACTAAAACCCATCCATGTTCCTTCCTCAGCCCTTTGTCTTCCGGGGGCGCGGTATCTCTTTCGAACGTCCCGCAGCCCCGGCAGGCTATGGCCCAGTGGGAGGGCCCCGTCGCTTATTGCTGACAGCTCTTTGAGGCGCGCGTGGAACACGAACGCGCCGTCGACGCGGGTCTGGTCCTTGCCGGACGGCGAGCCACCCATAGCTCACCGTCCGCAGCCCCGCGCCTACGGTGGCCGGGAGTCGTCTCGCGGCTCCCGACGCCCGTGGCGTCTCCCGCGGCGGCTGGGGCGTGAGGACTGTCGCTCCCTCACGCGTTCCGCCGCCTCCTTCTCCAGCATAACTGATTCGCAGAAGGAGGTGACGGCCTCCCATTCCATCTCGCTCCGGACCATGGCCTGAACCAGGGCCGGACGCGAGAGGTCGCCGCCGCCGATCGCCCCTACGAGGACACGGCGGTGCTCCGCCCAAGCGGGGCAAACCTCCACCGTATGCTCCACCGTGTCCTCCGGGCGATCTACGCAATGGTGACACCCGGGCGTTACCTCCCGCCCGATTTTGTGCAGGAACCTCCCGAAGCAACCGTGCCCGGTAAGGACCTGCGTCAGGCGGTAGGTGAGGACGCCGTGGCGTCTCCCTAGCCACTCCTCAAAGAGGGGACTTACCGCCGCGATTGCGGCGTGCCCTCGGTTTCACCTCCTAAAGGATAAAAGTTTAAGCTGTACCTTCGTATATAACGAAACCATAGGTAAAAAACTCGATCGTTATGGTTCAAATTCGAATCCATTACGAAAACAACGTATAAATAAATGCAATGTGGGTACAATTCAAATGCCTCGTTCTTTAACAGAATCTATGGCGGGTAAATGTTTGCCGTGTTCATATTAGAATCTATGGCAAAATGCCGTATCAAGACTTTCAATTTGAACAGTACTTGTACGGTAATAGGAACAAAAATTCGCTTACCTTGGTTATTTTCATCCAAGGAAGAAATTGAGTCTTCTCGACGCTGTCGTTTTTGACGATGTTTATTTCTCAATTTCTCCATCTTTTTAATATAATGCTCCATTTGTTCTTCGTACGATCTTTTGGGCATTGTAAGTACGTTTTGAATTCTACTGACTTACAATACACGGGAGGAACGCGTGCTCGTTGCCTCGCACGGAAAAAGAATGAGATGTCAAACCACCGTCTAGTATAGGGAGAGGTTAACGAATTGAAACTTTAATCGATTCTTACTAAAAAGAAATCGATTATTGTAACTAATTAAAAATTTAACTTTTAAAAGCGTGCAAATGTTGCCTTGTAGGTCAAAGGACTACCTGTTAATTTATATCGAAAATGAAACCACGAAATATTATTTTCAATCTTGTGCCTAGAACCGTTTTTAAATACAGGAACTATGTTGGCTTTTTTCCATGTGGAGGGAAATTGACCTGTGGCAATGCATTTATTGAAAATTAAGTGTAGTGGAATACATATGGTCTCAGCCGTGTTCCTAAGAAAACTAGGGGGTATACCATCCGGTCCAGGTCCCTTTGTAGTATCCAGTAGTTTTAAATGGGTACGGACTAACGAGAGACTGAAGTTCAAAGTATCGACTGTGACATTATTAGTATGATCCTGGTCGGATGTTGGATACCAGTTTCACGTAAGACTTGAGGGCTCATACACAGACTGAAAAAAAGTGGAGAAAAAGTTACAAATTGTATGGGGATCACTTGAATATTGATCTTTGAAGGACATTTGAGACGGTATCCGCGATCTACCCTGGCGGTTGGCTATAAAAGACCAAAAGTATTTAATATTTTTAGGTATGCTATCTTCCACTGTTTTAATGTATTTTTTATAACATTTATCGCATTCTACACTAAATCGGGAACGGTAAAGGGAAAAGGTCTCGTAATCTGAAATGTTTCCGTATCTTTTCCATTTAGTACAACATTTATTTTTATATTTGAAAATACGAATAAGAGATCCAGAGAACCAAATAGGGAAGCTGGCAGTTTTAGGTTTACACAGAGGGATATGATTTTTAATAATGTTATTTATAATATTATAGAATATATCAACTGAGTCCTCTGCTGAATGATTGCCTAAGAGCATATTCCAATCAACCTCACCAATATCATCATTAATAGAAGTATAGTCAGCTTTGCTAAAGTTATATTTCGGAGAATTATGGGGTTTTATGTGAGTGTATATAAAGGAACATGATACAACTGTGTAAAATGGTGGATGGTGAGTATCAGCTTGTAGCAGATATTGACTAGGTTCATAGACAAAACACTTAGTATTGGAAATAAGAAGGTCTAATATTCGATTATTTATATTTTTGAGATGATTTAATTGCTTCGCATCATGCATGGTCATAAAACTTCGCATATAATTACAAATAAGAGTTGTACCACAACAAGTTAGTGAATTATCAGATGAGCACAGCTTCTTCCAATCAGCGTCAGGTATGTTGTAGTCACCTAATACTAATAAATTATCGACACTTATAGAATTAATGATATCAGAAAGTAATTCAAAATGGAACTTATAGGTAGACATCGTCGAATTATTAGGTATATAAGTTGCTGTTATTATATTTTGCTTATTAATATCGGAACCAGGGACAGAAACAACAACAAGATCAAACAGTCTAATCGTATTCGTATTACTGAATTGGAATATTGGAACACTTACAGGGCTTAGTTTACGAAGGACAGCGATTAAGACACCCCCACCATCCGATTTACCAGTTACAGCACGGTCCCAATCACAGCGGAAAACAATATAGCGATTGTCAATTAGTTCAGCATCGTGGATTGTAGGAATAAGCCAAGTTTCTGTCAAAACAATCACGTCGCACAGTGGTCCGGATTTTTAAAAAGGCGGACATAGGATCGAAGATGCATATATCATCAAACAAAAAATTGTTTTAGATAGTCAATTTAACGCTGATTAATACTTATTACTACAACTTTTCAAAAAAATTGCTCCTTCATGTCAAAAAAAAATATTGAAAAAAAAAATGTATGGGAGAAAACCTATTTTATTTTTTTTCTCCGTCCAGTATCAAAGTATAGCAAGCAAACCTTATATTCTGATAAGTACCTGTTGTCCTTAACACGACGACATATAAATTGTTTGCGTATCCCTGCGGCCTTGGCGCCTACAATGCTTCAAAGTTTTGAAATTTCTTAATTATTATCTAACGAGTTTTTCAACTAAGGTGAATTCAAAATATGATACTGTTATAAAATAGAAATTAAAACATACTAAATTAAGCATTCAGGCATCTGGTAGGTATTTACTTATTTTATTATAATAAAAATTGCAATAAAAACCTTAAACGGTACTTATGTAATTATAGACACGTGTAGATTTGTTGACAGATTGTAACTGACTGAAACTAATTTTCTGATAAAATAATGATTTACCCCCACTACCGGAGAAATCGACGACGCTGATTGGCCGTTGAAGATGTGATACTAACTTTGTCGGTCACTACTTGCGAGGGTATGTTTGTTATTAATATCTGTGCATGAAACAATTGAAGGCAGTTGTTTCTCAATCCTTGAGGAAGCAACATATGCTGTTTGAAAGTGTAGTGAGTTTAATTATGGTTGCGTTTGTTACGAACTTGGACATTTTTATGTTCCTGCGGGTTGAAGGAGATATGAAAGATTGGATACGGCTCTATGAAGCTATTATTCTACACATCCCAGTTGAAATATGTTCGGAAGAATTAGAAATAATCAAGACCTTTCTGAAGAATTACGTCAGTAATATGAATCGCAGATGGGCAAGTGCTTCCAGAAATCAGAAGACTTTTTTGAATAGGCATGCGGAGTGGTTACAGGCAAATATTAGTTGGCCAAATTGCACTACAGTGAATTTACCCGAGATTTTTCAAGCCCAAGATGAAGTAAATGAAAACATAACATCAGACGATACTGCAGCAGCTGTGATTCCGTCAGCATCAAGTACAACAACTGTGGGCACATCTACCGAAGTTCAGATTAGGAAGCCTTTTCTTGACCTCAGCAACAAACATAAGAAAAGACGTTCAGAATCTCTTTTGGAGTATTCGCAAGAAGAACTAACTTTCGCATTAGTCAGAAGACTTAGGATTGACCAGAAGAATGACTTAGCTTGTGTTATTGACCACATAACCAAGAACCCTGATAGTGTTGCAATTGTTCAGACCACATTATTTAAGAAAAATGAGACAAAGAAATCTATTGACGAAGATCACGCTTTAGGTCTTTATACGTCATTGAACCTGTCAAAGTGGAAATACTTGTGTTTAAGGAAAGTGCTTTTAGATTGTGAATTTCCAGTGTTACCATCGTATCACAAACTCCTTGAAGCTAAAAAGAGATGCTATCCACTTGATTTAGAAATTACTGAGAGAGGAGCCAGAGTGAAGCTTCAAGCCCTATTGGATCTGACAGTTCAGAAGATTCTTCAAGTTACTGGTACCCCGACTGATTCGTCAACTGAAGGATTGAAGTTAATCAGTAAATGGGGTTTCGATGGAGCTTCTTCACAAAGCACCTACAAGCAAAGAAGTGAAAATGAAGGCTTCAGTGATTCATCAGTTTTCATGTCAAGTCTTGTTCCTCTTAAATTAGTTTCTAATAGTATCATCATATGGGAAAACCCAACACCTTCTTCAACACATTATTGCAGGCCCATTAAGTTCGAGTTTTGTAAAGAGACAGCGGAATACATCAAGCAAGAAGAAGCTGCAATGAAAGAAGAAATTGAAAACATCAATTCTACAAAATGGGCTGGGCTGGAGATTAGTCACGACCTTCATATGACAATGATCGATGGAAAAGTGGCTACTATTATAACAGATACTTTGTCTGCATCTGCCTGCAATATTTGCCTTGCCAAGCCGACTGACATGAACAAACTGTCAGAAGTATTTGCAAGACCTGTTCGAGAAAATGTATATAAATATGGACTTTCTACTCTTCATATGTGGATCCGTTGCATGGAGTGTATTCTACACATATCTTACAACATGGATTTTCAGATGTGGACTGCACGAGGTGCCAATAAGGAACTAAAAGCTGCGAAGAAACAATTAACACAAGAAGAATTTAAACAGCAAATGGGAATACTAGTGGATTTTGTGAAGCAAGGCTTTGGAACTACCAACGACGGAAACACAGCCAGAAGATTTTTTAGAGATTATGAGAAATCTGCCGAAATAACCAATATTGACAAAGACTTACTGAAGCATTTTGCGGTTATTCTTCAAACAATTTCATCAGGATGTGCCATAGATATTGAAAAATTCAGGATTTATTGCAGAGAAACAGCAGAGATGTTTGTTCATTTATACCCGTGGTTTTATATGCCCGCAAGTGTGCACAAGCTACTCATACACGGTGCAGATATTTGTGAACACTTTGGCCTCCTACCAATTGGAATTCTTTCGGAAGAAGCGGGTGAATCAAGAAATAAAGAATTTCGAAGAGTTCGTGAATACCACACAAGAAAATTTAACAGGATGAAGACCAACGAAGACTTGCTCCATAATTTTTTAATTAGTTCAGACCCATATTTATCCCATATTCGACCAAGATACAACAACTCAAAGCAATTTGATTTTTTTCCAGATGTTAAAGAGCTTTTGTTGTTGCCTGAGGTGATAACAGAAGAATCTGAAAATATGGATCTACAGGAGTTGCAGTCCGAAGATGATCCATTAGCGTAAACGTTTACGACTTAGTGTTATTGTTGAAATTAAGTTTGTTATATAAGTTATTCTATTAAAATAGTCCTTTTCAGGACTACTCAAAACAGTCCTTTTCAGGACTTCTGAAAATAGCCCTTTTCAGGGCTCCATATACTTTAATTATCTCTCTTAAGATGAGTCAAGCGGTATAACCAACAAGATCAACTATGATTTATCAATAGAAAATATCAACAGATGTTTTTTTATTATAAGTAAAATATATATCTTTGATCACAAATTACATGTTTTAATGCTTGTTTATATTAAAAATATATATTTTGGAATCATTTTAGTTGAAAAACACGTTAATTATGCTAAAATAATTCAACATTAACATTTTAAACTTTGAAGCATTGTAGACGCCAAGGCCGCAGGGATACGCAAGCAATTTATATGTCGTCGTGTTAAGGACAACAGGTACTTATCAGAATATAAGGTTTGCTTGCTATACTTTGATACTGGACGGAGA
The DNA here is from genome assembly GCA_963891755.1 of Pyrrhia umbra. NCBI lineage: Eukaryota > Metazoa > Arthropoda > Insecta > Lepidoptera > Noctuidae > Pyrrhia > Pyrrhia umbra. The sequence goes on from OY982917.1 coordinate 11,766,295, forward strand.
AAAAAAATAAAATAGGTTTTCTCCCATACATTTTTTTTTTCAATATTTTTTTTTGACATGAAGGAGCAATTTTTTTGAAAAGTTGTAGTAATAAGTATTAATCAGCGTTAAATTGTCTATCTAAAACAATTTTTTGTTTGATGATATATGCATCTTCGATCCTATGTCCGCCTTTTTAAAAATCCGGACCACTGTGCGTCGTAGCAGTTTGACAGGACATTCATGTACAGTGTTTTTAGTTTTGTACGTACACCTCTACAGTTTTTATAGTAAATACTTAACTGGTCTTGATCTTTGTGAGCCATTTTAAGTGATCTTAAAGTAATTAAAATAGGTTATCAGTATCATAAACATTCACGCAAGTACTGGGCCTTATTTAATTTTATGTAAGTCATTAGTTGATCTTATGACTATCGTTGCTGAGGTTTCTGTTTGCCTCACAAGAATCGTGGAGTGTTTAACCCAAACGAATCTGTAGCTAAACTTTTTCGCCATGTCGCGTGTCTCTCTTAGCAGCTGCTTATTTTTAAGAGTCATCATCATCTGCCTAGCCTTTTCCCAACTTTGTTGGGGTCGGCTTCCAGTCTAAACCGGATGCAGCTGAGTACCAGTGTTTTACATGGAGCGACTGCCTATCTGACCTCCACAACCCGGTTACCGGGTAACACGGTGCCCCTTGGTAAGACTGGTTGTCAGACTGTCTGGCTTCTGACTACCCGTAACGACTGTCAAAGATGTACAAATAACAACCGGGACCAACAGCTTAACGTGCTTTCCGAGGCACGGAGGAGTCTCGCTATGACATATAGATGGTCACCCATCCACGGACCGATCGCGCCAAGCGCAGCTTAACCTTTGATCGGTCGAACCGTGCGGCTTTTACTTAGCCACGAGCTCCTCTTATTATTAATTATTTAGCTTATTTTTAAGAGTAAGGTGCTTATTGATGAAGATGGAACGAGATGCGCCGGAGATGCTGCGGAGCTGTGTAGAGGTAACACCCTTCTTCAAGCGAGTAGTGCTAATAATATTATCTCTTAAAGTACGTGTTTTTAATTTGGCTATTATGTTTTTTGGTCTCTCATTAGCCAGGGCGTGTGGAACATGGTGTACGGAAACTATCTCTTCACGTGGAATTGAACAATTAATGTGTTTGCCAATATCGTGAAGAATGCCGAGAAGATCTTCTCCACGTCTCTCAGGAACATTGGAGATTTCCAAATTACAATTTCTGGCTTGCTGTTCCAGCTCCCCAATTCGGACTTCTAAAGTAGATATTAAGTTGTGATTTAATGACTGATCTTTCAGGTTTTCCATTCGCTTTTTATTGTCCTCGTATTGGTCGGAAATGAAGACTGTGGATTTTTTTAACTCGGCAACTTCATCTGAGAACTCCGATAGCCGTTGCTTAATTATTACATTTTCCGAGCGTAGAATATCCATTTCTTTTCTTGTTTCCGTCATGAAGGTTTCGAGGTCCATTTTCACTGACTTGATATTGGAGCTAATTGTGCCTATCTTATCATCCAAATCAACTTTAAATTCTTCAAGTTTTTTATTTAGGTTTTCTTGAATTGTATTAAGAAGAAAAGTATGATCACACTCGGGATGCTTACGCTTTCTACATGATGGATTACTCTCTTTATCAGCAGTGGAAATGTCCGGGTTTGAAGAATAAACTTTAGGTGGTGATCGAAGTACATTCGCCATTTGTAAATAGTAGTGGCAGGTGAGTTTACAAACGCAAAACTATGCCGGCACACACTAATAAAATGCACGCTAATAAAGGCCCACGGAGTACGGAGTTCGACCGTGTACAAAAACTCGCGAGAGAAACGTCGTAAGCGCCGTGGAATAGGCGTCGCTTACGCGTAGCACTGAGTACGTATGTTCTTAAATAATGTCGGTATACTAAAATCACTAAGCAAATGTTCTTGTTCACAATATTTTTAAAAAAACCGGCCAAGTGCGAGGCGGACTCGCGCACCGAGGGTTCCGAGCATTGGAAAGAAAAAATACGCAATAAAGTCGCAATTATCTTGTTTTTTTCCGACCGCATAATTAAGGCGGCGATAGATGTGAATTGGGTGTAATTTGTGTTACATTAAAACGTTTTTTCTCCGTCATTTTTATCGAAATTGCTTCAAAAAAAATACATAATAATCTATGCCATACAAGGCAGATCCCCTTCTTTTCAAAAATAAAAAAAAATCAATTTAAATATCAAAAATAATTGAGCAAAGTATCATCTGTTTTCTTAGTTACTACGGTTTTTCTCGTAAACTATCAATCTCAGGATTATTTTATTGTCATCACCATATTAAATAAAAGAATACCGAGGGAACCTTCTTCTTATTTTTCCAGATTAATGCCCTAATTATTTTTAACGATTTTTTTACGTAATCGATACTCGTTATTCGCGTGAGCACCCCTCTGCCGTCCTAAGAATCAGTGCGGGACGAGACGCTGTGCTGAACGGACCTGTGACACTTTTCTCCGAAAACTACACTATTATTTTATTTGTGGAATGCGAAAGTTTGGATGGATGTATGGACACGGTAAAGGTATCTAACAGTATTGTGACTCGGCCCTGTTCGGGATTTAACTACCTACAGCCGCGCGGTACTCACACACGCGATAGGGCTGCCTGCCTATAGTGTTTTAATTTCATCAACCTACTCGTACTTGAGTTTCTTTCTTGTTTTGTGAATGTAAATAATATATATTTTTATTTTCAAAATTGTTTTTTTTGTGAATGAAATAGGAAGTGTTCAATAAAAATACATGTAAATCTTACTAGGTTGGTACCTATCATTTATTACTCACATATTCATTTCATAATGATATTTCGCCTAATTCAATAATATTTATGTTTATAAATAGCTAATTACATAAGTAAGTAAATAGCCTAGAGTGGGAAACTACTTTTTTTTAACGTAAGCGCACTTTTTACGCCCTATCTACTTATTTATTAATTAATCTGGGTGTTTTTACTCAGTGGAAAAATCGAAATATCTGCCTATTAAAAGCAAAAACAGATTACGTCATTGGTAGACATATCCAAAAATTATAGTTATACCTTCCGGAGTATCCAGGTAATTTAAAAATGTTATTGATGAATTCAAGGAACCAATACATATTAAATAAGTACTTGAACTTATTTTTAGTGAAAAAATCGCGCGGTTATTGTTAAAAAATACCGGTCAAGTGCGAGTCGGACTCGCGCACCGAAGGTTCCGACATTTGTTTTTTTTTTTTTATTATTATAATAGGTTCACCAACAATTGTTTACACCATTTCAATTATAAAAAAACATGCTTAACGATAATATTACAGTGTAACAATCACTTATAAGTGAACACCACAAGCTTAAATTAATATCAGACCAAAAGTGAAGCTAACTTACTCAGTTATGCACATACTTTGATGATGACAATACAACGAAGTTAAAATCAAAATTACAATCATAATAAAAAATTAAAATCAAAGTTAAAAGTAAATTAAATTTAAAACCAATATTAAATTGAAATTATAATAAATTTCACTTGGAAAGAATATTATATGCAATAGAGCGCAATTGGTTATTTGACTGTATTTTTTTATTAGAAATACATAACTAATTAACAAAAAGATTAACAACAGTGAAAATACGAATGTATTATCTTATAAAACGCCCTAGTTATAAGCATTTAAAAAGTCATTGCTAGAAAAAGAGAGCACGATGCAATTATGACGTCATTATGTCAAAACGCTGTATAACTCGACATTTCCTAGAACAAATTATGTTTCGCGTGACAAGGATAGAGAATTCCCCTTCCAAAAACTTTAAAAGCATGGATGTTATTTATTTTAACATTGATTTAATTTATTTTTCGACACTTCGTTTTGTTTATATGGAATCTTTTAAATGAAACATCATTTTAGTACATTTTAGTTGGTGGTCAAATACCTAATTATCTTGTTTTTTTCGACCGCATAATTAAGTTTATTTGTAGGGGAAAATTGCTGATTACTTAAAAACTGTTAAACTTAAATTCATAGTTTTATTTTCCCTGTAATATTTAGGTTAATGTCTATCAATCACTATTATTTCAGATTTTTCCCTTGTCAAATTACGGAGATAAAAATGACCGTTCCCCCGGTAATTTTTTGTGCGGATTTCATTATTATTCGAAAATTAAAAGACATACAAGAAAACAAAAAAAAAATTAGAATGTGCAAATAAAGACCTTTCATATGATACCCCACATGACCTAGTAACTATACTTTGAAATTTTAAACACCCACTTTCCCCCACTTTTCCAATAAAAGCAATATGATTTTTATTTTTTTTTCATTTGCAATACGCATGAACAATCGTTCTTTATAACTGTTCCAAATTTCAAGTCAGTGTGACAGACTGACAGACAGACGAATTGAAACCATAAGGGTTCCTTTTTACCATTTTTGGTACGGAACCCTAATAATAGATAATATTACCGTGGAATGGATGTCTGTTCCCTCTTCACGCCAAAACGGAACGCTAATGAACGGATTGGGCTGAAATTTTGCATATAGGTAGTCCTAAGCTTGGAATCAAACATAGGCTGTACTTTTTATCCCGGAAGAAAGCGTGCGGAACCGCGGGCAAAAGCTAGTACCTAATAAAGTAACATCATAGGCACGGAAATATTATCTCGTGAAAAAACTTGTAGGTTTTCTAGGCTGGGCTATCTATTTATGTAGGTAGGCACTTAGCGACTTACTATATTATTGAATTGAATTCGTAATAAAATAATGAAATGATTATGAGAAGATGGTATTTGGTATGTGGTAATAATGGTAGGTATTTATGAGGGTAATAAATGGTAGCACACAAAAATATTTTAACTGAACACTTCTTATTAATTTCACTATCCACAAATTGAATAAAAAATATATTAACATTAAAAAAATAGAAAGAAACTCAAGTAGGCAGAAATACTGTAAGCCGGCAGCCCTATCGTGCTGTGCAAATGGTTGGATTATTATTTTGCCGTGCCATGCGCTGCGCGTACGTAATTTTTGTCAGGGGAGGTGTGGAGCCTGCGCGGGGTATTTTCCTTGGTTACGCCCACTCGAGCAAGGTCACGGCGTATATCCCGCTCTTAAGTTTGTTTATAGAGGAAAATTGCTGATTACTTAAAAACTACCTGCTAGATCTCGTTTAAACCAATTTTCAATGGAAGTTTGCATGATAATCTACATCATATATTTTTTTTAGTTTTATCATTCTCTTATTTTAGAAGTTACAGGGGGGGGACACACATTTTACCCCTTTGGAAGTGCCTCTCGCGCAAACTATCCAGTTTAGAAAAAAATGATATTAGAAACTTCAATATCATTTTTGAAGACCTATCCATAGATACCCCACACGTATGGGTTCGATGAAAAAAAATAATTTGAGTTTCAGTTCTAAGTATGGGGACCCCCAAAATTTATTGCTTTTTTTCTATTTTTGTGTCAAAATTTTAAAGCGGTTCACAAAATTACGGATTGGAAATATATTTCATGTACAGAATTGACCTCTCTACAGATTTATTATAAGTATAAATATCTGCGGCTTTGCCCCACAACAGAATACCGTAGGACATAACGCTGTGAAAATAACTAAAATAAACTAATCGAGCTGTGTATACGTCAGTGAATTGTCTTACTTTTCTGACGGCGTAGGCAGCAGAGCTAAGCCTTCCCGAGAGGCTAGATATGTGTGAACCCCACTGAAGTTTGCTATCAACTGTTATACCTAGAAACACTGTCGATTGCACAGTTTCAAGCACCTCGTTGCTAAGGAGGATGTTGGGTCCTAGGTTTTTTACATTAGGTAGTGTAAATTTTAAGCACTTCGTTTTCTTGGCATTTAGAATTAACTCGACGTAGGTATTCAAAAGTTAAAGATTTAAAAACGTAAATTATTATTTACTTGTGAATTTGAGTATTTTTGTAAATTTGTTGTTTTAGGTAAATAAATTGAAAACTTAATGTGGCAGTAACTTGTAATTTACTCGCTCCCTACTTGCCTATGCATTATTTTGGCGGACACGCGCGCCTCCCAAGGTCGTCAAATCTTCAGTCGAGGAAGACGCCGTTAGTGAGTCGGGGTATTGTCATCGTGCTGGTGTGGTTTACATGTAGCAGTTTATTTTCTTTCTAAGTGTAGACCTGTGTGTTTAGTGTGGACCAGTGTACTTAACTGGTGTTGGCTTTGCCCGGAACATAACTGGAGTTCATGGCAAATTGTCCGTTTGGTTGTAAATCAACGAAACTTGTTGATTTATGTGCACTGCACGTTTATCCTAGATGACTCGAGGTGTGTAGCTACTGTTAACAATCACCGTCATCGGGTGCGGGTGGAGGGGCTGGTGCAGGGCGGGGGGCGCGACGCCTCCGCCTCCCCGCATCCCGCTGCGCGCGCAGCCCCGGTGTGAGCCCAGGCGAGCTCGGACTCGGAGGTTACTAGCCTACTAACTACCTACATTCAGTACAATGCTCGGCGCGCGCGGCGGTATTTCGTTTGAATGAGAAATGAAAGAGATAGCATAACTCGTGCGTAGTTGCGTAGCGTAGCGACAACGGGTGCGGAGTAAACTAGACGGAGTGGACTAATCTTGATATTGGTGATTTATTTCAATTTTCATAAAATTTTTAGGGTGTTGTATTTTATCAGAATTATTTTTTTTATTATTAGTTATGGCAATTAATAAGTTGTATGACGATTTTAACTATTTTTTTTTTGAGAATTTTAATTCACGATTTTATGGGCTTAAATAATAAAGAATCATGAATAAAATCCGTGGTAAAAATATTGCTAGTGAATTAAATTTCATCCTGTATATATATATTATAATATTTTATACTAGCTTCTGCCAGCGACTTCGTCCGCGTGGAATAGTGGTGCTCCGCTCCTATTGGTTTTAGCGTGATGAGGCTTATAGCCTTTCTCAATAAATGGACTATCTAACACTGAAATAATTATTTCGCCAGAGGGCGCTTGTTCCTCGCCAGAGGGCGCTTGTAAAGTAAACACTGGCTCCTGTCAATTTTTTTCCAAAAAGTAATTAATATTAATTAAAAGTGAAGCTATGCAGTGAAAGTGTTTTAAGAACAACTAAAGTGAAAGAAAGTTTGTGTAGAAACGTTATCTAAACCGAAATAACACTGTGACAAAAGTTATTCGTGCTGTGATCATTAACTTTGAACTTCTTTTTAAACACCATAGAAATGTTGTTTCTGGTCATAATCAACAAGCAGGAAATGTATCGTGAGTTAAATCAAATCTATAGTTAAGTGCTTTTTAAAAGGAATAAATAAATAATCATAAAAATAAACTTTTGTCAATAAAATAAAAAATATAAAAAACCTGGTGGACAATAGTGGAATCAGCGATTTAAACTGTAAACCGTTACGAAGAATTGTTCCCAAAACCGATTTAAGATGACAGCACTTTATTTGGTAAAGATCAATAAACTTCGGTGGTGACACCTACCGGTAAATAGCTAAATGTCTAAGTCATAAATTATACATCATAACTATCAGATAGATGGCAGCACTTTGTATGGGACATTATAGGTGTTTAGCGGTGACACCTATCGGTAAATAGCTGAACCTTGAAAGAAGGGAGTTGACTAAGAAGTTACAGATATCGATAGACTAACTGCTTCATTAGTGACCCCTATTGTGCAATAGCGGTAGCACGATTGCTTAATAGCGGCATAGATACGTGCTAATTCTTTCTACGGCTGTAAGCGGGCAGCACAATCGCTACCGGTGCTTCCTATCTTCGACATAAAGAGGGCATTAAAAGGTTTTTACCTGCTATTATGGAGGATAACAACATCACTTTTCGACGAAGACATGACTTGGTTAACATGTCCTGGAACTCGTTACCAGAAGCAAATGGCGATCCACTATCATTGAGTCAAACAAGTTTACCAGAATTACCGTTAAATAACGACATGGAGTCAGAACTGAAGGCTATAATAAGTGATTTAAGGGCTCGTGTGGACAATGCAGATGCTGAAATTGAAAAGCTATTATTAGAAAATACGTCCCTTCAAAACACAATTAGGGAGCAACAAAATAAAATTAATAATCTTACATTGATATGTTCTTCAAACAAAAGAATATTTAAAAGGAATACTAGACGGAGTTCGGTTTCAAGGCAAATAGACTTTTCAAGCAACAGTGGTACACCTGTTTCTTCGATACAAAAATGCTTAAATAGCCACAACACAGATGATAAGTTAGACATTTCTATTATACAAAGTATTGATACAAATACCAATTCATCAAAAATGGGCAGTGAAGTAGTACCCTGTTGTTCTTCAAAAGACAAACTACATCTATTAAAAGACAAAATACGAAATACTGAAGATTGCCTGAATATTTCCACTGTTGCATTATCAAAGACAAGCAGTTGTACGCCCAAAAAACATGAATTGAGCTTGAACAAAAACACACTTAACCAAAAAGATAACAATTCAATTGTAACACAAACGGATTTCATTACAAAATTGAAACCCAGAATTTCTATATTCGCCGATCAGACTGGATATGGAATAAGAGAAAGTTTACAGGACTTGGTGGGAGATTCATTTCATGTGACGTCACTCATTAAATCAAATGCGCCTCTTGGGGATGTACTAAGCTCAAGTGTATCTATATGTAAGGATTTTACCGACTCAGATTACGTCATAATAATTGCAGGATCCAATGACAACAATCCCCTACAAGTTTTAAGCTCTCTGCATCACACATTGGAAAATTTGACAAACACGAATGTCTTAGTCGGCAAAGTCTATCGTAATAATTACATAAATGTATTTAAACTGAATGACATGCTGAGATTTGTCTGTGGAAATTGCAGTAATTCTAAATTTATCTTATTGGACAACGATTATAACGATTACCATAGAACTTTTAATAAACAAATTGCTTGCAAGTTGATATATAGGGAAATACTACATGTCAGATATACAATTACCTTTTCAAATTATAAGACAAATATGCTTAATATAAAGAAAAAAATTAACGTACAATCACGAGATGCGTGCACACAAACGGATCGTAATTCTGATGGAAAAGGGAAGATAGACAATAAAACAACCGGGTTATTAATAGAGTCTGCTACATCTAATTCTCCCAGTTTTGGCGATGTCATTTGTTTTCGAGAGTAAAGTAGAACTACCAAATTATTATTCTCTGGACAAAAGTATTTCAGTCCCTTCTCTACCAGATACGATCTGTTTAAAGTTATTTCACCAAAACGTTTGTGGCATAAATAATAAAAAGCTTGAACTAGAATCATATATTGAAACATTTTGTAATGGTTTGGGCTATGTTTGTATAACAGAACATTTTTTGAATGAAAAATCCATTAATTTATGTCAATTAAGCAATTATAATTTAGTATCATATAACACAAGAACAAACAAAAAAAGAGGTGGTAGTCTTATTTTAGCATACGTAAATAAAAGATGTGAAGATATTGCTGCAATACAGAAGTTTTACAGATCCGAAAGCTTTGAGGTTTGTGGTATAAAGGATATTGAGACCGGTTTAAATATTTGCTGCTGTTACAGAAACCCAAATGATAAAAATTTTGACAGTTTCTTAGTTAGTATGGAGAAATTGTTAGAACATTTTATTGATAGGAAGTGTGTTATATGTGGCGACTTTAATGTCGACATACTTGCGGAGAGTAAAAAATCTTTTGAATTTACAAGTATTTTAAATTCTTACAATTTTAGGCACCTGGTAAATACTCCTACTTTTATTCGAGGTAAATCACACTCTTGCATTGACAATATATTGACTAATATTTCCGACGAAGATATAGAGCAGTGTTTGGTAGATCATAATGGTTTAGCAGACGGCCATGCTGGTCTTTTATGTAATATAATTCTTGATAAGATTGACGGAAAATCAACTGTATCTGAACGTACCATGTCAATTAATAGAAGAACATTTAACTTAAAAAGTAATGCTGCATTTAAAAAGAGTTTTCAACATAAACATAGTGGTCTCGTAGATATCAATACGTTCCTAAATAATTTCAATAAAATCTTTAGTGAATGTTACCCAAAGAAAACTAGGAAAGTAAAACTAAAGAGCAATAATCAGATAAAGTGGATTACTAAGGGAATTAAGGTGTCTAGTAAAATGAAAAGAATATTATGTACGGGTACCAACAACAACAGTAGTGTATGTAACTATAAAATCAATTACATAAGAATCTACAGAAGAGTTTTAAAACAAGCACGAAAATTAGCCATATCATGTCATCTCAACAAAGCCAAAAACATATCAAAGGAGACATGGAAAATTATAAATGAGCAGACAAAAAGAAAGCAAAATAAAGTTAGAAGAAAACTTATTCTAAACATTGACAACAGGGTGGTTACAGATCAACAAGAAATAGCAGATACTTTTGTTGACATATTTGTATATAAATCATCACTTTTAAAAACAGAAGAAGATAGAGCAATGTCCTTCCTAAGAAATTCAACATTGAGAGTAGAAAACGAGATGTGTTGAAGTGGAGGTTTAGGCAGTATAAATGAAAATCTAGACTGGAACTGTGAAGAACGATGTATTCCGAAACGAAGATACAAAAGTAATAAAAAAAATAACATAACGTAGGTAGACTTAAAATTACATCAAGTGCAGTACAGGCGCCTGATATAAAATTTGTTTGCGACATTGTATCGCTCTTGCGTAAATGTGTATGCAGAATTTTAGTAGGAGCTGTCCATGGAGGTCCAGGTCTGAACATGCCCCCGGGCGTTGAAAGGCCATCTTTCAACCGGAAACTTAATTTACTGGCAATGGACATATCTTGCTGCATGCTCGGCGAATTATTCCATGGGCAGTGCGAATATCCGCCACACGACTAATTCCATCACGTCCTGGGTAGACTGCTGAGATTCGGCCTAACCGCCATTTCAGTGGTGGTAGATTATCCTCCTTTACTAAAACAAGGCGATCTATTTCCAAAGCAGTCTTTGAAGATCTCCAATTTGTAAGCTGCTGTAGCTCCGAGATATATTCTTTGTTCCACCGTGACCAAAAGTGTTGACGTAACGCCTCTATTCTTTCATATCGCTTCAAGTGAGTAATAGAAGCATCTTCATAGGACGGAACAGGCAAGGACGTAAGAGAGCGTCCTATCAGGAAGTGGCCTGGAGTTAGCGGCAAAAGATCATTAGGGTCCGATGACAACGGCGTGAGCGGACGCGAATTGAGAAGGGCCTCAATTTGTACCAGTGCTGTGTATAACTCTTCGTAGGTTAAGTGACAATTTCCCATTACTCTTTTTAAGTGATACTTAACTGATTTGATCCCTGCCTCCCAAAGACCACCGAAATGTGGAGCATAAGGAGGAATAAAAATGAAGTTAATTCCTTCAGCGGCAATGTCACCAGACAACGAACTGTTATTGTCTTTTATAAATTTACCGATCTCATTATAAGCGCCTACAAACGAAGTCCCATTGTCGGAATAAATATGCGTGGGCTTGCCCCTACGAGACATAAAGCGACGAAGTGCTGACAAATAATTATGACTGGTTAAGTCACCACACAACTCAATGTGCACCGCCTTCGTGGTAAAACAAATAAAAAGTAAAATATAAACTTTCACAAGTCTACAACCACGGCCTTGACGAGAAGCTGACAGTATAGGTCCCGCGTAATCAACCCCAACACATTCAAATGGATGACCACCGGATGCCACACGTCGTTCAGGTAAGTGCCCCATAATAGGATTAACAGGTTTAGTTGTAAAACGACTACAAATAATACAACGGTGATAACACAATTTAGCCAGGTTGCGACCACCTATTGGCCAGTAGTTATCTCTAATACAAGCAAGTAGTAATTGCGGTCCCGCATGCATTAGATTTTTATGAGTAAATTCAAATAATAATTTAGAAAATCGATGAGTGGACTGTATTACTAATGGATGTTTTTTCTCATATGAAAATGATGAATTTTGTAAGCGACCACCCACACGAATCAATTTGTTTTTGTCTAAAAATACGTTAAGTTTATTTAATACACTTCCTTTAGGTAAGCACTGATTTTTAATTAACATTCCATATTCTGGAAATGACTCAATCTGAGACAGTTTAACAATTAAATTCAACGCATTTTGCAATTCATCTTCACTAAGGTGTAAAGTGGTCGGTTTTTGTTTTTTACAAGAATTAATAAATCGTAACATGTATGCCACTGTACGTTTCAGTCGTGAAAGGTTTGAAAAACGAGTAAAATCAATTAAAGGTATTGGAGTGTCAGAAGTAATTAATAAAGAAGCCTCAGTTTTAGTTTCAGGTAGCGGACCTGCAATAGTAGGAGAAAAAGGCCAATGACTTGTACTCTGGCTTAAAAAATAAGGTCCCGACCACCATAAATTAAGATTTTGAATTTGGCTTGCATCCGTCCCTCGAGATATTAGATCAGCGGGATTGAGGTTTGTGGGAACATGTCTCCAGGTACAATTAGTACTAGTTTTTTCTACTATTTCTGATACACGATTACGTACAAATGGTTGCAGCTTACTTGGTATCATTTTCAACCAGCCCAGCACAATGGTAGAATCACTCCAGAATGTACTATGATTAATTGATGCGCTAAGTGAGTGAATCACCTTGCCATATAGTCTTACTCCGACCAACGCAGCACAGAGCTCGAGCCGGGGAATGGTAGTTGGCATGATGGGAGCCACTCGGCTTTTGGCTGTAAGTAAACGCACTAAAACTTCATTATTATTATTAACACTCCGAACATAAATACATGCTCCGTAAGCAGTTTGTGATGCATCACAAAATATGTGTAAATCTATTTCCTTCCACGAATTACAAAGAACTAAACGTGGTATGCGCACACTATTTAAAACAACAATCGTTCAACGATATCTTTCCATGTCTTAGCGAGATCTGGAGGTAAACAATCATCCCACGATAATTTGTGCAACCAAAGTTTCTGCATTAATACTTTCATCGGTATGATACACGGAGCTAATAGACCTAAAGGGTCAAATATCTGGGATGTTGTTGACAAAACTTCACGTTTAGTTACATTATTTGATATTGGTGTACTATTTATTGAAAAACAGAGCTCGTCTGAGTTGGTTAGCCAGTTAAGGCCCAAAGTTTTGCTTGGCTCGGTACCGCCAATATTCAAATTTACGGAGTAGCTAGTGACTTCATCTGATATTATCTGATTATTGTTGGACTTCCACTTCCTTAGTGGCATTTGCGCGGAAGCCAACTCAGCAGTGATTTTTTGTCGAATATGTATGACGTCATCTATTGTATCCCCACCGGTGAGCAAATCGTCAACATAAAAATCATGGATAATAATGTTAGCAATCGTTTCATCCTGACATTCAAGACCAATTTGCTTTAAACATCGAGTTGCTAAAAAGGGTGCACTAGCTGTTCCATATGTAACAGTATTAAGTTCATAGGGTTTTATAGAATCAGAAGTGTTTTCGCGCCACAATATTCTTTGTAAATGCCTATCATCGGGGTGAATAATCACCTGTCGATACATTTTTTCAACGTCAGCAGAAAGGATGTATTTATGTTTTCTAAATCTTAAGAGTATTGACATTAAGTCGTCTTGAACAACTGGGCCTACCATTTGAATATTGTTAGATGAAATACCCGAAGTTGTAAGACTGCTGGCATTAAAAACTACTCTTAATTTTGTAGTTACACTACATTCACGTAACACGCCATGGTGTGGAATAAAATATGCCTGTTGTTTTGAATCGATAGAACACTCAGACATGTGTCCTAACGAAATGTACTCTTTCATAAAATCACAATAAAGTAGTTTTAAGTCTGGCTGACTTTTAAATCTACGTTCAATAGATAAGAGACAGTGTTTTGCTCGAGCCAATGAGTCACCTAGAACATTGGGTGATTGTTTGAGTGGTATCCGAACGCAAAACCTACCATCTGCCAATCGTGTTGTGTTGAGTACAAAATGCTCTTCACATTTAGCTTCTTCATCAGAATATGAAGATGACTGATGGGATACTTCCTCCAGTTCCCAAAAACGCGTTAAAAGGTTTTGAATATCATCTTCAGGTGAATGACTATGCGAAGATGTACTACTAGTATTATATGCAAAGTTAACTTTATGAGGTGGTGGTGAACGCGATACTTGGACACTATTAATGAAAGGACCTGAGACTAGCCATCCAAGCCGAGACTCAAATAGTATCGGTTTACCTTTACCTAAATTAATTTTTTGCCGCCCCAATAGGTCCCAGAAAACGTCTGCCCCTATTATTAAATCCACTGATGATGACGTGTGGAAATGAGGATCGGCCACACAAATATCACTAGGTATATTTAAATTGTTGATAGATACATTTTGACAGGGTACATCATCCGTAATGTACGGTAAAATAAAACAATAAAGATTGATACAAAAGTTTTCACTCAATGATTTTATGGAAACACTGCACATTTTGCTAATTTGTGATTTAGAATTGTTAATACCTTGTACAGATTCATTTACTTGCACGGTAGGTACATTCAGTTGATTACATAACTTATCCGTCATTATACAAGTAGTACTGCCGGTGTCTAGTATAGCTCGAGCAAGATGTTCACGATTGTTCTTATCATAAATTTTTACTAATGCAGTAGCCAACAGAACTTGCCTTTTACATTTATTGCTAAGATAATCTGTAGCCAATGCCGAGAGCGTAACATTTGTATTAGATTTAATTTCAGGTGCGCTGACATTTGCACTAGCGATGCTGTCAGGTTGGGCAGCCGAAGCACTAGGTGCACCTTTCTGTGAAGCACCTGCCACATGAACCATAGTATTGTGCCTACGCTTACATATTTTGCAACCAGCAGCCTTGCAATGATTCGAGTAATGACCGGAGCGAAAACAATTAAAACATACCTTGTACTGAGGCAGTAGCTCAAGACGTTTCTCGTTACTAAAACCAAGAAACTGTGGACAGTTGAATAAATTATGCTTATCTTTACAATGCGGACATGACACCTGTGAGTTGTTATTTTTATTTTGTTGTGATGGTGTTTCACTGCTCACAGATACCATTGTTTTGTGCTTATTAGATTTGAAAGTATTATTATTACACTGAGTGCGAGCAAAATCTATTGTTTCAAGGAAATCGGCACGATTTCTTAAGAATTCAAGAAAGATTTCTAATGTGATTGATTTGTTTTTATCTAAACGTCCCTTTTGTTCTTCCCACTGTCGAAAGGTTCGTGAATCCAATTTATGAGTCACTAAATATATTAACAGTGTATCCCAATAATTAATTGGCTCACCTAAAGACTCTAAAGCTCGTAGGTTTTTATTCAAATTGTCAATAATACGTTTAATATTATCTGAGGATTCTTTAGCACATGTTTCAATATTAAAAAGTGCTGTTACATGATTATGAATGAGGAGCCGCTTGTTATCAAACCTTTCACACAACAAATTCCATGCAATGGCATAATTAGAAGCAGAGAATTCAATAGACTGTATGACGACCGCGGCTGTCCCTTCCAAGGACGCACGCAGATAATGAAACTTATTTATTTCATCAATTTGATCACTCAAATGTATTAGGCTTGAAAACGTGTCACGGAACTCTAACCACTTATCATACGTCCCGCTAAACTTGGGCAATTGGATGGTAGGTAACTTAACCAGTCGATTATTGCTTACACGAGAAAGTTTATCACTATTAGCCTCCTCATGTTGTCTAGCGAGAATGTCCTGTGCCTTTGCAACAAGTTTATAGTAAGAGGATTCGAAATCAGTACGGTCTGTTAACTGTGTATTTACATCTTCCGCTATACACTCCAACTTTAACTGAATCTCGTCATATTGAGTAAAAACACATTCCATCTTACCGAGTCTCAATTGCAGTTCGTTGTACTGGGTTTGCGTTAAAGGTTCCTTTAATTCCTCTATGTAGTTTGAAAATACCGTTAATCGACCCTTATAACTTGCTCTTCTTTTAATGAGCTCCTTTTCCTCCTTATCAGCCATTCTTTGGAAAGCAAGAAACCAACTGAAATGTTACAATTTAAAAATTTAATAACAAAATATATCTTTATTACAATAGGATACCTACAACTGTAACAATTAATACTTCTGTAAACGCTAATTAACAAAAAAGAAAGCAATATGTTTCGCCAAACAAAATAATAAAACCTACTACTTGGCTTTGTATTCTATAAATATAGGCGTGAATATATCTTAACTTATGTTTTACTATCAACAATAAATATAAATTTAACAATAAACAATAAATGTAACGGAATACAAAATAAAATAGCTGAGTATTAACTAAGTTGATAGCTATATCTTCTTTAAGTAAGTACCTTAAACTAATTTTAATTATATTTTGCAAGATAACAGATCAAACTACTCAAAATAATTATTAACACTTACTGCAAACCTAGTTACAATAGATTGACTGTAAATAATATCAATACTTTGTTACTTGAACAAAAAATACACATGTTCAGTATGATTTCTTTTGATATCTATTGTAAGATAACAAAGGAAACTGCTTGAAATAATGGTAAACAATTAAAGTAAACCTAGTTTGCTGCTTAATTACCTTTAATCCAATAGATTTACTGCAAATTATAACAATAACTTGGTAACTTGAATAGAAATCATACATGTGCAAAAGAACAAAGAAAGTTAGGTACTACTTGACTTGATACTAACCTTTACAATTCCATAAAAAATGATTAACACTACCTTTATATGAGTAATGGGTTCTGAAATAAACGCAATAAGGGACACTTCACTGGTCAAATATACTTGAAATATGCTTTTTCTTGAGTGATGACGCTGTGACCCTTTTGACCTTAGCCAGCTACTCACAAAACTCCCAACGGCAGCTATATTTTCCATAAATTTTACTTCCTGGAATTATCCTCGGTCGTAGTTGCCGTATCCGGTTCGTATAGGACCAAATTTTATGTTGAAGTGGAGGTTTAGGCAGTATAAATGAAAATCTAGACTGGAACTGTGAAGAACGATGTATTCCGAAACGAAGATACAAAAGTAATAAAAAAAATAACATAACGTAGGTAGACTTAAAATTACATCAAGTGCAGTACAGGCGCCTGATATAAAATTTGTTTGCGACATTGTATCGCTCTTGCGTAAATGTGTATGCAGAATTTTAGTAGGAGCTGTCCATGGAGGTCCAGGTCTGAACAAGATGACTTTCAATATGACGACACCACAGGAAATAACAAAAATTGTACGTAAGATGGCAAACAAAAAGTCTTATGGGCACGATGACGTACCAATATCGGTGATCAAGGATAATATAGATGTATTAGCGTATCCCATTTCTGAATTCATTAATAAATGCATTGAAGAGTCTGTTTTTCCAGAACAACTTAAATTAGCCAAGGTGGTTCCGCTACATAAAAAGGGTGCAAGGACGGACCCCAAAAACTATCGGCCAATTTCACTATTACCTATTTTATCCAAAATTTTAGAAAAAACAATGAAATGTAGGCTAATGGCCCACTTAAATTTAAATAGTATAATTAACTTAAGACAGTTCGGATACCAAAAGGGGATAGGCACTTCGGAAGCGATAAATAATCTTGTTAGTGACATTATTTGTAAATTGAATGACAAATTGAAAGTAGCTGGCTTATTTATTGATTTAAGTTCTGCTTTTGACACAGTAGATCATAAGCTACTTCTGGCTAAATTAGAACATTACGGCATTAGGGGTAAAGCGTTAAAACTTTTGGCATGTTATCCGGAGAACCGTAGAATGTACGTAGAAATAAAAGACATTAATGTAAATAATAACGTTAAGTGTCTTAATGAAGAAACATTTAAGTCAAAGATGGCTGAGGTGAGTCGTGGTGTGCCTCAAGGCTCAATCTTGGGACCAATATTATATATAATTTTTACTAATGACTTACTTAATTTAATGAATAAAACCCAACCCGACGCAGGCCTTGTAATGTTTGCAGATGATACGAATGCCATAATTGGGTCGCCAAATTTAAATGAATTGGAAGAAAAGGTTAATACGTGTTTAGAAAATCTTTCTGTTTGGCTTACTGCAAATAATTTAATAATAAACAAATTCAAAATTCAATTCAAAATTCAAAACATTTATTTCAATTAGACCATTTACAGGCACTTTTGAATTGTCAAATAAATAAATAATTACGAGTCAGTCCGTTAGTCAAAAAAAAGAAAAATTGAAGCTATTTGCCCGTTCCAAAGCGTAGATTCCTATGGAGAAGAACGAGCAAGAAACTCCATGGTTACTCTTTTTCAACGTGTTATAGTTTACAATATTTGTTTTACATTTGTTTTCGAAAAAAAATGTGAGAACAATGTACAGGTTATCTGAATCGTATCTAATATAATTAAAATAAAATTTAAAATGCAAATGATGGCAATTTCGAGATGACCAGTCCCGACTGACAGCGCCCGTTCACGAACATGACGCGTGCATCAGCACCGCCTAACTCAACCATTTTGAAGGGAATCAAGCGATCCAATACACGCGCCACCATCAGCAAGACTTTTTAGCGAGCATGACATACTCTCAACTGCCAGACTAAAAACGCTTAAAACTGCTGTAATAATAGCTGTAAATAGTTACATAGTACTCACATGTACATCAGTGAGAGAGAAGTTAATCCAATTTAAGACAATCCAATATGAAACGAATGTTTTACAAAGCAAATTATTTTGCAAATAAGATAAAATACTTGAGGACAAAATCTGTAAAATAAAATAAATAAATAAAATGTCATTCCAAACATGTCAATAAGTATAAATAATAAATTAAAAGACGACAAATAATATATTCACAATTACTGATATCATTAGTTAGAACCAAGTGGCTGTGGAGCAGGACCAGCATTAAGCCAAGCATCCTTGTCGGCAATATAATCTTCCAACCTGTAATATGCCTGACTACATAGTGTGCGTTTTACACATAATTTGAATTTTGTATCCTCTAACTGAAGAACATTTGGAGGTATTTTATTGTAACATTTAATACAGTACCCCATAAAAGACGAATGGACTTTCGACAATCTGAATCGTGGTTGAATTAATTTGTTACCATCTCGAGTGCTATAATGGTGTCTTTCACATCTTTTACTAAAGAGATGACGATTTTTCCTAACATACATTATGTTCTCATAAATATATTGGCATGGTACTGTCATGATATTAATTTGTTTAAATAATTCCCTAAGAGATTCGCGACTACGAAGATTATAAATAGCTCTGATGGCTCGCTTTTGCAGAATAAAAATTGATTCAATTTCTGCAGCTCGCCCCCACAGTAGAATGCCGTAAGACATAATGCTATGAAAGTAACTAAAGTAGACTAGTCTCGCGGTATCTACATCTGTTAATTGACGGACTTTTCTCACAGCGTAAGCAGCCGAACTAAGCCGTCCTGACAGGGAAGTTATGTGAGGATTCCATTGAAGCTTTGAGTCAAGCGTAATCCCTAGAAATACTGTGTTATCAATAAATTCAAGCTTTTCATTATTTAGTACCACGTCACAGTCACTACCTTTAACATTTGGTAGAGAGAATTTAATACATTTAGTTTTATTACCGTTCAACACTAAATTATTCGCAGTAAACCAGTTATGAACCTGAAGAATAGCATTATTTACCTCATTGAGATTTTCAGCACGTCTGTCTACTTTAAATATTAGCGATGTGTCATCAGCAAATAATACCATCTTTGGATGATTTTTCAATAAATGGGGTAGATCATTTATATACACTAAAAATAAAAACGGACCCAATATTGATCCTTGCGGTACCCCCATTTTTATCTCTAAGCCTACTGAATTTACACCGTTTATTTGAACATGCTGCCGTCGATCATTCAAGTAAGATTTCACTAAGCTGAGTGCCAATTTATTTAGTCCGTAAAACTGTAGCTTCATCAATAAAGTTTCATGATTTACGCAGTCAAATGCCTTTGAGAGGTCGCAGAAGATTCCAATTGCATCTTTTGCCTCCTCCCAAGCATCAAAAATATGTTTTAATAGAGTGACACCGGCGTCGGTAGTACAACGTCCTTTGGTGAAACCGTACTGCTCCTCGTGTAAAATGTTATTAGTATTAAAATGATGAAGCATTTGATTAAGCATAATCTTTTCAAACACTTTACTGAATGCCGGTAGTACAGAAACAGGCCTATAATTATTACAGTTTTTAGTATTCCCGGATTTAAAAAGAGGTATAACTTTACTATACTTCATAAGATCAGGAAAGATTCCTTGATCCACACACGAGTTGAAAATTAATGCCAAATAGGGCGCTACGGTTAGTATAATAGACTGGCAAACTTTAATCGACATACCCCAAAGGTCTTCTGTCAATTTAATCTTAATTTCTTTAAAAGCTTTGATAACCGATATATGATTAATATGTTCAAATCTAAATTCAACCGGACAACCAGAGACGTTATTGCTGAGCAGAGCCATAGAAAGTCCTGGCGAGGAATCTAGAGTTTCTGTAGTTTTTAATGGAATATTGGTGAAGAAATTAACAAACTCCTGAGCTACTTCCACATTGGAACTCAAAGTACCTTGTGGCGTTTCAAGTCTATAGTCGTTATTGATTGTCTTTTTCCGGTTTGTTTCATTATTAATTATTTTCCACGTTGTTTTTATTTTATTGTCGGCTGATTTTATTTTATTACTAATATACAAAGCTTTAGCAATTTTACAGACCTTTTTAAAAACTTTTGAATATGATGTGACATGCTGTCTAAAAGAGACAGTGTTATTAAAACGTTTCAGACCATACAGCTCGAATAATCGTTCTCGGCTTTTCCTAATACCTGCAGTTGCCCAGTCGCTAAATATGAATGAAAGAAACACAAGTAAAACCCAAGTTATGTTGTTTAAAACAACGTCACGAAACAACGACACCATAAATGTTACGCTCAAAGGGGATAATATTGGTCTAGCAAATGAGGTAAAATTTTTGGGAGTTTACATAGACTGCTTATTAAACTGGAAAAAAGAGCTCACCGCGATTGATTCCTCTGTATCTTCGGCTTGCTATGCACTAAGAAGCCTCAGGGACGATATCGACCTAAAGCAGCTAAAAGCGGTATATTTTGCATTAGTAGAATCCAGGTTACGATACAGCATTATTTTTTGGGGCAGCAGTTACGGGTATAATTGCCAAAGAGCCTTTATATTACAAAAGCGTGCATTAAGAACAATTGTCAGAATCCCACAACGAGTGTCATGTAAAGATTTTTTTAAGAAATTGGGTATATTAACGGTACCAAGCTTATATGTTTTAGTACTACTCAGCCACTTTGCAAAATACATACACGAGTACGAATCACCAGAAGAACGAGAACTTAGAGAGAGCACTAGAAGGAAAGTTATAAAAAACAAAATTGCACCTAAATTCAATATTGTTAAACATTGCTCTAAATACCAGGCAGTGGAACTATTTAACAGGCTGCCTACTGATTTGAGATCATTGATTTATAAGATAACTCTATTTAAAGCTAAACTTAAAGCATTCCTTTTAAATAAATGTTTATATTCTCTATCCGAATTGTAGACAAATGGTGGTGAATAGTTTTTCATATTTATATTAAGTGTGATTTTTTGTTTTATTGACTATTATTTATTGATTATTTTTATGTTAATTTAATGCATGAAATTTATTTTATTGTTTAAGTTATTATAAATGATTTATGGATAATGATAATGTACTATGTAGGTTTATTTGTGGTTAATTAATTAATGTAAATTTCATTCAGACACAATGTAAATTGTTACATGAATAAATAAATAAATAAATAAATAAATAAATTTAAATCGGACCAGCGGTTCCTGAGATTAGCGCGTTTAAACAAAATGTCAACATTTCCCTTCACTGCTCTGCTCCTATTGATTGTAGCGTAATGAAAAGTATACTATAACCATCTCAGGAGTATGACAAATAATTGTACCAAGTTTCGTTAAAATCCGTCGAGTAGTTTTTGTTTCTATAGAGTTTATACAGACAGACAGACAGACAGACAGACAGACAGACAGACAGACAGACAGACAAAAAATTTACTGATTGCATTTTTAGCATCAGTATCGATCCCTAATCACCCCCTGATAGTTATTTTTGAAATATATTTCATGTACAGAATTGACCTCTCTTTTTTATATTTATTATAAGTATAGATTTCTATTTTGTTAAATAGTTATGGTTGACTATGACATTCTTAATGATGATGATAGTTTCTTGTCAGCACGTTGTGACAGTGATGACGACAGCTTTTGCACAATTCCTTCCCTTACAGACACTCTTGAGTCTCATTTTGCTGGCGTACCTAGGAATCTTAATGTAGTCCATATTAATGCTCAAAGTATTCCCGCTCATTTCCATGATATGCTGGCAAACCTTGACTGTAAGAATATTCATGCAATCCTTGTTTCTGAATCTTGGCTTAAGCCATGCCTCCCCTCCACTTCCTATTCTTTGCCTGGGTATCAGTTAATAAGAAATGATCGCACAAGCCGCGGTGGTGGTAGTGTTGCCATATATCTCCGTGCTAATATTCCTTTCACCATTGTCAGTATGTCATCACAACCTCCACCGCTTGACGCTGGCAAGCATCTCTTTCTAGAAGTTACTCTTAATCACTCGAAGGTACTCCTTGGTGTTTACTACTGCCCTTCGTTGCGCATTGACTACTTTTTATCATTTGAACGTCTCCTAGAAAATCTAATTCCTTCTTAGAGTCACACTATCATAATGGGGGATTTCAATACTTGTCTTCTTAAAGACGATTTTCGTTGCTCTTCCCTTCGATCTTTAACTAACTCCTGCAATTTATCGCTTCTTCCCTTAAGTGCGACTCACCATTTTCCTAACACTACTCCTTCACTGCTTGATCTCATTCTTGTCTCTTCCACTCAGCATGTCGCTAAACATTGGCAATGTTCAGCCGATGCCTTTTCATATCACGACCTTATTTTCCTTTCTTACAAGATTCGTCTTCCTCGGGAAAAACGCAAGATACTGTTACAGCGCAGTTTTGGGGGTATGAACCTCGATAACCTTCGCAAGGATGCTGGCAGCATTGACTGGTCCGATATCGCGGTTGCCGAGTCGATCGATGTGAAAGTTGATCTTCTGACATACATGCACCTGTTCGTCCAACCAAAATTAAGCACCTTCCCGCTCCTTGGCGTACAGGTGAGATAAAAGGTTTAATGCAACGAAAAGCGGCAGCAAAATATAAATTGAAATGTAAGGCAAAGTCCTATAACAGGGAAAGGTATAATGCTATCTGCAATCACTGCAACAAGGTGTGTAGGGATACTCAACGCCGCCATATTCATAAATTCGTAGAAGACGGTGACCCATCTAAGGTATGGAAATTTCTTAGAACAATGGGAGTTGGAAAGTCTCGACAAGATTCGATTCCCAAAGACGTAAATCTCGAGTTGCTTAACCAACATTTCTCTTCTTCTTCCTACTTTAACGGGACCGTTAAAACAAATACGTTAGATTATCTTTCATCTTTTCCAACTCTTGATTACTCTCAGATCGTTTTTAATCAATTGTCTTGTTGTGATGTAAAGAAGAGCATAGTATCAATAACGTCTAATGCGGTCGGCACTGATTGTGTCAGTCGTAAAATGATACTCCCTGTCCTTGACGAAATTATCTCTATTATTTGTCACATCCTTAATTATTCCTCCCTTACCCAAAAAGTATAATCCTGCAACTTTCTCTGACTATCGTCCTATATTTTACCTTTCTTCTCCAAAGTCCTAGAACGTCTAGTTCATAACCAGCTCAGTACCTTTCTTTCAAAAAATAGTCTCCTTAACCCCTTTCAATCCGGATTTCGTCCTGGGCACAGTACTGCCACAGCACTTGTCAAAATTACTGATGACATCAGATCGGGTATGGATAATGGAAATCTGACGGTTCTCGCTTTATTAGATTTTAGTAACGCCTTCAATACCGTTGATTTTATATCCTGCTCGGCATACTGTGCTCTCTGAACATATCTCCAACAGCGATTGAGTGGTTTTGTAGTTACCTGTGTGGACGTCGGCAGCGTATTTGCATTGGAGGTATTTTCTCCTCGTGGTGTAATACCTCTGCTGGCGTACCACAGGGGGGCGTTCTTTCTCCTCTTCTTTTTGCAATATTTATTAATTCAATCTCCAATCAACTTCTTTCATCCTACCACCTTTATGCTGATGATCTGCAGATTTATTCTCAAGCCCCTTTGAGTGAGCTGCCAAAAGCTATTAATATTATTAATATGGATTTGGCGCGAATATCCGACTGGAGTACAGCATATGGCTTAAAGGTAAATCCCACGAAGACCCAGGTCATTGTTGTCGGTAGTTCAAGGTTGACGTCGCGAATACGTTGGTTGCAGCTTCCCCAGGTGGTCTTTAATGGAAATATAATTCCTTTTAGCAACTCTGTTAAAGACCTGGGTATTTATATCGATAAAGACCTCTCATGGAATTTCCAGCTGCAAGAAGTCAGTCGCGTCGGCGGGCTCTCTGCGTAGATTGCGTAATTTCCTGCCGACTGCCACCAAAGCTGCGCTTGTTCAATCCCTGCTTCTCCCAATCCTCGATTATGCTGATGCCAGTTATTTTGACCTAACAGAAGTGCAGCTTGATAAACTTGAGCGACTTCAAAATTTTTGCATTAGATTTATATTTGGTTTACGCAAATATGACCATATTTCCGAATTTCGCACTAAACTCAAGTGGCTGCCAATTCGCCTTCGCCGGGATACACATATCTTATTATTACTTTACAGTATTCTGTTTAATCCAGCAACTCCCTCTTATCTCAAAGAACGTTTTAAGTTCCTTGATGACACACATTCAAGATGCTTAAGGTCGTCAGAAAATTTGAGACTTCAGATGCGAACGCATTCTACCAATTTTTATGACAAATCTTTCACTGTCAAGGCAGTGCGTCTGTGGAATGCGTTGCCGCTGTCAATAAGGCGTGCTCAGACACTTGTTACTTTTAAACAACTAGTCAAAGCTAATTTTCTCTGCGATAATAATGTTACTGACTCCTTTTAAATTTCTAGTTATATATGTTATAATTATTAAATATATTTAATATGTTATAGTATAGTATGTATTAATAAATATAAAATATATATGATATAGTATGTATTAGCTTTTGTTTATTTATATATACATATTTATATATATATGTCGGAGCGCAGAGCGGGTAAGGGGTGATGGTTGGTTGGCTCAGGGGCTCACAATCATCGTCAGAAGGGTAATTATCAATTAGATCGTTCATTATGTAACTGTCTGTCTACTTTGTGAATGAACTGTCTGTACACGTTGTGGGCAAAGGAAACGCGCGAGGCAAGTACAAATCACTATAATAACAATCACTTGTTACTTAAACTTATTTAACAATATTGTTCACTAATTATAAAAGTCTACATATAACTAATAGTCTAGGTTTCTTTGTTAAATGAATTAGAAGGGCGAAACGAGTCCACAGGTCGCGCTCAGTCTATCTCGTGGTCTGAATGCAACTCACTGACCAACTGAATGATTAACTCAATTGCACTGAATCAACTGTATGAACCAACTGCCTCGAATCAACTGAATAATACGAATGATTTCTGATCCAGGCTGCTCTGGTATTAAATACCTTATCGTCTTAAAACATTCTCACGGGAAAGCTAAACCGACCCCCGGCCACGTTCGACGCAATTAAGATCACGTCGTCGCCTTTCTTATCCAAAACAATTATTCATTACTTAATATAAACAATATCAATAAGTTATGGGCGCTTAACTATCGAGGACCACCATGATCTTGAGAGCTTGACGAGGTGCGACTAACACCTGCGTCGCACGCTGATAAGGACTGGGCGAGGAGTGAGCTGACACCATCGTCTCGCGCCGACATATATATATTTATATATAATATAGCTGTACACCACGGACTACCCTCAGCTAAATATTTTATCTTTCCTGTCCATCCAAAGGTTGTCTGGAAGATATCGCTTTTAGCGATAAGACCGCCGTTGTACCCATATTTTAGTTTTAAATTGTATCTGTTTTAATTTCTTTTGGTGTACAATAAAGCATAATTCTATTCTAATCCCTGGGTGACTAAATCCATGTTAGTATGCAATTTGCATAAACACTCACAAATCACCCAAAATGGTCTTAAGAGCGGGATATACGCCGATGACCTTGCTCGAGTGGGCGTAACCAAGGAAAAGACCCCGCGCAGGCTCCACACCTCCCCTGACAAAAATTACGTACGCGCAGCGCATGGGACTCGCTACCTGACGCTCGCCGTGAACGGACGTGTCGCTCCGCGATAACGCCCCGACACGACCCTCGTCAACCGTCTTCGTTACGCTAGTCGTAACGATAATTGTAGTTGCTCTGCCAACTACACCCATTGATCAAAAGCTGCCTTTTTCAAGGCGGTGGCTGATCGCCTGTTTCTTTATCGCGTGTGTAGCTTCACTTGGCCCCTTCAGGGCAAAACCACAGTTTCGTGGTCCTCGGTGGAAACCTTACGGTGCCAACGAAGCCGAGGGGGTGTTGACCCAATCACACCCGCCGATCCCCTTCAGGGTGAGGCAGTCAATTGGACGGGAGCTAGAATTTCGGCCTTGGGGGATCTCCTAGTCGTCTCTAGTCTCTGGTTTCCTTTCACAGCTACACACCTAGTGTCGGTTGGGTGTGTCCACACCCTTCGCACTAGACTGGCTAGGGCCCGTTCGCACAATAAGACTGGCGAACGGTTACAAGCTTAGGGCTCACCAGTAGGTACTCACCTCCCTGCCTGTACCCGGCAGGGAGGGTTACACATCCCCGGGCCAATCCACCCGGGGAGTTAGGTAATAGGTTCTTACTAGTCCCGTTTCCCTTAACCCGGTAAAATGGCTAGCGGCACGCTAGTCGATTTTGTTATGGAGGTCCTTCTCAATACCCAGAAATACTCGCCAAATATGGCGATAAGCTGGCCGCCTTCAGACAGCCTCCGAAACCGACGCAGGAATCGGTCGATCCCGACTTCTCAGTGTCGCCGTCCCTGCCACCTGGCAACTTAGATAGGCCTTCTATGAACTCGGCTATTGTTTCGGCACCCATTGTTGCCGAGACAATGGGCGGTTCTCAAAAATCGCCTATTGTCCGTTCGGCTATTGTTCCCGGAACAATAGCCAAATCGCAGCTGCAAAGCGCACCTGCGTTCAATGACACCGCCGAAGAGGCGATGGACATTGCTCCCTCCCGATCCCCTTCACCTCAAATTTCTTCTGCGGTGGAGGACTCTCCTTCGTCTCAGACCTCATCCGACGATGATTTTACCCTCGTCCTCGGAGGTAAAAAACGAAAGAAGGGAAAGTCTGCCAAAGCCAGTAAGGCAAAAAAGGCCGTTTCAGAGACTCTAACCCAATCTCTAGACCCGATTCCTAGCCCTCCTTCGCCTGCTGCCACTCAGGCCTCCGCATCAGGTAATGTGCCCAGCACGCAGCCTACAAACTCCTCGTCTACACGGAAGCCAAAACCTCCTCCTCCTGTCTACATACAGGACAAATCAAAATGGACAGAAGTGTCCAAGCTATGTAGTGATCGCAAGATCAACTACAACAGCGCTCGATCCACGGAACACGGAATAAAAGTTCTAGTTCCCACCTCAAATGATTACAGGGAGCTCACAAAACTGCTCAAAGCAAGGAATATCTCATTCCACACATATAGCCTCTCTGAGGAAAAACCCCTGAGAGTAGTAATTAGAAGGATCCCTAAAGAGATCCCTACTCAGGACGTACTAAGTGACCTTCAGTCACAAAACGTCCCAGCCATACAGGTTCACAGGATGCACCGTGCCAGAGGTGGTAGCACCTACGACATGGTGCTAGCCATATGTGAACCTACTGCGGCCACCCCTCACCCCATCTTCGGCATCAAATCCGTATGCCACCTATCCGGCATTACGATTGAAAAGCCAAAAAAGTCAGGCATCATCGGTCAGTGTCACCGATGCCAGCTTTATGGCCATGCTCAAAGCAATTGCTTTGCCACGCCTAGATGCGTAAAGTGTTTAGGCGATCACGGCACAAGTGACTGCCCTCGCCCTAAAGACCGCACATTGTGCACAGAGCCTCCCAGCTGTGTACTGTGCGGCAACTCCGGTCACCCAGCTAACTACCGAGGCTGCCCTAAAGCCCCAAAAGCTAGCTCTCCCAAACTGACTAAGCGTGCGAACGCTCGTCAGCAAAGAGAAAGCCCCTCTGTTAGGATCCCAACAGCTCAACTCCCCGAGCGTCTCAGCCCCCAACGTCCCTGCCCCTGGAACGCTCTAAACCATCAAAGAGCCTTCCCAGTTTCGAGGCCCACTCAATCAACGACCATCAAAGCTCTGATGGCTGAGCCCATCCCCGCGCCTCAGCTTACCCCGTCCACCCTAGCGACCCCAACTACAGTGGCCGCTACAGCTAACAAACCCGCGGCTACTCCCGTACCCGCGCCGGGTCCCACTTCCACTGGAAATGATGATTTTACATTTGAGCCCTTCAACGTAATATTGAGCACCTTCAGCGTATTCACGTCGGAAAGGGGCCACCTTATGACCAAGGAGATAAACGCCAGCAAAGGCGATCCTATTAAACTCCTTTCTATTTTCCATGCGCTCTCTGACATAACGCAGACCGTAAAGAATCTTCCCCACTTCCGATCATAAATGGATGAAATAAATAGTAGAGTCAAACCGCGATCCCTAAGGCTAGGTTTCTTCAACGCCGATGGACTTCTCGGTCAACGCGACGAGATAGCCACATTCCTCCGCGATCATCGACTCGACATCCTTCTCGTACAAGAGACATTCCTTAAGCCTCACCACCGCGACCCGAAAGTTGCAATCTATTGCCTGATTAGAAATGATAGGTCCCGTTGCCATAAAGGCGGCACGCTCATTTACTACAAAAAGTCCCTGTACTGCACGACCATAGATCCTCCTTCTCTCTCACGAGTAGAAGTATCTATCTGTCGGCTAGGCATGACCGGCCATCAGCCAATCACTATAGTCTCAGCCTACCTCCCTCCCTCCTCCTCCGAGGATAAAGCCCTCCTTACGAATGACTTCACTGCCCTCCTTGGCCTGAGCAACTCAGTCATCATAGCTGGCGACTTAAATGCCAAACACCCGGCATGGAACAGTAACACGACCACCACTAGAGGCAGGCTCGTGTTTAACCTCTGTACCACCCTGAACTTCGATGTCATCGCACCGATGCATCCTACTCACTTCCCCCACGACCCGAACCACCTTCCTGATGTCCTCGACATAGCGCTACTCAAAAATGTAAACCTCCGTTTGCAATCGATTGAGACGCTACACGAGCTTAACTCAGATCATCGTCCGGTCATTATGGAACTAGCTTCCCGCTCAGGACCACTTGACCCAGACCAACCCCCTCCTACCCGAGTGGTAACAGACTGGAGGAGACTTAGTGAAAGCCTAAACTCCCCATCTTCTCGACTAAACTCCGTCCCCGACCAAATAGTCTCAGTCGCTGACATGACGGACGCGATCGGTTCGTTCACTGAGCACGTACACTCCTCCGTGGACAAATGTTCACGCAGAGTTACAGCGATGGGAGCCCACCGCTGGAAACTACCGGACGATGTGCGTGCCCTAGTGACCGAAAAGAACGCAGCTGTACGAGCCTACAGCGCTTTTCCCTGCGACGCGAACAAATCTCATATGCGTAGATTACAGCGTGCTGTAAAGAAACGTATAGAGGATGCGTAACTCTCGCTGGGACAAGACGCTGAGCGAACTCGAGCCCACCCACCTGGCCTTCTGGCAGCTGCAGAGGAAACTAAAATCCGATGAAGTAGCTCCCACACCCCCTCTCACCCGCCCTGATAAATCTGTCGCCTTCGACGACGAGGATAAAGCTGAATGCCTAGCCGACAGTTTAGAGGCCCAATGCTCACCAAGCTCCCAACCAGCAGACCAAGCTCATCTCTCCAAAGTTGACGCCGAAGTCAAACGTAGGTCTTCCTTACCGCCCGTTGAAGATCCTGACGATCCCCTTCCTCTCATCACCTCGGACGAAGTACTCGAAATCATCAGAAATCTCAAACCCCGTAAAGCCCCAGGCCCAGACGGCATCACAAATAGGGTATTTAAAATTCTGCCCGCCTCCCTCATAATGCTCATGACCGCAATCTTCAATTGCGCCATGAGCCACAACCTATTTCCACAAGAATGGAAAGAGGCAACCGTTATCGGTATCCCTAAACCCGGTAAACCGAAGTCGCAACCCTCGAGTTACCGACCCAACAGTCTCCTCAATGTATTCGGTAAAATCTACGAGAGGCTTATTTATAAGCGTCTCAAAGACTACGCCGAAGCAAAGAGTCTCATTCCCGATGAACAATTTGGTTTTCGAACCCAACATTCATGTATCCAACAAGTCCACCGCATCGTGGAACATATAAGTGTTGGCTTCCAACGACGACGGGACATGATGACGGGAATACTATTCTTCGACATAGCGAAAGCTTTCGACAAAGTCTGGCACAATGGCTTAATATACAAGCTATATCAACTCGGCGTGCCAGACCGTCTCGTACTCATCGTTCGAGACTTCTTGTCGAACCGGACTTTTCGCTACCGCATCGAAGGAGCACTATCCTCGCCCCACCCCATACAAGCAGGAGTCCCTCAAGGCTCTGTCCTATCCCCCCTCATCTTCACGCTATTCACAAGCGATATCCCAAAGAGCAAAAAGGCTCAATTAGCACTATTTGCCGACGACACGGCCATATACTACACTGGCACCAGCCCAGTGGCCATAGCTCGTAATCTCCAAATCGCCGCCAACGCCCTAGGCAAGTGGTTTAAGAAATGGAGAATCGAGGTAAATCCCGACAAGAGTCAGGCAGTTCTCTTCTCGAGACCGCGCCGAAATCCACCCCTACCCAGTCCCATCACCATGTTTGACAAGCCGATTCCTTGGAAAGAGCAAGCCAAATACCTAGGTGTGATACTTGATCGTCACCTCAACTTCGGAGAGCACATAAAGTCTGCCCGCTCTCGAGCGGCCTTCGCTCTCAGTCGCCTCCACTGTATGTTAAATGCACGTAGCAAATTGTCACTCAAGTGCAAATTGCGCATCTACACCACGTGCATCCGCCCCATTATGACATATGCTTCCGTTGTGTTCGCACACTCAAAGCCATACCGTCTCCATAGAATGCAGACCCTCCAAAACCGTTTCTTACGAAAAATCACAGGGGCCCCTTTCTACGTACGAAACGAGAACCTCCATCTCGATCTCAAACTGCCCACCATCCAACAGTTTATGAAACGTGCCGCCAAGTATTACTTTGATGCTGCCGAAAAGCATCCAAACCCTCTGGTCGTATCGGCCGCCGGATACGCACCCTCCCAGATCAGTAAAATTCGCCGCCCGAGGCATACTCTCACCATACCCGATGACGCTATAACCCTCTTCCAAGAGAGCAGTAGGTCCACTAGCACTCTACACAAACACAGACCGCGTTCGTATCGACCTCGCCGCCGAGGTCCGTCGCGACGACCTTGTCCATGCCCTCCCGACCCTAGCTCGACGAGCCAGCCCGCGAGCTGAGCTAATAGCTTTAAAATTCCCGATTATAATAATCATAATTTATTCTGATCCAGCCTGTCCCTTGCTGTCCTCCCCCAGCGACGCCCTAAGCCGAGGCCCGTACCCCACTAGGGGGTGCCCTTAGCGTGTAGTCGCTTAGTTTTGTAAGTTAAGCCCTGGCTGGAGGCCCTAAATTTATTTAAGGCACTTCACAGGCAAGCCCGGTTAAGCAGTCGACAACCTTCTAGGTTGACCTGCGAGATGCCATACACAAAAAAAAAAAAAAAAAGCGCAGCGCATGGCACGGCAAAATAATAATCCAACTATTTGCACAGCACGATAGGGCTGCCGGCTTACAGTATTTCTGCCTACTTGAGTTTCTTTCTATTTTTTTAATGTTAATATATTTTTTATTCAATTTGTGGATAGTGAAATAATAAGAAGTGTTCAGTTAAAATATTTTTGTGTGCTACCATTTATTACCATCTTCTCATAATCATTTCATTATTTTATTACCAATTCAATTCAATAATATAGTAAGTCGCTAAGTGCCTACCTACATAAATAGATAGCCCAGCCTAGAAAACCTACAAGTTTTTTCACGAGATAACATTTCCGTGCCTATAATGTTGCTTTATTAGGTACTAGCTTTTGCCCGCGGTTCCGCCACGATTTCTTCCGGGATAAAAAGTACAGCCTATGTTTGATTCCAAGCCTAGGACTACCTATATGTAAAATTTCAGCCCAATCCGTTCATTAGCGTTCCGTTTTGGCGTGAAGAGGGAACAGACATCCATACCACGGTAATATTATCTATACAGTATTCCAACTTCATACAAACGGATGAATCGCGAGCTATGCCTACGCGCCTCGATCTCGGCATGCAGATAGTCGCGACTGTGCCGCAGTGACGAACGGACGGTGTGTTGTTTTTAGGGTTCCGTACCAAAAATGGTAAAAAGGAACCCTTATGGTTTTAATTCGTCTGTCTGTCTATCCGTCTGTCACACTGACTTGAAATTTGGAACAGTTATAAAGAACGATTGTTCATGCGTATCGCAAATGAAAAAAAAATAAAAATCATATTGCTTTTATTGGAAAAGTGAGGGAAAGTGGGTGTTTAAAATTTCAAAGTATAGTTACTAGGTCATGTGAGGTATCATATGAAAGGTCTTTATTTGCACATTCTAATATATTTTTTTGTTTTCTTGTATGTCTTTTAATTTTCGAATAATAATGAAATCCGCACAAAAAAATACCGGGGGAACGGTCATTTTTATCTCCGTAATTTGAGAAGGGAAAAATCTAAAATAATAATGATTGATAGACATTAACCTAAATATTACAGGGAAAATAAAACTATGAATTTAAGTTTAACAGTTTTTAAGTAATCAGCAATTTTCCCCTACAAATAAACTTAATTATGCGGTCGAAAAAAAACAAGATAATTAGGTATTTGACCACCAACTAAAATGTACTAAAATGCTGTTTCATTAAAAAGATTCCATAGAAACAAAACGAAGTGTCGAAAAATAAATAATTAAATCAATGTTAAAATAAATAACATCCATGCTTTTAAAGTTTTTGGAAGGGGAATTCTCTATCCTTATCACGCGAAACATAATTTGTTCTAGGAAATGTCGAGTTATACAGCGTTTTGACATAATGATGTGCTGCATGTGCTCTCTTTTTCTAGCAATGACTTTTTAAATGCTTATAACTAGGCCGTTTTTAGGATAATACATTCGTATTTTCACTGTTGTTAATCTTTTCGTTAATTAGTTATGTATTTCTAATAAAAAAAATACAGTCAAATAACCAATTGCGACTTTATTGCGTATAATATTCTTTCCAAGTGAAATTTATTATAATTTCAATTTAATATTGGTTTTAAATTTAATTTAATTTTTAATTTTGATTGTAACTTTGATTTTATTTTTTTATTATGATTGTAATTTTGATTTTAACTTCGTTGTATTGTCATCATCAAAGTATGTGCATAACTGAGTAAGTTAGCTTCACTTTTGGTCTGATATTAATTTAAGCATGTGGTGTTCACTTATGAGTGATTGTTACACTGTAATATTATCGTTAAGCATGTGTTTTATAATTGAAATGGTGTAAACAATTGTTGGTGAACCTATTATAATAAAATAAAAAATAAAATTCCAAATGTCGGAACCTTCAGTGCGCGAGTCCGACTCGCACTTGGCCGGTATTTTTTAACAATAACCGCGCGATTTTTCCACTAAAAATAAGTTCATGTACTTATTTAATATGTATTGGTTCCTTGAATTAATCAATAACATTTTTAAATTACCTGGATACTCCGGAAGGTATAACTATAATTTTTGGATATGTCTACCAATGACGTAATCTGTTTTTGCTTTTAATAGGCAGATATTTCGATTTTTCCACTGAGTAAAAAAACCCAGATTAATTAATAAATAAGTAGATAGGGCGTAAAAAGTGCGCTTACGTTAAAAAAAAGTAGTTTCCCACTCTAGGCTATTTACTTACTTATGTAATTAGCTATTTATAAACATAAATATTATTGAATTAGGCGAAATATCATTATGAAATGAATATGTGAGTAATAAATGATAGGTATCAACCTAGTAAGATTTACATGTATTTTTATTGAACACTTCCTATTTCATTCACAAAAAAACATTTTTGAAAATAAAAATATATATTATTTACATTCACAAAACAAGAAAGAAACTCAAGTACGAGTAGGTTGATGAAATTAAAACACTATATAGGCAGGCAGCCCTATCGCGTGTGTGAGTACCGCGCGGCTGTAGGTAGTTATATCCCGAACAGGGCCGAGTCACAATACTGTTAGATACCTTTACCGTGTCCATACATCCATCCAAACTTTCGCATTCCACAAATAAAATAATAGTGCAGTTTTCGGAGAAAAGTGTCACAGGTCCGTTCAGCACAGCGTCTCGTCCCGCACTGATTCTTAGGACGGCAGAGGGGTGCTCACGCGAATAACGAGTATCGATTACGTAAAAAAATCGTTAAAAATAATTAGGGCATTAATCTGGAAAAATAAGAAGAAGGTTCCCTTGGTATTCTTTTATTTAATATGGTGATGACAATAAAATAATCCTGAGATTGATAGTTTACGAGAAAAACCGTAGTAACTGAGAAAATAGATGATACTTTGCTCAATTATTTTTGATATTTAAATTGTTTTTTTTTTATTTTTGAAAAGAAGGGGACCTGCCTTGTATGGCATAGATTATTATGTATTTTTTTCGAAGCATTTTCGATAAAAATGACGGAGAAAAAACGTTTTAATGTAACACAAATTACACCCAATTCACATATATCGCCGCCTTAACTTGCAGAACGCTGAATAGCTAATAGTAAAATTTGAGTTTTTCAGAAACTTTTTATGCAGATTGAGAAGACAGTCGCTGAGGTATCGCTTTTGTTTACGTATCTTGTTTCTTGTTATAAATTCCTTTTTTCCAGAGCATAGTCTACTATTTTCATCATCTTCATAAAATAATTCGTTTTTTTTTCTGAGTAGTTCAGGCAAAGAATTTAAATGATGATTTGGTAACTTATTTGACTTTTTCACTACGTGTTTTATTTTAGGGATACGTGATGTATTTTGATTTTTCATGTCTACTGAGGGTCCTTTATTTATCGATACTAATTTTTGCAGTTGTTTCTTATAACGTTCATTTCGTCGCTTCATGTTTAGTATTATTTGTTTAAGATTATTTATTTCTCTATCTTTTTTGTAACGGACACGTCTTACAGCAGAAGATACAGGTGAAGAACAGGAAGGAGTTTCTGTATTTGTTGTATTTACGCCTGGAGTAGGGGAAAAAGCATGGCTCTGAAGTTTTGAAGTACTGCGCAAAATCCGGGATGGTCCTGGTACAGGCGACTCCTTTCTATTTTCAAACTGGTACTGCAAAGGTGGATTATTGTCTTGGAATGCTTCACTATCCAACAAAATGCTGGGACTTTGTGGTGGGGTGTTTTGAGCAAGCAGAGCCGCTGTTGTTTTTTCTTGTTTCTTTCTTAGGTAATAAGTCTTGTAATTGATTTTCCATCTCTTTCTTTGTAATCTTTGTTGTCTGGGATGCATTTCTGCTATTGGTAGTTGTTTTTTTTCTTCTTTTCTGCGTATGTAGTTTTGTCTATTTTTTTCTTGTTTTTCTTTCCATAAGTCATCATTATTTTTTATTCTCTCATATCTACTTTTCTCCGCGAGTCTTTTTTTTCTAAGTCTTTCTTCTCTTGTCTGTTTTTTTGGTTTTGCCATTTTGAAAATATGGATCTGGAAAAAATAAAATGCTATTCAAGCGACAACCCAGGACCTCTAGCATAGCAGTTGCGCTTCAGACCATAAGACCAACGAGGCAGATTGCTTTATCTTCGTTAATATAAATAGAATATAAGAGATACCGAAAATCATTATGTCCAAAGTAAAAGATTAATTTCCAGGTATTTCAACAAAAAATGGTGCATAAAAAGCCAAACAAACAAACAAAAACGCAAACTATAACAAAAACATGTCGTTTGACATAATTAATCAGACACATCAAAATTAATCTGGTCTTTTGTTAACTGTCCGAATTTGAATGAAACCTAATCCATATGGCCCATTCAAATTCATCTGGCCTTAGGAGCCAGATGAAACCAGACTAATGGGGGCCAGAAAAATTAGGAATTCGAAGATGATCAAATCCTGCTGCTTTATTTATAAACATAAAGAATCAAACGTGCAATTAATGTTAGTAAACCACCTCATTAGACACTTTGGTTTGGCAACAAAACGAAAGTAAATACACACTACCCGTAGATTAAAACAGATTAATTATACTACTTACCTTACAAACGCCAGATCACAACTTGCGATCGTAATTTTTTGCAAAAATACGACCGCGCACGAGCACTCCCTATTACAGATCGGCACTGACTGGCGCGATCAAGAACAAGTAGATATTATTCTATCGAATACTGTTTATTTACATTGAAATAATGCTTGAACAAATCGAGCCAGCTTAATGATGAATTTAGTCGGGGACAATTTTTAAAATAGTGTTATTATGAAAATATACTATTATGTTGTATTTTAATATTAAAATATTAAGAAACACATATTTAAATATTAGTTTAACTTATTAGTTTTAGTGTAATGCAACCGTTGCTCGCAGAAAGTTAAATAATCCAACAAAAAGCGTCTTTGGGACACACCAAACTAATTAAATAAATAATAATAATAAATATCTTTGGACAATTTCACACAGCGCCAGCTAGCCCCAAAGTAAGCAACTAATATGCTTGTGTAATGGGTGCTAGCTTAACGGATATACTACTTATATACTTTTTAAATACATACATATTATACATAGTAACACCCAGACCCGTCACAGAAATTAAAACTCATCATTTCAATTTCTGCCCGGCCGGGAATCGAACCCGGGACCTCTTGCGTGGTATGTTGACCACTAAACCACTCAGGTCGTCAATTAGGTTTTACTGTTGTCTGCAAACTTAATTATTGTTTCTTTTAATAAATCCCAATTAGCTACATGAGGCCTCGATAGACATTTACCTTTGCCATAAAACCTGAAATCGGC
Source organism: Pyrrhia umbra (assembly GCA_963891755.1). NCBI lineage: Eukaryota > Metazoa > Arthropoda > Insecta > Lepidoptera > Noctuidae > Pyrrhia > Pyrrhia umbra. The sequence goes on from OY982917.1 coordinate 11,803,592, forward strand.
ATAAAAATTGGAGGTTATTTGGATGTGTTCTTTAGTCAAAATCACGTCAAAACTATGTTTCAAAGAATCACCCGACGGCATCGTGTTGATCTCTGCTCTATCGGCGTGTCTCATCTCATCCATAATGGTTGTATTATTTTATTTTTATTCTGATGCTGATTGCTCTCTTATTAAAGAAAGTATCGCTATTAAAATATCAGGCAAACGTAAAATTTATGTGGTTACCTGTGTGGTATCTTATGTGGTATTGGAAATACTGATGTTCAGAGTATTAATCAGATTTTCAGTTTTTTGGTGTTTTTGGTGGTAATTTCAAATATTTTGATTGAAAAAAGGGGATTTACAGTTAAAGTATTAAATACCACCCACAGTTTATTTGAAATTATGTAACAGTATTCGAATAAGGTGGGTATACCACCTTATTCGAATACTGTTACATAATTTTTGTTCGTTTTTGAAGTATCAGTGTATTTAAATAGATGATTTATTTGAAATTATTATAATTTTATAATTTATTTGAAAAATGAAACAACCGTTTTGTTCTTAGCAGAATGACGAAGTAAGTTTTTATTGAGTACTACAGATAATACAAAAGTAATGACATAAGTTTACACATGACAATCATAGATGGCATTAGTTGGTTTATTTAATGTTTCTCTAATTAATTTCAACACCCCAACTACAGAAAATAAACCAATACCTTTAACTTTACAATTATCAGAACTATCATTAATTTATTTTATTTAAAATTACAACTAATTCCCTAACTGATACATTCCCATACCATCCATACATTTAAAGTGTTTCATAGGACACAAAGCTTTAGTTAAAACATCAGCTGGCATGGCTGTAGTAGGTATATATTCTAAGTTTACAATTTTATCATTAATAACATCTTTAATGAAATGATACCTTATGTCTATGTGTTTACTCTTTCTGTGACTTACATAATTAGTGACTAGCTTTTGAGCACTTTGACTGTCATTATATAAATTTACAGTACACAAATTACCAGTTAGCTCATACAATAAGGACCTTAAATATATTGACTCTTTACTGGCCTCTGCAATGGCCATATACTCAGCTTCCATGCTAGACAAGGCCACTGTTCTTTGCTTTCTACTTTCCCAAGAAATTGCTGAACCAGACATTAGAAAGCAAAACCCTGTATAGGACTTACGGTCTATTGTATTGCTACCACAATCTGCATCAACAAATCCTTCTATTTGACCTTCCATTTTTGTATACTTTAAACAATACTTTCTAGTTTTCTTAAGATACTTTCATACTCTCTTTGCATAGTTCCAGTGATTATTTGTATAACACTTGTTAAATTGACTTAAGTAACTTATACTAAATGCTATTTTTTTTTTTTTTTTTTTTGTGTATGGCATCTCGCAGGTCAACCTAGAAGGTTGTCGACTGCTTAACCGGGCTTGCCTGTGAAGTGCCTTAAATAAATTTAGGGCCTCCAGCCAGGGCTTAACTTACAAAACTAAGCGACTACACGCTAAGGGCACCCCCTAGTGGGGTACGGGCCTCGGCTTAGGGCGTCGCTGAGGGAGGACAGCAAGGGACAGGCTGGATCAGAATAAATTATGATTATTATAATCGGGAATTTTAACGCTATTAGCTCAGCTCGCGGGCTGGCTCGTCGAGCTAGGGTCGGGAGGGCATGGACAAGGTCGTCGCGACGGACCTCGGCGGCGAGGTCGATACGAACGCGGTCTGTGTTTGTGTAGAGTGCTAGTGGACCTACTGCTCTCTTGGAAGAGGGTTATAGCGTCATCGGGTATGGTGAGAGTATGCCTCGGGCGGCGAATTTTACTGATCTGGGAGGGTGCGTATCCGGCGGCCGATACGACCAGAGGGTTTGGATGCTTTTCGGCAGCATCAAAGTAATACTTGGCGGCACGTTTCATAAACTGTTGGATGGTGGGCAGTTTGAGATCGAGATGGAGGTTCTCGTTTCGTACGTAGAAAGGGGCCCCTGTGATTTTTCGTAAGAAACGGTTTTGGAGACTAAATGCTATGTCTGGTCTAGTTAGTACTGACAAATACATTAAACCTGCAATCAGCTGTTGATATGGAATATCATTACTACAAGATTCACCCTTTTCAATATCTAATTTACTTTCCATAGGAGTGCTTACAATCTTACAATTTGTCATATTAAATTTCTGCAATAAATAATCAATGTATTGTTCCTGGTCTAACGTTACAGTATTAGACTTTTTATCAATTTGCACCCTCATACCTAGACATTGCTGTACCTGCCCTAAATTTTTAATTTTAAATTCAGAACTCAACACATTTATTAACTTTTCAGTTTCAATTTCACAATTTGAATAAACAAAGAAATCGTCGACATATACAGCAATAATGACTTTTACATCTTTATTTAATTTTGTGAATACACATGGTTCCAATCGACTCTTATTAAACCCTATCTCACATAGACATTGATCAACTCTTTCATACCAGGATAAAGAAGATTGTTTCAGCCCATATATTGCCTTTTTTAATTTTACAATCTTTTTCTTATCACAAAAAATATCTGGCTGTATCATATAAATGTCTTCTTTAAGGTGTCCATTTAAAAAAGCTGTCTTAACATCTAGATGCGTTACATTTAAATTTAATTGAACTGACAGAGCAAACAATAATTTCAACGTAGAATGTCTGACCACAGGGGAAAAAGTTTCCTCATAGTCCACACCGGGCTTTTGGGTAAAGCCTTTTGCCACTAGACGGGCTCTATATCGAACACTGTTATCACTATTCACTTTCTTTTTGAAAACCCATTTGCACCTCACTAAAGTCTTACCTGAAGGTAATTCGTCTACAGAATCCCAAGCATCATTGTCCTTGAATGCTTGTAGCTCCTCTTCCATCGCCTCAATCCACTTATCTTTGTCAGGACTAGACAAGGCTTCTTGGACGGTAACAGGATCCTGGGTAACTTCCGAACTTGACTTTATGCATATGTTTGTAAAGCCATAACGCTCTGGTTTCCTTCTCATACGCTGGGTAGGTAATGATTCTATCTGCTCATCTGCTTCTGTGGTTTGCTGTAATGTAGAATCCAAATCAGTCAATGCATTAAAATAATCTGATGTCGCAGAAATATTTAGATTATCAGCACTAGGAGATTCGTCTTGTTTGTTAGCTTCTTCCTTAATAATCTCAATGTAATTGTTTGACTTATCTGCTTGGATTATGTCCCCAACTGAAACTGTAACACTATCATCTTTCCTTTCAGTTATTTCATGGACTACTACATCTCTACTTGTTGTGATACTACGCTTGATAGGATTATACACCCTGTAACCCTTCACATTTTCAGCGAAACCAACAAGGATATGTTTCTTCGACTTAGAATCCCACTTAAGCCGTTTCTCCTTCGGGATGTGCACCATTACTTGACTACCAAATATACGTATGTGGCTTAAATCTGGTTTCCGATTTGTCCAGCATTCGTATGGCGTTTTATTATCTAAACTTGAAGCAACAGACCGATTTCTTAGATAGACTGCCGTATTTGTAGCCTCCGCCCAAAACTTCTTATCTAATTGTGCATCAAATAATAAACAGCGGGCTCTCTCTACTATCGTTCTGTTGATACGTTCACTGACGCCATTTTGTTCCGGAGTATATGCATTTGTTTTTTGATGAACAATGCCTTTATTCTTTAAAAAACTTTCAAATTCATTGCTACAGAATTCTAGACCATTGTCAGTCCTAAACATTTTTATTTTTCTATTCTGTTGCTTTTCTACTAATGCTTTAAATTCTTTAAAGTACTTGAATACCTCGCTTTTAGCTTTAAGAAAGTAAACAAAAGCCATGCGTGTATAGTCATCAATAAGGACAAAAAAGTACCTTGATCCTCCTATTGAGTTGGTCTCCATAGGTCCACAAACATCAGCGTGGATTAGGTCCAATGGATTGCTGCTTTTTGCTGATGCATGAGGAAAGGGTAGTCGCGACTGCTTCCCTTCACAACAAATTGTGCAAGTACTCTTGTCAATCTTTGATTTACCTGAGTATGATATACCCGTGACTGCTCCATCTCGCATTTTATTCAAATCATTTACATTAATATGTCCCATTCTCCTGTGCCAGGTCACGTCACTCACAGTTACAGCTGATGTAAACAAACACTGTTGTTTATCTAGTCTCAACTTGTATACACCATCTACTTATATTGCAATTGCCACCAATTCTTTCTTTATGTTGTAAACACTGCAACAATTGTCCTTGAACTCAACACTATTGCCATTTTTTATCAATTGACTAATTTAAATCAAATTTGTAGTGAGATCAGGTACACACAGAACATCTTTCAAGGTAATCTCATATTTGCAATTTGGAGTGACTGTCATAATTTCCACTTCACCGGTGCACAGTACTGGCATAAAGGTCTAAAAAACTGGCGATGTAAAATCAGCGGAAAAAAATAAAAAAAACACCAGAATTTGTTGCTTTTTTGTTGCTAAAAAAATAATTTTGTTGCTCCGTCCGATCGCAAAAAATCGGCAATAACGCTAACTTTCGATTAAGATAGCGTGGAAATCACTGGATGTAGACTTATCGATCAAGCGAATAGGGGTCAATTTGTTGCTGAAAGATGTTAGGAAAAAAAATAAAAAATAATAATAAAAAAAAATAAAAAATCGGCGGAAAAAAATAAAAAAAACACCAGAATTTGTTGCTTTTTTGTTGCTAATTAGTTGCTAAAAAATTAATTTTGTTGCTCCGTCCGACCGCAAAAAATCGGCAATAACGCTAACTTTCGATTAAGATAGCGTGGAAATCACTGGATGTAGACTTATCGATCAAGCGAATAAGGGTCAATTTGTTGCTAATTTGTTGCTGAAAGATGTTAGGAAAAATAATAATAAAATAATAAAAAAAATTAAAAAATCGGCGGAAAAAAATAAAAAAAACACCAGAATTTGTTGCTTTTTTGTTGCTAATTAGTTGCAAAAAAATTAATTTTGTTGCTCCGTCCGATCGCAAAAAATTGGCAATAACGCTAACTTTCGATTAAGATAGCGTGGAAATCACTGGATGTAGACTTATCGATCAAGCGAATAGGGGTCAATTTATTGCTAATTTGATGCTGAAAGATGTTAGGAAAAAAAAAAATATATAAAAAAATAAAAAATGTTTTTTTACCCGAAGCTAGTTTGAGTACAGTGAGTCAGCAACAAAATAGAAAAACGGAAGTCAAGAGTTAAGCTGGCATGGTCGGTTTTTTTGTAAACCGACCTCCAACATCTCTTGACTTCCGTTTTTCTATTTTGTTGCTGACTCACTGTACTCAAACTAGCTGCAGTATGAGCAGCAACAAATTGTAGCAATAGTTTTCCCACGGAAAAGTCGAGAGTTAAGCTAGCGTGGCCGGTTTTTTTGTAAACCGATCTCCAACATCTCTTGACTTCCATTTTTCTATTTTGTTGCTGACTCACTGTACTCAAACTAGCTGCAGTATGAGCAGCAACATATTGTAGCAGTAGTTTTCCCATAGAAAAGTCAAGAGTTAAGCTGGCGTGGCCAGTTTATTTGTAAACCGATCTCCAACATCTCTTGACTTCCGTTTTTCCATTTTGTTGCTGACTTTTTAAGTTGATACAAGCTGCAGTATGAGCAGCAACAAATTTTCACTATAGTTTTTCCACGGTAAAGTCAAGAGTTAAGCTGGCGTGGCCGGGTGTTTCTTAAAACAATCTTCAACGTCTCTTGACTTTCCGTTTCTATTTTGTTGCTAACTCTCTGTACTCAGACAAGATCTAGCAGAAGCAGCAACAAATTTGCTTTCATATTTTTCACGGAAATCTCAAGAATTAAGCTGGCGTGGATATTATCCATTTTGGCATAATTAAAAAAATATATAAATTAAAAAAATCAAAAAACCGTACTGCGTAAAAATACTCTTATTATATTATTATTATAATTATTTTTTTTATTATGCCATAGACGACGTACGGCGGCCATGTTGTGTTGAATTGTCAATTCTGCCAGTGGTGCCAACTTTAGAATACTGTTGACGACTTTGCTGCCCTCTACTTAAAAAAGCGCCACCGGCGTCATTACTTTCGTTACCCACAAGATCAAGCAATTTTGCTTTCATGACATCTGCAGTTATGGCGATTCCCGAATGTTTGATGGCCATAATCATAGGAAAATATTTTTCGGGTAATCCCGCCAATAACAAACTTCCAATCCACTCATCGTCGACTTTAAAACCCGTACAAGATAATCTTTGTGCAGTTTCTATGATTTGCGTAACATAACTTGTCATCGAATCACAGTTTTCGAGCCGTATTGAAATTAAATTCCGCAGCAGGGTAATTCTTCTAGAGAATCCGGAGTCATCAAACATCGACTTAAGTTTCTCCATAAGTTCACGGCACTGGTAGCTTCTTTAATATGCACGTACAATGATGGATCTATTGTTAAAACCAATCTGGCTTTCGCTTTTGCATCATTATCTTCATCCACTGCTAAAATGCATTTTGATAATCCTTCCAAAACCAACATGTTTTCTATCGCAAAAGCCCACTCGTTGTAGTTTTCTCGGCCTTTTAACTTTGGAACAGAAGCAAGTAACGAATTTGAAGCCATTTCTGTTGATTTTAACGTCTGTCATGAAACTCACAAAACGTTTCTTTTTTTCACCACAGCCTACGCCTATTCTAGCTAAATATCTAACTTTCACAAAGAAACTGTAGATACTAAAACTGATCTAGAAATCTATAGGACATACTGGGCCCATAACCTATTATAATTTTATAATTTATTTGAAAAATGAAACAACCGTTTTGTTCTTAGCAGAATGACGAAGTAAGTTTTTATTGAGTACTACAGATAATACAAAAGTAATGACATAAGTTTACACATGACAATCATAGATGGCATTAGTTGGTTTATTTAATGTTTCTCTAATTAATTTCAACAGAAATGATGTAACAGTATTCGAATAGATGGAATAATAGTTTTTGAATTATCAAATTTTAGTAAGTAGTATTTGAATAAATGAAATTGGGTGATTTTCAGAAAAATTGACCCCGTGACGATCAGGAAATATAATTTTTGGATTAAATGAAATTGCTTAAATTTACTCTGGTATCAAAGAATATGTAATTTACTAGCTAAATATGCTATTTAAATTAAAATTTAAACAAAAATATGAGAAATATCCAAGTTTTTCGGTCACCATATAACGCAAAATGTTCCTGTACGTCACACAAAATAATCAGTCAGAAATAAAACAATCAGGTATTGAAACAAAATCAACTTATATTATCATAAAGATATGCTTAAAATGTTTCCAAAAATATCAAAAATTTAGCATAATTCTATCGCAATAATAAATAATCAGCCAAATAGTTTCATTTTCGTCACATCTTAGACACATCGCCCTAGAAAAGTTGTTGTTTACTAATGATATGTGTTACAAATTCAAAAATCAAGCAAAGGAGGAATTTTCGGCAATAACAAAATTCTAATAGTAACAGAACTTAATACTCTTAAGAAATCTAGATACTTTTAAAACTAGTTTTGTACAATTTAGAATATAAGACAGTGACTATTACGAAAATTACGTGACGAACAGGAATAATTTGAGCAGTATCTACACTGCCAATTTAAAACAAAATCACAAAGAGCTTAAAATTATTAATATTATTAATCTTTAAGATTCATTAAACCTTTTGTGATACACATAAAAGTATAAAAAGACATAACATTATCAATTTGAAATCACATAACTTATATTACGAGAACCAACCTAGTAAGTCGTTGGTGATTATTTTTACTTACACCTACAGGATTATCAAAATTACTTTGGTATCATAGGAACTTTAATATACTTCTCGACAAAGATAATAACGTTTAATATTACAATAATAATAAGGCGATGTAGCGCGTCCGGAAGGTTCGCGGAAGCGTGTGTCGATGGGTTCGATGCGATCATGAGGAAGCGATGTGCTTCTATGATGGCGCGCTTGCGCTCCTCCTCCAATGGCATCCTGAATGTGTTTTCAGATTGGTGGGACTCTCCCCTGTTACGAAGGTGGGTAAGTGTACAGACACACTTGCTCAAATGAGCCAATTTGCCATTGAATTGTCTGTTCAATGGTAAATTGGTTTATATTTATTAGATACTAGCTTCTGCCAGCGACTTCGTCCGCGTGGAATAGTGATGCTCTGCTCCTATTGGTTTTAGCGTTAGCCTTCCTCGATAAATGGACTATCTAACACTGAAAGAATTATTTAAATCGGACCAGCGGTTCCTGAGATTAGCGCGTTTAAACAAAATGACAACATTTCCCTTCACTGCTCTGCTCCTATTGATTGTAGCGTGATGAAAAGTATACTATAACCATCTCAGGAGTATGACAAATAATTGTACCAAGTTTCGTTAAAATCCGTCGAGTAGTTTTTGTTTCTATAGAGTTTATACAGACAGACAGACAGACAGATGGACAGACAGACAGACAGACAAAAATTTTACTGATTGCATTTTTGGCATCAGTATCGATCCCTAATCACCCCCTGATAGTTATTTTGGAAATATATTTCATGTACAGAATTGACCTCTCTACAGATTTATTATAAGTATAGATAGATAATTGTGAATTTAATTTAATAAAGCATTGGGTTCATGGCAAGTATTGTTAGATATGGTGACGAATGATTGTGATTTACTTTTGAAGTATATCATGCCACAATGTAAAGATATATTGTTTTTTGAAGCTCCAAAATGCATTGCTTGTATTTCTAAACCAAGCTTACATTCGTAGTTTTCACTGAAATTGCACAAGATGGCTATTTCATTATCATGTAACCCATTAATGCATTTTAGATATTCACCCTGCTGGTGCCTCCAATTATAAATATGGGATTTAAACGATGGAAGTTCTTTTTGAAACTCAGAAACTACTCTACGATTTGTTTTTTATGTTGTTTTGAATATTTTTTGGTAACAAACGTCTTGCCCGATTTTGTATAGCTATGACTTATTCTTTCCCACTTGACAACCAGGTAATATCATCGTCCAGTTTTTCTACTTTGTATTGAAGCACAGGAGTTTTGCAATCATCACATTTACTATACATACAGGTATAAGACTTCCTATCACAGGTTGTTTGAGTAATTACGTCTTCTAGATTTGTATAACTTAATATTTTTTTTTTTTAAGGGCAGCAAACATATTTTCTACATTACTATGTTTTATACATAAACATGTCTCTCTATTTCTAACCGTGGGTGATAAAATATAAAACGGCTTGTATCTAAAAAAACCGGCCAAGTGCGAGTTGGACTCGCGCACCGAGGGTTCCGACCATTGGAAAGAAAAAATACGCAATAAAGTCGCAATTATCTTGTTTTTTTTCGACCGCATAATTAAGTTTGTTTGTAGATGAAAATTGCTGATTACTTAAAAACTACCTACTAGATCTCGTTCAAACCAATTTTCAATGGAATTTTGCATGGTAATCTACATCATATATTTTTTTTAGTTTTATCATTCTCTTATTTTAGAAGTTACAGGGGGGGGGGGACAAACATTTTACCACTTTGGAAGTGCTTCTCGCGCAAACTGTTCAATTTAGAAAAAAATGATATTAGAAACCTCAATATCATTTTTGAAGACCTATCCATAGATACCCCACACGTATGGGTTTGATGAAAAAAAAATTGAGTTTCAGTTCTAAGTATGGGGACCCCCAAAATTTATTGCTTTTTTTCAATTTTTGTGTCAAAATCTTCAAGCGGTTCACAGAATACATCTACTTACCAAGTTTCAACAGTATAGTTCTTATAGTTTCGGAAAAAAAAGGCTGTGACATACGGACGGACAGACAGACAGACAGACATGACGAATCTATAAGGGTTCCGTTTTTTGCCATTTGGCTAATGAACCCTAAAAAGCTTATAAAACTGTACTTTCCTCCTTCTTTTTTGTAAATATTGTACAAGTTTGCTAATGTGTCTGTCAGGTACCTTATCTGCATCTTTTTTTTTCCTCTTGTTCTTGTTTCATGTTTTCCCGCTGTACATCTACTTATGTCATTCTTGTTATAAAATGTCTCAATATCTTTTGGAATATTACCTTGGTAGTTTCGTTTTTGTTTTTCGTATCCGGCTTTTTAATCTATCTTCTTCTTCTTCTATCTTCTATACTTATAATAAATCTGTAGAGAGGTCAATTCTGTACATGAAATATATTTGCAAAATAACTATCAGGGGGTGATTAGGGATCGATACTGATGCCAAAAATGCAATCAGTAAAATTTTTGTCTGTCTGTCTGTCTGTCTGTCCGTCTGTCTGTCTGTCTGTATAAACTCTATAGAAACAAAAACTACTCGACGGATTTTAACGAAACTTGATACAATTATTTGTCATACTCCTGAGATGGTTATAGTATACTTTGCATCACGCTACAATCAATAGGAGCAGAGCAGTGAAGGGAAATGTTGTCATTTTGTTTTAACGCGCTAATCTCAGGAACCACTGGTCCGATTTAACACTAGAACCGCCATCGTTCCAATTTTGTCCCACACGCAAGTTTCATCGTCTCTAACTTTTTATTGTTTCTACTCAAGACCGTGAAACTTTTTGACTTTTTACAATTTAATGTATTTATTTAATTCAATATGTTTTCTATTCAATAAAAACAATAGTAAATTAAATAATTTGCGATTTACCTAGAATTGCCGCTGGGTCGTTTTTGTCCCGCCAAGATTCTAGGCAATAATTCGACGTAGCGCTTCGTGGATGAAACTTATAAAAGTGCTTGGCAACTAATAGTTTTAAAAAAAAATATGCAGCATATCTTAGAGTGTACTATGGAAGAATTGGATGCATTTATTGATGTACTTTACATACGTGTTGCAATTGGTGCACATAATTTAGATCTGGATTCATTATGGTCGATAAAATGGAGTAATTCTGTAATAAAGGTAACAATGTCTCAAAATCGTTTTCGTGAGATAATGAAACCTTCGAACCTAAGATTCGTTCATACATCCAGTAGACGCCAAAGACTCGATGAGGATAAGTTTGCTATGATTTCGGATATTTGGTATGAATTTATCGCGAATGCACAAGCTTGTTACATACCCAGGCCGTATATAACGATTGACGAATAGCTTTTTCCATATAAATGCCATTACCGATTTACCCAGTTCATGAGCTCAAAGCCCGATAAGTATGGCCAACAGTTTTGGATGGCTGTTGAGAAAGACGAAAATCTATCTATACTAAAATTATAAAGCTGAAGAGTTTGTTTGTTTGAACGCGCTAATCTCAGAAACCGCGAGTCCGATTTGTAAAAATCTTTCAGTATTGGGTAGTACATTTATCGAGGAAGGCTATAGGCTATATATCATCACGCTAAGACCAATAGAAGCGGAGCACCACTCTTCCACGCGGACGAAGTCGCGGGCAGAAGCTAGTACAAATATATAAAGCTGACGAGTTTCTTTGTTTGAACGCGCTAATCTCAGGAACTACTGGTCCGATTTGAAAAATTCTTTCAGTGTTAGATAGCCCATTTATTGAGGAAGGCTATAGGTTATATATCATCTCGCTATGACCAATAGGAGCGGAGCACCACGATTCCATGCGAACAAAGTTGCGGGCAGAAGCTAGTTATATAAAAAAATCGTTCCCTTACCTTGGGAAAGATGATTGCAAACCTAATGACGAGCGTTTAGGTGACTGTGTGGTAAAGAAATTGATGGAACCTTACATCAACAAAGGTAGGACGTTACTTGTGACAACTTTTTTACTTCACTTTTACTAGCGGAATATTTGTAGTCTAAAACACTAGTATCGTAGGCACTGTAAATAGAGTTCGAAGAGAAATACATATTGCCGTAAAAACCACTAAAGAAGAATAATTATACAAGACGTCTTTCCTAAAAACTGGTGACACTGGTGAATTGGGATACATGAATAATCGAAAAACAGCCATTCCTACAAAAAATCCAGAAAACTTACAGAAAACAGAAATTAGTTACGTATTTGCTTTACAAGTATTAATAATTTATTAAATTAAATAAATAAACATAGTTTCAAATAACTTACGTATAGTTTTAATTATAATTTCATACTTTATGCTAATGAACGTTGTAAAAAATATAATGGGACAAAATTGTCACGGCGGCGGTTCGAGGGGGGTCATGAGTTTCGGCACTTCTAGTGTTAAATAATTCTTTCAGTGTTAGATAGTCCATTTATCGAGAAAGGCTATAAGCTATATATCATCACGCTAAGACCAATAGGAGCGGAGCACCACTGTTCCACGCGGACGAAGTCGCTGGCAGAAGCTAGTCCTAAATATTTTGTTACGTCCATAACTGACTTGCTACCTTTTACATTCTGATTAGTTGCTATATTTTTTGACAGTCGTTTTTCTTTTTGGGTATTTGCTTCTTGACGTGCTTGCAGCTTCTCAATTTCACGATTCTTTGTTTCATGCAAAAGTTTTTCGCAGTAATAACGTTTGCGGCTGGTTTCTAACATCCTGTGTAATTTCTGTATTTTATCTAAAGCTTTCTTGTAATTGGCGCGCAAATTTTTATATCTTCGTCGAAATAAGTTGCTTACGTGAGTTTGGGTTTTCAACGATTCTCTTGTCGGTTTTAAGTTTTCTTTATTACTTTTTTTAAGTTTTATTTTCCTCTTCTCATCTCTCCATAATTTTCGTTGTTTTATTTTCTTCTTCTGTAAGTTCTGATATCTTTTTCCGATTCTTTTTTTATCTTGCCAACTGTTTTTGGCGCTGGACTTCATGTTTTTCAGGATTTTGCTTTAATTTTTCGCGATATCGCTTCGCTCTTTCTGCTGCGGTAAGCGCCATTCTCTACCGAATGAAATAATACTTTCTCCAATAACCATTAATTATTTCCTCCCAAACAAACCTCGCACTCGTCTTCGGGAAAATGATCATAAATAGAATGCATACAAAAAGAACATCAATTGGTACAGTTAACCACAATTGTGTAAGCAAACCTGTAACACAATTAAAGCCACAGGATTTAATTGTGTTACAGGTTTTTAAACATAAAACAATTAATTATGTCGTTTTAAATGATTTAAGGATAAAAATACGATTATTATCGAATTCCTCTATTTTTTTCTCTACGATTTTGTGCACATGTACCTCAGGTACATTTTTGGGCAAAGTTGTATGGGCTTTTGGTGATCTCCTTTAAGGATGAAAATAGTCTTTCCACGCTTACTTGAGTAGATGGAGTAGCCAAAATTATATTTTATAATAGGTAGAGCTGTGGCTCACGAATTTTCATTGAATTCCAATAGTTCAATATGTTGGTATTAGCCGCAAGCAACGGTTGGTTTAAAAATTCAATCAAAATTCTCTTAAAATTGTGTTCACTGTTAAAATTTGACATGTTTTGCTGCCGTCGTCTAAACTGAGCTTGTAAAAAAGTATTGAGCTCCGTTGTGGCACTTCTGGTAGAAAATAATTCTTCATCGGGAACTTCACTTTCTTCCGGTGTTGTAGAATTTACTTGATGAATGATGAATTTACTTGTTGAAAATAATTGTACAGCTCTTTGGTAAGTTTGCACTAAATGATCACGTGCCTTTTCTAGCTGTTCATCCGTTAAAATGGAATTGACTCTGGGTTTAAATAAATCGGACTTATAAAACAATCATTATTCATAAGTGCAGTTTCTCTCTCTTTCATGCATCTCAAAAAGAATTAAAGCAGTCAGAAAGAATGCAAAAGCTGTGTTTAATTTATCAATTTCCAAAACACAGTTGATCCAGGATAGGTAAAAGTCACCGAAAGTTAATTGCTCTTTCTGTAAGACCTTTGAAAGAATACAGCACGGCGTAAGAGCCTTAAGACAGTCGTCTAATTTTTCCCACGAGTTATCCATGTTTAATGTTTGAAGTATTGGGTCAGCTTGTTGACTCAAGAAACTTTTCATCTTCAATATTCTTTCTACCATGTCTGCAGTAGAGTCCCACCTTATTGGACAGTCAATGATGGCTTGAGGTAATTCATTTTCTTTTAGTCACAGTGTATTATTCGGCGACCGAAGTCATTTTCATTTTTTCATTTTTTCATTTTATTTGGAACACAAACAATACAGGGACAAAAGAAGTGCACGAGCTACTCTGCGACATCGATCAAAAAGATGCTCGAGTTCAACGCAAGCATCTCTTATGGATAGTTGTAACGTATGCGCTGCACAGCGCACCGCAGTCATTTTAGGAGGCACAGCGGGACCAACTTCTCTGAAGTCAAGAATGTTTTCCATGCGGCACTTAGAAGTTTTGGTAACTTCGTTATAATCAAAGTAATGGTACACACTGTTTACTTTCTTTCGTCCCATCGTTTTGATTAATATCGTATATTTACGACGACGGCGATTTCTGGCGCGCAAGCAAGTCGGTGCGCGTCTATGTGGCGAAGGTAGTGCCCCCTCCCGCGCCGCCCCGCCGAAAGCGAACGTCGCATGTTAATCAGCTCTTGCGGAGTAAACCGGTTAATAAGGGTTCATAATAACGCTTCATAATAATTATAACAGTTAATAACTGTTTTTTTTAAACCGGTTCCAAGCCTTGGTTGCATGGATACTATCCGTTCATGTACGCCACAAAGTTCCTTCTGGGTACCCTTGGCTGTTGGCTACAATTCGTTAGAGGTCAGGAGATCACACTGGCAACACTGGCCGAGTGACATGTCAAAATAACGTAGCATATTTTAAAATATTAAAAATTGTGTAAAAACTTAAAATATTATTAATACGGTAAATCGTACCTTGACACAATTAATTAACAGGATTATTGTTTTCCACATAAAGTGTTGTGTAAAAACATAATATTTCGGTACTCTAAAAAGTCTCAGTCGCGCAAGCGCATCCTTCCGTGTCGGATGTGTCGCTATATGCAAAATGTCATTGTGTACGTTAAAGTGTAACTTGTGCAATATTGTTATAGATGAGCTTATATATTATACAAAACAATTTTGTTTCTAATTAATCGGTATCGGACGAGGTTTTGGAGTGGTCAAATCGAGAAATCGAACAAGCTGCTGCTTGAGTCCTTACCGTCTGATCTTCGAAAAGCGAGTAAAAAAGGAAAAGGAAAGGAAAATAGAATTTTGTCTAATATAATAGGTCTTCTCAAAGGAACTGACCCAGATAAAATCCCGATATTTGTGGCTCGAGAACTGGACAAATTGCCGCCTCTTACAATCGACCATCTCGATGTGTCGAAGCTCCTTAAAGATTTGGCAATTGTAAGGTCTGAGATCAACGTCATCAAGTCTTCATATGTAACACTGGAGCAATTTGAAGGTATTAAAAAACAAGTTGTTAATGTTCAAGATTCATTGTTGCCGGTGTCTACTGAAACAATAAATTCGAATAAAGGTGCAGATCTGGAATGCAGTACCCTACATTTTTTAAATGTGCATGGTGCAGATATTACTAGTAAAACAAATAAGAATTATGAATTAAAATCCCGAAATGAAAAAAGTCCGTCTCACAAAGAAACTAACACAATTTGTAACGAGGGTAGGAGTCAACCATTACCGAATCAAATACGTAATAGGCGCTTTGACGTCAGTGGTGATGAGTTAGAACGAGCGGACGGCCCGAGTACTAGTAATGGTACTGAAGACGGGTTTGCTACGTCACAGCGACCGTTAACTGATAAGGAACCAGGCGAACAGATGTGGAATGGTTTCAAATCGCAAAACCGGTCCTATGCGAGTGTTGCACAGACAGATAAGAATGATGGCTGGATAGAAGTACCTAATAGAAAAACAATTAACTATCGCCTTAAGGGTAAAGAAGGCAAAGCTACGACTGAATTGGATGAAAAATTTAGAGCGGCAGAAAGAAAATTACCAATCTTTATAACTAATGTTCATAGGAATACCTCAGAAAGTGATATCGTGAATTATATTGAAAAGAAAACGCAGGAAAGGGTAACATTAGAGAAAATTTCAATTAAGCGTCAATGTGAGCATAATGCCTTCAAATTCTTTATATCAGCACACAAGTTACCACTATACTTAGATGAGGAAATATGGACAAAGGGCATTGTGTTTAGAAGATTTGTTCATTTTAAGCCTAAACGTTATGTGAAGGCTGTCGGCGCAGATAATATACATAATAAATAATGGATGTATATAAATTTATTAGTTTCAATTGTAAGAATGTAAAACGTTCTTTTCATTGTATTACTGAACTTTGTAAGACAAGCGATTTAATTGCACATCAAGAAACCCGGTTATTACCGGACGAGATACCTATATTGGATACCATAAGCGATGACTTCAGTTCAACCGGAGTATCAGCAGTCGATGTGTCTGCGGGCATACTACACGGCCGCCCACATGGAGGAGTCGCACTGTTATGGAGACGTAGTGTATTTCAAGATGTATTGGTTATTCAGTGTGGTAACCCTCGTATCTGTGCAATCAAAATTGTGGCAAATGGTAAGACGTTCATGAGTGTGTATATGCCGGTGGATGTGATAGCAAATTTAGTAAATTTTACCGATGTTCTAAGCGCGGTAAGTGCTATTATTGATAATTGTGGCGTGGACTGTATTTATATGTTGGGTGACTATGACGCTCATCCTACCGAGCGGTTTTATCAAAAACTCATAGACTTTTGTGCAGAACAAAAATGGTCATGTATTTGTTGTGACATCACTAGTTAGTATGTAATTAGTATGCACATCACTAAACATTGATCTTACTTCCTATTCCGGTTGTCACTATTGAGACGACCACTACTGTGTAATGTCCTGTCTGTGATACTTGTCTAATAAGATTTTACTACGTGTGTCTGATTGTAAAACTGGAAATAAACCAACTGTACCCAACGGTATATCTTTTATTTGAACAACATAACATGGTGTCAGAAGTCGTTACGAAGAATTTATAAGGATTCGTGAAAATGCAACGATCGGCAACGGATGGCGTCGGTGGCCATGATGACCATGTGCAAGGCTTGCACTCGAAAATAAGAGAACTGCATATTTCGTCGGATTTCACGAACAATAATGCGGAGGCGTGGAAGAAATGGTGGCAGCAATTGGATTTGTATTTGTTAGCCACAGGTCTAGACAAATCAAGCGAGAAGCGGAAAATTGCCATTCTACTGCACTTCATTGGAGAAAAAGGTCTCAATACATTCAACACATTCAATCTGAAAATAGATGAAAGCACACTCAATGAGGTCAAGTCCAAGTTCAACGATTTCTTCGAGCCAAGGAGAAATATAACCATGTGCCGATATGTATTCTTCACACGAAAGCAGGACAAATCCGAAAGCATCGAGGATTTTCTCACGGATTTGGAGAATAAAAGCAAAGAATGCGAGTTTGGCACGCTGAGGGAGTCACTCATTAAAGATATTTTTATAGCAAACCTCAACATAGATTTGTCACATGTACGTCAAAGATTGCTGCAAGAACCTGATTTGACATATCAGAGGATGCGCGAGCTGGCAAGGACACTCATAGTCGCACAGCAGGATGCTGAAAAAATTGTCAAAGGGGTCCAGTGTCACCAGTGAAAACGTCATGCATCTCAGTCGGTGGAGCCGTAGTCGAGGAGATGGTCGACAGCGAGCTTCCAGTCGCAAGTCAGCTTCAAACAGCAACTCGAGGACGTGTAGTCGCTGTGGGCAGTCTCATCGCTACAAATGCCCAGCTAAAGGTGTTCAATGCAGGTTATGTAAATCTTTTGGTCATTTTGCTAAATATTGTCTCAAAAATAAAAAAGTCAGTCAGTTGCAATCGTTTAATTCAAATAATAGTAGTCAAGATTATTTTGTTGGCATATTAAATAGTCAAGTCAAAGTCATGAAAGTCATTCATATAAGTATTATCCATTCAGTCCCAGTCACACAGTCAGATCCGTAGACACAGACATAAAGGCACAGTATCACAGACAGAACAGTCACCGTCACAATGGTCATATTTAGACCAGTCGCAGCCATGTTACTCATATCCCGATGATGATAACAGTGGCAAGTCTGAGAGATCTTGTATAGACTCCAATAGTCAAAACAATAAATGTCTAAGTCCCCATTCATATTATCTCTGTGATGAAAATAGTGATTTGTCTGAGAGGTGTAATTTAAAAAGTCTACACTTCAATGATGAATACAGTCACATGTCTGAGAGATCTAAAGTAAAGTCAAACAGTCAAAATAAATGTCTAAGTTCATATCAATATCTCAATGATGAAAACAGTGATATGTCTGAGAGGTGTAATAAAAATAGTCTGCATCTCAATGATGAAAACAATCACATGTCTGAGAGACCCAATGTCAAGTCAAATAAAAAATGTCAGAGTCCATATTTACATCTCAATGATGAAAATGGTCACAAGTCTGAGGGATCTCACAATATACAGTCTCATCATAAAAACAGTCGCAATATACAGTGTTTGATACAATTACTAAATACTTCGTATTTCGTTAGTAAAGTGATGTGTCCCATCCTTAATCCCTCCATATTGTAAAAAAGAAGACATTACTCTGTGGTCAGTTCGACACCGGAAAGTACAGCTCGCAATGGCGCGCGCGCAAACATAAATAAAATTCGATTTAAATAAGTAATTGGCCAATTCAACCTCTCAACTAGTGTTTTCGTAATTGTTTTAATACTTGTGAAGTGCAAATACTGTGGTGGACACTCAAGCAGCCCTCAAGGACAATATTCTTGTGATCTCGCGACCGCGTGCACGCGGAAGAAGATTCCATCAACCAGAAAACTATAAAAGGTGTGATACCCTGGACAATTGTAAGTGTTTGCAACTCTCATACACTCCCTTTCCTCCCCTATTATTCACTGAACGAAATACTATCTTTTCAATTCCACTCAGCTAGCCATTATCTCCCTATTTTTAGGTAATCATTACGGTATTTCCATATTTTATTACCTAAATAAAATATTCTTAAAAATACAGTCCACGCACATGAATATTTCTGATTTTCCAAAAGGATTTATTCATCTATTGAACCACGCGAATTTACCTACCTACTACTTTCGATAATTCGCCACCATATTTTTTGGTCACATCGAGCGGATGTTTCTAGTTCGCATCTAAAATTCATATTTCGAACAGATACCCGCTCAATCAAGTATCTTCTTTCTATTTAATTCTATTATTGCAGCAGGTATTCAGTGTTGTGCTGGCTGAGCTGAATATGTAATTTATTATTATTTAAGTAATATTCGCATTCTATAAAATAAAAATATTCGGTGTTCTAAGTACACTAACTTACTACTACTAACTAACTATTGGCTAATTACAATAACTTACTACATTTAACTATCTACCTCCAATACTTGGTTCGTTCATTGCTCGTGGTCGAGCGCGCGCCCCATACCTACGCCGATATACGTAGGTATAAACAAGTGGTGGGTACCTGCTACCTACTTACTTACTCGTTTCGTATTATTCGATAAATCTATTCGACTTTAGGTTCCTAGTTGTGTCTTGTTTATTTTAACTTTTCATTCTTTCATTAAACTATTAGGTGCGTTGGAGCTCACTCATACATAATATTCGTCCTAGTACACGCCTATAAGTCGTTAAGGTTGTATTCAGGAGCCCTACTCGGGGGCATCTCGTTGTTCGTATTGAGTAGCCTACTAGCCTACCAACTTATTGGTGTTGTTTTTACATACATACCTATCGTTAAGGTGCTATGTGAAAAGCTCTTTTCGCTGTTGTCGCATACTTGTCGTTGTTTTACTTTCGTTTCGCTCGCTTTTGGAAATAGGTAAATTGTTTACTCATTTCAGTAACAAAAATAGCAAGACACAATTATAACATATCTTCGTATATATACGTCACCGTTTTAGTTTATTACACATTTGCATTTTGCTTATTGTTTATAATCATGTCGGACGAAGACAATAAAAACAAATTAGCCCTATTGGAAGCAAAACGTAATGCACATTTCGAACGTATGCAAAATATATTCGAGTTATCAAAGCAGGATATGAATAATGAAACATGTAGGGAGTCATTTTTAAATAATGTCGCAAATCTTCAAAGTTTTGGACGCTTACAATACGTGTTCTATTAAAGTGGATCCTAAAGCTACTATCAGTTACCAATCTTGGATTTCGTTTGAGGAATTGTACTGTCGGGTTCAACGTGTTATTAATTCACTTAAAATAGAAAAATCTCAACAAAAGGAAACATCAAAAAATAATTTCCCAAAATTACCCCGTATCGATTTAGTTTCGTTTGATGGCGATATTCGTAATTGGTCGCTATTTTATAATCAGTTTAAGCGCGTAGTTCATGATAACACGCAACTGTCTGACTCTGAACGCATACATTTTCTTGTTAGTAAGCTGACTGGCAGCGCTGCTTCCTTGTGTGCGGGGATACCTCCCACACCTGAGAATTATAACATATTATGGGAGTCGCTCATAGATAAGTATGATGATCCGCGTTTTCTTGCCGCGTCATATTTAAATCAACTATTAGAATTTAAACCTATAACTGCTAAATCTGGTACCGGTTTAGAGTCGTTTGTAAACACATTTGATACCGCCGTTAGGGCGCTTAAGCAAGTAGATTTGGGAGATCTTACGGACTTTATTTTGTTACATCTCGCTTTGCAACGGTTAGACTCAGAGACCCTCAAGTTATTCGAAATGAATTATCGCAAGAAAGTCATACCTTCTTATAATAATTTAGTCGAATTCGTTAAAGAACAAGATAAAATAGTACGCTCTAATCCTTTAGTTTCCAAACCTCAACAAAATGCCTCAATTAAAAACTCGTTTAATTTAAAACCGAAATCCACAAAATCTTTTGTCGTGCAGAAAACCGATAGTTGTATTTTATGTAAGTCAGATAAACATAAATTATTTCAATGTCTTGATTTTACTAAAATGACCCCTCATGAAAGATTTAATTTTGTCAAATCCAATTCGTTGTGCAATAATTGTTTAAACAAAGGGCACAAGGTTTTTTCGTGTCCTTCAATAAATGTTTGTCGTCATTGTAAATCAAAACATCACTCAATCTTGCATTTTGGTTCGTCGGATTCGCGAAATAGTGCATCAAGTTCGCTTGCTCTCGCTCCCGCTCCCGCTGCCTCTCAGCAGGGTGACCGCACCTTAAGCGGGGTGGAATCTAGTTCGCCGTCAAATGATAATAGTAATAATAGCAATTCAATTTGTGGAGTTGCTCGTGATCTTGTTGATAACAGGCGGGTAACTACTTTGTTAAGTACCGCAAAAATAAAGGTTTTAGATAAATATAATAATGTGCATTTCGTACGATGTTTAATTGATTCTGGATCGCAAAGTGATTATATCACAGCTTCGTGTTGTAAACGTTTATCGTTATTTGTTTCGAATAAAAACCGATTTATTGAAGTTCAGGGCATCGGTGGTGCATCTCAACGTATATTAGGCGTGATTAAGGTTTTGTTTACATCTTGTTTTGACGCTGGGACACAGTACAACTCGCAGTCATTTGTAGTTGACAAGATTACGTCACAGTTACCAGACGCTAATATTGATGTGAACGCACTACAGTATTTAAAAAATATACCGCTTGCCGATGATGAATACCATTCACCCGGACCAATTGACATGCTTTTGGGTGTCAATTCATATTGCGAAATTTTGTTATTTAATAAAATTAGTCCTGGTAATAATTTGCCTACAGCAATAGAAACTAGTTTGGGATATATTTTAATGGGAAATGCACCCACAATATTATCACCTCAATCTACTCGTTCATTTTGCGCGTTTACACATGAGCAAGTTAATGATTCGCTCCAGAAATTTTGGCAATTAGAAGAAGTGCCTTCTAATAATTTTATAAGCCCTGACGAGCAGGTTTGCGAGGATATTTATAGATCTACTACCACTCGAAATGCCGATGGTAGTTATACAGTTTCTCTGCCTTTTAAAGAGAATGTCGATCAGCTTGGCAATTCTTTTATAACTGCAAAGCGTAGGTATTTGTTACTCGAACGCAAATTCGCGAGGTCTCCAGGATTACGTGAGGAGTACAATTTTATTTTATTTATTTTATTTATTTTATTTATTTTATTTATTTTATTTATTTTATTTATTTTATTTATTTATTTATTTTATTTTATTTATTTTATTTATTTTATTTATTTTATTTATTTTATTTATTTTATTTATTTTATTTATTTTATTTATTTTATTTATTTTATTTATTTTATTTATTTTATTTATTTTATTTATTTTATTTATTTTATTTATTTTATTTATTTTATTTATTTTATTTATTTTATTTATTTTATTTATTTTATTTATTTTATTTATTTTATTTATTTTATTTATTTTATTTATTTTATTTATTTTATTTATTTTATTTATTTTATTTATTTTATTTATTTTATTTATTTTATTTATTTTATTTATTTTATTTATTTTATTTATTTTATTTATTTTATTTATTTTATTTATTTTATTTATTTTATTTATTTTATTTATTTTATTTATTTTATTTATTTTATTTATTTTATTTATTTTATTTATTTTATTTATTTTATTTATTTTGTTTATTTTATTTATTTTATTTATTTTATTTATTTTATTTATTTTATTTATTTTATTTATTTTATTTATTTTATTTATTTTATTTATTTTATTTATTTTATTTATTTTATTTATTTTATTTATTTTATTTATTTTATTTATTTTATTTATTTTATTTATTTTATTTATTTTATTTATTTTATTTATTTTATTTATTTTATTTATTTAGAGGAACAGCAAACAGTTACATTATAAAGACTTACAACTAGTTTAACAATTGAATATTGTGGTCATAATGTAACCCACAACGCTATCCACAGATAGACATACAAATTTAAAAAAGAAGAATTGTGAACGCTAGGAACATTGATAGCAGTAAGCGTAACAAATAGTAAGAATGTTATATAGGATATATAGGAGTAATATGTATATATAGGAGTTTAAAGATAATATAGATATATGCTAGAAGAAATTACTGTAATAAAGTAGTTTGGGTATTGGGTAGGGAACTGAGAAGGAGGCTTTTGAACTTATTTATGCTGCAATTAAATATATCTATGTTTACAAAAGTAACGTTATATGTGTCAACCATACGGCGGATAGGTGAGCGCAGGCCTGAATTAGTTCGACAGGTGTTCAGTGCAAAAAGGGTACCTGCGCGTACCTGTCGCCTGTGAATGGTTCTAGGTACAGCATAGCAGATCATGTTGTTCAGGTTTGTACAGTTAAATTTGTTTCTGACTATATTGTATAAGACCGTCGCTTCAAGGTACTTCCTTCGAGAGCTAAGGGGGAGGAGCTTATATTTACTGAGTAAAACCGGATATGGTAGGTAAGATTTATGGCATCTATAATGCATAGCACGCAAAAAATTATACTGAACATTCTCCACCATTTCAGCGTATTTTTTGTAGAAAGGATTCCATATCGAAACTGCATACTCCAGTTGTGAACGAACAAGGGCTTTATACAAACATAAATACGATGTGGTTTTTTTGAAGTCAAGGGTGGACCGCATGATAAATCCGAAAAGTTGGAAAGCTTTGCTGACTATTTTGTTAACGTGTGAGTCTAGGCATAGTTTGGTGTCAAGTATAACACCGAGATCGCGAACTGAATTCAGTTGAGATAAAGGCTCATGACAAAGGGTGTAGGTGTACTTAATTATGTGTTTGTTTTTAGTAAATGTGAGGAAGCTGCATTTCGGTAGACTTAGCTTAAGTTTGTTTCTATGGCAGTAGTCTGTTAGTCTGTCCAGATCTTGTTGGAATAAAATAGGATCGTCCACAGTTTTTATGGTATTGTAGACCTTCAGATCGTCGGCGTACATTAAAAACTTTGTGTGACGAAAACAGTCACCAATATCGTTTACGAATATGTTAAATAATAATGGCCCAAGGATAGAGCCTTGTGGGACGCCCGATGTAACCCCGATGACCCTTGAACTGTATCCATTTATCACTACTCTTTGACATCGGTTCAAAATATAAGAGGCAAACCACCGTAATAAATTGCCTCGAATCCCATTGAAAGCTATTTTATTAAGCAGCAGCTCGTGATCCACTTTGTCAAAGGCCTTGCAAAAGTCTGTATATACAGCGTCTACTTGCAGTCCGTTGTCAAAGCTATCAAATAAAAAACTAGTGAAAGACAGGAGGTTCGTAGTGGTAGATCGCTGTTTAACGAAGCCGTGTTGTTGTTGTATAATGACATTGTGTAGAACCGGATACACTTCATGGTGGACAAGTTTTTCGAAAACCTTTGACAAAGTGGACAGAAGTGAGATTGGGCGGTAATTCTCCACGTTACCCTTCGAGCCACCCTTATGCACAGGTGTGATGTTTGCACGTTTCCACTCTTTTGGAAATACTCCCTCAGTTATGCATTTATTATAAATTATAGCTAAAGGTTTACAGATGTGAGCGGCAGTTTGGCGTAGAAAATATGCAGGTATGCCGTCAGGTCCTGGACCTTTAGCAGGGTCCAGTGATCTTAGCTCTCTTAGGATCTTTTCTTCATTAAAGCATAAGGTAGACATTATATCACAAGCTGCGGAAGTTTCCGCGGGTGGTTGCCATTGTGATAAGAGTGGTGAGGCGGGTTCGTAAACAGAGTGGAAGAAATTCGAAAAGACATCGCAGATAACTTCAGGTTCAGTGTTCATTACAAAGACACCACAGCGGTGTCTTTGTAATGTACTTTTGCTGGGATGCACGGTTTGTCTTTTCTATTCGATACATATGTCCAGAAGTGTTTGACATTTGTGTGTAGGCTGTCTTCCACCGAACCTATGTACTTGGAGAAGCATTTACCGCACATTTCCTTGAAGTTGGCTCTATGTGTAGCGAATGTTTCATAATCCGATATGTTTCCATACTTCTTCCATTTGGTCCAGGCTTTTTGTTTCTTTTTAAGTGTGTTTATTAAAGGTCGTGAGAACCAGATTGGATAATTGGAGGATTTAGAACATGCTAGGGGAGTATAAGAACTGATGATCTGATCTAGTTTATTATAGAACAACGATAAAGCTTCTTCAGATTTCTCATGTGTAAGAAGTTCAGGCCAATCAGTTTTCTGTATCAAATCGTTTATATTTTCATAGTCTGCTTTATAAAAGTTGTATTTTTTTAGCGATTGCCTATCGAGCGGAGGATCTTTAATTTTAATGTTTATATTGCAAACGAATGGAGGGTGATAAATGTCAACAGCAAGCAAGGGAGATAATTCTAGTTGCACACTACACGGAGCATTGGAAATTAATAGGTCTAATATTTTACCTTTAGAGTTAAATGTATAGTTATACTGAGAGGCACTTAGTAGAGACATAAAGTTATTAAGATGGTCACAGGACGGAGTTGAACTGACGCATAAACGGGAATTAATGGGAGTATTCGAGGTAGGAGGCATATGCCATGTTGCTTCTGGAAGATTATAATCTCCGGCTTCATAAAACAAATCGACATTAGGGCTACATAGAGCTTCATAGAGTGTTTCAAAGTGCTTTTCATACACAGACGGGGGAGTTTTAGGAGGTATGTATGCAGCTGCCACGACGTGATACTTGAATTTTTGGCCACTGGGTATTTCCACAGCAACCTGTTCTATGTAGTTATGCAGAGGAATGACATTGGCGAAAGTGTTTAAGTCTATTTCAAGGGGTTGGAGATTTTTTAAGATTGCCACTAGAACACCGCCGCCATCCCGTCTATTCGTGCTAGTCCGATCGCGATCACACCTGTACACAACGTAACGCTGGTCAATGAACTCACTGTTACTGATTTCCGGCACTAACCATGTTTCTGTCAGTATGATGATGTCATATGTTCTCGTGAGAATATTCATACACAGAGCCCGCAGCTTCGTACGGATGCCCCTACAGTTTTGGTAATAAATAGTTAATTTTTTATTAATCACTGGTAATGGTAGGACATGCATAAGTGTAAACATTGCGCGCCAATACAAATAGGAAGCCAAGAGAATAGATGTAGAAAAAGATCGGTGAAAAATATAACATTAAACTATTAAAAGAATATTTTCCCATGAAACAGTAAAGCGAGCTCACATCCGTAAAACAAAGTAAGTTAGTTTTATAATAATAGCACGGTTTTGACAATACTATGGCTACAACTTGAGTATTAGGGAAGCATAAATATAATGTGTTAACCTGTGTCAAGAGTAAACACACTCTGTTTACTAAACAGATAAAACATAGAAAGTACAATAAATAAACAATTATTTTATGAAATGATAACCTCTTTGAACGAAGTACATGCAGTAAAACTGAATTAAGAATAAAAAAATCAACGCTAAACAAAAGCAAACGACTAAAATAAATTGTATGCTTATTAATACTGGGAACAAGAAAATTGAGATCAAAAGGACTAAGTATAATCACATAATATAACGTATGACAATGGTTACAGAACTGTATTTTGAGTAGTGACCGGAGGGGTTTTGATACTGCTTGTAATTTTCCGTATATCATCCAGAGTGCGAACCGCAAAGGAAGCCATGCCATCACGTTCACGTACCAGTATTGTTGAGTTTCTAATCCAAACGTATTTAAAATCGTGTTGTTTAGCGGCTTCTTTACAAGTCCGAAATAACTGTTTTGTTTTCAGGGTAAGATGTTCGTTTAGGTATATTCTAGCTGGTGACCCGGTAATACCGATTTGATCGGACTTGAGCTCCTTGGCCAGGCGGTATGCGCTGAGGAGGTTATCGCGTGTTATGCGTGTAGAAAATTTGACAATTATATTCTTCGGTCTGTTGCTCGTGGGCTGGGCGTGTTGTACTCGGTGGATAGAGATTATGTCTTTCTGTTGAATTGCAAACTTGACGGCAGCACCCATTTGTTCCATCATGCGAATTAGGTTTTCGCCGCGTCTTTCAGGGACATTGGAAATTTCAATATTGCAGTTTCTAGCTTGCTGCTCCAAGGAGTCAATTTTTGTTCAAGGGTTCTGACTAAGCTTTGAGTCTGTTCAGAACTATGACGAGTGATGTTCTCAACTCGGTCGCGGAGGTCCTTATTCTCAGCTGCCTGAAACTGTACTGACGATTTTAATTCAGAAACGTCATGTGCTACTGTACTAACATGTTCCTTTAATTTATCATGTTTGCTGCGGAGAGAGACCATTTCCTGTTTCATGTCAGTTATACTGTGTTGGATGTTCTCTCTGATCTCCGCTAAGCTGATCTTCATTTCTTCACGCCAGCGGTGCAAAGTTGTCTTGATATCGTTTGTGAACTTGGCCATTGTATGATCCATGTCGGAACTCCAGTCTTTGAGAGTTTTATTGAGTTCCTGTGATATTGTGCCAATGCTGTCGATAACGGGTGAGTTAGACGCAGTCCCGGTGACAATCGTTGATGGAGTGCTTAATGAAGAGTTCGGTGACCCGGATTGCTGTTCTAAGTTGTCACAGGACATGTTTATCACGTCTTCGCAGTTCGCAGGGATGTACACGGAGCAGTTAAGTGACGCCGAGTTTTGGCGGCCCCGCTGCGTGATGTTACTGCAGGGGTGGCATTTCCACTCGGATTTTTGCTGTCGAGAAAAGCCAATGAATTGTTGTTGTGTGATGTTGAGGCACTCACAGTGGTACGTATCATCACAGGTGCAACATTTAAGTGCTGGTGCCCGAGACCCTACGTCTTCATTGCAGTGACTACAAGAATTACTCATGTTTGTAGATTAAAAAGTGCACACTAATAAAGGCCCCGGCATACAAAGTCTGCGCTCTGCGTGTCGGTGACTTCGCGAGAAGAACGTCGCAAGCGCCGTGTAATACGGGGCGCTTACGCGTTTATTCACAACGCACAGATAATTAAGTAGCTGACGGTAGGCAGGATACTTTTCAAAGTTAATTTGGTCTATATTTCTAAAACTATGCACTAACACACTAGATTATTGGCACAAGTTTATGTCAGTTATCACCTTCTAGCACGTTTACACTTTTAATTTTACTTTTAAAAAGTTTATGCACTGATTTTTAATAATTTAGTGGAGCAACAACAAGTAGCAGTTACGCGCACAACGCTCTTTTTTGAGTTGACAATGCCGTTATCGCGGAATATCTTAATAAAAAATATTTGACGCTCGTCCCGCATGATAATTGTCTCGATCCAGGATTTTATTTGCCTCATCATCCCGTTATTCGTCAGGATAAATCAACGACTAAACTTCGTATCGTACTCGACGCTAGTGCTAAGACAGATTCGGGTCTGTCGCTTAACGACGTTTTGCATACGGGCTGCAATTTGCAAAATGATATTTTTCATATTCTTTTAAAAGTTCGTTTAATTGAATTCGCTTTTTTCGCTGACGTTCGTCAAATGTATCTTTGTATCGAAGTTCATCCATCGCATCGTCCTTATCAAAGGATCTTGTATCGCTTCTCGGATGACGCTCCAATTGAGAGTTATCAATTTAATCGCGTTACTTTCGGTCTTCGTTCTTCGCCGTTTTTAGCATTGCGCACTATGCGGCAACTTGCTGATGACGAGCGTGATAGTTTTCCTCTCGCTTCTAGCGTGTTAGAAAGCGACATGTACATGGACGATTTGGCCTCCTCCGCTCCTAGCCTTGAGGAAGCGGTTGGGATGGCATCCGATCTAATCCAGCTTTTGAAACGTGGTGGTTTCGAGCTAGTGAAATGGACTAGTAATTCGCTTGATTTGCTTTGTACCATTCCTGATACTCATCGCCAATCTGATTCTGTCTCTTTCGACACGGACACTTCGTTTAAGATTCTTGGCCTTCAATGGTTACCTTCTTCCGATTCGTTTAAATTTACTGTCACGCCGCCTAGAGTCGAAGGTACTAAACGTGCGATTTTGTCTGTCACAGCTCGCTTGTATGACGTGCTTGGTCTTGTTGGTCCAATTATTCTATATTCAAAATTGCTTATTAAAGAACTTTGGCTTCTAAAACTCGACTGGGATGACCAACCGCCAGAAACCATTCTCCATTTATGGAATCAGTTTATTTCGGAACTACCACTTATTTCTAGTCTTTCGTTTTCGCGTCATTTGGGCGTTGACTCGCATTCTCAGCTTTACCTTTTGGCTTTCTCGGATGCATCTGAAAAGGCATATGGTTGCGTTATCTATACCTACGTTTTAAATAAGAATCAAACCCCAATTGTTCGGCTGTTATGTTCGAAATCTAAAGTCGCTCCTGTTAAAACTGTAACACTTGCTCGGCTTGAACTTTGTGGTATTCTTTTGATGGCTAGATTATTAAAGGTAGCTTATGACACTATTTCAAAACGACATCCCATCGAGGATGTGTATGCCTTTTCTGATTCACAAGTCGCTTTGTGCTGGGTACATTCTTCTCCACATCGGTTTAATACAATCGTCGCTAATAGAATAGCCCAGTGCCAAACATACTTTTCGTCGGAACATTTTCGTTTTATCCCGGGTACTCAAAATCCCGCGGATTGTCTGTCGCGTGGACTATTACTTTCTCAATTGGTTCAACATGAACTCTGGTTAACTGGTCCACCGTGGACATCGCTTCCAATCAATGATTGGCCCATGTCGGATTTTTCTCCTACTTCTACTCCAATGCCGGAGGAGAAATCAACCGTATTCGCTTCGAAAAATCTACCTGAACATATTCTTGTAACGCTAAGTTTTAGGTTTTCTAACTGGAATAAATTTCTTAGATGTGTGGTTTATATTCTTCGGTTTATAAAAAAGCTCCCACACCATGATAGCATAACCGCGTCGGACTTAGATTTCGCAGAATTAACAATCATAAAGGCTGTACAACACACATATTTTAATGAAGACATAGAAAAAATAAAACATTCTAAATTATGTTCACATGCGTTACGCAAGCTTTCGCCCTTCTTAGACCAAGGGATATTACGTGTAGGTGGTCGCCTCGCTAATTCGTCGTTAGATTTTTCGCATAAACATCCAATTCTATTGCCTCGAAATGGACATATCGTTGAATTACTTATTGACGCTTACCATGTTAAACACTTTCACACAGGTCCTAGTTTATTGTTATCGATACTTAGACAAAAGTTTTGGATTTTATCGGCTCGTCGCATCGTACGTATGCGTATTCATCGTTGTAATATTTGCTTTCGACTCAACCCAAAACCTACATTTCCTATTATGTCTGATCTTCCAGAATGTCGCGTCGAGCAAAGCAAAGCCTTCTCACATACTGGTGTGGACTTTGCTGGGCCATTCAATATAACTTTTTCTCGTAAACGCGGTGTACGCAGCCAAAAGGCGTACCTGTGCCTTTTCATTTGTCTAGTAACCAAGGCAGTTCATCTAGAACTTGCTTCTTCGCTTAGTTCGGCATCATTTTTGGATGCTTTCAAAAGATTTTTATCTCGTCGCGGACCTTGTCAATGTATTTACAGCGACAACGGTACTAACTTTGTTGCATCTAAGGCTTATCTTAGCGAGCTACATACATTTCTTCATTCCGAGGAATACTATAAAACTTTTACTCACGAGTTAACAGATAATCGTATAGCTTGGAAACTTAATCCACCCAGTGCGCCTCACTTTGGAGGCATATGGGAGTCAAATATTAAATGCGTTAAGTCTCATTTATTTAAGGTCATCGGGACTCAGATTTTGACGTATGAGGAACTGAACACAGTCCTCATTCAAATTGAGGCGATTCTGAATAGTCGTCCTCTCTATCAACTGAGTTCAGATCCTTCTGAACCTAGTGCTCTTACGCCCGCGCACTTTCTTTCGCTCGCACCACTTTCGTTATTGCCTGCGGCTGACCTCGGCAGTGAACGAGCTAATTTGCTTACTCGATTTTCTTTGCTAGACTCTCTTGTCCAGTCATTCTGGGCTCGTTTCAAGTCTGAGTATCTCCATAATTTACAATGTCGTGAAAAATGGAATACCTCAGCTAATCCAGTTTTAGTAGGCACAGTAGTGCTACTAAATATGGAGAATGCACCTCCTCTTCAGTGGCCTCTTGGTGTTGTCACTAAATTGCTCCCTGGAAGGGACGGAGTAACTCGCGTCGTAGAAGTTAGGACCAAGAGCGGTGTACTTAAAAGACCGATCGTAAAACTGTGTCCGTTACCAACTCAATAATCGGTCAGCCAGCATACACAATGTTTACCTAGTTTGTAATAATAATAATCTTAGTTTTAATTTGCCTCATTAACTTTAGCATCTTTAATTCGTAGTTTAATACACTTTGCTCCTATTTCTTTTGAAGGGGTACCTTCAAGGCGGGGGGGATGTTTGATATTGTTTGATACAATTACTAAATACTTCGTATTTCGTTAGTAAAGTGATGTGTCCCATCCTTAATCCCTCCATATTGTAAAAAAGAAGACATTACTCTGTGGTCAGTTCGACACCGGAAAGTACAGCTCGCAATGGCGCGCGCGCAAACATAAATAAAATTCGATTTAAATAAGTAATTGGCCAATTCAACCTCTCAACTAGTGTTTTCGTAATTGTTTTAATACTTGTGAAGTGCAAATACTGTGGTGGACACTCAAGCAGCCCTCAAGGACAATATTCTTGTGATCTCGCGACCGCGTGCACGCGGAAGAAGATTCCATCAACCAGAAAACTATAAAAGGTGTGATACCCTGGACAATTGTAAGTGTTTGCAACTCTCATACACTCCCTTTCCTCCCCTATTATTCACTGAACGAAATACTATCTTTTTCAATTCTACTCAGCTAGCCATTATCTCCCTATTTTTAGGTAATCATTACGGTATTTCCATATTTTATTATCTAAATAAAATATTCTTAAAAATACAGTCCACGCACATGAATATTTCTGATTTTCCAAAAGGATTTATTCATCTATTGAACCACGCGAATTTACCTACCTACTACTTTCGATAATTCGCCACCATACAGTCTCATCATAAAAACAGTAGTCAACACAACCATTCACGGTCTCACAATCAGTCATTGGTCAGTCACTTAGTTAACAGTCACAAAGTAAACAATGTCAACACTTTGGAAAATAATTATTCAAAGCAGTCATGGAATATAAACTTATTAGTGGGTATTAAACAAATAAATTGCATCTTAGACTGAGGTGCGGATGTCAACATAATGTCAAAACGAACATTTCATTATATTAAATGTCAAAATAACTTGTCAAAATTGACACGTTTTATTATACCTAACTTTTCGCAAGTAGGGAACTTGCGAAAAGTTAGGTATAATAAAACGTGTCTTTTCTGTATCAAAACAAGATTTTTGTAAACAAATTCTTACAAAATATAACGATGTATTTCAGGGTCTTGGGTGTCTACCTCCAGTCTGTCATTTTAAACTCAAGCCTGATGCAATACCATGCGTGGATCCGCCCAGGAAAGTTCCATTTGCATTACTAGGAAAACTGCGTGAGGAGTTGGATCGCATGGAGGAAATGCAAGTTATTGTAAAGGTTACAAAACCTACAGAGTGGGTTAACTCAGTCGTCATTACAGTAAAAAGTTCAGGTCAGTTAAGAATTTGTCTTGATCCTAGAAATTTAAATAGGAGCATTATGAGGGAATTTTATCACTCAAGTCAATTGATGAGATTAGGTCTCAGCTCGAAGGGGCTGTATGTTTTTCTCATTTAGATGCATTTTCTGGATTTTGGATGCTACGTCTGAATGAATATAGTTCAGATTTATGTACCTTTCAAACACCATTTGGTAGATATAAGTATTTAAGATTACCCTATGGCATAAATGCCTCGTCTGAAATCTTTCAAAGAGTCATGATGAATCTGTTTGGTGATATAGAAGGAATTTTAATATTCATCGATGATATTTTAGTTTATGGACCAAATGAGTCAATTCATAATGAAAGATTACATAAAGTCATGCAAAGAGCTTGTCAAGTTAATTTAAAATTTAACAAGTCAAAATGCAAATTTTTAGTTTCAGAAGTATGTTTCTTCGGTTATGTCTTTAGTAAAGATGGTGCTAGGGCAGATCAAGAAAAAGTCAAAGCTATTGTCAATATGCCCACACCACAAAATGTCAAAGAGTTACAGAGAATACTAGGTATGATTAACTATTTAGGACCTTTTATTAGTAACATGTCAGAAAAAACTCAAATATTAAGAAATCTTTTGAAAAAAGATTCAGTCTGGACTTGGGATGAGAATCATAGTCAATGTCTTAAAAAACTGAAAGATGAGATCACAAAATCACCAGTTTTAGCTCATTATAATCCTAAGATTCCATTAGTCTTGTCAGTCGATTCGTCAAAATCAGCTTTAGGTGCAGTCATTTTACAAAACAACAAACCTATTGCATATAGTTCAAAAACTTTAACTGAAACCCAGGAAAGGTATGCACAAATTGAAAAGGAGTTACTAGCTATTCAATTTGGTTGTGAAAAATTTCACCAATATGTATATGGTAATAAAGTCACAGTTCATACTGATCACAAACCTTTAGTCTATTTATTTAAAAAAACCATTACATGATGTCCCCGCTAGATTACAGCGTATGATGTTAACTTTACAAAAATATGATTTAGAAGTTATACATGTTCCAGGTAAAGAAATGTTTATATCAGACACTTTGTCAAGAGCAGCTTTGAAAGACCATTATACACCTGAAAATGAATCAGAAATGTCTTGTCATGTCAATTTAATGTATGCTAATTTAGCAATTACAGATGAATATAGCACAAAATTAGCACAGGAAACCGAAAATGATCAATCCTTGCAATTATTAAAAAAATATTATTATGAAGGTTGGCCAAAAGACAAAAACAATGTCAGTCCATTGGTAAAACCATTTTGGAATATTCAGGGTGAAATCCATATAATTAAAGACTTAGTGTTCAAAGGTTCAAAATTGATAGTACCACAGTCTATGTATAGAGAAATGTTAGAAAAAAATCACAAAGGTCACTAAGGTATTAATAAATGTCTAAAATTAGCTAGAGAATCTTTGTATTGGCCAAACATGTCAAGTGATATCAAGAATTTAGTAGAACAATGTCTTATATGTGCTAAATTTAAACCATGTAATCAAAAGGAACCACTACAGAATTTTGAAATTTGTAAATATCCATGGCAACAAGTCGGTATTGATTTAATGCATTTTGATAGTTTAATTTATTTAATTGTCACAGATTATTACTCTAAATACATAGAAATAGCATTATTAAATAAAAACAGTACATCTCAAAATGTAATTACTCATTTAAAATCTATCTTTGCTCGTCATGGAATACCTTTGTCATTAGTGTCAGATGGTGGACCTCCTTTTCAGTCAGTCGAATTCAAGATTTTTTTACATGAGTGGGACATAGAACATGTTGTTACTAGCCCATATCATTCACAGTCAAATGGTCAAGCTGAAAGTTCAGTGAAAATTGTAAAAAATATGCTAAGAAAATGTAAAGAGAATGGATCAGATCCATACATAGCATTGTTACAGTACAGAAATACAGCTAAGAATAATTTGCAATCACCAGCTCAATCGTTAATGTCTAGAAATTTAAGAGATAACATTCCAATCTACACTAATATTATAAAGAGGAAAACTTTGTTTGTTTGTTTGTAATGAATAGGCTCAAAAACTACTGGACCGATTTTAAAAATTCTTTCACCATTCGAAAGCTACATTATTCACGAGTAACATAGGCTAAATTTTATTTTGGAAAAAAATAGGGTTCCGTAAGATATTTGGGTTTTCTACCACTATTCCACGCGGACAAAGTCGCGGGCAGAAGCTAGTGTCATATAAAAAGTTAAAGCCTAAAGTCGTAACATTTAAAGATTATAAAGAGTCTGTCAAGAAAAATGATCAAAATAAATCAAAGTATTATGATAGAAACACAAAGTCTTTGTCATTGTTATATCATAATGATCATGTATATTTCAAAAGAAATCCTAACAGTACATGGGAACAAGCTATTGTTAAACAAAGATTGTTGAATAATAGGTCATATGTTGTTGAGGATGTCAATGGTGTTAGGTATAGGAGGAATAGAATTCACTTAAGACATAAGTATTCTCATAACTTTGCCAACCCTCTTATGCAATCCAACTTGTCAACAGGGAGAGAGGAAGGTGACAGGCAGGAGTCTGGACCTCAAGAATCCTCATCTCAAGTATCCTCAAACAAAACAACTAGGTCAGGTCGTATTGTAAAGCCTACTAGAAGGCTAATAGAAGAAATAGATTAAATGTAACTATAAGTTTTAATTTAATAATTTTAATTTAATTTTTAATTTTTTTTTTAATAATTTATTTCCAAAAGCTTAGTCACAATATAACATAAATATAGCATCTTATTCAAAATAACAACGCGTAGCTTAACAGGGGTAACTTGCCTGAACTAGGTAGTCCTGTGTTTCAGGCGACAAGAGCTAACTTATATAAAATAATAATCACATATCTTAAGAATATAAATAGGTAAAAATGTAAAGTGTAAAACAAAATTCATAATGGTTAATTAAACTTATTATAATTATAGACTATAAATAAAAGATACTTATTTTAACACAATTAGTAATTTCTCTGTATCTTCATAGGACATACTTTGTAGGACCTGCTTGAGAGCTAACTTACACTTATTATAGTTCAGAGTTAAGATATTTGTCATTTCATTAAGTCTGTTGTATAACAGCGGGCCAAGGAACACATAAAATTTCGATACGAAAGCATGCTTTAAGACAATGTTTTGTGGGCAAACTCTGTCTTTCCGTCTTTTGTTCAAGTTTTCAGAGTTGTATGGAAGGCCTGTGTGTTGTTTTAATACGATATTCAATATAAATAACTGCCTAACTGTTAATACTTCACAGTATTTATAAAGTAAGTTAGTGGGGTAAAGAAAAGGGCGAAAAGTAGATACTTTAAGAACTGCTCGCTGGGCTCTCTCGGTGGATAATAACAATGTTTTACCCACTCCACCCCATGTAGTAATACAATATGTTAATAGGGACTGACATAGGGCAAAATAAACTTGTCTTATTATTTTTGAATCTGCAATATAACGCAACTTCTTGAAAATAAATATAAGCTTCCGTATTCTTGTATTTACAGATTCAATATGTTGTTTAAAGGACAGAGTTTCATCTATTATCACACCTAGGTATTTAATTTTATTAGTTAATTTTATATTAGGACAGTTGCATTTGTTATTTGTAGCGACTAAGCAATGATGAGCATATAATGATGAGTTAGTATCTAGTGATATTAATTTGCGCAAAGAAAATTTTATATAATTTGTCTTATCTGCATTTAATGTTAGTGAATTATGTCGAAGCCAATTATTAACAACATTAAATCCGTGTTGCGCAAGCCTGTACACTTCTTTTTCAGAATCGGCGGAAAATAGAAGTGCAGTGTCGTCAGCGTAAGATAAAATAGTGGTAGTTCTATATTTAAATTACACAGGTCATTTATGTAAATAAGGAAGAGTGTAGGTCCTAATATACTTCCTTGAGGCACACCAAAAGATGTATTATTTTCATCATGACTGAGAAAATCGCCAATCTTTACGCATTGCGAGCGGTCTTCTAAATAGCTTTTGAAGAGTTTTAGCTGCGCACCTCTTATGCCTATAGCTTCAAGTTTGCGCAATAAGATCGGAATTGAAACTGTGTCAAATGCTTTTGCGAGGTCCAGGAAGATACCTATTGTATGGTTACCTTTATCAAGTTCTTTTGCTATATAATCAGTCAAGAGATGTACGGCATCAGCAGTTGATAGTTTCGGTCTAAATCCGAACTGCCTTACAGATAGTATCGATTGTTTCTCTAGATAATTCATTAATCTTTTGTTTATAATTTTTTCTAATATTTTCGAGATAGTAGGCAGTAAGGAAATAGGTCTATAATTTGTCATTTGTTCTTTACTACCCGATTTATGAACAGGGATTACAATAGCTTTTTTTAGACACTGGGGAAAGTGACTATTGGATAAACACAAACGAAAAATATAAGTCAGCGGAGGAACTAAAATATGCCTAAATTGTTTTATAATTTTATTAGATATACACTCGGCGTCACAAAAATCGCACCTCATCAAGAATTCTTTTCAAAGTCATTTTAACCCTATTAATCAATGGTAGACATATGACTATGGGGTATCATTCGAAAGGTAATTTATTTAAATTTAAGAATAAAACAAAAGATTTCGTTTTTGTTTACCAGGGAATAAAAAAAAGCAAGTTGATTATGCAAATGACTAAAACATGTTTATTTACAACAAAAAAAAATATACAAAAGAGTCCTTAAAAACAACTTAAAACCTAGTGTTGCCCCCCCTAGCCCTGATAACTGCTTCCATGCGTTCCCTCATGGACCTAATTAATGTTACA
The DNA here is from genome assembly GCA_963891755.1 of Pyrrhia umbra. NCBI lineage: Eukaryota > Metazoa > Arthropoda > Insecta > Lepidoptera > Noctuidae > Pyrrhia > Pyrrhia umbra. The sequence goes on from OY982917.1 coordinate 11,840,967, forward strand.
ACAGTCTCCTGAGGAATGTTGTCCCATTCTGCTACGGCGGCATCTTGGAGGTCCTGAAGCGTGGTAGGGGCAGGATCCCGTGCCCGTACTCGCCGTTTCAGTTCATCCCAAAGGTGCTCAATTGGGTTCAGGTCTGGACTTCTCGCTGGCCAGCGCATAACAGGTATCCCAACTTCTTGCAGGTAGTCCCTTACAATTAATGCGGTGTGACAGCGGGCGTTATCATGCATTAACATGAACCCACTGCCAATATAACCCGCATAAGGGACCACGTGCTCCTCTAAGATCTCTGTTATGTACCGAGGAGCAGTCAGCGACCCTTGCCCGCGAGCACCTCCAGTCCGAGAAACGCACACAAGGTTCGTCTTGCCGTCGATTGACATGCCGCCCCAGAACATGCACGAGCCACCCCCGTATTCTACTGTCTCTTGAATACAGGCATGTGTGAATCGTTCCCCTTGCTTTCTGTACACCCTCCTACGCCTGTCGTTACAGAAAAGACAAACCCTTGTCTCATCTGAGAAGAGCACAGTCCTCCATTGTTCGATTGTCCAATCCACATGTTCCCGAGCAAATTGTAACCGGTCTCTCCTATGCTGTGCAGTCAATTTTGGCCCTGTAGCAGCCCTATGAGCTGCAATTTTCTTCTCCCGCAACCTTCTTCTAACCGTGGAGACACTCACAGAAGTTCTGCGAGCTGATCGGAGTTGTTGTTGCAGCTCAACAGCATTGGAGAACCGATTTCGTAAAGACGTCGAAACAATGAAGCGATCGTCTCTTTCGGATGTGCAGCGTTGTCTTCCAGATCCACGTCTTCGAATATAGCCACCAGTCTCTTGGAACCGTTGGAATACTCGTCGAACGGAAAATCGACTCAAGTTCAGTTGCCGAGCAACATCACATTGCCGCATCCCTGATTGCAGTAGTGCAATGACTTGAGCGGCTTCATCTGCAGTGGTATCCATCTTCAGGGGTATTTTTCTTAATGTAGCTGTTCACGTGTGTTCACTTCAACGGTTGGAGAGCGAATGACTCACATTTAACCCGGGTCGCCCGTTTTATACCCTTCTAGAGGGGTGCAATTAGTGGATGATGTGATGCGTATTTTGACAACATTTTGTTTAACGTTACGTGCTAATGAGATTTGATGTGTTTGGGAATTCTAACTATTGTTAAATTAAAGGTCATTAAATATACTTTCAATTGATACTAGTTGGGTTCAATTGATTCCTTGATGGCGGGGCATGCTTAAAACTCATATTCAAAGAGGTGCGATTTTTGTGACGCCGAGTGTATTATCCCATCCTACCGCGCAATCATCCCTTAAATTCATAATAACATTTTCCACCTCGGACTCGTCAGTATCTATCAATGCAAAAGACGTTAAAATGCTGTTACTGGTAAAAGGAACGCTTGTTAGGCACTGTGACTGGTTCTGAATTTTATCCGCTAAGCATTTCCCAACATTAATAAAGTAATTATTTGCCAAGTTAGCAGATTCTAAATGCGATGAATGTAATTTTAATAAACCTGAGGACGATTTATTTTGTGACGAAGTATATGTTACCTTTTTAATATGATCCCAGATCTGTTTACTATTTGTCCCCGCCTTTTCTAGCATACTTTTATCATATTTGCATTTGACCTTTCTCAAGAGGTCATTGCAAAAATTTCGATATCTCTTGTATGATAATTGCAATATTGAAATTTCTGGATTAGATTTTGCTTTTATATGCAATTTGTCTCTATGTCTCATACAACGAATAAGACCAGGTGTAATCCACGGTTTCAAGTTATAATCTTTGCTACTCAGTTGATGGTTTAAAGTGTTTTGCTGAATTGCTTGTTGTATTTTTTGAATTAAATATATCATACAAATCTGTGGGTCAGCACAATTGTATACTGGGTCATAGTCGATGTTTTGTAAATCTTCCTCAAGTTTATTTACATTTAATTTAGTAATTGTCCGAGTATTTTGTTTTACTAACTTACAATTTAAGGTTAGTAGGGCAGCATGATGATCAGTTATTGTGGAATTAATTACCAGTGCTAGTGAGCGGAATTTTGATTTAAGCATTATGTGATCTAAGCATGAGCCACTTTGATGTGTAGGAAGCGTGTGCGCGGGGAGCAATCCATGAAAAGCACATAAGTTAAGATAGTCCTGGGCAGATGAATAAGTATTGTTAAGCATGTTGTCATAATTGTATTGTCATAAGTATAGTTGTATAACAATAGAATATATTCTCAATTGTTTGTCAAGGGTCTAATTTGATCTCAACAAGGGGGATGTTGTGACATCACTAGTTAGTATGTAATTAGTATGCACATCACTAAACATTGATCTTACTTCCTATTCCGGTTGTCACTGTTGAGACTACCACTACTGTGTTATGTCCTGTCTGTGATACTTGTCTAATAAGATTGTACTACGTGTATCTGATTGCGAAACTGGAAATAAACCAACTGTACCCAACGGTATATCTTTTATTTGAACAACATGCGCGAGCGATACCCGTACCCCCGGCACTGAGTACAAGTAAGGAATGCCGTGGTGGTTTTAGCCGGTAAGAGTCCGGCACTGTTCCCGGCCGCCCCGTTGGGCCGGGATCGTCCATGAGGATTTCCCCACGTTAAAAAACATGTCGCTGATGCTCACTGGCAGGCCAAGCAAGCATTTTTATTGTGGGTTTCGCACGGAAAGCCTTCTTCTGGTAAAATTTACAACGATATGTATGAGTCCAGAAAAGTGTTTACGTCGCGTCTTAAATGGTGCCAAGATCATGAAACGCAAGTAAAAATGGATATTATAGCGTCGCACCATGCAAGGAAAATTTCCGAAGTTTTTGGAAAACTACGAATAAATTAAAGTGCAAAACTGGTCTGCCTGTGAGTGTCAGCGGTTTGACGGACTCCCAAGATATTGCTAATCTTTTTAAGCAGCAGTTTAATGTAAAATCGCCATTGGGGCCATCTCGGACGGTGCTTAGTGTTGAGGCCGGCATGGAGCCGGAGATAAAATTTAGCGCGAAGGAAATTGATCAAATGATATATTCAATGACTAAGGGTAAATCCCCGGGCCATGACGGTCTCAGTATTGAGCATCTCAGATATGCGGGATCTCATTTACGGAGAGTTTTGGCAATGCTGTTTTCGTTTTGCATGACTCACAGTTACTTACCGACAGAAATGTTACGAACTGTGGTAGTGCCTATATTGAAAAATAAGACTGGCGATATCGCTGATAAGACTAACTACAGGCCAATATCATTAGCCACAGTTATTTCGAAGGTGCTTGACGGCTTGCTTGATACACAGTTAAGCAGATACATTGAGATTTACGATAACCAATTTGGTTTCCGCCCCGGGTTATCCACAGAGAGTGCTGTGCTGTGTCTTAAGCATGCCGTTAACTACTATGCAAAATGAAATACGTCTGTATATTGCTGCTTTCTCGACCTATAGAGGGCGTTTGATTTGGTTTCTTATGTCATCTTTCTATTTCTTATGTCTCATGTCTCCTGTGGCACAAGCTGGAGAAGTCATGATTGCCAACAGCGGCAATAAATATCTTAAAATATTGGTATGGAAACCAAATCAATAGTGTTAGATGGGCAGGGGAGATGTCGAACACGTATGGGTTGGAATGCGGAGTGAGGCAAGGTGGTTTAACCTCGCCAACTCTATTTAACGTCTACGTGAATGAATTAATTGGCAAGCTCAGCAACATCAGGGTTGGATGCTATATTGACGGGATATGTCTAAATAATATTAGCTACGCTGATGACATGGTGTTGCTGAGTGCGTCGCCCTGCGGCTTGCGTAAACTTATCTCTAAATGCGAAGAGTATGCTCGAAGTCACGGCCTATAATGTCAAGAAAAGTGAGATCATGATATTTGAGTCCGGAGGTCAAAGCCCGAAAATAATTCCACCCATCTTGCTTAATGGAGTCCCATTGACAAGAGTATATAAATTTAAGTACCTGGGGCATATTTTGACACCTGACCTAAGAGATTATGCTGACCTAGAAAGAAAACGGAGGGCATTATCAATGAGAGCAAATATGCTGGCTCGCAGGTTTGCGAGATGCTCAAAAAATATGAAATTTACTCTTTTCAGAGCTTACTGTACAGCATTTTACACATGCAACCTGTGGGCTAGATATACTAAAAGATCTTACAATGCCCTCCGCATCCAGTACAATAACGCGTTCAGGGTGCTGATGGGGCTGCCTCGTTTTTGTAGCGTATCAGGGATGTTCGCGGAAGCGTGAGTGGATTGTTTTTACACTACAATGCGCAAAAGGTGTGCATCTCTGGTGCGCAGTGTGAGCTAGCTCCAACAGTATTCTGGCAATGGTAGCGGACAGGTTGGACTGTAAGTATGTAAATCGCTGCTGTGCTATTTCACATGGAATGGTGCGGCAGTGATTTGCGTACCGTGATTGCAACATTAAATTTATAAATTTCTTCTCAAATTTTATACTTACATAGCGTAAGTGAAAATTACTAATAATTGAGTCTTGTTACTTGAAATAAATGGTATTATTATTATTTTGTTTTTTTTTTTATTTTTTTTTAATTGAACTAATAACCAAAATAATTACAAATAAGTACTATAAAATTGTAAACAGTTGCACGTGAACAGTTGAGGCGTAGGCACACGTTTAGCTGCATAATATTATCGCGTAATTTTACTTCTACCCACATACTATTTTATTATGTTAATTCATAATGGATGAACTAAACGATAATGTAGACTTGTGTGCCTCAAGTAGTAGTGAGATCATGGAACAGGACGCAGTATTGGAAAGTGAGCAACAACTTAACCTAACTTTAACCGAGGAGATGGAGAAGCACGAAAAGAGGGAGCAACGACTTGCAGAGAAGAGAGGACGACAGGATGAAGAGGAAATAATCGAGGATGATGGTTTTGTGACAGTAACTAGAGAACATAAGCGAATAAAAGAATGAATTCAACTAGTAATCATTTGAGGCAGGAAGGTGATGGGCCCGAATTTGATAATTATGAGTCTGGAATAAGTATTTGTGTGACAGGAAAAGAAACTTTGCCGAAACAATTTGGAATGGCAAAGCTTTTACGATCATTTAATATCCAAAACGTAGCAAAGATAACCTATAAGAATGCTTACAGAGTTTTGATTAATTTTGATAACAAGGAAAGTGCCCTAAAATTACTCAATTGTGAAAAGTTTACCAGTTTAGGATACAGAGTACAAAGAACGGACGAAGTTAACTTGTGTTATGGATTAGTCAGACAGGTACACTTAGAGACTGAAGAAAAAGAAATTATTGAAAATATATCCTGTGAGTCCGATATAATTTCAATAAAAAGACTGCGAAGAATGTCTGATAGCGGAGATTGGGTTGACTCTGAAACAATAAGAATATGCTTTAAAGGTAAAACTTTACCGCCGTATGTTTATGGGTACGGATGCAGGTGTTGGGTTAGCACGCTACCGTTGGCCGTGAATCTGAAATAATACGGCGGATTGTTTTTTACCACAACAGATATTTATTTTGGCACACACGATACAGTACAAGCTTACAGAGGGAGAAAGCGTCTATTGCGAATCACTAAGCTGGGCTTTAAGCGAGCTCCTTGTTACGACCGCACGGAAGTAAACAAAGCAATTGCGAGAGGGAATGAATGGCAAGCGCTTCGCGTCGTAGACGTGTCTCGACTCTCGACTGGCGAGCGGGCGCGGGCGGTGCCCGCGCGCAGCTAGGACCTCCGTCCCGCGACCGCGCGGCTCCCCTCGGCATCCGAACACCTGTGCCGATAAGAAACCGGTCGGCGCGCGGCGCTGGCCCAACTCGCTAATAACAAAGTGTAATGGGGCTGTCCGTCTGTCCGTTGAATTATTGATATATTAGAAGCAAGGGGTGTGTGGAGTTCACATCACCCCCCTCCAGAGACCGTCACTACGGGCGATAATAGTCTGGAAAGTTCACCTTCCGACCTGACCGTGTCTTTCTGAAGTTGTCTCCTTCGGCGGAGGGTGCACTGGAGTTCTGTAGAGGTGAGTACTGCTGTGTGTATGTGGTGTGTTTGTCTGAATGTGTGTGAGTGTTTTGTGGATCATATAGTAAATAGGCGGGTTTGACGCGGTCTACACTTACCGTCACTGGTTTACCGTGAAGTAAAATTGTGAGTACCTTGTCGCTTCTCTTAAGTACCTCGTGTGGCCCCGTGTATGATAGTTTTAGTGAATCGCGATTAACTTCATCTCTCAGAAAGACGTGAGATGTTGTGAGTAAATCTTTGAAGATGAAGACTGAACGATTTCCGTGACGCGAAGCTGGTGATGGTTGGATTTTCCTAGCGAATGTACGGATTCGAGATAGGTAATCTGTCATGTCTGTAAATTCGTCCGACTGTGGATGAAAAAATTCGCCGGGTAATCTAAGAGTCTCCCCATATACAAGTTCGGCTACGGCGGCTTTAAGGTCTTCCTTATATGCGCTTCGTATGCCTAGAAGTACTAGCGGTAGACATTCTACCCAGCTGTTATTTCCATGGCAGGCGATAGCGGCTTTTAACTGCCTTTGGAATCTTTCCACCAGTCCATTGCATGCCGGGTGATATGCTGTTGTACTTTTGTGCTTAAATCCTATTAGGTCTGACAAGCGTTTGAAGAGAGTAGATTGAAATTGCATACCACTGCAAAGCAGGCGATCCACCCATATAGTAAAGCGCTGACCACGGTTTCGGCTGTAATGTCGCGGAGGGGTATTGCCTCAGGCCAACGTGTAAATCTGTCGATGGCGGTGAGGCAATATCTATATCCGTGAGACAGCGGTAGGGGTCCAACTATATCTATATGAATGTGCGCGAATTTCGATCGTGGTAGATTGAAGGTTCCGATGGGCGGTGATGCGTGGCGTGTGATTTTGCACTTCTGACAGGATATACATGCCTGAGCCCACTTTCTACAGTCTCTTCTTATGCCTGGCCAGACATATCTTTCTGCGACGAGTTTCGCGGTTGCTTTAGCGCCTGGGTGATTTAAAGAGTACTTAACGAATACTCTGCGGCGTAGCTCCTGTGGTACGTAAGGTCTGATGACTTTTCCTTCTGGTCACAGTATAATTCAGTATTACTACCTGGTATCTTGAATTTTGTTAGACATAGCGACGTATTGTTGTCCAGTAGGAGTTTTAACCCAGGGTCAGTGTCCTGTATCTTTGCTAATAATTCTAGACTGACTGGCTGGGTTAATTCTTCGATTCTGGACAGTGTGTCAGCAACTACGTTATCTTTACCTGATACATGACGGATATCTGTCGTAAATTGGGATATAAAATCTAGATGCCTGAATTGCCTGGGTGAACAATTTACTTTGTGGGAACGAAAGGCGTAGCATAGAGGTTTATGGTCGGTATAGACCACGAAATCTCTTGCCTCAACCATATGTCTAAAGTGTTTTATTGCTTCATAAATTGCGAGAAGTTCTCGATCATATGGAGAGTACTTACGTTGTGAGGGGCTGAGCTTGCGGGAAAAGAATGCGAGCGGCTGCCATACTCCGTTCTCCACTTTTTGTTGTAGTGCCGCCCCAATCGCAATATCAGAAGCATCACACACCACAGATAGCTTCGCGAGGCTGTTAGGATGTGCCAACAAAGTAGCCTTACATAGACTTTGACTTTGCAGGCATTGAAAACCTCTTTCTCCGCCTTTGTGAACGCAATGGGGTGTGAACCTTTTACGGAACCCTCCAAGAGGGCGTTCAAGGGGATTTGATGTTGGGCAGCGTCAGGTATAAATCTCCTATAAAAATTAAGCATACCTAAGAACCTTCTTAACTCCTTAACTGTTTTTGGTGGTGGGAAGTCCTGGATGCTCTGTACTTTAGTAGGTAGAGGTTTGGTGCCAGCGGCAGAGATATTGTAACCTAAGAAGTTTACTTCATTTGCCCCAAAGACGCACTTTGAGGTGTTGATTACCATGCCGATATTTTTAAGTCTACTAAAGATTTCCCTCAAGTGAGTCTTATGAAGCTCTTCGTTCTGCGAAAAGACCAAAAAATCGTCTAGGTACGAAAAACAAAAGTCTAAACCGCGGAGCATCTCGTCGACAAAATGTTGAAAGGTTTGCCCAGCATTTCGCAAACCAAACGTCATGAAAGGAAATTCAAATAACCCGAATGGTGTTGCAATTGCTGTTTTGGGTATGTCTTCTGGGTTCACTGGTATCTGGTTATATGCTTTTACCAGGTCTAAGGTCGAGAAGACCTTGCAGCCAGCAAGGTTATGAGCGAAGTCGTGAATATGGCGTATTGGGTATTGATCCGGTATGGTCCTGGCGTTAAGCATTCTGTAGTCGCCGCAAGGACGCCAGCCAGACTTCTTTTTTGCAGCCAAATGCAGTGGAGAAGACCAGGGAGAATCAGAAGGTCTAGCTATGCCCATCTGGAGCATAGATGTAAACTTTTCTTTCGCGATCGTCAATTTGTCAGGTGCGAGCCTACGCGGGGTACATGAAACAGGCGGTCCCGGAGTGGTACGTATGTAGTGTACTGTGTTGTGAGAAGGTGTGATATGTGTACCAGAAAGGCGAGTAATACTAGGAAATTCATTAAGTATTTTGTGATAAACAGACTCACCAGTAATCACCTTCACCGAAGAAACAACTTCCGAAGGATAGGCAGGCAAAGCCATGGCACAGAGGCTAGTGTTATTGTCAATTAACCGCTGATTTCTGCAATCTACAATAAGATTAAAATGACATAAAAAATCCACGCCTATTATCGCCTTAGTTACGTCCGCTATAATAAATTGCCAAGAAAAGTCACGACGCAGGCCTAGGTTTAGTACTAATTAATGTAACCATAGGTATTTATTTTACTTCCGTTAGCGGCACATAGATCGAACTCGGTTTTTGCGAGGCGATGTCCGACTTTATTAACAGGAAATACACAAAGGTCACTACCGGTATCAACTAGAAACTAAATTTTAGATCTTGAATCAGTAATGAATAGGCGACCGGTGGTAGGGCAATCGTCTGTCGCCATTATCGATTGCCTATTTCGTTTTCCGAGAAATCACATGGTTTTACGCACTTCCTTGCCTTGTTCCCAAATTTGGCATGATACCAGCATTGGGGGTACCTTCGGTAACTGGACTGGGACCTCGCAGAGCTGGAACGGTACCGCTGTCGGCTATCCACCCGGTGACGGTGAGTTGATCGGGACGGCCGTGACCTCCTGACTTCGGCTGACAGCGCCTTCACCTCCTGCGTGAGTGCCGCGATCTGCCGTTCCATAGTCTCTTCAATTCCAGGAGTTGCAGCACTGGACGTTGCTGACGTTGTAGCCACCTGTACACTAGGCGTGACGACATCCTGCACCCTGTCAGCTAGCTCTGCCAATTCTTCTAACGACGCCTACGGTTGTGACGCTATGATAGTCTGCGTGCTTTGTGGGAGACGGCTGGTCCATATCGTCTTTAGAAATTCCTCTGGCACGTCCGGGCCTGCTAGGTTACGTAGGTGTCGGACGAACTGAGAAGGTTTTCGATCTCCGAGTTCTTCGTGGACGAGTAACTGCTTCACTTTCTTTTCTCGTGATGCCGAAAGACGTTTTACTAGTTCAGTCTTTAATTTTTCGTATTTGTTACTTGCGGGTGGTGAGGTTATAACATCTTCTACCTCCATGGCATATTGTGACTCCAGCTGCGAGATAGCATGGTAGAACTTTGTACTGTTTACCGTAATGTTGACTAGCATGAATTGTGCTTCTAATTGTGCGAACCACAGTGCAGGCTTGTCCGGGTAAAATGGTGGAACTCGTATACCAATACGGCATGACTCGGCGAAACGTGGCGGTGCGCCATCTTGTTTTTCTTCGGTCGTCATTATCGCTTTTCACGTCTTCGTGAACTGTTCGGGGTCACCAGTGTTGGGTTAGCATGCTACCGTTGGCCGTGAATGTGAAATAATACGGCAGATTGTTTTTTAGCATATAACCCCTGGTTTTTACTAGACTCAATTTCATTATTTTTTCAATTTCGTCAAGTTTTTAAAACCGGAACGCATGCTTAACTATTTAATAAAACAAGCAAATAATGGAACGCATCTTTAAAAAAAGTAAAATCATCTGTCAGGGTTAACACACTGACAGTGACATTTTCCCGTAAACAATAGTAAATATTATTGTGGGTAAAATAGTGTAATCTCAAATCTATTAGTCTTGTTGAGTTAATTATTGTCACCCAGGGCTAGCAAATCTTGTCTTTATGGAGTTCACAGATCTTCCTTCCTTCATGGGATGAAAAACTATGAAGTGTTCTGATAGGTTAGGTGGAACCATAATAACAATTGAATAGGAATGATTACCCGAGACCTCGACCGTGACCCGTAATTAGGGTCAATGGCCGTCACCTGGCAACACTCCGGGGCGGTGCGAGGGACGCGGGGTAAGACGAGCCCCGAGTTGTCGGCTCAGGTAGCTAGGCCGTTCCTTTCTGCTACGCGACCTCGATGGTACCACTTGTGTGGAGGAGTTAGGTGGCCGGCGGGTGGTCAACCCGCCCCAGGATGTAGTGTGGACCCGGGCCGACCTTCTGTGGTCGTGAAGCCTTCTGCGCGTCCACCTACTACCCGAGGCCTGTGGACTGGTTGATGTTTCCACCTGCCCCTATGCCGCCAATCCTCATTGTGGGAATCGGGAGCCTGATCCGGGCCCCGATTATAGGAAAAAACCCCAGATATATTGGAGTTTTTTTTTAGTATCCCTTTTCATTTACACTGGGACTCCGCTCCCATACACTCCGGCTGCGTGTGGAATTTCCCCACCGAGTCCGGCACACACTGCCTCACTCCGGCAGACTGGAGCTTGAGGCACCGACTGCCCCTCACCGAGTTCTACAAACCAACACCAGTTTAGTCAACGGTATTGTGGCCTAGGGTTTGCTCCTAGCCACAGTTTAGTTACTTTTAGTGCCGTCCGATATAATAAATAACCATTCGAGCTCCAATCACAAGCAGGCTTTGGTGGAACCCACCCTGGGTAATTTATGTAATTAGAGTCTCTTTCTTTTATTAAAATTAACTTTTTTAGTGGCCATCACAAAGGCAATTTTAATTATAGTTTTTAACCTTTGATATGAGGGCCACAAGGCGCCCAAAATATTCTATTTTATATTGTAATTAATTAGTATTTAATAAAGTGTTTATTTACATCTGTTTCTTGCTTATTTAATCCACCTAACGCCAGTCACCTTCATAAAACGTTACAAGCACAACAGATATTTATTTTGGCACACACGATACAGTACAAGCTTACAGAGGGAGAAAGCGTCTATTGCGAATCACTAAGCTGGGCTTTAAGCGAGCTCCTTGTTACGACCGCACGGAAGTAAACAAAGCAATTGCGAGAGGGAATGAATGGCAAGCGCTTCGCGTCGTAGACGTGTCTCGACTCTCGACTGGCGAACGGGCGCGGGCGGTGCCCGCGCGCAACTAGGACCTCCGTCCCGCGACCGCGCGCCTCCCTTCGGCATCCGAACACCTGTGCCGATAAGAAACCGGTCGGCGCGCGGCGCTGGCCCAACTCGCTAATAACAAAGTGTAATGGGGTTGTCCGTCTGTCCTTTTTTTTTTTTTTTTTTTTTTTTTGTGTATGGCATCTCGCAGGTCAACCTAGAAGGTTGTCGACTGCTTAACCGGGCTTGCCTGTGAAGTGCCTTAAATAAATTTAGGGCCTCCAGCCAGGGCTTAAATTGTCCGTCTGTCCGTTGAATTATTGATATATTAGAAGCAAGGGGTGTGTGGAGTTCACCCACACAGGTTTAAAGTGGAACCTTATACCTTTCCGGTGTCTCAATGTTCGGGATGTTGGAAATATGGGCACCTTTCTCGATCATGTCCAATCAAAAAAATCATATGTCCCAAATGCGGTAACAACCACGCAAACTGTGAAATGAACAAATATGTATGTGTTCATTGCAAAGGCCCACATATGGCAATGTTTAAGAAATGTCCGGTATTTTTAAAAGAAAAAGAAATTCAAAATATCATGACTAAACAAAACTGTACTTATCGAAAACGTTTGGAATTATATCTAAAAAGTAAGGAAGAATTGAGAATTAATGCTGATATCGGAGAAAGTGAATGTAGTAACAATATCACGTCAGAACTGAACAGTCAAAATACTCAGAAACCATCGTACAGAGATATAGTTGTAACAAATGCACTTGTAGATAATAATAGTTCAACCGCAAAGAATTCCTTTGAAAATGAAGGTTCAAGACGAAAAGTTACACAAAAGGATTGCGTGTCGGAGAATAAAAAAACGAAGTCAAGAGGATCCGATGGAAAAAGTACAGAAAATTATAATACTTGATATGTGCTAAGTGTTTCATCGACGGGAGGCGGGAGTAGATCTTCCGGCTTACCGCCGACTGGGACAATCTCCCACAATAGACGCAGCGGTCACTCAGAGCCGAGACTCGTCTGGTTTAGCGTATGCACACTTCACCCGCCGAGCCCCGAACTCCTTGCGCTGGTACGCTGCGTCCCCCACGCACCCTGCTATGCGTAATCCGCGAAGAGTTAGCAAGACAGGGCACTACAGGGTGTGAGAAACGTCCGCAGCCGAGGTAACGGGAGACACTTCAGAATGAAAACACTTGTTTTGCTTGATGGGCTTCACCTATTGGCCGACGACTGCAACTAAACTACGAATGCGCGGGCTCGCTTAAGTAGTTCGTTTCTTTACCTTAGCGAGACCCGCGCATTTCGTGCGTATTCTACTTTTAATTTTAATCTTGGTGAAGCCCCTTTTATTTAATTTATAAATTATTCTATTATATTGCACATTTATTTTTTACAAGTTATGATAGAGGACACAGTCCTCCAACTATATAATAATCCAGTCTTATCTATAGTATAATAGTTTTACTTTAAAAGCAAAAAATGTGGGCGGGTCACCTGTTTGCGTCGCCCCCGCGCCATCCTTCCCTTTACAGTGGCCTGGAGTCACTCTAATGAGGCTTTCCTCCCCCTGGTGTATTCAAATATATTACTGAATTTGAAATTAAACTTATAAACTCTATTCCAGGGGGAGAAAAACCTCACCTCCAGGCCACCCTCTCATGTTTCTTGACCCTAGTGGTCTTGCGGGAAAAAATAAATGGAACCTATGCTTTTTCTTAATATTATCTCCTAATTTGAAATGTTATTTATTGTAAATATATAAAAATGAACAACAAGTTACAATCAATCATTCGCAATTTCGGTTCGAGGCTGCCGTCGCGCCGACCACTACTTCCACCCCCGTAGCGGTACGACTCTCGTCGCCGACAGTCTCCCCCTCGTGCGCAGCACTCTTCTCCTGGCTCGGCGACTCTCCCTGCACCGGCACCAGCAGCACCAGTCGCGAAGCCGGCCGTCGTAGCACGCCGCCTTTCGTCGTGACGTCCATCACTCTTGTCCTCCCGTCGGGTCCCGGGTACACCTGCGCGATTTGCCCGCGCGGCCAGGTACACCGGGGTAGAGATTGGTCTGCGATGAGCACGACGTCGCCCACTCGCAGGTCTGCAGCGCTGGCTCGGCCGCTGATCTTCCTTGGTAGCAGAGTGGGTAAATACTCGCGCATCCATCTCTGCCAGAAGTGGTCCGCCAATCGCTGCGTTGCTCTCCAGGTGCTCCGCCCGACCAGCTCGTTGTCGGTGAAGCTGCCGAGACGAGCGGCGCCGCACGAACGCCCGATGAGGAAGTGGTTCGGCGTCAGCGCTTCTTCGGAGTAATCCTCGGCCAAATGTGTGAGTGGCCGAGAATTCACGACGTGTTCTGCTTCCAGAAGGAGGGTGTGAAGCACCTCCTCTCGGGGATGACGCTCGTTGAGTGTGGCGTCCAGTGCGGTCTTAATGGAACGCACTAAACGCTCCCATGCGCCACCCATGTGAGGCGCGCCCGGGGGGATGAATTTCCAATTCACCCCTAGCTTCTCTGCTTCGGCGTTGATTTCTTCTTTCTTCAACTTCTCTATAGCGTCGCGTAGCTCTTTATTGGCACCGACAAAGTTCGTGCCGTTGTCGCTGTAGAGTGTCTTGGGCATTCCTCTTCTCGCGGCGAAACGTCGCAACGCCATGATCATAGAGTCGGTCGAAAGCGACGGTGTTAACTCGATGTGTACTGCCCTAGTGGTGAGGCAAGTAAACAGCGCGCCCCACCTCTTCTCGTGTCTGCGTCCCACCGTGATGCTCATCGGCCCGAAGTAATCGACGCCCGTGCATGTGAAGGGGAAGGCTCCGTGTGACAAGCGTTCCACAGGTAAGTTTCCTGCAGGTAATTCTTGAGGCTACGCCCTCCTCATCTTGCACCATTGACAATGGTGCTGCGCAGTCCTTACTGCCGACCGTAGTCCGAGAATCCAGTACCGTTGACGCAGCTCGTTGATTATGGTAGCGTGGTTGGCGTGGTTGAAACGGCGGTGTTGTTCTTGTATAATGAGTTGCGTCACCTGATGCCGACTGTCGAGTACGATCGGTTTCTTGAACTCTCTGCTGACTCCCTCGATGGCGTCGATTCTCCCTTGCAGTCGTAAGAGTCCCTCCTCTAGCACCACGTCGAGCCGCCTCAGCTTACTGCCCCTCTCCAGCGTGCGATGTTGTCGGATGCTGCGAAGCTCCTCTGCGAAGCTCTCCCGTTGGCTCCGCTCCAACAGCAGTCGCTCTGCCCGCAGCAGCAGCTCGTTGTCTAGTAGCACGTAGATTATGTTCGGTGATGGCGGCCGGCGCAGCGCCCTTGCGAGCGTTTTCTTCTTTCCTGCCTTTCGCCAGGCAGGATCTTGACAGGCGTGGACTCGCGCTCTCTGTTTGCACAGATGCGCGAATTGCAGTATTCGCGCTGTCGCGCGCAGCAGTCGGGTCCAGGTGGTGAACCGCGCTGGGTCGGGTAGGGAGTGCTCGACGTTAGCTGTCGCCACGGTGTCCGTCGCCTTTTCTTCGCCGGTGGGCGCCTTTTTGAATAGGCGCTTCGCCGGCCAGTGCTCCTCTCCCTTGGAGAGGAATTCGGGACCTGTGAACCATCTATGATTATTGTTAAATTCTTCTGGGACTTCTCTTGTGGCGTCGTCTGCGGGGTTCTGCGCGCTCGGTACCCATCGCCACTCTTGAGGGAGCGTCAGTTCCTCTATCTCCGCCAGTCGATGCGCCACGAAGGTCTTGAACGTCCTCGGGTCCGTTTTGATCCAGGACAGGACGACGCTGGAGTCGCTCCAGTATGTTTTCTTTGTGACTTCTAGGTTCATCTCCTTCTCCACGGAGTGTGCCAGCCTGCTACCCAGTAACGCTGCTTGCAGCTCTAACCTCGGTACTGACACTGGCTTGAGTGGCGTCACTCGGACTTTTGCTGCCACTAGGTGTGTGTCGTATCTGCCGTTTGCTGCAGAGGTCCGCCAGTACACCGCGGCTGCATACGCTTGTTCGCTAGCGTCAGCAAACATATGCAGCTCCCCCTCGGTGTTGTGTGGCGCCAAGCATCTGGGAACTTGTAAACTCTTTAATACATGCATTTTATCTAAATATTTCTTCCAACTTATATTGTCTTTTTCTTCTATGGCCTGGTCCCAGCCGACCCCACTTCTCCATATGTCTTGCAGCAGCTTCTTTCCTTGTATGAGAACAGGAGATGCCAAGCCTAGAGGATCAAATGTGGACATTACTGCGCTGGTTACCTCTCTCTTAGTGGGCGTTCGCACGCCCGCAGTGATGTCCTCTGGTGTGTTGCGCAGGCTTGCCCTGAAGCCGATGTTGTCGCAGGCGGTGAACCAGCGCAGACCCAGTGTTTTCTCCTCTTGTTCACCCAGGCTCACTTCTGTTTTGATTGCAGCTTCTTTGTTCTGTGTCTCTGGCAATAACTGCGGCGCATTAGAGGCCCATCCCCGCAGCTCGAAGCCTGCTTGCTGGTGCACCCAATCCACTTGTGATGTTGTTGCTCGGAACTCCTCCTCTGAGTGAAAGCTGTGGAGGTAATCATCCATATAGTGATTGAGTTCAATGGCCTTTACCGCTGCGGGGTACTTGTCCGCGTAGTCAGCTGCGTTTCGATTCTTGACATAGATTGCAGTGCTTGGAGATGACGTTGCGCCGAAGATGACCGATGTCATTCTGTACTGCGTAGGTTGCTCGTCACGACGGTCTCCTCGCCACAGGAAACGCAGACTGTCTCTGTCTTCATTTCTGATGCGGACCTGTAGGAACATTTCTTTTATGTCAGCTGCCACTGCATATGGTCCCTGTCGAAACTTGAGAAGTACACCGAATAAGGATTGAAGTAAATCGGGCCCAGGTAGAAGCGCATCGTTGAGACTTTTTCCTTTTGATTTAGCTGCTGCGTCGAAGACAATCCTAATCTTTTTCTTAACTGGGTGCACTACTGCGAAGTGTGGTAGATACCACGTCTTCCTGTTATCCTTTTTTTCAGGTGCCACTTCTGCATAACCATTATCCAGGAGATGTTGGATTTGCTGACCATATTCTTTCTTGAGTTGCGGATCCTTATCTAACTTCTTTTCCACACTCTTTAATCTGTTCATCGCTGACGCATAACTTTCTGGCATTTGTTCTTCCTCTTTTCTCCACAGAAGTCCGGCTTCAAATCTGCCTTCTTCTATCCTCCTGCAGGTCTTCTCCAGGATGTTGAGGGCTTGTCCTTCGGCATCTGTGGAAGGTCGACGCGGCTGCACACCCAGGGCCTCGATAGCGAAGTGATCCTTGATTGCTTGATGCATCTCTTCTTCCTTGGTGTATAAATGCATACGAGTATTCAGAAAATTCACCTGCTTCACTGCACCCGAGTCTGTCCCGTGTAGTACCCATCCCAAGCTAGTGCGAGATGCGACTGGTTCACCGGGTCGTCCTTTTCTAACTTCTCTAGATACAATCAACTGCCAGTTGTCTTGTCCGATCAACAGTTGCGGAGGCTCCGCTTCATAATACAAGTCATTGGCTATTTTCTTTAAATGAGGACATGCTTCTATTCTACTTTGATCTAGAAACTGTGGTGCTAATTTTAAATTATCTATAGTGCGGACTCTCTCTAGGATTTTCTTGCCTCTTTGATGAACACCTCTTATTTGTATATCCATTCTCTGCGAGTCAGTATTTCTAATAAGTCTGCCACCTACAGTTTCTATCACTAATTCTTCTTTGTCACCGGTGACACCGACAACGTCTGCTATTTCTGAATCTAATAATGACACTGTTGACCCTTCGTCTAATAAAGCCATTATTTTCTTTGAGCCTTTGGTTCCGTACACTTCTACTGGTACCATTTTTAGGTATGCCCTTTTGTCTCTAGCTGTGTTTGTTTGTGCTATCACGTTGTTTGCTACCCCACTTTGCACTTCATCCTTACTGTCTTCAACAACACAGAAACTTTTCTTAGAATCATCTGAGTGCAACAGGTGGTGGTGCCATCGTTTGCAGATCCTACACGGTGGTCGTCTGCAAACGTCTTTTCTATGTCTACTTTGTAAGCACTTGAAACAAACACCGATTTTCTTCACCATGGCCCAGCGATCATCTACTGATGCTTGCACGAACTGTTTGCACTCGACTACAGCGTGTTCTTTATTACATAAAGGACATACCTGTTCTCCTTTTCTGGGTTCCTTATCACTGTAATCCTTAGTGTGTGTCACTTGTCGTAACACTTTACGATACGCACTTTTCTCTTCACCGACTGCGAACGCCCCGCACTTGTCCGCTTCCCTATTCAGAAACCGCGACACTAATGTCAGATCGGAGAAATCACTGTCTGGCGCACTGTCTGTGAAGTCGTACCACCGAAATTTCAGTATCGTAGGCATTTTGTCCACTATTTGTTTCACTATTTCGGGTGAATGCAAGTATTGAGGTTTCTTGAGTCCTTTTATGGCTGCGACACTGTTGTTGACTTGACTGGCGAACACGCAAATGTCTCTCGGATTTTCACTGATTCGCGGTAACACTTTCACTTTGTCCAACTCTGCTAACACCAACGCGTCCGGCCTCCCGAACCTCCTCTTGAGCGCCTGCATCACCTCCACTGGAGACGCTTCAGAGTACAGCAGGCTCTTGATAGAGTCTCTCGCGTTCCCCTTCAGCGCTCTTCTTAAACGCGCCATATTCTGCACTTCGCTGAACATGGGCGCGGTGTCTTCGTACACGACCTTGAACGCCATCCATTCACTACTGCTTCCATCGAAATACGGCAACTCGTGCATGTACTTGGGCTGCGCCGCTGCTGCTCTGCTGCTGCCGAAGGCGTCCCTTAAGGCAGACGTGAGAGCTTGGATATCCACCGATGTATTCTTCACCGTGGTTTCCATGACCTTGGTCGGCTGCGGTTTGTCTTGTGGATCAGGGTTATCTGGTCGTGCTTCCTCTTCGTCCCGGTCCCTCAACACGGATGTCCGAATCCAGTTGCGAACCTGGGCTGTTTTTTCCTCCGAGTCTTCTTCCACCTCGGAGTCTTCATCACATTGCGCCAACTCCAATCTGACGCGGGCTAGCTTCGTCGCCGCCTGGGCAGATTCCAACTCCCGGCGGGCCAACTCTTCCTTGGCTTCCAGCTCGCGTCTTCTTGCTGAGGAGCTCGTCGTCCTCGTGGATCGGGCGCGGAGACCTGTCCCCACCGGCTTCTTCGAGGTGACATCTCTCTTCTCTCGAACTTCCGGTGACTGATCCGGGACTTGGTTGGTCTTCTTCTTGGCGGCGTCCTTCTTCTGTTCAGTCTTGGACGCCGCGGTGGTAACAGTCGTTTCTGTGGCTTCCGATGTCTCTTCTGTGGTGTCTCTCGTAGTGCCGGTGGCTGACGTTTCTTCCGTCCCTGTAGTCCTGGTTGACGCTGATGTGACTCCGCCCGACGCCTCTTCTGACGTCACACCCTCGGGTACGACCAAATCGCCCGACGCTTCCTGTTGACGCGCCTGCGGCCGCACGGGTACACTCTTCTGAGATCTTGTCACGGGCATCTTGCTTATCTTCTGACTTCAGGAATCCGGCTCGAAGGACCAATTGTTTCATCGACGGGAGGCGGGAGTAGATCTCCCGGCTTACCGCCGACTGGGACAATCTCCCACAATAGACGCAGCGGTCACTCAGAGCCGAGACTCGTCTGGTTTAGCGTATGCACACTTCACCCGCCGAGCCCCGAACTCCTTGCGCTGGTACGCTGCGTCCCCCACGCACCCTGCTATGCGTAATCCGCGAAGAGTTAGCAAGACAGGGCACTACAGGGTGTGAGAAACGTCCGCAGCCGAGGTAACGGGAGACACTTCAGAATGAAAACACTTGTTTTGCTTGATGGGCTTCACCTATTGGCCGACGACTGCAACTAAACTACGAATGCGCGGGCTCGCTTAAGTAGTTCGTTTCTTTACCTTAGCGAGACCCGCGCATTTCGTGCGTATTCTACTTTTAATTTTAATCTTGGTGAAGCCCCTTTTATTTAATTTATAAATTATTCTATTATATTGCACATTTATTTTTTACAAGTTATGATAGAGGACACAGTCCTCCAACTATATAATAATCCAGTCTTATCTATAGTATAATAGTTTTACTTTAAAAGCAAAAAATGTGGGCGGGTCACCTGTTTGCGTCGCCCCCGCGCCATCCTTCCCTTTACAGTGGCTTGGAGTCACTCTAATGAGGCTTTCCTCCCCCTGGTGTATTCAAATATATTACTGAATTTGAAATTAAACTTATAAACTCTATTCCAGGGGGAGAAAAACCTCACCTCCAGGCCACCCTCTCATGTTTCTTGACCCTAGTGGTCTTGCGGGAAAAAATAAATGGAACCTATGCTTTTTCTTAATATTATCTCCTAATTTGAAATGTTATTTATTGTAAATATATAAAAATGAACAACAAGTTACAATCAATCATTGCACGGCATTGGTCAAAATAACCGATGACATCCGACTGGCCATGGAGAACAGGCTTTTAACAGTTTTGGTATTACTGGACTTTAGCAGTGCTTTTAATTCAGTTGATTTTGACATTCTTCTAGGTATCCTATCCTCACTAAATGTATCTCCTTCTGTAATTGCATGGTTCAACTCTTATCTTCGAGGTCGCTCGCAGTCGGTCCGCTGTGATGAGGCTTCCTCGGAGTGGTGCGACCTTGCTGCGGGTGTTCCTCAGGGTGGCGTTCTTTCTCCTCTACTTTTCTCCGTTTTTATTAACGCCATCACTAAGTCACTGGTTTCACACTACCATCTCTATGCAGACGACTTGCAGCTTTATCGACACTTTAAACTCGAGGATCTTTCAGGAGCAATAGATGCCATCAATAATGATCTTGGAAACATAAATCAATGGGCTAACAATTTTGGACTTTTAGTCAATCCTACGAAATCACAAGCTCTCATTATTGGTGGCAGATATTTCGTCAACATTGTAAGCCAGCAATCTCCTCCTTCTGTCTTATATGATAACGTAGTCATAAACTACTCCTCGTACGTTAAGAACCTGGGGGTCCTTATGGACTGTAACTTATCTTGGCATATACACATTGCAGAAGTAAGCAGGAGGGTATTTTGCTCGTTTCAGTCTCTTAAACGTCTCCAGAAGTTCCTGCCTTTTCCAACAAAAATTACTCTTGCTCAGTCGCTTCTTCTTCCTTTGTTAGACTATGCCGATGTCTGTTTCCTCGACGCGACTGAGGAACTTCTTGATAAACTCGAACGTCTGCAGAATCTGTGCATCCGCTTCATTTTCGGCCTTCGAAAATACGACCACGTGTCGAAATTTCGGAGCCTGTTGAAGTGGCTGCCTATTCGGCAGCGTCGAGATACTCACATTCTTTCTTTTCTCTTTTCTCTTCTTCATAACCCTAACTCTCCAAGTTATCTTCGGGAACGGTTTGAATATCTTGTTCCAAGAGGAAAACCTTGTCGCTCTTCTTCATCTCTTCTCCTACGTGTCCCTCCACATACTTCGAGCCGTTATGATGGATCGTTCACTGTTCGCGCCGTACGGTTGTGGAATTCTCTTCCTCACACTATACGCGAAAGCCAATCGCTAGATGTTTTCAGGAGACGAATAAAGAATTATTTCTTATCAACATGACCATATATGTATGTATTTATATATTATATATAAATATTTTTATGTATATATTGTTATATATGTATATATTATTTTGTATATAAGTATTATGTTCTATGTAGTATAGCTACACATATTTGTTTAGTTTATTTAGGTATATATAGACATCTTATTAAATTCATTATTTTTTTATTGTTGCGCACCTGTTGATTCACCTGCAATTATAAAATCTCTCTATCGCTCTAAGGTTTGCTGTAAGAGAACCCAATTTTGGGTTAAGCTCGCCTTTGTACATGAATTTTATGTATCCAATTTGTAAAAGATTTATATGTGTGCAATAAAGTATAATAAAAAAAAATCATTCGCAATTTCGGTTCGAGGCTGCCGTCGCGCCGACCACTACTTCCACCCCCGTAGCGGTACGACTCTCGTCGCCGACACTAAGATTTAATTTTAAAATAAATATATTTAGTGCCTAATTAATGTTAAATGGCCTTAGAATCGTTAGATTTAGTAATTAGTTGTAAGGATCTATGTTTGTGAGTGATTTCGTTGTAAGATTGCTGAAGAAATCGATAATCAAAAATAAGCTGTCATCCCAACGGACGGATTTGAACATCACCATACCCGGGGAGTATTTTAGGCTTTCTATTTTCAATATTACACAATCTTTTATTAATAAACTAATTCCCCATTCACTGCTTAATAGTAATTGTCCATATCTCTGTCAGCTGAGTCTTAAATAGCCCCTTGACTCATAAATACTTGACCAGCTGTTCATAATCTTAACTTTAACTAGAAACTCAACTGACTGATGTTTGAATCAAATATAATAAGTATTTTTCTACAGTAAGTAGCATAACTTCATAATTAGCTTATAATTCAATAAGCAAGCTAACTGAATTGTTAGCGACCGCATAAGGCGAGCGAGGGGCAGGCAGATGCGCGGGAGACGCGGGGCCGGCCGCGGGACGCGGCGTGGCGCCGCGACCAACCAGCGGGGTAATTACGTAACTCGGCATTCATAATATCATTCCTTTGAACGGATGGGTAGGACCTTGTGGTAGGCTTCATGGATTGGAATTACGTAAAATAAAGTCTCAATATTGCTTTGATTCTCATGCCATTGGACAAGGCATTTGCGTTTTGTAACTCCAAGTTAGGTTGCTGATTGAATAATTTTCTTTGAAATTTATGGAAAAGAATTTATCTCCTTTTTGTAACAATTATTAGCCTTCTAATGCCTTTATGATATGATGTTTAATAAATGGCAAAATCATTAAAATGATTTTTTTAAGCAAATTCTACCAAAACCTACCAAAATCCTACCACGTAACGAAACGCATATTCATACATGAAGTTTCAATGTCTTGTCTTATCTGTGGCATTCTATCTGCGGCAGTGTTGCCAGTAGGTTACATTTCTCACATTTTTCGTAACTTTTGGCCCCTTCGTGTAACATGTAAGTAATTTTTATATTTAAGACAATTTTCGTAACTTTTGAGAACGGTGAGATTTGTAATACCAGATTTTTATTGCTAAGTGAGCCATTTGCGAAATATGTAACTTGTAAGTGCAAATTTTTGTTCCATATGAGATTCCCCCTCTCTAACTTTTAAATTGCTGTCTCTAGAAATGTGAAAAAAATCACAGACGTATCACATAATTATCAAGGAAAACTATCACGACTAAGAAAGCTTAACTGGTTACATAGTTATAGTACTTATAGTCGATTAACTAAGACCTACTACGGAACTCTACTGCGCGTGGCTCGACACGCACTTGGCCGGTTTTTAGGGTTCCGTAGTCCGACAAGGAACCCTTATAGTTTCGCTCTGTCCGTCTGTCTGTCTGTCTGTCTGTCTGCCTGTCTGTCTGTCTGTCCGCGGCATAGCTCCGTGGTTTTTGTCATTAGAAAGCTGAAATTTGGTATGAATATGTATATTGATCACGCCGAGAAAGTGGTAAAATAAAATTTTGAAAAATATATTTTTTTAGGGTAGCTCCCAAACATGTAAAGTAGGGATGAATATTTTTTTTCTCGCGTACCCTTTCGTGTGGGGTATCGTTAGATAGGTCTTTCAAAAATATGATGGGTGTGTCAAGACCATTTTTCAGTTAAGCGAGCCATTTGCGAAATATCTAGATTTTAAGTGAAATTTTTTGTTCGATACGAGTTACCCCCCCCTCTAACTTTTGAATGGCTGTACCTAGAAATGTGAAAAAAATCACAGACGTAGTACATGTAATGAAATTACAAGGAAAACTATCACGGCTAAGTAGGCTTAACCGGTTACAGAGCTATAGTCGACTAACTAACTCCTACTACGGAACCCTACTGCGCGTGGCCCGACACGCACTTGGCCGGTTTTTTTTAAGTCGGTCAAGATTTTTCGGCATTTTGCTAAATCACTTCGCTTCTGCCCGAATAACACGTAAATAAAAAAAAATAATGAAATTTTTGCATGGAAACGAAACTTATACTCACTAGACGTAACTTATATTCAAGGGCCCTGGCAACACTGATCTGTGGAAAAAAGTAGGGATGTGGGATCAATGGAAAAGAATCGATTAAATCAAAATCGATTTTTCTTTATACAAAATTAATTGATTTGTCAAAAATCGATTTAAATAAAGATAAATAATCGATTCCTGCGAAAAAGTCGTCCGTCGTATAGATACGAACTATTTCTTAAAAAACCGATTTAAACACGTAATTTATATAATCGATTTACTAAAAATATATTAATATGACAGTAAAAACGATAGCAAAAAATCGATTATAAGAAAATTAAAATCGATTTAAATAAAAATCGATTATTTTTTAACATCCCTAAAAAAAAGCAATAAACATCCCAATGTTTTAGATTTTACGTAGATTTATTCTTGTTATAATTACAAAATAATATAAAAATCTCCGCGTCTAAGAGTCAAAATCTATTTCCTATATTCCGTTACGTCTCTGAGATTGAAAAAGAGTTAGAAAAAGTAAAGAACTTGAAATATGTAGGTACTGTGTTCGAAATGCTTGGAATATCGTGAACTCAACTTTTAAATAAATGTTGTCTTGTCCTCTACAAGAACTATTTACACCTTACAGCATTTACTACAAACTACCACTGTAATGGCAAGGATTATTACTTTCTTCGAACTCGTATCATGGCGTAGTGGCAGCTATGCGAACGTCGAGTGTGTTTAGTGAGAAACAGCAGTACCAGAGGAATGACGAAGTATTGTGTAGCAAGCCAGTAACCCCAAAGTGACGACCACAACTAGTTTGGAAAAAGCGTAACGACAGTGAAGATTTTAATAATATATCACTGAATCACATAAAAACAATAAAGAACTAACTGTTGCTGCAGAGAGCAAATGGTTCTCCTGAATATAGTTTAGTTTGTGTCCACTTGTTGTTGTTGATTGAGCATAATAATATTAAAATCGTATGGTGTAATATTCATTTTAACCATTTGGAAGTAGTGTGTGTTGTGTTGATGTTTATGCAAATAATATATACATATTCCCAGTATCAATTGGTTTAATTTAAAACCTTTGCTAAGATCAATAAATATTGTAAGTATACTTACAGATTATTGTAAGTAAGGTTAGTCCATGAAACCATATAACAATTTGCCTTAAGAAATCTATACTATCTTTGAGTGCTATTACAGGCTATGTTTGATGTGCATATAATGTATGCAACATTATGCTCACAAGCTAGTCCTTCCATGTATTATAAATATGAAAGTAATTGTCTGTCTTTAATGCTATCACGCGAAAACAGCTGAACTGAAATAGATGAAATTTGGCATAGCGATAGCTTGAACCCTAAATTATGTACTGGGTGAATGATATCTACATAGATATGATGACATATATGGCAATTAAGACTATTTAAATTTCTTTAGAGGGAGAATGGTTATATATTAATTATTTTTTTGTATGGCATCTCGCAGGTCAACCTAGAAGGTGGTCGACTGCTTAACTGGGCTTGCCTGTGAAGTGCCTTAAATAAATTTAGGGCCTCCAGCCAGGGCTTAACTTACAAAACTAAGCAACTACACGCTAAGGGCACCCCCTAGTAGGGTATGGGCCTCGACTTAGGGTGTTTTAAAAATGGTAATATAGTGACACCTAACATATTACATAGGTTTGTTTGGTAAGGACAAATTGGTATAATGAACCAGCAGAATAATTCAACCAACACTGTTATAGGATTCAATATTATAATAAGTATTTATTTAATTCAAAAACAAAATGCATAGGTAGTTTCAAGTACCAGTAACCAGCAAGAATCCATATAGATACACTTTGGATTGCTTGAGTTTCATTCTTACAATATTGAAAGCAATGGTCAATATTTTATTTATTCCAAATAACTTGGTAATTACATCATGATCTTTTTCATCCTTGGACTGCTTCTGCTGAAAGAAAGAAGAGTAGTGATTCATTTTAAGTTAAATATAGTGGCTACCATCAGCTTTCCATCCTAGAATAGAATAGAATACTTCTTTATTTGCACAGAAAGTAGGTACAAAAAATTTAGATGTTTTATAATTTTAAAGGATCCTTACAACCTACCTTTAACAAGGCATGCAAACAATATATACTAGTTATTAGTCTAAAGCAGTACAAAGAATGTCAAGATAAACAGTACAATATTATGGTTGATAATTAATTAATTAAATTTATATTTTTAAAAGTTTTTTTTTTTATACGAAATATTGAAAAATGCTATTTTATGTATTAGTAAATTAATAAGAAAAAAAAATGAAATAGAATTAATTGTTATAATAAAAAGGATATAAAGAGTTATAATAATTAATAAGACAGACAATTATTATTTCTTTTTGACTAGTGTGATGGTCCTGTTTTTTATTCCATCGGGTATTTTGTTATAGATGATTGGGCACATACATAAAACAATTAATCACATAATGTCAAATTTTTGGTTTATGAAACAATGGATTCCATAGAACTATGGAAATTTAAATATGATTGCATACTTTACTTATTTAATTTTATTTTACATAAAAAAATGCAAAGGTGCCTTATTGTAAGTACTTTACTTTTCCTATTGTTTCTTCTTATGATAATTTGCATGCTTACATATTATGAGGTATCATTTGTTTAATATAAATAGTGAACACTCTAGGCATATCTTTTACACATGTAATTTTTACATTAAATAAAATAAGACCAAGCTATTTCAAAAACAAAATTATTGAGTAATGATATTTGTATCTTATATTTTATTCAATAACTCAGTTTATTCAATAGAACTAATTTATGTGAGAAGATGCTGGTGTATTACCTTTAGGTCTGCACGTACAGTATAGCTACGCTGTGTGAGGGAAGAGGAAAGATTTCTTCACAAAGTTTCACAAAGAGCTTCGCGTCATAGTAAGCAAACTATTGGGTCGGTGGGTCATCTTAGGGGCGGTTTATTGCGTAGCAATTCAAGGAGGTTGCTGATTTATGTCACTGAATAGCCGCCGGTGAATTCTCAGACCATCATTGAGTCGATGTTCTTTCCCAAGAAGCACTAAGTGAACTTGTGATATATTTAATGCCCCTGAAATAACATCAAATTATATTAGGCTCACTTACGTAGTGTAGTATAACAGAAAAAAACAAGAAAAATAGGTGAAAATTAGTTTTACTTACGCTGTTTACGTATTGCTGAATCGAAATAAAAAAATCCACAATATTGGTTGAGGGGGAAGATATCCTCAATAAAACATTCACAATATATCCAAAACAATTTCACCATCATTAATTGCACTATTAATGTACAGAAACCTCGTTAAATCAAAAATATCTGAAACGAAAAGTAAAAGCAATCCTAATTTTGCGCCTTCTTTCGTTTGACATTACTAGTACCCGTCAAATGTCACGACGAGCTGTCATTTTGCTTACGTACCTAATTCCAATATTTGTCATTTTTAAGGCGAAAACGTTCGGTCGGTGAGTTCAATGAATACCCACCTGCCATGTGCCGTTTGGATGCCGTTTTGGCTTTAGGTAATTCGAATGGTGGTTAAAAATAGCATTTCGCACTTAAATGGATATGACAAGCGCTATCGTAATTACCCCGCAGAACACCGAACCACGGTGCATAGGACGCGCGCGCGCTCTCGATCAAAAATAATATTGTAACCACAACCACTAAACGTAATAAAAACAGAAGATTTTCACCTCTCGTTTATTTCATCACCAACAAAAGTGGCGACCGTGACAGGACACGAACCTGCAATCTTCGGATTTTTGTGCCCTTTAATGAAGCTTCGGTAGGTACGCGCCTGCTTACCGATTCGGCGCTCGGCCCGTGCTTGCTTGCTTGCTTGCCGGCGGCCGCGGCCGGCGCGCTGTGTGTGGAAGGTACGCGCGTTGTTTCATCGGCATCGCCAGCGCGCACGTTTTGTTGGCGTGCACGCCCGGACAGCGTGTTTCGCCGTTTTACTGGTTTGAAGCATACTTAAGGTACCTACGTTGTTTAACTCATTATTTGTTTACTTAAAGACTTATTAAAATGGTTGATGAGGTTAATAAACTTGGAGAATCTTCTAGTGGTAACTCCGAGGTATCAAAGAAATTGAAAGACTTGATTCGTTCCCGGGGAAACATTAAGGGACGTTTAACTCGATTCAAAGAATATGTTTCTGTCAAATTTTTCATCAAATTGAAATTAAAAGAATTGAGGATCCGCTTGGACAAGATTGAAAACTTGTTATTTGAGTTTAATGAAGTTCAGTCTCTGATTGAAACGTTACAGCCCGATGAGGACGATAGTGAATTGGATAATTTTGAAAGTATTTTCTATAGTACATTATCTTTAGCTCAACTTATTCTTGATACCCGCCTTAAAAGTCATGAAGAACAGGACGAGCTTCACTCTGCTCGCTCCTCATGCTCACGTTCATGTAATCATAATAAATTACATAATATAAAATTACCTACGGTAAATTTACCTTCTTATGACGGGAATTACCTACGATGGTTAGAATTTCGGGATACTTTCTCTTCATTAATTCATAATAATGATTCTATATCAGACATAAACAAGTTTCATTATTTAAGATCATCGTTACAAGGTAGTGCTGCTTTAATCATTAAATCATTAGAGTTTAGTTCTAAAAATTATACTGTTGCGTGGGACTTACTTTGTGAACGTTATGATAACAAAAATGTTCTCATAAATAACCACTTAAAGGCGTTATTCGAAAAAGAATGTGTATCAAATGAGTCTCACAAAGCATTACGTTTTATTATTGACCATGTGTCGAAAAACTTAAGGGCTCTTAATACCTTAGAACAGCCCACAGACAAATGGGACATTCTCATAATTTATTTAGTATCAACTAAGTTAGATTCTGTTACATTTACCAAGTGGGAAGAACATAAAAATACATTAAAAATTTTACCTACTTTGACAGATTTTATGCAATTTTTACGTAACCGAGCTAACGTTCTCGAAACTATGGCAGTCGGCAGAAGCGACAAACGCGATCATAAACCTAACTTTTATAATAAAAAACCTGACTTAAAAACTAAAGATAATTTTCATAATAATAATAAAACATCAAAAAGTTTTGTTGCTTCTACCGACAATAATAATAAAAACTTTTCTGGTCCTTATTGTAATCAGCAGCATCGGATTATGGAATGCTTTGCCTTTAAGCAATTATCTCCTGAAAACAGATGTCTTGAGGTTTCGAAGTTGAATCTTTGCCCAAATTGTCTGCGCAGGGGTCACGTAGTCGATGAATGTCGGATTTTAGGTTCGTGCAAAACCTGCAAAAGAAAACACAATACATTATTACACACTGATAGTCGTAATCCTGAAACAAACAATACATTAAATCATTTTAGTTACTTACCTGCTGCTCTGTCAGCTCAATCTCCAAGTCAAGTCCTTCTTGGTACCGCTGTAGTCAAGGTGATAAATCCTGAAAACAAAAATACTTACCTTGCTCGTGCCTTACTCGACGCGGGCAGCCAAACGTCCTTCATAACGGCAAACCTGAAAGAAAAAATAGGATTACTAGGTAAAGGTATAGATGCACACGTAACCGGTATAAATAATTGCAAAATGCCTTTGTCCGAATGCTGTGAAATGGTAATGCAATCACGTGTCAGTGAGTTTAGCACACGCCTTAAATGTTTCGTCGTACCCAAAATAACCGGTTTATTACCTAATTTCTACATTAATACAAAGGAACTTAACTTACCTCGTAATATTGAATTGGCGGACCCTGACTTTTTTTGCCCTGCTGATATTGATTTACTCTTAGGTGCAGACCTATTTTTTGAACTCATGTCTAGTAATCAGATAAGACTAGGATCAGACAAACCCGTACTTCAAGAGTCCAAGTTAGGTTGGGTAGTCGCAGGTCCTCTTTATGTAAATAACCTGAAGGAAAAAAGACAAATTCACTGTAATTTTACAAAAGAAATTAGTGATCAACTGACTAAGTTTTGGACCCTTGAAGAAGTTCCAAACTCAAAACCAACTTTGTCAGCTGATAATGAATTTTGTGAACGCTACTTTACAGAAACTACTAAGCGTCTTGATGACAATGGTAGATTTTCAGTTTTCATGCCCTTTAAAGAATCTCCTGAAGCGGCCCTCGGTGATTCTTACACTATGGCTGAAAGACGTTTCTTCAGTCTTGAGAAAAAACTTAATAAAAATCCTAATCTTAAAATAGAATATTCAAAATTCATAAAAGAATACGAAGACCTAGGTCATTTAACTGAGATTAGAAAACCTCAATTTGGATATTTTATGCCTCACCATGCAGTCATACGCGAACATAGTGAGACAACAAAACTTAGAGTCGTTTTTGATGCTTCCGCGAAAACTTCATCTAACAAATCCCTTAATAATATACAACACGTTGGTCCTGTAGTCCAGGATGAGTTATTTAATATATTGGTTCGCTTCCGTCAGCATAAATACGTTCTGACGGGAGATATTCAAAAGATGTATAGACAAATCATGGTCGATGAGTCTCAAAGGCATCTCCAACTTATTTTATGGAGAAATCATAATAATATGCCTCTTAAAACTCTGCAACTTAATACTGTTACGTATGGAACAGCAAGTGCACCATACTTGAGTACGAGATGTCTACTTCAATTAGCAAAAGAATGCTCCGATCCTGTTGTTTCTCAAATTATACAGAATGATTTCTATGTTGATGACCTTTTATCAGGGGCGGCAACAGAAGAAGAATTAATTCACATTAGAGAAACACTAATCCAGACCTTAAAATCAGTTGGATTTCCTTTCATAAATTTAGAACTAATTGTCCTCAAATCTTTCAAGAAGCAACAGAATCGGACGCTCATAATCTATCAAAAGAATCCAATGTATTAGGCGTGTTGTGGGCACCTAGCTCTGATACACTTAAATTTCACATAAATTTTGATAAAAATGAACATAAAATTACAAAGCGGATTATTCTATCAAATAACTGTAAAATCTTCGATCCTTTAGGCTTGCTAAGTCCATGCATCATTATCCTTAAAATTCTTCTTCAAAACCTTTGGGAGCTTAAATTAAATTGGGATGATGAAGTACCTAAAGATATAAAAAGATCGTGGGATAAAATAATAAATAACTTAAACGTCATACTTACACTCTCGATTCCCAGGTCTGCCTTGTGTTCTTCTCCTGTCATTATAGAACTTCACTGCTTCGTGGATGCATCAAAGGACGCTTATGCTGCATGCGTGTATTTGCGATCTATAGATAGTGATGGTAACATATTTATTAATCTCTTATGCGCTAAAACACGAGTAGTGCCCTTGAAACCCATAACGATTCCAAGACTCGAACTTTGTGCTGCTCTTCTTGGAGCACATCTTACGACGAAGGTTAGTGAGGCTTTGCGTTGTAAAGTTGACTCTAAAACTTTCTGGTCGGACTCCACAATTACATTAGGATGGATTAGGACTCAACCGAAACTCTTAAAGGCTTTCGTTTGCAACAGAATCAATGAAATTCATGAACTGACTGAAAGAGAATCTTGGAGGCACATACCTACTGACATTAATCCCGCGGATATGGCATCAAGAGGAATCGAACCAGCCGCACTTGTAGATTCTGCTTTATGGTTTAACGGGCCACAGTTCCTATTAAAACCCGAATCCGAATGGCCACAGCAGCATCATAATATGAATGTAGAACTTCCTGAAATTAAGATTCATCACACCCAATCTAGCTTTGATCTTAAATTCTTAAACTTTGAAAAATATTCTAATGCCTTTAAATTAAAACGTATATTTGCATACATATTTCGTTTCATTAACAATTGTAAGAAACATAGTCATAGAGCGACGGGTTCTCTTAATGAAACTGAACTACATCAATCTCTTACGTACCTTCTTAAAACCGCACAGCAAGAGTCCTTCGGCCTTGAGATAAATACGCTTCTTAACAACAAGCCACTTAAACCTAAATCTGATATTTTACAATTATCACCTTTTATCGACGAAGACGGACTATTGCGTGTTGGCGGTCTCTCGGATCTTAATTTTGACACAAAACATCCAATTTTGTTAAAATCTGACCATCATTTTACTAAAATTCTTATGCTAAGCGAGCACTTAAGACTTTTCCATGCTGGTCCTCAATTGCTTCTTAGTTCTTTTAGAGAAAAGTACTGGCCCATCGGTGGCAGAGCACTTGCTAGAAGCACAGTGCGAAAATGCGTTACATGTGTCAGGATGAAAGGTAAAACACTCGAACCTTTAATGGGTAATTTACCTACAACTAGAGTGTCTCAATCATATGCCTTTCAAACAACAGGAACCGATTTCGCTGGACCTTTCATGATTTCCAGTAGAAAAAATCAAGGTAGTAGGACAACTAAATGCTATTTGTGCATCTTCATTTGTTTTTCAACTAAAGCAGTGCATTTGGAAACAGTCAGTGACCTAACATCTCAAGCTTTTATTTCTTGCCTCAAGAGGTTTATCGCTAGAAGAGGCAAACCTGACTACATCTATTGTGATAATGGCACAAACTTTGTCGGTGCAAAAAATGAGTTAGGCAAGGTATTGCGTTCAAACCAAGGTAGCATAACTGATTTCGCGACAGATAAGGGCATAAAATTCATGTTTGCACCCCCGTATTCTCCGACATTCGCGGGGCTTGTTGAGGCTAGTGTCAAAAGTGCAAAATTCCACTTGAAGCGTATAGCAGGAAACGTAAGTCTCACATACGAGGAATTGAGCACGCTTTTTACGCAAATTGAAGCGATCCTCAACTCCCGCCCTCTTACTCCTTTGTCACCCGATCCAAACGACCTATCTCCGTTAACCCCAGGGCACTTTCTTGTCGGGCGTCCACTAACTTCTTTACCGAGTCCACACAGAACGGAAAGCATGACGCCACGCAACAGATACCAGTTGGTTGAGCGGCTACGATGCGATTTCTGGGCAAGATGGAGAAAGGAATATTTATCCGAATTACAACATAAGACAAAATGGCGTTCCAGTCAGAAAAACCTTGAAGTAGGAGACATGGTGGTCTTCAAGGAACTTAATTTACCACCACTTCAATGGAAACTAGGAAGAGTACATCAAACTTATGCAGGCGATGACGGTGTGGTCCGAGTTGCTGACTTCCGGACATACCGAGGCATCGAGCGGCGCGGAGTCAACAAAGTCTGCCCTTTACCCATCACGGCGGCTGACAATGATGTTACGAAAGACACTCCAGCGGGCCTATCACGAATCACTTTCGACAGCGATTTTCAAATGAAATATACTCGTATTTTACGAACAATTTATTTAAATTTATGACTTAAATCATATCTTTGGATGCTGTAAATTGTTATTTACACATTTTAAACTTAAATTTTGCTCTAGTATGGTGGTATTTATGATTCGAAAATCGCTTTCGATACGAATACTTTTTCGAAAGTGATTCGTGCTAGGCTCTCCTGATGAAAATGATGTCTTGGAAGATACCCCTGGTCCTTCCAAGGGCGGGGAGAATGTTAGCGACCGCATAAGGCGAGCGAGGGGCAGGCAGTCCTCGAAAGTGAGATGGCTATTGCCAATAACGCGCCGTAGTAAGTATTTAGCCGATTTTACGCCAGATTACCATATGCCACCGAAATGAGGCACTCCTCATTTCGGTGGCATATGGTAAGCCGAGTCAGACAGAGATTCGTGCGTGTTTTTTAGAAATTCACTTATCTCTCTCGCGGCGGCTACGAATGTTCCGCCGTTGTCACAGAATATTTCTGTTGGGCGGCCTCTGCGCGCAATGAATCGTTTTAGAAACAATCTTTCGTCATATCGCTAATACCCTCGATATGAATGCACTTATACCGTAAACATACATAAAGAGCTAAATAACACTTAATCAAACGGCTTCCACGACCCTTCCGATTTAAAATATAAAATGGACCAGCTAGATCAAGACCTACTGAAATAAACGGATATCCGGGAGTTACACGTTGTATAGGTAAATTTCCCATTTTTGGTTGTAGTGTTACGCCACGCAGACGCCTGCATATCACGCAGTTGTTAGCAGTGCGCCTCGCAAAATGTCTGCCATTGATTGGCCAAATTGTTTCTCTAACAGTTGCTAACAACAATTGTGGGCTAGCATGCATGTTGTTTCTGTGCTCTGATTCAAAATATAACTTGGTAAGCTTATGAGAAGCACTAAGTAGAATTGGGTGCTTCGTCTCATACGAATTAGCAGATTCTTGTATACGGGCACCAACCCGAATGAGTTTCTCTTTGTCAAAAAATGGCGACAAGGATAGGTTAGGTTAGGTTAGGTTTTCCCCGCCCTGGGACCTGGAGGCGAAAGTACTCGCGTCGCTGTATCGGTGGCGCGAGGAAGAGCGGGCACGGGGCTTCGGACCGGTGCAGCGGCAGATCGCGCTGCGCCGTACGGAGCTCCGCCAGATCTTGGTGGCGGAATGGCGGGAGAGGCTTCTGCGCCCTACCGCCGGCCTCGCTACCGTCGAGGCGATCCGGCCAGTGCTCGACGCATGGCTCGGGAGAAGGCACGGCTCCCTGTCGTTCCGGGTGACGCAGGTGCTGTCGGGGCATGGGTGCTTCGGCAAGTACCTGTGTCGCATAGGCAGGGAGTCGGACGCTCGGTGCCACCACTGCGTCCATTGCGGGGAGGACACGGCGCAACACACGCTCCAGGAGTGTGTGTCCTGGGAGGAGCAGCGCCGTGCCCTCACCTCTGAAGTAGGAGACGATCTGTCGCTGCCGGCCGTTGTTCGCAGTATGGTCGGCAGGGCAGAGTCGTGGGACGCGGTGGTGTCCTTCTGCGAGGACGTGATGTCGCAGAAGGAAGCTGCGGAGCGGGAAAGGGAGATCTCAACTCTCAACCCCGCCCGCAGCAGGCGCACCGGGCGCCGGAGGAGGGCGGACAACGCCCTCTTCCGCCCCCCATAAACGGGTCCAGGGGCGACGGACTTGGGGAAGTCCCCGCCCCCCATGATAGGACCCGAGCCGGCGGCGCGCGTCTATGTCCACGCGCGCCCCCGAGGCGATGCACGGGATAGGACACCTCACTACCCCGTGCAGGAGACGAGGCCCGGCAGGACGGGCCGGCACCAGTGCGGGGCTGCGGACGAATCTGGATTCCCGCGGCCCCGCGCCCACGTGCGAAAAGCGACACCGGGGTGGTTTTAGCCGGTAAGAGTCCGGCACTGTTCGTCCATGAGGATTTCCCCCCGAAAAAAAAAAAAAAAAAAAAAAAAATAAAAAAAAAAAAAAAAAAAACGTGAGGGCAAAATGCACCGCAGAGGTTGACCGCAGCGATCTCTGTTATCGCTGCGGCCGGCCCGGCCACAAGGCGGCCCAGTGTTCCGCTGAGCCCAACTGCAGCCTCTGTACAGCTGCAGGAAGGCCAGCGGGGCACAAGGTGGGCGGAAAGGCATGTGGCGTGCCTGCCAGCAGGGCCCGCAAAAGAAAGAAGAGCAACAAGCCTGCCGGGGGAGTCTCGCAACCCCCGCAGGCTGGCTCGGCCGACTCCCGGCCCAGGACTGATGCCGAGGTGATGGAGACCAACCAGTAATGGCTCTCCATCTCCTCCAGGGCAACATCAACCACTGTGCCAGAGCTCAGGATCTCCTGCTCCAGAGCATGGCAGAGTGGTCGATTCACGTGGCTGTGGTCGCCGAACCGTATTTTGTCCCCGCCCGCGACAACTGGGTGGGGTGTTTGGACGGTTTTAACAGAAGGGTCACTTGTTAACAGAAGGGCCGGACTTGGCAGACAGCCAGTTTGGTTTTCGGCGTGGGCGCTCCACCGTAGACGCCATAATACGCGTGAGGGCCCTGGCGGAGGAAGCGGTGTCCCGGGGTGGGGTGGTGTTGGCGGTGTCGTTAGACATCTCTAACGCCTTCAACACCCTGCCCTGGAGTTGTATACGGGAGGCACTGGTCTACCATCGCGTGCCTCCCTACCTCCGCCGCACAGTAGGGGCTTATCTGGAGGCAAGATGTGTCACTTATAGGGGACGTGACGGCGCAGGAAGGCGCGTCACTTCGTGCGGTGTTCCACAGGGATCGGTTCTGGGTCCGCTCCTGTGGAACATCGGGTACGACTGGGTGCTCAGAGGTGAGCTCCCGTCGGGCGCAGACTTGACGTGTTACGCGGACGACACGCTTGTCACAGCCCGAGGGAGCTCCCACAGGGAAGCAGCGTTGCTAGCTACGGCTGCGGTGTCACAGGTGGTGAGCCGCATCCGTCGCCTGGGCCTGGAGGTGGCCCTGAGCAAGTCGGAGGCCATTGTGTCCATGGCCCCCGACGCGCGCCGCCGCCGGGATCACACATCGTGGTCGGTGGGGCCCGGATAGCTGTCGAGTCCACCATGAAATACCTGGGATTGGTGCTCGACAGCCGCTGGGAATTCGGACCCCACTTCCGGCGGCTGGCGCCCAAGCTGTTGGGCGCGGCGGGCGCGCTTTCAACGCTGCTTCCCAGTATGGGGGGCCCGAGCGCCGCCTGTAGGCGGTTGTACGTGGGAATCGTGCGGTCCATGGCCCTGTATGGGGCCCCGGTGTGGGCGATGGACCTGGCGGCCTGCACCATCGCCATTCTGCGAAAGCCGCAGAGGGCGATGGCCGTCAGGGTCGTCCGCGGGTACCGCACGATCTCCTACGAGGCGGCTTGCGCTCTAGCCGGATCCCCGCCCTGGGACCTGGAGGCTAAAGTACTCGCGTCACTGTATCGGTGGCGCGAGGAAGAGCGGGCACGGGGCTTCAGACCGGTGCAGCGGCAGATCGCGCTGCGCCGTACGGAGCTCCGCCAGGTCTTGGTGGCGGAATGGCGGGAAAGGCTTCTGCGCCCTACCGCCGGCCTCGCTACCGTCGAGGCGATCCGGCCAGTGCTCGACGCATGGCTCGGGAGAAGGCACGGCTCCCTGTCGTTTCGGGTGACGCAGGTGCTGTCGGGGCATGGGTGCTTCGGCAGGTACCTGTGTCGCATAGGCAGGGAGTCGGACGCTCGGTGCCACCACTGCGTCCATTGCGGGGAGGACACGGCGCAACACACGCTCCGGGAGTGTGTGTCCTGGGAGGAGCAGCGCCGTGCCCTCACCTCGGTAGTAGGAGGCGATCTGTCGCTGCCGGCCGTTGTTCGGAGTATGGTCGGCAGCGCAGAGTCGTGGGACGCGGTGGTGTCCTTCTGCGAGGACGTGATGTCGCAGAAGGAAGCTGCGGAGCGGGAAAGGGAGATTTCCACTCTCGACCCCGCCCGCAGCAGGCGCACCGGGCGCCGGAGGAGGGCGGACAACGCCCTCTTCCGCCCCCCATAAACGGGTCCAGGGGCGACGGACTTGGGGAAGTCCCCGCCTCCCATGATAGGACCCGAGCCGGTGGCGCGCGTCCGTGTCCACGCGCGCCCCGAGGCGATGCACGGGGTAGGACACCTCACTACCCCGTGCAGGAGACGAGGCCCGGCAGGACGGGCCGGCACCAGTGCGGGGCTGCGGACGAATCTGGATTCCCGCGGCCCCGCGCCCACGTGCGAGAAGCGACACCGGGGTGGTTTTAGCCGGTAAGAGTCCGGCACTGTTCCCGGCCTCCCGAGGCCGGGTTCGTCCATGAGGATTTCCCCCCGAAAAAAAAAAAAAAAAAAAAAAAAGGTTTAGGCGGGCTGTTTTCCGCAACTCCACGATAAAGCGCGTATTTTGCGTGAGAGGGTGTATTGGATAATTATTCGATCCACCCCAACTCCTCGAGAAAAGCCAGCAGATGCTTGGGTTTGCTAACTATCTCTTGGATAGTACCTGGGTTACCGAAGTACGTAGCCCTGTATGTGGCGGTTTCAGGGCAATCTAGTAGCACATGTGCCGCGGCGGTCATTTATGGTCGGTAGGGCCATTCTCGCCTGTCTGCACTCCTTGTGATTCGTCTACAGGTCGTTGTGTTGGTGCCTAGTACGCTGTCTTACCAGAGTTCGTAGGTGGCCGAAGGGAAGCGGCAGTATAGGCTCAGGGCCTATCGCCAGTGAGTCTGATCCCCTCCTCGCCAGCTCATCCGCTGCATCATTGCCACGGGAGCCACTGTGTCCTTTTATCCATTGTATGGTTATGTTGTTTGAGCTGCCTACCTGGTTTAGTCGTTGGTGACATTCATGTATAAGGCCCGAGTTGGCAGAGTGCTTACTTAAGGCCTGTATTACCGCCATGCTATCTGAGAGGATCCGGATAGAGTGATCCTTTACCTTCCTCTTCATGACTGCTGCGGCCGCTAGGGAGATTCCCATACATTCAGCCTGGAACACTGTGTTATGGACTCCTAGGGGTATAGATAAGTGTATGTTGAGGTCTTCTGAGAAGATACCTGAACCTGTCCCAGTATTTGTTTTGGATCCATCGGTGAAGATTCTCAGTTCCGAGGTATCTAGTCCCTCGCACCTGTGATCCTCATAGAGTTGAATCCTGTATTTCTTGTCGAAGATATAAACTTTCGCTATGCGGTCATTTAGGGCCCGCATAATGGGAAAATCCTCGTACTATTTGTTTAGTATAGTGGTGTGTTTTATAGGTGACTTACTCCAGAGGTTTAAGCTCTTAAGTCTTAGCGCCGTCATCGCTGCTTCTTGCTGTACAAACAGATGCAGCGGTGGCAAACCTAGCATAGCTTCCAGCGCTGCCGTTGGCGTTGTGCGCATGCCGCCAGTGGCTGCCATGCAGGCCAATCGTTGGACGCGCAGGAGTTTATTCGCACATGTAGTCTGATTGGTTTTGGGCCACCAGACTAGAGCGCTATAGGTGATCATGGGGCGAATCACTGTTTTGTAAAGCCATAAAATTATCTTAGGGGTTAGGCCCCATTTCTTCCCTACGATTTTTTTGCATTGCCAAAAGGTTATGCTGGCCCTGTTTAATTTGCTGTCTATGTGATCACTCCAGTTAAGCTTGCTGTCCAGTAAGACGCCAAGGTATTTGACTTCATTGGACAGCTGGAGTTCTGTATTGAAGAGCTTTGGTAATTTGTATGAACCCAGCGTTCGTTTATTTGTGAACATGACTAGCTCCGTCTTGGTGGGGTTTACCAAAAGGTCAAAATCCGTGCACCAGTGTTCTACGATACGCAGGGCTTGTTGAGTAAGGTTGCAGACGGTGTCAGTTACTTTTCCTGAGACTAAAATGGCTAAGTCATCTTCAAGGCGTACCGCGCGTTTACTAAGCATGTTTGTAATCCAGTCAGTTAGCATCGGATCCACCCTATGTTTAAGTAGAGCCGCCCTTATACTGGAAAAGTTTGTTTTGTCAAAAGCTCCTTCGATGTCAATGAAGGTGCCAAGGCAGATACCTTTTTGTTCTATCGCCTCTTCTATCTGGCTGACCACCAGTGGCGTGCACAGAGTTTTTAGGTAGGGTAGGCAGAAAAGCCAAAAAGTTTTTATACGGAAAATCGATAGGTACCTATCTTAATTACTCGCGAAGCGGCTTGCCGCTAGCGTGCGAGCCGAGCAGCGCACGACCTTACTTATAGGTAGGTACGCCTGCCCGAGAGATGCGCCGCCGCGCCGCGCACGGGCCAAATGTGCCTAAACTGCTGAGTGACACCTGGTGACACCAGCCTGGCTTTGGTACCCACTTTTCAAAAATACCTTCCGCATGTTGGTTTTGGTTCGTCGTCTTGTCGATCAAATAATGATGCATGTAATTTGCCGCCTCAAATAATCATAGATTCAGATTTGATTAAAAAAACTCGCACATGAATATCTAAGAGCAATTTCGTAAATAGTTTTCCATAACTCAGTCGTATTTCGCATGAAAGTTGACCTCTCTTAATAACTTCCCTTATTCACTGAGGAACAAATTCTTTTACGTAAAGTGAACTCATGTTTACTTCAAAAACAAACAATAAAAAAGTGATTGAATAATAATTCGGTTTCGATCTACTTTCATCGTGTTTCAATACGATTTTCTCCAAGTGTACGGAAGCTTCTAAGTCATATTGCTCGTGGTTTTTTCTACCGTAGGAGATAAATATGAATAAGTGAAACCTGCGTCGTTCCAGACGGTTTTATTGCGGTAAAATAGTAGGTAAGTAAGGGAAATAGCGTGTATGCAATCCGAGAGCTAATAATAGGAATCAAATTGTTAACTATTAAATATACGATTGATTGACTATACCTTTAGTTTGTTTAAATTGTATCTGATTTGGTGTAGGTGCAGCGGCCTTTCGCTATCACTTGTTTTTTTCTTCGAAAGATAGTTTTACAAACGCATCATTTTTAATTTTCTATACACACACACCACCTGAACAACTTTCACAGTGAATATATTCCATTTCACACTATTATCAACGCTTAAATCTTACTATTATTAAAATATTAAGAAATATTCGCTAGCACAGAACAAGTTAGATAAACAATAACAATGGCGACGCGCGCGAAACTCACGTCACAGAAAAAAAAAATACGACTAAAAGAAATGTTGTTTACTTAGAAATAAGAAAGTCAAAACATGCTACTTTTTAAAATAGTTACATTACATCATAATGTAGATCGGTTCGGAAAACATCGGCCACCGTCCCTTGTGGCCTTGTCGATAGCCGAAGGTTTCCGAACCCATGTTTCCGTCGTATAAATCGCAACAAGGCACAGCCTTTTTTGTTATTTGTGTGCGTAATTTGTTTCAATGTGTGCAAAATATTTATACGAACGCACACTGCATTGTATTCGCATGTCTACGAGTCTTCTTACAAATACTATTATACGAAATGAGGCAATCACGTTTTCTGTCTATTTTCGCTAGGGGCGCCCTAGTACCGCGCAAACTTTTTTGTGTTGTTGAAATGTATCGCGAGTATTGATTCTTCGTAATACCACTAATATTCGACAGGTGGAGCTGATTTAAGTTTCAAGATTTTTTTATTGATAGTAATTACTCTGAGATAAAATATTAGATACTTATTAAAATAAAATAAAGATAGTAAATATTTTCTGAGTTATGTAGGGTAGGCAGTGTCTTTTTGCCTATATGAACTGC
The DNA here is from genome assembly GCA_963891755.1 of Pyrrhia umbra. NCBI lineage: Eukaryota > Metazoa > Arthropoda > Insecta > Lepidoptera > Noctuidae > Pyrrhia > Pyrrhia umbra. The sequence goes on from OY982917.1 coordinate 11,881,532, forward strand.
ACGCCACTGCTGACCACCAGATGAAGCGCTGATTCGGTTGATTTCCCCGAGCTGTATGCGTGTTGGTTTGCATGTAGGGGAATGTTTCTTAGCGCACCGTCCCTTAGTTCCCTTTCGCATAACCTCTCCAAGGTTTTTAAAACAAAGAATGTCAGACTGATTGGTCTGTAGGATTTTGCGCTTGTATAATCGCCCTTGCCTGGCTTGGGGATGAAAACTACTTTAACGTCCCGCCATCTCACGGGAACATATCGGAAAGCCAGGCAGGCTCTCATTAGATCAGCTAGTCTGTTTGAGATGTATGGTTCTCCCCATTGAAGCATCGCTGGGAAGACTCCATCTGGACCAGCTGCTTTATATGGGTGGAAACTTTGGATTGCCCAGCGGAGCTTTTCCGTTGAGACTATTTCCTGTGCGTATGACCAATCTGCTTCAGTTGGTGTTTGTGATACCTCATGCCAGTTTAAGCTTTGTGTAAAGACGCATCCTGTGTTTCGATGAGGACGCGCTTAGTTTCTTCTGGTGAGGTGGTGTGTGTATTGTCTGGTTTACGGAGAGAACTTAGACCAGGTGTATTGTGTTGTGCCAGGATTTTCCTTACCCTGTTTGCTTGTTGACAAGATTTGATGTTACCACAGAAATTACGCCATCCTGTGGTACTTCTGAAGCTGATGCATTTCTTGTACCTGGATTTGGCCGCTTTGTAGTCGTCCCAATCCTCATCAGTACATGTGTTCATTGCTCTGTTTAAAGCTTTTCTTACTTGTTTACGCCTGCGTTCCAATTCAGCACCCCACCATGGCTGTTTACCCGGTGTTTTCGGGTGTGTGGTTTCGGGGCAGATCTCTTGGTAGTTGTCTATCATTGATTGTGTGATACACCCTACCTGTTCGTCTATTTGTTTTGTGTCCACATACTTAGGCGGTTCCCTGTGTTGCGCAAGTTTGGTGCTGAGCGCACGGATGTACGCGGCGCGGTCCGTATTGCGTGGGTTCCGTCTCGGTGGTGTTTCTGGTATATAGACCTGCAGGTCAAAGCGAATCCATCTGTGGTCTGAGCAGGATGCCTCCTTGGAGACGTGCCATCCAGAGATGAGATCCGCTATGCCGTCTGTTGCGAGAGTCAGGTCTATAATTGTGCGGCTTCGTCTAGTGACGAATGTTGGTTCGCAGCCTGTGTTTATTACCGATAGGTTAGTAGTGAATAAGTACTCAAATAAAGCCTTACCTCTATCGTTGGGTGTGTCCATTCCCCATAGGGGGTGGTGTGCATTGGAGTCAGTGCCGATGATGATCTCCGTCCCTTCCTTCTCGCAGTGGTTCACCAGCCGGGCGAGGTCATGGGGAGGGGGTTCCTCGGCCTCGGGCGTGTAAACTGAGGCGAGGATGATCTCCATGTTTGCGGCAGCATGCTGCAGTTTTATAGCAGATGTGTCTCTGCAACAGAAATCTGATAAAAACTGTGTCTTTATGTTTCCTGTTGTGTAGATGCACGCCCTGGGGTGGTCGTGTTGCGACATCGGGTACTCGTTTGGGTTGGTGTCTGGAGCAGAAAGGCTCTGTCCAGAAACAAACACAACCCTCACTTGCACCGTCAGCGTGACCTTCACCACCGCTCCGGCCGTCCGAGGACAACCTTCACGGACCCCACGTACCTAGCCTGTGGCCCTTTGACGGGACACAAATGACCATTTCCCTAACCCCTGGCTCTAAGGTAGGGCCACCGTTTCGCGTGAAATCCAGACCAAAGAGGGCGTGTTGCCGCACGGACACATTACCGCCAGCGCCGCTTGGCTCAACTCCCCAGGACTCCTTCATCCCCACTTACGGCGCTCGACTGCGCAGGTCCTAGCGCAGGTGGCTGTTTACTCCAACCCGCCATCAAAAGAGTTTACGTGATGGACAGGCCCGCAACCACTTAGCCACAAGGATCACAGTGAGGAGTGGATTGGGAATTTGGTTAAGGGATAGGGAAAACTAGGATGGGTCTAGGATGGTGGTTTAGGTAGGATAGGCGGGGTGCGAGGCGAGGATATACATATACATCATATGCATAAGACAGGATCAGAAGGTAGGATAGGGGAAAAGCAGCTCTTAGCATAGGCCGGAGGTGGAGACCGAAGTCCCACCTGCAGCCTAAGGTCCCGGGTGGCGCCGGTGTTACAGGCTCGAACTGTACCACGCACTAGGAGGCGGCTGGGGAGATCGCCACCCTATAAGGCGACAAGGATAACAACCGACTTTTGTTACTTAACGGTTTACCCTTTGCTAGAAGTTCATATTCAATAGGAAAAGATTCACGTTGAGCAATAACACACAACGAATTGAAAGATTCACGCAATTCATCAGGTGATAATATACCTACGCGCTTATTATACTTGTTTTTAAGATTATAGATAAACCTGCGGACGTATGCAAATGCTCTTTGCAGTCTACCTAATAAGGAATATTTATCAAAAGCAATAACAGGTTCAAATACAATTGCCGAATGCGCCTTTAGTTCTGGTAAGGCTTCCGCATCTTTGGCGGTTAACACCGGCCATTCGGACTCATTGTTGACTAAAAAGTTCGGACTTGACCACCATAACCCTAATGATTCTAACCGCTCAGCGTCCTCTAGATATAAGATCAGCGGGATTAGAGCCCGTTGGGCAATAACGCCATGCCTTGGACGATGTCAATTCCTTTATTTCGCAGATACGATTAGCCACGAATACCTTGAGCTTGCTAACGTCACTCCTAATCCATCCTAGTACTACACTAGAATCACACCAGTGAATAATTCTTCCCGGCCTGTACCTGAGCGCATCCAATACGGATTTGGTAAGTCTAGCCGCAAGCAATGCGGCGCACAATTCTAAGCGAGGAATAGTATTATTCGATTTTAATGGAGCTACTTTAGACTTCGCACACAACAGTTTTACCGTGACGTCATCATTGGGGCTAATTGTTTTCATATATATGCATGCACCATATGCTAATTGAGAAGCATCGCTGAATGAATGTAATTCTATAAATGATGGTGATTCACCTATAACCAACCTCGGCACTTGCAGGTCGGTCAGACATTTTACGCCCTGGGAAAATTTAAGCCAATCATTTTTCGTTTCTTGAGGGACGGAATCATCCCACCCCAAATTTGTTGCCAAAGCGTTTGTAACATTATTTTGGCCCTCACCACTACTGGACTCAATATGCCTAGCGGATCAAATATCCTAAATGCATATTAGACATAATAAGACGTTTTGTTATAATTTCATTACTACAGTGTGAAATGCCCTTTATAGGAAAATGTAAGGTATTTAGTTTTGTATTTTCTTAAATTAAAACAACCTGTTTTTAATGCATTTGCTATAGATTTCTGTATATCTATTAATTCTTCTGGATCGTTAGAACCAGGTCGTCGACGTAGAAATCCCTCTGAATAATGGTTTTGCAGCGTCAATGAAAGGCGAGAGTTAGCGACAAACTGATTGATTAATAAAAAATAGTGTCTACCCACCACCATACAAATCATACCCGTAATAAGTAAACAATCGGTACATCTCTCCCCCTTAAGCGAAAGCATATCTTAAAATTAATACAAGGAATTATTTTTCCACTCCTAGCCGTGCCCGATTATAAGCTCGTAAAGCGCGGGCAGACGCACCTGGCGGCGGCGGTGGTGACCCCGGCTCAAGTACCATGCTGGGACCCGCGTTCTGACTTCTCTCCACAATACCGTCAGATGCGTCTTCAAACGTGTCCTCAAGTTCCTCACAGACCGACGAAACTTTCTCGTTAAAGATGCTAGTTCGAGACAGCGAATGACGATTCTTATTCTGTATAATTTGATCAGCATGTCTACGACAATTAATACCACGGCCAACATCCACTTTGTACGAGACCGGGCCAGTCTGTTCGACTATTGTACCCGCCAACCGTTTATCCCCCCTCGATGTATAGTTGCGGGCTAGTACAGCGTCAGCAGGTTCTAGGGTACGCGACTTGCCACCCGCAGCAGCCACTTGACGCTCTTGCACGGCGCGCACTATAGCTGACACATCAGGCCGCAGCGCGTCGAGACGGCCGCGGAGCCTACGCCCTTGCAGAGCCACCGCAGGAGACACACCAGTAGTTGCATGTTGACAGTTGCGATATTGAAATAAAAATTTACTAAGAGACGTTGCAATATCTTCGCCCTCGTACAAAGCTCGTTTAATCGCCTTTTTGACGGTTTTAACCGCATTTTCTGCGGCTCCATTTCCTTGCGGTCTGTAAGGAGCTGTCGTCACGTGTTTTATGCAATTTTTTTTACAAAACGTTATAAACTCCTGTGAAAAAAATGGAGGACCGTTGTCAGTGACAAGTAATGACGGTAGACCGAACCGAGCAAAAATAGTTCTCATTGTTGCGATGGTCGCATGAGCATTTGTTTTACGCATCGCAATCGCTTCTATCCACTTTGAATGCGCGTCTACCATGATTAAATAACGTGTCCCCCCACAATCCGCGAAATCGGCATGTACTCTTTGCCAAGGATGAAGTGGAAATTCCCAAGGGTGTAGCGGGGCATGCGGAGGCGCATCGAGTACCGCGCGGCACGCGGTGCACGCTCAACATACTTCCTCAAAATCCCGATCTATACTTGGCCAGTACACATAATTCTGCGACAGATTTTTCATTATGTTTATTCCTAAATGGCCCTCATGGATTTCATCCAAAACCTGTTTTTGTAACTTATCCGGTATTACAATCCGATATTTATATATTAGACAACCCAATTCAACAGCTAAATCCTGTTTTCTGGATAAATACGGTTTCTCCGCCTCTTTCACTGACAACGGCCAACCGAAAGTTACGTAACCTTTCACTTTGTTTAACAATGTATCTTTTTCTGTCTCTCTAGCTACATCCTTAAAACTAATCGGGAATGATTCTTCCACTAAATGTATGTAGTCTACTGTATCAACGAAACGGCCCTCCTGAGGTAGCGGTAATCTTGATAAAGCATCGGCTGGCCCATTATCAGTCGAGCGAACGAATTCAATTTTAAAATCATAAGCGGCCAACCGCGCTGCCCACCGCTGCAGTCGGCTGGCAGCAGTTTGAGGGATGCCACCCCTAGCACCAAATATGTGCGTCAACGGCTGGTGGTCTATACGTAATATAAAACTTCTTCCAAACAAATACTGATGGTGCTTGGTAACCCCAAATAAAATCGCGAGTGCCTCCTTATCAAGTTATAAATATAAATATCTTTGGACAATTTCACACAGCGCCATCTAGCCCCAAAGTAAGCAATGCAAGCAAGCATGCTTGTGTTATGGGTGCTAGCTTAACGGATATACTACTTATATATTTTTATAAATACATACATATTATACATAGTAACACCCAGACCCGTTACAGAAATTAAAATTCATCATTTCAATTTCTGCCCGGCCGGGAATCGAACCCGGGACCTCTTGCGTGGCATGTTGACCACTAAACCACTCAGGTCGTCATCAAGTTGGCTATAATTGCGCTCGGCTGAGTTCAGCGTACGAGATACACAACTGACCGGGCGCTCGCTGCCATCGACCGGATCGATCGTCGATTTACGTACTGTCCACCGATAGTACAAGTGGCCTCCCCTCTTCGTAATGTGCTAATACGCGCTCACCCAGGGTTTTCCTGGGTGAGCGCGTTTCGTTTCGCTTCCTTGAATGCCTGCTCACAACTTGGATCCCACTTCCAGCAAACATCCTTTCTTAATAAATTACATATGTAAAGGGTACAACAAGGTGCTTAAATTGTTAATAAACTTTCCATAGTAATTCAGCATGCCTAAAAAACTTTTTAGTTGAGTTACATTCTCTGGTCTAGGTGCGCTGGAAATAGCATCCAATTTGGCAGTATCTGGCCGTAAACCCTTTTTGTCAATAACAAAACCCAAATATTTGACACTGTCTTGCATAAAACAACATTTACTCAATTTAACTGTTAAGCCCATCTCGCGTAACCTTTCGAGTACAGCTCGGAAATTACTAATATGATCTTTATCATTAGCATCCGTTGTGCAAATATCATCTAGAAATGCCACACAACCCGGGATGCCGCGTAACGTTTCTTCCATTAGTTTCTGAAACTTTTCTGGGATGCACGCTAAACCGTACAGCGTACGACGGTAAGCGTAAGTTCCAAGGTGTGTAGTGATCGCTGTGTACGGTTGAGAATCCTCCGTTAAAATGCATTGTTCGTAAGCATGAGTAAGATCAATTTTTGAAATTTTTTCTCCTCCACTCAAGCTAGCGAACAATTCATCAATGCCGGCACGATTGGTGTCCCATAGTCAGAATAGTCGACGCGGTATATGGAGCCGTCAGACTCAAGACGCGCCAACTCACGCTCGACGCGCGAGCGCAGCGCCAAGGGTACTGGGCGTGCACGCACGTACACAGGTTCATCATTAGTCAGCTGTAGTCGAATGGCTCGCTTACAAGTCCCTAATTTATCCGTAAATACCTCCGGAAATTCAGCACACAACCGGTTCACCAATGCATCGTCGGTTATCTTATACAGATTAATTTGACTAACCTTTAGAGCACGCAACCAATCCCTTCCAAGCAAAGGACATGCTCCGTTTCGAATTACATAAAGCGGTAAGGATTTTATTTCTACATCGCGTAGTCTAACCCGAACTTCTATATAACCAAGCGATTCAATCCGTGAACCGGCGAAAAATAGCAACGAAATATTAAATTATCGGTCTTAATAGATTTATGAGAAAATTTACGCTTATACAAATCTTCATTAATAGCCGAAATACGACTACCAGTATCGATCTCACACTTGGTTTCAAAGTTATCGATGATCACGTTAATAAAATACGGTTTGTTGTCCTTACTTCTAACCATAATCTTAAATATATCGTCCGAATCGTCGTCCCCGCTGATATAATGCTGCTGACTTTCTGCACGACTGCCACTACCTTTCACTAATCTGCACATTACTTTCAAATGACTTCTTTGTTTACACTCATCACAATTGTAATTTATATACCGGCACCGGTCCGCGCGATGTGCCTTACCGCAACGCCAGCATGCTTGCGCTGCCGCCGAGCCGCTGTGGAATGTGCCCGCCGCGGCCGCCGAGCCGCCCGCCGAGCTGGCAGGCGCGTTCCGTGGGTCACGAGCACGGCCGCGCCCTCCGCGTGTATAGTGCAGGTCTTCACCTGCCTCGCCGCCGGCACCTGAGGTCGTAGTCGGCACCGTACTGCCGCTCACCTCCGCGTGCTTCTCTGTAGCCTCTAGAGCCAGCGCTAACTCCACAGCCTCCTTGTGTTCTATTTTCCTTTCCGCAAAAATTCTAGAACGCATCGCATCATTTGCCAGACCCGAAACAAACTGATCTCTCCGATTTTCTTCGAGACTAGAACACTTTTTACACTTCCCAAAATTACAAGTAGTTGCCAAGTGCTTAAGGGCCTGTAAATATTCCATCAAGGGTTCGCCGACACGTTGTCGCCGAAGCCTGAATACGTGGCGTTCGGCTATTTCGGATCGTTGTGGTTCTAAATGATCTGCAACTAATTTCACCAAAGCCTTGTAAGATTTATTTTCGGGAAACTCCGGCGAACACAGGTAACACACACATTAATGAGTACGTGACTTCGCCAACGATTGTTATCAACATCGGCACTTTTAGGTCATCTTTTACACCATTCAGTAAAATGTGCTGATTGACCCGTCGTATATATGCAGGCCATTGTTGAGCGCTCATATTGAATGGTTCTAACTTCCCGATTGGCATATTTATGAACAAAGAACTGCGTGTGTCACGAATATAGAAAAACTAAAAAAAAACCCGATCTCGTCGCCAATGAAAGGCGAGAGTTAGCGACAAACTGATTTATTAATAAAAAATAGTGTCTACCCACCATCATACATATATCATACCCGTAATAAGTAAACAATCGATACAGGTTTTAATTAATTCATCATTCTGCTCCTTGCCTATCTGCCACAGACAACGTGTACTAAGGTAACTCGCGCTTGCAGTACCGTATGTCAATGTATTAAGTATTAGTGTCAGAATTGGCTGCTGCTCATCTTCTCGCCACAGAATGAGCTGTAGATGCCTGTCATCATCATGCACTAACACTTGACAATACATTTTCTCAATGTCTCCTGTGAGCAGGTACTTATATTGTCTTGCGCGTATTAAAATTGAAAACAAAGGATCCTGTATATTTGGACCCACCATTAGAATGTCCTTGAGTGAATAGCCGGATGTAGACGCAGCTGAGGCGTCAAAGACTACACGTAAACGCGTGGACTCACTGTCTTGTTTGTATGTATAGTATCGCTCGCAATAGATAAGTGACCTAACTCCTCGTACTCCTTGATAAATTTTGTGTATTCTAATTTTAATTCAGGATTTCTTTTGAACCTCTTTTCAAGATTTATAAAACGTTTTCTAGCTATGTTATAAGTGTCACCAAGACAATCGACATTTTCTTTGATTGGTAATTTCTCACAAAATCGACCTGTCTCATCCCTAGTAGTATGCATAAGAAAGTGTTTTTCACAATCTGTTTCAAATTTAGCCTTTGATCTTTTCGCGGGGACTTCCTCTAAGTCCCAAAATTTTGACAGCATTTTTTCAACATTATTTTCAATAGTATGAGATAATAAAGCGTGATTACAATTTATAGTTTTACTTGGTGATTTTACCAATGATTGTATAGGGCCTGATATCATCCAGCCTAGCTGAGAATTTCTTAATTTAGGATTGTTATCGCCTAAAGAGCGTTGTTCACTACCTAAAATGTCCCAGAATAAATCAGCATCGATGATGATTTCTATGGGACCTGGCTGATAAAACTTAGACTCAGCCAGCTTAATGTCATTTGGTAATTTTAGTGAGCTAATATCGATAGATGTCTTTGGTATTTGGCCCGTCAGGTCCTTTAGCACTAGACATGATATTTGAGCAGTAAACTTAGTATTCATTGACTTTATATTGATATTGCAACTTTCAGTGACCTTGTTATTTATTGAATTTCCTATACCAATGACCTTTAGACAGTCTATAGAATGGTTTCGGTTCGGTCGGTTTTAGTGACAGTTTCACCTTAAGAGACTCTGCAATAAACGAAGACTGCGACCCTGAATCAAGAAGGGCCCTCCCTATGATATTTTCTTGACCCACTGGACTAGATACCTCAATCATAGCAGTTGACAATATAACTTGACCTTTATTTTGATTTGAAAAGTTTACTATTACCGTGTCTTGTTCCTCTACAGTGCCGAAATGGTTAAAGGTAGAAGGGGGGCAGTGCAACAAAGTGTTGTGCCTCTTTCCGCAATCTAGCTCTCTGCAGGGCCCCATTCTACAGTCGCGCTCGGAATGGCCCGATCGCAGGCAGTTTTTGCAAAGTTTATATTTTAATACATTCTTCATTTTATCTTCAATCCCTTTAGCCTTAAACGTAGGACACTCATAAATCTTATGATGTTCATCGCATATGATACAAGAAATACCCTTAGAATTTTTATTAAACCGATTAGTACATGCAAATGATTTTACAACATTGTTTTAAACTTGTTTATGATTGTAATTTTGTGTAGGACGTGTAATTGTATTATGCGGCTTGACAACATTGTCAGTGACTATTTTATTATTTTTATTTAAAGACTCAAGCACATTAGCACGGTCCGACAGGAATTTAAAAAAATGTTCTAGTGTTGGTGTTTCACTGGTGAGATTATTGAGATACTCTTCCCACTTCATTAAAGTATTGCCGTCTAACTTAGAAGATAGTATAAAAATAATCAGCACGTCCACTTATCAGTTGGTTGGCCTAGACTAGCTAAAGCTCTCAGATTTTTAGTAATATGATCTACTCAATGATCTCTCGGACTCACGTGGAAGCGGTTTGATATTCAGTAAAGAATTGAGATGATGACTTATTAAGACTCTTTTATAATCATATCGGCTGCAAAGCATTTTCCATAAAAAAAAGCCTTTTTATTTCTTGCCAATTTGAATATTTACATAAGAAAAATCAAATTCTATAAACAAAAAATTATGTTATCATTATATCGCTACATTCATTTAAATTAATATTAGTTAAATTATAATCAGTTCAATTCAATAAATAATTAAATAGTAGCTTTTAGCTTAATATAATATAATAAAATATGGTATGTGCAAGAACCCCTCTCAGGTGAAGGCCTCCTCCACAGATTTCCACGCGTCTCTGTTGTTTGCTATTTTTATCCAGTCCCGGCCAGCTGTATGTATGACGTCGTCTGCCCATCGTGTTTGCGGTCTGCCTCTTTTTCTGTACCCTGCTGGTCCTGGCCACACAGTGGTCCGTATGGTCCACCTGTCGTCAGTCATTCTGGCTACATGGCCCGCCTATCTCCATTTTTGTTTCTGTGCGTAGCTTAGGGCGTCAATAACATTTGTCTTCTCACGGATTATTTTATGTGGTATTTTTTGTAATTTACTTATTTTTATCATGCTTCTCTCCATGCTTCTTTGGCTTGTCTTTATTTTATTTTTTATGTTATAGGTGAATTTCCACGTTTGGCGTGCATAAGTCAAAGAGGGTAAGATGCATGAGTTCATTACTTTTGTTTTTAGTTTTACAGGAAAATTGCCTTTCATAACTTCTTTACAGCTCCAAAATTTGTTCCAGGTCTTTTGAATCCTTCTATCTACTTCTAGTTGATTGTTTGATGTACTGAATAAAATTTGTTTTCCCAAGTATACATAGTTACTCACATACTCTAGTTGAACGTCGTTAAGTTTTATTGGTTCGTGGCTGCTGTTTGTCATTAATTTCGTTTTACTTAAATTTATTTCCAAGCCGACATCTTTGCTAGCTCTATGCAAAGTAGAGATCATATATTGCAGGTCTTTATGATTGTCAGTTAGAAGTACAATGTCGTCTGCAAATCTTAGATGTGAGAGATACTTTCCTTTCGGTTCAAAGATATTTATTTCTCAAAAAGAACAGATACAGTTCACTTATAATGAGAACAATACAAATTTCTAATATAAAAGTTAAGACATCGGAGTGAGCTATTTAAAATGTTGATATGTATATTTACTACAGTTTATTTTTAACATGTTCTTCTAATTTATTTTTAAAAATATTGAGACTGTTGCTATTAAGGACATAATTGGGTAGTTTATTGTACATTTGGGCACCTTCAAATAGTATATAGTATATTTTTTTTCCCATAGTTGGTTCTTGGATGAGGTAGTTGTAGTTTGTTGCGTTGTCTTGTGCTGTATGTATGTGTTTTATTTTCAAAATTTAGTTGTGAATATTTTTCGTGCGTCATGATTTTTTTTATTAATGTGCAGGTTTTATAAGTGTATAATTGGTTAATATTAAGTATCTTTGTCTTGGAGTAAATTTCCTTAGTTCATCATCATCATCATCAGCCTATATATTGTCCCACTGCTGGGCACAGGCCTCTTCTCATACAGAGAAGGCATGAGCATTGATCACCATGCTTGCTCAAGGCGGATTGGCGATTTCAGACTTTTTAAGTCCAGGTTTCCTCACGATGTTTTCCTTCACCGTTAGTCAATGACGCCTAAGATATACTTAGAAAGTACGTATGACTTAAGAAAAGTCACATTGGTACTTGCCAGGTTTCGAACCCGCACACTCGTACTCGAGAGGCAGGTGCCTTAACCACTAGGCCACCACGACTTTTAAATTCCTTAGTTGATTTTTTTTTTAAATTTCCTTAGTTGGTGTTAGGTAATCAAAGTTAAAGAGTATTTTAATTATTTTGTTTTGTATAATTTGTATTTCATTTATATGACATTTGGCAGCACATCCCCATATTTCAATTAGGTATTCGATATGTGGTCTTACAAGTGAGATGTGAATAATTGTACGTATATTATGTGGAATGCAGGTACGTATCCTGTGTAGTGCTCCTATTAAAGGTGAAATTTTTGATTTTACAGAGTGTATGTGATTTTTCCACGTCAATCTATTGTCTAATATTAGGCCTAGGTATTTTTCACTATGAGAGTATTGTATTTCTTGTTTATTTATTGTTAAATGTACTGGGTCATTATATTTTTTATTTTTAGCTGCAAATATCATATATGAAGTTTTTTTGGCATTTATAGTTAGAAGGTTCGAGAGAAACCATACGTTTAGAGTGTTTAGGTCATTCTGTGCTTCGTTTAGAATATCTTTTAGATGGTGTCCAAAGTAAAAGAGACATGTGTCATCTGCGTAAAGAGTGATGTTTCCTGATATATTTATATGACTAATGTCATTGACATAAAGAAGGAAAAGCAATGGACCCAGAATAGAGCCTTGTGGGATTCCATGCGTTATTTTCGCAGGTGTACTTTGGTATTTGTCTATTTTTACTATTTGGGTTCGGTTATGCAAATAGGATTCGATGACTTTCTGTACTGTACCTGTTATTCCTACATTATTAAGCTTATTTAGCAAGAGAGAATGACTTATTACAACTACTTTCTACTAACTACTACTTTCCTTTGATATTGATTCCCAAATTGTTCCAGTCTAGACTGCCTATGATCGACTCCAGCACTGCTATGAAAATACGAGGTGAGAGAGGGTCGCCTTGCCTGACCCCTCTTTCTATTTTTATAGGTGGACCTACGTTGTCCAATTGCACTCTACTTTGGCTCCTCTCATAAAGATATTATTTTAGTATGTTTATGTAACTTTGGTTGACATTTTGAATAAGTAGAGTTTGCCAAATTGCTGAGTGTGATATGGTATCGAACGCTTTCTGGTAGTCGATGAAAGCAATGTAGAGCGGTCTTTGGAATTCTTGATGCTTCTCTATAACTTGTTCCAATGTATGTATATGGTCCGTTGTACTGTAACCTTTTCTAAAACCTGCTCGTTCTATGGGTTGTTTATTGTCAAGTACTTGTCCAATCCTTTTTTCTATGATTGAAGAGAATAGCTTGTATAAAGTTGGTAACAGGCTGATAGGTCGATAGTTAGAGATATCTTTTGGGTCTCCTTTTTTATATAATAGAATAATGTTTGATTCAGACCATTGCTTCGGGGTGGAAGTACTTTCGATAATAATATTAAAAAGTTTTGTTAGTGGTTTTGCTAGTAAAGGGTGTCCAATTTTTATAACTTCGTTGGTTATTCTATCTGGGCCTGGGCTCTTTTCCGTTTTCATCTTCTTTATTTGTTCTATTATTTCAGTTTCATCTATAGGTTGTTCTCTTCAGTATTGACCATTTGGGGAATATCCACGTGAAATGATTGGGTTGTAGATTGGGAGCAGCTATATAGGTTTTTATAGTATTTTGTCGCGATGTTTAGAATTTCGTCTCTGTTATTTTGTACCTTTTTTTCTCCGCATAATCCTTCTATCCAGTGTTTGTTTGTCCTTAAATCTTTAAAGGCCCTTTTTAAACTTCCCGTTGTGTTTAAATGTCTTTCTATTGTACTTGACCTATGGTTAGCACAATCTCGTTTTATGTATTTGCTAGTTAATTTGTAGAGTGCCTTTAATTCATTTTTCATACTCCGAGTTTTGGGTTTAGTGTTTTGTAGCTCGTGTCTCCGTCGTATTAATAGTATGGTCGGTAATTACTGATTGTTTTTTGGTTTTTCTGTTGGGATTTTGGGCATTTGACAAGCTGGTTTCAATAATATTTATCAATTTATCGTAGTATTCCTGTGATGTGTGGTTTGTTTTTTCCTCTAATAGGCTATTTATATTATAATGTAAAGATTCACAGTAAGTAGAAACCTGTTCCTTGGTTTTGAGAAGGTTATTAAAGTTCTTACTATGATTTGCTCTGCTTCTTGCTTGCATCTTAGTTTTGATTTTTATTCTTACAGGTCTATGGTCTGATGGGTATTCTACGTTTAGGACTTACAATATTTTGCACGTTCTGCGGAAAGTTTGACAGAAGATAATCCAGTTCATTCTTCGTTCTGCCGTCAGGAGACCGCCATGTCCACCTGTTTTTTGGCTTCTTATCAAAAAAAGTATTAATAATTGACAGTTTATTTTCATATGCAAACTCTATCATTCTTTCTCCTGGACTATTTCTGACTCCAAATCCATATTTCCGCATTATTAAGTGTTCCTCAGGTTTAGGGGATCCAATTTTGGCATTAAAGTCTCCCATTACTATAATCTTCCTGTTCTCTGCTAGCGTTAATGCTTTGCATTTTCCATGCTTCAGCATAATTTATAGAAGATATTTCCAGATATATAAATAGTATACTTAACTCTCTAAAACTAGATAGCGCCCCAGGATGGGATAATATATCCACTAGGTATCTTAAACATGCAAAATATGAAATAATTCCAATCATAACGCATATAGTCAATCTTTGTTTTAAACAAGGCACATTCCCTAATTTGCTAAAGAAATCAATAGTAACACCCATATACAAGGGTGGGCAAGAGGATGACGTCAACAATTACAGGCCTATCTCTGTTATTCCTGTTATAGTAAAAATATTAGAGAAAATTCTAAATTCCAGATTATTAAACTACCTTCAAACTAATAACATCTTATCTACATCTCAATTTGGCTTTAGACGCGGTATTTCTACCGAAGACGTCGTCACGTCTTTAACTACATTACTTGTAAAAGAACTCGACAAAGGAACTAGGTGTTTGACGGTCTTTATAGACCTAAAAAAGGCCTTTGACACGGTTTCTATTCCTATCCTAGTCCAAAAATTAGAAAAGATAGGTATAAGAGATTCACAACTTTCTATATTCCTCGATTATTTGACAAATAGAAAGCAGAAGGTCAAGATAGATAATTTTGTCAGTGAGGACGTTGAGGTAACATACGGCGTGCCTCAAGGAAGCGTTCTGGGTCCTACCTTATTTTTAATATATCTAAATGACTTATGTAACATGACACTCAACAAAGGAAAAATCTTCTCGTAAGCCGATGACACCGCAATCGTTTTCACTGGCACAACTTGGGCTGAAACCAAAGCTAACTGAGAAAAAGGTATGATACAAGTAGCTTCATGGCTAAAAACGAATCTTCTTACGTTAAACACAAGCAAAACCAATTACATATGCTTCTCAATATATAAAAACGTTCAACCAGAACCTGATTACAACATAAAAATACATGAGTGTGGGAGTGCTGTTGTACTGTAAAATTCAATTCGAAAAATTCAAAATTCAAATCATTTATTTCAACTAGACCATTTACAGGCACTTTTGAATTGTCAAAGAGTCATAAGTCTGTCAGTTTATCGAAAAGAAAGTTGAAGCTATTTGCCCGTTCCAAAGCGTAGATTCCTATGGAGAAGAACGGGCAAGAAACTCCATGGTTACTCTTTTTCAACATGTTTTACAATGTTCGTATATAAGGTCTATCTATTCATACCCGAAATATTTTAAGAGTGACATCTGTGGGGGGTAAAGAAGCCATAGAAATGAAAAATATATTTTTTTGGAATTCTTTTTTTTATAACAAATTAATAAACTTGTAATATTGCTTGAGACGTTTTGCATAAAACCTTTACTCCCGATTGTATGAGGTCTGAATGACCCGCCGGGACACGCCCCCGACGCCGCGGCGGCGCGGGCGCGGGCTCGCTCACTCAGTCAGTCGTCGGGCAGTGCCCAGCAAAGTTGCGTTCGCAAGTCGTGTCTTCAGACGGCGCACGACAGCGCATGCATGGCTAAAATGACAGTCTTATTCCCCTCAGTGTCTGTGGTGGAGGACAGCCGCACGAAAACCATGTCCTCACGTTGTGTTTACATTGGACTTGGACCTACCAATATCACTAGTGAACTGTGACTGTGAACGTAAGAAAATAGGTAGCTCTACCTTCTGTTTATCTCTCCGAGGAATACAAGCGTGAAGATGTTAACAATAAACCAATCTAGATAGACTACGTAACTCGATCTAGTCTAATTTGAATAGCTTATCGCTTACGTATTAACAAATATGAATTAAAATTACGTAAACCACCTAAGTAGGTATAAACTTACACCAATACACTTATTTTTAATTCCATCCTTAACATTTTACGAAGTTGAACCTAGGTACGATTTAAACAAATCCTAATCTACAGTACCTACACCACAGAATAGGCAATAGTTAAACAGCTGATGGGTGCGACTCGAATTCGTACAAGTTAATGACCTCTGCGAGGTAACACGAAAGGACGACGTTGAAATTGTGAATGTGTAGTGACTTTCTTTAAGTTTAACGTACCTACTATTAAATTAGAAGGTCAAATAATTACGTATGTAGTCAGAGTTTTGACAACAAAATTTTATAACTCATGTCTACTTGCTATTACGAGCGAGCGATGAATCGCATCGTCAGCTGTTTGTTGGTTGCGTTGCGTACCTACCTAATTGTACAGATGTGAACTGTAAGAAAGAAGCCTACGAGCATAGCGCGGCTTATCTTAACTAATAAATGCGAAATTGAGTTTGTTAGTTTGTTACGCTTTCACGGCAAAACAGTAATTATAATTATTTATTATTCGTGAAACATAGGCTGAACCGATTTGGATGAATTTTGATATGGAGATAGATGGGAACCTGAAAATGGTTATAGGCTTATGTGGGTGCGGTAAAAAGTTCCGCAGGAATAAGGTAGTTTTATAATAAACTCTCTCGTTACCTACTCTTTTATCATTTTTGACCGTGTGTGTATGCGTGTGATCAAGCCGCGCGTCGTCCTATGGCGTCACCATGTCACCGCCCACTTCATTGACAGAATACTACGAAAAAAACTAGCGTAATGGATGTAAAATAAAACCGGCCAAGTGCGTGTCGGGCCACGCGCAGTAGGGTTCCGTAGTAGGTCTCAGTTAGTCGACTATAACTCTGTAACCGGTTAAGCCTACTTAGCCGTGATAGTTTTCCTTGTAAGTTCATTACATGTGCTATGTCTTTGATTTTTTTCACATTTCTAGGTACAGCCATTCAAAAGTTAGAGGGGGGGGTAACTCGTATCGAACAAAAAATTTCACTTAAAATCTAGATATTTCGCAAATGGCTCGCTTAACCGAAAAATGGTCTTCACACACCCATAATATTTTTGAAAGACCTATCTAACGACACCCCACACGAAGGGATACGCGAGAAAAAAAATATTCATCCCTACTTTACATGTTTGGGAGCTACCCTAAAAAAAAATATTTTTCAAAATTTTATTTTACCACTTTCTCGGCGTGATCAATATACATATTCATAAGCAGCTCAGCTTTCTAATAACAAAAACTACGGAGCTATGCCGCGGACAGACAGACAGACAGACAGACAGACAGACAGACAGACGGACAGAGCGAAACTATAAGGGTTCCTTGTCGGACTACGGAACCCTAAAAAGGAGTCAGTATTTTTTGTGTGTCAAGTAATTTAAAATTATTTAATATGAAAAAAAATATGGTTAGATAAAAATAAAAAAATCGTTTCTATGGTTTCTTTACCACTTATATATGCATGGTTTAAAATATTTCGAGTATGAATAGATGGACCTTATATACATCAATAATGATTTTTTTTTATGTGAGAACGATGTAAATGTTAACATTTAACAATTCTAATATGCTAATTTTTGGCAATTTAGAGATGACCAGCCTCAACTGACAGCGCCCGTTCACGAACTTGACGCGTGCATCAGCACCGCTTAACTCAACCATTTTGAAGGGAATCAAACGATCCAATACACGCGCCACCATCAGCAAGGCCTTTAAGCGAGCATGACATACTCCAAATGCCAGACTAAACTTTTACGAGTAGACTTTTATGATTAATACTTAGTAAATGGTTACATGGTACTCACATGTACATCAGTGAGAGATGAAACAAATGCTACAATTTATTCTGTCTAATAAAATGAAATCTAGCAATTAAAAAAAAAAATACTAGTCGAGAGAAAGAAAAAAAAAATATGAAAAGATACAAATTCAAAATGTCATTAAAATCAACACATGAAAGTATACAAAACAAATTTTATTTTAATATTATAACCAACTATTACTGGTGTGAATTAATTAGAGTCCAAGTGAATGTGGAGCAGGACCAGCAGTTAGCCAAGCATCCTTGTCAGCAATATAATCTTCAAGCCTGTAATATGCCTGACTACATAGTGTGCGTTTAATACACAATTTACATTTAGTGTCATCTAGTTGGAGAACACTGGATGGTATTTTATTGTAAAACTTAATACAGTACCCCATGAACTGTCCAACAATCAATAAAGTTAACCAAGTCAAGTACTTAGGTATAATACTGGATCAAAGCCTGTCTTGGTATCCTCAAATTGAAAAAAATCCGCGAGAATACGAAAATTTGTTTGGATTTTTAAAACGTTACGACACGTTGTCTCAAGGAGTGGTTCATCAAGAAATCTTCTAAATGATGTATATATCTCGCTGGTTCAATCAGTGATCATTTATTGCATCCCCATTTGGGGTGGAGCGCGAAAAACACGTTTTCTTGACCTTGAAAGAGCGCAGCGGACATTACTAAAAGTAATGTACTTTAAAAAAAGGACTTTTCCCACCTATGAGCTATACCAAATAACCAATTTATTATCAGTTCGTAAATTATATATCATACACGTTGTTCAAAAAAAATATAAAACCATACCATTATCTCCTGATATATCAGCCAGAAGAAGAAAAAAACACAATGTTACCTGCACCCCTTTAGTAAAAACAGAATTCGCAAAAATCCAGTACGAAAAACGTTCATCCTACATATATAACAAAATAAATAAACAAATAGACATACATACCAAACCCTTTAAAGAATGTAAATCTTTACTGATAAATTGGATTAACAAGTTAAGCTATGATGAAGTAGAAAATCTTCTATTAAATGGAATTTGAACTACACAAATACACACACACACACGCGCGCACACACACACGTACGCACACGCACGCACACACACACACACACACACAGACACGCTACTTTCATACACTTACATACACATACATACCAAATAATTATCTAGTTTTTAAGTTATAAATTATTTAATTATTAACTAAAAATTTTTAGTCAAAACACAAAGGACATGGCCGGATCCTGCCCTCAGAATTTACATAAATGTACAGTAACTGCTAAATAATGAAAATTACTTCTGTAATAAATAAAAATTAATCGCATTAATTATATTTCTCTAGAACTTGAGAGAAAATATGCGAAAATAATATGTTTGTTAATTGTCTTTGTGTGGTTTTTATTTTGACTTTGTCATTGAATAAAATGGCTGCGTTTGGATACATGCATTAGACAAACATTGTATCTGATGCCCGCCTGAAGGTCAGACTAAAATATATAAAATCCATGAATTTTAGCATTGTATTGTTACTGTAAATACCTACTTATAAAAATCAACTGTTTGATGATTATGGCAGACACCATTTTTCGAGCTGCCACTCGTCATCATACCGCTCACATTACGCATTATGCATCGACAATATACTCAAGAGTGTGTATCCAAATGTCCTAGAGTAATTTTGACAATTCTGACGTTTTAGGTTTCGGCGCGTTAAATTAAAAACCAAAAAAACTATCAATATCTACTACAGTCTTGCGTTGATCATAATATCACGTATTTACTGTTCTGAATATTTTAAATTGACCCCACGCTATCGTATACCGGACTTTCGTTTACGCATCTACTATTCTATTGTGTATATTAGGCTTGTTTGTAAGCAAGCCCGTTCCTACTATGGAGAACACGTTAGAAATAATGGCATTTATGAAGTGGAAGTGTGTCCAGAATTGCAAAATGCGCATAACATGATTGCACAAGTGTGTGGAAATAGCCCTTATCTTTTGAGAGGGAGAATAAAGTCACGGCACATAAGCCGGAAACAATATTTTTCTTATATTTTGTTTGACAGGGAGCCATCTAGCCCCAACCCCTTGGATTCCATTTTAGGCTATTGTTGTAGCTGCCTAGTTGGAAATCGGACAGTTGGGTGTTGTTGCCATGTCATGACGTTGTTATGGTATTTGGGCTGGGCCAGGCATCAAGCAAATATAACAGCACCAGCCTCATTCCTCGATAGCGTTTTGTTGATCTTTGAAGATGAATAGGCTTTAGAATCTTACTTCAATAAAAACTCAAGTGACTTTTCAGTGTTTTATTGTCTATCAAATTGTATAGGTAGTTTTTTGCAAAGTCGCTATGAGAAAGTCATAATATCCAGAAATATTTGTAGGTGACGAGCTCTTTTTCTCTATCATGGCTTGCCTATAAAGACGTTTGAAAACTCTACTACTCAGTAAGTTTTACTTGGTATTTTGGCTCTTCACTCGAACCTTCAATTCTATGAAAATGTATGGAACACCGAATTAGAGAGTATTCTGATTTTTTTATAAAATAAGATATTTACAGATGCACTAACATCGATGTGAAATATCGTGTCGGCTAGTGAAGAAACAGCCTTTATATTCATTGAAAACATGTATTTCACGTTTAGTTTCGCCTATAAAACTCAGAACCGTTGATTATTGCTATTCAAAATGTTTAGGCACTTATTTTTTTGTATCATATTTTACGTATCTCTGTCAAGTTCTCTGATCATAAAACTTAAAATATTGTAAAAACAAACCTGTAAGCTTTAATATGACGTACTGTTTATCAATGTACATGAGATTTTTTTTTAGGGCACAGCTCCATACAAAATCCGGCCATGTCCTTTGTTTAGTACAAATTAAATCACCTCTTTAGTAATGTACCTATTACACTTGTAAGATATGAAAGAGCGGCGCCTCCTGGCACAGGCATCCATATGCTTAAAAGGAGACGCCACCAACTGTATAACCCTGTATAATCGTGTAATAATGAAATAAACCTTTTTTGATTTTTTTTTTATTTCTAAGTTAGAAATGATTCTGGCAGCATCACCCTTCAAATATGAAACAAGATAATGGAATTTATAATTGTCTGAGATGTGCTCATTATTGTGAATTAAGCTTTCATATGTATCACGGAACTCTAACCATTTAAATAGGTCACCTGAAAACTGACTAATCTGGATCTGAGGTAGCCTCAGACCAGCAGCTTGGTGACGGAATGGATCATCAACACAACATGAAACATTATGCGCAGAGGCCCGGTGTTGGTCACATTCATTACCTTTTGTAAATTTTTCTAACATATTTTTTGCAGTTGCAATACTGATTATAATATCCTGCTCAATATTATCCCGTTCATCTATTTCAGATGGAAGATTTTCTGGATATAGCACTTCTATCTCACTTTGCAACTCATCTACCTTAACTAACAAAGCCTCAAACTTAGCTAGCTTTAATTGTAATTCAGTTAGTTGTAGATTACTCAACTCATTCTTGTTTGAAATACTAGTCAAATAATTTTTGAATTTAGTTATCTGCCCTTTAGCAGACGATCGCTTGGTGGCTAATTCTTTTTATTGTTGCTTAATCTCATCTATTGTAATTAAATTGAGAATAAAATGTTGATAAATGAAATATTAAGTAAAGTTTGGCTCACTCTCCTCCAGTCGGTGTCACCTGTACCGGAATATGCTGCGAACTGCACACGGAGTCACGTGCTATTTCGGGTTCACAGCACGGCAGACACGGCGATGCCTTTCCGGTACGACTACGCCCTTCGTAGTACGTAGGTGCCCCTGGAATGTTCGGCAGAATACGCTAAATATATTATATTTTACAAAATTATGTGATGGACGGAACAGGACCGTGAAATCTTGACCTCGACTATGAATTCTTGAGCTGAGATTTATACTTGGGCACTAAATTTAGCTGAGAAATGCAACGTGACGTAAAATATACAATTATATTTTTACGATTTTTTGACGGTACGCAATGTAGGTATGTTCAAATAGTAACGAAATCACGTAAATTTTGTAGGATTACGATTACAAGAAGGTACCAAAACGCTGATTGCACAAGCCTATTTTGAATGATAATTAGGTTGTTGAAAAATAATTTTATAAAGTTGTCTATGTTCACAAGAAGTTTTTCATTATCTGCTGATAGAGGCGCTGTTCTTATTCTCTCTGCCTACGTGATTTTTTTCGTTGTGCTTAATGTGTGCTAAAGAAATATATCGTGTTTTATTAGAAATCTAACAAGTGTTTTTATTGAAGAATTGCCTAATCCCAATAGGTTATGGGCCCAGGCACTTGATAAATAAATATTTCAATAAAAGTTCGAGTTAAGAGCAATTTTACAACCGGTAAAAGAAAACCTAACCTACATTACAAGATGGAGGTTGCGAACGCGATGAAAATTGAGAAGTTTGACGGAAGAAATTTCAAACAATGGAAATTCCAAGTCAAATGTGCATTACGAGCAAAGGGATTAAACATAGAAAAAACAAGACCATTGGAAAACAGCTCGCAAGTGCAGTGGGATAAAGATGATGGTATGGCAATGTTCATTCTAACATCGTCCATGGATTTAAACCAAATATCCTTGATAGAAAACTGTGAGACTGCTAAACAAGTCATGTCAAAATTAGAAGCAATATATGAACAGAAATCAGAATACAACAAGATGTTGATTCATGAAAAATTTTATCAATATTCATATAGCACCAGTGACACAATGGCACAGCATGTGTCCAAAGTGGAAAGCTTAGCAAAGCAGCTACGGGAGACTGGTGAGAAACTTAGTGACACAGCGATAATTACTAAGATTCTAAGTACATTACCATCAACATACCGATCACTTAGACAAGCATGGTTATCACTTGATGAAGGAAATCAAACAATTCAGAATCTCACTTCTCGCCTAATAGATGAAGAAGCCAGCCTTGCTAACGATATAAGTAGCAGTGAGACAGCATTAGTGGCGTCAAAAGGAAAGTTCAAATCAAGAAATTTTAATAAACCGAAGACAAATGATCAAAAATCATCAAGTCATAGATTTGTATGCTATAATTGTGGTAAAAGAGGTCACTTCGCCAAAGAGTGCATGATGCCAAAGAAAAAGCATGACCTGAAACCCAAGAACATGCTGGCATTCAGTGCTGCACTTAAGGAACACGATGAAGAGGCATGGATCCTTGATAGTGGAGCCTCAATGCATATGACCTTCAAGCGGGATTACTTCTGTGAGTTGAATGAGTCTCTTTGCAATAATTTTGTGAAATTGGGTAACCAACAGAATATCAAAGTATGTGGCGAAGGAACAATACTGATAAACAAACAAGTTAATGGTATATGGGAAAGATGTAAACTTGAAAATGTTTTATATGTACCTGATTTGCGTAGAAATCTGTTCTCAGAAGGTGCTGCTACAAGAAAAGGATATATAATAATAAAGAATAATACTGAAGCAATGATTCTGAAAAATAATGTTATAGTTTTGATGGCACATTTAACAGAAAACAATTTATTTGAATTAAATGTCAAAACAATTAAAGAAGAATATTGTAATATTGTGCAAACAGATATAAAAGTTTGGCATGAAAGATTAGGACATTTGAATGTCAAGGAGCTTCAAAATATGTGTAAGAATGGTGTGATTCCTGTTACATTGACTGGAAAACAGGATTTTGTTTGCGAAGCCTGCCAATATGGGAAACAAGCAAGACGTCCTTTTATGAAATCTACCCGAGGTCCAACAGAGCCTGGTGAAATAGTGTACAGCGACGTTTGTGGCCCGATAGAAGAACCATCTGTATCAGG
This sequence comes from Pyrrhia umbra, assembly GCA_963891755.1. Classification (NCBI taxonomy): domain Eukaryota; kingdom Metazoa; phylum Arthropoda; class Insecta; order Lepidoptera; family Noctuidae; genus Pyrrhia; species Pyrrhia umbra. The sequence goes on from OY982917.1 coordinate 11,905,184, forward strand.
AATGAAGTACTTTGTTTTATTCAAAGATGGAGCAACTAGCTATCGCCATGTCTACTTTATGAAGCATAAGAGTGAAGTATTTCAATACTTTTTGAAATATAATGCAATGGTGGTGAACAAATTTAAACATGATTTGCAGATACTACATACGGATAATGGTTGTGAGTATGTAAATCAGGAGTTCAAGTCATTTCTAGAGAGTAAAGGTATACAACATGAACGTACTGCCCCGTATACTCCCCAACAAAACGGGAGAGCAGAAAGGGAGATGCGTTCCATCATGGAAACTGCAAGAACAATGCTATATGCAAAGAATATACCTTTGAACATGTGGGCAGAAGCTGTCAATTGTGCAGTATATTTATTAAATAGAAATACATCAAGTCAGACAGGAAATGTGACACCATTTGAACTGTGGCATGGAGTGAAACCTAACTTACAACATATAAGAATCTTTGGATGTGTTGGATATGTACACACACCTAAAGAAAAAAGGAAGAAACTTTCTAAGAAAAGTGTGAAGATGTTGTTAGTTGGATATGACCATGATAATTACAGGATGTATGATCAAAATACTAACAAGGTTACAGTATCACGGGACGTGAAGTTTGATGAACATAGTACACTAGAAGAAAAACAAAGCCTTGTGGAACTGACAGTTGAACAAAATGAAAATCAGTCTACATCACAAGATGAGTTTCAACATGTCATCAATCAAGAAAGTACCATCCCTGAAGAAATCAGCTCAGATGATAGCATGAAGAGTTCAGAAGATCTAGATGAAACTTATGTACCCCCAAGAGAGATATATTTAGATCAGAAAGAACAAAGAAACATCACCTTACGTCCACGTCGAAACAACAACATAGAAGCAAATTTCACAGAATTTGAAATACCTAAGACTTATCAAGAAGCGATGAATAGTCCAAATTCTCATCAATGGCAGAAAGCCATAGCAGAAGAGCTTCAGTCACATAAAGAAAATCAAACCTGGATATTGACTAATAGAACTGAAAAGAAGCCTGTTTCTTGTAAATGGGTGTTTACCATAAAGAAAAATAAATATGGAGAAATAGAACGATTCAAGGCACGACTGTGTGCACGTGGGTTCACACAAGTAAAGGGCTTTGATTATAATGAAACCTTTTCCCCCACTAGCAGGTACGACTCTATCCGGGTGCTGCTCAGCATTGCTGCGAGAGATGAGCTGCAAATCGAGCAATTTGATGTTAAGACGGCTTTCCTGTATGGTGAGCTCTCTGAGGATATTTACATGGAGGTACCAGAGGGATTAAAAGTGCAATCTTCAAAAGTTTGTAAGTTAATTAAATCTATCTATGGCCTTAAACAATCATCTAAATGTTGGAATGAAAAGTTTAGTTCTTTTCTATATACTTGTGGTTTTGTACCATGTCCATCTGATAACTGTGTATTTGTAGGACATTACAAGGATGTCAAAGTAATATTAATTATTTTTGTTGATGATGGATTACTACTGGCTAAAAGTAAAGTTGTTTTATCTGAAATTATAAATATACTTAAACAAAAGTTTGAGATTAAGATTTGCAATTGTAATTCATTTATTGGGATGGAAATATGTAGAGAAAAAGATTATATTAGCATAAGTCAAAAACAATATATTCAGAAATTAATTGATAAATTTAATTTATTAGAAGCTAAAAGTTGTAGTACCCCTGCTGATGTAAATGTACACTTATCAAAAAATACAAGTAATGATAAGCCTATAAATTTTCCCTACAGAGAGGCAGTGGGAGCACTATTGTTTTTGTCATTGGTATCTAGACCTGACATAGCTTATGCTGTAAATGTTGTTAGCAGGTATGTTAATAACCCAGGTCCATCCCATGTTACGGCTGTAAAAAGAATTTTCCGTTATTTAATTCATTCCAAAGATTTATCTATTGTGTATCATGGTAATCATGAATTAGTAGGATACTCTGACTCTGATTATGCAGGTGATTTGGATACTAGGAAATCTAACACAGGATATATATTTTTGATGAATGGAGGTCCTGTAACTTGGTCTAGCCGTAAACAAAATACTGTGGCTTTATCTACAACTGAGTCGGAATACATGGCTGCCAGTGAAGCAGCCAAGGAAATTTTATGGCTTAGGCAATTTCTTTGTGATATTAAGGAGTCACAAGACTTAATTACTTTAAATGTTGACAATCAGAGTGCAATTAAATTGATTAACAACCCTGTGTTTCATAGAAGGAGCAAACATATAGATATAAAATATAATTTTATCAGAGAAAATGTTGCAAAGAAAATCATTGATATTAAATATGTTGAGACTTCTAATCAATTGGCTGATTTCTTAACTAAAGCTTTGCCGGTAATTAAGTTTAATTCAATTAGAGATAAGATGATGAAAAATGTTTAATGTAATTGTAGTAGTGGTCGATTATTATTATTTGTATGTTATAAATGTAATAGATAAAAGAATGTTTGTTTTCTAAAGAGAATTGTATGTCTACTTTATAAATTTAAGTGGGAGTGTTGAAAAATAATTTTATAAAGTTGTCTATGTTCACAAGAAGTTTTTCATTATCTGCTGATAGAGGCGCTGTTCTTATTCTCTCTGCCTACGTGATTTTTTTCGTTGTGCTTAATGTGTGCTAAAGAAATATATCGTGTTTTATTAGAAATCTAACAAGTGTTTTTATTGAAGAATTGCCTAATCCCAATATAGGTTTTAAGGATGATTGGATATAGGATAGGATATACTTAACTTCGGTTGACCGACGCCGGCTGCTCGACTCGATGTGGTACTTTAGATGCGCCACTGATCAAATCCTCGCATTTGGCTCGTCCGAGTTGTACTGGTTTGAATTCGGTGGCCTTTAGCTTGATCACTGCAGAACTCCAGCTTCAAATTGGTGATGATGATAACGGCTTCGCGCTCCTTGGCGGCGACGAAGACATGTCGTATTTTCGTATTTGTAACTTTTACTTTGCGGATTCTTCTTTGTTTCCCCTCATGGGCCACCATGTACAATCTTTGGATAATTGCTGGTGCCCAGATAAATAAAAACTTCAAGATTTTTGAACACTGCGTTTATTGATGTCTTTTACAAATGATGATTGGTGAAGTGTGTCGAACAAAAAAAGAGGCGCGAAATAGAAAGAAAAATCAGTCAACTGTCACTTGTCACTGTCACTGTCACTTGTAACTGTCAAAGATAATTGTCGAGGTGCACGTGACGATTGTTTATCTGTGTACCCAACAAATAAAGGCGACAGCCTGTACAACAATTAATAATTACAATATAAAAACTTACATACTAACCTCTCTGCTTACCTATTTAAATCTATCTTATTTACTAATTACAACAAATCATGCATTGGAAACGAACGGCTCGGCCGCCCGGCTACCTATCGAACGAGTATGATCTACGCGTCACAGGTACCACGGTATGTGCGCGTGCGCACGCCGTTCCACACCCCGCGCTAGTCGATTTCCGATCATCGGCCGCGAAGCCCGTGTCGCTTGCTTACCGCTCGCTTACCTGCTTCTACCGCGCGAACTTTATATCAGCTGTTTTATAATATACTGAACTTTGTGTGCTTTGCTATCACTCCGAACTTTCTACTCCTTCTCTTTTCTATGATATACAAGTGATATCCTTTGTGTTGGAGTTGGACTTATTTATTTGCACCCTCAACACTACCGAACACACTACACCACCTACCAAATACCATAACTGGTGACTCCTGAGGACACGAAGATCGCAGATACTGAAACCAGGTATCAATATGAGTGATAGCAGCGAGTCAGTAAAAACCGCTTGTTCAAACACCGACGCCAACGTCACCAAACGTCGCACCCGCCGAGTGCGTCTTCGACCGACCACTGTGATAATGAGGTACGAATTTTGAAAATAAAAGTTCCTCCTTTCTCACCTGAGGACCCAGAATTATGGTTCGCATTGCTGGAAGGTCAGTTCTTCAGCCAGAACATCACTGATGACCTCATAAAATTTAACAACGTCACCAATAATTTAGATGTGCAGTACGCCAAAGCGGTGAAGGACATTATTATCAATCCTCCGGCGAAGAACCGCTATGAGAAAATAAAGAGCGAGCTTATAAAGCGACTTTCCGCGTCGCACGAAAAGAAAGTCAAGCAACTCCTCACTCATGAAGAACTCGGTGACAGAAGGCCTTCACAATTCTTGCGACACCTCCTAGACTTGGCTGGATCTTCCGTTCCTGATGACTTCCTCCGGTCAATATGGTGCAACCGCCTTCCGCACAACATCCAGACGGTACTGGCATCTCAGCCCACCCATTCTCTCGAGCAGCTGGCAGACCTGGCAGACCGCATCCAGGAGCTCGCGTCGCCTTGTAACGTCGCCGCTGCATCTTCCAGTAGGGCACAGACGTCTTCCAGTCAGTCGGATGAGGTCGCCAAACTAAAGAAGATGGTGCAGCACCTGACCATGAAGCTGGAGGAGCACACTCGCGCAGCCTGCTGCTATACGACCGATCGATCCAGATCCAGACCGAGCGATCGCCGCCGCTCATCATCGCGACAGCGCAGCCGGTCTAGTTCCAGCTTCCGGAAGTACCCAGTATGCTGGTACCATAGTAAGTTTGGTGCGCAGGCTCACAAGTGCTTGAAGCCTTGTGATTACAACACTTGTAACGTCGCCGCTGCATCTTCCAGTAGGGCACAGACTTCTTCCAGTCAGTCGGATGAGGTCGCCGAACTAAAGAAGATGGTGCAGCACCTGACCATGAAGCTGGAGGAGCACACTCGCGCAGCCTGCTGCTATACGACCGATCGATCCAGATCCAGACCGAGCGATCGCTGCCGCTCATCATCGCGACAGCGCAGCCGGTCTAGTTCCAGCTTCCGGAAGTACCCAGTATGCTGGTACCATAGTAAGTTTGGTGCGCAGGTTCACAAGTGCTTGAAGCCTTGTGATTACAACAAAGCGGGAAACGTCGCAGGCAGTCGGTAGTGGCGATAAACGACTGTCCGCAATACAAGGGTTGCCTCTTCATCACCAACCGCAGCACGAACATCCAGTTCCTGGTGGACACTGGCAGTGACCTGTGTGTGTACCCTCGTTCTTCGGGAACGTCGAGCCAAGACTGATTTCGAGCTTACTGCAGCTAACGGGTCAGCCATCGCTACCTTCGGCTTTATCGAGCTTAACCTTAACTTAGGCTTAAGGCGTTTGGCGACTAAGCCAATCATAGGCGTTGATTTTCTTAGTTTTTATAATTTAATTGTCGATTGCAGAAACCAACGTTTGCTCGATAATACTACAACTTTGTCTTCAATTGCCTCAATTGCTAATACCAATGTATGTTCTGTAAAGGTTGCAACAGGCGACACGCGTTTCCACGCCATTTTGAGTAAGTACCCTGAGATTACACTTCCTGCAGGTACGCCGGTGTTTCCAAAGCACAACACGGTACATCACATTAGGACTACACCTGGACCTCCTATATCATGTACCCCCCGCAGACTGGCACCGGACAAACTAAAAATTGCGAAACAGGAGTTAGACCTTATGCTCAGTAACGGCACAGCACGTCCTTCTGAAAGCCCCTGGTCTTCTCCTCTACACCTGACGCCTAAGAAGATTAACGACTGGCGACCTTGTGGCGATTACCGGATGCTTAATTTCCCCACACGGATTATCCCAGACCGTTATCCTATTAGGCACATCCAGGACTTCGCCCACTCCATATCTTATGCGCATTCCATGGACTTCTTCCAGCTTACTACCATCCCACGCATCAGAGTGGCTCATGTTTGGACCACATCTTTATTAAATCAAAAAATCCATCCAAAACATTTGTTACTAATTCTACGCTTACCGACCATAAGTAAGTAATACAATAAGTTCACCTAGAAAAATTTGCATGCGTAGCTACACTAAAATTAGTATGACTAATCTTGAGAATGACATACGCAGTCTTGATCTCGACCCAGTTTACAATTCAGACGATGCAAATAATTCATTAAATTACTTCATAAATTTATTACAATCTGCGATAAAGAAAAATACGTTTGCTAAGACAATCCCTAGAAAATACAGTGGCATTAAACCTTGGATTACCCCTGGTCTTGTTCGATGTATAAGGAATAGAGACAGACTTCACCAAAAATTTAAACTAGCTCCTGATGACAAAGTACTTTCTATAACTTATAAAAGGTACTGCAACTTCTGTAATAATCTTTCAAAAAAACTAAAAAATCAGTACGACAAAAATGAACTACAGAAAGCGGGAAAAAATAGTAAACTTATGTGGAAATTTGTAAAATCTCATACATCTCATACATGTCAATCAAAAAAAATCGAACCTCCATTTGACATATAATTGGCAGATATAAACCCGAACGAAGCAATAAACAAAGCAAACACCTTCTTTATTAACGTTGGTAAAAACTTAGCTGTAAAAACACTTAACCCAAGTACCATTTCCCAGTCCAACTCGACCGCGACACCTTCTAAACTAAATTCTTTTGTTTTACTAGATACCGACGTTAACGAAGTAGTCAGAATTATAAGCGGGCTTAAGGATGCTTGTGCCACTGGGTGGGATAACATACCTAATAATATTCTTAAAACATTTAAATACCTACTTGCCCCTCCTCTAACCCACACCTTCCAACTTTGCTTATCTAAAGCTATATTTCCAAAACTACTTAAAAAAGCTGTGGTCACACCCGTATTCAAATCTGGAGATGAAACAAGTGTGAATAACTACAGACCTATCTCAGTGTTAACAGGCCTCTCAAAAATTTTAGAAAAAGTTATTAATAATAGATTGATAAAATATTTAGAAGAAAATAGACTATTATCAGATAGTCAATATGGTTTTAGGGCTAAAAAATCAACCAGCCAAGCAGTCCACAATTTGACTAACTATATCACTACTAACCTAGATAATGGTATGCACACAATAGGAATCTTTCTAGACCTTGCCAATATTTTAACACTATTTTTTGTTCATTACTTTTGCACAAGCTTGAATCACTTGGGATAAGAGGTAAACAACTCTTACTATTTTCTGACTATCTCAGCGATCGTTATCAATGCGTAAAAAAATATTTATTTATTTTATTTCTTTAAATGCCTTAAAACTATCATTACAGGTCTCTTAACCTAATGCAATAGCCAAGTCAAACAATAAAATAAAAGAATAATATATACATTTCAATATCATTGTTTATAACAAAGTGTAAACAATAGTACTTTTGCGAATTCACCCGAGTGACATGTAAATATATCAATATCAACCTGTATACAATTGATGATGCGAATTGCTCGGGTTATAGGGGTTTTGGCTAGCAAGTTTGTCCTAGCTGATGGTACGGCCAGCAGCGGCGGGGGCCGTCGCCTCCACACATAACGATCAGGTACATACAAATGCAACCGCTGCAACACTCCCGGGTTGTACTCTATACCTCGGAGCAGCTTCACCATGTACGAAATTAATGCAAAATCCCGTCGCACCCCAAGTTGATTGTACCTCACCATACCCAGTACGAATAGAGTGGGGTACATCAAAGGGTGAAATGGATATACCCCATAAAGTTTCCTATACAGGTGGCGCGTGAATTTGTTCTGGACTCTCTCTAAAATCACAGCGTACTTAGCCTCATGCGGAGCCCATATGACAGCACTATGTTCCAGATGACTCCTGACTAATGCGTCATACAAAACTCTGATGGCCGTGATGCTAGTAAAGTCTCGCGTCTGCCTCAAAACAAACCCCAAGTTTCTAAAAGCCTTTTTACAGATCTTAGTTATATGATCGCGAAACGACAGTTCAGAAGTGAGAACAACCCCTAAATCACGTACCTGCGTGACTCGATGCATCGGCACTGCATCCACTACGTACTCGTAGAGTAGAGGTGCACGTGCGCGGGTAAAACTTATCACCGAGCACTTCGATACGTTGAAGTAGAGCCTGTTCTCATGACTCCATTCCACAATCCTATCAATGTCATCCTGCAAACGTCTGCAATCAGACTCCGTCCTTACCTCAGACAGCAGCTTGAGGTCATCTGCGAATAACAAACAAGATTCATTTTTGACGACTTCTGGTAAATTGTTTATCATTATTATAAATTCCAGAGGCCCCACGTTGCTGCCCTGACTCACCCCGGACCAGGTGTAATACGGATCAGACTCGCAGCCATTGTAGTCAACATACTGCTGTCTATCTTGCATATAGCTGGCTAAGAACTGCAATAGATGTGGTGTGCAACCGATTTCTGCTAACTTACGTAAGAATATGTCATTATCGACGGTGTCGAATGCTTTTTTAAAGTCAAAATAAGCAGCAGATCTGCACATCAGCATACACCGCTGGCACCACCTGTGACATGAAGTTAAGGAGGTTGGTGGCAGTGCTGCGCCCTGGCCTGAATCCGTGCTGCGCATCCGATAGCTGGGCATTGACCTACTCCTGCATGCAGCGCTGGATGGCGGACTCAAACACCTTGGCCGGCGTCGACAACACGGCCACCGGCCTATATCCACTGATGTCCGATCCTGCCTTACCTTTGGAGACTGGAATGACACGCGTTAACTTCCATCGAGTTGGAAACTTCGCCAATTGGAGACATGCATTGAATATGAAATGCAGAGGTTCCGCTAATACCCTACTACAATCCCTGAATAAGAAGGCTGGTATACCATCCGGGCCTGCTGAACGCTTCGGTTTTAGGCGTTCGAGTGCCTCCCTAACGTCCTTAAGACTCAGTGAGTTTAGCTGCACGTACGACCCACCCATTGTTCCCGCCGCCGTCAACGCGGCCGCCTGCGGGTCAAGTTGTGGTGGCTCACTATTGTATACAGACTCGAAAAACATCGCAAATTGCTTAGCACATTCAAGATCTGTTAGGTGTTGACCATCCTTAAAAATAGTTTGTTTGTTAGCTGTCCTGGTCTTAGATCGCATAATTGCCAGAATGACTTAGGATCTTTCGCAAACTGACATTGTATTTTAGTTTGATGTTGTTTGTGCGCTGTACGAATTTCAAAATTCAAAATTCAAAAATTATTTATTCAAATTAGGCTGAAAATCAGCACTTTTTGAACGTCAAATTTACAAAAGACAGCCCCCAAAACGCCCGCCCTTCACCACTTCCTATGTGTTATTGCTGGGAAGAAGAAGTGGCGCAACAAACTCCCCAGCAACACAGTCTGTCTATTAGGTTTTAAGAACCAGCGTTATACATTATCAATAAAAAAATGTATGTTTTTTATACAATTATATAATAAATAATTTCATCACATGTTGGCTAGCACACACCCTTAAACCTACCTGAACCTGAGAACTCAAGCATTGAATTAAGTAATTTATTCTAATATTTATGTAAAAAAATAATTGAAGCCTCCCTCCATTTAGTGAAAAAAATAAATAGGAAGTAAAGGGCGTACCCACCTACATGTGCAAGGTATGGTTGTAACAATAGATGTACAACGTGAGCATGGTGAACTAGGACCACATTATTTTTATTAACAAATATTTATTGAAAACTCGTGACAAGAAATAAACGTAGTCAGCAAGACGACCAGGCACCACTAGCAGCACCCGTTCACGAGTATAACGCAAGGGTCAGCCATCACCCCCCTCGCCATTTTTGAGGGAAGGGGATGACCCGACCCCCGACGCTACCGCTAGCAATGCCGTCTAAGGGAGCATGACGTGCTTGCTGCTAGTTAAACAAGATAATAACTAACAAGTGCTGCAGTCACTAGTAAGCCAAATAGCATACTACAATACAAATCATTATAAAATAAAATAATGAATGTACTAAGTCAATAACATAAACTATAAATAAAAAATAAAAAAAAAGTACAATCAATATAATGATAACCACCTGCAGCTGTCTTGTGTTCAACATAGCGACCAACTACTCTTATCATCCAAATAATCGTTAATACTATAATATGCCTTCCTTGAAAGGATCGATTTAACTTGTAATTTAAATGCATTAAACGGCAATTCTAGCAAAGATGTTGGCAGTTTATTATAAAAGCGTATACCTAGCCCCACAAACGACCCATGAACCTTATGAAGCCTGTGAATGGGTACACACAGTTTGTGCTTATTTCTGGTGTTGATATTGTGGACATCACTTTTTTTGGTGTATAGGTGTAAGTTCTGCCTAATGTATAATATATTGGCAAAGATGAATTGTGATGCTACAGTAAGAATACCGATTTCTTTAAAGAGCTCTCTTAGAGAATGTCTACTACCTAACTGGTATATTGCTTCGTTTTTAACAAGTGCTCGGTATTTGGAATATTCACTGTAAACACTTAAATCCTTTGTTTCTTTGAACGTCTTGTGAAGTCTCGTTTTGTTTTTTAGATAATGTATTATTTCGCTCGTATACCAATTAGGATAAGTATACCGCGACTTCACAGTACGATTTTTCTTGGGGACACATTGATCTAAAATACTGTTAATTTTACTATAGAAAAAGTTTAACATATCGTCTAAGTCATGCATCTCGTACATATTATTCTATTCCGTTGAAATGAACAAAGAATAAAGCAATTGATAATCTGCCTTATAAAAGTTCCATTGCGGTCTATTACTGAGTGCGCATGAACCCGGGCGCGAGTCGGTATCGTTGTCGGATATGGCCACGGCTGACGAGGTAGCGGGGGCAATGTCGGCGGGGTGGAGGGCGCGCGCGGGTTTTAGGGTCACGCTCACTTCGAGCGGCGGGTGATGCACGTCAATTGACACTAGTGGCTTGTCTGCCGCAACTACTGACACCTTCCCGCGAAACCCTGAACTCAGCACCAAATCTAATTGACGATCTAAACAATTGGGTACATTATTACTTTGAGTGAATTCGCAAAAGGACAGAAAACATTCATAATAATTAGTCAAATTTGTAGAACATGAATGTAAATTAAAATCACCTAATACAATTATTTGTTTATATTTACTACATAGTTTTTCTATTATTGCAAACAGAATCATGTAATCATTTTCAGAACTACCCGGAGGAATATAAATAACAGAACACATAAATAAAAATCTACTATTTAAATGTACCGTCGCACAAACCATTTCAAACACGCAGGCGTCAATCGAAACATCGGGCACAACTACTCGCCGCAGCTCGAACCGGTGTGTGGCCACAAGAAACGCGCCTCCCTGCTTTTGTCCGTCCGCTCGGTCGCTACGAAGTATATTGTATCCCGGCGGAACAATTTCACAATCATGAATGGAATCGTTGCAACCCGATTCAGTACGCTGAATTCAGCGAATGGATTTGGAAATAACAAACAAATCTGAATTTAATGAATCTATCATTAAATTCAGATTTGTTTGCAATTTCTAAAGTTGTTCAACTTAGTTCGGAGACCACTCACATTTTGGTAAAATATTTCGATGGTACTAATTTGATGTATTTTTGGTATTCTTCCGAAACCAAATCCATTCGCTGAATTCAGCGTTCATGGGCCATATTTCAGTTCGGTTCAGTTTATTATACCACTGTTCTAGCACTCCAATAACAAAAGACGAATAATCTCGCTCGGTTTTATGTTTTATTTTATCCACTTTTATAGGTACATCCGGCCCGCATACACTTTTAACGCGACTAGTCATTGATTCGAGAGTGGTTTCTGGGGATAGTCGCCACACATGTAAGTGTTTTTTTCCGTTCTGTGGCTTGTAAAGCTTTCAACTCCCTGTTTGTTCCCACTCTGACATCCTTTGGCTGCCGGTTGACTTTTTTATACTGTACAGTTGTCCAGCCAGATTGATTATTTTCCACCTCAACATTACTTGCTTCTAGATTGGTAACAGTCGTGGTGGTCACCGGAAGCTCAACTGATTTTGTGGCTCCACCTTTGTTTACAATTTGCTGTTTGGTGTTGGTGCGTGGTAACTGTTGTAATGTAGGTGACTTTTTGGACATATTCTCGCTAGATTTGTTTTATATTGTAAAATAGGTCAGTACACCAGTTCTGATCTTAAAAATAGCTGTTTTGGCATTCTACAAGGTAGTATTTTGGGGCCCACATTATTCTTAATCTACATAAATGAGCTATGCAGCCTGTCGCTCCAAAATGGAGTTATAATGTCATATGCGTATGACACTGCTCTATTGTTTTCAGGTAAGTCAAGAGTTGAGGTATATGATATTGCTCAAAATGGTTTTGACATTGTGTCTAAGTGGCTCCAGAAAAATCTCCTTACATTAAACGCAGATAAAACTAATTACATTTTACTTACAATGAGAAATAATAACATACCACTCAGTATCCTAAATATTCACGCACATATTAACTGCACGTATGATGACAATACATGTTCTTACCCCACTTTAGCCAAAGCTGACCAAGTAAAATATCAAGGTGTTACGATTGACTCAAATCTGAATTTCCGTAAACATATCGAGTTACTGTGTACGAGAGTACGCAAATTAATATATTTTTTAAAAAAATTACGTAATATAGCCGACTACAAATTAATAAAACAGGTTTATTTAGCTTTGTGTCAATCTATTCTTACATACTGCATAACTACTTGGGGCGGTGCAGCTAAAACAATTTTACTCCCGTTAGAACGTGCTCAAAGAGCAATTCTTAAGGTTGCTACCTTCCGCCCTTTTTGATTTCCTACGCACCAGCTCTACACAGCATGCGATGTGCTTACAGTGCGGCAATTATTTATTTTAAACATAGTGCTACACCAGCATACTGCACTTCCTTTTGACCCTCTACCTTCGGACAAAAGAAGGAAGGACTCAGTTTGCATAAAGCCCCAAACCAGATATGCCTTTACTAAGCGTTTTTATGTTTTCTTAGGACTTTTTCTATATAATAGGCTTAACAAAGCACTAAGTTTCTATAGTGTAAGGTATAAAAAATGTAGTAAGATGTTGTCAGAATACCTAGTGACACTCAATTACACAGACACAGAACAACTTCTAGAAATTTTGTCATAATAATAATCTGGTCCTGGGTCCTGAAGCCATAGCGCTTGATAACGCTCCCCTTCCAGTCTGCTCCGACTTTCGGTATCTCGGTTCACTTATGCAAGGCGATGGCGAAATAGATCGGACAATCAAGCACAGGATTAACGCAGGATGGATGAAATGGCGGCAGGTAACGGGAACAATTTGTGACCCTCGCCTTCCCCTTAAACTTAAGGGGAAGATCTATAAGACTATGGTCAAACCTGCCGTCCTATATGGTTCAGAGTGCTGGCCCACAAAAGGGATGAATGAAAGACAACTGCATGCAGCGGAGATGAGAATGTTAAGAGGAATGTGTGGTGTTACGCGAATGGATAGAGTAAGAAATGAGTATATTAGGGGAAGTTTGAAAGTGGCACCGGTAACCGAAAAACTAGGTGGAAATCGGTTATCATGGTATGGGCATGTGATGAGGAGGAATGAGGATAATGTAGTGAGAAAGGTTTTGGACATGAATGTGGATGGATATAGAGGAAGGGGACGACCAAAGAAACGATGGATGGATTGTGTGAAGGTTGATATGATTAGAATGAATGTTACTAGCGAGATGACGGCAGATAGAAGAGTATGGAAGAAAAAAACATGCTGCGCCGACCCCAAATAAAATTGGGATAAGGGCAGGAGGATGATGAATAATCTGGTCCACTTTTTAATGTTTATTTTTGTATTATTTCGTAGATATAGTTTTATTATGTGTACTATTGTATGATAAGCTTAGTTATTATAATAGAATATATTTTTGTTTTTATAATAGTATAACTCAAACTTTTTTTTACTGCCGCAATGAAACTGAACTGTAAAGTGATGACCCGAAACACAGGTTGTAATTAAACCTAGTTTGGGCGGTCCACTATCAAATAATGCAATTTCCGAATCACTGTTAATTATATCGTTATTAATATTTAAGTTCTAATATATTTTTAAGCACTGTAATTGTATCGTTATTGTAATAGGAAACCTTGTTTCTGTTAGATTAGTGTTAATTTTTTTGTAAACATTATTTTTTTGAATAAATTTATCTAAATTTATCTTATCTTTATCTATATCTGGTTGTACCGTCTTCTCGACAATTGATCTGATGAAAGCCTACAACCAGATCCCAGTTTTTGAGGATGATGTACCAAAAACTGCCATCACTACTCACTTTGGCCTGTATGAACAGGCCAAAGTGAGTAGTGATTCCCCTTCATGACCTTCGGTTTAAGAAATGCTGGCCAAACATTCCAAAGGTTTGTTGACGAGATGACGCGCGGTCTCGGCTTCTGCTACTGCTACCTGGATGATTTTCTCGTATTTTCTAAGGACGAAGCCGAGCACGAGGCTCACATTTACCAGCTTTTCAGTCGCATGAAGGAGTACAGCGTCCTGGTCAACACTTCTAAGTGCGTCTTCGGTGTATCTGAGGTAACATTTTTAGGTTACCGTATCTCCGCATCCGGCACCAAACCTTTGGAATCTAAAGTCCAGGCCATCACGGAATTCCCAGTTCCTAAAACAGTTAGGCAACTTAGGCGATTTTTAGGAATGCTCAACTTTTATAGGCAATTTTTACCTAATTCTGCTTCCATTCAAACCCCTTTAAATGCTTTACTTACCGGCAATGTTAAGGCTTCGCACCCGGTTGACATTTCAGGTGATGCTCTGTTGGCATTCAACGAGTGTAAGAATAGTCTCGCCAATGCTGCATTACTGGCACACCCAAATTGTCAGGCCGACCTCGCTCTGGTAACAGACGCGTCCGACTTGGCAATGGGTGCAGTTTTGCAGCAATTAAAAAACAATATCTGGGAACCTCTCGCATTCTTCTCGCGGAAGTTGAGTCCCACTCAGCAGACGTACTCTTCATATGACCGCAAACTCCTAGCCATATACGAAAGTATAAAATACTTTCGCCACATGCTAGAGGCAAGACATTTCGTGGTGTTTACTGACCATAAGCCGCTTAGTTACGCTTTCAGCGAAAGGAAAGCCAACTGTTCGCCTAGGCAGTATCGTCACCTCGACTTCATCTCGCAGTTCAAGACGCGCCACATTTCAGGAAAAGACAATGTCGTCGCTGATCCACTGTCATGTGTCGAGGAACTGCAGATGCCAGTCGATTTAGACGTGCTGGCCTCATCTCAAGCGTCTGATATAGAGTTTACTCAACTTCTGGGAGGAGAGTCTTCAATAAACCTTACCTAATCTACGATTAAACTATAATAAAATTTAACAATTTTTTAGAGTCGGTGCCAAGCTAAGTAATGAAACTACTGGTAATTCCAGAGTATTTTGCCGTTCCGGCACCGACTCTAAAAAATTGTTTTTTTGCAAAAAAAAAAAATTATAGAGAATAATGAAAGTGTATGAGTGAGATGACCTACGGCAAATAATAGAAGAAATATTTTTGTTAAAATGTTGTTTTATAGATTTTTCTTTTATTTTAAGGTATTTAGGTATATTAAAAAGTATTTTTTAACGTAGTAGGTAGGTACTTTAATTTTTTTATTATAATATAAATATTCCTTAAACATGAAGCCTATTAATCCTCTCCACTAACATGTTTCTGATAGCTCTGCCCCGAGTCAAATCATTGTTTTCAGCTCTATTGGTCTCTTGGTACACGTCGGTAGAAAAATCGGACTCCCCTGCCATATTTTCTTGTGGTGGTTACGGAAGAACATTAAAATCAATGGCCAAATTGTGCAAAATGCAACAAGCTATTATAATTTTTGCCGACTTCTCGGGTGAGTAATGCAAAGTGCGGTCTTTGTTTAAACAACGCCACCTGTTTTTAAGCCGACCAAAAGTGTTTTCGATTGTAACTCTGACTTTTCCATGCACCATTGTGTATTTAGCTTGTGCACTTCCTTCGGCAGCGTCGGGGATGGGAGTCATCCAGGGCCGCTGCGCATAACCGGAATCACCTGTAAAATTCAAATGATTGCTTAACATGTCCGTTTGGATTGAGGAGCCATTTTTTATTTTTCCACGAAACTTTGCCCAGATTTAGTAGGCCCTGAGAAAATTTTGTAGGCCAAATCCTGGAATTTGTAGTAAAATATAAAAAAAGTTATATCAATTTAAAGGTGGCTCCTCAATCTAAACATTTGAACTGAGGAGCCACCTCGTAACTCCGAAAGTATTGAAGGTACATTTATGATTTTTTTGTATCATTTAGTAGTAATTTAGTAGAGTGCCTACAAAAAAAATGGATTTTGTAGTGCTAATATAAAAAAAGATACAATACTTTTATTGTGGCTCCTCAATCCATACATAAGACCTATAATTTTACACGAAACTAATCGACGGATTTATACAAAAATTTAGTATCATTTAGTAGTAGTTGAGTTTGAATTTGTATTAAAATAACAAAACAGTAGGACTGACAGTTTTAAAAAATTTAAGAATTTTAACTGGCTCCTCAATCCAAACGCTTCGCATATAAATAATTGACTGTAGCTACCTGAGGTCACAACGGAATCGGATAAAAACTACGCCAATATTTAGTAGAAATTTCTACTAAATATTGGCGAGTAGAAATTTCTACTAAATATTGGCGTAAGTATCACAGACAGGACATTACACAGTAGTGGTCGTCTCCACAGTGACAACCGGAATAGGAAGTAAGATGCAATGTTTAGTGATGTGCATACTAATTAGATACTAATTAGTGATGTCACAACATCCCCCTTGTTGAGTTCAAATTAGACCCTTGACAAACAATTGAAAAGATATTCTATGTTATTGTACGAGCATCGCCACATGATATCAATTGTTTTAAGTTTTACCTGAATAATCAGTTGCTAATTCACCGATTATTTATGTACATTCCGCTCATTTGGAGAAACATCGACGTAAATGTATGTTTTCCAAATATGA
The DNA here is from genome assembly GCA_963891755.1 of Pyrrhia umbra. Classification (NCBI taxonomy): domain Eukaryota; kingdom Metazoa; phylum Arthropoda; class Insecta; order Lepidoptera; family Noctuidae; genus Pyrrhia; species Pyrrhia umbra. The sequence goes on from OY982917.1 coordinate 11,922,051, forward strand.
GTTAAATATTACAAAGTACTGCAGTAAGTGTTACGTTAGAAAAAGCAAAAAAATAAATCATTTTTAGTCGATTTATCGGTAAACCAGGAGTCTTCATAACGATACGGTAACTAATTACATAAGAGATAATTCTATTAAAATAGCTCTCCTGTAAAATTTTAAAAGTAGCAGTTACGTCGTTGTTTCTACAAATGAGCGATTCGCTGATTAGGCTATTACGCCTATTTTACGTATTATTTTAAAGGTTTTACTAATAAAAGGTTAAACATTTTACGGACACAAAACAGTGATTTTATTTCCTGTACACATCCCGTGTGATTCGTCCATCTACAGACTACATATCAGTGTGCGGAGCTGCTGCCCGTTTTGGTCCTTCGAGCCAGATCACCACGTCTGGAGCAAACAGTCCTGCAAGTCGCACAGGTACGAAGTGGTTCTATTTCCGATAGCGAATCGGTTTGACTGGTCTTCCACAAGCGGATCGCCCCAGTCAGATTGAGAAGGCGCACTGATTGAAATTCCTTCGTACCCTGCGATCTTCGCAGGAAACATCAACCTTTGGGGGTTCGGGAACTACATCCTAACAAGTCAACAGTGAAGTCAACAGGGCTAACGTCCATCAACATATTTATAATTTTAAGTTTCTGACAGCAGGACAGGGAAGGACTTGGTCAAAAACCACCCCCCACGTTTTTAAAATAATTGTTAAGTCCTTCATACCCGAGAAATAGGGACCTGAAATTTCAAACTTCAAGGCTGAAAACTTAGGGGAAGGAAGTTAGTAACTACGGTTATGATATACTTACTTGGTAGGTCAAACCGTATAGTATTAAGTAATGCAAAATCTATACACCTATATGCGCCCACAGTGAAACTACACCCCAAAAACCAAAATTCACACAAACTTTTAGGGGTAGTTCTTAAGGGGTGAAATACATTTGTTCAAGAGGGGTGTCATTGGAAAGGACTCATCGAGACCTTTACAACGAGCCCACTCTCGCCAAAATCTAATAAGGGGAAGCCGAGGTACATAAATTTAAACAAATTTACCCGACGGGAAGCATAAACAAGCACCGAGAAAGGAGGTTATGCTTTTACACGGAATCTTAGGTGTTCAATAACTCCGAAACCAGGGGAGCTAGGCCAATTTCGACATCAAATCCAGCCTTCGTGGTGTCGAAGACACCACGGCTGAAGTCCTATAATAGGAAGCTATCCCCCCATTTTGGACCCCCTCCCTCTCCACACCCCTTATTATATCTTCGAAGGAGGATATCTCAGGAACCAGAGGAGATAGGAGGATTCTGACTCAGCCTGTGTGGTGTCGAAGACACCACGGTTGAAGTCGTACTATAGGAATCATCCTTCCCAGTTTTGGACCCCCTCACCCCTCACCCCCTTAATATACCTAAAGGGCAGATATCTCGACATCTAGGGGAGATAGCTGAACACCTACATCACTCTAGCCCTGTAGTGACACGGCCGAGCTCCAACCGCCGCCCCCCCCCCTAGGGCTGGACCCCCCTTCACCCCCCCCCCCTCAACTATAGATCACGGAACCGGCTCTCAAAGAGCATCTGAAGTAGGAAGCGAAGTGATCCACAAAACTCTACCCCCCCTCCCCCCCAACTTAAAATCATTCTAATATACAACGTGTAAAAAAAAATAAGCAATAATATTTAAGGGGAGGTACATATAGGTATCAAGTAAAGATTCCACTAACAAAATCTTATTATAAAATCTGTTATTTTTTTTTCGATACATTTTTTTTCACTAAATATTATGTCAATATTTTGGCCAACCCTAGTTATTTATTTATTACAAACTCAAGCGCCGGATCGGTGACCTTTAACCCGCGGCACGCGCTTGCGATAGGTACTGCGCCCTGCCGCGGCCGCCCTGGTAGCGCAGGCGCGGATCAAATAAACCAACTATTCAATTACTTTACTATAATGAAGAAACTACAAAAAACAGTTATTACACACCTAGTTACTGCGTGCCTATGCGTCTAATTGTGGGCACAATACACACACATACACATTTTCGTATGCAGAGGAGGGCATGGATGGCATACAGAAAATAATTTCATTGAAGAAAATAAAATAACACAAGCATAATAAAAATACGTTTAATACTTTAGGTAGATACTTAACTTACAAAGTAATCCTAACCAATGACATTTAACGAATCGCAGAATAAACTTAAAGAGCATAATAATAAAACCACTGAAACGCGCACTACTTTTCTATCTACTGTCCGACAAAAACTACAAAAAAGGCTCGAAGTGCCCGCCTTCTTTATCTAAGCACAGCTCTGTCCTACGCAACATTGATATCCTCGCGTCCTGCAGCATAACTGGAGTTATGGAAGCAAACGCGGCGTTTATTCTTTCCTCCATTTCTTCGCGTGTATTGCATTCAACAGAGTAAACACTGCTTTTGACGTAACCCCATAAAAAATAATCAAGGACCGTCAAATCCGGGGAACGAGCTGGCCACGGCACCGGGCCTCCTCTGCCAATCCATTCGATAAATTTAGCATCCAAGTAGCGACGCACTCTTCTTTCAAAGTGTGCAGGCGCGTCGTGTTGAAATATCATGCTTACGTATTCAGGCAAAGGGAGATCTTGCACCATCTCGATCTCAAACTGCCCATCATCCAACAGTTCATGAAACGTGCCGCCATGCATTACTTTGATGCTGCCGAAAAGCATCCAAACCCTCTGGTCGTCTCGGCCGCCGGATACGCACCCTCCCAGATCAGTAAAATTCGCCGCCCGAGGCATACTCTCACCATACCCGATGACGCTATAACCCTCTTCCAAGAGAGCAGTAGGTCCACTAGCACTCTACACAAACACAGACCGCGTTCGTATCGACCTCGCCGCCGAGGTCCATCGCGACGACCTTGTCCATGCCCTCCCGACCCTAGCTCGACGAGCCAGCCCGCGAGCTGAGCTAATAGCTTTAAAATTCCCGATTATAATAATCAAAATTTATTCTGATCCAGCCTGTCCCTTGCTGTCCTCCCCCAGCGACGCCCTAAGCCGAAGCCCGTACCCCACTAGGGGGTGCCCTTAGCGTGTAGTCGCTTAGTTTTGTAAGTTAAGCCCTGGCTGGAGGCCCTAAATTTATTTAAGGCACTTCACAGGCAAGCCCGGTTAAGCAGTCGACAACCTTCTAGGTTGACCTGCGAGATGCCATACACAAAAAAAAAAAAAAAAAAGGAGATCTTCCAGCATTTCTTCAAACTCGCCTGCTATAAGATTTAAATAAACAGGTCCGGTGAGTCTTGCAGGGAGTACTATGGGTCCCAGTATACGGTTGCCAAAGATACCGGCCCATACGTTGATCCGCCACTGGTGTTGGAAATTGCTTTCACTTGAACCATGACGATTTGTATGAGACCACACATGTTCATTGTGAAGATTGAGGATGCCGCTTCTTGTAAAAGAAGCTTCGTCGGTCCACAGCACTTTCTTGGCAAAATTAGGATCAGCCACCGCGCGTCTTCTGTACCACCTACAAAAATTCATTCGTGGTTGGTAATCAGCTGGCGTTAACTCTTGTGTCCGACGAAAGTGATAAGGATGTTGACCATCTTCGTGAAGGGTGTGCCATATTACCATATGGTTCACACCAAACAGAGCGCCGGCCCATCGCATACTCGCCCTTGAGTTTTCTTCGAAGTGTTGCAAAATTTGCTCTTCGACGTCCGCGGGTCGTGATGTAGGACGCCCGGCTGCATTGCGGTCCGCGTGAAATGAACCGGTACGCTGGAGTCGGAGGCACATATTCCTGAACACGGAGTACGGCGGCAAGTGTCGCTGTTCAGCCGGCGGCCTGCCGTCGATGAACCGCTGCCGGTAAATCTGACGCGCTTCATTAATGCTGTTGTTGCGTGCAGCGCCAACACACAGCATCATTTCATAGAATTCAATACACGTATCGACTCATTCTTCCTTTTGTTTACCAAGCGACTAGAGTTCTCAAGAGATACGAAGCAACTGACTCAACTGAGTGGCTAAAGAAAGACCAAAGAAAATTGTGAATCAAAAATGTAGGGTTCAGTAATGTAAATTACAAAATTAGATAATTTGGCAGACCTTAACTCGTTGTAAATAATAAGAAATAATATTCGTATGACAACGGTAATCTATATCTTCTATATCTATATCTATCTATCTTATCTTACTTATAACTAGCTTCTGCCAGCGACAGACAAAAATTTTACTGATTGCATTTTTGGCATCAGTATCGATCCCTAATCACCCCCTGATAGTTATTCTGGAAATATATTTCATGTAAAGAGTTGACCTCTCTACAGATTTATTATAAGTATAGATAGATAAATCTGTAGAGAGGTCAATTCTGTACATGAAATATATTTCCAAAATAACTATACTACTTTTCATCACGCTACAATCAATAGGAGCAGAGCAGTGAAGGGAAATGTTGTCATTTTGTTTGAACGCGCTAATCTCAGGAACTGCTGGTCCGATTTGAAAAATTCTTTCAGTGTTAGATAGTCCATTTATCGAGGAAGGCTATAGGCTATATATCATCACGCTAAGACCTATAGGAGCGGAGCACCACTATTCCACGCGGACGAAGTCGCTGGCAGAAGCTAGTTAATAATAAAAACACTAACCTAAACTTATTAAAAACTGAATTAAAACATCGGCTAAATGCTTGCTTGTAATATTCTGACAGCAAAATTACTTACAAAATAAAGTACCCGTTTTTTATAACGTGATACCTAAATCGTAATGATAATTAAATTAAATATTTACAACTACTTAAGAAAGTGTCAAATAATCAAAAGCAATACAATTATTCGATTCCCTCAAACTAGAAATGTACGGAACCTTCACTGCAATTATTAAAAAAATGTGGGAGGAGCTAGATTCTGCCCGACGCACCCCTTTCTCTTAGTTGCGTTATCTGATTGGCGCGGTTAGTAGTGCAACAATTCTTGACCTTGCCTTTGCGTAAACGCCGATAATCCACGTGGACTGCACAAAGATTAACTGTTTGCAGACTAACAACTTTTACTTGTCGCAGTATGAGGATGGTAATGGTTAAATATTAAGTTTATTTTTGTTTAATAGCTTCGGCTAATTAAATTATCTTATTTCGTATCAATAACACTTTCATTTCACCTTACGTGTATGATGATAATAAGATGTAAAATAGTAAATAACGCAAAAAAAAACCACATAGGTAGGTACAGATAGCCACACCTTACTACAATCTGTCAAGTTTCCTCAATTGATGTTGAACCAAATTTGTTTAATTACATTAAGTTGAGTGTCGATTGAAGAAATTTGATAGATTTGGATTACCCAACGTGTGGCTGTCCGTATTAAACCGTACCGTAAAAACTATGAGATCGATTTTTCGCGTTAAAACCATGATGGGTTTGTACAATGTTTTGTTATTTATCTACGATGTAGGATGTTTTGTTGATTGTGAAGCCATGGATAAATGCTATTATACCAAAAGATAGAATGTGTTTGTGATATTGCGTCATTTTTTTTACAATAGGTACCTACTTACTTGTACAATTATCTAATAGTCTACCAATCATTAGTTTTATAGGCTAGTTGACGAATAGGTAGAAAATAAGGGGTAACCGATTTGCGAACTCTGCATTATTGATCTTAAAATTTGAGTTTATTTACCCATTTTTAGGGTTCCGTAGCCAAATGGCAAAAACGGAACCCTTATAGATTCGTCATGTCTGTCTGTCTGTCCGTCCGTATGTCACAGCCATTTTTTTCCGAAACTATAAGAACTATACTGTTGAAATTTGGTAAGTTAGGTAGGTTGTATTCTGTAAACCGCTTTAAGATTTTGACACAAATATAGAAAAAAAACAATAAATTTTGGGGGTCCCCATACTTATAACTGAAACTCAAAATTTTTTTTTTTCATCAAACCCTTACGTGTGGGGTATCTATGGATAGGTCTTTAAAAATGATATTGAGGTTTCTAATATCATTTTTTTATAAACTGAATAGTTTGCGCGAGAGGCACTTCCAAAGTGGTAAAATGTGTCCCCCCCCCTGTAACTTCTAAAATAAGAGAATGATAAAACTAAAAAAAATATATAATATAGATTACCATGCAAACTTTCATTGAAAATTGGTTTGAACGAGATCTAGCAGGTAGTTTTTAAGTAATCAGCAATTTTCCTCTACAAACAAACTTAATTATGCGGTCGGAAAAAAACAAGATAATTGCGACTTTATTGCGTATTTTTTCTTTCCAATGGTCGGAACCCTCGGTGTACGAGTCCGACTCACACTTGGCCGGTTTTAGGGCTGTAATCTATTTTTTTTAAACAAAAACTGTTACTTCTTTTTGTTCTGAAACTATAAGATTTCCAGTTCCTAATACTGCTCAAAAGATTAGTCATCACCGAATGTGTAGCCCGCTTAAATTTTATTGTTGTTCATAACCGAACAAGGGGTAAATAAAACGATGATTCTCCTTACAGAATACTTATTTCAAAAAAAAGGGAAATTAAGATTACAAAGGTGGTTGTGAGCGCATGAGGCGACGACCCGAGATCTAATGCTAAAAAGTGGGGACAGTTAACCACTAACCGTTCGAGTTAAGTTTATACAATTAAAAGTCGCCTCTATTACTATGAGCAAAGGTTATATAATCAAAGATTTAATATATATACTTATGTTCTTTTGGTATGAAAACACAAAAACTAGCTAATGACGGCCATTGGCCGCCACAATATCGAATGATTTTACAAATATATCTATATTAACATCTGTTTAGGTATAAAGACTGTACGTTGTCGGAGCGCAAGGGTATGCGCAGACATCCTCCGGGCCGTTGAAAGATACACCATAGCTTTCAACCTTCCTTTCGAACGTCAGCAGGCAGTAGGCAGATCCGATTTAGGGCGCGACGCACGGTGCCTCGCGATGTAGAGATGTCTGCGACGCGTGGAACGCCGTCCGCACCCGGAAAGACCTTGGCTACTCTGCCAAGACGCCAACAAAGAGGAGGGGCGCTGTCGTCCTTCAGTAAGACTAGATCGTCGATCTTCAGGTCTCTGCATCTAGTCTGCCATTTAGTGCGTTGCTGCAACTCGCCAACGTACTCATTTGTCCATCGACGCCAGAAGTGTTGGCGCATCTGCTCGATTCGCTGGTGGCGGTCGAGCCGGTGCACGCTGAGGTCCATCAGGGCCGAACTTGGTAACGCTGTGAGGGGCCTGCCGATTAAAAAGTGTCCCCGGGTAAGTGCCTGAAAGTCGTCAGGTGAAGGACTGAGAGGACATAAGGGTCGGCTGTTGAGGATTGCCTCTATTTGTGAAAACAAAGAACTCAGTTCCTCAAAGGTCAAATGCGACTCTCCCATTACCCTACGTACAAAAAACTTGGCCGACTTAATTCCTGCCTCGTGATAGCCAGCAAAATTTGGGGCGTATGCAGGTGTAAATAAAAACTCAATGCCTTGCTGAGCTGTGAAATCTAAAATAGAACTTACATTATTCTTGGAATTTAGAAATTCCTTAATCTCACGAGCCGCGGCAACAAAGTTTGTACCATTGTCACAGAATACCCTTTTAGGAAGCCCTCGGCGTGCAATGAAACGCTTCAGCGTCAATAAGAACGCATCTTTTGAGAGCTCGCTCACCGCTTCCATATGCATACATTTATAATTATAGTAAATAAAAATGCACAAATAACACTTCGTTATTTTACATCCTCTCCCCTTACGGTCTGTTATGTAAAAGGGCCCAGCAAAATCAGTCCCTACATTGATAAAAGGAAAATCAGGATTTATCTTCTCAGGTGGTAAATTTCCCATAATGTTAGTTAGGGGTCGTGCTTTAAATCGGCAACATCTGACACAGTTACGAGCTGTGCGTCTGGCTAAATTCCGTCCACCTATAGTCCAGTATCGATTTCGAGTAGAAGCGAGTAGCAGCTGGGGACCCGCATGCATTAAGCGTTTATGCTCATGTTGGAAGAGAAGGTAAGCAAAATGACTGTTGGCATGCAAAAGTATCGGGTGACGTTTATCAAAATCATATTCAGATTGGCCAATTCGTCCCCCGACCCTGAGTATGCCTTCTCAGTCAATGAAAGGACTGAGAGAGGATATGATTGACTTAGGTTTAAGTGGCTTGTTGTGTGATAATGACTGGAGTTCGTTTGGGAATGAAAATTGTTGTGTGAGCTTAATCAAAATTTGTGTAGCTTGGTTAAGTTCTGAGACTTGCAATGGACCAGTGATTTTTTTATTTTTATTTTCTTGTTTTGCATTATGAAACCAACGCAGTATACGTGCTTACGCACGCTGGGCTATATTCAACCTAGAGATCCTTAAAAGGTCGGAAGGTGGCTCCCCCACCAAAGCGGGATTAGCTTTGACCTCTGGCAAGTCATCTGCTTGTAGGCTGTCGGACTCGATTGGCGGCCAAGAAGTTTCTCCTAGCTGTAAGAAAGAAGGCCCCTCCCACCACAGTTTCAGTTCAGACACTAGCTGTGGGTCCACACCGCGGGATACAAGATCCGCGGGATTTAGGGATGTGGGCACATAGCGCCAGGCAGATTTATCGGTAAGCTCTCTAATTGTACCAACCCTATTAGCGACAAATGATTTTAAATTTTTTGCTGAATGCAACCAACATAACACAATTTTGGAGTCGGTCCAGTATATCTGACGACCAATTTTAAATCGCAGAGCGTGTTTAACCATAGACGTCAGCTGTGCACCTAATAAGGCTGCGCATAACTCCAATCTAGGAATCGTAGTAGGTGCTACGGGTGCAACACGTGACTTGGCACACAGCAAACTGACCTTGGAATCACCCTGTGCATTCATAGACTTCAAGTAGACACATGCTCCGTACGCTCTCTCAGAAGCGTCACAAAAACAGTGAATTTCTACCTTAACTGGGTTGTCTATCAAGACATGACGATGTATCTTAAACTGAGAAATATTTTTTATGCCGTCGGCGAAGGTAAGCCACTCTGACCTAATTTTATCTGGGGCAGGATCATCCCAGCCAAGCTTAGCCTCAGACCATAGCTGTTGTATGTGCATTTTTGGCTTAATAGTGCAGAGAGATAACAGCCCCAAGGGGTCAAAGACCTTGAATAAATAAATAAATAATAATAATCGTTTATTTAGAAAAAAGGTCACACATACAATAAATATCTTATACTTAAAAATAGAACACAGTTGCATATTTGCCTGAACTAGGTATAAACCTGTGCTTCAGGCTATAAAGTGCATACTTAGCGTTTATAGAAATAAATTAACAATTATATTTTATAAATGATAGTGATAATGATACCAATTTTTATTTGCAAACTAAAAGTAATTCTTCCGTTTGTTCATATGAAATGCTTTGTAAGTATTTACATAGTGTCTTTTTACAGCTAAAATTATCTAACTTATAAATACATAGAATTTTATTTAACCTATTGTATAAAAGTGGGCCTAGGAACGTAAGAAATCTAGTAACAAAAGCATGTTTTGAGGTTGAGTTTGAAGTGCATACTATATCATTCCGTCTCTTGTTAGTATTTTCAAAATTGTAGGTTAGCATAGTGTGTTGTTTTAATACCAAGTGCATGATGAAAAGCTGACGCACAGTCAGCACGTTGCAAGATTTATACAGCTGGTTTGTCGGAAAGAAAAAGGGAAGAGAATTGGCTACTTTTAAAATTGCTCTCTGAGCTCGTTCAAGAGGAAGTAAATAAGTTTTTTGTGCTCCTCCCCATGCAATAATACAGTATTGTATTATTGATTGAGCGAGGGCCAAATAAACTTGTTTAATTAATTTTGAATCTGCAATTGATTGAAGCTTTTTAAATACATACATAAGTTTCCTTACTCTTTTGATGAGACTATCAATATGTTGCCTAAAAGAAAGTGTTTCGTCGATGATAACCCCAAGGTACTTAATGTTGCAAGTTTTGAGAATATAGGGACATTGACACGTGTTGACTGGACTATTATCGCATTGATGTGCATAGAGATTAGGGTTAGTAATGTTCAGTTGAGGCTTACGCATGGAAAAGTGAATATATTTTGTCTTGTCAGCATTTAGTGTAAGTAGGTTGCCTTGAAGCCAGTTATTTACAACATTAAAACCAAATTGAGCTCTCTCGTAGAGTTCGCTACTGGTTTTTGCGGCAAATATTAATGCCGTGTCGTCAGCATAGGATACAATTTTGCCATGTTCTATATTTAGATTACACAAATCGTTAATATAAATTAAGAAAAGTGTAGGACCCAGGATACTTCCCTGAGGAACACCAAAATCAGTATTTTTCTGCTCATTGCTCATAGTATTATCTATTTTAACACACTGGTACCTATCATCCAAGTAGTCAGCAATTAGTTTTAGCGGCATACCCCTTATCCCAATGGCCTCTAGTTTTATTAGAAGCATAGAAACGGACACGGTGTCAAAAGCCTTCGCTTGAAGGTGGATGACAGAATAGTTCTCTTTGTGATGACAGATGGCGATATGGATTCCACTGGGAAATGGAGATCATCTGATGTAGGCGTCCAACCTATACCTAAGGTGCTCGTGGCATTGCTAATTACAAGCTCATCACACTTGCTATTACTCTGACTGAGCAAGGTAGGTGAATTACAAAGATATTTTCTGAGATGAAAGCCACCCTTCATGAGAGCTTCTGCGACAGACTGCTGAATGTGACACAGCTCGGCTTCAGACTGTGCACCTGTCAACAAATCGTCGACGTAAAAATCACGTTGGATTATCTCTTTAATATGGGGATCGGCACACTCTTCGCCCAGCTGCCACAGGCAGCGAGTGGAGAGAAAGCTAGCACTTGAAAACCCGTACGTGACGGTGTTTAAAGTTAGAGTGCGCAGCGGCTGTGACTCGTCCTTTCACCAAAGGATCGACTGTAGGTTGCGATCATTTTCATCGACCAAGATCTGGCGATACATTTTCTCAATGTCACCAGACAATACATATCTATGTAAACGAAAACGAAGCAAAATATTGAACAGGGAGTCCTGAATATTGGGCCCTGTCATTTGAAGATCATTCATGGAAAAGCCAGATGTAGTCCGCATAGACGCATCAAATACGACTCGCAGTTTAGTTGACTCGCTAGTGTCTTTTATCACATGGTGATGAGGCAAATAATATTTTACCATAGCAGGAGAACTCTCCTTGTTCGCAGTTTCAGATAAATGACCTAGCTGAGCATACTCGGTCATAAAATTGAAATACAAATCCTTCAGTGCAGGTTGTCTTTTAAAACGTGACTCAAGATTAATAAATCTTTTTCTAGCTAAACGAAACGAATCTCCTAGGCAATCTCTATCATCACGGAGTGGAAGTTTGACACAAAAGCGGCCTTCACTAGTGCGAGTAGTGTTGGCAAGAAAATGTTGCTCGCAGAGCAGCTCTTCTTCCGACAAAGCTACTCTCTCAGGAACCTTCTCTAATTCCCAAAAAATTGCCAAGTAGTTATGAAGCTTAACGAGATCGTCGGTTCGTGAGAGATTACAGTGTACTTGGTTCCGGTCTGGAAAAGATTTAAGAGGAAGCATAGGGCCCGCTACAAGCCAACCTAGCTTGGAATTACGTAATACCGGATCATTGTCGCCTAAAGATTGCTGCTCTGATTCTACAACGTCCCAAAACAGATCAGCACCAATGAGCATATCAACAGTATCTGACTTGTTAAAACTAGGGTCTGCCAGGGAAAAGCTTGATAACTTAAGATGCTCAATGTTGAATGAGACCTTAGGTAGTTTACCAGATATAGATGACAACACAAGACAAAATAAAACCGCACTGAACCTACTACGCTTAGACCGAAGTCTCACAACACAACGTTCAGGCTTGTACTTCAACGATGTGTCACCGATACCTACAATATTCGTGTTGGAAGGCTGAGGAGTCAAATGTAGCTGCTTCATCACACGTTCTGTGATAAAGGAAGATTGACTCCCGCTATCTAGCAACGCACGCACCGTCATATTGTTGTCATTTGTGAGGTTGAGTAAACAAACCTCAGCTGTGCAGAGCAGTACCTGTGAAGAAGACAAGGCAGACATAGACACAGCTTCAGTATTAGGGACTTCTTCAGGTTTACACAACGACTCATGCAGCAGTGAATTATGCCGATGCTTACATGTTCTACACCCGCTAGGCAGCCGGCAACGTCGCACACTATGACCAGTCCGCAAACAGTTATGACACAGCTTCATAGAAGAGACAAATGACATTCTATCTTCCGCCGATTTGGACTTGAAAGCAGAACATTCATAAAGGCGATGCTCACCCTTACAAAAAAGGCAGACAAGAGACGAAGGCGGCGAAGATTTCTTAGTGGAGTCATTAACACTATTAGTATTGGTAGCAACCAAAGCTTGTGACTGTGTTTGTGGTTTTGAATGTGTTTGTGAACTATTTTTTGAACTAGTTTGTTTGTTACGATTGACAGACTCGAGAACGTCAGCACGGTTTTTCAAAAATATAAAAAAATCACTAAGTGAGGGAATATCATCCAGGGAACCCTTACTTTCCTCCCATTTGAAGGAAGTTTTAGAATCTAATTTTTCACAAATTATAAAAATTATGAGAGCGTCCCAACTGTCAGTGGGGAGCCCTAACGTCTTAAGAGCTCGTAAATTTTTCGTGATATGATCTATAATAAACCGAAGAGACTTCTCAGTTTCTCTAACAGTTTCGATACTGAATAAAGATTTCAAATGATTATTTATCAATTGGCGTTTATTATTATAACGCTTACATAATATTTCCCAAGCTTGTGTATAATTATCGTCTGTCACTTCTAAATTGGAAATCACTCGTGCTGCTTCACCCTCTAAGTAGGAATTAAGGTAATAATATTTATGTATATTTTTTATTTTAAGGTTGTTATGCACTAATGAAGTGAATGTATCCCTAAACTCAAGCCACTTAAAATAAGTTCCATCAAAAATTGGAATCTTAATTGTGGGCAATTTAAAACCTACAGGATGATGGCAACATGAGCTGGACCTGCGGGAAGAAGCATTGCTGTGCTCAGAGATTTTAGGAGTATTTTTGTCAATCGTCTGCTGGGCTAAAGCTATACAGTGATGAAACTCTTTATTGTTCTGTTCTATGTAATCTCTGACCGATAACTCAGTTTCCAGACCGTCCCCATTGATCGCTTCGATCTCGCCTTGTAATTCATCAAATTCAGTGAACAATAATTCAAACTTACTAAGCTTACTACGAAGTTTAATCACTTCGAAAGGACAAATAGTCTCAAGAGAATTTAAATTATCTAAATAATTTTTAAATTTCGTAATACGACCTTTAACAGAACTACGTGTTGTACATAGCCTTTTTAATTCCATTTGAGAATTCACAGCTTTATCTTTTTCCGACATTTCAAATAATTAATTAATTAGAAAAAATATCAAAATAAATACAAATTGCATACGATACGCCCCTCGTTTGCTGGTAGCACGAAGCACGGAGATCAAGCGCAGGCCGAACAGCTGCGCGCGCAAGTGGCCGGCCGAAGCGCAGCGCTGCAGCGATGAAGACAAGCGACCCCGTCTAGCGATCGATGCAGGGAGTAGCGCTCGAACGCTGGAATGTAGTGCAGCGTAGTCGTGAACAATAGTATCGCTCACTCGTCACGCAATAATAGGATGATAATTATTAAGTAAACAACTCATTAGCTATTTATTTTATCGAAGATTTTTAGCAAATGAAATGTCTAATTCAATGAATTATTGCAGCAAAACAGGACAATGAAGATTGAAAACGTTACTATATTTTTTGGAAGTAGTGCAGATGCAAATTAATTGAAATGTTATTTTCAATAAGGCCCGTAGGCTTCTAACGAGTATGAATTGACATAAATATAGCTTCAGCGAGAAGAAATTGAGTGTATGGTGAGAATTGTCGGTATAGCTCGATAATGTAAATAGGCGTGCTATGATAAGAATATGTGCAAAGATAGGCTAACAAAGCTTCTTGCTTGGAAATACAGGCACATACAATGAATGTATGTATATATATTACCTCGTACGCCGTCACTGGAAGTGGACGTGTGTCGCGTGTGCTCGTACCTTGTGCAAATATTTTTACAACTAATTTCCTATTGGGTAATGTGTCCGAAATAAATTCTCGTTTACTCTTACGGTTACCTTACGACTAAACTCCACCCCCCGAAAGGGATAGACTCTAATTCCAGTGATACGTCGCAATCGCATCGGTTTGTGGATTTCTGTGATTGGTGATTTTGGTCCGACAAGGATTTGAACTCGAGACTCCCGCGTCTCAGGTGCCCGCCCGCTGCTCCGAGCCACCGTAACGTAAGCGCGTACGTCGAATTTCGCCGACACTACGTGGGGCGACATCCCCACCTGCGCGCCGTCACACTACGGATCGCGCGCGCCGTGACTCATCGATTGAAAGCACCTAGGTGACTGCTACCGGCGAGTTACACTACGTAAGCTGCGACTACGCGTTAATTTGATTATTACAATGCCACGGATTCAACGGTCACCCCCTGCAGGCACAAGTATGGAAAGTCAACGGGTAATGTCATCACCTGATATTTCGAATATTAATAGTGACCCCGAACAAACGAACATTACTTCAAGAAGCAAACGTTTTCGGCCAGACTTCTCACCCGATAACTCTCCACAAGGTTATCTCAAGACTTTCGAGGATAAAATAATGGAGTTACTTACTACGTGGAAAAGTGACCAGGATATATTATTAAATAAATTAACGTCGGATATTAATGAAGTAAAACTCCAAAATAAGGAAATACACAGAACAAACACGGAAATAGAGAGATCCATTGAATTAATAAATTCAGCGTACGAGACCATGAAACAGTCTGTACAAAAACTTGAAAAAGAACGACAGGAACAGCGCTCCTACATTTTAGAATTGGAGAAAAAGGTGTCCGACTTGCAGTATAGTTCGCGCTCCTCTTGCTTCGAAATGAGAAACATTCCGACAGCTGAAAAAGAGACTACTGAAGACTTAACGTCTTTGGTAGTGAAAACTTGCGATGTTCTCAATGTTCCTTTAAAATTAACAGATTTTCGAGATGTGTATCGTTTACCGGGAAAAAAGGATGCAAATAGACCAATAGTTGTCGAGATGGTCACCGTTCCTCTAAAGAAACGGGTTCTAGACGCTACCCGGGCGTTCAACAAAGGGCGACCCTCCACGGATAAATTAAATAGCACACATATTGGCATCAAAGGTGAGCCTAAACCTGTATACGTCGCTGACCACCTTGCAAGTAGCCTGCGCCAGTTGTTTTATGAAGCTCGCAAGTTTGCCAGCGCGCACAATTACAAATTTTGTTGGTCACAAAACAATAAAATTTTTCTTCGCCAACGTGAAGGATTGGACTCAATTATCATCACTTCAATGTCGTGTCTGGCTAACCTGTCAAAAAGTCAGCAATAATCTTATCCTGCAATCTGTAGTTTTTTTATATTTCATTCTTTGGATTTTGAGTTTGTTTTGGGTTGGTTTTTTGTGTGTTTTGCTTTTTTATCTTATTTTCATATTATGTAAACACTTAATAACATATACATTGACACAATACACATCTACAACTACACAATATAATCACTATATCAATACCACGTTCACAATTAGGTTTTCGCATCAGTCATACTGTCATAAACATACAGTGTACTTCATGAGATCCTTTTTTATAAACTACACATATCAATATATTACTAAAACGGTTTCTATACTGCAACCTAACTTCGTAGACTGTTATCCAGGCTGGTCTTTCATTGTTTCTGGTTTGGACAAGGAATCAATCAGTTCTGAAGCGACTTCCGAGTTGAACTTGTATGCGTATTTTTCCATATATTAAAATGCTGGACGTAGCAACAATATCTAATGAGCTGGATGCTATCGGTGAAACCCAGTCTTATATTTGTAAGCTGGAGGAATGTGAGAATATTCTAAATAATACTAGTAATAAAACAAACATATTACATTTCAATATACGCAGCATAAACCGAAACTTCGACGAATTAATTATATTCTTGCAAAGCATGAGCATACAACCGGAAGTTATTACCTTAAGTGAATGTTGGCTAAGCAAAACTCCAATTATTCCACAAATTAAGGGTTATTTAAGTTATCACACAGGAAATAATATAAACCAAAATGATGGAATAATTATTTACATTAAATCTTTCATATCGCATAAAATAACTGAACCACTTATATTAGACGCAAATTGCTTGTTATGTAAAATAGAATCTACTAATTTAATTATAATCGCTCTGTATCGCCCGCCGCACAATCGTAACATTGATAATTTTCTAAATGGTCTAGACAACGTTTTGACATCAATATCCAACAGTAAAAATATAGTATTAATCGGAGATCTCAACATAAATATTATTCCAGAGTACCTAAATCAGCAGGCCAATGACTACCTAAACTTAGCTGCCTTTCATGGTCTCCTACCTACTCATAATCTTCCTACCCGAGGTAAGAACAGCTTGGATCATATTTTATTTAAATCAAAATTAAAAAGTATCACACTGGTATTTGATACTTACATTACTGACCACGCTCCTATACTCTTAAATATTAACACCAAACTAAAATTAACAAATCGTAAAAGTTCAATCGTCAAAGTAGACTATCCATCAGTTTTCACAGCTGTATCACAGGCTGACTTTAGTTCAGTCGGAAGTATTTTAGATGCTGATGTAGCGGCTAAAACATTAGTTTCGATTCTTGAATCAATAATTCAACAACACTCGGTAACTAGGCCTATTTCATCAAAATGCAGAATTCTTAAACCATGGATAACTAGTGGTTTACTACGGTGTATCCGAAATCGAGACTCTATGGGTCGACGCTTAAAGACTACCCCCGAAAACTATACTCTTAAAGTCACTTACGTAAGATACCGTAATTTTTGCAACAAATTACTAAAAAGGCTAAAACATGCGTTTGAAAAAAGGGAGTTCCAAAAGGCCAAAAACAACCCCCGAGCAACTTGGAAGGTAATTAAAAATATTATGCAATCAGATAATTCCAGAAACCCTCTAACTGAACTTCTCAACATAGGGCCTGATAAAACCACGTCTATAAACCAGGTAAACAACTATTTCTCCAGTATAGGTAGGGATCTTGCACAAAAACTTATTGCTACCCAGCAGAACTCAGAGCATTCACTGGACGGTTGCTCTCTTACCAACTCTTTCGTACTCATGCCAGCTGATGAGTATGAAATTGAACAAATTATCCATAGCCTGCGTGGAGACGCTGCTGTCGGGTGCGACGGAATACCAACGAAGTTGTTACAAAAATGCTCTAAAACTTTAGTCCCGGTTATTACTCATATTTGTAACATTTCTATGTCTAGTGGCACCTTTCCCAGTATTTTCAAAAAAGCTATCGTTCACCCCATCTACAAGAGCGGAAACAGAGACAGTGTCAATAATTACAGGCCTATATCTGTATTGCCTGCACTATCTAAAGTCCTTGAGAAATTACTTAATATACGACTTCTAAATTTTTTGAAAACACGTGATATTCTGGCTACAAACCAATTCGGTTTTAGGGATGGTAAATCCGCGGGGGATGCTGTGGGATCTCTTGTTGACGAAATAGTTGATATCCTCGATAAAAAACAAAAATGTCTTGGCATCTTCCTGGATCTTACAAAAGCTTTCGACACTGTCTCTGTTCCTCAGCTCTTGTTGAAAATGGAAAGGATGGGAATCCGTGGATATGCCCTTCGACTTTTTAGTAATTACCTCTCTGATAGAACTCAGTTTGTTAAAATCGAAAATTTTGCTAGCGAAACTGCGTCTTTGGACTTTGGGGTACCGCAGGGCTCGATTCTGGGTCCTACTCTCTTCCTCCTTTATATTAACTCCCTATGTAAACTTTCCCTGTCCAACTGCAGTATCTTTACTTACGCTGATGATACTGCGCTACTAGTCCGTGGCAAGAGCTGGCCTGAGGTTTTTAAAGCAGCCGAACTAGCTCTCAGGCAAGTAATGCAATGGTTATCAGGTAATCTCTTAACCCTGAATCTTAATAAAAGCACTTACTTAACCTTTTCGATGACACCTTCTTCTCAACCACCTAGTGGACATTTTACTCTTCAAGCTCATACCTGCGACAGTAATCAGCAATCAGCATCTTGTAGCTGTCCCATCTTAACCAGATCCACCCAAGTAAAATACCTTGGGGTGTATATTGATCCACTCATCAGCTGGAAATGCCACTTAATGTGTCTCACAGCCAGAGTTCGGAAGACGATTTACATTTTTAAAAGACTCCGCTATTCTCTAGATCACAACACTATTAAGATGGTATATTGTGCCCTATGTCAGTCAATTTTGACTTATTGCATATCTGTTTGGGGGGGTGCAGTGAAAACGCATTTATTGCCCCTGGAACGTGCACAAAGGGCCGTGCTTAAAGTTATGTCTTTTAAACCTTTTAGATATCCAACGGCTCAGCTTTTTAATGACTGTCAAACTTTATCCGTCAGGCAACACTTTGTTCTGGCAACAGTTTTAAGGAAGCATAATACACTAGAGTATGAAGTAAATATAATACCAAAGCGTCGTTCGTACAAAGTATGTCAAACCCAACGGTTTGCTAGTTCACTAGCCGCGCGGCATCACAATGTGATTGGATGCCATATATATAACATTATAAATAAATATTGCAACATTTATCCACTCACTAGATCCGAGTGCAAAAAGAAGGTCTCTAGTTGGCTTCTTAATAAAACCTACATTGAAACAGAAAACCTCCTTAAATTATCAATATTGTAATAGAAACCATCTCCTTACCACTATCGTACACCTCAATCTGGAAATACGTATAGTCTACGCAAGTACACACAGTTCAACCTTATACACCATACACAACAGAAACGACATCCTTAAACACCACACATACATACGCACAATCACACTCACATAGGAATACACACGAACAAACACACAAAAACACACGAACACACACACACCCACTACTACTTTGTCAATTTGCCATCTGCCTACACTGATCGAAAGACAAATGAACACGTTACACTTATAAGTTACCTTTGAAATAGATTAATATAGTGCGAGGACCCTGGTACCCACACCACAAGTTAAATCTTTATTTGGGTGCCAGAGTTCAACAGAACTAGCATTTAATGGCAATCGTCTCTGCCGTTTGTGTTTCTCTAGTGTGTATTTTTTATGGCAATAAACATTTATTATTATTATTATTATTATTATTATGTAGCACGATTAGGCACTGATTATCAAGGAATCGAGATCTCGTTAATCACATATAAAGGGGGAAGAATAGATACGGTAAGGAAAAGGAACGGGCTCACAAATCGGCAGGCAGATGATGCGAAGCACGTAGCCTGGTGGAGCTCACGGAGATGAAGACCAAACCGATGATGATGATGCTTCCGCCAGAAGAAGTAGTCGTCGTCACCTCTGGATAGGCCCCCTTGGACCTCATCACACCTTTCCAGGAGAAGATCTGAGCTGGACTGCACGCATGTCACTGGTAGTCCCGCAGAAGGTCCCAGGACTCCTTCTAGGGCCTCAGAAAACACGCGAAGCAGAATGGGCAAGCGGCGTTTACTGCGATGACCTCCGGTCGCCCTTCGCTATGGGCGCGGTCGTGTCGAGTCGAGAACAAAGAACCTTCCGGATGGTCAAGATATCGCGGAACGCGTCCTGTCACGGTCGCCAAAAAAAAACTTTGTTCATAACCGAACAAGGGGTAAATATAACGATGATTCTCCTTACAGAATACTTATTTAAAAAAAAAAGGAAATTAAGATTACAATGGTGGTTGTGAGCGCATGAGGCGACGACCCGAGATCTAATGCTAAAAAGTGGGGACAGTTAACCACTAACCGTTCGAGTTAAGTTTATACAATTAAAAGTCGCCTCTATTACTATGAGCAAAGGTTATATAATCAAAGATTTAATATATATACTTATGTTCTTTTGGTATGAAAACACAAAAACTAGCTAATGACGGCCATTGGCCGCCACAATATCGAATGATTTTACAAATATAACAAATATTAACATCTGTTTAGGTATTAAGACTGTACGTTGTCGGAGCGCAAGGGTATGCGCAGACAATTGCTTATTTTTTTTACACGTTGTATATATTTTATTTATATTTGACTTACTTTGTGTTTGTATACCTACTTCTCAGTAGGACCCCCCCCCCCACTTTTCAGGAACTGAAAATTTTCAGCCTGAAACCTCTACAGAGGGGTGCAAAAGACCATACCGGGTCGTCCATTGGAAGTCCGGTCTTTCTGCGGCCACCGGTCATCGAGATATTGGCGTCTGAAGTTGGGATTTGACAGTTGGCAGCTGTCAGAGCCAGGTTTGGACGCTTGTATCTCTGGATCTAAGGGTCGTAGAGAGTTGGGATTTCCTCTAAACTGCCTGGGGTTATTTGCCATACCCAAACCACACTTCAGGCTGAAAAAGGCCTGAAACTTTCAGGACCCTGAAAGTGGGACTGGGAGATAGAGTAGGCCGGGACGAGTCGTATAAGCCGTAGCACGGCTTTCTACAACTTCGGGTTGGGACACTGCGGCCTTTCGAAGTCTGATATTGACAGCTTACAACTGTCAATATCGAACTTTGGACGCCTATAACTTCTAAGCTCCGGGTCGTAGAGATTTGCGGTTTTTTTTCTGGGGTGACGCCCGGCCCCCAGCCTTCGTCCTAGGTAGTTTTCAGGAGTATCGGGGACTGAAAAGTTTCCTGCCTGAAAACCTAAAAAAAAAAACCGGAAAGCCTCAGATTTGAGTGCGCCTCGCCGAGACCTTTACTTTGAGCCCCGGCACGCTGAAATCGGCCCGGTGGTTGCTGAGATACACGTGCTTGCCTGGATACGGCGGCCATATTGGACGAAAATCCGATCCGGTAACTTGGGATATCTCAGAGACCACTTAGGCTAGTCCAGCCGTGTTTGGGTTCTTTGGAGAGAGCTTGGCGAGACCTATCGATAGGTCTCAACAAAACGACTCTACGCAGAGTCGGTTCGTTTTTGACTCGCGGTGCGAGAACTGGACGCTCGAAAACAAAAATTTTAAGTATTGGGTACTAACAAAGATCCCCTTTACAGATCCATAAAACACCAATACTCAAGGTAGAGACAAAAATCTTGTCAATTATTCTTTTAACAATATCAAATTTATCCTATCCCAACCTTATTTTATTTTAACTCCCCTCTATCGTATTTAACAGTGTCAAGACGTGAATCGACCCCCTTTTACAGGGTCAACGCACATTATTAATTGTAGAAATTACAATATTGATTCCACCCCTATACGGGGTTGGATTCTGACTAAATATATAGACCAACAGCATTGTCTGTTTTACTTACCATCGACAACGTTCCCTGCGCACGCCGCCGCACGCCGATACTCGCTGCCGCACCCCACCACACATCGCCGCTGCATCTGAAACAGAAACACAACATCTATACATTACACATCCACATCCACATCCACATCCACATCCACATCCACATCCACATCCACATCCACATCCACATCCACATCCACATCCACATCCACATCCACATCCACATCCACATCTACATCTCCTTATGATTTGTTATGTGTGCTGCTTGAGTATACTAGAGCTATCAGAATTGACAGTTGCCCAAACAAGTGCAGTGTTTATTTCGATACCTCCAGCTCATAAGGTCTTAACACCATTTTTATCGAAAATCCATATTTTACATTATCGTAATTACTTGTATGAGTTTAATAGATTTCTGAAATCAGAATTTAAAAATGACTCTTAATTAACGATTTTTAGAAATGCTTATGGTCGTATATTTTGAACGTTACCGCGCAAATGGTAGCATTTCATGATACGACGATAAGCGTTGCGCTATTGGTTCGCGCGAGACCAATCATGGTCAGTTACCGCAGTCGTATGACACTGACCGCGCTCGCAATAAAGTATGGCATTTAAATATATAAAAAACAGAATTTTGAAGTACTTTACATTGTGTATCTCTTCTTAATATATATTATTATATGTATAGATAATCAAAATGAACAACTTACGATCATCAAGAATTTTAAAATTAGCACTTAATGAAGATGAAAAAATAGCCTCAAATTAGCGTCAAATTGGTAAGTCGTGGTTAATAATTGATTGTTTTTTTAATAAACACTGAAATATTATCGCAATACAAAGTTACTAGATTAGATATTTTATCATGTTTAATTATTTTTTTCGAAATTTATAATTTCAATCTAATCCCGCGCATGACGTCGTAACATTATAGTTACGACTTTATGCGTTGTTTATTTCTTAAAGCTAGGAGTCGTAACTAGTACTTACGACTGTATGCGTTGTTATCAAATAACCAAATCTTTGTTCTAAGAGTCGTATCTAGAACATACAACGTTATGCATCGAACTCAATATTAAATAAGGCTTTATGACATTTTGTATTTGCTAAAATCATAAATAAATTTAATATATTTTACCACTTTTAAGCTGTGGTGGTCAGTGAAAATTTGTTTTGTGATTGTATTTTTTTTAGAACCTGTCCAACATGAAACCGAGCATAATTGAAATTTATACGAGTCAATGGTCGAGGCATCCTCGACTAGGAGCGGTAATTGTAACGATGTCAGAAAAAGTTCTCAAGAAGTAAGATTAGTGTTAAATGATTTATATAATACTGGCTCAGTTCAAGACTTAATCTAACAATCACCTATAGAGACTGTTGTGCCTATCGAAGGATATGATGAAACAAATGCAGCTTTGGAATCCGAGGCACCGTACGTAATAGATAGCAATCAATCTCTTTTTGATGCAACACCTATCCCTTCACCCTTAAGCGAACTATTTGGAGGCGAAGAGGTCACATATACTTCTCCATCTGATCACAGCCAGGTGTTAGATTCAAATATTTGTTTATCTAGCACCAATAGCAGAACTGAAACGCCTCTGCCTAGTGACGCATCTAGTATTATGTCTTCGCCTTGTTCGTCTGTTGAGGGTACACCATCTTCTTGCCGGAAACGGCTCAAGCGGCGAGATGAATGGAAAGATATAAAACGAAAATGTCTTAAGAACTTAGGTAAAGCCTATTATGAGTAAAAAAGATGGTGGCTATAGAGACAGTAAGGTTATTAAACTTCCGTGTACGTCAACATGTCGCCTTAAATGTCATTAGAAGTTCAGTTCCCAGCAACGTGAGAATGTATTTCATTCATTGTGGAAGCTTGGTGACCATACTAGACAGTGAAATTATATTGCTAAGTATATTGAAGTGTGTAATACTCATACAACTAAAAAAGCTTTAAAATATTCCTTACCACTAACTGAGCCTAATTTAGATAAGCCTAATATTGTTTTAGTATGTAAAACGATGTTCCTCAACACTATGTCTATAGGAGAGCGAACAGTTAATACTGCTGTCTTGAAGTGGTGTTCTGGTGCCGGATCTATTTCCCCAGACCATTATAGCGGTTCAAGAGGTGTTATCAAAGACGATGAGATCAAACAAGGAGCAATAAAGCATGTACAAACATTTCAACCAGTTTAGTCACACTATGTGCGTAAAAAGTCACCAAAATTTTACTTAGATGGTGGACTCACATTTACAAAGATGTTTTCTCTATATAATGAGTGGTGTATTGATGAAAATATAACAACAAAAGCTAAAACAGCTCGGCAATATAGATCAAAATTTATATACATTATAAATCAAAATTTAAATATTTCATTTCACAAACCAAAGAAGGATATTTGTAATGAATGCCATATTTAGGAAAAAGACAAAAAAATTGCTATTGAAAGTAAAGGAAAAATAATTACGGCGTGTTTCGATTTTCAAAAAATATTGACTTGTCCACATGGAAATGTGGGTTTGTTTTATTACAAAAGAAAACTATCGGTCCATAATTTTACAGTTTTTGATCTAGCTAGTAAAGAAGCATATTGTACACATGTGGCCAGAGATTAATGGGAAGCATGAAGCTTGTGAGGTTGCAAGTTGTCTGCTAAAATTTTTGAGACCAAAGTAAAAGACGGCGCTAAGGAATTCATTTTTGGTCAGATAATTGTGCTGGGCAAAACCGAAACCGTATTGTGTTTTCGTTTTATACTTATGCTGCTAAAAAATATGGTGTAACAATAACTCATACGTTCTTAGGTAACGACTGATTTGTTGCCTATTATTACTACGGATACCTTACGTTGTTATGTTATACAAAGTTTAATCAAAGTTTATCCACCTCAAATTACGATGTAGGATTAAAACTGTTTGTCTTTAAGTTTAGGATGGTAAATGTGAGCTAAATGAATAATAAAGTTGATTTGAAAGAAAAAATGTTTTTATTCTTTTAAAATTATGTATAATTTTTTATCCTTAAATATTTATCTACGAAGAATAACGTCGTAACAATTTGCAATTTGATGGTATGTAAATTTCTAGATACGCATAAGGTAGTAACCCTGTGTTAACTTGAAGGCAAGACAACTTTGCTCTACGCATATCGTCGTAACTCAGTGATATATAAAAAAAAAATTATAGCACTTGTATTCCTACGCATAAGGTCGTAAGTATGAAATTTTGATATTTTTCTTTAAATTACAATTTATTTTCTATCAATGGTGTTTGTATAATGATGACATATGGGCACCACTAATTATAAACTTGATTTAAATTCAAATTTCCTTCACATATTTGAGTAATGACAAAAGTAAACTTTAAATGCTCATACTGTAAACTTGCCATGATGGCAGATGATGACTGTAAACTTGCCATATTCTTTATACGACTATATGCGATGGAGGTGTCGATTTTATCAATGCTCTCCGTACAATGCCTCCAAGCTTTATGACTTATCGCACATACTGCACGTGAAAATTAATTCACTTCGAAACCCATCAAGTCTTTCACTAACAAATTCAATTTGCGAAGATTCACACATATTTCGATGTCTTTTCAAAAAGAATGCTCACTCAATTACGTGCTTCAAGTCCAAAATGCGATACCCAGATGTCTTAGATAAACATTTATTTGGAGCAGTTTCGACAATCAATTGAAATGAATCAGTTTCAGGATCAGCTTGCGGCCAATTAATCTCTAAAGAACAACAAAAGCGCATGTTACTTTTAAACACTCAATATTTGAATAAAATTTAATAGTATTGTAATTCACAACCATGTAATGAAAGTGATCGCAGATCACAAAGAGAATACAATACTGCACAATACTACTGCAGGTCATTCTGATCAATTCTGATCTGAGAGATAATCCAGATCATAGATAATACAATAATTCTTATTTGAATTTTAGTTTTCTTTTGAAAATTAAAAAGTCTAGAACAACAAAATGTAACAGTAAAATTTTAGTTATCTTTTACATCAATGTTGTCTTTATATTCCTGGTAGATGACGCATAAGAAAAAAAAAACTGTTTTATAAACAATAAACTACAATTACTATAATTATAAAAATAATTATACGTCTATTTGATTGAATGCACCAGACAAATTTTAGGACGCGACCTTGAGCATCTTGGTACTACAAAATAAAACAAAATAATAATAATGTGCGTCTGTCTGAAACTTTTTGCAAAATTCGAAAAAAGTGTTTTTTACGTAACCCGTCAAAACCATATTTTGAAAATGTTTATTAATTTTGTTTTGTGACTAGGTACCTACTTTGGTAGCCTACTGATTTATAATAACTTTATCCAAAACGTAGTAGGTCTCAGTTAGTCGACTATAACTCTGTAACCAGTTAAGCCTACTTAGCCGTGATAGTTTTCCTTGTAAGTTTATTACATGTGCTACGTCTGTGATTTTTTTCACATTTCTAGGTACAGCCATTCAAAAGTTAGAGGGGGGGGTAACTCGTATCGAACAAAAAAATTCACTTAAAATCTAGATATTTCGCAAATGGCTCGCTTAACCGAAAAATGATCTTCACACATCCATAATATTTTTAAAAGACCTATCTAACGATACCCCACACGAAGGGGTACGCGAGAAAAAAAATATTCATCCCTACTTTACATGTTTGGGAGCTACCCTAAAAAAAAATATTTTTCAAAATTTTATTATACCACTTTCTTGGCGTGATCAATATACATATTCATACCAAATTTCAGCTTTCTAATAACAAAAACCACGGAGCTATGCCGCGGACAGACAGACAGACAGACAGACAGACAGACAGACAGACGGACAGAGCGAAACTATAAGGGTTCCTTGTCGGACTACGGAACCCTAAAAATAAAAATACATTAAAATAACATGAAACACTGACTTAGTACTCAACACCAACTCATACGGCGTAGGTAATTAGTATTGTGACGAGATTTCAGCAAATCACGGACCAACTTAATTAATTACTATATCTACCATAAATTACAATATATTCTATTAAATTGAAATCAAAAACATACTAGAAATATTCCAATTTGAATCAATGAAAATGCATAACATACAAAATATAACACGCAAGAAATTCCGCGCGCAAATCCTATCGCGGGACAATTGAGAATTACTTCAGAATGTATTTTATTACAGTCAAACAAGTGATAGAAGTTTGGCAACGCTGTTTCTTCGTCAATGTTCGAAGGTCAGGTCTAAGTTTGCAAGAGTGGCAGCGTCGCTTATATTACCTACCTACGCAAAATGGTTTATGTTGCCAGACAACAATAATTATGACGTTATAAAATAAAATTGTAAAAATTGTCATCTAGGGTGTTATATCCAAAGGATATCATCGGATACGTTAAGACATTGTACCATCGTTCGATCGCAATTGCGCAACACCGCTTCGTCAAACATCAAAAACTGTTCGCGGCCCTGACCGGGCGCCTTTTGTCACCTAACATCGGGACGTTAGGACGACCAATTAGTTTAAGTCAAATATTGTAATTTTATTTTATTAAACTTTATTATAATTTGTTTTTTTTTAATCTCCACCGCTGCACATCTCATAATTGGCGCAGTCGGTAGGATTGTCGAGTCAGTGCGTGTAATCGAATCGATCGATCGTTCCTGTGGGACACTCGCGCGCGCTGTCCACGTCTCAACGTGCATCGTCGGCAGTCAACAAAGAACCGAGAGCAGCCATCGGAGATCCTGAGTATCCAGAAATCGATACTGCGAAGAGCCATCGACATGTATATGTGAGTTGCACAAATTCTGAACTTCACCCACGATCATCACGATCTACCCGGGGTATCGAACCCCCGAGTTCAAGGCAGTCCTCCCGCATCGCGCAGAGGGACATTTTTCGTAATTTAGATAGCTTAGGTAATTTAGAGGTAATAATGGAGCAAGCAGGCGTCGTCAACCAGGACGAGATTATTAATAAGATTGTCAAAGCTCTAAGGTTGGTACCTGAGTTTGACGGGAATTGTAATACATTAATTAGATTTTTAACATTATGCGATCGTTTAGTTATAAACTATGTCAATCCAGCGCCTGGACATGAACTATCCAATCTAGCCTTATTAAATGGCATATTAAATAAAATTACGGGAGCCGCCGCTAGAACATTAGTGACGAATGGCATTCCGAATGACTGGAATGGCATAAGGAATACATTAATACATAATTTTTCAGACCATAGAGATGAATCTGCCCTGTATAGCGATCTGTCTTTATTAGCCCAGGGATCAGATACACCTCATGTTTTCTATGAGCGCGTACAGAATATGCTCAGTACTATAATGACCTATGTAGAGTTGCATGATGAACTTCCGACTACGGTAGAAGCGAAACGTTCCTTATATCGGAAGTTAGCGCTTCAAACTTACTTGAAAGGTTTGGAAGAACCATTAGGTTCTAGGATTAGATGCATGAGACCACCCTCTTTGGAAAAAGCGTTAGAGTATGCCCAGGAGGAAATGAATATAGTTTACCTTCAACAAAAGCTTCCACCCCAAAACTCCACATCAATCGCATGCATTTCAATATAAGGTACCTTTTATGCAGCAACCTTTTATGCAGCAACCTATGATGCAGCAGCCCAGGATGCAGCCTAGACCGTTCCAAGGACCGTTTAGAACTCAGCAAGCGTTTAGGGCTTTGCCGCGGTCCAATATGTCAACTGGTTTTAGGATTGCACCACGGCAGCCAGCTTTTCCACACCCTAACAATAACCAACCGCGTCCTATGAGTGGAATTAGCCACCCTGTTGCACGCCCATTACCCCCGACTAGACATGACTGGAGGATACATGGTAATCCACCAGCGAACAATTACTTTAAGACTCGAGACGTTAATAATCACGAAGCTTATGAGGACTATTACGATGACTATGAACAAAATGGCTATTATTACTATGACGACAACCACCATGAAACCGTATAAGACACTTATCAAGAAATTCCCGAATTGCAGCCTTTAGAAGGTGCGGTACACGCTAGCGACAATGAGCATAGCTCTCAAAATTTTCCCAAGGCTGACCTCGAAAATGCCCCCGAATAGAACTTAACATTCATAATAGAAGACAATTACCATATATTAAATTACATGTGAGGCCTGATGCCCGGCCATTACATTTTTTAATAGATACAGGCGCTAACTCATCATTTATAAGTCCTGACATCGCGAGGCAATACTTTCCAAACGTATGCCTAGATCCTGACCCATTTGTGGTCACGAATTCTAACAGGACTTCGAGGAATGAATACTCGATTACAATACCTTGTTTTAAGGAAATTAAAGATAACGCTCTTATTAAATTATATGTATATAAGTTCCACGATTATTTCGACGGACTTATAGGGTGCGATCTTTTAACGCGTTGGTCAGCAAAAGTTGATTTAGGATCATATGTCCTCAAGACCGAGTTCGCAGATAACCCCATATATATGTATGCGTCACCTTATCTAAACTTACACGAAAGTATTATTCCGGCACAGTCGTCGAAGTTAATAAGCGCACCTACTGATATAGAACAAGGCGATATTATAGTTGATCAGCAAATTTTATGTAACTGCCACATAAGTAGTTGCCTAACTACAGCAAAAAATAATCAGGCTAGTTTAGAAATAATTAACCCCACGAACAATGACATTATCTTTTCTTTGTCGGAACCAATTCACGCAAGTATATTTAATGAGCAGATTGCACCTGTTACGAAACCTGATACTTTTAATAACAAAGCTCGAACTCGAGAAGTCTTATCGCGCTTGCGCATAGACCATTTAAATGCAGAAGAGTCAATCAATTTAACTAAATTATGTGCTGAATATTCTGATGTATTTTATTTAGAGGATGAACCCTTAACTTTCACTAATAGAATTAAACACTCTATTAATACCACGGACGAATTGCCCGTATATAGTAAAACTTATAGGTATCCGTACATACATCGAGAAGAGGTTCAAAGGCAAATAAAAAAAATGTTGGACCAAGGCATAATTCGACCTTCCATATCCGCGTGGAGTGCGCCCATATGGGTCGTACCTAAGAAAAGTGACGCCTCTGGAAAAACAAAGTGGCGCTTAGTCATTGACTTCCGTAAGTTGAACGAGAAGACAATTGACGACAAATATCCCATCCCGAATATAACAGACACGTTAGATAAACTAGGTAAATGTCAGTATTTTGTAACATAAGATTTAACTAGTGGATTTTACCAGGTAGAACTGGATTCCAAGGACATTCACAAAACAGCCTTTAACGTAGAGCAGGGACACTACGAATTCTTGAGAATATGGGTCTCAAAAACTCACCATCCACCTTTCAAAGGGTGATGGACAACGTACTGAGAGGGCTACTGAATAGGATCTGTGTGGTGTATTTAGACGATATCCTCGTGTACGGGACGTCGCTTCAGGAAATAATTTGTAACTTACGTAGTGTATGTGTATTTCAGCGACTCAGGGAATCCAATTTTAAAATCCAAATGGATAAGTCGGAATTCTTAAAACGTGAAACACCCTATTTAGGCCATATTATAACCCCTGAAGGTGTTAAACCCAATCCAGAGAAAATCTCTGCAATTTTGAAATATCCGTTACCTAAAACTACGAAGCAAATTAAATCCTTTTTAGGTTTACTAGGCTACTATCGTAAGTTTATACCGGACTATGCTCGAATAACTAAATTTCTTACAGCAAACTTGAAAAAGGGTGCTAAAATTAATATAACCCCTGAATATATAAGTAACTTCGAACACTGTAAAACTCTTTTGACAAACGACCCCATTTTACAGTACCCGGATTTTTCAAAGGAATTTATTTTAACTACAGACGCCTCGAAATATGCTCTTGGAGCTGTACTGTCACAGGGTACAATAGGCGCTGACAGACCAATATCATATGCGTCTAGAACGTTGAATAGTAGTGAAATAAACTACTCTACCATAGAGAAAGAACTCTTGGCAATCGTGTGGGCCACCAAATATTTTAGGCCATACCTCTTTGGTCGAAAGTTTAAGGTAGTAACGGATCATAAACCCCTGGAGTGGCTCATGAATTTAAAAGAGCCCAACTCGCGTTTAACTCGCTTTAGATTGAAATTAGCGGAATATAATTTTACAGTTATTTATAAAAAAGGTAGTTGCAACACGAATGCTGATGCATTGTCGCGAATCGAAATACATAATGACGAAACAATTTCTCTATTAGTGAACACATCTGAAACATCAGAACGACGTCATAGTTCATCATCCACCTTAACAGCATCTGAAACAATCGACAATTTCACCGAAGGTCATGAACGCCGTAGCTCGTCGTCTACATTAACTGCCCCTGAAATAATAGCCACAGAAACTGTGCACACTAATGTCGAGAACCCGATTCTAGAAATTCCCATTAGTCATGACCCACTAAATAAATATCGAAGACAAATTATACTAAACATAGTTAACCATCCGCCCAGAACTAAACCTAAAGTTACGAAACCCTTTGATGCTTACCTTCAAGTCGATACGGAAGTGTGCGTAGGCCCTAATTTTGACCAAGGTATTGTAGACATTATAAAACAACACGTTGATCCGAAAATCTGCACTGCTATCCTAGTGAACCCCATAGATAAAATGTACGAAATTGTACCTATAATACAAAGGGCATTTAAAAATTCCAGTATGAAATTACTCCTAGTCAAAAAGCAGATAGCCAATATGTCAGATTTCTTGTCTCAACAAGACATAATACGCAAGTACCACGAAGGTAAAACCAATCATCGTGGTATAAATGAAACCTATTTAGCACTGTCTACGCAATACTTTTGGCCTAAAATGAAAAACGACATTACAAAATATATAAATGAATGCGTTATATGCGGGTGTGCTAAATACGACCGCAATCCTATTCGGCAACAATTTAGAATAGTTCCGCCACCGACTAAACCATTTGAAATTATACACGCTGACGTCTTGACATTAGAACAAGAGAAATACTTGACACTTATAGATTCTTTTTCCAAATATGCCCAGGCCTATCGTATGGTAGATTGTACGGCACCAAATATAGTAAAATCACTTCTAAAATTTAGTACTCATCATGGTTACCCAATGACCCTAGTAACTGACCAGGGAACCGAATTCACAAACCAAGTCGTAAGCGAATTCCTGCGATTACATAAGATACACCATCGAACAACCGCTGCTCATGCTCCAAACGAAAACGGCATGATAGAGCGTTTCCATAGCACACTTATCGAACATTTAAGAATATTAAAATTACAACATAAAAATGAATCGGCAATGAACTTAGTATCCTATGCACTTCTAGCATATAATAGTTCTATACATAATTTGACCAAGTGTAGACCCTTTGACCTTATCACTGGACACTTTGACCCACGAGACCCTACAGACACGAATATAACGGAACGACTATTACAACAATACGTTCAAGACCACCGGGATAGAATGCAAACGGTATATAGACTTATACATGAGTCATCTCTCGCCGAACGCGAATCATTAATGACTCGACGTAATGAAAATAGAGAACCGGAAATAGAATATACACCTAATCAGGAAATTTTTATTCGTAATCCTTTAGCATCCCGACAAAAACTTGCTAGTCGTTTCACATCTGACAAGGTTATAGCGGACTTACCTATTCATATTTACACCTCTAGAAAACGCGGACCCGTAGCTAAGACAAGACTGAAACGACCGAAGAAAATCAATATAAGACATACGTTGTTACAGGTACCTCCCGACGATAATGATGAGCCTGATCTTAGCTCAAGCTCAAGAGATCCAACTTAACGACCTTGATAATGGACCTGGAATTTTACCCTTTGCCCTAGGAGATACAAAAATTGTATCACATCATCATACATTTTTGCAAGACATTAACTTAAAACAAATAGAAAACCAGATATATGACTTACGCACGCAATTAACTGAAACCACGATTATTTTGTCAAACTATAGTTTTCCGTCATTTAACCTGCAAATTAAACATTTGTACAATAAATTGAATCGAATCTTATTAGAACTAGAAACCATGCAACCTAGTAGAGTCAAACGAGGTATATTTAATCCTTTGGGTACCTTAGTAAAATTTATTAGTGGTAATTTGGACCAAGATGATGCTCTCAGGTTTGAAAGTGTTATGAAAACTTTAAAGAAAAACGATAAAATGATTTCCAGTAAATTGAATGAACATATTTCATTATTTAAAGAATTTACGTCACATCAGACTCAAATATTAAATAATTTAACTATGAATCAGGATAAATTACACAAAGCCATTATTCAGGTGACTAACGCCGAAAATGAGAAGGCGTTTAGATATGCCCACTTGGCACAACTCCTTGTTATACTTAGCGATAACATACAAGAGTTAGCAAGTGAAATTAGTAGGTTAGAGAATATATTAGCTTTTAGTTGTAATAGATCTTTGCACCATTCTATATTATCGGTTAGGGAGTTAAGAACTATGATAAGCAAATTGCAGAACTTATATAGCATAGATCAGATAATAGACCTAGACATTAGATACTATTATGACATAATTAGCTTAGGTTCTTATTACGTAGATAAGAAGATCGTGGTTGTCCTGAAATTTCCTATTACTCTTCCCAATACCTTTCAACTATATAGACTTTGTCCCGTACCTAATAAGGATAGTAAGGTAATCCTTCCCGCCTATCCTTATGTAGCGACCAACTCTAAGGAGTATGTGTACATAGAGGCAGAATGCCCGAAGGTTCACGAATGGCACTTGTGTGAACAAAAAATAGGCCACGGGATCCGTTCGGGAACTGATTGCATCATCAAACTTATTCAATCTCAGGAGATAGATGAAACGTGCCCCGTCACGCCTATCTCTCTGACCAAGGAGGCTCTATTAGAGCTGGATAGCAGACATTATATTGTTTCGTTTCCGAAGCCTACGAGAGTTCAACTATTCTGTGGACATGAAAATCATAAAATTTTACAAGGCAGTTTTCTAGCAACTATTCCTAAATCATGCAAGATGAAATCGTCAGAATTCACATTGGCCAACATTGATGACAAAGTCAACGGAGTCAGCATTGAAATTACAGCATTCCCACGGATGACTAATTATTCTCGGAAAGGTGACCAAAATTACCACCTGTCTTCAATCGACCTAAGTACATTGAACAATATACAAAAGCAAATTACAATGGAGAGCTCTGTCGAAACCGATTTTGGGGATTCATCAAGTATTTATCACACTACAATCCCTTTGTACATGCTGGTATTTGGATTGTTAAGTGCAGGTGCACTGATTAGCTGGCATTTTATACGACGAATGCAGTCATTGACAGTTAAAAGTAAGAAAGAAGTTATTGAATTATCAGAGTCAGATAAGAGAGCCGCAACTTTTGCATTAGACATTAGCAAATAGTTGCTCATCTGATAGGGGAGGTGTTATATCCAAAGGATATCATCGGATACGTTAAGACATTGTACCATCGTTCGATCGCAATTGCGCAACACCGCTTCGTCAAACATCAAAAACTGTTCGCGGCCCTGACCGGGCGCCTTTTGTCACCTAACATCGGGACGTTAGGACGACCAATTAGTTTAAGTCAAATATTGTAATTTTATTTTATTAAACTTTATTATTATAATTTGTTTTTTTTTAATCTTCACCGCTGCACATCTCATAATTAGGGTCTTCAGTTTTATGTTATTTTATTGTTTTTTTTGTTTATGAATTGCAGAAAAGAAAATAAATAAATATTGTACATCAGAAATTGATTCATCATCTGTCGCCATCTAGCGTGCTAATGTCTAAACTACGCTTTTGGTTTGCTTGTTTATTCTATCCTATTCTATTTTTGTTTATGGCAAAAGTCACTCACACTAATAAAGAAATGTCAAATTTTGCGTGAATTTAACTATTATTTTTCTTAGTAAATATTGTAAGTTATTCTCTAAAAAGCTCATAAGCTTTCACATTTCATTGTAGAAAGTAATGAAAAATGTATGGACGGACTATCGGAACATCCACCTTACGGGAAGGAGTGAGCGGGAATTAAGGATGGGACCTCGCGTTTTTGAGTGAACGATAGTGTTGTAACTGTAGTGATTAAATGCGTGTGAGAGTGAATGTAATTTTATTTATTATTTTATTTATTAAAAAAAAACCGGCCAAGTGCGAGTCGGACTCGCGCACCGAGGGTTCCGACCATTGGAAAGAAAAAATACGCAATAAAGTCGCAATTATCTTGTTTTTTTCCGACCGCATAATTAAGTTTGTTTGTAGAGGAAAATTGCTGATTACTTAAAAACTACCTGCTAGATCTCGTTCAAACCAATTTTCAATGAAAGTTTGCATGGTAATCTACATTATATATTTTTTTTAGTTTTATCATTCTCTTATTTTAGAAGTTACAGGGGGGGGGGACACACATTTTACCACTTTGGAAGTGCCTCTCGCGCAAACTATTCAGTTTATATAAAAATGATATTCGAAACCTCAATATCATTTTTGAAGACCTATCCATAGATACCCCACACGTAAGGGTTTGATGAAAAAAAAAATTTTGAGTTTCAGTTCTAAGTATGGGGACCCCCAAAATTTATTGTTTTTTTTCTATATTTGTGTCAAAATCTTAAAGCGGTTCACAGAATACATCTACTTACCAAATTTCAACAGTATAGTTCTTATAGTTTCGGAAAAAAATGGCTGTGACATACGGACGGACAGACAGACAGACAGACAGACAGACAGACATGACGAATCTATAAGGGTTCCGTTTTTGCCATTTGGCTACGGAACCCTAAAAAACCGGCCAAGTGCGAGTCGGACTCGAGCACCGAGGGTGCCGACCATTGGAAAGAAAAAATAGGCAGTAAAGTCGCAATTACCTTGTTTTGTTCCGACCGCATAATTAAGTTTGTTTGTAGAGGAAAATTGCTGATTACTTAAAAACTACTTACTAGATCACGTTCAAACCAATTTTCAATGGAAGTTTGCATGCTAATCTACATTCCTTTTTTTGTTTTAGTTTTATCATTATCTTATTTTAGAAGTTAAAGGGAGGAGGGGACACACATTTTACCACTTTGGAAGTGCCTCTCGCGCAAACTATTCAGCTTAGAAAAAAATTATATTAGAAACCTCAATATATTTTTTGAAGACCTATCCATAGATACCCCACACGTATGGGTTTGATGAAAAAAAAATTGAGTTTCAGTTCTATTCAATTTTTGTGTCAAAATCTTAAAGCGGTTCACAGAATACATCTACTAGTATAGTTCTTATAGTTTCGGAAAAAAAACGGACGGACGGACGGACGGACGGACGGACGGACGGACGGACGGACGGACGGACGGACGGACGGACGGACGGACGGACGGACGGACGGACGGACGGACGGACGGACGGACGGACGGACGGACGGACGGACGGACGGACGGACGGACGGACGGACGGACGGACGGACGGACGGACGGACGGACGGACGGACGGACGGACGGACGGACGGACGGACGGACGGACGGACAGACAGACAGACAGACAGACAGACAGACAGACAGACAGACAGACAGACAGACAGACAGACAGACAGACAGACAGACAGACAGACAGACAGACAGACAGACAGACAGACAGACAGACAGACAGACAGACAGACAGACAGACAGACAGACAGACAGACAGACAGACAGACAGACAGACAGACAGACAGACAGACAGACAGACAGACAGACAGACAGACAGACAGACAGACAGACAGACAGACAGACAGACAGACAGACAGACAGACAGACAGACAGACAGACAGACAGACAGACAGACAGACAGACAGACAGACAGACAGACAGACAGACAGACAGACAGACAGACAGACAGACAGACAGACAGACAGACAGACAGACAGACAGACAGACAGACAGACAGACAGACAGACAGACAGACAGACAGACAGACAGACAGACAGACAGACAGACAGACAGACAGACAGACAGACAGACAGACAGACAGACAGACAGACAGACAGACAGACAGACAGACAGACAGACAGACAGACAGACAGACAGACAGACAGACAGACAGACAGACAGACAGACAGACAGACAGACAGACAGACAGACAGACAGACAGACAGACAGACAGACAGACAGACAGACAGACAGACAGACAGACAGACAGACAGACAGACAGACAGACAGACAGACAGACAGACAGACAGACAGACAGACAGACAGACAGACAGACAGACAGACAGACAGACAGACAGACAGACAGACAGACAGACAGACAGACAGACAGACAGACAGACAGACAGACAGACAGACAGACAGACAGACAGACAGACAGACAGACAGACAGACAGACAGACAGACAGACAGACAGACAGACAGACAGACAGACAGACAGGCAGACAGACAGACAGACAGACAGACAGACAGACAGACAGACAGACAGACAGACAGAATTTGGAACAATTTTTGCAAGATGATTTTTGGCCTGTCGGTTTGCCTATCGTCGATTTGTTAACTTTGGCTATAAAAATAAACGCACGAGTGCCTTACGGGCGAGCGAGCATAACGGAATCAATACTTAATGACTTCTACTAGAATAGCAACTTTTAATTGTAAGAACGTTGTGAGATCGGTGAATTGCATAAGACGACTTTGTCAAAAGACGGACATAATAGCATTACAGGAGACGTGGTTGTTTCCACACGATTTGCCATTTTTGGGAACCATAGATGACAGCTTTACATTTATGGGCACGTCTGCAATGACTACGTCGGCTGGTATACTGCGAGGGCGACCATACGGAGGTGTTGCGATTCTCTGGCGAAAAAGTGCGTTCCCTGTAGTGTCAGTGATCACGTGTGATAGTATGCGGCTTGCGGCAATTAAAGTTACACTAGGTGACCGGTCGTTCTTAGTGATATCGGTTTACATGCCAACAGATTGTAACGATAATCTACTAGAATTTACTGAGTGTCTGAGCGAAATTAATGCAATAATTGAGAACAACAATGTTGAAACTGTATTTATGATAGGCGATTACAACGCACATCCCGGTGAATTGTTTGCAAAGGAGTTGTTTTCTTTTTGTGCAGAACAGACATGGACATGCGTGGATATCAATAGCCTTCCGTTAGATACCTATACCTATGTAAGCGATGCACACGGGTGTTTACGCTGGCTCGATCATTGTATTGTGACCGAGGCGGCGCTAAGTACTGTCACGCAGGTGTCCGTTTTGTATGACTCATACTGGTCCGACCACTTACCTATTATGTTGGAATGTGATTTTAATGTTATTCACGCTGCGATTTTAAAACAAAACAAACAGATTGACCGAGTTGTGTGGGGTGAACGCGACGCCGAGCAAATTAGTGAATATCAAAGTTACTGTCATTCACGTCTTAAAGAAATAGATTTTCCCTTAGAACTGACTCAGTGTTGTGATAAGATGTGCTGTGATTGTAGTCATTTGCATCTGTTGGATGAAATGTATCGAAACTTAGAATGTATACTCTCAGAAGCAGCTGAATACAGTTACAAAGTAAAAAAGTTAAGAAAAGGTAGATATATTACTGGATGGAACATGCACGTTCGCGACGCTCATGCCAGGGCGCGACTTTGTTACAATATATGGTTACTTAATGGTAAGCCTAGCGTAGGTAGAATTCACCAAGACATGTATGAATCTTGGAAGCTATTCAAAAATAAGTTAAAATGGTGCCAAACTCACCAAAATCAAATTAAAATGGACATCATTGCAAAACATCATGCAAATAAAGACTTCTGTAAATTTTGGAAAACTACAAATAAGCTCAATTATAAACCAAGCCTCCCGGTGAGCGTTGAGGGCGTGCACGATACCCGTGAGATAGCGGATCTGTTCCGACGACACTTCAGAGTCGAATCACCCCTGACAGGAGAGCTGCCGCGCTGAGGATGCTCGATGCTGAGATGGTCTGCTCTGAGCGCAGTTTGTCATTCACCACAAAGCAAGTTGCTGATATAATTAAAAATATGGTAAGAGGCAAATCTCCAGGGCACGATAGTCTCAGTATCGAGCACCTGCAGCATGCCGGAGTTCACTTGCCTAGAATTCTGTCTATGTTTTTTTAATTTATGTTTATGCCATTCATATCTACCGGAAAGATTAATGCGTACTATTGTTGTTCCAATTATTAAAAATAAAACCAGTGACTCTTCTAAGGTGTCAAATTATAGACCAATTTCTCTTGCGACTGTAATTGCTAAAGTTCTGGACAGTCTGCTTGGACGCCAGCTGGACAAGCACTTAAAAATCAATGGCGCTCAATTCGGCTTTAGGCCTGGCTTGTCCACTGAAAGTGCTATCCTATGCCTCAAGCAGACTGTTCAGTACTACACAGCAAGAAAGACACCAATATACGCCTGTTACCTAGACTTGTCAAAGGCGTTTGACCTAGTGTCATACAATATATTGTGGGACAAACTAATTAGGGAAACCTCGGTACCACCGGAAGTGATAGGCATATTTAAATTTTGGTATGGAAACCAAGTGAACCGTGTGAGGTGGGTGAACTCTTTGTCGGAAGAATACAGGTTGGAGTGCGGGGTAAGACAAGGGGGTTTAACCTCCCCAGCGCTCTTCAACCTGTACATGAATAGTCTGATCGAGGAGCTTAGCGGCACCAGGATCGGATGTCATATTGATGGCACGTGTATTAATAATATCAGTTACGCCGACGATATGGTGCTGCTGAGTCCTTCGGTTGGAGCAATGCGAAGGATGCTAAGTCTTTGCGAATCCTATGCGAGGGCCCACGGGCTCAAGTACAATGGACTAAAGAGCGAACTAATGGTTTTCAAAGCTGGTAATAAAAGCTACTCTAAAGTACCTCTTATCACACTAGACGGCATACCATTAAAAAGAGTTACTAAATTTAAGTACTTGGGCCACTGGGTGAGTGAAGACCTTAAAGACAATTTAGATGTGGAAAGGAAGCGCAGGTCGCTGGCTGTCCGATGTTGTATGTTGGCCCGTAGGTTCGCCCGTTGTACTGCACGAGTTAAAGTAACGCTTTTTAAAGCCTTCTGCCAATCCTTTTACACGTGCAGCCTGTGGGTGAACTTCACGCAGAAGGCATATAGCGACCTGCGCATCCAATACAACAACGCTTTCCGGGTGTTGTTGGGGCTGCCGCGTTATTGCAGCGCGTCCGGTATGTTTGCCGACGCAAATGTTGACAGCTTTTCAACCGTCATGCGCAAGAGATGCGCATCATTATTATATCGGTTTCGCGCCAGCCCCAACATTATCCTGAGGACGTTGGCAGACCGCTGGGACTCTCCCATTCTAGGACGCTGGATACGACTCCACGCAGTGAAGTAGACTGGGATGAGAATTTTATTTTATTAAATTACCTGTTAGATTAGTTTATTTACTAACACTAGATATAAGGCATTTTATACTGTTACTAACAAAATATGGAACTTGATTCTGAAATAAATGTTTCTTATTTTTATTTTTTATTTATAACGACGGGCGTTCCACAGGGATCGATTTTAGGCCCTATCTTATTTTTATTGTTTATTAATGATTTAATCAATTATTTAAATAATATTTTACCCGACATTGGAATAGTAGTTTTCGCGGATGACACTAACGCAATAGTAGCAGCTAATGACATGGTAGAGTTGACAGAAAGGGTTAATGCTACTTTGAAAGCTTTTCATGCATGGTTCACTGCAAATAAATTATTAATTAATACTCAAAAGACGAAAATAATGATATTCAAAACAACAGCGCGTAATAAAGATAGTATAAATGTAACCCTGAATGAAGTTAAAATAGAACTGGCTAATGAGGTAAAATTTTTGAGTGTCCACATTGACGAACTTCTAAACTGGAAACCAGAACTAAGGGCGATTGATTCATCGGTGTCATCTGCGTGCTATGCTTTGAGAGCTTTGCGGAATGAAATCGGAATAGAAGAACTGAAAATGGTATATTTTGCGTTAGTGGAGTCTAAAATCAGATATAGCATACTACATTGGGGAAACAGCTATGGATACAATAGCAAAAGAGCTTTTGTACTACAAAAACGCGCAATTCGTACCATGGTCCGCATTTCCCAAAGAGATAGTTGCCGTCAACATTTTGTAAATTTAGGCATACTTACAGTACCAAGTATATATGTACTTGTACTTTTAAGTAATATGGCTAAAAACATGTACTTATATGAGACAAAAGAAGAACGGCAGATAAGGGAAAGCACCCGTAGGCTGGACTTAAAAAGCAAAATGACTAATCATCATCTCAAAATTGTTAAACATTGTCCACGTTACCAGTCCGTAATAGTAGATTGTTACACAAGGGATGAAAGTGACCTATTTAGGCCCGAGATGGTTTGGCGCACGAGCGTAGCGAGGGCGCTAATAATTCGAGGGCCTACATAGGTCTTTCCCCCGAGGTAAACACTCTGCTTTTCATTTCGAATATGAGGAAAGGAAATACAAACCTCATCACATAAACAAACAATATTTTATTTGTAAACGTAAATAATTAGCACTCGACGAAACAACTGAAGATCGATTGTCCGCCTCTTTTTTTTCTGTGGCATTCTACCAGCCAGTATTTTTTTATCAAAAATTTTGCTCAAATCTATTTAAATTAACGAATAATTTATTGAATTTTAAATTAGAATTACCTGTATGTTACAAAATTATTGATAATTAATATTTTTTATTGCAATTTTACGCCGCGATATTACAGAGTGGCTGTATAGAGGAACATGGCTTGCATAGTTTTTTTTTTTGTCAGTTATAATATTTTTTTGATAGTAAATTATTTTTTTGTATAAAAATTTGCTCAAATCTATTTAAATTAATTAATAATTTATTGAATTCTAAATTAGAAATACCTGGGTAAGTATGACATGTTACAAAATTATTGTTAATATTTTTTATTGCAATTTTACGTCGCGATATAACAGAGTGGCTGTATAGAGGGACATGGCTTGCACAGTTTTTTTTTGACAGCAGGGAAAATCGCTTCCCCGGGAGGAAAAGTACTACTTTCGTCCCTCTGATCAGGTAACTTTAAGCGTACTTTCCGTGTATGAGAAATGAAAAATTATTTAACAAATTGCCTTTGGACATAAAAAGCGAGGTTTACAGTAGCTCTTTCAAAGTTAAACTAAAGAGTTTCCTATTGAGTAAGTGTCTATATGCTGTAGAAGAATTAAAGGCAGTGGTCTATTACGGTTGTATTTAAAAAAAAAAAAAAAACTGTCAACATCGTCTCCGTGTATATTTCAAGTTTTTAAAGTGAAGTATTAACTTAAAAGTGATTTAAAGTGACTGCGAGCTCGAACTTACTAAGTGCAATTATTAGTGACAATCTAATAAACAAGAAAAAAAGTGCTAAATTGGAAAATACGATACGATACGATACAAATACATTGTGTCAAGGCTCAGGAGACAAAGTCCAATTGTGCTGTGAAAACACCTAATTCATAAGACTAAACACAAGTTCTGATAATACTGATAACACCAAGTACTAAAAGACAGTGAAATAAAAAAAATACAATATCAATATAACCTAAAAACGGATATTTAAACCAGCAAAAATTCGATCGCGATCAAAATTAGTAACGCCATCTACTGGGGGATAGTAAATCTACGAACAAAATTGCCCTGTTTTACTGACGAGAGCTAAAATAGTTCAACTATCCGCCACTAAGACCGCCACTATCTACGTGCTGCTACTGCCCTGTTTTACCGACGAGGAAAAGTTCTTACACTATCAGCCGCAAAGGCCGCCACCATCTACGCAACACCACTGCCCTGTTTTACCGACGAGAGAAAATCAGTTCCACTATCCGCCGCAAAGGCCGCCACTATTGTCTATCTGTAAATAAACTCAACTCAAATAATATTAGTCACACAATGTCATCGAAGATTGATTCTAGGAATACCAACAGTGGCCGCAAGATGGCACCGCTTGTAGTATGCCACAAATGCAAAAAACATGTGGATATAAAAACCACTGCGT
Organism: Pyrrhia umbra; assembly: GCA_963891755.1. NCBI lineage: Eukaryota > Metazoa > Arthropoda > Insecta > Lepidoptera > Noctuidae > Pyrrhia > Pyrrhia umbra. Next base: position 11,964,548 of record OY982917.1, read on the forward strand.
TATGTTCGGTCTGCAACCATAGATATGAGCCAGACTGTATTGGATATCCAGAACAGGCATACAAGATAATGGATCAATAATCTAAAAAAAAGTGGAAATGCGTCACTTGTATTAAAAACAAAAAATCAATTAGCAGCGATCTAACAAATATAACACTGAGAAATAAAAAAAAGCCAGTTAATACACAACCCCCGAACCAAGCCATTATAATAGAAAAACATCAACCTGTAGATGCGTCGCAGATCCACAATTCCCATGTACTTACTGACTGTAATTCGTCTTCTGAATCGGATTACACACCTCCGAAAATGTCAAAAAGTTTGGATGGCACATCAACGGATCTGAACTCAGATTTAATATCATTAACAGAAATGAAAGATACTAAATCCCAATTGACTGGTGAACTCAATTGCACGCAATCTGAGCTTGATAAAACATTACTGGAAAACCATGATCTTCAAAAACAAGTAAACAAGTTAACTGCAGAAAATAATATGTTAAAATCTTTATGTCAATCAACTTCATGGCCAGACGCTAGTTTCCGTAGCAGTATCAAAAAGAAGAGGCACTCCTTGGCATACTGCACAACATCTACCCCATCATCACCTATTTATTCTTCAAACGCTAACTACGAAAATAAAACAATATCCCTAAAAAAACAAATTGAAGATCTACAGCTACAGTTGGATAGAGCTAACCTTGAAATTTCAGCTCTGACCAAACAAATAGAGACACTATCGCAGTACTTACAAAATAAAACTAAAGTCTCGAATCCGACCACGTTTCCGAGAAATCACGAACACAGACTGGAAAAAACTATATTTATATTCGGTACCCAACAATGTGTTGGTCTGGCCTCAGCTCTACTGCAATCAAGATCAAACACCAAGTATGAAAAATACGGTATCCTTGCGGAAACGTATCCAAATGCGAAATGTGATATAATAATTCAGAACTGCATAAAAACAACTTTAAAACCGAATGATAAGCTTGTGATATGTATAGGGGAAAATGATAATAACTTGGGGCAAGTTCTATCACAGTTAGAAGGTTTATTGGATACATTTTACAATTATAGGATAATTGTACTTAAAGTTAGCAATAGTAATTCCTTAAATGTTTCTAAGTTAAATTATAGCATAGAAAAATTATGTAAAAAGTTTAAAAAATGTTACTTTCTAGATATTGGAAACTTTAAGTTATCAGAGATTTGTAAGTCTATAAATTATGTAATAGATTGTAACGACTACGATGAAAAATACTTATATCCCGGAAATATTAAGCAATTTATAATGCGTAATCAACCAAGTAGCAACATAGCCATTAGTAACAGTAAGCCTAAAAAAGGAACAATTCCTTACTATTTCAGTAAACAAAATTGCGATAAAATTAAACAAGCAGTAAACACAGCAGTATTAATCGGGACTATAAATAAAGGTACAATACCTTATTACTTCCCTATATTAAAAAATAAAGGGGATTTTTTTCGTGTCTAAAACTCAAATGTTTAATATTTTGCACCAAAACATAGCGAGTATTTTGTCAAAACGGGAACTTTTAGAAATAATAATTGAGGAGTTAAAATTAGCACAAAAAGAGCCTGACGTAATTTGCCTGTCTGAAACTTTTGTGAAAAAAGGCTATGAGAATTATGTCAAAATATTTAACTATGAATTAGCGTCAAACTTTTGCAGAGAAAAGCAAAGAGGAGGAACCTGTCTTATTACTGTCTTATTAAAAAAAGGTACTCCCTTCAAAGATCTATCATTCATTAAAAAATATTTAACCCAAAATACATTTGAAGCCTGCGGCATAGAAAAAGAGTGTTACAAAATGCTAGTTATTTGCGTCTACAGAACTCCAAACTCGGATCCTACCCAGTTCTTATATAAATTAGATAATCTTTTGAACTACATAACTCATAAATACAAACCGACATTTCGCATAGTGATAGCGGGTGATCTTAATATAAACACGTTAAAAAAAAGCAATGTGACTAATCATCTACAAGACATATCCTACAACTATAATATGGAAATTCACATAGATGTGCCTACGCGCAAGTCATCTTGCATAGACCACATTCTGAGCAATATTCCAAATGCTATTACGTCAGTTATGCCTCTCCATCTCTCGGACCATGACACCGCTCAAATGTTGAGCTTTCCTATAAAAAAAAGGATGCATACTTGTACATCTTACTACATATTTAGAAGGGATTATAGTTCGGACAATATTCGCAAATTCAAGGAATGTCTAAATAATATATCTTGGTCACAATCATACGTAAAAAAATATGCAAATGTATTTAGTGAATTTCATGAACTGCTTTGCTTATTTTACAATCTTTGCTTTCCAAAAGTAAAAGTAAAAATAAATAACAAAAGTAATAATAATCAAAATTGGATCAGCAAGGGCTTAAAAATAAGTTGTCGAAAAAAACGTAAGCTACGATGTAAATATTATAAAAATAAAAATCCAAATAATAAAATGAAATATATGACATATTCCAATATTTAAAAAAAATGCATAGTGAAATCAAAACAAAATTCAAATATTAAATATATTCACAAAAACGGAAACAAATGTAGGGCCACGTGGGCAGTAATTAAAAGTGAAATGAACGTTACAAATTGTATAGGAAACACAGAGAAAATTATAATTGACAACACAACATTAACAGATCCTATCGAAATTGCCACTGCTTTCAATAATAATTATGTCAACTTAATGCATACGAGTACCCAGAATAGCATGAAATCATCATCTCACATTAGAACAACCGGCAACTCGATGTTCCTAAAACCTATGGAGGAAAGCGAGGTTAAACAATTGATAATGTCGTTAGTTTTTTTTTTTTTTTTGTGTATGGCATCTCGCAGGTCAACCTAGAAGGTTGTCGACTGCTTAACCGGGCTTACCTGTGAAGTGCCTTAAATGAATTTAGGGCCTCCAGCCAGGGCTTAACTTACAAAACTAAGCGACTACACGCTAAGGGCACCCCCTAGTGGGGTACGGGCCTCGGCTTAGGGCGTCGCTGGGGGAGGACAGCAAGGGACAGGCTGGATCAGAATATATTATGATTATTATAATCGGGAATTTTAAAGCTATTAGCTCAGCTCGCGGGCTGGCTCGTCGAGCTAGGGTCGGGAGGGCATGGACAAGGTCGTCGCGACGGACCTCGGCGGCGAGGTCGATACGAACGCGGTCTGTGTTTGTGTAGAGTGCTAGTGGACCTACTGTTCTCTTGGAAGAGGGTTATAGCGTCATCGGGTATGGTGAGAGTATGCCTCGGGCGGCGAATTTTACTGATCTGGGAGTGCGTATCCGGCGGCCGATACGACCAGAGGGTTAGGATGCTTTTCAGCAGCATCAAAGTAATGCTTGGCGGCACGTTTCATGAACTGTTGGATGGTTGGCAGTTTGAGATCGAGATGGAGGTTCTCGTTTCGTACGTAGAAGGGGGCCCCTGTGATTTTTCGTAAGAAACGGTTTTGGACATTCTATGGAGACGGTATGGCTTTGAGTGTGCGAACACAACGGAAGCATATGTCATAATGGGGCGGATGCACGTGGTGTAGATGCGCAATTTGCACTTGAGTGACAATTTGCTACAAGAAGTCTCGAACGATGAGTACGAGACGGTCTGGCACGCCGAGTTGATATAGCTTGTATATTAAGCCATTGTGCCAGACTTTGTCGAAAGCTTTCGCTATGTCGAAGAATAGTATTCCCGTCATCATGTCCCGTCGTCGTTGGAAGCCAACACTTATATGTTCCACGATGCGGTGGACTTGTTGGATACATGAATGTTGGGTTCGAAAACCGAATTGTTCATCGGGAATGAGACTCTTTGCTTCGGCGTAGTCTTTGAGACGCTTATAAATAAGCCTCTCGTAGATTTTACCGAATACATTGAGGAGACTGGTGGGTCGGTAACTCGAGGGTTGCGACTTCGGTTTACCGGGTTTAGGGATACCGATAACGGTTGCCTCTTTCCATTCTTGTGGAAATAGGTTGTGGCTCATGGCGCAATTGAAGATTGCGGTCATAAGCATTATGAGGGAGGCGGGCAGGATTTTAAAAACCCTATTTGTGATGCCGTTTGGGCCTGGGGCTTTACGGGGTTTGAGATTTCTGATGATTTCGAGTACTTCGTCCGAGGTGATGAGAGGAAGGGGATCGTCAGGATCTTCAACGGGCGGTAAGGAGGACCTAGGTTCGACTTCGGCGTCAACTTTGGAGAGATGAGCTTGGTCTGCTGGTTGGGAGCTTGGTGAGCATTGGGCCTCTGAGTATGATATATATATATTTTTTTTTTATTTTTTTTTGTGTATTCTGCTTTTCCCTGGTCATGGGTGGACCTGGCCCTTATTATTCTATGTTCTCATTCATTCTAGTTCTCTCTAATATGCCTCTCGCACTTTCATGCCTCATACTGGATCTTTCTGTTATACGTCACTTTCACTCTCAGCCGGGTGGGATTCCCGCTACATAAACTCACTTAGTAGTCTTTATTGGGACTTATCGGGACGATGGTTTTATTTAATTACATTTATCTTAATTCTAATTACATTTCGCTCTTTTGTATTTTAACATTCTATATTTTAAATACTCTTTATCTTATTTCTAATTACATTTTACTTCTTTATATACTAACATTGTTTTATTTTAATGTACTTTACCTTATTTCTAATAACATTTTACTTCTTTATATTTTAACATTCTGTTTTATTTCAGTACACTTTACCTTATTTCTAATAACATTTTACTTCTATATTTTTAACATTTTGTTTTATTTCAATACACTTTACCTTAGTTCTAATAACATTTCACTTTTTTATGTGCTAACAGTATGTTTGATTTAATACAGTTTGCCTTATTTCTAATAACATTCTACTTATTTTGTTCTAACTTTCTATTTTACCTAGTCTATTCTTATAATTATTCTATCTTGTTTTTATGGTTTAACTATTATAGTTTCGGAGCTAATAGTCTATGCTAAATTTTTGCTTAGTATTTTTTAAAGTATTTCACAATTAAATCTTAGGCGCTAGTTGTTTTGACCATAGACCATAGAAGGGGACCTGTATATGTCTATATGTTGTTCTATTTTGTTATTATCTATTAATTACTTTCCGGTAGCTTTTAGGCAATAATATATATATATATTACTTATATATATTTATTGACTTTTCTTATCCATTTTTAATTTCATCTTAATTTTACATGGGTACTTCTTGCGTTTGTATAGGTGTTTATGTTAGATATATTTGTATATATTTACTATATATTTTGTATATCTTGTGTCTTGTTTTTTCTTGTTCCGGTTTCCCTGGTTCTATTTATTTCAATGATAAATAAGTAGTTTGACCTGTTCTTGTACTTCCGGTTTGTGTCTGTGTATAATGTGTTTATGTCTTGGGGCGTTACTGTGTGTATCGTGTGTGTTGCGTACCTTCTTGTCTTTGTGTTATGCGTATGTTGTATTCGCACGGGCCAGGTAGTCCCATTTCTGCCTGACTGGGCACTCCACACTGAAAGCGTTGTGGTCGGTCTTTCGCAGCCCAGAGTGCGAACAATTGCAGCACTGCGGTGGGTTCTTGGCAATAAAATCTGCGCAATTTTCCCGCAGATGCGGACCTCCGCAGTGACTACACTTGTCCACACTCTCGGTGCAAAATTTCCGACCGTGCCCAAACGCCAAGCACTTCGTGCATTGGATAAGCGGAGACTGGTCCTCCACCCTTACCCTTTGCAGGTTGAGGTAGAGGGCTCCAGCGTCCGTCATCCGCTGCCATACTATAGGTCGGACTTGCATGACCACGTGCGCCGTCCTAGGGTTTTTGGTCCTTTTCTTGTACTTGATTTTCATGTCTATCTCGTCCTGTGATAAGTTCCCAAATACTTCCTCGTTTTGTGAGTAGAGCGCCTTGATAATTTCGTCGTCCTCACCGTCGATAAAGACGTCTTTTATGACGACGAGTGGGTCTTTATTCTTCATGGGTGCTACTAGTAGCCCTTCCCCTCGGCGTTCGATTCTTTCTCTTACCTTTATTAATTCCGCTTCCGTGTCGCACCCCAATATGACCGTCTGGTTTTTCGCTTTTCTGACCTTATTTATTTTAAGGCCAGTTACCCGGGCATCGACCGCCTTCTTCACTCTCGCGAGCACCTCGTCGGCAGTCTCCTGATTGCCTTCGAGTGTGACCGCGACCGAGTGGAGCGCTGGTCGGTGCCCGGGTTTGGCTGCCACTACGCTCGCATAAGACGGCTGTGCGATTTGGTGCTCGTCTCTTTGCCCCTTCACGACCTCTTTAACCCGTTCCGTCATCGTGTTGACTTCGCAGGCAACGCCGTCGATCTTCTTTTCGAGGATCTCTTGGTTTTGTCCAATGACTTTGATGCTTTCGGCCATCAAGTCATTTGACGCACCAGCCTCTTCCAACTTATTGTTCATCTTGTCGAGTATGTCAGATCCACGATCGTCATACCGGTCTTTTTGTTCTACGATGTCTTGCCTAACTTTTGTCTCAAGATCGTCAAGCCGCATTTGTATGGTCGATTCCATTTCGCCCAGCCTATCTAAGATGTGTTTCTCACTCTCGTGTGGTGTGAGTGCAGTCATAGTGTTTGTAGGCGTCCGTATTTTTGCTACCGACTCCAAGTCCCTCATCCGTTTACTTAATTCGAAGAGGACCCTGATGCTTTTGTCCGACTGCGCCTCCAAGAAGGTCTTTATGTCCCTCCTCATTTGAGGGTATTCTGACACTTTTGAGGGGATATCCTCAAAAGTTTTCATCACTTGCTGGAGGAGCTGGTCGGTCGGAAGTGAAGAATAATCTTGGGTTTTGTAGACCTCCATATTGTCCACAGATCTCCTCTTTCGCTCCGGTCTCCGGATAAAGGTCTTAGCAGCGTCTTGCGTTGCTGTAGGTGGGGCTGCGGGGCTGGGGGTGGTGCGTTTTGGGGCGGCGCCAGAAGTAGTTGGAGTGCGGTGCATGTTAGATGTGGATGTGGATGTGGTTGGTGTGCGGTACATGTTGGATGTGGATGTGGATGTGGATGTGGATGTGGATGTGGATGTGGATGTGGATGTGGATGTGGATGTGGATGTGGATGTGGATGTGGATGTGGATGTGGATGTGGATGTGGATGTGGATGTGGATGTGGATGTGGATGTGGATGTGGATGTGGATGTGGATGTGGATGTGGATGTGGATGTGGATGTGGATGTGGATGTGGATGTGGATGTGGATGTGGATGTGGATGTGGATGTGGATGTGGATGTGGATGTGGATGTGGATGTGGATGTGGATGTGGATGTGGATGTGGATGTGGATGTGGATGTGGATGTGGATGTGGATGTGGATGTGGATGTGGATGTGGATGTGGATGTGGATGTGGATGTGGATGTGGATGTGGATGTGGATGTGGATGTGGATGTGGATTGTAATTGTAATGTAGTGTATTAAGTGTTTTGTTTCTGTTTCAGATGCAGTGGCGATGTGTGGCAGCAGATATGGCGTGCGGCGGCGTACGCAGGGAACGTTGTCAATGGTAGTAAACAACACAGTACTGCTAGTGTATTATTATATTTAGTCAAGTCCGGCCCTGTATAGGGGTAACGTCAAGTTATAGTTTACTACAGCTGTATACCGTGTTGAGACCCTGTAAAGGGGGGTCTGTCCTAATTCTAGTAAAATATTTAATTTTAAAACAACAATATGGAATTATATTCCAGTCTTTTATATATATATATATATAGTATCGGTAGAGATCAACTCTGCCTAGAGTCTTGTTTAATAGTGCGCAAAGTAGTGCGGACTACTATCTATCTGTCCCAGCAAATCCGATCAAAATCGGTTCAGCAGTCTCTTAATTACGTTTAAGTCAAATTGTGAGGTGGTGTATGAAGGAGGGGGGTGAGGGGGGGGGCGGTGAGTGATGCCAAAATGGATTAACTTCGTTACCAATAAATTGGTAACGAAAATTTTGTCCGATTTTGGCTACGACGCACCGTTTCTTAGTTATATAAGGTTAAAGATTACGTTTACGTAAGTAAATTTTGAAAATATACTTTTTTGTTTATGAGATTTTTGAAAAAATTTTAATTATAGCTATTAGGTCTACGTTTAAAAATAACTTTAGTGAAAACCGCGTGTCTGTCCGTCTGTTAGTTAAGAAGTTATTGAGCGGTAAAGGAATGTAATATTGGGGTGTGAGCGGGGGGGGGATGAGTATAATTTAAAATTTGGAATTTACAATGTTCTCTACAGTAGATTATATATGTATTACTGATTCTAGTTTTACTATATTATATGTTGTCGGGGGGTGGGAGGGGGGGGGGGAAGGTGTACGAGGGAGATTTTTCCAGAAAATCTGACTTTGCCACTGGTGCTAAGGACAAAGTTATTTCAGTTTTCGTATCTCTCACCGTTCCGGGATTGAGATAAGAAAGAGATGGAATATAAGGGTGTGAGGGGGGGGGGGAAGTATAAATTAAGATTTAAAATGTAAAATGTTTTCTGTATTAGATTGTATGTGTGAATCTGATTCTAATTATGATTTTGATGTGAGGGAGGGGGGGGGAGGGGGGGGAGTATGTTATTTCCAAAAATCTGACTTCGCCACTGGTGCTGAGGACAATAGTTTTGTCCGTTTTTGTGTAGCTCTCACCGTTCCCGAGATATTGGCTTTAAAAGTTTTGCTAAAAGCATTACCCTCCTTTAACAGTCGGGTAAGATATTTTTTAGGGGTGAGTAGGTGAGGGTGTTTTGGGCTTTGTCAGGGATGGGGCAATTTTCTTCGATAGTAGGACTACTAAAACTTTGCTTATTTTTGACCTAGGACCTCTGGTTTCCGAGATATCAGCCTTGGAAACCTTTGGTTACCTGGTTTGAGCTGTAGGATAGGGGTAGGGGAGTAGGGTTTTCGGTTTTGGGAGGGTATGGGGAGGGACTTGGGTGACGTATGAGTGAAATTTGGGTATTCGTACTGGGGGGGTTGTAATTCAGGAACTACTGTTTTTGCTGGGTGGTTTTAGGTTATCCCAAGTATATAGGTGGTATCTGATGAGGGTAGGGGTTGGGTCTAGCCGTGATCTTGGGTCCTCCTTTGTAAAACCAGACCTTACTGCTGTACTTTTCGAAGTCAGTGGACTTTTGTATCTCGAAGTCAACCCTCAGGGTAGCTGGGTGGGGAAGTGGCAATAAGGTGAAAAGTTTTGTTCTGAAAGTGTTTTCAGAATATACCTATCTGGTATAGTGTCCGTATAATTAAGGCCTGAAAGTTGGGGTAATATGTGGGCGGGGCTTCGCGACCTAGTTCACAATGTTTGCAAAGTTAACTTGGTAATTGCGATTTTATAAAGCCTCTCGCTCCAGGAGCTATTTCTCCACTTCTATTTATGGCGCGCGGGTTCCAAAGGTGTCAATAGAAAGGGGGTAAGTTTCCTCACTCTCCGGTCCAAGATTCAGAACCCTATGTCAAGGGGTTTGGTGTATAGGGTGTTTAGAAAAGTTGGGGTGTCAATGTCTAAACCGCAAATAGGGTTGTTTTATCAGTTCTCCTCAACCAAAAAATCTAGAACCCTACTTGAATATAGCTCTTAAGGGGGGGACACTGATATTAAAAATTTTTGGGTTCCTAATTGCATCCCTTCCACCCTTAATTATGGTGTAAAGATTACAAAATTTTAAAAATATTATTTAATAATAATAATAATAATAATAATAAACATTTATTTCAGACTATGCGTCCATATTTTTGTTAGTAACAATATACCTTAAAACTAATGTTAGTATTAGACAATTTACAATTTACCTTACACTTAATATTAAAATTAAACAACACAGTACATTACACAACTAATTAACAACATGAAGCCGTAGCCATCTTTGCAACATGGGGGACTCCCACCGATCTACAAACACATCCAGTATAGCGTTGGTGCTGCCACGAACGCGAGTGAGAAGGGAGGCGCATCTTTTCCTGATGATAGCGGCAAAGCCATCAACTCGCGCCTCAGCAAACATCCCTGACGCACTACAACGCCACGGCAGCCCCAACAGTACCCTGAGTGCATTATTATATTGGACACGCAGATCGCTGTATGCCCGCTGCGAGTAATTGACCCACAGGCTGCAAGTGTAGAAAGATTGGCAGTATGCTTTAAAAAGCGTTATTTTAACTGAATTCGTACACCTTGCAAACCTGCGGGCCAGCATGTTACAACGGACAGCCAGCGACCTGCGTTCCCTCTCAATGTCTACATTATCACTTAAGTCATCAGTTACCCAGTGACCCAAGTATTTAAATTTAGTGACCCTACGTAGTGGAGTGCCACCCAACGACACATTCGGGAAAGCTGGGTAAGAAAAACCATTTGCTTTAAACAGCATTAGTTCACTTTTCTGAACATTATATTTGAGCCCATGTGCCGCCGCATAACACTCACAAATCGACACTAACTTCCTCATAGCACTGATTGATGGACTCAGCAGCACCATATCGTCTGCATAACTAAGATTATTGGTACATAGCCCGTCAATATGACATCCGATTTTGGTGGTGCTGAGCTCACCAATCAGCCGGTTCATATACAGGTTGAACAAACGAGGCGAGCTTAATCCCCCCTGTCTCACTCCGCATTCCAACCTGTATTCACCCGAAAAGGAACCATTCCACCTTACACGATTATATTGATTTTTGTACCAATATTTAAATATTGATATAATTTCAATAGGCAAAGAAGTTTCAGTCTGCAACTTATACCATAAGACGTCATAATTTACAAGATCGAATGCCTTCGATAAGTCCAAAAAACAGGCGAAGACAGGCGTTTTTCTAGTCTTATAATACTGCACAGTCTGCTTCAAACAAAATATAGCTGTTTCAGTGGACAGCCCCGTCCGAAAGCCAAACTGGGCGTCATGCAGTTCGATATGCTTAGCTAATTGTTTTTCAAGCAGACTGTCCAGTACCTTGGCTACAACAGTTGCCAAGGATATTGGCCTGTAGTTGGAGGCAGCAGAGGCATCCCCTGTTTTATTTTTAATAATTGGAACCACAACTGTAAACATAAGGCTATCAGGTAAATAACAGTGACTGATACACAAATTAAATAGCATGGCGAGCACACGTGTCAAGTGCACGCCGGCATATTTCAGGTGCTCAATGCTGAGGCCATCGTGACCTGGTGATTTGCCTCTGTTCATCGATTTTATTACCAATGCAACTTCCTTAGCAGTAAACCGAACGTCGAGGTTCCCAGAGATGGTCTCAGCATCGTTTGCCCGTGTCGTAGGTATTATAGGCGGAGACTCCACCTTGAATTGATGCTTAAATAAATTTGCTATTTCTGTCGGTTCGTGCACACCCGCCACGCTCACCGGGAAACTAGATCGCGAATTTAATTTATTTGTAGCCTTCCAGAATGCACCAAATTGCTTGTCTGACTGATTTTTAGCTATAATATCCATTTTTATTTGTAGTTCATTATCCTGGCAATATTTCAGCTTCTCTTTAAAAACTTTTCTGGATTTACACATATTTGTATAAATATAGCCAGATGTGGGTTTGTTATGAAGCAACCACGTCTGATAATACATGCGAGCCTCCCTGTGAGCGTCTCGCACGTGCACATTCCAACCAGTCACATATTTACGTTTACAGCGAACATTATCTTTACCTATATATGTACTATCTGCCCCTTCTTTTAAAATACTTATAACTTTGTCGTACATCTTATCTAATAGTCTATAGTGACTAGTATCATAGCACATTCCATGCGAACAATTACGAAATTCCGTAGGAAAATCTAATAATCTTAATTTTGAATTACAAAATGTTGAATATTCCTCAATTTGCTTAACATTTTTTTCACCCCAAATTATTTTATTACAGGAGTGGGTTTTACTCAATAATTTAGGTATTATTAAATCTATATTACACTCAATAACCAAAGGAATGTGGTCCGACGAGTAAACATCATACAAAACAGCCGCTTTTGTTACTAATTGTCTCGCTGCACTACTCACCACACAATGATCCAGCCAGCGGAGCGCACCGTTAGCTGTGCTATTAAATGTATACGTATCATTCGGCAACAACTCCATGTCCACACACGACCACGATTGCTCCGCACACACAGTTGACAGTTCACTTGCAAAACGCTCACCCGGGTGAGCATTGAAATCTCCTAATATACACACCGTTTCCGTGTCACAGTTTTCAGTAATTGCAATAATCTCACTCAGACAGCTAGTAAATTCTATTATATTTTCACTCGAGTCAGTAGGCATATAAACCGAGAAGATTAATATGGAACGATCCAAGTGTTCAATTTTAATAGCAGCTAAACGATCGCTACTGCACGACAACACTGACACCTGTGAGAAAGCCGACTTCCTCCACAATAGGGCGACTCCTCCATAGGGTCTGCCCCTCAGTACACCGGCAGATGTATCGACTGCAGATTTACCTGCATACGCGAAGTCATCATGTAATGTACCCAAGTAGGCTAAATCATGCGGTAACAGCCATGTTTCCTGCAACGCGATGACGTCAGCCACTCCGCATAATCTTCGCACACAATCAGCTGATCGAGTAACGTTCTTACAGTTAAACGTTGCTAGACATGTGTTCTTTGTTTTCGTATCCATTATTGTTAGGTGCATTTCCATTCAAAATCCTATTGTCTATCCTATTCTTAAAATGTATAAATCCTCTGAAAGTAATACCCTCCGGCCACAAGTTGTCATCCAAAAACTTATCTAATTTGTGCTTCGGAACAAACAACTTGAAAGCATTGTATTGCCTATCAGTCTTCATATTTATTTTTTCCAAGGTCACCACTTCATTAAACTTATTTTGTATATAGTCACTTATATCCTTCTCTGTAGTTTCTTTATTTACATGTGATATAAACAAAGGTATTTTCATTTCTGCAGCACGAAACTTTGTTTGTTCATTAGACACCGCTTTCCCCATTACACCTGCGAAACGATTTCTATATTTTGCTTTCTGCACCAGTGTCCATCCATCTTCTCTTTCCTTTTCCTTCCATTGGCCATCTCGTACAATCTCTGCCATTGTCCGCTGTTGCTCTGCGACCACAAAACCGGTCTGGCGCTGTGACAATACAGGCCCACTATGCTTCTCACTGACGGTACTATCAAGCAATATAGCATTGCAATGTCCTTGGCTCACACCCTCGGGGCTCGGTTGACTCGGGGACTTGGCACAATTGGTATTAGGAGATAATACCTCCGAGTTCTTCTTTTCAATACACCCTCCTCTTTTTACATTCACATTCGGACTTTGTAACGGCACCGGCATTGAAATGCTTGAAGAATTCAATTTCATGTTTTCAAGCTGATCTTTGGTCACATAATCACTTTTGATAGCGTTAACATCTGATCGCAACACTAATAAATCCTTCAATAATTTCGTCACGTCTACGTGATCAAAGCAAACTGGAGGTAGCTTGTGAAGATCGTATGCCACAAAAATAGGGATTTGTTCGGGATCCATGGTTTTAAATACCGTAATCATGTCCTCCAGGTCTTTCTGCTTTTTGTTTTTACGCCTCGACACAAGTTTTTGGTTTGTTTTTGTAGAAACAAACAATAACTTTTTTGCCTCATCAATGTCTTCCTCAGAAAAAGCCGATGAACATATTTTTATCAAACTTTCATTATCCACTACGTCATGCCTATTTCTAATAAAGGCAAGAACCTCCGAAATAACAACATTACAACTCGTACACTTGACCGTATTTACACCGTTCACAGACATTTTTAATGCAAAATCGGCGACCGCTCATTAGTGCGCGTGCGCGATGACTTTTAATTCCCTTATATCTTATTTATTATTTAATCTAAAATTAAAATTTAAGCTAAGGTATTTTTATTATAGTCTAATTTAGGTTAAGGATTTTTAAAAACTTTATAATATTGTCTATATTGCTTATAAGGGAGGTTTTTATATTGGGTGTCTCGGTTTCCCACTTTAAATTGTGTTATATTTAAATAAATATGTATTTCGCGAGCAACTAATTTATATCACCTGGAAGAGAGTTAAATTCCCTATCTAATGGTATCAAATATAGATTTTTAAATTAATATTTAATGTATATAATTATCTAATGAAAACTTTGTTTACAATTTGGAAAAATTTAAAACTAGTAAATTATATGTAAATAGGGGTGCTAGGTTGTTAAGGTTGCACTTTTATGAAAGCTTAGGACTAATGCTATATAAAAATGATTTTTTGAAATTTTTAGGGGTGCAGACAAACAACCCCTGAATTTTTAAAGACTTTAAAGCTAATTATCTAATTAATCACTAAACAGAATTTATTGGAATTAAAAATATAAATAGTTCTACTGAAGCTTGAATTTATGAGTCCAAAAAATATGTGTGTTCCCGATCTGGATTCCGGGATATAAAATTTTGAAAATTTGAAAAACTTTGACCTCGTTTTTCCAGGTGTTCCTTGGTGAAGTTCTTCGATGTCAAGGTGCCTCCCGGCACCTGTTGTCGTCTGCTTCTAAGAACCGGTTTCAGTTTCGGCCGCAACCCTCGGGATCTCCGACCATGTGGCACGTGGTTTTTCTGGATTTGGTGATATCTCCGGAACCCTCGCTCGGAAAATTCCAAGCTGGGTGTCCAGAGAAAGGTCTTCTTGAGGCGCACACGCCTGTAGTCACAAACTGGTATGTTACCACTCAAAATCGAGCAGCGTATCACTTTTAAGTTTTTCAACTTAGGTTTTTCACTGATAACTTTCACAATTTTCACTTGTTTTCAAAACCGTTTTCACTATCGGGTACGTCTCGTCAGCACGCGTCTAACGATGTATCACACGGTGTACTTTTCGAAAACTTTACCACTTTTGTGAATTTTGAGCGCGGAGCGGCTTAAAAACGTGGCGGTCGCTACGGCGGTGGGACCGAGACTGGGGGACGGAGTTTAGTCGAGAAGATGGGGAGTTTAGGCTTTCACTAAGTCTCCTCCAGTCTGTTACCACTCGGGTAGGAGGGGGTTGGTCTGGGTCAAGTGGTCCTGAGCGGGAAGCTAGTTCCATAATGACCGGACGATGATTTGAGTTAAGCTCGTGTAGCGTCTCAATCGATTGCAAACGGAGGTTTACATTTTTGAGTAGCGCTATGTCGAGAACATCAGGAAGGTGGTTCGGGTCGTGGGGGAAGTGAGTAGGATGCATCGGTGCGATAACATCGAAGTTCAGGGTGGTACAGAGGTTAAACACGAGCCTGCCTCTAGTGGTGGTCGTGTTACTGTTCCATGCGGGGTGTTTGGCATTTAAGTCGCCAGCTATGATGACTGAGTTGCTCAGGCCAAGGAGGCATTCATGCCTAGCCGACAGATAGATACTTCTACTCGTGAGAGAAAAGGAGGATCTATGGTCGTGCAGTACAGGGACTTTTTGTAGTAAATGAGCGTGCCGCCTTTATAGCAACGGGACCTATCATTTCTAATCAGGCAATAGTTTGCAACTTTCGGGTCGCGGTGGTGAGGCTTAAGGAATGTCTCTTGTACGAGAAGGATGTCGAGTCGATGATCGCGGAGGAATGTGGCTATCTCGTCGCGTTGACCGAGAAGTCCATCGGCGTTGAAGAAACCTAGCCTTAGGGATCGCGGTTTGACTCTTCTATTTATTTCATCCATATATGATCGGAAGTGGGGACGATTCTTTACGGTCTGCGTTATGTCAGAGAACGCATGGAAAATAGAAAGGAGTTTAATAGGATCGCCTTTGCTGGCGATTATCTCCTTGGTCATAAGGTGGCCCCTTTCCGACGTGAATACGCTGAAGGTGCTCAATATTACGTTGAAGGGCTCAAATGTAAAATCGTCATTTCCAGTGGAAGTGGGACCCGGCGCGGGTACGGGAGTAGCCGCGGGTTTGTTAGCTGTAGCGGCCACTGTAGCTGGGGTCGCTAGGGTGGACGGGGTAAGCTGAGGTGCGAGGATGGGCTCAGCCATCAGAGCTTTGATGGCCGTTGATTGAGTAGGCCTCGAAACTGATGAACTGTTTAGAGCGTTCCAGGGGCAGGGACGTTGGGGGCTGAGACGCTCGGGGAGTTGAGCTGTTGGGATCCTAACAGAGGGACTTTCTCTTTGCTGACGAGCGTTCGCACGCTTAGTCAGTTTGGGAGAGCTAGCTTTTGGGGCTTTAGGGCAGCCTCGGTAGGTAGCTGGGTGACCGGAGTTACCGCACAGTACACAGCTGGGAGGCTCTGTGCACAATGTGCGGTCTTCAATCATGCCTTTCCAAAAGGAGTTATCGCGTATTTTTCTGTTCGTTTCTATGATACCGCGATGTCCCGAGAGAGGTTCATCATGGTAAGTCTTCAGTATTTGAGGAATTTCTTCAGGTTTAGAATATTTGATATCGTTTTTACAGATTGTAATATCACAATCGTATGTTTCGGCTAAATAAGATGTGATGCGTAATTGTTCATTGCCTTTCAATTTACAGGTAAGATCATTTTGTAAATCAGGTACAAATAGAGATTCTATTTTGTTTTGTTGTAAACATGATAACAGTGATTTGAAGTAACTTTCGGAATCCCAAGGATCAAAATGATATAGATCTTGTGGGACAGAAGTATAAGTTTTGATTTTTATCTGAAATAAGGAGATCGACATCATATAGAGATTTAGGTTTTTCTAAATAAGGTTTTGTCTGAGAGCATGATTCAATAGCTTCATTAAAAATATTATTTTGATCTGAGAGTTGGCAAGATATAAGGATACTTTTAATTTCGGACTATCGAAAGAAACATTTTGAGATATAAAATGTTCATAGTTCATTTGTAGATAATCGGTGGACTCTGAAGACGGTAGATCATTTGAAGTTAAATCTATAACATTTGAGTTTATTATTGGTGGACGAGATAACGCATCTGCATTTGTATTATTTTTTCCTGCTTTGTAGATAATTTCGTAGTCGTATTCCTCTAGTTTTAATCTCCAGCGGACAAGACGACTACCTGGGTCTTTGATGGAGAAAAGCCACGTTAAAGGTTTATGATCGGTAACGATCTTGAATTTTCGGCCGAATAAGTAGGGACGGAAGTGTTTCACGGCCCATACAATTGCAAGGAGTTTGCGTTCTATAGTAGAATAATTAGATTCAACTTTATTAAGAGTACGTGAGGCATATGCTATGGGTAAGTCTTTACCGACTTCACCTTGTGAGAGATTGGCACTAATAGCGTGAATTGAGGCATCTGTTGTTAGGACGAATTCTTTGCTAAAGTCTGGATATTGTAATATAGGGGATGTAGGGGTTCACCCCAAATGAAAGGTACGTCTTTCTTTAGGAGTCCTGTTAAAGGTTTTGTTATTTGACTGAAGTTTGCTATAAAGCGTCTGTAATAACCTGCTAGGCCTAGAAATGATTTTATGTCTTTGCAAGATTTAGGAACGGGAAATTCTCTGACCCCTCTAACCTTGTCTGGATTTGGTTTTACACCTTCACTGGAAATAATATGTCCTAAATAAGCTACTTCTTTCCGCATAAATTCGCATTTATCAGGTTGGACTTTCAAACCGTTTTTCCTAAGACGGTTGAAGACTTCAGTAAGCTTCTGTTCGTGTTCCTGGAGACTAGATGCGAATACTACTATATCATCCAAGTAAACAAAACAACGTTCACCTTGTAAGCCTTGGAGGACACTGTCCATGGCACGCTGAAACGTAGCAGGTGCATTTTTCAGACTGAATGGCATTCTAAGGAACTCGTAATGTCCGTATAGTGTGTTAAACGCTGTTTTTGGAATATCTTTAGGTTCAAGTTCAAGATCTAAGGTAGTGAAGTAAATGACATGTCCCAGCTTGTCTAGAATGTCGGTTATGTTGGGCAAAGGATAACTGTCTCCTGTAGTGATATCATTAAGTTTACGATAGTCGATGACTATACGCCATTTCCGTTTCCCTGACGCGTCTAATTTCTTAGGGGAAGCGCAGGCAGCTGTCTTTTGTTTTCCGATAGCTCGGTCGCACTCTCACGATGTGGGCGGCGCTTGGTATCCGACGCGGGCGCAGATTGTTGTCTCTTTTGCGCACGTAGCACGGTCTCCTTCGGACAATGGTGGGTGGGGCCGCAGTAGTTACGACCAGTACCTTGTTATGTTATGTGTTCCTGGTACACAGCAGATTTATTTACTAATTTTTATTTAATTTACTTTAATTTAAATTAAAATTGGACACTGAGACTGACCGATCCGAGCGGAGTCCACGGGGGAAGGGGGTAAAAAGTGAAAAGTTATAGAACACATTAATTTGTACATTACGCACCCCCAGTGCAAAATAGACATAAGTGATTTTACTTCGAATCATCGATTTTATCATATTTGAAAAGTACGTTTGACGATACATATGCTCAATTTTTTTCATATTTTTCTTGTTAAATTTGACGAATTAATAGAAGAAATTAATTTTGAGATTTTTTATTATATCACATTTTTTCTTAAGGATTAGTAGACTATGTAATATAACGCAAAGAATAAATTGAGAAATATGACGTATTACTTAGTATTACGTTTATCGCTAAAATTTAATGTAGAAAATAAATAGTAACTAATATTATGACTTTAATGCGTTTGTTTTTTTTCCATCTCGAGTCTTGTATACACGATTATCTTTTAATTCGTTATATTAACTAGGTAAGGAAATTATCTTAAATGCACTTACTTAACCAAAAAGATAAATTTAAAAAATAATAACAGCAGTATGACTGTTTACTTCTTATGAACTTAAAATAAAATAGAATAAGAACAATTACTGCTTTCTTCGATTAAAATCTTTTCTTTGCGCCGAAACATAAGACTACATACTTCGGCGCGGCTGTAAAATAAGAACGATTACTTCTTTCTTCCACTAGAATATTTTCATTGCACCGAGACATAAGATTGGATACAGCGGCGCGGGAGTAGATAGCGGGAAGATAAGCGTGAATACATCGATGCGGGGGAGGGGGCGGGTGCGTATCCACGCGCCCAGATCAACCTAGAAGGTTGTCGACTGCTTAACCGGGCTTGCCTGTGAAGTGCCTTAAATGAATTTAGGGCCTCCAGCCAGGGCTTAACTACAAAACTAAGCGACTACACGCTAAGGGCAACCCCTAGTGGGGTACGGGCCTCGGCTTAGGGCGTCGCTGGGGGAGGACAGCAAAAGACAGGCTGGATTAGAATATAAATGATTATTATAATCGGGAATTTTAAAGCTCACCTATAGCTCAGCTCGCGGGCCGGCTCATCGAGCTAGGGTCGGGAGGGCATGGACAAGGTTGTCGCGATGGACCTCGGCGGCGAGGTCGATACGAACGCGGTCTGTGTTTGTATAAAGTGCTAGTGGACCTACTGCTCTCTTAGAAGAGGGTTATAGCGTCATCGGGTATGGTGAGAGTATGCCTCGGGCAGCGAATTTTACTGATCTGGGAGGGTGCGTATCCAGCGGCCGATACGACCAGAGGGTTTGGATGCTTTTTGGCAGCATTAAAATAATGCTTGGCGGCACGTTTCATGAACTTTTGGATGGTGGGCAGTTTGAGATCGAGATGGAAGTTCTTGTTTTGTACGTAGAAAGGGGCCCCTGTGATCTTTCGTAAGAAACGGTTTTGGAGGATCTGCAATCTATGGAGATGGTATGGCTTTGAGTGTGCGAACACAACGGAAGCATATGTCATGAGGGGGCATCGCACACGTGCGTCCGCACGTGGTGTAGATGCGCAATTTGCACTTGAGTGACAATTTGCTACGCGCATTTAACATACAGTGGAGGCGACCGAGAGCGAAGGCCGCTCGAGAGCGAGCAGTCTTTATGTGCTCTCCGAAGTTAAGGTGACGATCTAGTATCACACCTAGGTATTTGGCTCGCTCTTTCCAAGGAATCGGCTTATCAAACATGGTGATGGGACTGGGTAGGGGTGGATTTTGGCGCGGTCTCGAGAAGAGAACTGCCTGACTTTTGTCGGGATTTACCTCGATTCTCCATTTCGTAAACCACTTGCCTAGGGCGTTGGCGGCGATTTCGAGTTATGGCCACTGGGCTGGTGCCAGTGTAATATATGGCCGTGTCGTCGGCGAATAGTGCTAATTGAGCCATTTTGCTCTTTGGGATATCGCTTATGAATAGCGTAAAGATAAGGGGGGATAGAACAGAGTCTTGCGGAATTCCTGCTTGTATGGGGTGGGGCGAGGATAGCGCTCCTTCGATGCGGTAATGAAAGGAGCGGTTCGACAAGAAGTCTCGAACGATGAGCACGAGACGGTCTGGCACGCCGAGTTGATACAGCTTGTATATTAAGCCATTGTGCCAGACTTTGTCGAAAGCTTTCGCTATATCGAAGAATAGTATTCCCGTCATCATGTCCCGTCAATTCAAAATTCAAATTTCAAAATTCAAAATTCAAAAGTCATTTATTCAAATTAGGCTGAAAATCAGCACTTTTTGAACGTCAAATTTACAAAAAACAGCCCCCAAAACGCCCGCCCTTCACCACTTCCTATGTGTTTTTGCTGGGAAGAAGAAGTGGCGCAACAAACTCTCCAGCAACACATATCTGTCTGTAAGGTTTGAAGAACCGTTTATACAATATTAATTTAAAAAAAAAATAGGTAGTTATCATATTTAACATAATAATTTTAGTAGTAAATAATTTTGCCACATGTTGGCTAGCACACACCTTTATACCTATAACAAGTAAATACTCAAGCATTTAATTAGTATTAAATGCTTGAGTACTTACTTGTACTTGTGTTCTTTATATTCAACAATAAATTACTCTGGAAAAATATAAAAACTATTACATCCTCAAATAAATTAAAAAGTCAAAACATAGAATTATTGAATATAAAATCTGCCCCCCTCCAGTCAATAAACTACATTAATGATTATTTTGCTAATATTGGAAAACAACTTGCTCAAAAAATTGATCCGGTACTGAAAAATATTCCCGTTAACGTAACAAATTCATTACGATCACAACAAACTTCGTTCGTACTATTAGATACAGATAATACAGAAGTAGAGGGTATTCTGATGAATCTGAAGTCTGATAGTGCGCCTGGTTGGGATAACGTCTCAACAAAATTCTTAAAATATATAACAAAAGAAGCTGTTCCCATTGTAACTCACCTCGCAAATCTTTGTTTTCTAAAAGGCGTCTTCCCAGCTCCACTAAAAAAATCAGTCATCACCCCAGTTCACAAGGGGGCGGACAGCGATGATGTCAACAACTACAGGCCTATTTCTGTTTTACCGGCTATATCAAAAGTGCTCGAAAAAATTATAAACAACAGGCTAACTAATTATTTAAAAAAAAAACAATATTTTATCTCACTCACAGTTTGGCTTTAGACAAGGTGTAAGTACTGAAGATGCAGTTACTGCCTTAAGTTCTCTCGTTGCTGAGCATCTTGACAAAGGCAACAGATGCCTGTCTGTATTCCTTGATATTAAAAAAGCTTTTGACACCGTCTCTGTCCCTATCCTTGTGAACAAGCTGAACAATGCATACGAGGTACTACACTCATGTTACTCAAAGACTACCTCTGCTGCAGGAAGCAAAGAGTAAAAATAGGACAGTACTCTAGTGATGATGTTGACGTTTCATACGGCGTCCCACAGGGTAGTGTTTTAGGCCCGACGCTATTTCTTCTATACATTAATGATCTGTGTAATATGGAACTAAAAAATGCTAAAGTATTCTTGTATGCCGACGATACTGCTATTATGTTCTCTGGGTCATCCTGGCAAGAGGCTAAACAAAATGCAGAGGCAGGAATGGCTCGGATAGCTCAATGGCTAAAAAATAACTTGCTATCCCTAAACACCAAAAAAACTAGTTACATATGCTTTAGAATCAGTAGACGGACGCAGCCTTACGAAGACCTACTTTTTAGAGTACATATATGTGGAGATATGTCTAGTACAAGCTGTAACTGCCCATGCATTGACAAGGTCAGTGATACTAAGTATCTTGGGGTTATAATAGATCAAGCACTGTCCTGGTACCCACAACTTGAACAAACTTCTGGAAGAATAAGAAAACTATATTGGATCTTTAAAACCCTCCGCCATATCGTCCCAACTAAAATGATGAGCTGTAAGAACCGGATCAGAAATCTCCTAAATGAAATATATGTTGCACTGGCCCAGACTGTACTGCTTTATTGTATTCCAGTCTGGGGCGGTGCAGCAAAAACAAAATTCATAAACGTAGAACGAGCCCAGCGTGGATTAATAAAAATAATGTATTTTAAAAATAAAATGTTTTCCACTGAAAGCTTATATCAAATAAGTGATTTAATGTGTAAGGAAACTGTATATAACACAAACCATACTAAAAAAACATAAATCACTAACGTATAATAAAACTGAAAACACTAGAAGAAGACACAACACACCTCACTACAATAGCACATCACACATAACACATCACACATAACACATAACACATCACACCATATCATGCACCACAGCACACCACATCATGCACCACATCACACATCACCACATCACACGCCCCACCGCATAAACACAACACATACCACTGCATTCTTACCACATAAAATATTGTTTTTCTTAATGTTTAAATTAACTGCATGCACACAGATTTGTTTTCTTACTTTTTTTTTTCCTCCTTAAGATAAGATTCGTATACAAACTAAAAAAACCGGCCAAGTGCGTGTCGGGCCACGCGCAGTAGGGTTCCGTAGTAGGAGTTAGTTAGTCGACTATAACTCTGTAACCGGTTAAGCCTACTTAGCCGTGATAGTTTTCCTTGTAAGTTCATTACATGTACTACGCCTATGATTTTTTTCACATTTCTAGGTATAGCCATTCAAAAGTTAGAGGGGGGGGGGTTAACTCGTATCGAACAAAAATTTGCACTGAAAAGCTAGATATTTCGCAAATGGCTCGCTTAACCAAAAAATGGTCTTCACACACCCATAATATTTTTGAAATACCTATCTAACGATACCCTACATGGAGGGGTACGCGAGAAAAAAAATATTCATCCCCACTTTACGTGTTTGGGAGCTACCTTAAAAAAAAATATTTTTCAAAATTTTATTTTACCACTCTCTCGGCGTGATCAATATACATATCTATACCAAATTTCAGCTTTCTAGTATCAAGAACCTCGGAGCTATGCCGCGGACAGACAGACAGACAGACAGACACAGACAGACAGACAGACAGACAGACGGACATGGCGAAACTATAAGGGTTCCTTGTTGGACTACGGAACCCTAAAAATGAGGATAAAATGATTTGTATACATTGCATATTTATACGTACAATAGTTACTTGAAAGAGCGGGGCCAACTAATACAGGCATTGTTTTGCTTAAAAGGAGGCTCTGAACACGTTTCTATGTAATGCATTTTTATTGAGACAATAAACTATTTTGTATTTGTATTAGGAAATATTTAATTGTAAAATGTAAAAATAAATTAATCTATAGCCTCCATTTGTTAACAATAGGGCATAAAAGGCGTACCCACCTACATGTGCAGATTTTGTTGTAACTGTAAATGTAAGTACAACACGACCATGGTAAACTAGGACTACAGTATTTCTTTTTTCAGTAAGGCTAATAAATAATAAATAAGGAACTATTATAACAAAAACAAATGTATCAGCAAGACGACCAGGCACCGCAAGCAGCACCCGTTCACGAGTATAACGCGAGGACCAGCCATCACCCCCTTCGCCATTTTTGAGGGAAGGGGGCAACCCGATCCCCGACGCTACCGCAAGCCATACCATCTAGGGGAGCATGACGTACTTGCTGCTAGTCAAACAAAAATAGTAACTAATTACTGCTGCAGTCACTAGTAAGCCACAAAACATAATTGCAATACAATCATTATGAAACAATTAATGAAA
Organism: Pyrrhia umbra; assembly: GCA_963891755.1. Lineage (NCBI taxonomy): Eukaryota > Metazoa > Arthropoda > Insecta > Lepidoptera > Noctuidae > Pyrrhia > Pyrrhia umbra. The sequence continues at coordinate 11,988,478 of OY982917.1, forward strand.
GTACTATGTCATAATATAAACAACAACAATAATTATAATAAAAATAATGTCAATATAACGATAACTTCATGAAGCTGTGTTGCGTTCAACATAGCGACCAACTACTTTTATCATTCAAATAATCTGTAATGGTGTAATATGCCTTCTGGGAAAGGATAGATTTGACTTTTAATTTAAATGTGTTAAATGGCAATTCTAACAAAGATGAAGGAAGTTTATTATAAAAGCGTATACCTAGCCCCATAAATGACCCATGAACCTTGTGAAGTCTGTGAATAGGTACACACAGTTTGTGCTTGTTTCTCGTATTTATACTGTGCACATCACTTTTTTTGGTGTAAAGGTGTATATTCTGCCTAATGTATAATATATTGGCAAGCACGAATTGCGATGCCACAGTGAGAATTCCGATTTCTTTAAAAAGCTCCCTTAGTGAATGTCTACTACCTAACTGATATATTGCTCGAACAGCTCGCTTTTGAAGAATAAATATATTTTCAATATCTGCGGCTTTGCCCCACAACAGAATACCGTAGGACATAACGCTGTGAAAATAACTAAAATAGACTAAACGAGCTGTGTCTACGTCAGTGAATTGTCTTACTTTTCTGACGGCGTAGGTAGCAGAACTAAGCCTTCCCGAGAGGCTAGATATGTGTGAACCCCACTGAAGTTTGCTATCAATTGTTATACCTAGAAATACTGTCGATTGCACAGTTTCAAGCACCTCGTTGCTAAGGAGGATGTTGGGTCCTAGGTTTTTTACATTAGGTAGTGTAAATTTTAAGCACTTCGTTTTCTTGGCATTTAGAACCAAGTTATTTGTTGTAAACCAGTGTGTAACTAATGAAAGTGCACTGTTTACATCGTCAAAAAGTTCCCTATTTCTATCAACTTTAAAAATAAGTGAAGTGTCATCTGCAAACAGTACAACATCACAGATATTCTTCAAATAGTAAGGTAAATCATTAATGTATACCAAGAATAAGAATGGACCGAGTATCGAGCCCTGTGGCACGCCTAATTGGACAGGCAGTCCTAAAAATTTCGCCCCATTAACAGCAACGCATTGCACCCTATGATTTAAATAAGACTCTATTACGCTAAGTGCTCCGTTTTGAACACCGTAATAGCGTAATTTGTGTAAAAGCGTATCATGATGGACGCAATCGAAGGCTTTAGAGCAGCGGTCGGCAACCTTTTGGCAAGCAAGGGCCACAAGGTAGCAAAATAAAGTAAAGGCGGGCCGCACTTGTGATATTACCCTAGATTCTACCTGATACCTACGTATAATTTCCCATAGAAAAACCGACCAAGTGCGAGTCGGGTCACGTGCAGTAGGGTTCCGTAGTAGGTCTTAGTTATACGAGTATAACTCTGTAACCGGTTACCAGAGGCGTATTTAAAGATTTAGCGCCCCGGGCCAGTTAGATTTGCCGCCCCATTAACAAAAATGAAAAAATAGAACCTAACTTCTTAACATCGTTCTTGAAGTTGGTGGCGAAAAAACACAAAACAATAACGATTGGAGACACCTACTTTTAGAACGACGGATTAGTTATTTTTCAATTTGTAGTGTATTTATAAGTCGGTTTTTTTTTTGCAAAACTGTTGTTTTTTTTTCACTTTTGAGTTGTTTTTGTATGTTGCATGATAACGTTTGGAGTAAAGACCTATAAATTGTAGTAAAAACAAACTGTTATAGGAAAAGAACAGATGAAGGCGCAAGCGAAGCGAGCGCGAATTTTTTGGGTCACAATAAAATAATGATAATTTTTACTTTTTAGTTGTTTTTGTTTGTTGCATGATGATATTTGAAGTAAAGAACTCGTAAATTGCAGCAAAAAGTAAACGTGCAAAGAAAAAAGAACAGTTTAAGGCGCGAGCGAAGCGAGCGCGTTTTGTTTGTAGGATGTCAATTTTTTTGTTGCATGATAATGTTTGGAGTAAAAAACTAAAATTTTTGGCGAAAACTAAATTTTAAATAAAATAAAATCAGTTGAAGGCGCGAGCGAAACGAGCGCGATTTACTTTTTAGGATTACAATAATTAGGCTGATATAATAGGATGATCAAATTAAAAAAAAAAATTGAACCTCGCAGCCTGCCGCCCCGGGCCATGGCCCCCTTGGCCCTATGGTAAAAACGTCCCTGCCGGTTACGCCTACTAATAATAATAATATAATAATAATAATAAATTTATTTCAGAATTGCTTCCATATTTTGTTAGTTACAAATTTCTTAACCTAGTGTTAGTGAAACATTTATAAATTTAATAATCACAGTCACAACGAAAACGTAGCACTTGCTTTCGCGTGTAGGCCTATCCAATGCCTCATCAGTAAAGAGTCCCACCGGCTGGCGCACGTGGTCAGGATGGCGCTGGATACTAAGCCGTGATAATTTTCCTTGTTAGTGGATTACATGTGCTACGTTTGTGATTTTTTTCACATTTCTAGCCATTCAAAAGTTAGAGGGAGGGTGCTCATATCGAACAAAAATTAGCACTTAAAAACTAGATATTTCGCAAATGGTCCACTTAACCGAAAAATGGTCTTGACACACCCATAATATTTTCGAAAGACCTATCCAATGATAAACCATACAAAAGGATACGCGAAAAAAGAAATCATACCCACTTTAAGTGTTTGGGATCTACCTTAAAAAAAATATTTGCCGTGCCCAACACGCACTTGGCCGGTTTTTTAGGGTTCCGTAGCCAAATGGCAAAAAACGGAACCCTTATAGATTCGTCATGTCTGTCGGTCTGTCTGTCTGTCTGTCCGTCCGTATGTCACAGTCACTTTTTTCCGAAACTATAAGAACTATACCGTTGAAATTTGGTAAGTAGATGTATTCTGTGAACCGCTTTAAGATTTTGACACAAAAATAGAAAAAAAGCAATAAAATTTGGGGGTCCCCATACTTAGAACTGGAACTGAAAAAAAAAAAATCATCAAACCCATACGTGTGGGGTATCTATGGATAGGTCTTCAAAAATGATATTGAGGTTTCTAATATCATTTTTTCTAAACTGAATAGTTTGCGCGAGAGGCACTTCCAAAGTGTTAAAATGTGTGTCCCCCCCCCCCCTGTAACTTCTAAAATAAGAGAATGATAAAACTAAAAAAAATATATGATGTAGATTACCATACAAACTTCCATTTAAAATTGGTTTGAACGAGATCTAGTAAGTAGTTTTTAAGTAATCAGCAATTTTCCTCTACAAACAAACTTAATTATGCGGTCGAAAAAAAAACAAGATAATTTGCGTATTTTTTCTTTCCAATGGTCGGAACCCTCGGTGCGCGTGGCCCGACACGCACTTGGCCGGTTTTTTTTACCTTGAAGCCAGCGTATTTCATTAATTCATGAGTCGGTGGCAAAATACAAACAACAGTAGCTTAGAGACACTGACTTCTAGAGCGATGTATTGGTCCACTAACGTTTAAATGAAACAAATTTTACTCTTATTAGTATTTTTGGAATTCGGTTGTATTTTTTTTTTTGTAAAAACTTTTTTACCAAACATTCGCGGGCCGCAAGTAAGACGTCCGCGGGCCGCATGCGGCCCGTGGGCGCGGGTTGCCGACCGCTGCTTTAGAGAGATCACAAAAAACTCCAATAGCGTTTTGAGAGTTTTCCCATGCACTATAAATGTGTTTCAAAAGAGCAACACCCGCATCTGTAGTCGAACGACCTTTTGTAAAGCCGTATTGTTCATTATGAAGGAGGCTGTTTAAATTGAAATATCTCAGTAACTGCTTGAGTATTAACTTTTCAAATATTTTACTAAAGGCAGGCAAGATGGATATTGGTCTAAAATTACTTATGTCCGTCTTATTGCCTGATTTAAATAAGGGTATGACTTTACTAAGTTTCATAAGATCTGGAAAAACACCGACGTCAACGCATTTATTAAATGTAGTAGATAGATACGGAGCAACAATGTCTATTATATTATTTAAAAGTTTAATTGAAATACCCCAATAATCACCGGTGTTTTTTGACTTGAGGGTTTTAAAAACATTAATCACATCATGTGGTGTTATATGCTCAAAACTGAAAAGAGAATTACAATTGGGCACGCTACTACACAACAGGTTTTCAGCATTTGTCGAAGAAGAGCTTAAGGAGCGAGTCGTAGATATAGATATGTTGGCAAAGAAATCATTAAACGCCATAGCTATGTCAGCCGCATTACTAACAAGTTGCTCATCAATTAAGATCTCAAATTTATTTTCATGACCGACTGATTTTCCAGTTTCCCTATTAATTATTTGCCAAGTAGTTTTAACTTTATTATTTGATTTTTTAATTGATTCACTAATAAATTTCGATTTAGCCACGTTGCAAACTTTTTTAAACAATTTAGAATAAGTTTTTACATAATTTAAAAATGAAGTATCAAACTTATATCTTTTCATACCGTATAACTCGTAAAGTCTCGCTCTACTTATGTATATACCTTCAGTAGCCCATTGATTGAAATTGGCAGAAGTACCTTTGACATTCTTAGTTTTGGTCTTAAAAGTGGACTCGAACTCTTTCTGTACCACATCAAAAAGTGATCCATAGATGACATTAGGATCCTCGTTTAATAAAATGGAAGGTATATTTTTTTTTGGATATATTACTTTTAAATCTATTACAACGACTAGCTGTATAGGGCCTGCATTCAATTTTAAGTGGTTTAGCGTATATTTCCATGGGAAAACTAGCTTTTTGTCCACAGTGGTCAGACGTAAGGTCATTAAAAACTAGATTATTTGAGGCCTCACAATCACTAAATATATTGTCAAGGCAAGTTGACGAAGAAGCCGTGATCCTTGTTGGTTCATAAAACAAGTTTACTAAATTAAAGGACTTAAATAAGTTGATAAGTCTAATACTTAATGGAGAAACCTCTAGTATATTTATGTTAAAATCTCCACATATTATTTTACCTTTATTACTAGATTTTAATTTACTAAGCGAATCTTCAATAACTGATTCAAATTTATTAAAATCACCTTGAGGGGGGCGATAAACGCAAATTATAATATATCGCTCAAGTTCTATACAAGACAACTCGATAGTGCGCTCGATAGAAAGATTAACTAAATCGGAACGCTGTTTACATTTTATCTTATTGGAAACTTAAACCAAAGACCCGCCTCGAATGGCATTCTTTCTTACGAACGCACTTTGCACAGTGAAGTTGTTATTATTTAGAAACAATGTTTCATGTTCTTTTAACCAATGTTCGGTTAAACATAAAACATGAACATTATGGTGCTCCATAAATAAACTTAACTCTAATTCTTTGCCAGACAGGCCTTGCATGTTTTGATGTACAAGGTTCAAAACATGTGACCCACCCTTTGTCGCGCCTAATAGTTTAAACTACTAGGCGTATCAATACGTATGTTAGTATTCTTACTAACAATATCCTTAGGTACATAACAAGTACCTGTGTCAATGTGTATATTATATGCTAAGAGATTAGCAATGTGTCTCCTACAGCTAGCTGGCAAATACATTGAATATTCTGTCAATTTAAATCTAATCAAGAACTGTTTAATGTCAAAATACAAAATGGCATTAACATGTTGACAAGTCCTATTATAAAGGAGCATGTTTAAATCAAATATGTGCCTATTCTGTTCTTTAGATAAATTATATGCATATGGCAGGGCACATATAATGAATTTACTTTTATCAATCTCATTTAAATGTATCATTAAATTCACATATTCTTTAATGTCTTTTTTTGTTACAGCTAAGCTATCCCCATAGAGTAATATAATGGTAGAATTAGGGATAAACTTAGTTGACTTAACTTTTCTAATTAGATGGCTAAACCTGGCACCGGGTACACAATGATTTATTATATAATGTTGCGAACACTGATTAAAGATACTACCAAATCCTTGACCAAATTTGTCTGAGAACACATATGTTACACTTTTGCCCACACCTGTGACTGAGTCAGGATTTACTACAGACTGCGGGACTAAAGGTAAGGGGGTGCCACATTGGGGCTCAGATGTTGGGGTGACACACAGAGGCTCAGGCATGGGGGTGACACACCGAGGCTCAGGTGTGGGGGTGACACATGGGAGCCCAGGTATGGAGGTGACACACTGGGACTCAGGTGGTGGGAGGCAAGAACAATTGCAAGAGATATTATTTGTAAGTGACTCATACCTCTCTGCATTATACTTTACTAGGTCTGCCAGATCACAGGCCTCCTGCATGCGCTCACTCAGGTCTTGTTGCGAAGCTTCATATCGTCTGAATATATCCCTAAGAATATTTTCTTTATTATAAAGGTCCTCCTGTAAGCGTTGTTGTATCACTATCATATTTAGTCCTGCAAATGTCTAGTTCTTTTTCACAATTGTATAAATCTTTCAATAAACTAAGGTTTTTCCTTCTAATATGATTATTTAACATGTAAACTTTTTGCCTTTTTATTGACTTTTTAATTTTTCTGATTACTTTATTTATTTTTAGATATTTTTTTATTTTATTGTGGGAACTACATAATTTATTTTTAGTTAGAGTGTCATTGGTCAAGTCTATAGTAACAACTGGCTCTTAACAAGAGAGTCCGGACACACTACCAACCAACTCATTATATAAACTGCAGGTGTTCGCAGACTGTTCGCTAACTTTGACTGATTCCAGCTGTGTGATTATATTGTGTGCTTTACTTAATTCAAGTTCAAGCTCAGATATCCGTCTTAAAGCCAGTTCATGTGTGTCGCTGCACTGTTGAAAATTTGACACAAGTTGCCGAAGATGTTGATGTTGGTCGAGTATGTCCATGTGTTGTATGTGTAATTCAGCCAACTGGTTCTTGAGTTCAGTGTTCTTATCTACAATAAGTTTTACTTCTATCTCGCCGTCATTGGAAGCCAGCACTTATATGTTCGACGATGCGGTGGACTTGTTGGATACAGGAATGTTGGGTTCGAAAGCCGAATTGTTCATCGGGAATGAGACTCTTTGCTTCGGCGTAGTCTTTGAGACGCTTATAGATAAGCCTCTCGTAGATTTTACTGAATACATTGAGGAGACTGATGGGGTCGGGAATCGAACCCGGGAGCTTTTACGCTTCGGACACACACCTTAGAGCTAAGCCACTGCGCCACCGAGGTCGTCGCCTGTTGGTAGGTACCTACGTACATAGATTTAAAAATCTGAATATCGTGCCTGCCCAGATTCGAACCTACGTAGCTTCAAGCCTCTTGGTCGACAAGCGACGATTGTACCACTGGGCTGATGAATGATTCGCTGTCTATTATTTTAAAATTAATGTCTGTCCCTAACGTGTAACATCCTTTTTTATGTCTAATTTGTTACCATACCATAATTTGTACCATAGATGTTATTAAGAACGGGCACCGCGCGCGATGGCACCCTCCTCTTACTATATACCTCCAAAACTAGTAGTAAAAGGAGAGTGCCACCACTCGGGGTGCCTAGCCTTAATAATAACGTAATAACAAAATGTGTATTTGTAGAACATTATTGACTTACCTACAAATATTTATATTACATGATAATTTCAAAGTCGTAAACTAGGTATCATTGTCTAATGTATTTATAAACTCAAAAAAAAACTCAAAAACGTTTATTGAAATTAGACTAATTAAATTAGTACTTTTTCACGTCAAAATACATTTATGACAGCACCCCAAAAACGCCCACCCTTCACTGCTTCCTAGTGTTATGGCTGGAAAGAAGAAGCAGTGATGAACAAACTTCCCAGCAACACAGCTGTCTATTACAATTTTATTTTATAATATAAATATGTCATATTTTATTTACAATATTAATATTTGATTATATGATGCACCGTGTTTACAATACAAATTTGTTTGTTTGTGTAAATATATATTGTCCACTTCAGAGCTGCCATCTGCTTTTATCATTAAAATAGTCATTTACATTATAGTAAGCTTTTTTAATAAGAATTTCTTTAATTTTAGTTTTAAAAGAATTATGAGGCAATTCTAATAAATTGATAGGGATTTTATTATAAATGCGTGTACAAAGCCCCGCAAACGAACCATGCACTTTATGTAAACGATGGTAAGTCGCGGTCAACTTATGTCTATTTCTAGTATTAATATTGTGAATGTCACTGTTTTTACTAAAAGAGTCTATATTTTGCCTTACATACACTATGTTGGCGTAGATATATTGTGATGCCACAGTCAGTACACCAATGTCTTTAAACCGTTCCCTTAGGGAGTCTCTAGCACCAAGTTGGTATATAGCACGAACTGCTCGCTTCTGCAAAACAAAGATACTTTCAATGTCAGCAGCATTGCCCCACATTAGAATTCCGTAAGACATAATGCTGTGAAAATAGCTGAAGTACACTAAACGAGCCGTGGCTACATCGGTGAGAGTTCTTACTTTCCGGACAGCGTAGGCAGCAGAGCTTAGTTTACCCGCGAGGCAAGTTATATGATCACTCCACTGTATTTTGGAGTCTAGTGTTATGCCTAGGAATTTAGTGGCTTTAACCGTTTCTATAACTTCATTATTTAAAACTACGTTAGGTCCAAGATTTTTAACGTTAGGCAAGGCAAATTTAATACATTTTGTTTTCTTGGCATTTAACACTAAGTTATTAACTGTGAACCAGTGCGTAACCTGTGAAAGACATCTATTCACCTCATCAAATTGTACTCTATTTCTATCAACTTTAAAAATTAGCGAGGTGTCATCTGCAAACAAAACAACGTCACATATTGATTTTAAATAAAATGGTAAGTCGTTTATATATATTAAAAATAAAAATGGACCCAAAATAGAACCTTGTGGTACGCCCAAACGCACGGGTAAATTAGAAGATTTTACTCCATTTACATCTACACATTGCATTCTACCACTTAAATAGGAACTTAATACGTTAAGTGCTCTATCTCTGATTCCGTAATAATATAGTTTACGGGCAAGCGTATCATGTTGAACGCAATCAAACGCTTTGGACAGATCGCAGAATACACCGATTGCATTCTGAGATTTCTCCCATGCGCTATAGATGTGTTTGAGTAAGGCGACTCCGGCATCCGTTGTCGAGCGACCCTTTGTGAAACCGTATTGTTCCGTATGCAGAATATTATTTGAATTAAAGTGCCCTAGTAATTGTTTTAAAATAATTTTCTCAAAGATCTTGCTAAATGCCGGTAAAATTGAAATCGGTCTAAAGTTACCAAGATCATCCTTGCTCCCGGATTTGAAAAGTGGTATGATTTTACTGTATTTCATGAGCTCCGGAAAAGTTCCCAAATCAATGCATTCATTAAATATAGTCGCTAAGTAGGGTGCAACGACGTCGATAATAGAAGTTAAAACCTTAACAGAGATACCCCATAAGTCACCAGTCTTTTTTTGATTCAATGATTTAAAGGTGCTTATTACATCGTAAGGTGACACGTGGCTAAATTTGAATATTGCTTCACATTCTGTAACACTTTTACGTAAAAGTATTTCAGCATTGATGGTAGAAGAGTCTAAATAACTAGTGGTTTTAATTGGGATGTTGGAAAAGAAAGTATTGAATTCATGAGCTACATCGGAATCTTTATAGAATATTTTATTATTATTAACGATTTTAAAATTAGTATCACGATGCGCTACTTTACCAGACTCACTGTTTATGATGCTCCAGGTTGCTTTTATCTTATTATTACTCTGCATAATTTTATTACTAATATACTTTGACTTTGCTAATTGACACACTTTTTTAAATAATTTTGAATAATTCCTAACATATTCTGTAAAAGTAACATCAAATTTGTATTTTTTTATCCCATATAACTCGTACAGTTTAGCTCTACTCTTATATATACCGGGGGTAGCCCACTCGTTGAAGTTGGTGGTCCCCTTTAGTTCTAGTGTTTTGGTTTTGAATGTACTATTAAACTCATCTTTTATAATATCAAATAGGGCTCCGTACATTAAATGTGGATTGTCTTTTTTTAATAACGATGGGCTTAATTTTGAACCTATATTATGTTTAAAACTAAGAAAGCGACTGGTCGTTAACGGCCTACATATTATTTTTCGTTTGTTCTTGGTTTGACTATCAGGAAATCCTGCCAATTGCCCACAGTGGTCTGATGTGAGACTATTAGTATTTACTGTTTCTATGGCATCACAATTGCTAAATATGTTATCCAAACACGTGGAAGAGGTTGCCGTAATTCTAGTTGGTTCTAGAAACAGATGTTTTAAGTTAAATGATTTAAAAAGGTTCAGCAACCTAGTGGTTAAAGCAGATGCTTCTAAAATGTTTACATTAAAATCACCACATACTATTAGTGTCTTACTACTGGAATAAATTTTAGCAAGTGAGTTTTCCATGATTGACTCAAATGTAATAAAATTACCCGAAGGGGGCCTGTACACACAAATTATAACAAATCGTTCGAGTTCAACACAGGACAGTTCTACATGGCGCTCGATTGATAAATTAACAATATCCGAACGTTCTTTGCATTTTATATCATTCGAAACAATTATTAGGGAGCCACCATGAATAGCTTCTTTTCTAGCGAAAGCACTTCGTACTGAAAAATTACTGTTATTAATAAATTCAATTTCACAATTTCTGTGCCAATGTTCAGTTATACATATTACTTGCACTTTATAATGTTCTATAAATAAACTTAATTCTAATTCTTTGCCGGAAAGGCCCTGAATGTTCTGATGTACAACATTCAGTTGATGTGGCCTACCCGTTGTCTCACCATGTAGTTTAAACTATCAGGTGTATCAATATTTTTATTAGTACAGTTACTAAGGTTACTAAAAGATGTAGTTCCACTACTGGAACCTGTGTCAATTTGTATATTAAATGCTAATAACATAGCAATTTGTTGTTTATAATAAAAAGGAAGATACATTGTATCATTTGTCAGTACAAAATTATTTATAAATATATTTGTGTCAAAAAACATAATTGTGTCACTATAGTGACTAGTAATATTATAAATTAATAAGTTCAAGTTAAATATGTATTGATTTTGTTCTATTGAAAAGTTGTTTGAGTATGGAAGGGCACAGATTACAAACTTACATTTTGTTTTATTATTTGTTTCTATCATAAGTTCAACACAGTCTATAATATCTTGTTTTTTAACTGCTAGACTATTTCCATATAACATAATGGCAGTTGATGTGGTATTAAGGTTTGTCAACTTGATAATTTTTTGTATGTCATTGTAGCTGGCACCGGGTGAACAATTATTAATTATTTGAATTTTACTGTACTGTGACACTAATTTACCAAAACCTAGGCCGAATCTATCAGAAAATATTTGTGTTATTTTATTTGGATTTTCTGAATAAGTACAAGGTGAAATGCTTGAAGTTGGTGTGTTGCTTTGTACAGTAATAGTGTTAGATGTTAAACTATCACTGCTAAGCTCTGACTGTCCGCTACAATGCGAATTAAGCTGAGGGTCAGCTAGTACTGTGGATTGTGAACAAGTACAGTTGTTAAATTTATTTGCAAGAGAATCAAACCGGTCCATGTTTTCACTACCTAACTGAAGTAGCTCATTGGCAGCCAAAATATGTTCCTTGATTTGATTTTGTGCTGCCTCATAGTTGTGTGCGGTTTTTGTTAATTCGCGTTGCAGGTCAAGCATCTCCTGCTGCATAACCTGAGTGTCTTGATCATACATTAACCTACTTTGCAGGAGTTGATTTGTGCAATAGTTGAGTTGTTTTTTTAAATCTACCTTGGTTTTAATTAAATCATTTAATTTGTATGAAGATTTTTGTTTTTGACAGACTTTTTTAATTTTTATTATCATCTTTTTGACCTTGATATATCTTTTTAATTTTTTGTGACTCATGACACTTACAGTTTGTTTATTAGTAACAAACTCATTAAAAAGGCTGTGAGTCTCACCACATTCCTGGTGTTGTTTAATTTGCTCCAAGCAAGAGATTGATTTATGAGCATCATTTAAGCTTAATTCAAGCTCAGTGATGCGATTCAGAGCCCTCTCATGAGTATTGCTACATTCATTGAAAGTACCTATAAATTCCTGTAACCTATCCCGCTGATCAAGTACATCCATATATTGAATGTGTAAGTCTGCGAGCTCACACTTTAATTCTGTATTTTTGTCAACAATTTTCTTTATTTCCTCCTCGCTCTCATCACGTTCCCTTAGTAGTTGACCGCAGAGCTCCTTGGATGTCTTGAGCTCTTGCAGTGTCAACTTCAGTTTAACCTCCATATCCTTGGCAGTGGCCTTTCGTGTCATTATGGACATGGTGTGTGGTATTAACTGAAAAGAGTGAACAAGATGAGAAAGATAGATAAGTTAAATTATTAGAAAACAAAGTGTACAGGTTAGGATAATTTATATGTAGAATAGAATTGATTTTAATTAGAAACAGTTATTGAAAATTAAACAAAGGTACAGGAAACATCAAAATTTAAATTAAGTGTATTTTGTTTAAATAGGGAACGTGTGATTTATCTAATACAATTTATTTGTTACTTAATCAGATGGACCGTAGTTTATATTTATGTTAAAGTGTAAATAGTTAAGGTAGGTTAAAATTTTGTAAGTTTTCATAAGTTAGTTGAGCTAAAAAAGCATTCTGTTATTATGAACAATACTAAGAACTGTTAAAACATTAGTTATTTGTTATTATTAAAAAGATACTTCCCGTTTAAATCCAATGAATTTGAATTGAACTTAGCGGTTGACAGCTGACCGGTTCCGTAATATTGAGGTGTAGATTATTCCAGTTTTACTTTTCTTATTGCTTCACCAACATTTATACACGATATTTACTACTTTTGCCACAATTGTTTATAGTTTACAAGATTATTTAAGTAATAATGTATTAATTTACTAATTTTAAAATGCACAGCTGATTTTTGATGTGTCACCCGGCCGGTGTTGCCAGTTCATCTAAAAACCCCAGCCATATGCAGCCTATGTACTTACATCTAAAAACCCCAGCCACATCACATTAATCACCTGGTCTTAAACTAAGGATTCTTTGTAGGATTTTGCAAGGAGTAAGTACACTCAGACCCAAGTCAGTTTAGTAACGTTTGTTTGTCCGACCGGGAATCGAACCCCGGGCCTTTCGTCCTTTCATTTTAACTTTTTTATTGAATTTAAAATATAAATATAGGTTGTAATCATGTAGGTAAATCTTTGAATAATACTATAGACATCGGAGCGTGTGACATCTAACAACTGTCATGCCATAAAATGTTACTTGTATTCTCGGTAACTTCACTCATAGCAATATTGGCTGTCACTCACTCTGTAAATATCGTCCTGTTATTCTCGATATTACACTGACAAGAAAACATTGTCAGTGTAATATCGAGAATAACTTATTGCCCGGACCACACATAAACTATAATTTTATTTTATATAGAAATAAGTTTACTATGCACAACCGGCAGGTGGACTAGTTTTGACTGTCCCCTTTGCCTATTTTTTTTTATTTATTAATATTTATTTTTTATACTCATTTACACTATTTATATACTGATTTATGTCTGTACAAAACTGTGATAGTATTAATGATTCAGACTCTTTCTTTTCAGCCAGTAGTAATGATGACAGTTTCAAAAGTATACCTTCACTTGCTGATACACTAGTTTCACAGTTTTCTGATGTTCCTAGAAATTTTAATGTAGTTCACATTACACGCGCAGAGCATTCCGGCTCATTTTCCGGATATGCTGGCAAGTTTTGACTGTAAGAACGTTCATGCAGTTCTAGTTTCGGAGTCGTGGCTAAAACCCTGTCTCCCATCTACTGCATACGCACTACCAGGTTTCCAGTTGATAAGAAACGACCGTGCGAATGGTGATGGTGGTGGTGTTGCCATATATCTTCGGTCATACATCTCTTTTTCAATTGTAGATATGTCAGCACAGCCACCTCCATCAAATGCTGGCGAGCATCTGTTCCTGGAATTAACATTAAATCATACTAAACTTCTTCTTGGAGTCTATTACTGTCCCTCTTTAAGAAATAATTTCTTCTCCTCTTTAGAAAATATTTTAGAAAATTTGGTACCTTCTTACAGTCACATAGTTATCATGGGTGATTTTAACACCAGTCTTCTGAAAAATGATTCCCGAGCTACATCTCTTCATTCTATCATAGATTCTAGCAATTTGTCTATACTCCCTCTAAGTGCAACACATCATTTTCCTTGTAGGGTACACACCTACCATTTAGTTTATTTATTTATTATAAACTTACTACACAACAAACATACATATACACAACATACTTACTCAACATTAACACAATTACATACATTATTTATATTTAAGTAATATTCATATCTCATAACGCATACATATATTTACATTATTACCGTCAACCATTTTGACGGATCACACCACGCTCGGGTGTACTGGAGTCGCGCGGAGGCAAGTACGTGCCGGTGACGTACCCGCTCGACGGCTCAGGTGAGCCGGCGCTAGCGCAGGTACGTTCAACCGACTTGACCTTTAGTCCGAACCGACACTCGCGACGACCGCACGCTAATCTTTTTTTCTTGTGGCACCTACTTCTACCCGCGCTTATCATACAGACAGTTAGACTGATTTTTATGTGTTGTGCTGTGTTATTGTTCCTGTACTGTTAATATATTTATTGTGACTGTTTTTATATTGTGCAATTGTTGTGGACATATTCTCCTTCTCGTTTTATGTGTAGTGTGTGGGACAATATAACTGTGAGTACCTACGCAAACAAACTTTTTATTTTTACACCGTGCGTCGCACACTGCTCACCCCACTACTACCTATATTGGTGACCCCGTGGAGAACACATCACAAAGATGTCCAACAGCGAGTCAGAACACACTGCTTCATCGCAACCATCAGCACACGTAACGCACAGAACGCGTCGAGCAAAGCGCGTTTCCACTGACGCGCCACCCGACATTTTTCGCGTGTCAATTAAGTTGCCACCATTTTGGCCTGAGGAGCCAGAGATTTGGTTCGCGCAAATAGAGGCGCAATTCGCGAACGCGGGCGTGACGAATGACGTCACAAAATATAATTATGTGGTCGGACACCTGGACCCGCAATTCTCAAAGGAGGTGAAGGATATTATTATGTCCCCGCCTCCAAACAATCGCTACGAGAAGCTGAAGACGGAGCTGGTGAAGCGCCTGTCAGCCTCCCAGGAGAGGAAGGTGAAGCAGCTCCTGATGCACGAGGAGCTAGGAGACAGGAAACCCTCCCAATTTCTCCGCCACCTGCAGGGTCTAGCAGGTCCTAGCGTGCCCGAGGACTTCCTACGCACCATCTGGAGCAGCAGGCTACCGGGCAACATTCAGCCCCTGGCACTGGCTGAGTTAGCTGACCGCGTGCAGGACATCGTCTCCCCAGCGTGCCACACCCACGTCGCTGCGGCCTCAGCACCGGGCCCTTCATCTGCGGCTCCAGGCCCTTCTGTGAGCGCGATGGCGGCTGAAATTGCTGAGCTGAAGCGCGCGATGAGGGACCTGACGATGCAGCTGCGTGATAGCCGGTCACGCAATCGTTCCCGCAGCAGAGACAACCGGCGCACCTCGCGTCACCGTTCGTCGTCCCGGTCCCACTCCAGCTACCGGAGACAACCAGAGTGCTGGTACCACCTGAAGTACGGCGACAAGGCAAACCGCTGCGTGAAGCCCTGCGACTTCAAGCAGGGAAACGCCGCGGGCGGTCGCTAATGGCGACTGACGACTGCCCCACCTCTACTGGTCGCTTGTTCGTCACCGACAGGCGAACGAAGACGCAGTTCCTGGTTGACACCGGAAGCGACCTCTGCGTCTACCCTCGTCGGCTGCTGGGAGAACGTCGTGCTGAGACCAACTACCAGCTAAGTGCGGCTAATGGTACAGCCATTAGAACTTTTGGTTTTGTGGATCTGAACCTAGATCTTGGTCTTCGTAGGGACTTTAAGTGGCGTTTTGTGGTTGCTGAGGTA
Organism: Pyrrhia umbra; assembly: GCA_963891755.1. Lineage (NCBI taxonomy): Eukaryota > Metazoa > Arthropoda > Insecta > Lepidoptera > Noctuidae > Pyrrhia > Pyrrhia umbra. The sequence goes on from OY982917.1 coordinate 12,004,466, forward strand.
ACAAAGCCTATCATAGGTGTAGACTTTTTAATATTTTACTCCTTAATCGTTGACTGTCGTAACCAACGATTAACGGACAGTACAACAAACGTGTCTGCGATTGCCTTGAGTCACACAGACTCAACTTTATGCTCTGTAAAGGTAAGCACTGGTGATTCAAGGTACCACAAGATTCTCGAGCAGTTCCCCGAGATTACACGACCCGCAGGCACACTACGCACCACACCTCACAACACCGTACACCACATCCGCACCACCCCAGGCCCTCCAGTAGCATCTTCCTTCCGGCGACTAGCGCCAGATAAATTGAAAATTGCCCAGCAGGAGTTCCAGCTGATGCTGGCAAATGGTACTGCCAGACCTTCGGAAAGTCCCTGGTCATCACCTCTTCACCTCGCCCCGAAGAAGGACAACGGTTGGCGACCATGCGGCGATTACCGCATGCTCAACGCCCGCACCATTCCCGACAGGTATCCAATTAGGCACATTCATGACTTCGCGCACAACATCGCAGGTTGCCGCGTGTTCAGCACCCTCGATCTCGTGAAAGCCTACAACCAGATACCTGTAAGTACGGCTGACATACCGAAGACGGCAATCACCACGCCGTTCGGCCTGTTCGAATTTCCGTATATGACGTTCGGTTTACGGAATGCAGGCCAAACATTCCAACGTTTTGTGGACGAAATGACCAGGGGACTCGACTTCTGCTATTCCTACCTTGACGATTTTCTCATCTTCTCAAGGTCAATAGCAGAACACGAAGAACACCTTCGTACTCTTTTTGATAGGATGAGGGACTACGGCATGCTGATAAACACGTCCAAGTGTGTTTTCGGTGTCAAGGAGGTAACCTTCTTAGGATACCATATCTCCGAGAAGGGCACCAAACCACTGGACAGCAAGGTCGAGGCAATCAGCATGTTCCCTCCTCCTAAAAACATCAAAGAGCTGCGTCGATTTTTGGGCATGCTTAATTTTTACAGGCGATTTTTGCCTCACGCAGCCCAAATTCAGGCGCCACTGCACGACCTCTTGATTGGTAACGTAAAGGGTTCGCACCCCATATGTCTTGCGGGGGATACTTTGCAGGCGTTTGAGGACTGCAAAAGAAGCTTGGCCAATGCTGCCCTATTAGCTCACCCCGACTGCAGTGCCAAACTTGCGCTGGTCACTGATGCGTCTGACACTGCAATCGGCGCGGTGTTACAGCAGCTTAGCAATGATGGTTGGCAGCCATTAGCTTTCTTTTCGCGGAAGCTCAGCCCTTCGCAGGTAAAGTATTCTCCGTACGACCGGGAGCTGCTAGCCATTTACGAGGCCATCAAGTATTTCCGGCACATGCTGGAGGCGAGACACTTCGTCATTTACACTGACCACAAGCCGATCAGTTTTGCATTCCACGAACGGAAGGCAAACTGTTCGCCTAGGCAGTTCCGGCACTTGGACTTCATCGCCCAGTTCACCACCGACATTAGGCACATTGCCGGTAAGGACAATGTCGTAGCCGATACCTTGTCGCGGGTTGAGGAACTGCAAGTGCCGGTCAGTCTTGACACTCTCACCGAATCACAGGCCTCAGATCCAGAACTGAAGACACTCATTCAGGGAGGCTCTTCACTAATCCTGGAAAAGGTACACATACCTGGAGGGCGTACGTCCTTGTACTGCGACGTCAGTACATCGTCTTCCAGGCCATTCGTACCCAAAATGCTGCGAAAACAAGTTTTCGACAGCTTACATTCCCTCAGTCACCCCGGTGTCTCAGCGACTGCAAAATTAATTGCAGAGCGCTTTGTTTGGCCAGGCATCAGGAAGGACTGCAGGGAATGGGCAAGGTCTTGCCTACACTGTCAGCGGGCTAAGGTGAGCCGACATGTCTCCGCGCCTTTAGGGTCGTACACCCTTCCGCGCGCTCGGTTCACGACAGTCCACATTGACCTTGTGGGCCCGTTGCCAATTTCGCAAGGCTTTAGATATTGTCTGACGGCAGTCGATCGATTTACCAGGTGGCCAGAGGTCGTACCTATCGTCGACATCACTGCCGAGACAGTATCTAAGGCATTGCTGTCTGGATGGATCGCCCGGTTTGGCTGTCCGACCGACATTGTTACGGACAGAGGCCGACAGTTTGAGTCTGCTCTGTTCGAACAATGAAGAATGTTACTAGGTATGCCAAATCCCTTGAAATTGTGTCTCAGTAAAGCCTGTATGTATACAAATACACTAGTTTTTGTCGTAGTCAAAAATACCAAGTAGTTTTGATTTTATACGCATTCAAAGTTTCGAAAAATATCGAGTCCCGCTAATAGTCACGTGACCGCTTGTGACGTCACGTCACAACGCGCCGCGCGGGCCGCGCGTATCAAGTCGGCAGCGCTGTAGTAGGTGTAATAGCTTGCGCAATATTTTGATGGGTTTTCGTCCGCGAATTACGTTAATAGTCCAATAATAGTAATTATTATTCGTTTAATAAAATGGATGAAGGATTCGAAAAAGGGCAATCGGATAATCTACCTAAAATAGATGGATTAATGGTTGCGCATTATTTATCAACAAATAGTAATTTCGTTGCCGCCGAAATGAGAGGAATAAAAATGCAAAGGTAAGTAAACTTTCCTTGCTACTACCTACTCATGCTTAATAGTTTATCTGTTCTAAATCTTGTTTTATCAAACAAAATATCCAACTAATGTCGTAATGGAAGAATGCAACTCAAACAGTAAAAGTACTAGTTCGTCCAGATCCGTTCAGTATTTTTTGCGTGAAAGATAACAAACACACACACACTCACAAACTTTCACATTTATAATATTAGTAGGAAGTAGGATAGGTACCTAGGATGTAGAAGTAGTGGGTTGAACGTTACAGACGTACTAAACATTTTTTTATTTGTATTTTTTTTTGCTAACAAAATACGTAAGGCCATTTTATTTAATTTAATGTTTATTGCAAAATGTAGATGTCTTCACAACAATAAACTGTGGTCTTCACAACAATAAACTGTGGTCTTTACAACAATAAACTGTACTTTTATCTCCAAATGGATCTAACCTCTTCATAGCTTTTATCCATTTTTTTCTCATTTTAACGTCCTTTGGAACTATAAAAACAACTTATCCGGCGAATTGGTAGTTGTATTTTTACATTTAGGCACAACACATGATTTTCTGGTATTTGGATTGGACATTTTTAAAAGTATTTAATTATAATTTCGACGGCACGGGCGCGTGATCGCTAGCGGACTGAGCGAGCCAGATTGAGCGTGTTGTGGTGTGACGTCACACCGTCACCGGGCGTTTACAACTTGTTTTACTTCTAAATCGGAAACTAATTGACGTATCGAAGTAATTTTTTCACTAGTATTTTTTATTTTTGACAGAGAATATGGAGTGCTAATAATCAAAATTAGTTAACATTCTTCATTGTCCAAAATTGCTGGTTTTCAGCACAAACGGACAACGGCGTACCATCCGGCATGCAACGGTATGGTGGAACGGTTCCACCGACAATTAAAGGCCTCCATAATGTGCCATGCCACGGAAAAGTGGACGGAGTGCTTGCCCTGGGTACTACTTGGCATAAGGAGCGCGTTCAAACAGGATCTCCAGGCGTCTTCTGCCGAGCTTGTTTACGGCGAACCGCTTAGGCTCCCTGGAGAATTTTTCTCTCCCACCGGTGGCGACACGAGCGACGTCACCGAGTTCACCACTCGCATCCGCTCCTTCGCTCAAAAACTACAACCTGCCCCAGCCTCTCGTCACAACAGATCAACTGTTTTCGTCTACAAGGACCTGACGACCACGGATCACGTGTTCCTACGCGAAGACGCATTACGTGGTTCGTTACAGCCAGCGTACACCGGGCCTTACAAAGTCTTGTCGAGGAGTGACAAAACTTTTAGAATCTTATTTAAAGGCAAAGAGGTCACGGTCTCCATTGACCGGCTAAAACCAGCCTACATACTGGCTGACAAAGTTGACCCACAAGTCGATACTCCACCTGGCGTCAACAACTATACCACCCGTTCTGGCCGGCGAGTCAGATTCCCGGATTTTTATCGCCCTTGACGGTCTCTGGAGGGGGGTGGTGTAGGGTACACACCTACCATTTAGTTTATTTATTTATTATAAACTTACTACACAACAAACATACATATACACAACATACTTACTCAACATTAACACAATTACATACATTATTTATATTTAAGTAATATTCATATCTCATAACGCATACATATATTTACATTATTACACGTCAACCATTTTGACGGATCACACCACGCTCGGGTGTACTGGAGTCGCGCGGAGGCAAGTACGTGCCGGTGACGTACCCGCTCGACGGCTCAGGTGAGCCGGCGCTAGCGCAGGTACGTTCAACCGACTTGACCTTTAGTCCGAACCGACACTCGCGACGACCGCACGCTAATCTTTTATTCTTGTGGCACCTACTTCTACCCGCGCTTATCATACAGACAGTTAGACTGATTTTTATGTGTTGTGCTGTGTTATTGTTCCTGTACTGTTAATATATTTATTGTGACTGTTTTTATATTGTGCAATTGTTGTGGACATATTCTCCTTCTCGTTTTATGTGTAGTGTGTGGGACAATATAACTGTGAGTACCTACGCAAACAAACTTTTTATTTTTACACCGTGCGTCGCACACTGCTCACCCCACTACTACCTATATCCTCATTCTACTCCTTCACTTCTTGATTTAATCTTCGTTTCTTCTTGTGATCACGTCGCCAAACACGGCCAGTGTTCGGCGGATGCATTTTCTTATCATGATCTCATCTTTCTTTCATATAAAATTCGTCCTCCGAAGGCAAAGTCAAAAATTCTTCTGCAGCGCAATTTTGGTGGCATGAATCTTGAGAACCTTCGTAGGGACGCCGGTAACATTGACTGGATGCCACTTTTTACTTTGGAATCAGTTGATGAAAAAGTTGAAATGTTTTCATCATATTTAACGGCATTGTATGACATCCATGCTCCCATTCGGGCGATAAAAGTAAGACATTTACCTTCGCCATGGCTTACTGATGAAATTAAGCTGGTAATGGCTAAAAAGGTGGCAGCTAAGTCAAGATATAGGGCTCGTCCTAATTCTATAAACTGGGAGAAATATGTCGACGTGCGAAAGCGCTGCAATAAGGTGTGTAGGAATGCTCAACGCCATCATTTTCACACATCGGTAGAGAACGAAGATCCAGCAACACTTCTCATCGTCGTCTAACTTTGATAGGACAACTAAATTAAATACTTTAAATTATCTTTCTAATATTCCATCCCCCAGCTACTCCCCTTTTGTCTTTAATCAATTTGCCGCTTGTGATGTTAAGAAGGGCATTGTATCTATCACTTCCGATGCGGTTGGAAGTGACTGTGTCAGCCGTAAGATGATCAAAACGCCCGCCTTTCACCACTTCCTATGTGTTTTTGCTGGGAAGAAGAAGTGGCGCAACAACCTCCCCAGCAACACATCTGTCTGTAAGGTTTGAAGAACCGTTTATACAATATTAATTAAAGAGAAATAGGTAGTTATCATATTTAACATAATTAATTATTGTAGTAAATAATTTTGCCACATGTTGGCTAGCACACACTTTTATACCTATAACAAGTAAATACTTAAGCATTAAATTAGTATTAGGAAATATTTAACTGTAAAATGTAAAAATAAATAAATCTATAGCCTCCATTTGTTAAAAATAGGGCATAAAGGGCGTACCCACCTACATGTGCAGATTATGTTGTAACTGTAAATGTACAACACGACCATGGTAAACTAGGACTACAGTATTTCTTTTTCCAGTAAGGCTAATAAATAAGGAACTATTATGACAAAAACAAATGTATCAGCAAGACGACCAGGCACCGCAAGCAGCACCCGTTCACGAGTATAACGCGAGGACCAGCCATCACCCCCTTCGCCATTTTTGAGGGAAAGAGGCAACCCGACCCCCGACGCTACCGCTAGCCATGCCGTCTAAGGGAGCATGACGTACTTGCAGCAGCAAGTCAAACAAAAATAGTAACTAATTAGTTCTGCAGTCACTAGTAACCCAAAAACATATTGCAATACAATCATTATGAAACAATTAATGAAAGTACTATGTCATAATATAAATAACAATAAATAGTTATAAAAACAATGTCAATATAACAACAACTTCATTAAGCTGTCTTGCGTTTAACATAGCGCATCATTCAAATAATCTGTAATGGTGTAATATGCTTTCTGGGAAAGGATAGATTTAACTTTTAATTTAAATATATTAAATGGCAATTCTAACAAAGATAAAGGAAGTTTATTATAAAAGCGTATACCTAGCCCCATAAATGACCCATGAACCTTGTGAAGTCTGTGAATAGGCACACTATTAAAATTCTAGGTAGGGCACGAAATTAAACACGCAGAGAATCAGTAACGGAAATTATATTATCTTTATAATACTTGGAAGTGATAGATCTGGTTCCTACCACGATACAAAAAGGAATGAAAGAATATAACCGTCAGAGGCAAGACGAAGAAAAAAAAACAAGATGGCGTCTCCACTACTTTTTCAAATGAATGAATTAGTCAATACAATATTTTTTTTTTGCAATCTTAATCAAATAAATCAACACGCCCCCTCAAAAATTAATTCTTTAACAAATAAAAAGTCAACTGCCTAACCAGAACTATATAACTTCCAAATAGATCGGGGAAAATACAAAATAATGACCCAACATTTGTTGCTCGGATAAGGGAAAACCCAGAAAAACCTTATCAGATCATTTCATCACAATAAGTTTGATACATATTTATATAACAGAATAATTAAATTAATAACAAATCACAATAGCAAATACATTAAATATAAAGATTATTGTAAACCCATATTTCGCCTCATTTCATGGAACGTAACCGCAGGCAACGGCTTTGTCAAGGCATCTGCAAGTTGTTGACCTGTGGGAATGTAATTTAGCTTTATTACAATTTTTTTTCTATCTGTTCTCTAGAAAAATGATATTTAATATCTATATGTTTTGTCCGTTTATGATTAGTCGGATTATTTGCTATGCTTATACAGCCGTTATTGTCTTCATATATGACGATAGGAGTACAAATATCAATAAAAATATTCTTTGCTAAGGATTTAAGCCACAAAGCTTCTCTAACGGCTTCAAATAAGGCCATATACTCAGCTTCAGTGGAAGAGGCTGCAACTGACAGTTGTTTCTTTGTACTCCAGGTTATTGAACAATTTTCAAACAATTTAAATATATACCCGGTTGTATTCTTTCTGTCATTTACGTCATTACCTCCCCAATCGGAGTCTACATACCCAGTTAAGGTGTTATTATACTCACACCTTTTATAACATAATTTTAAATCAGTTGTGCCTTTTAAATATCTAAGCACTATTTTAAGACATTGCCACAATTCTTTATTATTTTTATTAGTATACCTACTCAGTATATTAACACTAGTGCTCAGGTCAGGTCGAGTACATAACATTATATACATCAGACAACCTATTACATTACGACATGGAGCAGTGTAATTTTCGTCTGAATTTAGTGCTTCATAATTAAGTTTACTGTCTAAAGGAGTACTTACAGGTTTGCAATCCTGCATGGAAAATTTATTTAAAACTGTTTTAATATAAGCAGATTGATCTAGCATCATCATATCATCGCAACGAGTTATTTTAATTCCAAGAAACAATTTGATTTCATGTAAATCTGTCATCTTAAATTTACTCATTAAATATATTTTAAAACTATTTATTGTAATTTCATTAGCACCTACTATTACCAAATCATCGACATAAAGTACCACATAAATATTTTTCTGTATATTTCCTTTATTTAGTACATAAATACACCTATCTACTGATGAATTCTGAAAACCTTTCTCTTTAAGTGACTGCTCAAAAATTTCAAACCAGCATCTAGCGGCTTGCTTTAGCCCATATAACGCTTTATTTAATTTACACACATAACCATTTTTGCAAGACACGCCTTCTGGAACTTTCATATATATTTCTTCTTTTAGTTCCCCGTTAAGAAATGCAGTTTTTACGTCCATGTGATGTACTAGCAAATTATATTGATTAGCAAAAGCAATAATAAACCTAAAACTAGCTATTCAACAGGTGTAAAGGTCTCATTGTAGTCTACGAGATATTCTTGGCTAAAGCCCCTAGCAACAAGTCTAGCTTTGTATCGTAAAGGTTTTCCGAATTCATCATTTTTTATGTTAAAAATCCATTTGCAATCTACAATATTTTTGTTATCTGGCCGTGGTACTAAAGTCCATGTTTTATTTAAAAATAGAGAATTCAATTCGTCATTAATTGCACCTTCCCACTGAGCTCTATCGTCTCGTGTTTTGATCTCTTGAAACGAATTTGGTACTGTAGTGTCCCCTCTATATCATAATCTTTGTAATCCTAATCGTTTATAAATTAATTATATTTCATTAATAAAAGCAGTATACTCTCAGCAGTGACTCGTTTCATTTCGCTCCTTACGCCTACCGTACATGGCGACCCTGCCAAAAGAAGGTGTCATGCGAGCGTCGCGTGTGTGATACCTATCGCGTAGCAGTCTGAACTGTTTTGGAATAAGAATGAAAAACAATAAGTGAACTTTAGTCGTGGTCAAGATGAACAATTTAGACTTGCTCGTAGTACCCTTGAGTGTTGTTGCATACGTCGTAAAGTGCCAATATGGGAAACACACAGTCAAATGAAGAAAAAGTTGTCGTCCAAAACACGGCCGGTGGGTCCAACCACGCATCAATTGAAGAAATCAAGTTTCATCTCAGTACCGCGAGCATAATTTTGACGGTAATCGCATTGGTTCTGGGAGTTGGGCTACTTGCTTTCCTGTACCGAATGTATAGGAAGTGTCATAGGCGCTGGATGCAGCAGGAAATACATCGGCAAAACTTGCGTTCTTCAATTTTTCGCCGCAGCCGCCGTGATGCAAAAAGCGAGGACATAATATGATGGCGCGACATAATATACGGTATCAATTCGGTAAATAATATACAAGAAAAAAAAAATGTGAAGTGCGGGAAAAATGGCAATAAAATATTGGCGTAGATATAATATAAAAAGGGTGAAAAGTGCAGTGCAAATAAGTGCGTAATCAATAATACTGCCTTGCGAATATATCTAAGTATATAACTAACTACGGCCTAAACAACAAATAACTACATAATACATTTCGCGATCAAGTATGACTAATCAGACTTTGAACTTTACTAGTGGACTCTAAGTTATAAAAATAATTAAATAAAACGTGTGTTATATCATCTGTAAGTTCTACACTTCATGTGACGACAATGCTTGGTAAGTTATGATTTTACAATTAAAAGATTTGTATGGTAAACTGAAAAATATAAGGACTTATTTGATTAAAATTGGTCCTAATAGGCGTCAAGGGCAGATTGTTATTAATAAGTTAGAGGAGGCAAAAATATTTTATAGCGAGTATACGTTACTTATAAGTGAATTAAATGAAGATATAAATGAAGGAAAATTATCTACCCAGGACGCTGATTTAGTTACCAAATTGTCCTTCGATTTTCGGTCTCTGTATACTGAAATAGAGTGCCTATGCACAAAAAATAAATCTTGTGATTTTAAAGATAAAGTTTCTGATATGACCGAAGCCGAAACTAATGTAAACATGGCAGAAACATTTAATTTAAAAACTGCTTTGTCTTTGCTTGCTCAAATGACTGACGATGAATTTAATACTAAACAGCTGATTGATAACATCGAGTACTATGCCTCTGTATTGGAAAAAGATGAATGTAAGCGTAAATTGATTCAGTTTGTATTGAAAAGCAGATTGTCCCAAGGTGCAAAATTGAAAATAAATAGTAGTTATTCAAATGTAACTGATTTGATCAATGATATGCGGAAAGAGCTTTTGCCCCAAAAATCAGCCCCTGCTATACAAGATAAATTGCAAAAAATAAGACAAAATAATTTAAATATTCAGGATTATGGTAAGGAAATAACCGAGATGTTTGTGGAGCTTACGATTGCGCAATCCAGTGGGAACTCAGATTGTTACAACATTTTAAAACCACTAAACGAAAAGTATGCCATCAAAAAATTTGCTGATGGGTTGCGTAATCGCAGGCTTAGTACTGTCATTACATCCAGGAATTACACCTCGTTGAAAGACGCAATCCAGGCTGCAATGGAGGAGGAAATCGGGTCTGCTTCCACGTCAGCTGGTGAAGTCTTAGGTATGTCTCATCAAAATTATAATAAACCTAACAGTCATAATTTTTCTTCCCCTAGAAGGCAAAATTACCACCGTGGAGGTCATCATCTTAACAGCAGAGTGTTTTCACAGCGAATTAATAACAATCCTAATTTTAGAGGTCAAAATCAAGTCCCTGTGTATGCTTCTCGAACAGTACGAAGGCCCTGGCAGAATAGAGGTAGGTATAATAATAATACCCGTCGTGGAAATCAGTGGATTCGCAATCAACATATGCGCGTAATAACTGAAACGGAAAATAATAGCGATGTTGCGGAAAATAAGTTTTTTCGAGGCTAATAATTTTATCTTAGCAACTAGCAGTAATTGTTGCATCATCTTATCTCTAAACAACGTGACTTATTCTTGGTTACTTGATACAGGCGCTACCATTTCGGGACTAAAATATAAACATGCACTCGAACATAATCTTCCAATCCATAATGAGGAGATTATTATAAATGGAATTGGAGGCAAAGTCCATGCAATTGGATACACTTATTTACAATTACGAAGCGGTGATCATTTATTTAGTCACAAGTTTTATGTTTTTGATTCATTGCCATGTAGGGCGAATGGCATCATCGGCCAAGATTTTCTAAACACATATGGCGCGATTATTGATTTAAAGAATAATTATTTAACATTAGGAATAGGAAATAACGTGAAATGTAATTTGCGTATACAACGTAATGATAAACACATCTGGAATATAGCCCCCAGATGCGAATCAATTCATTATATTAAAACAAATTATAGTGAAGAATGCGTAGTGTGTTGTAAGGAATTAGGCGAAGGTCTCTATTTGGCTAGTTCTATAGTTAAACCTTTAAATGGTTTAATACCAATAAGAATATTAAATACTACCGAAAATACGATTACATTGGAAAATATCGAACCGGAAGTTCACAAACTAAGTGACTACTCGATATGTACATTCGATAAGTCTAACAGCAATGCGAATAGGGTAAAGCAATTATTTTCTTTATTGAAATTAGGACACTTAAATGAAGAGGAACAAATTTCTATTGAAAACCTATGTGCTAAATATTCAGATATATTTTATTTACAAGGTGATAAGTTGTCAACCACGGATATTTACGAACATACTATTACTTTAAAACAAAACGTTAGTCCGGTATTCACGAAGCCATATCGGTTACCTCACTCACAAAAACAAGAAATTAAGTCTCAAATTGATAAATTACTACGAGAAAATATTATAGAAAAATGTAACAGCAGTTGGTCAAGTCCATTACTCTTAGTACCGAAAAAGTCAGATGACAGTAGTGAAAAGAAATTAAGATTAGTGATAGATTATCGTAAATTGAATAATTTAATCGAAGATGACAAATTCCCGTTACCTAATATGTCTGAAATATTGGACGCATTGGCAGGTAGTGTATATTTCACTCATTTAGATTTATATAATGGTTTTTATAATGTTAAATTACATAAAGACAGTAGAAAATACACCGCATTTGACTCAGGACAATATCAAATGGTGAGGATGCCAATGGGACTGAAGACAAGTCCCGGATCATTCTCACGTATGATGAATATGGCCATGTCGGGTCTTACATACGAAAAATGCTTTATCTATATGGATGATCTAATTATTTATGGATTTTCATTAGATAACCACAACAAAAACTTACAAGATGTTTTTGAACGTCTTCGTAAGGTCAACTTAAAATTGAACCCGCAGAAATGCGATTTTCTAAAGAAACAGATATTATATTTAGGACATGTAGTTTCTGATAAAGGAATACAGCCAGATCCGTCAAAAATTGAAGTAGTTAGAAATTACCCACAGCCCAAAACTACCGATGAGGTCAAGAGATTTATAGCCTTTGTCAATTACTATAGGAAGTTTGTTCCAAATTTTGCCGAGAAAGCTAGCCCATTAAATAGATTATGTAAGAAAAATATTCGTTTTATATGGGACGGTCAATGTCAAAATGCATTTGAAACTTTAAAAGAGAGTGTTACTTCACCACCTGTCTTGGCTTATCCGGATTTTTCACCAAATAATCAATTTATAATTCAAACAGACGCGTCGAACTACGCGATCGGTGCCGTAATGATGAATAAAAATATGAAACCTGTAGCTTATGCTAGTAGGAGTTTAAATAAGGCGGAGAAAAATTATCCAACTATAGAAAAAGAACTTTTGGCAATTGTTTGGGCGGTCAAACACTTTCGACCTTATTTATACGGTAAAGAATTCAAAATTCAAACAGATCATAGGCCTCTAGTTTATTTATTTAGTATGAGGGATCCGTCGAGCAGGTTGATGAAGTTTCGACTCCTGTTAGAAGAATACAATTACAGTATCGAGTATGTAAAAGGTACAGATAACGCAGCTGCAGATGCTTTGTCTCGTATCAACATACAAGATTTAAAGGAAATGTCTAATATGATAATAAATGTCATGACAAGAGCGCAGAAGAGAAAGATAGCGCAAACTATGCCAGATTCTTCGGCTGATATCGACTTTACCGACGATTGGTCTGATCAACCAAAAGTCGTAGAGGCGCATATCAAACCAAAGGACTACATAGAATTAGTATTTATTGAAAGAAATAAGTTAAATTCTATAAGACAACTAAATGAAGTATGTTTTGAAACAAAAACATTTTGTTATGTTCCTGATAGGAAATCAATTTATATTAAATACAAGGATTCTCAATCGCAAATTACCCCAGCGGAATTTGTGAGAGAACTTGATAAAGCATGCTTAAAAAATGGAATTAATGAACTGTATTTTGTAATGACTAAAAGGAATAACGTATTCGTAGAAAAATTATTAAATGAAGTAAAAATATACGCAAGTGTTACTATGCCTAGGTTATGTATATTAAAAGACATCGTTAGAATAGAAAATAAAGATGATCAAAAGGTAATATTAAATGACTTCCATCTCTTGCCCACAAGTGGCCACGCGGGTGTGAGACGGATGTTATGTAATATTAAAAAATATTATTTTTGGTCAGGCTTAGAAAGAGATGTGACTAATTTTGTGAAACGCTGTGATAAATGTCAGCGACATAAGTATTCAACGTACGTAAAAGAACCTATGGTAATAACGTCAACCGCAAACACTGCTTTTGAAAAAATATATTTGGACATCGTTGGTCCCTTGGAGCGAGATAATAATAATTATTCATACATTTTGACGCTGCAGTGCGAACTTTCAAAATACGTTGAAGCTTATCCACTTATTTCTAAAAGCACGACAGAAGTAGCTAGAACTTTAGTAAATAATTTTATATTGAGATACGGTATCCCAAGGGAGATTGCAACCGATAGAGGAGCAGAATTCATGTCTTCAACGATGAACGAGGTATGTAAACTGTTACACATTACAAAAACTAATTCTACCGCTTATCACCATCAGTCGATAGGTGCATTGGAAAATTCTCATAAACACCTTGGTTCCTTCCTTAGAATTCAATGTGATAACCATCCCGAAATGTGGAGTCAATGGCTTCCATTTTGGTGCTTTTCCTTTAATACTTCAGTACATAGCGAAACAAAATTTACACCGCATGAACTAGTTTTTGGGAAGAAATGCTCTCTCCCTAGTAATTTATTAAGTAACGTAATAGATCCCCTGTACACTTTTGATAACTACCCTTTAGAACTCAAATTTCGTTTGCAATTGTCACAAAAGGAGGCCAGAGAAAATTTACTATCTAGTAAAATTAAAAGGAAACAAATATACGATAGAAATATGAATCCTGTTGTGTACAAACCAAACGATTTAATTCTTGTTAAAAATGAAGTTGGAAACAAATTAAATTGTGTATATTCTGGACCATATCTTGTGATAAAAGATATGTCACCTAATGTTGAAATTATGCGAAATAATAAGCCCGATGTAATACACAAAAATCGCACTAAATTGTATCACCCTAGTTAAGTAATTATATTATGTTATCTATATGCAAGAAAAATGCTAATGTAATAAGCATTTTCTTTTTTTTCAGGGGGGAGGTGTAGTGTCCCCTCTATATCATAATCTTTGTAATCCTAATCGTTTATAAATTAATTATATTTCATTAATAAAAGCAGTATACTCTCAGCAGTGACTCGTTTCATTTCGCTCCTTACGCCTACCGTACAGTACTTTACACAAAATTGATTGAGCACACATAGGGTAATCATCAATTTCTTCATAAGAAATAGGGGGACGACCTTTAAGCCTATCACTCTTACGTAGTAGTAGTAGTACTAGTATCTATGAACACTGAAGGAAAATCAGAACATGTATTTGGTTGTTCAAATTCGATTATGTCATGGTTAGTTTTGGGAATTTTATGAGGACCCTCATAATCATCAGATTTACAGGTATCTGATTTACATCTGTCAGTATTTTGAGACTTTATTGACTTTGTTTTACAAATATTGTCAATGTTAACACTATCACGAGAATTTCCAATATTTTCTTCAGGTCGCGACACAGGCCTAGATTGAAGAAAATTTGTCTCATCTACAATGACATATCTGACAGTAGTAAATTTTTGGCATTCAGGATTCCAAACTTTATATCCGTTTGGTTCGTATCCCACAAGAATACCTTTCCATGACTTAGCATCGAATTTCGTTTTAAAAGTTTTATCATGCACATAAACAGTTGAACCAAAAACTTTTAAATATTTTAGTTGTGGTTTTTTATTATGCCACTTTTCAAAAGGTGTTTTGGATGATTTTAAAGCATTTGTCGGAGTTAAATTAATCAAGTACACAGCAGTTAAAACAGCTTCACCCCAAAATAATTTTGAAAGATTTGCACCATTTATCATAGAACGAGCTTTCTCAGTTATACTTCTTACCATTCGCTCCGAAACACCATTTAATTGTGGCGTTCTTGGAACAGTTAAATGATAAGTAATTCCCTTTTCAACACAATATTTTTTCATGTCGGTAGATAAATATTCTCCACCGTTATCGCAATATAAATAAACTAATTTTAAGTTAAACCTCGCCTCGCTTTTTGACACAAAATCTTTAAAAGCAGAGAACACGTCTGATTTATGTGTAACACAGTAGTGAGTATATTGGTCAACAAATAAAACAAAATATTTTTTGTTATTAATTGTTGATGGAGTGATAGGGCCGCATACATCAGTATGTACAACATATAATGGCCTTTCAATATAACTTTTATCTTTGCTCTGATTGAATGGTAGCCTACTCTGTTTGCCATAAATACAAGATTCGCATAAATTATCATTTGGTATCACTTTGTCAATTAAATTAATGTCAGAAATCATTTTATTGTTTTTTAATTTCAAAAACTTGTTTTTGCTAATATGCCCTAGGCGCTGATGCCATAATTCGTAATTATTAGTTGTAACATTATGTTCTTGGGTAACAGAGCAGCTCACATTCACAGATACTTCAAAATCTAAAGCAATTAAATTATTAACTGACTTACCCCTCATTATTGTTTTACCGTGCCTACATATTTGGGTACCTCTATGATCAAATATGACAGTTGTTCCAGCCTGTTGCAACTTCGAAACAGACAGCAAGTTGTACGGCGCCTCGGGGCAGAAAAGAACATCCTTTAGTATCCCTCGAACACCCATATTGCTGGTTACATGTAATGTTCCTTTTTTGGTGGCTGAAATAAATTCACCGTGTTTAGCAACTGAAATTTTTACCGGACTAGGTAAATCAATAAAGCTACTGAATAAATCTTCCCTGTTAATAATGTGGTCAGATGCTCCGGAGTCCAACAGAAATGTAATTTTGCTTGCGGTTGCATCAGAGTTGTAATCACCGGTCATAAAACATACACATAGTTGTAATCATCACAGTTCAGTGCGATGCGCGCTCGGATACGGACGTGTCTCCACTGTACACGGCACGAATTATTTTATTCGAGTCTTGCGCGGCAATAGCCGCTGCACGGTAATACTATGAGTTCAAAAAAACTCATAGTGAACGAATTGTTGGCGTTCCTCGTCCATGCTATTGACTACATGGATGAGGTGAGTATAATGCAGATATGCCGATCCAATTTCAAGGAGGAAGATGTCAGCAGTGCAAAGCTGCTACTGTTCCAGTCTCTTGGAAAACTGGACCAGATGCCGTCTCGCCGCAGAGATGGCACCGAGAAGAGTCTTCAAGATATAATTGATATGTTGAAGAGGACCGATCCAGACGACGTGCCCGACTACGTGGCGAAGCAGCTGAGTAAACTGCCCCCCGTCACATTCGATCACGTCGATGTAACGAGACTGCTGAAGGACATCACGTCGTTGAAAGCCGAGATGACCAAGATGCAGTCCAGAGTGGAGGCCTCAGACAACATCATTGCTGAGCTGCGTGCTGAAATTACATCATTACGCAACGTTGGCTCAGTAATTAGGTCACCCGAGGCCTCAAAGGTGAACACTCGTCGTGGAGCGCAGAATGCCTCAATCGGCAGTTTTGAGTCGGCGAATACAAGTTCGTCACCAACTGCCGATATCGCTGACGAAGCTTCGCTCCGCTCCGCTTCCGCTGTCGCCTGCGCCTCTACACCAGCCGCTGCGACGTCACACGTAGGTACGACGACCCCTGCACGTGCCTACGCCGACATTGTCGCTAAGAAAACAACTGCATTGCCACCTAAGCGACTAATTGAAAAAGAGGTTACGCAGAAACGCTGTCTATCCGCTAAGGACATCAGGATACAGCCGAAGGAGCAGGTCGACAAGGATGGCTTCATCATGGTACGGAAGAAGAAACAGAAGCCGTCCCAAAACAAGTGCGGCACTGCACCGACCGGACCGAACCATTTGCTGCGTCCCGCTGTACCGGTGACGCCGCTGTACGTGTCCAGGCTGCATTACTCTACAAAGGCCGAAGAGATTGTAGAGTACATACAGATCAAGACAAAGTTTACTTTGAGGGTTGTGAGGTTGGACTCTCGTCACAGTGTGAATTTTAATTCCTTTGTGGTGAGAGTGCCGACTGAGCATCTTTCAAAGTTCACTTCTCCTGAATTTTGGCCGAAAGGTGTTATGTTCCGGCGATTCCGTGGCCGGATACCTGATACTGCGCGATACACGACGCCGACGCTGCACAATAGTAGCAATCGTGTATAACTTTAGTTTTTAGGTGTTTACATTTTAATTGTTTATGTATAGTATTTATAAATTATTTGTATATATATTATTATATTTTCAATATGGGCCATTGTTGCCTGAAGTAAATAAATAAATAAAAAAATAAAAGCAAAACCAGATGCGGCAGCTGATGATGTGGATGGCTGAATAATATCGACTGCCTGTACTGTTCTCGACCTATCCGCACCTTTTGGCTGATTCATTCGCTTGTAATAATAACAGTCATTTTTCACATGTCCTTTCCGGCCACAATGATGACACTTTACAAAATATGACTTCTTCTTTACTTTCTGATCCTTTTGATTATAGTTATTGGGTGTATGATTTTCAAATTTTCTTTTTCTTAACTGTCCCTTATTTTCGGCAGTAATTTGCAGCACTTTAACACTAGTGTCGTTAGATTCATTCTTCAATTTGACCTCATGGTCCAGGAGTCTTGTTTTTATGAATGTTAAAGTCAAATTATCTTCCGACAAAGTTTCGATTGCAGTTATAACGCCATCATACATTGCGGGTAGTGTTAAAAGTAAGTGGGCTACTTTGTCGGTTTCTTCGAGTATAGCGCCAGCCGCGAGTAATTCCGTGATTAAATCATAAAAAACGGCAAAATGTTTAATCAAAGTAACATCACCTTGTAATTTCAGGCCCAACAACTTTTTCCTTAACGCCAACTGGGTAGCAATACTTTTACGTTCATATAAGGCATCCAAACTGTGTAAAATATCCTTCGCCGTACTGTCTTTTTTTGCAAAACCAAGGTATGAATCGGATAAATATTCAACGATTATACTTTTTGCGATTCGGTTACTTTTGTCCCACGAGCTATCACGGATAATTGGATCACTCTCAATCAATTTCATCACGTTTATTTCGTTCAATAACGCTCGTATTCTAAATTTCCAAACGCTATATTTTTCGCCGTCGAACGGTTTTATATTCCGTTTTAATTTTAAGTCCATTTTTAATAACGGTTATAATTTAATTTCAAAAATAGATTTTACAATGTTATTTTTGCGCACACTGGGCCCATAACCTATTAAAATTCTAGGTAGGGCACGAAATTAAACACGCAGAGAATCAGTAACGGAAATTATATTATCTTTATAATACTTGGAAGTGATAGATCTGGTTCCTACCACGATACAAAAAGGAATGAAAGAATATAACCGTCAGAGGCAAGACGAAGAAAAAAAAACAAGATGGCGTCTCGACTGCTTTTTCAAATGAATGAATTAGTCAATACAATAAATATTTTTTGCAATCTTAATCAAATAAATCAACACACACACAGTTTGTGCTTGTTTCTTGTATTTATTCTGTGCACATCACTTTTTTTTGGTGTAAAGGTGTAAATTCTGCCTAAAGTATAATATATTGGCAAGCACGAATTGCGATGCCACAGTGAGAATTCCGATTTCTTTAAAAAGCTCCCTTAGTGAATGTCTACTACCTAACTGATATATTGCTCGAACAGCTCGCTTTTGAAGAATAAATATATTTTCAATATCTGCGGCTTTGCCCCACAACAGAATACCGTAGGACATAACGCTGTGAAAATAACTAAAATAAACTAATCGAGCTGTGTCTACGTCAGTGAATTGTCTTACTTTTCTGACGGCGTAAGCAGCAGAGCTAAGCCTTCCCGAGAGGCTAGATATGTGCGAACCCCACTGAAGTCTGCTATCAACTGTTATACCTAGAAACACTGTCGATTGCAGTTTCAAGCACCTCGTTGCTAAGGAGGATATTGGGTCCTAGGTTTTTTACATTAGGTAGTGTAAATTTTAAGCACTTCGTTTTCTTGGCATTTAGAACCAAGTTATTTGTTGTAAACCAGTGTGTAACTAATGAAAGTGCACTGTTTACATCGTCAAAAAGTTCCCTATTTCTATCAACTTTAAAAATAAGTGAAACAGTACAACATCACAGATATTCTTCAAATAGTAAGGTAAATCATTTATGTAAACCAAGAATAAGAATGGTCCGAGTATCGAGCCCTGTGGCACGCCTAATTGGACAGGCAGTTCTAAAAATTTCACCCCATTAACAGCAACGCATTGCACCCTATGATTTAAATATGACTCTATTACGCGAAGTGCTCCGTTTTGAACACCGTAATAGCGTAATTTGCGTAAAAGCGTATCATAATGGACGCAATCGAAGGCTTTAGAGAGATCACAAAAAACTCCAATGGCGTTTTGAGAGTTTTCCCATGCACTATAAATGTGTTTCAAAAGAGCAACACCCGCATCTGTAGCCGAAAGCCATATTGTTCATTATGAAGGAGGCTGTTTAAATTGAAATACCTCAGTAACTGCTTGAGTATTAACTTTTCAAATATCTTATTAAAGGCAGGCAAAATGGATATTGGTCTAAAATTACTTATGTCCGTCTTATTGCCTGATTTAAATAAGGGTATGACTTTACTAAGTTTCATAAGATCTGGAAAAATACCGACGTCAACGCATTTATTAAATGTAGTAGATAGATACGGGGCAACAATGTCTATTATATTGTTTAAAAGTTTAATTGAAATGCCCCAATAATCACCGGTGTTTTTTGACTTGAGGGTTTTAAAAACATTAATCACATGTGGTGTTATATGCTCAAAACTGAAAAGAGAATTATATTTCGGCACGCTACTACGCAACAGGTTTTCAGCATTTGTCGAAGAAGAGCTTAAGGAGCGAGTCGTAGATATAGGTATGTTGGCAAAGAAATCATTAAAAGCCATAGTCATACGTCAGCCGCATTACTAACAAGTTTGTCGTCAACTACGATCTCAAATTTATTGTCATGACTGACTGACTTTCCAGTTTCCCTATTAATTATTTTCCAAGTGGTTTTAACTTTATTATTCGAATTTTTAATTGATTCACTAATAAATTTCGATTTAGCCACGTCGCAAACTGTTTTAAATAATTTAGAATAAGCTTTGACATAATTTAAAAATGAAGTATCAAACTTATATCTTTTCATACCGTATAACTCGTAAAGTCTCGCTCTACTTATGTATATACCTTCAGTAGCCCATTGATTGAAATTGGCAGAAGTACCTTTAACGTTCTTAGTTTTCGTCTTAAAAGTGGACTCGAACTCTTTCTGTACCACATCAAAAAGTGATCCATAGATGACATTAGGATCCTCGTTTAATAAAATGGAAGGTATAATTTTTTGGCTATATTACTTTTAAATCTATTACAACGACTAGCTGTATAGGGCTTGCATTCAATTTTAGTCCATGGGAAAACTAGCTTTTTGTCCACAGTGGTCAGACGTAAGGTCATTAAAAACTAGATTATTTGAGGCCTCACAATCACTAAATATATTGTCAAGGCAAGTTGACGAAGAGGCCGTGATCTTTGTTGGTTCAAAAAACAAGTTCACTAAATTAAAGGACTTAAATAAGTTGATAAGTCTAATACTTAATGGAGAAACCTCTAGTATATTTATGTTAAAATCTCCACATATTATTTTCCCTTTATTACTAGATTTTAATTTACTAAGCGAATCTTCAATTACTGATTCAAATTTATTAAAATCACCTTGAGGGGGGCGATAAACGCAAACTATAATATATCGCTCAAGTTCCACACAAGACAAATCGATAGTGCGCTTGATAGAAAGACTAACTAAATCGGAACGCTGTTTACATTTTAACTTATTGGAAACTAAAACCAAAGACCCGCCTCGAATGGCATTCTTTCTTACAAACGCACTTTACACAGTGAAGTTGTTATTATTTAGAAACAATGTTTCATGTTCTTTTAACCAATGTTCGGTTAAACATAAAACATGAACATTATGGTGCTCCATAAATAAACTTAACTCTAATTCTTTGCCAGACAGGCCTTGCATGTTTTGATGTACAAGGTTCAAAACATATGACCCACCCTTTGTCGCGCCTAATAGTTTAAACTACTAGTTACTGTGTTAGGAGACTCCGCTCTTCCATAGCAAAATAATAGAAATAACATTATAGCTAATCTGTATCTAAGTATATAAAATTATGATTCTAATATTAATATTAAAGCTGAGGGCATTTGGTTGTAGTTATGTGTGTGTGTGTGTGTGTGTCAGGTGTGAGTGTGTGTTGTGTGTGAGTGTGTGCTGAATATGTGTTATGATGTGTGTTTTAAGAGTGCTTCCGTTTCCTCATAAGTGAGTTTCTTTAACCATTCTATCATTGATTTTTTGCAATCGTAATAGGGTTTATTGTAAATAAATATTTCTTTATTTATCAGGTTATATAATTGTGCTGAGCATCTATTAAATTGCATGCAGGCAAACCGGGACTTGTATTGAGGGATGTCTGCAACAATGTCTCTTCTTCTTTTATTCTGTTTAGCTGCGTCATAAGTGAGAGTTTTATGTTTTTTTAGTACAGCTTGCACAATATATAATTTTCTCATAGACAAAAGATTACTAATACCATAAAGATTTTCCGTGGGGTATCTAATTTTTTTAAAATACATTATTTTTATTAGACCACGCTGTGCGCGCTCCAACTCCAGTAGCTTCGTTTTTGCTGACCCTCCCCAAACTGACAAGCAATATTGTAATACAGACTGCACCAGAGCAGCGTATATCTCGTTCAGTGGATATCTGTTCGGTTTGTTTTTAGTTTTACTAGTTAATTGTTTTGGTACAACATGCCTCAGTGTACAGAATATCCAGCTAAGTTTTCTCACCCTAGCAGTAACTTGTTCAAGATGTGGATACCAAGTTAGTCTCTGGTCTACTACCACACCTAGGTATTTAGTCTGACTCACTTGATCTATTGACGGGCAAGTTCTACAGTTTTGTTTGGTTAAGTCTTCACATTCGTGAATCTTAATTTTAATATTATCTTCAGGTTGTGTTCGACTGCTGATACTAAAACAAATATAGTTTGTTTTAGATGTGTTTAGCGTGAGTAGATTGCTGTTCGGCCATTTCGCTATTTTAGCCATTCCAACTTCAGCACTATTTACCAGTTGTTGCCGTGAATTCCCAGAGAAGACGACAGCTGTATCATCGGCGTAACAGAATATTTTTGCGTTTTCGACATTCAGATTGCAGAGGTCATTAATGTAGATTAAACATAGTGTGGGACCTAATACGCTTCCTTGCGGTACGCCGTATGATACATCCGCGTCCCCACTGAGGTATTCTTCTATTTTAACCCTCTGTTTTCTATCTTTAAGATAGCTCTTAAAGAGTTCGAGAGGCGTTCCTCTAATTCCGTTATATTCCAACTTATTGCCACCACCACAGCTGGGATAGAGACGGTGTCAAACGCCTTTTTTAAATCTAGAAAGACAGTGAGACATTTCTTTCCGCTATCCATCGTATCAGTAACCAGTGAGGTTAAGGCAGTTACTGCATCTTCAGTGGATATTTCTTGTCGAAATCCAAATTGATTTGGCGAGAGCAGGTTGTATTTGTTAAGAAAATTCAGCAGTCTGATATTAATTAGTTTTTCTAATACTTTGGATATAGCCGGTAATACTGAAATAGCCCTGTAGTTGTTGACATCATCTCTATCTCCACCCTTGTAAACTGGTTTTATAATGGAGTACTTTAGCGGATCCGGAAATATACATTTTTCCAAGCACAGATTAGCAAGATGGGATATAATTGGAACAGCTTCCTTGCTGATATATTTTAAAAATCTTGTTGATATATTATCCCACCCCGCGGTACTATCAGTGTTAAGACTACTTAATATTTTGTCAACTTCATTTGGGTCAGCATCGTATAGTGCAAAAGAACTAAGTGTGGTAGATTTTTTGTCTATTCGAGTTGAAGGGTCAGAGCATAACTTGGATTGTATGTTTTGGGCTAGCTGTTTTCCAATATTGACAAAATAATTATTGATGAAGTTAAGTGATTCTATAGGTGTTGAGTTTTTGTTTAATAATTCAATGTTCTCGCTTTTAGATTTATTGGAGTAGGTAATATTTTTAATGTTTTTCCATAGTTTTTTGTTGTTTTTGACAGAGTTAGTTAGGAGTTTGACTGAGTTGGCATCCACCCGCAGATCCTTTACCGAGGGTGGAGGAACTGCTGTTGCGTTTGAGGGGTGGTGATCGGTACAGTAAAATTGATTTGTCGCAAGCCTACGCCCAATTTGAACTAGGTGAAACTAAGAAGTATACCGTAATCAATACTCACAAAGGGTTGTTCATGTATAATAGGCTAGTTTATGGACTGTCTTCAAGTCTAGGCATTTTTCAAAGGCGTCTGGAGCAATTATTTGCAGATTTAACTCACGTGGGAGTTTTTCTAGATGATATTATTATAACTGGACCTACAAAGGAGGCCCACTTGCATAACTTATGTAAGGTATTCGATCGTTTAAAGCAATATGGTCTTAAAGTAAAGAAAGATTAGTGTATTTTTTTTGCAGAATCTGTTAATTATTTAGGTCACACAATTAGTAAAGAAGGCATTCACACGTGTTCAGATAAGGTTAAAGCTATCATTAAAATACCAGCCCCCGCAAATGTTACCGAGCTAAGGGCATTCATTGGTATGGTTATGTATTACGGAAAATTTATAAAAAACGTTAGTACTATCTTAGCTCCATTATACAAATTACTTAAGGCGGGTGTTCCTTACAGTTGGGATAAAGAATGTCAAGATGCCTTTAGTAAAGTTAAATATCAGTTAACTTGTAGTGAAGTATTAATGCACTATACGCCTGAGTTACCTATAATACTGATGACGGATGCAAGCAGCGTAGGTATAGGCGCAGTGATATCGCACTCGACTGCAGATGGTGAGCGGCCGATGGCCTACGCTTCGCGCTCTCTCACACAGGCCGAGCGAGCCTACTTTCAGATAGACCGGGAGGCGCTAACTATAGTTTTTGGAGTTCGTAAATTCCACCAGTATCTGTATGGACGCAAGTTTATTTTAAAGACGGATCATAAGCCTCTGACGTATATTTTAGGAAATAAAGTGGGTATTCCAGTGATGGCTGCGTCAAAGTTACAACGTTGGGCAGTGTTGTTAACTGGGTATACCCACGAGATAGAATATGTTGCATCGAGTAAGAACTGTGCGGATGCATTATCACTTCTACCGTATAAAGGAAGTAATGCCAATGCCGAATTGCGGTGTGAAAGTACTTATGTTAATTTTGTTGAAAGTTTTTTACCAATTACAAGTAAGGATGTTAGGAAAGCGACGGCGTGCGATAAGGTCCTGAGCAGGATTTTAGCATATATACAGTCGGGTTGGCCCTTAGTTTGTTCTGACGATCAGATTCAGCCATATTTTATGAGGCGTAATGAATTATATACGGAATGCGGGTGCGTAATGTGGGGTTATCGCATGGTTATACCAGTTTCATTACAAAATAATGTATTAAAACAACTTCATAGTAGTCATATGGGAATAGTAAAGTCGAAGAGCTTAGCTCGTAGTTATGTATGGTGGCCTAACATAGACGCAGGAGTAGAATCAATGTGTAAACAATGTGACACTTGTGCGGCTGAGGCGGACGCGCCCCCACGCGCCCCTATACAACCGTAGCAGTATCATACTCGCCCATGGAGCAGGCTTCACATTGATTTCCTGGGTCCATACAAAGGTTCAACATTTTTAGTTTTGTTGGATTCTACTTCGAAATGGTTAGAAGTTTTTGAAATGGCACGAACTAACGCGTCAAACGTTATTAAGACTCTTAGAACTACGTTTGCAAGGTTTGGGTTGCCAGAAGAATTAGTTTCTGATCAGGGTCCGCCGTTTACCAGCGCAGAATTTAAACATTTCTTGAGAAACAATGGCGTAAAACAGTATTTTTCCCCGGCGTACCATCCATCCTCGAACGGAGCAGCAGAGAATGCTGTAAAATTATGTAAGCGGGCTATTAAGAAAGCACATAGGGATCGTGTAGATGTTGACACGGCCCTGCAGACGTTTTTGCTTGCTTACCGAAATACAGCACATAGCACAACCGGTGAAACTCCGGCCATATTATTACAGAGGCGGACGTTACGCTCGAGATTATACTTGATGCGTACAGATAGGGTCACGGAGGACAGAGTCCGTGAAGTCCAGAGGCGGCAAGTCGAATATGCAGATGGGGTTCCGCGTAACTTCCGGGAGGGTGACACAATTTGGACCCGTGAGTACGGTACTCGCGATAAGTGGGTGAAAGGTACCGTGGAAGGGGTAGATAGTGTACGTAGGTATTCGGTAATGAAGGATGATGGTCAATTACTTAAAAGGCATGTAGATCAAATGCGTCACAGATCTCGGCTATCTGATGTTACCTGCTCAGAGGGCAACAGTGAAAAAAACGGTGGTGAAGAGAGTGTCGTCAAGCCGCCTAGGGAAGGAGTAGATCCGGTCACTTCACAGGAACCTTTTATTGTAAACGAAGCTGAGAGTTCTAATCAAAGTACTCAGGTATCTACACATGAATCTCCACGATTTATATCACCACCTGGGTCACCGGTGAATCGGTATTCCAAGCGAACACGAAGACCAGTTGATAGATTTAAGGTTGAGTAGATTTAAGATTTATTTTGTATCAGATAGATTTAGTTAAGATGTATTGTTTGTATAGTAGTGGAGGTGTGATATTTGTGAATAGTGGGTACCTAGAATAAGTTACTCAATTTGTGTTGTACGGCCAGTCAGTCTGCGAATATACGTCATATAGCTAAGTTATCGTTTCATTGTTCATCCTGGTATCCACTTTTAATATTGTCTTTTTATTTTTTTAATGAGATTGTTGCAGTAGTTCCTGTATCGAAAATACGTGATTTTTAGATTAACGTTGTGTGGTTCGTTTTTGAGGTCCCTTTGCATTTTATTTCGATTTTTTATACATCTTAGGATTCCAGGTGTAATCCATGGTTTAATAATACGTTTATTATTTGGTATTTTAACAGTAGTGGTATTAATCGAATGAGTCAGAGAGTTTCTATGGTAAAAGTATTCTATGGTAACAATGATAGAATGGTTGGAAAACAATAATCTTAAAATTAATCTTGACAAAACTAGCATTATGCATTTTACCCAAAAATCCACCATTCCAAATGTCAATGTGCACTATCATAATAAAAACCTAAACAAAGTTGATACAGCCAAATTTCTTGGAGTAGTAATAGATAATAAGTTAGACTGGAAAGCACATACAGAAGCATTAAGCAAAAAAATTAGTAATGCCACATATGCACTGTACAAATTAGCCCCGCTGCTAAATATAAATGCGTTGCTAACTGCCTATCATGGCTTGGTGTCGTCAAACTTACGATATGGAATAATTTTTTGGGGAAACTCAACAAATAAGGATGTAATCTTTAAGATCCAAAAGAGGTGTCTGAGAACTATGTTTGGACTGTATATTACTGATAGCTGTAAACCTTATTTTAAAAAACATAAAATATTGACTCTCCCGTGTATGTACATTTTAGAGACTATAATGTTTGTCAAATTAAATCCAAAATTATTTCCACGATTATCTGACAAAGTAGTTCGTAATAGGCGCGATAATTCCAAACTGTGCATTCCTAGATCCAGAACTGCTTTATTACACAAAAGCATTTTCTGCATGGCGCCAAACATTTATAATAAATTACCAAAGTGTTGGAGGGAATATACAACAGCTAAATTAAGAAATAAATTAAAGAGTTTTTTACTAGAGAAAGTTTATTACAGTATCAATGAATTTTTAACTGATCAAATATAACAATTAATTAATCCTATGTAAAACTGACATTGCTTGGACATTCTAATATGCTTGCTTTATTTTATAAATTGTATTATTTTTTTTTTTTTCTTTTTGACAGTTCTCAAACAAATAATTGTAATATTATGTAGTTTTTTGTATTTTAAGTAGGTAACAATATCCATTTGTACGCCATTAAGGCAAAACATGACTGTACTTTTACTATGTAATACTTTAACATCTTGCATGCCCTGTGTGTATACTCATGTTTGGACAAATAAATTATCTTGTATCTTGTATCTTTACTAATAAATAATTTTGTTAATTCAACTGGGTCATTACAGAAAAGTAGATCGGCAATCCTATTTTCTTGTAAATATTTTAGAGCTTGTTCGTAATTTATTGATGTTCTTGTTTTGGATGCAATTTGTATGTTTTTTGTTTTAGCTAGAGACAAAAATATTGTACAGTGGTCTGTGATTGTCGCCGGTAATATGCCTATCTATATCTATCTATCTATCTATACTTATAATAAATCTGTAGAGAGGTCAATTCTGTACATGAAATATATTTCCAAAATAATAACTATCAGGAGGTGATTAGGGATCGATACTGATGCCAAAAATGCAATCATTAAAATTTTTGTCTGTCTGTCTGTCTGTCTGTCTGTCTGTATAAACTCTATAGAAACAAAAACTACTCGACGGATTTTAACGAAACTTGGTACAATTATTTGTCATACTCCTGAGATGGTTATAGTATACTTTTCATCATGCTACAATCAATAGGAGCAGAGCAGTGAAGGGAAATGTTGTCATTTTGTTTAAACGCGCTAATCTCAGGAACCGCTGGTCCGATTTAAATAATTCTTTCAGTGTTAGATAGTCCATTTATCGAGGAAGGCTATAGGCTATATATCATCACGCTAAGACCAATAGGAGCGGACCACCACTATTCCACGCGGACGAAGTCGCTGGCAGAAGCTAGTATGCCTATATAAGCTGACGTCTTCTTTTTGTTGATTTTCAGCATATAGTGGTCTAGGCAGTTCATTTCCCTAGTGGGCTGTGTATGTCCCGGCAGTATTCCGTATGTTGATAACATGTTAAGATAGCTTACTCTATTTTTACGTTCATGAGACGGTTCTGGGTCTTTAGGCTTAATATTTATATTTATGTCTCCAGTTATAATAATATTTTTTGCGATGTTAGTTTATCAAGGTGCTTGCTAAGGGACTCTAAAAAGTTTTCAGTGTTTATGTTCGACGGCGAGCGGTAGATGCACAAAACCATACTATTAAGAACCTCCACTTGCAAGCAAGATGCCTGAGTTAGCATTACTTCCTTGACTTGATGCTTAAGGGTATTTTTAATGTTAACGACTACTCCATCATTTTGGTTAGAATGACGTGTCTTCGAGTAGGAATTATAGTTAATAAGCTGGGGTATGTTTTTATAAATACTAAGCCTACACTCCGTTAAAATTATGATATCCGTATCAAATTTAAAGGTTGAGAGCGATGTTATAAAATTGTCGAAATTACAGTATATGCTCCTTATATTCTGAGCAATTATATGTATGTGTCTAGTGAGCTCAGATAAGTCGCATGTCACAGTGTGGGCAATTTCAAGATTGTCTATTTCAGTGAGTGTTTGCAAATTGTCACCCATTAGTTTGTTTTATGAGTAGAATATTCGTCTTATCTAGGTAAAGATAATATAAATGTTGTGCAGTATAATAAATGTAATAATAATGGTAATTGAATATAATTCTCATCGTGCTACTTAACACGTGGGTAGAAACGTTCAACTGAGTTTTTGTAAATATTAAAAAACTGGTTAAACGGGAGTTGTATTTGTTTATTTGTGTACGTGTGAGTATTGTAGAGTCGAGTGTTGTGTTCTTGTTGTTGGGTGTTGTAAGCCCATGTAATATGTGTTCATCACAATATAGTACTAATATAAATATCATTATACAAACAAAAATTAAAAACATGCAATAAGAAAATAAATAAAATCTAAACAAATATTCACTGTTACTTTGAGAGGTAACCATTTTACGTTTGCAATAAAGAGTCATTTTTTCAGAATAAGTTGATGTACCTGGTCTTCTGTCTTAATCGTTATAGTTGGTGACTGCTCATCCTTCTTAACATAAACTTTCCCATACCCAGTCCAACAAAACTTATAAGCCCCTGATTTCGAAAGTTCACGGGCCAAGAAATACAGCCGAGAAGCCTTGGGAGTCAAATGGTCAGCTAGGAAAATAGGAGTATTTTCTTTAGTTTTGAATCCTAAGTCTTTACAGCATAGCTTAGTTTTGTGCTTCAAATTAAAGGCTTTTCCCATTTTAAGAATTTCATTTTTCACGAGAGTGGAACCAGTCTCCACAACGATAGGGGTGTTTTGGCTGTCATTATTTTTCCCATGTCTGTAGATATCAGTGATGTTACATTTATTTAATTTACAGTCTATGTTATTTGAGAGACAGATAATCATTTCAAGTAGGTCCTCTTTGGACTCCCTGGGTCGCTTAGGGACGTTTTTTATTACAAAATTGCTTTTGCGATAGCCCGTCTGCATGTCTTCAATCTTATTATTTAAGAGTGCGATTAGTTTTTTGTCTTCTTTTACTTGGTTTTCCAGTTGAGAAATTTTAGACTTAAGTTCCGAGTTTTGTGCTGTTAAAAATTCAATTGATTTCTCTATGTTTGTATTAGACTGTTGAATTTCTTTTAGGGTATATTTCGCATATCTCTCTACTTTGGTTTTCCGTAAAAAGTGACATCATCTTCCTAATCTCGTCCTTGAACTCATCCAGTTGTATGCCAATTGCGATTTCTTCCCTGCTTCTCCTAGAGCGCAGGAATACATAACTAGGCGGTGTACCATCGTTACCCGCCATATTAACTTCCGTGTCAGAGGCAGATTTGTTCATCGGTGAGTTCATTCTACTAGGATATTATAGTAAAGTGAAGTAGTTAGGGCGATGTAACTAATGAAGATGGCTGGCATGCGCAAGCGCCGAGGTTGGTGCTTCGGGCGCCTGGGGGTGGTGCCACCGCTGTCGTATCTTCCAATTAGGACACAGGGGGCGCGACTAGATTTGCAGGTGGGGCCCACGCGCTGGATAAGTGTTGTAATTAATTGGTTTCTTACTTAGCTGTAATGGCAAATCCTGCGTAGTTGGGTGCAACGTGAAGTACCATGCGCACACGCTCGGTGGAGTTACTAACGTAGTAAGTCAGCGTTAGTATGAAAGCTCCTCGATCTTATGCACTCCTATTTTTTATATCGAATTAAACTTTACTAAATTAATTTAAATATTTTGGAAAATAGCTATAAGCACTGAGAATACGTTAGCACCTTGCGGCGGTCCGGGGGGAAGAGGAGTTTTGTCTAGGTAATATACTTAACTTACTGACGGGTCGTTTATAGACCCCGTTTTTACATTTGATTGTCACAACACGAGTGATACCATCTGAGCCCACATGTTTTTGAATTATTTTGCCCAATACCCATTTGCTAGGAGGAATATTATCTATCTTCCTTTAGAATTACTATGTCATCGATTTCTGGTTCAGATTGTTTTGTATTCAACTTATATCTTTGGTTTAAGGTTACGAGATATTCTTTGTACCACCTGTTCCAGAAATCGTTGACCATTTTTTGTGTAAGCCTCCATCTATCTAAACTCGAAATATTACAGTTTGTATAATTTTCATCACTTAAGTTTAACAAAGGTTCACCAATCAAAAAGTGACCGGGTGTTAGTGGAAGGGGGTCATTGGGGTCATCACTTAAGACAGTTATGGGCCGCGAATTTAAACATGCTTCGACTTGAGCTAGTACTGTGGCTAGCTCCTCATAAGTGAAGGTAGCATCTCCAATGACTTTCTTAAGATGAGTCTTGGTACTACGCACGCCAGCCTCCCACAGACCACCAAAATTGGGTGCATGAGGGGGTATGAAATGCCATGTGGTACGTTCTAGCACCAACGACTCTGCTATTTCACCAGGAATGGAAGACTTGGCATTGTTAACCATGTCTCTGAGCTGTTTATCTGCACCCACAAAATTAGTGCCGTTGTCACTGTAAATATCGTGGCAATGTCCTCGTCTCGACGTGAAGCGCCGGAATGCCGCAATGAATGCCTTAGCGATCATGTCGGTGACAGGTTCCAGATGTATGGCACGTGTTACCATACAGATAAACAAACATATATATCCCTTGTACGTTATTGCTCCTCTGCCTGGTGAGAAACGAATGTTGATGGGACCTGCGTAGTCCACACCAGCTGATTTAAAAGCCCGTTCGGCCTTTACTCTCACGTCAGGTAACTGACCCATCAGTTGCGTGGTATTCTTCTTAGAATACCTAATGCAAGTAACTTATATTTCTTGAGAAACAATGGCGTAAAACAGTATTTTTCCCCGGCGTACCATCCATCCTCGAACGGAGCAGCAGAGAATGCTGTAAAATTATGTAAGCGGGCTATTAAGAAAGCACATAGGGATCGTGTAGATGTTGACACGGCCCTGCAGACGTTTTTGCTTGCTTACCGAAATACAGCACATAGCACAACCGGTGAAACTCCGGCCATATTATTACAGAGGCGGACGTTACGCTCGAGATTATACTTGATGCGTACAGATAGGGTCACGGAGGACAGAGTCCGTGAAGTCCAGAGGCGGCAAGTCGAATATGCAGATGGGGTTCCGCGTAACTTCCGGGAGGGTGACACAATTTGGACCCGTGAGTACGGTACTCGCGATAAGTGGGTGAAAGGTACCGTGGAAGGGGTAGATAGTGTACGTAGGTATTCGGTAATGAAGGATGATGGTCAATTACTTAAAAGGCATGTAGATCAAATGCGTCACAGATCTCGGCTATCTGATGTTACCTGCTCAGAGGGCAACAGTGAAAAAAACGGTGGTGAAGAGAGTGTCGTCAAGCCGCCTAGGGAAGGAGTAGATCCGGTCACTTCACAGGAACCTTTTATTGTAAACGAAGCTGAGAGTTCTAATCAAAGTACTCAGGTATCTACACATGAATCTCCACGATTTATATCACCACCTGGGTCACCGGTGAATCGGTATTCCAAGCGAACACGAAGACCAGTTGATAGATTTAAGGTTGAGTAGATTTAAGATTTATTTTGTATCAGATAGATTTAGTTAAGATGTATTGTTTGTATAGTAGTGGAGGTGTGATATTTGTGAATAGTGGGTACCTAGAATAAGTTACTCAATTTGTGTTGTACGGCCAGTCAGTCTGCGAATATACGTCATATAGCTAAGTTATCGTTTCATTGTTCATCCTGGTATCCACTTTTAATATTGTCTTTTTATTTTTTTAATGAGATTGTTGCAGTAGTTCCTGTATCGAAAATACGTGATTTTTAGATTAACGTTGTGTGGTTCGTTTTTGAGGTCCCTTTGCATTTTATTTCGATTTTTTATACATCTTAGGATTCCAGGTGTAATCCATGGTTTAATAATACGTTTATTATTTGGTATTTTAACAGTAGTGGTATTAATCGAATGAGTCAGAGAGTTTACTAATAAATAATTTTGTTAATTCAACTGGGTCATTACAGAAAAGTAGATCGGCAATCCTATTTTCTTGTAAATATTTTAGAGCTTGTTCGTAATTTATTGATGTTCTTGTTTTGGATGCAATTTGTATGTTTTTTGTTTTAGCTAGAGACAAAAATATTGTACAGTGGTCTGTGATTGTCGCCGGTAATATGCCTATCTATATCTATCTATCTATCTATACTTATAATAAATCTGTAGAGAGGTCAATTCTGTACATGAAATATATTTCCAAAATAATAACTATCAGGAGGTGATTAGGGATCGATACTGATGCCAAAAATGCAATCATTAAAATTTTTGTCTGTCTGTCTGTCTGTCTGTCTGTCTGTATAAACTCTATAGAAACAAAAACTACTCGACGGATTTTAACGAAACTTGGTACAATTATTTGTCATACTCCTGAGATGGTTATAGTATACTTTTCATCATGCTACAATCAATAGGAGCAGAGCAGTGAAGGGAAATGTTGTCATTTTGTTTAAACGCGCTAATCTCAGGAACCGCTGGTCCGATTTAAATAATTCTTTCAGTGTTAGATAGTCCATTTATCGAGGAAGGCTATAGGCTATATATCATCACGCTAAGACCAATAGGAGCGGACCACCACTATTCCACGCGGACGAAGTCGCTGGCAGAAGCTAGTATGCCTATATAAGCTGACGTCTTCTTTTTGTTGATTTTCAGCATATAGTGGTCTAGGCAGTTCATTTCCCTAGTGGGCTGTGTATGTCCCGGCAGTATTCCGTATGTTGATAACATGTTAAGATAGCTTACTCTATTTTTACGTTCATGAGACGGTTCTGGGTCTTTAGGCTTAATATTTATATTTATGTCTCCAGTTATAATAATATTTTTTGCGATGTTAGTTTATCAAGGTGCTTGCTAAGGGACTCTAAAAAGTTTTCAGTGTTTATGTTCGACGGCGAGCGGTAGATGCACAAAACCATACTATTAAGAACCTCCACTTGCAAGCAAGATGCCTGAGTTAGCATTACTTCCTTGACTTGATGCTTAAGGGTATTTTTAATGTTAACGACTACTCCATCATTTTGGTTAGAATGACGTGTCTTCGAGTAGGAATTATAGTTAATAAGCTGGGGTATGTTTTTATAAATACTAAGCCTACACTCCGTTAAAATTATGATATCCGTATCAAATTTAAAGGTTGAGAGCGATGTTATAAAATTGTCGAAATTACAGTATATGCTCCTTATATTCTGAGCAATTATATGTATGTGTCTAGTGAGCTCAGATAAGTCGCATGTCACAGTGTGGGCAATTTCAAGATTGTCTATTTCAGTGAGTGTTTGCAAATTGTCACCCATTAGTTTGTTTTATGAGTAGAATATTCGTCTTATCTAGGTAAAGATAATATAAATGTTGTGCAGTATAATAAATGTAATAATAATGGTAATTGAATATAATTCTCATCGTGCTACTTAACACGTGGGTAGAAACGTTCAACTGAGTTTTTGTAAATATTAAAAAACTGGTTAAACGGGAGTTGTATTTGTTTATTTGTGTACGTGTGAGTATTGTAGAGTCGAGTGTTGTGTTCTTGTTGTTGGGTGTTGTAAGCCCATGTAATATGTGTTCATCACAATATAGTACTAATATAAATATCATTATACAAACAAAAATTAAAAACATGCAATAAGAAAATAAATAAAATCTAAACAAATATTCACTGTTACTTTGAGAGGTAACCATTTTACGTTTGCAATAAAGAGTCATTTTTTCAGAATAAGTTGATGTACCTGGTCTTCTGTCTTAATCGTTATAGTTGGTGACTGCTCATCCTTCTTAACATAAACTTTCCCATACCCAGTCCAACAAAACTTATAAGCCCCTGATTTCGAAAGTTCACGGGCCAAGAAATACAGCCGAGAAGCCTTGGGAGTCAAATGGTCAGCTAGGAAAATAGGAGTATTTTCTTTAGTTTTGAATCCTAAGTCTTTACAGCATAGCTTAGTTTTGTGCTTCAAATTAAAGGCTTTTCCCATTTTAAGAATTTCATTTTTCACGAGAGTGGAACCAGTCTCCACAACGATAGGGGTGTTTTGGCTGTCATTATTTTTCCCATGTCTGTAGATATCAGTGATGTTACATTTATTTAATTTACAGTCTATGTTATTTGAGAGACAGATAATCATTTCAAGTAGGTCCTCTTTGGACTCCCTGGGTCGCTTAGGGACGTTTTTTATTACAAAATTGCTTTTGCGATAGCCCGTCTGCATGTCTTCAATCTTATTATTTAAGAGTGCGATTAGTTTTTTGTCTTCTTTTACTTGGTTTTCCAGTTGAGAAATTTTAGACTTAAGTTCCGAGTTTTGTGCTGTTAAAAATTCAATTGATTTCTCTATGTTTGTATTAGACTGTTGAATTTCTTTTAGGGTATATTTCGCATATCTCTCTACTTTGGTTTTCCGTAAAAAGTGACATCATCTTCCTAATCTCGTCCTTGAACTCATCCAGTTGTATGCCAATTGCGATTTCTTCCCTGCTTCTCCTAGAGCGCAGGAATACATAACTAGGCGGTGTACCATCGTTACCCGCCATATTAACTTCCGTGTCAGAGGCAGATTTGTTCATCGGTGAGTTCATTCTACTAGGATATTATAGTAAAGTGAAGTAGTTAGGGCGATGTAACTAATGAAGATGGCTGGCATGCGCAAGCGCCGAGGTTGGTGCTTCGGGCGCCTGGGGGTGGTGCCACCGCTGTCGTATCTTCCAATTAGGACACAGGGGGCGCGACTAGATTTGCAGGTGGGGCCCACGCGCTGGATAAGTGTTGTAATTAATTGGTTTCTTACTTAGCTGTAATGGCAAATCCTGCGTAGTTGGGTGCAACGTGAAGTACCATGCGCACACGCTCGGTGGAGTTACTAACGTAGTAAGTCAGCGTTAGTATGAAAGCTCCTCGATCTTATGCACTCCTATTTTTTATATCGAATTAAACTTTACTAAATTAATTTAAATATTTTGGAAAATAGCTATAAGCACTGAGAATACGTTAGCACCTTGCGGCGGTCCGGGGGGAAGAGGAGTTTTGTCTAGGTAATATACTTAACTTACTGACGGGTCGTTTATAGACCCCGTTTTTACATTTGATTGTCACAACACGAGTGATACCATCTGAGCCCACATGTTTTTGAATTATTTTGCCCAATACCCATTTGCTAGGAGGAATATTATCTATCTTCCTTTAGAATTACTATGTCATCGATTTCTGGTTCAGATTGTTTTGTATTCAACTTATATCTTTGGTTTAAGGTTACGAGATATTCTTTGTACCACCTGTTCCAGAAATCGTTGACCATTTTTTGTGTAAGCCTCCATCTATCTAAACTCGAAATATTACAGTTTGTATAATTTTCATCACTTAAGTTTAACAAAGGTTCACCAATCAAAAAGTGACCGGGTGTTAGTGGAAGGGGGTCATTGGGGTCATCACTTAAGACAGTTATGGGCCGCGAATTTAAACATGCTTCGACTTGAGCTAGTACTGTGGCTAGCTCCTCATAAGTGAAGGTAGCATCTCCAATGACTTTCTTAAGATGAGTCTTGGTACTACGCACGCCAGCCTCCCACAGACCACCAAAATTGGGTGCATGAGGGGGTATGAAATGCCATGTGGTACGTTCTAGCACCAACGACTCTGCTATTTCACCAGGAATGGAAGACTTGGCATTGTTAACCATGTCTCTGAGCTGTTTATCTGCACCCACAAAATTAGTGCCGTTGTCACTGTAAATATCGTGGCAATGTCCTCGTCTCGACGTGAAGCGCCGGAATGCCGCAATGAATGCCTTAGCGATCATGTCGGTGACAGGTTCCAGATGTATGG
Organism: Pyrrhia umbra; assembly: GCA_963891755.1. NCBI lineage: Eukaryota > Metazoa > Arthropoda > Insecta > Lepidoptera > Noctuidae > Pyrrhia > Pyrrhia umbra. Next base: position 12,040,988 of record OY982917.1, read on the forward strand.
CACGTGTTACCATACAGATAAACAAACATATATATCCCTTGTACGTTATTGCTCCTCTGCCTGGTGAGAAACGAATGTTGATGGGACCTGCGTAGTCCACACCAGCTGATTTAAAAGCCCGTTCGGCCTTTACTCTCACGTCAGGTAACTGACCCATCAGTTGCGTGGTATTCTTCTTAGAATACCTAATGCAAGTAACACACTCACGGTTTATTTGCTTTGTTAGGTTTCTAGCTTGTAAGACCCAGTATTTTGACCTCAAATAGTTGAGCATCACTAGAGGACCACCATGTATTGTCCGTATGTGAGCATCCTTAATTAAGTTTACTAAGATAGGTCTTAGTAGGTAAAATTATTTGGTGCTGTGTATCAAATGCCATTAGAGATTTTTGAATACGCCCGCCAATTCTTAGTATTCCATTATTGTCTATAATGGGACAAAGGTTGCGAAGCTTACTTTTTTTCAACACGTAACCGCGAGACTTTAACTGCTTTATATCCTTTTCAAATTCAACACATTGCACTTGTTTAATACAGTTATTTAAAGTTTCTGTTAATTCCTTTGGCGTAATAAATTTAGAAAAAGGTTCACGTTTAACTTTAGGTAATTTAAAATTAAGAAACCGTCTGCAATATGAAATTACTCTTAGCATTTTTGATAAACTAGAGAATCTTGTCCAAATTAATTCTTCTTCGGTGTTATAAATAGTAGTTAAAGATCTCATCCGTTCTTCCTCTTGCGTATCTTCGATTTTAGGAACACTGATACTCATATTTAGGTTCGACAACCAAACTGGTCCATTCCACCATAGTGAATGGTTCAACAATTCGGAACCTTGTAAGCCCCGTGACGCACAGTCGGCAGGGTTCATATCTGTAGATACGTGCCTCCATTGCTCGAAATCTACAGTGTTTAATATGTCTGATACGCGGTTGCTCACGAAGGTGCTCCACCTACTTTTTTTTTTTTTTTTTTCGGGGGGAAATCCTCATGGACGAACCCAGCCTGGGGAGGCCGGGAACAGTGCCGGACTCTTACCGGCTAAAACCACCCCGGTGTCGCTTCTCGCACGTGGACGCGGGGCCGCGGGGATCCAGATTCGTCCGCAGCCCCGCACTGGTGCTGGCCCGTCCTGCCGGGCCTCGTCTCCTGCACGGGGTAGTGAGGTGTCCTACCCCGTGCATCGCCTCGGGGGCGCGCGTGGACACAGACGCGCGCCGCCGGCTCGGGTCCTATCATGGGGGGCGGGGACTTCCCCAAGTCCGTCGCCCCTGGACCCGTTTATGGGGGGCGGAAGAGGGCGTTGTCTGCCCTCCTCCGGCGCCCGGTGCGCCTGCTGCGGGCGGGGTTGAGAGTGGAGATCTCCCTTTCCCGCTCCGCAGCTTCTTTCTGCGACATCACGTCCTCGCAGAAGGACACCACCGCGTCCCACGACTCTGCCCTGCCGACCATACTCCGAACAACGGCCGGCAGCGACAGATCGTTTCCTACTTCAGAGGTGAGGGCAGCGCGCTGCCCCTCCCAGGACACACACTCCTGGAGCGTGTGTTGCGCCGTGTCCTCCCCGCAATGGACGCAGTGGTGGCACCGAGCGTCCGACTCCCTGCCTATGCGACACAGGTACTTGCCGAAGCACCCATGCCCCGACAGCACCTGCGTCACCCGAAACGACAGGGAGCCGTGCCTTCTCCCGAGCCATGCGTCGAGCACTGGCCGGATCGCCTCGAGCTCCACCTACTTGGTCCAACCTTTAACCATGCTAGTACAATGGTGGAGTCAGTCCACCCAAATAACTTAGTTTTAGGTACACACAGCACTTGAGATGTTTCTAAAATCAGTTTAGCTGCTAATGCCGCACCGCAGAGTTCCAATTTAGGAATTGAGATTTGTACCCTAATACCTTAACAACACTATTGACCTGACCACTATTGTTGACCACTATTGACACAAATTAATTCAACCACGATTCAGATTGTCGAAAGTACATTCGTCTTTTATGGGATACTGTATTAAATGTTACAATAAAAAAATACCTCCAAATGTTCTTCAGTTAGAGGATACAAAATTCAAATTATGTGTAAAACGCACATTATGTAGTCAGGCATATACAGGTTGGAAGATTATATTGCCGACAAGGATGCTTGGCTTAATGCTGGTCCTGCTCCACAGCCACTTGGTTCTAACTAATGATATCAGTAATTGTGAATATATTATTTGTCGTCTTTTAATTTATTATTTACACTTATTGACATGTTTTGAATGACATTTTATTTATTTATTTTATTTTACAGATTTTGTCTTCAAGTATTTTTAAATTTGCAAAATAATTTGCTTTGTAAAACATTCGTTTCATATTGGATTGTCTTAAATTGGATTAACTTCTCTCTCACTGATGTACATGTGAGTACTATGTAACTATTTACAGCTATTATTACAGCAGTTTTAAGCGTTTTTAGTCTGGCAGTTGAGAGTATGTCATGCTCGCTAAAAAGTCTTGCTGATGGTGGCGCGTGTATTGGATCGCTTGATTCCCTTCAAAATGGTTGAGTTAGGCGGTGCTGATGCACGCGTCAGGTTCGTGAACGGGCGCTGTCAGTCGGGACTGGTCATCTCGAAATTGCCATCATTTGCATTTTAAATTGTATTTTAATTATATTAGATATGATTCAGATAACCTGTACATTGTTCTCACATTTTTTCGATAACAAATGTAAAACAAATATTGTAAACTATAACACGTTGAAAAAGAGTAACCATGGAGTTTCTTGCTCGTTCTTCTCCATAGGAATCTACGCTTTGGAACGGGCAAATAGCTTCAATTTTTCTTTTTTTTGACTAACGGACTGACTCGTAATTATTTATTTATTTGACAATTCAAAAGTGCCTGTAAATGGTCTAATTGAAATAAATGTTTTGATTTTTTTTTTTTTTTTTTGACCTTTAAAGGCAACTCATGATCTTCACACTTATTTTTTCCGATGTATTGTAAAACAGCTTCACTGTTACTACTCCATTTTTTTTAACACGCTTTTATTAGCTCGGGTTGTATGTATGTATGTAACGGAATCTTTGAACCTAATTTTCACTGGTTTCTAGACGTCTGATCAACTTGGAACTTTGCACTTGGGTTAAGGGCCGATGACAATGCAATAATCCGATAAAAAACTAAAAAAAAACCGGCCAAGTGCGTGTCGGGCCACGCGCAGTAGGGTTCCGTAGTAGGAGTTAGTTAGTCGACTATAACTCTGTAACCGGTTAAGCCTACTTAGCCGTTATAGTTTTCCTTATAAGTTCATTACATGTAATACGTCTGTGATTTTTTTCACATTTCTAGGTACAGCCATTCAATAGTTAGAGGGGGGATAACTCGTACCGAACAAATATTTGCACTGAAAAGCTAGATATTTCGCAAATGGCTCGCTTAACCAAAAAATGGTCTTCACGGAACCACGGAACTTAAGTCTAATATTTTTGAAATTCCTATCTAACGATACCTCACACGGAGCGGTACGCGAGAAAAAAAATATTCATCCCCACTTTACGTGTTTGGGAGCTACCCTAAAAAAAAAGAATTTTAAAATTTTATTTTACCACTTTCTTGGCGTGATCAATGTACATATCCATACCAAATTTCAGCTTTCTAGTATCAAGAACCTCGGAGCTATGCCGCGGACAGACAGACGGACATGGCGAAACTATAAGGGTTCCTTGGGGTGCTTGATATTTTAATTATTACACCTAATCTATTGGCAACCATTTATGATTGGAGAGTCATGAAAATATAGGAAAATGCACCCCACGCTTTTTACTCTAAGTTGAATTATTCTGTTAATAACTTAAATTTTATTATAATTTTTTTTCGAGTTAATTACTCCCGATTGATTGTTTGACTTCCTACTACTGTAACATAAACTCTGTAATTAAAAAATATTTTCTACTTTTTAGTTCAGTCAGCAATAAAACGTGTTTTTTTATTATTTTTTTTGTAGCTAAAATCCCCCCGAGTTCATTAGATTGTTCATCTCGTTATAAATATTCACAGCTTGTTCCTCGGTCTCACAGCGCGATAGTAAATCATCCATGTAGTAATCAGTTTTTGTTATTTGTGCAGCAATAGGATAATTTAAGAACTACTTCACTCACGCACCTACACACACACACACACACACACACACGCACACACACACACACACACACACACAAACACACACATATACATTCACACATGCACTCATATAACGTTCGAGATAGTTTCCTTGCCTCTGCAATCCAGGTTTACAGAGATAATCAGGATAACAAGTTAAATACATCTCATATTGGCTTTGGTGATGAAAAAAAACCAGTCTTCATCACCGAACACTTGTCTACCTTCAACAAATCGCTTCATGCAGCCGCTAGACAGAAAGGAAAGGAACTCAATTATAAATACGTTTGGGTAAGAAATGGACACATATTTATGCGTAAGACCGATGGTGCTAAATACAGAGTCATAAAAAGTAAGGAGGATTTAGAAAAACTTGATTAATGATCTTGTTCACATTTTATATATTGTTCTTTGTTTAATTTTGTCCTTGCAATGGCTATCATAACTGGAAATTGTTACCCTACTTTAAAAGTTTACTATCAAAATGTACGCGGTCTTAGAACTAAAACAATTGATTTTTACAATAATGTGAGTAACTCAGCATATGATATAATTGTGTTAACTGAAACGTGGCTGAATAACAGTATCTTTGATAGTGAACTTTTTAACAGCAATTATGTAATATATAGAAGAGACCGGGAGTCTAGTAAATTTAGAACTAAAAAAAATGGGGGAGGTGTTTTAGTGGCAGTGACCAGGTCCCTAAGCTCCACTAGAGTCAAGGACTGGGAGAGTGATTGGGAGGACATTTGGATATTGGTAAAGACACAATCAAACGACGGAATCAAACAGCTAGCAATATGTGCAGTATATTTAGCTCCACCTATTAATAAGACTTTGCTTCAGGATTTTACTAGTAATTGTAATAGAATTTTAGAACAGAACGATACGTGCGCTTGTATTTTAGGTGATTTTAATGTAGGAAAAATTAACTGGAATATCCAATCTAAACCAACAACTCATTGTCACCTTTCCTATCTTGAACAATTACTAGTTGATTTTTGTTATGTTAATAATCTTACTCAGTATAACAATGTAAAAAACATTATGGGTAGAGTGCTGGATTTGGTTCTTTGCGTTGGAACTAAATGTGTTGTTACAGAGGCAAACGATAAATTGTCTAATATTGATTGTCTTCATCCACCCTTGTATATATATCTCTCTCTCCCAACCCTAAAGACATTGGTAAGCAAGAATTCAATTCGGTATAATTTCTTCAAAACTGACTACGAGTTAATGAGGAACTATTTAAAAAATGTAAACTGGCATGACTTATTTGTAAACTGCAATACTGTCAATGATAAAGTGAATAAATTCTATGATGTTTTATGGACTGGCATAAAATCATACTCACCTTTATTGAAGCTACATCAAAATACTAAATATCCACCATGGTTTAACCGAGATTTAATTAGACTTCTTAGAGAAAAGGAAAATCTCAGAAGGCGGTTTAAAACCTACAATAACCCTTTAGATCAGCTCTCTCTCAAATGTCTTTCCAAACGGTGTGATAGACTAGCTAAAGAAGCCTACAATAACTACATAGAAAACATCGAGAGTAATATTCGTACACATCCAAAATATTTTTGGTCTTTCCTTAAAGCCAAACGCGTGGGTACCAATGCTTATCCAGACACCATTACCGATGGCCACACCACCGCAACTTCAGGACATGACATTTGCAATGTTTTCGCATCATACTTTGCTTCTGTATATGAGCCAATCACCCAGCAACAGGCTACTAATCCAGACACTGACACCGATATGCCTACTCTGGGCAACAGTGACTTCTTCTCTAATCTGCTCCTGGATAGTAAGGATGTGCTGAGAAAACTCAGGCATCTAGATGTTACAAAGGGACCCGGTCCAGATGACATACCACCAATCTTGCTATCGGCCTGCGCGCATGAGCTGACCGCACCTCTTAGCATCATCTTTAACGACTCACTAAAGACGGGAGTCTTCCCAACTAAGTGGAAACAGGCAAAAGTGGTTCCAATACACAAAGCTGATGATAGAAATATAGCGAGCAACTATCGGCCTATATCTATCTTATCAGCAATTGGTAAAGTCTTTGAATCTTTGGTATGTCCTCATATACAAAGGTACTTTTCACGATTCCTTACAGTGCATCAGCATGGATTCGTAAGCTCTAGGTCAACTAACACCAATATGGTCACATTTACAGAGTCATTGGCGAATGCTATGGACTCTCAGGAACAAGTAGATGTTATTTACACCGATTTTAGCAAAGCGTTCGATACCGTCCCGCACAAGCACTTATTACACAAACTTTCCATGTATGGATTTGCTGATTCGATGTTGTTGTGGCTGCAATCCTATTTGTGTGATCGATCCTTCTTTGTTGTTGCTAACGGTTTCACTTCTGTACCTATTGACATCGCATCTGGAGTAGCACAAGGTTCCCATCTGGGTCCTGTCCTCTTTAATATTTTCATTAATGACCTCCCAAGGCATATAAACCATTGTGTTCCTTTTATGTATGCAGATGATTTTAAGAGTAGTAAGATCAATTAGCGATGCTCATCTGATTCAAAGTGACCTAAATTCATTAGTTTCGTGGTGCAAAATTAACGGTATGCACTTAAATCTCAGCAAATGTTCGTGTATAAGCTTTACTCGTAAATCACGTAAAATACCCACCTCATACAATATAGACAATGTAATAATCCAAAAAGTTGATAATATCAAAGACCTCGGTATCATAATGGACACAAAGCTTACCTTTTTACCTCACATTGAATCATGCATTGCTAGGGCATATAAAATGTTGGGATTTATTATAAGGAACGGAAAGGAGTTCCGCAAGCCCAGTACCAAGATTTTGCTCTACAATGCGCTTGTTAGAAGTATATTGGAATACTGTAGTGTGGTTTGGAGACCTCATTTTGCCACTCATTCGCTAAGAGTAGAACGAGTGCAGAAATATTCTTGAGGCACCTCGATAATGGTTACAGACGCTGTAAAATGCAAACACAGTACACGGAAAGATTAAAGCGTTTCGGAATATTGTCCCTAAATACTCGAAGAGATATGCTAGACCTTATGTTTCTTTACAAAATAGTAAGACATAAAATAGACTGTCCACAACTTTTACAGCTAATTAGGTTCAATGTCCCCTCAAGACTTCCTCGCTCCCAAATTAAACCCCTTGTGGTATGGAGGCACCACGCCTAAGCAGGCTCCTAAACGCACACAGCCAGTCCATTGACATTAGTAATGATTCCCAAGCACAATACAAGAAACTTATACTATGCATTCTCATTAACAAAGATTCACAAACATCACACTAAAATTAACCCTACGAATAACTCAAGCACTCGTACTCCTAAAATAGAACTAAGTTAGTTAAGTTAGGTATAGAAAAATAATACCTATGTAATTTACTTCTTTAAATTTTGAGAAATTAGCTAACACGCTACTCTTGCGCAGGCCATGCTTGCCTGTAATTGGTTGTGCATTTAACTATAAGCCTCTCTGTACTTATTTATAAGATAATGAATTGATGTAACAACTGTTGGCAAGCTAAATAAATAAATAAATAACCTGTGCGCACTCCCTTTCTGTTACATTTATGTTTATACTCCTATTATTTTTATTCTTATTTTTATACTTTAGTCGTTCCTTATTTCCCATCTTTATGTATACATAGTTTCTGTAAACTGGAAGAGCGGATCTACCTAATACAAGCAAATCTTTGCTTAAAAGGTGATTCCAATTTTCAAACTGTTTTAATTTACATAAGTTGATGAAATAATCTTTTTTTTATTATTATTTAATTTGACTGCTCCTAACTGGTAAGTGTTTGTAAAGATTTCACAGCAAGGTACGGTGCACACGCTGTGCCAAAGGTCAATCTTAAAAGTTTGAATGATTTAATAGGCTCTTGGGGTGATGACCTCCAGAATAATCTCTGATAGTCTGTATCTTTATCTGCTACACGAACCATTCTGTACATTATAATTATATCTGCCGTAATACAGATTTTGTGAGCTCTCCATCTCATTAATATATGACGTAAATCTTGTTGAAGTTGAGGCCCAATACACAAGTTATCATTTAAAGAAAAGTTATTAGAGCCTTTGCAAGAAGCGTCGAAGACTACACGAAGCTTTGTAGTTGACTTTGTCCTCTCGAACCACGGCGTGGTGAGGTAGATAGACGGCTGTAGGCTTATCAATTTCTGAAGCATTAACCTCGACCATATGATTTAAACTAATATATTCATCCATTACTTTATGGTACTCCTCTCGAAGAGTAGGATTTTTAGATATTTTTTTCTCTAAAAACTCAAATCTTTATGTCCGTTTGGATTGAGGAGCCATTTTTTATTTTTCCACGAAACTTTGCCCAGATTTAGTAGGTCCTGAGAAAATTTTGTAGGCCAAATCTTGGAATTTGTAGTAAAATATAAAAAAAGTTACATCAATTTAAAGGTGGCTCCTCAATCTAAACATTTGAACTGAGGAGCCACATCGTAACTCCGAAAGTATTGAAGGTACATTTATGATTTTTTTGTATCATTTAGTAGTAATTTAGTAGAGTGCCTACAAAAAAATTGGATTTTGTAGTGCTAATATAAAAAAAGATACAATACTTTTATTGTGGCTCCTCAATCCATACATAAGACCTATAATTTTACACGAAACTAATCGACGGATTTATACAAAATTTAAGTATCATTTAGTAGTAGTTGAGTTTGAATTTGTATTAAAGTAACAAAACAGTAGGACTGATAGTTTTAAAGAATTTAAGAATTTTAACTGGCTCCTCAATCCAAACGCTTCGCATATAAATAATTGACTGTAGCTACCTGAGGCCACAACGGAATCGGATAAAAACTACGCCAATATTTAGTACAAATTTCTACTAAATATTGGCGTACAAATCAACACTGTACATATTCGGTATCCGAAAATTCAAGCTTTTTTCAATATTCCTTATGAACTCGCTATTAAGGGTGACCATGCTATGTGTAAACGAAAGTAGGACAACTTGTTTTAGAAAATTGATTCAATTTTTTCTATTCAAACAGATAGGTACTTGACTAAAAATAACTGAATGGCAAATTTTAAATGGGTTGTTTTATAATAAAAAGCTTGAATATGAAGTTTTTTGGGGTACAAAATTTATTAAGAAAATTGTAGACATTAAAATATCTCGCAGCAATGCCGTCAAAGACAGACAGAGCATGAAGTGCTTGCTGCTATTCAAATTAACAACAAACAATCATAGAAACTAGCTATATGGACCTTTCGCGCCGAGAATTAAGTCCATTCTTATTATTAGTTTAGAGAGAGTTGTAGAGTCGTTATTAATTTACTAACATAATAATATCTATGTTCATTTATTTAACAAATTCATTAATAGTGTACTTATTTAAAATTTGAATTTGGTGTTCGAAATCTGCCGCGTCTGTTTTGCCGCCAAAAAAAATAAACAAACATTGATCGACTCGATTCATCAAATAACAAATCGATTTTTTTTATCATTATATCAATCAATATATATAAAAATCAATGCCACTTTTCGTTGTAATTTTATAACTTACGGGCTCACTTATCCAAACCAAATGTTTAGGCTTTGTTCGGACTATTTAGTAGATGGTTTATGTGAAATTTGCACAAAATCGGTTGAGCGGTCAATCTTTAATTTGAATTCATATAGCCCACGCGGGCGAAGCCGCTGGTGGAAAGCTAGTATTTTATAGTTAGTTCCTTGATGAATTTAAATATTTGTTTATTACAATAGATTAAAATCTTTTAAAAGTGTAGATACTAAATATTGGTGATTATCAAAGGCCAAGATAGACAATTTTTTTACCTAATTCAAAGAGATGGTGACGTTGCTTCAATCTGTTTTAAGGTCGACGCCGCAACGGCGACGTTTTATCAATCTGTTTTTAAAATCGAAATTAAATTAATCAAATTATTTCGTTTTGTAAGTTACGTGACTCCATAAAGCTTTTTTTTTGTCTCAAGTACCGAATTATTTTGTCTTTTATTTTATTAATATTTTTTAATTAAAAAAACTTGCTAAAATGAATCAGAGCTTTTATATAATTTTATACAGTTTCATCGTATTCAGGTATTCGATTATCGATAAGGCATTAGGCTGAATGCATGATTCTTATAAAAAGAAAAAAAATGGTCAGCACTAAGCAGTTTCATTATTTATTTATTTTTTGTATAGCATTATTTGAATTGAAGAAAAAAAAACTTTCTCAGAGATAACCTGTACTGTAAAAAGACTATTGTAAACATTTCCTTTTGAAAAGTGTCTATGGAGTTTCTTGCCGGTTCTTCTCCATAAGACCCACTCCTTGGAACCGTGCAACTAGCTACTATTTTCAATCATTGTATTGAGTGTGGTAAGTTTCCTGACCTTATGAAAAATAGTAAAATTATACCATTATTTAAATCGGGTAGCACTTCAGACCCCACAAATTATCGACCTATTTCAGTGCTTCCTACATTTAGTAAAATTTTTGAAAAACTTATTTTAAATCAAATGCAGAGCTTTTTTAATAAACACAAATTATTACATGATAAACAATTTGGTTTCACGACGGGTCGTTCAACAACCGATGCCGGTGTTGAACTTTTAAGTCATATTTTCAATTCATGGGAGAATTCATGCGATGCTTTGGGTATTTTTTGTGATTTATCCAAGGCATTTGATTGCGTTTTTCATGAAACGCTGATCAGGAAATTGTACCACTATGGAATACGTAACTCTTCATTGGATCTTATTGCTTATTTGAGTGATAGGATTCAAAAAGTTGATATTAATGGAGAAAGATCTCATGGGACTGTAGTTACTATGGGAGTACCGCAGGGTTCAATTCTTGGCCCATTTTTGTTTCTTATTTATATAAATGACTTACCTTACCTCGTAAGGGATAATCATGAGATAGTACTGTTTGCAGATGACACTTCACTTTTATTTAAACTCAAACGTCAGCAGCTGGTGACTGACGATGTAAATGGCGCTCTCTCAAAAATACTACACTGGTTTAATGCTAACAACTTATTATTAAATGAAAAAAAGACAAAAGTCATCAAATTTAGTACACCCAACGTTAAGCAAGTAGAAACCAGTGTAATCATAAAGGGCGAAGAGTTAAGCCCTGTAAATACCACAGTTTTCTTAGGCATTACTTTGGATGCCAAGCTTCAGTCGGGCCCACACATAGAAAAATTGTCGAAAAAGCTCAGCTCTGCCGCGTACGCCGTGAGAAAGATTCGAAATCTTACGGATATAGAGACTGCTCGCTTAGTATACTTTAGTTATTTTCATAGCGTGATGTCGTACGGCATTCTGTTGTGGGGGAATGCCGCTGACATTCAGACTATTTTTGTTTTGCAGAAAAGAGCTGTTCGATCAGTTTATAAGCTAAGTCCCAGACACTCACTCAGAGAAATGTTCAAAGAAATAAATATAATGACTGTTCCATCTCAGTATATTTATGAAAACTTGTTGTATGCACATAAAAACGCAAATATTTTTACAAAATACAGTGATGTTCATAATATTAACACAAGGAATAAACACAGAATCGTTATTCCCGCTACCAGGCTCCAGAAGATAAGCGGCTCGTTTAAATGCCAATGTATACGCTTCTACAATAAAATTCCTAGCCATATTCAAAATTTAAGCCTTAATGAATTCAAATCATACATTAAGCAATCATTATGTCGCAAAGCTTATTACTCTGTTAAGGACTACCTAGATGACAAAAAGGCTTGGGAATAAGCTGTTTCAATTCTTGCACCTATATGTATGGGCTATCGGTATTTTTTCCTATGATTTATATTTGTTAGCATACAGTGTGACATGTAATAATATGTTTTTTTTATGATTATTTTATTCACATTGACATGTTTATTCTAATTGTTATTTTATAAGCATTGACATTATTACCTACTTTTTAAAGTAGCTCAAATTATTTGATTGTTAATGTGTGTACAATGTGGGCTTTCTCTTTTTTTTCTTTTATTTATTGCCTTAATATTTAGTTTCATTTGCGTCTGACGGTTCGAGTATTTCATGTGGCCTACCCAAATGTCCTTTCTGGGGGTATTGTTCGTTGGATTGTAAGTTCCTAAGTTACTGTTGAGCTAACAAAGACCGACACTTGCGTGCCAACTGAATGGACAGGCCCACTCGGATCTGTATGATTCTTTCTTCAAAAGGTCATTTCAGACTCGAGCCTACGTTGTACATCCATGATGCAATTACATTATGTCTGGACCTTAAAAGAGACTTTGACCCTTGAGTTTGTTTCGGTGTTTCTTCTCAAGGCAGTCAGATAGGAAATACCGGCCTCATCTAGCTTTAAAAAATAATTGACGTGTAAAAGTGTTATTTTATAACCCATTTGCAAAATAAATATCATTTATCATTTAGCTTGACGTTTCATAAGTGCCTGCAAAGACCTATTTGAAATAAAAACATTCGAGTTTTGAGTTTAGTGACGGCGGCACTAATCAGGTGTAATCTAATTGTTGTTAATTTGACTAGCAGCAAGCACTTCATGCTCTGTCTATCTTTGACGGCATTGCTACCAGTAGAGTCGGGGAGCGAGTCGCTTGCTTCCCTCAAAAAGAGATGCATTGGATTATTTTATTTTCTCACAATGGTACTGAAAAGAAATCTGTAACACACGGCACTAAAGCCCATTATATTAATTATTAGGCACCCCTTAATGAGTTTCCGGTGATTTCAATGTTCCGGCCCTAAGGGGCCCACTGCCAACTTATGGTGTTACTTGGTTATTACCGATTTGTATAAAATTATTTAATTAAAGAATATTTTATAATGAGTATTTAATAATTGTATTATTAATGAGCAAGAAGGATGATGATGATGATATATGCGAGATATTTTAATGTTTACAACTTTCCTAATAAATTTTGTACCTCAAAAAACTTCATATTCAAGCTTTTTATTATAAAACAACCCATTTAAAATTTGCCATTTAGTTATTTTTAATCAAGTACCTATCTGTTTGAATAGAAAAAATTGAATCAATTTTCTAAAACAAGTTGTCCTACTTTCGTTTACACATAGCATGGTCACCCTTAATAGCGAGTTCATAAGGAATATTGAAAAAAGCTTGAATTTTCGGATACCGAATATGTACAGTGTTGATTTGTACGCCAATATTTAGTAGAAATTTCTACTAAATATTGGCGTAGTTTTTATCCGATTCCGTTGTGACCTCAGGTAGCTATAGTCAATTATTTATATGCGAAGCGTTTGGATTGAGGAGCCAGTTAAAATTCTTAAATTCTTTAAAACTATCAGTCCTACTGTTTTGTTACTTTAATACAAATTCAAACTCAACTACTACTAAATGATACTTAAATCTACACTAATATTATAAAGAGGAAAACTTTGTCTGTTTGTTTGTTTGTAATGAATAGGCTCAAAAACTACTGGACCGATTTTAAAAATTCTTTCACCATTCGAAAGCTACATTATCCACGAGTAACATAGGCTAAATTTTATTTTGGAAAAAAAATTGGGTTCCGTAAGATATTTGGGTTTTTCGGACACACGGTGTAAGAAATCAACCAGAAAAGTTACTTTTTTTGCGTACGCTACTAATCAAGAACTACTGGTCCGATTTGAAAATTCTTTCAGTGTTAGATAGCCCATTTATTGAAGAAGGCTATAGGCTATATTTCATCACGCTAAAACCAATAGGAGCGGAGCACCACTATTCCACGCGGACGAAGTCGCGGGCAGAAGCTAGTTTTGTATAAATCCGTCGATTAGTTTCGTGTAAAATTATAGGTCTTATGTATGGATTGAGGAGCCACAATAAAAGTATTGTATCTTTTTTTATATTAGCACTACAAAATCCATTTTTTTTTGCAGGCACTCTACTAAATTACTACTAAATGATACAAAAAAATCATAAATGTACCTTCAATACTTTCGGAGTTACGATGTGGCTCCTCAGTTCAAATGTTTAGATTGAGGAGCCACCTTTAAATTGATGTAACTTTTTTTATATTTTACTACAAATTCCAGGATTTGGCCTACAAAATTTTCTCAGGACCTACTAAATCTGGGCAAAGTTTCGTGGAAAAATAAAAATGGCTCCTCAATCCAAACGGACATAAATCTTTTAGTGGCTCTCCCTCAATCCACCATATTGACATTCTGGATCTTCGTTTTGAAATGGTAGTCTTACCACAAACCTTCCTTCTTCGTCTCGCACTGTCGTGGCATCATAAAATGCTTCACACTTTTCTTCTTCTTTTGAAAATTTATTTTTTATGTTGTTTGGTTCCCTCTCTATTTCCCAAAATTGTCTCAGTAGCTCATCGTCTTTTACCTGTGCATGCAAGTTTGTGATGTGTTTTCTTTGTTGACGTAGTTTCTTGTGTCATCCTGCCAGATACCACCCACCCTAGGATTATATACTGATAATACCATCTAACAGCAAGTCACCATAAACCTCAGCTCCAAGTAAAATATCTATTTTACCTGGTGTTGTGAATACTGGATCTGCCAACTCCAGTTCTTGAAGCTCTAACCAATCGGGAAATCTAACATTACTGGTGGGCAACAGTGTTGTTAGTGTGCGAAGTACATAAGCATTTACTCTAATTGACTCATTGGGATGGTGGTGGGATTTCACGCAGAGTGAAACCATATATTTGATCTTCTTTCCTTTCGTCTTTTCCTCTTTCGTCCAAGTTTTTGTTGAGAACGACGGAGACGTAATCTTGACGACGTAAATAACTCCATTCTTCAGGTCCAACATTGGTTTAATGCAAATAACTTAGTTCTTAATGAGAAAAAAACTAAATGCATTCGATTTTCTTTACCAAATGTAAAAAGTAGCGAATGTGACATTATACTAAATGGTGAAAAACTAGAATTTGTTAATCAGACAGTTTTCCTTGGAATCACTCTAGACGATACATTGCAATGGGGACCCCACATAACATCTTTAGCGGGTCGTCTAAGCTCAGCCGCTTATGCTGTAAGAAAAATCAGGCAGCTAACGGATGTGGATACAGCAAGACTTGTTTATTTTAGTTACTTCCACAGCATTATGTCTTATGGCATTTTGCTGTGGGGACGAGCTGCTGACATTGAATCCATATTTATTCTACAAAAAAGAGCTGTCAGAGCCATATATAATTTACGTTGTCGCGAATCTCTTAGAGAACTTTTTGAAAATATTAATATTATGACGGTACCTTGCCAATTCATCTATGAAAATATTATGTATGTTAGAAAAAATCTTCATTTGTTTGATAAAATATGTGATAGACATGATTACAATACTAGGAATAAGAACAAACTAGCTCTACCACAGTTCAGATTATCTAAGGTACATACATCTTTCATGGGATACTGTGTTAAATGTTATAATAAAATACCAGAAAACATTTTAGAGCTAAATGAGAAAAAATTTAAAACTTATATAAAAGCCGCGCTCTGTAAGCAAGCATATTATAAACTAGAAGATTACATTCAAGATAAACATGCTTGGAAACATGCTGGTCCTGCTCCATAGGACAACCTTGACAATATCAAACTGATTGCAAACTTTAAAATCATAATTATGTAATATAAATATTTCTTATTACTATATTTCTTTTTACTATATAAATTGCATTTATCTTCGACACAACAATAAAAAAATGTAAATGTGAATACCATGTAGCTACCAAATAGACTTCCTACCTTACCATTTTTTATTTATTTATTTTTAAATTTTGATTCTACATGATCTTCGCATGTTATTATTTTATGTATACATGAAAATTGTTAAAACTTATTTAAAAAGAGTAACCATGGAGTTTCTTGCCCGTTCTTCTCCATAGGAAACTACTTTTTGGAATGGGCAACTAAATTCTTTCTTTTTTGACTTTCAAAAGTGCTTGTAATTAGGCCTAATTGAAATAAATGATTTGAATTGAAATTTGAATTGAATTGTGTTATCGTTCAAATTTCAAATATTATTCACATAAGTTACTCAAAATTACAACTTATTATTGAAGACCATAGACTAGTATTTACAACAATACAGCAAAAGTGAACGGTGAGCTCGCTGAACACCGAGTGCCTGTGTGAAGAAGACAGCTACAGTAGCCATAATTGCTGTCTCGCACGGTGAGCACCTTAGCACTTGCTACGAAACCAACGTCACTGCCTACGAGCTACGATTAAGCGTAGCCATCACCTACCGCGCTCCTCTGCCGCCGCCTGCGTCGCCTGTCAGTGCTACGCACCAGCTGGTATTATAGCAGTATTTACAGTAAGTCTTATACATAACTACATACAATATGAATACGATTCGCACTCCGCCGTAAGGATTGTCCTCCTCAGACTCGAATATAAGAAGTCCATAGCCAGCAGTTTAACGGTGACACCTACGACTAACGTCACAATGAGAAGCAACTATAAACGCGTACGACTAGACGATGATGACTACAATAGTCTAGACTTATTTAAAGATGAGATGAGAGACATGATCTCAAACTGGATGAAGCAGCAGGATGTAAAACTAGAGAAACTTGAAAAGGGACTAGCAAAACTGGAAAACCTCGACAGAGGCCTATCTGAAATTAAGACCGATATAAAATCATCAAATGATGATATAAAAAGATCCTTAGGTGAACTCTCAGGACAAATAAAGGATCTGGATTAAAAAAATCGATTCGTTAGAGAATGAGCGTAATAATACACGAGCAAAAATTGCGGAGCTTGAGGAAAGATATGAAGGACTTGAACGATTTATTAGAAAAACATGCATTGAGATCAGAGACGCCCAAGAAAAAGAAGGAGAAAAAAGAGGACCTACTCCACATGGTCACTTGCATGATTAAAAATACTGGTTTAACTGACTGCCCTTCTAATGAAATTAAGGATGTCTACAGATTACCATCAAAAGAAAACTCACTGGCATCTACTCTTGTCACCGAGTTTACCAACATCTTTGTTAAAGACAAATTCCTAAGAGGTGCAAAACAATATAATAGCCAACAAACTGGCAGACCCATCAGCACACGACATCTTGGTCTCGAAGGACCTGAATCAACATTGTTTGTCTCGGATCATTTAACCCCAAAAGCCAAAAGACTTCACTTTCTTGCTCGTGACTTTGCCAGATCTGGAAACTTTCAATATTGCTGGATTACAAACGGACGCGTTTTCCTGCGTCGAAAAGAAGGTGATAAAAATGTGGTGGTCAAAAATGAACAGACATTTCAGTACCTCCGAGAATCTTGCAAATCTGTTAATTAATATTAATTATAATATTTTCCTTTCGGTAATTACAATACTTAATAAAATACTACATGCACTTACTTCCACATTTACACCACACATAACCTTTCACACAAAACCTAAATATATACATACATATACGATTTTCACACTATTCTTACACATCAATAGATACACAAATAATAAAACAAACTACACACATGACTCGCTGATAGTACACACCAAAAGTAATAATAAGTTCTTTATCATAAACATATTTAATCTCGCATTCTTGAAAAAGGACCCAATAAAAAGTATATCTCAACCATTTTTAATGACATTAACATATTATGGCTAGCCAATATAATCTGATAGAAGACCTCGATAAGACTGATTTGTACATGAGCATAAAACTAAGTAATCCAGAAGACTGCTTGGCGGATATTGCACTTATGCAACCTTTCAATATCTACCGGTGTGTTCCCAAACAGTTTAAAAAAAGCTTTGGTTACACCAGTGTTTAAGGGTGGGGACAGAGAGCTTGTGAGGAACTATAGACCTATTTCTGTGTTGAGTGCCTTATCCAAAATCCTAGAAAGAATACTCAATAACTGTTTAACGAAGTATCTCATAAAGTTTTCCATAATATCCAATAACCAATTTGGGTTTAGATCTGGCATATCGACTGAAGATGCAGTAACAAACTTCAGTAATGCGGTAGTTGATAGATTGGATAGAGGATACTTTGATGACGATTGATCTGCTAGTTTTATTCGTGTTCGCCTATAAAGTAATTAGAAAGAAAACAAATTAGTGTAGTTACAGCTAGTACATAAAAGTTTAGACTCAGTGACAGTTGTCGAACGATGTCTTCTTTGTAAATACAAAGTAGAAAATGTGATAGTGTGCTAAGAAAGATAAATAGTAGCTATGCTATGATCTGAAACGTATCCAACACAGAAAACTATCAGTAATTAAAAAAAATATATATAGTATGACATGAATACTATTAAAATAATAAAAATACCAAGTACCAAACTAGAGAGAATCATATAAATTACTATATAATATAATATTATTATTAAATTTATTATTCATTTAAATAATATTAAATATTATTACAAAAATATTTTAAATAGTATATCGATATTTTTAGTGGTTATTAAAATATATTATTATTATTGTAAAATAAGAAGAAAAGGCCGTATCAAGATATTCAACATGTACACATTTAACCGTCTTTGCAGGCACTTATGAAACGTCAAGCACGGTTCCAAGGAGTGGGTCTTATGGAGAAGAACCGGCAAGAAACTCCATAGACACTCTTTTCAAAAGGAAATCATCTGTGGCTGTGCCGCGCGTAACATCGGCTCTGCGTATAAAAATCTCAAAAAAATAGTAAACTTATAGTTAGAAGTCAAATAACGAGTGTAATAGGAACTAAACAATTGTTATTGGAGTGATATCATAAAGAACAAGTGAAAAAGCAAACCAAAATTCTTAGTGGACCCTTAAGTGAACAGTGACAAAATAGTGAGTATGGACAAATTCATCAGATAATTACGAACATAGTAAATAAACTTATGCACACACTACCTAGTTGTGCGCGTAAAAGTGCAAATATTGTGAGAAATACACGATTTTACTTCAAAGACAGTTAATCTTTCAAAAAAAATCAATGTAAACAAACAGCAACAGACTCACGCCAAGTTAATCCACCAATCAAATCACGTATACAACTTCTGACACAGACACATATATTCTTGTTCGGAAACGCACCGCTGTTTTTTATTTTTTATTAATGTTCTGGAGCCTGGGCTTTTGGGAAGGGCATAAATTCGAAAATCGACTAAACTAATAAACGATTTTTTTTTTAATCCGTGTGTCTGTAACCTGCTTTGTTACTGAGAAAAGCGCACAACCTAATTCTAACAAAATGCCACGAACAGCGCGTACTCCGCCAAAAGAATCTAGTGGGAGTAACATAACTCAATCATCCTCTGAATCTAACATACCTGCTGCCAGTACACCTGAATCATCAAATGTATGTGTTAGACAGAAATAAATTTCAATGCTCAAAAAGTGAACTGATCGATTGAATTCGTCAAGAAATACGGAGTGTCCAGTCATTGGAAATATCAGCCAACATAAAAAAAAGTGTCACTAATGAACTGGGTGATATTAAATCATTGTTCAATGAACTTAAGCAGTCAGTCGACTTTATGAGTGAAGAGTTTGATAGAATGAAAGCCGAACTTGAGACCTGCAGGAACGGCACTAAAATTCTTCAAAAGGAGAACGATTCTCTCAGACACACTGTCTCTGAACTAACATCAAGAGTAAACGTGATTGAACAGCACGCACGTCAACAGAATTTAGAAATCAACGGCATACCGGAAAGCAAAGCAGAAAATCTGGTTAAGACTGTTCAGCAAATTGGAAATGTAGTCTCTTGTTCCGTCAAAGAAGACGACATCCTGTCTGTGGTACGGGTACGGAAACTGGACCCAGAAAGCAATAACCCCAGAGCTGTAGTTGTCAAGTTGCGCAGCATGCTCCTGAGGGATACCATTCTAACCTCAGTAATGAATTATAACAAAGCACACCCTGACAAAAAACTCAACTCGCAACACCTTGGGTACGCCAACTTAGTTAAGCCTGTCTTTGTATCCGAGCACCTGTCACCCCTAAACAAAAAAAATCATGCGGCTACTAGAAAACTTGCGAAAGAAAAAGGATACAAATATGTTTGGGTTCGAGATGGCAAAATCTTGATAAGGAAGGAGGACGGACAACAAGCTAAGCAAATAAAAAGCCTAGAGGCTGTCTCATTACTATAAAGGGATCAAAGACGCACAAAACCCGTGATCTTGCTGTCAGAATTCACTGTCTATTATCAGAATTTCAGAGGTCTTAAGACTAAATTAAATAATCTCCAGCTAGCTGCGCAACTTAATAACTATGAAGTGATTATTGGAACAGAGACATGGCTTGATGACAGCGTGAATGATGGTGAATTATTTGACTCCCGATTCATCGTTTATCGTAGAGACAGAGCTTCTACTCCTCTTGGCAGCAAAAAAGGCGGGGGTGTACTGATTGCTGTTTCTGGGGCGATAGACTCATCACGAGTAACAAAATGGGAATCAGATGCTGAAGATCTGTGGGTCAAGCTCAAAACCCATAGTGGAAGGGGCGATCTATACATCTGTGCTGCCTATTTACCACCACCTGTGCAGCTTGGCCCTCTTGATTCGATCCTGGACAACGTGGATGCAATGATTGAATCAACGGGCAAAGATGTAATAATTGCTGGGGACTTCAATCTCGGTTTTATCGACTGGAGCACGGATAATGCTCTCTCCAACTCACCGTGCACAACAGCTAGAAACTTTGCTAACAGGCTAGGCTACACACTGGTTGATTTTATGTCGTCAAATAGCATTAAGCAAATTAACACTGTTAAGAACTGTTACAACAGAATTTTAGACCTTATTTTATGCAACTTCCACGGTGGATCTGTCAGTGAATGTAAGAATCCAATGTCCCTGGTCGATGTTCATCACCCTCCTCTTGATATCACCATTAAGAATATATCACCCGCAATATTAAAAAGTAAGAGTTCCCTCAAATATAACTTCTGGAAAGCCAACTATGTACTCGTAAATGAAAGGTTGAGGAGCATCGATTGGGAGCGTTTGTTTTCGGATCTGGCAGATGTGGAATTAATGGTAGACGCGTTTTACGAACGATTAAATCTAATAGTGGATGAATGTGTTCCAAGATATAATAGACGCAATAACAAATTTCCTATATGGTTCTCAAAATGTTTGATCAGACTCCTCAACGAAAAGGAAAAACTAAGGCTTCGTTTTAAAAAATATAAAAACCCCAGGGACAAATATGAATACCGTATATTGGAGGAACGTTCTAAAAAAATGATCAAAAAATGCTACAGCACATACGTCAATAACACTGAAGATAACATCAGACTGAATCCGAAGGCATTTTGGTCATTCGTCAAGGCCAAAAAAGCCAAGTCAAATGACATCCCATCTGAGATGTATTGGAACGGGAAAATGGCAACTTCTGGAGAAGAAGCGTGTAAACTGTTTGCCTCACATTTTTCTGCCACCCTTGCATCTCCAGCCGGTACAGTTGCGGTACAAACAAAGTCAAAGGAATACCCTCAGCTTGCACTAGGAAGCCATTATTTCACAGAGCGAGACGTACTCAACGGTTTAAAAAAACTAAATTTCTGCAAGGGTCCAGGGCCTGACGGCCTACCGCCGAATTTTCTAAGGCAATGTGCCAAATATTTATCATTACCGCTCAAACTTATTTTTAATAGGTCCCTTATGTCTTCTAAGTTTCCCAAGCAGTGGAAAATCGCACACGTAGTTCCGATATTTAAAAAAGGGGAGCCTAATGATGTTAAGAATTATCGGCCCATATCTCTTCTCTCAATTTTCTCGAAACTGTTCGAATCATTAGTTCAGCCTGTATTAACTTCGCTCATTAAAACTCAATTGGCTACACAACAGCACGGTTTCCGTAACAATAAATCCACTGCCACCAACTTAGTTCACTACATTAATGATATCAGCAGATCCGTAGACTCCAATGGGCAAGTGGACTCAATATACACTGACTTCAGTAGTGCGTTCGACAAAGTAAATCACGTGCTCCTACTTCAAAAACTTGAGAACTACGGTATGCATGGCCATTTACTACGCTGGTTTGACTCTTATCTTTCGGAACGACAACAGAGAGTTATTGTGAAGGGTTATCAGTCGCCACTTTATTACTCAACATCTGGGGTGCCACAGGGATCGCATCTTGGTCCTATTCTTTTCCTTGTTTTTGTGAACGACATCACACACTTCATTAAAAACTCAAAATGCTCTATGTTTGCGGACGATCTAAAACTATACAAGGAAATTGAATCAGATACTGACGTTGCTTTGCTTCAAAAGGACTTGGACGCAATTCACGAGTGGTGTCAAAGTAACAAGATGACTCTCAATGCCGTGAAGTGTTACCATATAACATTTACACGAAAAAAGTTGATTCATCCTTCAGCATATTACTTAAACGGCATAACTCTTCAAAAAGTCGATACCATTCGTGATTTGGGAGTCCAACTTGATAGTAAACTATCCTTTATAAATCACTTTGACACTATTGTCGCCAAAGCAAATAAAATGTCGGGATTTGTAAGAAGAACTTGCAAGGAATTCCGGTCATGTGGCACACTCAAGGTTCTCTATAACTCTCTGGTGAGGAGTATACTGGAATATGCATCTCCAGTATGGAATCCCGTGTATCGTGTCCACATTCACAGAATTGAACGTATACAAAAAAAGTTTACGAGATACCTCCGCTTCAGATCACAGACTTGTGATCGCGAAGCTGATTATCCTCAAAGGCTCTGTCATTTCGGGATGAGCTCCTTGGAGCAACGAAGAAGCTGCTCAGACTTGATTTTCCTTTACAAGACTCTCCACTATTTGGCAAATGTACCGGAGTTGGTTTCGGAGATCGGTCTAAATGTGCCCCGCCGTACCTCATACAGATCCAATTTTAAAACAAAAACATTCAAAATGCCTAAAAATAGAACTAATCTTGGTCGTTCAGCTCCTCTTTACCGGTTTTTGTCTAGCTACAATAAGCTTAGCACGCGCACTAATGACTTGGACATATTTTCGAACAGTCTGAATGAATTAATACGAAGCATCCTCAGTTCTTGATCAATTTGTTTGTTGACTTCTTGAACAAAAGGGTAATTTGCTTATATTGTACCACTTAATTTATTTTTTTAATTAACTACGTAGTTTTTTTTTAACTCAATCAATCTTATTCTTTTAACTTTTAATTGTTTTTAATGTAATGTCCTAATTTATCAGTTAATTTTGTAGTTTTAATTTATAATTGTTTTCTATTCTAAATTAATTGATGCTTTCTTATTATTATTTTTGAATTATACTGTATTTTATTTAATTTAACTACTTGACATTTAAATGTTATTTAATTATTTTTAGGGTTCCGTAGTCCGACAAGGAACCCTTATAGTTTCGCTCTGTCCGTCTGTCTGTCTGTCTGTCTGTCCGCGGCATAGCTCCGTGGTTTTTGTTATTAGAAAGCTGAAATTTGGTATGAATATGTATATTGATCACGCCGAGAAAGTGGTAAAATAAAATTTTAAAAAATATTTTTTTTTAGGGTAGCTCCCAAACATGTAAAGTAGGGATGAATATTTTTTTTCTCGCGTACCCCTTTGTGTGGGGTATCGTTAGATAGGTCTTTCAAAAATATTATGGGTGTGTGAAGACCATTTTTCAGTTAAGCGAGCCATTTGCGAAATATCTAGATTTTAAGTGAATTTTTTTGTTCGATACGAGTTACCCCCCCCTCTAACTTTTGAATGGCTGTACCTAGAAATGTGAAAAAAATCACAGACGTAGTACATGTAATGAAATTATAAGGAAAACTATCACGGCTAAGTAGGCTTTACCGGTTACAGAGCTATAGTCGACTAACTAACTCCTACTACGGAACCCTACTGCGCGTGGCCCGACACGCACTTGGCCGGTTTTAACTCTTAACTTTATTTTATTCTCTTAATTGTAATTAACGTATTATGTCCTAATTTACTTGTTATTTTTGTAGTTTTAATTTATAATTGTGTCTCTATTGCAACTTAATTGATGTTTTTTTTTTTAATATTTTAATCATTCTGTATTTTTATCAATTTAGTTACTTGACATTTTAAATTCAATTTTGACTTAGAAATTTTAATTTTGTTGTTATCGTGCATTTTAAATTTTTATTATTGATTATACAAGTGCTGTGCACACTTATAAGTGACGAACTCACCGCAACGCTGTTTAAATAGAATATATCTAATGTAATGAGTTAGTGAATAAGTCGTTGGTGTGTCAATAAATAAATAAATAAATAGATACAAATGCTATGGTATATTTTTAGATATATCGAAGGCGTTTGATACGGTTTTTGCACCAATACTTTTATCTAAACTAGAGCTTATAGGGGTACGCGGTCCATCTCTATATATATTTAAGGACTACCTATCCAATCGCTCTCAGGTAGCTAAAATGGATGATGTTATTAGTGAGGAAGAACAAATTGCATACGGAGTCCCACAGGGAAGTATCCTCGGCCCTACGCTATTCATAATTTATGTCAACGACTTGTGCAAGATGAAGCTTGATTGTTGCGATATTTTTACATACGCCGATGATACAGCCTTATTAGTTTATGCGAAGACCTGGATAGAAGCCAAATCCTTACCTGAGGGTAACCTAAGAAAAGTAATGTTATGGATGTCTTCAAATTTACTTACTTTAAACATAGACAAAACTAAATTCATACGCTTCTATCTCCCAAATTCTCCTACACCACCAATTGAAACCAAAACAATCACGGCCCACTATTGCAACCAAACCTCAGCAACGACCTGTGTTGTCCACCTTTAGCAAATATTCCCTGCATAAGATATCTAAGTGTTATGATTGACGAAAGATTAAATTGGCGCACTCAAATTGAAACTTTTACCGGGCGTGTTAGAAGACTACTTTATATCTTAAAGAATCTTCGTCATTCTGCCGATCTATCAGTTATGCACACAGTCTATAGTGCACTGTGTCAATCTATTCTCAGTTATTGTATTCCTGCATGGGGTGGTACTTATAAAACTCTGTTTCTACAATTAGAAAGGGCCCAGAGATACCTCCTCAAAGTTATATAATGCAAACCTCGTCGCTACTCTACTACAGATCTGTATAAGGAATGCCAGTTATTGACCGTTTCAATTATTCGTTCTTCGCACCATACTGCGGCGACATTCACAACTACCCCTTAGTAATCAGATTTTACAAAAAAGACGGGGAGCTCTTGTATGTTCTCCTGTTGGATGTAGGACCAGTTTCGCATTACGTCAATATAACGCACTGAGTTCTAGAATTTATAACAAAATTAATAATAAAATCTCACTGTATAAACTAAATAAATATAACTTGAAGATTAAATTAACAAATTGGCTTAAGTCCTTAAATTATAAAGAAACAGAGGAACTCATAGTGATTGTAAAATAACATATAAGAACCTAAATAGATCTACTGTCTTCTGTAACATAGTAATCAATATTGCACAGAACTTGATGATATTGTAATAGCATTAGAGAGGAGAGCCGCCGATTCCCGAAATACGAGCTCGTCTCAGTTTGGGAATCAGTGTGCTATTTTTAATCACCCCACTGTACAACCCATATCATTATCTTTGTGTTGTGTTGATTTGCTTATTGTACTTTTTGAAAGAAATAAAAAAAAAGACGTGTGGCACTCGGGGACTGCCGCGGTAAAGCTATTTCATAGCATTTTTAATCAACTTATGCAATTATAATTAAATATAAATAAATAACGCCGATACAACCAATGCCACCTAGACGCTAGTTGCTGAACTAAAGAGACAAGCGTGATATGTCAAAAAGTCATTAAAAGTTCTGTTATTCATCGATAGATGGCAAAACTAAAAAGTATCACCGCTGTGCCGGTCGGAGTGGGGGGTATTAGGTTTTTTTCGTTACGGAATTTCTGGATTTGGTCTCCACGCTCAAGGCCCGCGATAGAAGCTATGCAATAGCCTAAAAAAAAAATTGGAGACCCTAAAATACATCTGACAATCGTAAGTCAAAATATACGCAGTATCCAAAAAAACTTCGACAATTTTACAATATTTTTATCTAGACTAAAATTCTTGCCAGATATACTTATTTTAACTGAATGTCGACTAAATGAAACTACACCTATTCTTAATATTAATAATTATATTTGTCATTACTCTAAACAATATAATAATAATAATTAAGCCTTTTATTAAACTCTAAACAATACCTCAACCAAAATGATGGCATTGCCGTTTTTTATAAAAGCAATTTACAGCTGGGAATTGAAGAGCCTTCTTTTAAAGACGCTTACTGTCTTCTTATTCGCGTCGGTAAAGAATACACAATCTGCGCTATATACAGGTCACCATCTATTTACAACATCCATAACTTTTGTGATTCATTGGAAAAAAATATGCAAACGTGTAAATCTGCCAATAATTTCATAATAGGAGACATTAATATTGATATCTCACCGAATTCCAGAGATAAACGTGCAAGCGACTATTTAGATATAACTGGTCACTACGGCTACTATCCGGGCCACCAACTCTCTACACACGATCAAACCTGTTTAGACCACGTAATGATAAAAACTAAAAAAACAGCTAAAATTGTAGTGTGTGCCTCGGAAATAACTGATCATGATATGGTTATCATGAGTATTGCTAAGCAAAAATTGTGCTCATTGCCTGACATCAAAAACAAAATTAAAATAGACTATGAATGCGTGGCAAAAGCAGTTTCAGAGAGTAGCTGGGAAACTGTTTACTCACACGTTGAGATTAACAAGGCACTTGGAGAATTTACAGATATCCTTAGTAATAAAATACAAGACTTCACAACTACACAGATCATTAGAAACTTTAAATGTATTTAAAAAACCTTGGATGTCTGAGGGTTTAATGAAATGTATCCGATGGAGAGACCGTACACTTTACATATAAAAGCAAATAAAAAAGAGAATAAAGACAGCCCCATTGAAAACTACAGGAACTTCTGCAATAACTTACTTCAAAATCTTAAAGACGCATATGACCAAAAGACTCTAGAAGATGCTAACGGAGACAGTAAGAAAACATGGACTGCTATAAAAAATATGTTATATCAAGAAGACCAACTGTAACAACCAGGAACTCTTACAACACTGTTGCGACCCAAAAGAGTCTCTAAACCGGGTGAATCGTTTTTTCACAACAGTAGGTGAGCAACTTGCTGAAAAAACTTATGACACTTAACAAAACTGAATCTGAACTGTCTACTTTATCGGGAACATTGTATGGAAGTGTTTCTCCTTGTTACTCCTTGTAAAAGAATCAGGACAGATGGCGCTGTTCATCGTGTAAACAGAGCTCTGTTAATAAATTTTGTTAAAAAATAGAAATAGATGTAATTAAGATCACAAGTGCAGTTAAAGTGAAGTAGATAGTATAAATAATAAGTGGAAGTGTCCGAAAAATATACACAAATAAATAAGTTTTTAGTTTCATAACAATTTGAACAGTGAAAAGGACATTTTTAGTATAAAAATCAATAAAAACAGTGAAATAGTGACTTAGAGATCAATAAGAACATAGTGTGAAACAATCAATCGGCGTCGGCCGTGGGAGGTTTTGGAGGCGGCGGGGGAGGCGGGGCCGGCCGTCGCGCCGGCGGCGCCGGGGCCCTCGCGGTCTGTGCGGCCGCCTTGCTCCTCTGTGCCGGCACCGGCTTCGCAGGGGCCGGCCTCGCCTGAGCCGGCTTCACCGGGGCCGATTTTGCCGGGGCCATCTTGGGCCGGCCAGACGGTCCGGGTTCAGCCGCAGCCGCAGCGGCCGCATAGGAGGCCGTCTTGCCCCCTGCTAGTGGGGGACGCAGAACGATGCCCTCCAGGACGGAAAACCGTGCCTGGAAGGCAGCCAGCTCCTGCCGGACCAGGTTTAAAACCTGGTTCTCCACAGGCAGGGGCTGACTCTGAGTGCGCCCTCCCTGCGGCGCCTCCCGGGGGGCGGTCCGGAGTCCAGCCAGCTCGGCACGGAGCTCCCCATTCTCCTTTTGGAGAAGCTCCGTGGTGGCCGCCAGACGGGCAACCTCCGCCCGCAGACCTTCCACCTCCTCCTGCGAAGGCCCCGCAAAATGGGCCTGCGCCGCCGCCATTATGGAGGCCCCGGCCGCGCCCATGGCCCTCAACTTGGAGGCCTTTTTTGTTTTGAGGGCCACCTCCCTCAGCGCGGCCGACACGGCCTCCTCGAATCCGGCCCTGCGCCCCGTAGCGGCGCCGCCGGCAGCGTCTGGCTCACCACCAGAGGGCTCCGAGAGGAGTATGGTCCCCCCGGGGTGACGGCCCTCCTCAGCGAGCTTTTTTGCTCGCTGGGCGGCCTCCTTGGCGGTGAGCACCCGCCCCCCGCCTCTGGCCTGGCCCTTACCCCGCCTGCTGGTGGGGATTTTGGCCAAAGCCAGTCCACCGTCGGAAGACGACCCCCGGTCGTCTTCTGGTCTGGGCCGCTTGCGGAGGAACTTAGAGTTCCCCGCAGCAGCCCCGCGTCGGGAGCTCTTTGAGCTCACGCTGCCCTCCTCGGACGCGTCGTCGGACTCCGACTCATCGTCCCACCTCTCCCTCTCCCTCTCCGCTTCTAAAAATTTTTTTGTAGAATGATCCATACAGTTCCCACGAGTAAAAACTTTGGGTACCTGCTCAATTTGCGCGGTTCGCACTTAAGACTAGAGCTACCCACCAGCCAAGCATTCAACCTCCCTCACGGTGCGCCGCCGCTTGGAGGTTTGGGGAATTTTTTATAGAGGTTATCTTCCTCGCGGTCCGGGCGGTTAAGCCAAGACCCTCGACCCCCGTCGACCGTCAGAGACATGACTTTGACGATCTCCAGGGCTACGAGATTTGTAGCGGTGGCAAAACGTGCCTACCCGGTGGCAGGTTAGTGCACACCGAGCCCGCTCTTCCTCCATCGCCATGCTCCCTCTGCTACTCAGAGGGGCACGCGAGGAGTGATCCGCCGTGCTCCTTCCTCCTTTCTCCTAACCCTGGCCGCCCCTGGGCCCCCCCTGTCAGGATATTGGCATACGGGCACCGAAACCCCTCGGGGAAACAATCCCGATGGGGAGTCGCGTCACGTAGAGGTTTCCTGCCCCAGCACCCCATGGCGCGTCGCCCTACAATCATATCAAAAAAAACGAGTCAACAATTTCAAGAATGTGTGCGTGCAGGCGTCGTTTTACACTGTGCGTACATACGTCTCTGTGTGCGTATAATGATACCAGTTACTAAAATTCTCCCATAAATCACATAAAAATAATAGACTTATTAAATACGAGAAGGTTTAGGTGTATGTATGTAGTGTTATTATTTTTATTAAGTTGTTACTTTTTTAAATAAACCAGAAACACTAATTTAATAAGAGTTGAATGTTGTAGTTAAATCAACTATGCCGATTATAAGTATTACAATATTTAATATTTTAGGCAGTATTTGGAAATTTGAAATGAAAGAGCACATATATTAGGAATGAATTTTAATTAAAAATAGACACAATCAACAAAGGTAAAATAAAACAAAACCAAAGTCAATGACCATTTCTTTGTATTTGTTTTATGAAAAGGTTTCGCTTAGAAGATACGTTACTATTTACATTGTCTAATTTTAATTTGTGGTAGTACCTTATACAAATCATTTAAAAAATAAATTCCCGACTGCGTTAAAACTAACTTAAAAGAAAAATTATACATACCTAATTAAAGATATACTAAAAATAATAATAATATGTCTTGACCAATAGATTCCAGGAAAAGCTATTATCTACGCTTTAAAAATTAACATTGTAAAAAAAGGTTTTAGTTCGGAACCCTTTGCATGCGAGTTCGATTCGCACTTGGCCAGTTTTTTTAAGTACACAAACGAAATTGTATAAGCGTAACCCTAAACCAACTAATATATACCCACAAAATGGGAGAATGAAAAAAAGAAACTGGCAACACTGATAAAATATGGCGTGATTCCGCGTGGTTAGGTAATATATAACTACATAATAAATAAATTATGTAGTTTTTTGGTTACTTACCGATGATAGGTTTGGTATTTTTTAACCTTCCTTTATAATTAATATATAATATTATTGCACATACCGTCATTTTATCGCGGTTATTTGATTTTTACTTAGCGCGCGTAATACGTAGTGACAGTAAAGCGGCACGATCTGTACTGATCGGCGGGTAAGCACTTGTGAGCAAATCTTTGGTTGACATTTTTTGACACGTTTGCGCGCACTTGATGCTCCATCTAGACATGTATATAATCTAAGGTCTAAATAAATAAAACCGTACAAAACTAAAATACCTAAGTATTTATGCGGTAGTTATTCCTAAGTAGGCAACAACTTTAAAGGCGGTGGAACTAAAAGGCGCTTGAAATATTGAATTTACAAGTCGTCTATGATAGTTATATAATTATAATTATGTATGTCAGTAGGTAGCTACGTCAGAGTATATTACCTACTGGGGTGCGGGAGTAACCACGTAATGGGTATAAAATGATCTAGGAGTGTAGCTTAGGTGCTATAACTACCTAGGTAGGTACTTCTAGAAGATACCTACGCGAATATTCGAGAACATGGATATGAATCCGACTCGAAGGACCAAAAAATGGTTGAGAAGCGAACCACTTGTAGGGCGATTTGCGAAATTTTATTGTTTAAATTTAAGTGGACTGTATAAATAAAGGATGGCGGGTAATCGCCATAGAATAAAGTGATGAGGAACGAGCGATTGTGAGGAAGGGAAGCACGCCTACCTGGCTAATTCTCTTCTTCCCGCGTGGGCAGGACAAGATGGCGTCTTCACGTTGATTTCTTCACTGCACGGAGACTATAAGTCCTGATGCACTATCACTTGATATCACCCGGGCGGATAAACAGTTTTTATGATGATGCGCTATCCAATACTTAGGAATAAGCAGCAATGAGGCGGATGCGGCACGTGAGCGGCGCTAGCGCGGTGCGCGGGCGACACGACTCCTCGGCGAGACGCTAAATTTCGGTCTGCACGCGTCGATGACCAAATAAGGTTCGGCGTGCGTATCGGGATAGGAGAGGGAGGTAATCGCTCGCGATGACACTTGCGTCAAATTATGAAACTAATCGCATACGGATGAACCTTAGTACTTAGTCATACCATAGGATAGATGGCGCTACCAATAGTAATCAGGTTAAAATGAGAAAATAACATTTTTATTCTAAAAGAAAGTGAAGTGTAACAAAATAATCAAGAAGTCTGGGATCTTTTTCTGGCATATGGAATGGACAGCCTGGTCAAGCTTTGTTTAAAAACTTTCTGCATCTGAGAACAATAAAATTATGAGTTAATAGTGCAAATAGAGTAATTTTTATAGATATTAGGTACTTAGGTGGATTAAAGTTACTAAAGTTAGAATTCGTTGAAATTTTACATAAATACATACCCTGTTCCTCATTAAACATAATAGCCAAGTTATGTAGAACAGCACAAGCAATAATGACTATTTTTCACGGTCAGCTGCCCGGTGACGGCGGCCAGAACCATTGTGGAGGGTCGGAGGCTTTTGGTGGGCTGGGTGTCGGCGCAGGTCAAGCTGCTCGAGCCCAGGCCTCTGAGGTGCTTCCGTTGCCACGTGGGTCATCACGTGGGCGTGCGGTGCACCTCGGAGGTGGACCGCAGCGGATTGTGTTTCCGTTGCGGTCAGCCCGGCCACAAGGCCGGCTCTTGTGATGCCACGCCGCACTGCATTGCATGTGCGGCTGCTGGCAAGCCGGCCGACCACCGGGCGGGGGGCAAGGCCTGCGCCCCACCCGCCAGGAGTAAGGGGAGGCCCTCCGCCACCGCCGCTGCCACCACCGCCGCCGCCGCCTCTGTCGCCGCCGCCGCTTCTGTCGCCGCCGCTGCCGTCATACCCGCCGCTGCGCAGCCGCCTGCTGCAGTGGCGGGGCCCTCACGGAGGGCTCAGGAGGGGGCTGAAATGGAGTGCCAATAACGGCCCCATTACGCCTCCTCCAGGCGAACATCAACCACTGCGCCAGAGCTCAGGATTTGTTGCTCCAGAGCATGGCGCAGTGGTCGATCAATGTCGCCGTGGTCTCCGAGCCGTACTTTGTTCTGCCCCGGGATGACTGGGTGCAGGACCTTAGCGGCTCGGTGACCATTATTGCGTCGGCCGCCGCCGGTACCCCGTCCCTTGAGGGGGTCAAACAGGGTCAGGGGTGCGTAGCAGCACGGTTCGGGGACATGGTCGTAGTGGGGGTCTACCTCTCCCCGAACCGAACTCTCGCCGAGCTCCACAACTCCCTCAGGGAGTTGAGTGTCGTCGTCGTCGGATACCGTTCCTTGCCCGTGCTAGTGCTCGGGGACTTCAATGCCTGGAATCTGGCTTGGGGTTCCCGCTGCACGAATGCGCGGGGCAGGATGGTGGAGGACTGGGCTCTGGAGACAGGCCTGGTCGTCCTAAATCGGGGTTCTGTCCCCACGTGCGTGCGGATGCGGGGCGAGTCTGTGGTGGACATTTCGTTCGCCAGCCCCGCTCTGTCGCCGCGTGTTATTGACTGGCGCGTTGTGGAGGGGGTGGAGACCTACTCCGACCACCGGTATATCCGGTTTGACGTATCCGCCCAGACCTCAAGTGCGCCGGTCCGACAGGCCCCGAGTGGTCCGCGGTGGGCGCTGAAGCAGCTGGACCGGGAGCTCCTCCTGGAAGCCTCGATCGTGCAGGCCTGGGTGTCATCACCGGTCAGGCCTGCCGACGTCAATGGTGAGGCGGAGTGGTTCCGGGAGGCCATGTCCGAGGTGTGCGACATGGCAATGCCCCGAGTCCGGCTGGGACGCGCCCGGCGTCAGGTGTACTGGTGGTCGCGGGATCTGCAGTCCCTGCGCGAAGCGTGCGTCGCCGCGCGCCACCTGTACGCCAGGCATCGCAGGCTCCGCATCCGACCCTCGGATGCGGAAGCCATCGAGGCGGAGCTGTATGAGGGATACAGAGCAGCGAAGGCTGCCCTCCAGGAGGCAATCCTGCGGGCCAAAGAGCTGGCCCGTAAGGAGATGCTGGAGGCTCTGGACGGAGACCCGTGAGGGCGCCCATACCTGATGGTGCGGGATAAACTCCGCACCAGGGGCCCCCCGCTAACCCAGAGTCTCCGGGCCCAGCTGTTGGAGGGCGTGGTGAGCGCTCTGTTCCCTTCGCAGGGGGAGCATACTCCCCCGCCCATGGCTCCGCCGCTTGCGGTGCCGGAAGCGGACCACAATGACGACGACGACGTCCCCGAGGTGACCGGGGTGGACCTGAGAGCGGCGGTGGGTAGGCTGAAGGCCAAAAACACCGCCCCAGGGCCCGACGGCTTACCAGGGAAAGCCTGGGTCCTGGCCTCAGAGGCTCTCGGGCCCCGACTGAGGGGCTTCCTGAGCGCATGCTTGGAGAGGGGCCAGTTTCCGCTTCGTTGGAAGGTGGGAAAACTGGTCCTGATTCGGAAGCCGGGGCGCCCTGCGGACTCCCCGTCCGCATACCGGCCCATCGTACTGCTCGACGAGGTGCTCTGAACGTGCAAGCTCTTCGAGAGAGTGATTGCAGACCGCCTCGTCGGGCACCTGGTGGGAGTTGGGCCGGATCTTGCGGACAATCAGTTCGGTTTCCGCAAGGGGCGCTCGACGGTGGACGCCATCATGCGCGTGGAGGCCCTCGCGGCGGGGGATGCGGTGTCCCGGGGTGGGGTCGTCTTGGCGGTGTCTCTGGACATCGCCAATGCGTTCAACACCCTGCCCTGGAGCAGCATTGGGGAGGCACTCCGGTATCACCGGGTGCCGACCTACCTCCGTCGCGTGGTCGGGGACTACCTGACGGACAGAGCCGTCATCTACCCCGGTCACGACGGGGAATGGAGAAGGCGAGAGATATCGTGCGGTGTTCCACAGGGATCGGTCCTGGGGCCGCTCCTGTGGAACATCGGCTACGACTGGGTGCTGCGAGCCGACCTCCCCAGAGGCGTCAGCGTAGTGTGTTACGCTGACGACACGCTTGTCCTGGCGCAGGGGGGGTCGTACCAATTGGCGGCCGACGCGATGACACGCGGGGTTGCAGCGGTCATCGATAGGATCCGGCGGCTGGGTCTCGAGGTGGCTTTGCACAAGTCCGAGGCCATGTGGTTTCATGGCCCTCGGAATAAGCCACCCGCGGGATTCCAGCTCATGGTGGGAGGGGTTCACATCGGCGTCGAGTCGACGATGAAGTACCTGGGACTTGTCCTCGACAGCCGGTGGAACTTCGCGGAGCACTTCCGACGTTTGGCTCCCAAACTGGAGAGGGCCGGGGCCGCCTTCAAGCGGCTCCTGCCCAATCTGGGGGGTCCAAACGCCTCCTGCCGGAGGCTCTACGCTGGGGTCGTGCGATCCATGGCCCTTTATGGGGCCCCGGTGTGGGCGGGTTCAGTGGCACGCCGAGGTGCCCGGTACCTGAACCCGCCCCAGAGAACGATGGCCATTAGGCTGATCCGGGGTTATCGCACGATCTCCCGCGAGGCGGCGGGCCTCCTTGCCGGATTGCCGCCGTGGGATCTGGAGGCGGTGGTCCTCGCGCGCCTGTACGAGTGGCGCGCGATGGCCCAACGCTGGGGCGAACCTCCGCTGCCGCGGCATATCGCGGCTTGGCGGACGGAGCTCCGGCGTGATCTCATGGCGGAGTGGAAAGAGCGACTGCTGCAACCCAGTGCAGGGCACGCCGCAATCGCGGCGGTAAGTCCCCTCTTTGAGGAGTGGCTAGGGAGACGCCACGGCGTCCTCACCTACCGCCTGACGCAGGTCCTCACCGGGCACGGAAGCTTCGGGAGGTTCCTGCACAAAATCGGGCGGGAGGTAACGCCCGGGTGTCACCATTGCTTAGATCGCCCGGAGGACACGGTGGAGCATATGGTGGAGGTTTGCCCCGCTTGGGCGGAGCACCGCCGTGTCCTCGTAGGGGCGATCGGCGGCGGCGACCTCTCGCGTCCGGCCCTGGTTCAGGCCATGGTCCGGAGCGAGATGGAATGGGAGGCCGTCACCTCCTTCTGCGAATCAGTTATGCTGGAGAAGGAGGCGGCGGAACGCGTGAGGGAGCGACAGTCCTCACGCCCCAGCCGCCGCGGG
Source organism: Pyrrhia umbra (assembly GCA_963891755.1). Taxonomy (NCBI): domain Eukaryota; kingdom Metazoa; phylum Arthropoda; class Insecta; order Lepidoptera; family Noctuidae; genus Pyrrhia; species Pyrrhia umbra. The sequence continues at coordinate 12,076,199 of OY982917.1, forward strand.
AGACGCCACGGGCGTCGGGAGCCGCGAGACGACTCCCGGCCACCGTAGGCGCGGGGCTGCGGACGGTGAGCTATGGGTGGCTCGCCGTCCGGCAAGGACCAGACCCGCGTCGACGGCGCGTTCGTGTTCCACGCGCGCCTCAAAGAGCTGTCAGCAATAAGCGACGGGGCCCTCCCACTGGGCCATAGCCTGCCGGGGCTGCGGGACGTTCGAAAGAGATACCGCGCCCCCGGAAGACAAAGGGCTGAGGAAGGAACATGGATGGGTTTTAGTCAGTAAGAGTCTGACACTCCCACCCGCCCCACCCACGGCGGAAGGGGTCATTTGATGATTTCCCATCCGAAAAAAAAAAAAAGGGCGACGCTCCATCTAGACATGTATATAATCTAAGATTTAGACCTACATAAACATGTCGCAAGAAAAGAAACTAACTATGTTAGAAGCTAAACGTAATATTTTATTTGAACGTATTCAAAACATTTACGAACGTTCAAAAACCGCCAATTCTTCCGAGGTCAGTAGGGCATCATTTCTTAGTTATTGTATGACAGTAGATAATATTCAAACAGAATTTCATAAATTATTAGATTCTTATAACGCAAAATTACTTACTATTAATCCTGATTCTCAACCGAATTATCAGGCGTACACCTCATTCGAAGATCTTTATTGTATCATAAAGCGCATACAATCAAAGTTAGAAGGTACTACGTCCGCGGCGCCGGCGCCCGGTGCTGCTTGCACGGCTGTCCGAGTACCTAAACTGCCCGCAATTGAACTCGTTTCATTCGATGGGGATATACGGAACTGGCCATTATTTTATGCAAGTTTCAAATCTACAGTGCACGATAATGGTTCTCTGACAGATGCTGACAGGTTGTACTATTTAATAGGTAAGCTGTCGCCAAAAGCGCAATCTGTATTCGCAGGTGTCACACCCAGTGCTGAGAATTATCAGGTTATATTCCGGTCACTCCTTGATAGATATCAGGATACTCGTGTCCTCGCATATACTTACTTTGATCAAGCGTTGAATCTTAAATTGTCCGGTCCCGCGTCTGTTTCGAATTTCCAGCTGTTTATAGATAACTTTGTTACCGCAGTTAATTCCCTTAAAAACTTAAAACTAGAAAACCTTTCCGACTTTATGTTATTACAACTCGCAATAAAAAAGTTCGACACGGAAACCATTCATGCTTTCGAGATGACAGAACGTAATCATAAAATACCTACATTGGATAGTTTTATTTCCTTCATTAAAGATCAGTGTCGAATATTTCACAATACGCAGCCTAGTTCTTCTAGCTCGTCTAGTAATAATAATAGTAAACAAAAGTCGAATAAATCGCGTAATAATAATTAAGAATCAAACGAACTTACCTTGTGATGTTTGATTCCAATTATGCGAGGGTCTCAACCGAAGACGATTACATAATTTACTTGCAGCAGTACATGGATTGTGCTGTCTTTGCCACACTTTTAGATATTCAAAAAATAAAAATAAAAAAACAAAACTTGATTTCCTGCTTCCGTCTATGGCCACTTGGGGGCGCCCGTGCCTGCAACTTGTCATTAATTTTAGAGCCTGATTATACATTTTGCTTTTTATTTTTTCTTTAACCTTGGGATTTAGTTTTGGGGGGGTGGGAGTGTAATCGTCTTCGGTTGAGACCCTCGCATAATTGGAATCAAACATCACAAGGTAAGTTCGTTTGATTCTTAATTATACTTCGGGTCTCAACCGAAGACGATTACATAATTTACTTGCAGATGTTTAGAGATAGAGGAATGAAAAGCAATAATGTATATTATGCCTTTCTGATATTTATTTTAATAATTCAACTCAAATAACCTGTATATTATTATTAATTAATCATGTAACATTTATAAACTTGAACAAAGATCAATCCAATAAATGCATCTGATTGTATTATATTGTTAGCTTAATCAAATAGAAGAAGTAATACTTATTTAACTAAAATTGTTAAATATTGCTTGTGCAAATTCACTATCGACAGGACAAGTAACATCTCTTTTATAATATTTTAAGAATACATTAGAAGAATTGCTCCAACCTGCAGCCTTCCTGACCACTTCCAGGCTTACACCAAGTCTATGGGCTGACGATGTGGAAGCGTGGCGAGTGCTATGGGCTCCAAATATTGCTATGTCAATACCACTGGCTTGCAGAGTCTTTTTTACCCAGTGACCGAGAGTTTGCGAGCCTACTTTTTTATGCGGTTTGCGCATGCTAATAAATAAATGATCTTCTAGATGTGAACTTCTAAGAGCTGATGTTTTTTCGATATAAGCTTGTATAGCAGTCGCGGGACATATAGATGGTTGCTCCTTAATGAAAGGTAAACTAAGAAGTGGCTGAAAGGCACCAGGTCGCGACGTTTTAATCAGATCTGGTATTTTAATCACAATTTTATCATTATCTATAGCTATGTTTCTTAATTTTATTAAACTTAATGTCTGCATTCTTTGTGCAGATGCAATTGCTAGCAAGGTGATTGTTTTGCGAGATAAGTCATCAAGATTAACATCCGTGTACGGATAAATTTTTGAGACAAATTGCAATACTTTGTTGGGGTCCCAGGTTACTGAATATTTAGGACCAGGAGGTTTTAAGCGATATACACCCTTTATAAATCTATTGACGCTATCATCTAGGGTTACTTTCGTTCCTAAAATTGTAGACAGTGCAGATCTGTGTGTATTTAATGAACTGTAACTGGCCCCTTCATCAAATTTAGTCGTTAAAAATGATATTAATTGAGTATGAGATGCATTGAAGATGCTATAATTATAGTCTTGACAGAAGGTCCACCATGATTTAAGGGACGAATCATACTGCTTTAAAGTTTTTATCGCAAATGAGGCCATAGCTATACTTAACGACGCCTCCGGAATACCTTGGTTTATCATTGACTGCCTGATAATCTCGCTGCCACCAGGGTAAGGTCGGCGTGTAGTGGGTGGTATGTTCTGAAAGGGGAACAGAGCAAGTATTTACTAGGTCTGAAGAATATTTTCTCTGACACTAGCAATTTAGTCCACAGTGGATACCAAGGTTGTGAACGCCAGTAGGGTACCACTAAAATACCTTCTGCTTGGTCTCTTATTATTTTTTGCAGGACTTTACCTATCAGACTAAACGGTGGAAAGGCATAAAAATTTAAGTTTTTCCAATTAAAGGTAAAAGCATCGACAATTGCCGAGTAAGGATCAAGCTTCCATGACGCGTATTGTATACATTTATAGTTTTGTGAGCTTGCAAATAGGTCAAAAGTGGGTACCCCTAATTTTTCTGTTATTTCTGTAAAGGCATACCCTGCCAGCTCCCATTCAGTGTCTACATTGATTTTACGAGACTCATAATCAGCAACAACATTATCGGCCGATTTTATGTATGATGCGAATATATAAATATTTCTAAGCTCGCACCATTGCCAAATTATGCGCGCTAAGTCATTTAAGTCTGTGTGTTGCACACCTCCCATTCGATTTATATAGCAAATCGCTGTTGTGTTGTCGATTCTTAACAGTATATCGCAATACTGAAGCTCAGAAGCAAATATCCTTAATCCATAAAACGCGGCTTTTAATTCTAAAATATTAATATGCATGCTGAGTTCGGATTCGGTCCAATTGCCGTGTGAGCTCTGACCGCCGCAAGTTACCCCCCAGCCCGTACTCGATGCATCACTGTATATTTCCAGACAGTAATCACTACTACGTATGGGGCAAAACGAGTTTTTAACGTTTTGTTTCCACCATATTAAGTCCTGTTTGAGTGACTCCGCTATAACCATCTTTTTGTTATAGTTCTCGGAATTGCCTAATGCCAACATTTTTTCCCGTTCGAATAATTTGGTATAAAGCCATCCGTATCTAACAGCTGGGCACGAGGAGGTTAAAATACCTATGAATTTTGCGTAATATCTGATTGTACATTTCCTAACACTTAACAGTTCTACAGCCTTTTCAATTATGCGCTGCTTTTTCTCCTCCGGTAAATAAAGAGACATAGATTCGGTATTAAAAATAAAACCTAGGAATTTACATTCTGTGTTTGGTGTTAAATAACTTTTTTCATAATTTATTATGAAGCCTAATAATTGTAAAATATTTATTGTCATATTTACATTTCTAGCGCACTCAGAGTATGATTGTCCTATAGAAATAAAATCATCCAAATAATTAACAGAAATGAGACCATACGATCGCAGGTATTTCAGTACAGGCTTTAACAACTTTGTAAAAACAAACGGGGCAGTACAAAGACCAAACGGTAGGACATTAAATTGGTACATGTGTGACTTCCATACGAAGCGTAACCACTTTCTATCGCATTCATTTATATTAATTAAAAAATACGCATCTTTTATATCTAATGTTGCCATATAATATTTATGATCTAATAATTTTATAACCGTTCTGTAATCTTCCATTTTAAAGTGCTGTAATTCAATGAATTTATTTAGACTTTTGAGGTTCAAAATAAAACGGTGATCTCCGTTAGCTTTGGGTACAGTAAATATAGGTGATAAGAACTGACCTTGACATGGCTCGCATGTCGATATAAAATTGGATTTTAATAAATCGGTGATACAATTATCAATGATTTTACTGTCAGATGCCGATTTACAGAAATTTTGGGGGGGAGATACTTGTACTGGTTCTTCTTTGAACGGTATACTGTATCCTTGCACCCAAGATAATATAACCTGGTCATTTGTTATGCTACACCATTGATTATAAAAGTATTGCAGTCTGCCGGCAATAGGTACCTGCGATATCGGCGTTATTGTCTCCTCGATCCTCTGCGCGAAGAGTTGTTCCGGCGGTAAGAGTCGTGGCGACGATCCCGTGGCGCTGGTGCCTGCCTCCGAGGAACGGGGTTCTGACGCGGCTCGAAGGTAGCTGCTCGCGCCATCCCCCTCGCGTTTAAAGCACCTCGCTGATTTTGGGCAGTCGGAGGTGGTGGCCTAAATGAAGCGCGCTGTACTGTACTCTTCATTTCGAAACCTGTCCTTGAAATGGCCTTCGACGACTTGAGATGCTCGGCCAGACTTGCACCGAATAGAAATTCGTCAATCTTTGTATTTTTAACTGCATCTCGAGTCTGTTTATTAAGATTGTTTATAATGGCATAACGTCTTGACTGAGATTCTCTATAATGGCAGTCACTTAGTAAGCGTCCGGCATCACTAAGCGGTTTTATTATGTTCTGTGCTTGTGGTAAAATATCCTTGGACGATAAAGCCCAGTTTAGGACTTTCCCGATTGCTGCTAAGCAACTAGACAGTTGATTCTGTTTATTTAGACTAAATAGGTCTTTTTTAACATTAATAGGTGACAGAGCTGCTTCAATTTCTAAATTGAGCTTTGGTGCCTTCATATTGACGCAGTTCTTCGCGGGCAAATATCGTTTAACTATGTCTGATTTGCTTTCTTTAGATAAACCATTACATAATATATGTGACCATCTAGCAGCAATATCATGATGCAAATCGTCACCGTATTCCTTCTGGGACGAAGGGTCCTCCCCAAGCATTGTCAAAATGTCAGGGTCAAGCACTTCTTCAGTTACTTCTGATGTTGCTAATGCTGGTGTTTCTTCAGCCGGTATTGGATTTACGACCCTTTCTACTGTTTCGTCTGGTATTTGTATCACCCTATTGTCCTCCAGAGGAGCCTCATCGTCTGTAATGCATACAGGTAGGCATTTGATATGTATACCTCAACGCGATTTACGCGGAGAATAAAATGTTATACACGGTATACGTGTAATCCACGCGATTTACGCGTGTCTATTCTTCACGATTTACGTGGAGGAGTCGTTGCCTTTACACGATTTACGAGAAGGTAACGTTTATTTTCTCAACATGTTTTACATGGATAATAAGTGGTCAATTTATAGATACCAACCATATAGGTAAGGTATTATTATAACATCATACAATACTTCCGATGTTCGCGGTACCTAATCTAAGCTAAAATAGATACTTCTACCACAAAAGAGCATTTAAAAAGTAAAAAATCTGATTCACACATACTTTAGATATTCTTTGATTATTCAACTTAATACTAGTAAAAATAATGTTGAAAAGGGGTAGCAAGAAAGATAAAATATAATTATTAAAAATCTTGAAGGAATTATCGTAATGATGCGGGTACTTATGAATAAGATAGGTTACCTGTTTTATCTCCATAGTCGCATTCCATATCAGGATTATAATAACTGTCACAATACGGTGATTTGTCGCGTTGTTGGCGGGAACAGTCGGTTGACGATGACGAACTACGTCTATATCTTTGAAGTTTACGCTCGAGTTTTTTCACCTTTCGAAAAATATTTTCGTACTCACTATCATTATTAGATCGCGAACGTTTCCTTTTACCCATTTTAAATTCGCAAAAATCCAACTATTCTCTAGTAACAATTTCCGTGTGGTTCCGATCGCACAAAAACACGTAATGACAAGTTGCAGGCACGGGCGCCCCCAAGTGGCCATAGACGGAAGCAGGAAATCAAGTTTTGTTTTTTTATTTTTATTTTTTGAATATCTAAAAGTGTGGCAAAGACAGCACAATCCATGTACTGCTGCAAGTAAATTATGTAATCGTCTTCGGTTGAGACCCGAAGTATAATAATAACTCGGTCCCTAATCCGCAAACGTACGTAGCATGTTCGGAATCTAATAATAATAATCCGCACAAGTGTCTGTGCAACAATATTGTACACGATCACTTTTTTAAATGTCCCGCTTTTAATAATTTAACTCCGACTGCTCGTTTTAAATGCGTTAAAGATAATAAAGCTTGTGTTAATTGTTTAAGTATAAAACACAAACAAGCGATTGTTCAAGTAAAACAAAGTGTCGCTCTTGCAATCAACGTCACCATACGTTATTGCATTTCCATAAAAATGTGTTGCCGAATGAACCCGGTAACCTTGACCTAGGTTCTAGCCCACCTGTTTTGACGCAAGTACAGGCCGCCCGTACCACGGCGCCTACCCCTTCCGCGTCTCAGTCCGAAGTAACTCTGTGTACGACGACTGCCGCGCTCGCATGCAGGCAGCGCTCGCGCACTCGTCACGATATAAACGCGCGCGAAGTCAAGCGGCAATGTACGGCATCCAATACGATATTGTTAGCAACTGCGCAAGTTATTATTTACGATATAAACGAGACACCGCACGTGGTCCGATGTTTACTCGATAGTGCATCACAGAGTAGCTTTATTACTTCGGATTGTTTTAAACGCCTCGGACTGTGGAATAACTTTAAAAATAGTAACTTAGTAATTAAGGGGATTGGTGGTTCAGAAAAATCATGCAAGGGTTCCGTAGATATTAAAATATATTCGCGTTTTAATAAGGATATTAATTTTAACGTTTCCTCGCTTATCGTGGAACGTATTACGGACACGCTGCCGAACGCTCATGTGGACGTGTCCTTACTTTCGCACCTCGAGACATTGCCGCTCGCAGATTCTGACTTTGCGCAGCCGGGAAATATCGATGTTTTGATCGGAGCGTCAGTATTTCCGCACTTACTACTACCTAATATTGTACGTAGTGAGCAATATAATTTACCTCCCGCTATTGAGACAGTATTTGGTTATGTGATTATGGTACGTTACATACTTCAAGTTATACTAGCGATTTTGGGAGCTTGAAGAGATGACCGCACCGCCCTCGCTGAGCCGTAAGGATCTCGAGTGTGAAGAATACTTCCGCGCTACCACTGTTCGCGACGGCAGTGGCAGATATACTGTGGCGTTGCCATTCTGTGGCGACCCTTATTTGCTAGGCGACTCGTACGCTGCTGCACTTCGACGCTATTATTGTTTAGAACGCAAACTAGATGCATCGCTTAAATTCCGCAGCGCGTATAATGACGTCATGCGTGATTATATAAATAAAGGTTGTTTGAGTCCGGTTGTTACTAACGAGGGCAATTCTCTTCCTTCGTATTATATCCCGCATCACGGCGTTGTTCGTGAAGATAAGACCTCCACTAAACTTCGCGTACTTTTAGATGCTAGTTGTCGAACTACATCGGGTCAGTGGATCAATGACATTTTACATGCCGGCCCTAATCTACAGGGTGATTTATTTAATATCATAATTAAATTTCGTCTTTTCGAAATCGCTCTGTCAGCTGATTGCCGCTTAATATCGGCGTTCGCGAACCTGACCGTAGATTTCAACGGATCTTCTATTGTTTTGACAATAGTGAACCTTTAACCGTGTATCAGTTTAATCGTGTCTGTTTTGGACTCAAGTCAAGTCCATATCACGCGCTACGAATTGTCCGCCAGTTGATCGCTGATGAAGGCGACAACTTCCCCGCTGCAGCAGCTATTGCTTCTTCCGCCTTATATATGGATGACATCGCCTGTAGTGTCATATCCGCTCCGCAAGCAATTTCACTTTGTGAAGAGCTTATTCAGCTTTTCAAGCGAGGCCAATTTGACCTTGTCAAATGGACAAGTAATTCTAAAGGGTCTCATAAAGCTTCTCCAGACATTGAGTTTGAGAAGTCTGTACCGCATAAAGTTCTTGGCTTACGCTGGGACAAATCCTGTGATAGTTTTCGTTTTGACGTCGCACCACCGGATGATAAGTGCACCAAACGCACTATGCTGTCCACAGTGGCTCGATTATGGGACATAATGGGTTTTGTGGCTCCCACAATTTTGTACGCCAAGCTCTTGATCAAAGAGCTCTGGTTATCAAAGTGTGAGTGGGATGACGCACCTCCCGACCATATTGTCACCGCTTGGAAACAGTTTTGCATTGAGCTTTCCTCACTCAATCAAATTATTATACCGCGTCATCTGGGGTTGGTCGATGGATGTACAGTTAACTTAATAGGTTTCGCTGACGCTAGCGAGCGCGCTTACGGCGGAGTCGTATATAATGCAAGTCCGCATTGGTTCTAACTACTCTGTGCAGTTAGTTTGTGCCAAGTCCAAGGTTTCGCCTGTCAAAATCATTTCGGTTGCGAGACTGGAATTGTGCGCGGCCGTTTTGCTGTCTCAGTTGCTACGCAAGGTACGAGACACGGTATCGCCCCACTACTTCATCAATAAAGTATACGCGTTTACTGACTCCAAAGTAGTGCTCGCTTGGATTTATTCTTCTCCTCACCGCTGGCAGACTTTTGTCGCCAATCGCGTAACTAAATTAATTGAACTTATTCCTGCTACTTGTTTCAATCACGTCGCGGGTATTGAGAATCCCGCTGACTGCCTGTCTCGCGGTGTTACCCCAGTTAAACTTCTGCATCATCCTTTGTGGCATCGTGGTCCATCTTGGATTTCCCGTGATCCGTCAGAGTGGCCTATACATCCTTATGACCACAATGCAGAAAACGAGGACGTGCCCGAACGGAAGTCTGTCTCTCATCCAGTGATTGTTGAGGTTACAGAATCTCCAATTTATGCACTCGCACTACGCATGTCGTCGTGGTCTAAGTTACTACGTGCCATCGTCTTTGTCTGCAGGTTTCTTAGACAACTACCTAAGGGAACTTCTGTTTCAAGTTCTGATCTTGAAGTCGCAGAGTATAAGTTATTGCGAGCTGTACAAGCTGTTCATTTTAGTAACGACATTGAAAATTTGAAGAATAATATAACTTGCTCTCTCGCTCTTCTTAAGCTCAAGCCGTTTCTCGATGAGCACGGCATTATACGTGTTGGTGGTCGTCTGTCAAATTCAGACGAACCTTACAATTATAAGCATCCTAGCATTCTACCGCGTCATGACCATGTGGTCGACCTTCTTGTTGATTTTTATCACAGGAAACATCTCCATGCCGGTCCAGAGTTACTTATGTCCTTACTCAGGCATAAATATTGGATTTTAGCTGCGCGACGAATAATTCGCCACAGGATACATAAATGTAACACCTGCTTTAAATTCCGTCCGCGTCCGGTCTTTCCTCTCATGGCTGATTTTCCTAGTCAACGTGTCAATCAGGTAGATAAGGCCTTTACACATACTGGTTGTGATTACGCAGGACCACTGCAGTACACACCAGTTCGTGGTCGAGGTGTTAAAAGTCGTAAGGCTTGGATATGTATTTTTACATGTTTAACAACGCGCGCTACGCACATTGAAGTTGCGACGGATTTAAGCACGGTGTCATTTCTGGCAGCCCTTAAACGATTTCTTTCACGACGCGGCCCTATACAGTGTTTGTATACTGATAACGGCACTTGTTTCGTAGGTGCAAGTTCCTACTTACGCGATCTCTATAAATTCCTGAACAAGGAGTATCGCACACGTCTTCAGGAAGAACTTTCCCTTAACCATATTGATTGGAAGTTTATTCCGCCTGCTTCCCCACATTTCGGTGGATGTTGGGAAAGCATGGTCAAAGTAATTAAAACACATCTCTTTAAGGTTATAGGTCAACAAATCCTTTCTTACGAAGAGCTTTTAACTGTCCTTGCTCAAGTCGAGGCACTGGTTAACTCGCGTCCGCTCACAGCATTGAGTAGTGACCCTGCTGAACCATCCGCGTTAACTCCTGCTCATTTCTTGAACACAGCGCCATTATCGTCACTTCCCGCTCCTGAATCAGACTCTTCTAGCTTGCTTCAGAGACATACTCTGCTTGATAAACTCGTACAGTCGTTTTGGCAGCGCTGGCGTTCGGAATACCTTCACCAACTTCAGGCTAGATCTAAATGGAATAGTCCTGCATCCCCTATACAGGAGGGTACGTTGGTCATTATTATAAATGATAATTCTCCGCCGCTGTCATGGCCATTAGCCATTGTTGAGAAATTACATACATCCAAAGATGGTACAACCCGTGTTGTTACCGTGAAAACCGCGAAGGGTAGTTATGTGCGCCCTGTTGTACGTCTCTGTCCGCTACCGACTCAGTGAGATCTAGCTTGAAGTTGGATCTCTAACTTAGTTTAGGTACTTAGTTTGTAATTATGGTTATGATTGTTCCGCAAAATTTTGTGTAAATAAATTTAGATATTATAACGCTGTCTTTGCTTGTGGATAGGTTATGCGGTAGTACACCTAACATAGCTAAGTTTAATTATATTCTATTTCATTTAATTTTCTCTTTAAAGGCAACCCTTTAAGGCCGGGGGGAAATGGTAGCGCCATCTATCCTATGGTATGACTAACTACTAAGGTTCATCCGTATGCGATTAGTTTCATAATTTAACGCAAGTGTCATCGCGAGCGATTACCTCCCTCTCCTATCCCGATACGCACGCCGAACCTTATTTGGTCATCGACGCGTGCAGACCGAAATTTAGCGTCTCGCCGAGTAGTCGTGTCGCCCGCGCACCGCGCTAGCGCCGCTCACGTGCCGCATCCGCCTCATTGCTGCTTATTCCTAAGTATTGGATAGCGCATCATCATAAAAACTGTTTATCCGCCCGGGTGAGATCAAGTGATAGTGCATCAGGACTTATCGTCTCCGTGCAGTGAAGAAATCAACGTGAAGATGCCATCTTGTCCTGCCCACGCGAGAAGAAGAGAATTAGCCAGGTAGGCGTGCTTCCCTTCCTCACAATCGCTCGTTCCTCATCACTTTATTCTATGGCGATTACCCGCCATCCTTTATTTATACAGTCCACTTAAATTTAAACAATAAAATTTCGCAAATCGCCCTACAAGTGGTTCGCTTCTCAACCAACTATGATTGAAATATTAGCATTAAAAATGCCATAACAATTCAAGAGAGATGTTTGCACTTGCTTTCCCCTTGATTAATCTGAACCATCTATTGCTTCCTTGATTTCCCAGAAAGTGAACATGGGTTGATGATATTCTAATTGAAGACAGAATCGAAATAAAAATAAGAAACATGTTAAAAATAACAAAATTATTGATTAAAAATATAAAAAAATAAACTTTGTATAATTTGGCCCGCCAGTACTCTTTTTCTAAGGACAGAATCTCTAATCTTCTTTCAAACAACTCTCTTTTATACTGCATCTTATACTCATGAGTTTCTCTTTCATGCTGCATTGTTTCTAGACGACTCTTCTTGGCGAGGACAAGTAGTTGATGCTCATGGTTTTCATCGCAGCAACAATCAGACTTGAGCCTGTAAATAATTACATTACTATTAACAAACAGTAAACCCTAATTCTAAAGTAACACATACATTGTTATGTATTGAATTACATTCATTAAACTATATTAATCTAATAAGCAAATAATATAAACATAATGCATCCAACATACTTATTCCTTCTTAGTTTTTTCTTTGGTGGTTGCTTTGGCTCTGGTCTCTCCGTTTGATTAAAAGGCTCTGGTCTCTGTGATTGACTAATAGGTTCTGGTCTCCCCGATTGTTGAATTGACTCTGGTAGTTCAAATGCCCTCTCATTCTAAAAATAACAAACAGGTAAAAATTATAAAACTGTTTAATTGAACATAATAGAATTAGCAAGTCCTTTTATTAATAGTAACAGGATTTGTATAAATATGCAAGCTGTCAGATGGGCCCTAATTACCTGCAGGATGTATACAGTATAAATGTATGATACAGTATAATGTACTGTCATAAATGTTGTTATCAACGGCAAACTCATTGGGTATGGCATCTATGAGTTCTCTATCTTCAACGAACTGCTGGTGGAGGCCCTCCCCCGCCCAGCTAGGGGGATGGGCGGGGGAGGGCCTCCACCAGTCAAATTTCTTGCTCTTCTGAACGCAAAATCAGTTTTTTTGGCTTTTATTTTCATGCTTTTCCATTGATTATGGAGTTGCGCGATGTCGCGTTTATTTTCATTGATTGCGTTGAAGCTGAAATTAATTAGATTGTCCATAAATTATATATTGACGTGATGCAGTAATAAAGCAAAGAGAAAGAGAATCCAAACACCAAAATATACCCTGACATCACTTCCTCCCAAGCAAGCTTTTTAGCGGAGTTGGTGTTAGTGCTTGTATCTTTGTTTTCGATCATGTGAGCCTTCTCAAGCACCAATGTTCTGAGCACTTTCTAAAAAGCACCACTTCATGTTAGTAATAAGCCATGCATATCATTTACCGCATGAACACCCAGCCGAAAGGTAAATATTACATACCTTTTCCTGTTCAGCCCAATTTATGGAGCGTACTCTCTTTGTTCCTTCCATCGTAGATACACTTAAATACGACAGATTATATATTTGCGCTGTATTGTATAAAAATGTAATGTACAGCGGGAAGAAGTTTATTAAAAACTTTACCGCCGAAAGTGAACTGAAACTTTTGACAACTGTCAATGTCTCTACAGATGTAAAATCGTACAATTGTTAACTTTGTTCGTACTATTTCGTCATTTAGTCGATTATTTGGATTATAATCTGTGGTGACAGAATTTATTACGTACCATAAATAACCAACTGTTAAATTATGTTTATGAGTAAACAAAATTATGAACCGCGATTTAGAGTTAAAATAGGGACTACGAAACCCGTGGTTAAACTTTAGATTACAGTTTTTTTATAAGTAAGACGGTTAGAGTATAAGACCACTATTATTTGTATTTACCGTGTACCGAACTCTAATAATTTAACCGCATTCTTTGATCATTTAGATAAACTTTTACAACATCTAATTAAAAAACAGAAGCAGAATTTAATACTTTGCGGTGATATATGGTAAAAAGCAAAACATGTATTGACAATTTTGCTCATAACTTGGGAAAAAAATGCAAATCAGATGTTTATGAATTTGGCTTATAAGATCATACTTCACAAATATTAAGATGTCCAGTGCAAAAAAAATGTATTATTAACTTATGGTACAAAAAAGGCGTGACTATAATGTTGATAACATAATAAAATTTAAAAAATATTTACAAAATATCTCATTCTCTGAAATGTATAAAACAACGGCTCCAAACAAAGCATATAAAATATTTATAGACACTTTTTCTCTTCTGTATAAATTATGTTTCCCAATAAAAAATATTGTGATAAAATTGCACAGAAAACCCACTTGGCTATCAAAGGGTATCCGAACTTGTAGTAAAAAGAAAAGAAATCTGCTTTGGCGATACAGACTCGATCCAAATCAAAACAACAAAACGGAATTCAAAACATATAATACAAAATATAAAAAAATAATAAAATTAACGCAACGCGCCCAAAACTCTTATAAAATTAAGTCGTCATCTAATAAATCCAAAGCAACTTGGGATATAATAAATAGACATAAGCTGAATGGACCTAAAAGTATAACCACAACTCTTAACATAAATAAAAAAGTAGAATCTGACCCTCGAGCTATAGCAAGAGCTTTCAATAATTTCTTTATTGAAAAAATTAAACCAATTCCCCAAGCCGGTAAACAGACTTTGACAAATATTTCAACTTATAATAACTCCATGTTTATGGCTCCTAGCAATCCTATAGATATACATAGAATAATACAATCTCTTAAAAATACCGCTAGTGTTGGCTATGATGAAATATCCACAAAAGTTTTAAAATGTGTTAATGAAAACGTCAGTGACCATCTAAGTTACATTATAAACCTATGCATAAGTGAAGGTGTATTTCCCCAAGACTTAAAAATTGCTGTTGTTAAACCGTTATATAAAAGAGGCAATAAAATCTTAATGGATTCGTACAGGCCTATAGCATTAGTACCTGTAATCTCAAAAATTATAGAAAAATATATATATGGAGAAATGTGTAAATACTTAGATAAATTTAACATAATAAACAAACATCAGAATGGCTTTCGAAAGAACAAAACAATAAATATGGCGCTGTATGATTTTTTAAATGATGTGATGAAAAGTGTGGATAAAAGAATACCCGTATCATCCGTTTATTGCGATATGGCCCAGGCGTTTGATTATGTAGATCACGCTATTCTGCTTGACAAATTAAACGCCTATGGAATAAGAGGCAATATACTGAATCTAATTAAATCATATTTAACAAATAGAAAACAATACACAACAATCTCTAGAGTTGATCCTAAAACTAAGAAAGAAATAACATGTAATTCAGATTATCGAACAGTTTTATACGGGGTTCCACAAGGAAGTGTACTTGTTCCCCTACTATTTATAATTTATATTAATGATTTACCATACATTACAAGTCATCATATGTCATTATTTGCTGATGACAGCACAGTTACCATCTATTGTGCTAATAAGTTCGACTACGAATGTGATATAAACTATACTTTAAAATCAATAGTTACACGGCTAGACAGTAATAACCTTAAAATAAACATAGAGAAAACTAAAATCATGCAATTTAGTCAACGCAAAAAGCCAAATGATCTAAATATTCATTATAACAATAAACCAATTAATAGAGTCAGCACATCTAAATATCTAGGCTTAACAATAGACGAGAATCTACACTGGAAGGCTCATATTGAAGATCTTAATAAAAAAAAAAAACCGTCTACGCACTTTATAAAATAGCACCCGTCCTTGGTACGAATGCTCTAGTTACCGCCTACCATGGATTAGCTGGCTCACTATTTCGTTACGGTATTATTTTTTGGGGGAATTCCACAAACAAAAAATCAGTCTTCAAATCTCAGAAAAGGTGCATCAGAGCAATGTTTGATCTGGAAAGTACTGACTCTTGCAAACCATATTTCATAAATAATAAAATTCTTTCACTGCCATCATTGTACATTTTTGAGTGTGCAGTATTCGTTAAGTCCAACGCACATTTTTTTGAAAAATTAAGCGATGTGAGTAATCGCAGTAGAAGAGATGAGACCAAATTATGTGTAAGGGGGTCTAACACGACACTTATGCATAACAGTGTATTTTGTACAGCACCTATAATATTTAATCGTTTACCAAAATCCTTGAAGGATCTCAATGTAAATCTATTTAAAAAAGAATTGAAAAAAATATAGTTTATATATAGTTATACATAGTTTTTAAAAGATAGGTCTTTAGAAAGTTAATATATGTATACTTTTCCTTTTAAATAATTTAAAAAAAATCATGTTTTAATTTCTTTATGAGGAAGACTCTTTCGTTAGTTTGACTTTTATATCTTATGTAAATATTTATTTAATGTAGTGGGTATTGTTAAATGTAATTAAAACAGGCCCTTTTGTCGGCCTGCATATTAAATTTGTACACCTGTCTCAGGTAGAATATGATGATTCTTTTCTCTCTCTATTTTGTCATCTTTTCGAGGTACTCATATTCTGTGCAAATAAATGATTCTCTTATTCTTCTTAACTCCTTCTATGTGAGACCAACAGATAGTCTTGAGGTTAATGAGATCATTTCAAACCTTAAAGAGATTTCGGCACCTGGCTGGGATGGTATTACAAACAAAATCCTTAAACAAAATAAGCTCTGTCTCGCTCATTCTATAGCCTTCTTGTGCAACTTAAGTATCTCCACAGGAAAAGTTCCAAATGCTATGAAAATGGCTAATGTTTGCCCGATTTTTAAATCAGGAGACAAATCAATACCATCGAATTACTGGCCCATTTACTTACATCGCTATCAAAGATTCTAGAGAAAATTATGAATGCCAGACTGCTAGATTATCTTGAGAAGAATGGTATTCTATCAAACAACCAATACGGCTTTCGCAGTAATAGATCGACAGAAGATGCAGTTACGAATCTAGTTGATTTTATCGTAACCAAACTAGATGAAGGAAATAAGTGTACTGGAATCTTCCTAGACCTTGCGAAAGCCTTCGACACCGTATCTAGAGGAATCCTTCTCCAACGGCTCGAATGCATAGGAATTCGTAGTACGACTCTGGAGTGGTTTCAACCCTACTTAACTGACCGCACACAAAGGATCAGTATAGGCAGACATCAAAGCGATTACGCCAGCCTTAACTATGGTGTGCCACAGGGTAGCGTACTTGGACCAACCCTTTTTATTGTTTATATAAATACTCTTTGCTCCCTGCCACTCCATAAAGCACAGATCTTTACTTATGCTGACGACACGGCCATAGTTTTCTATGATAAAACATGGGACTCTGTTTACGAGGCTGCAGATAATGGAATGAAGCGCGTCGCTGAATGGCTAACCTTAACTTTAGTGTAAATTCAAGAAACCCATGTCCAGTCCATTTAAGTGTCAAGTTGCACATGTGTAATAATAACACAGTCACAGCATGTTCATGCTCATGTTTTGAAGAGGTGGCAAACATAAAATACCTCGGTATTTTTATTGACAAACATCTTACCTGGACAAAACAAATTGAGCATGTTAGTGGACGTGTTAAAAAACTGTTACACATTTTTAGAAGATGGGACAGATAGCAGATGAAAATACCCTTTTTTTTTTTTTTTCTTTTTTTTTTTTCGGATGGGAAATCATCAAATGACCCCTCCCGCCGTGGGTGGGGCGGGTGGGAGTGTCAGACTCTTACTGACTAAAACCCATCCATGTTCCTTCCTCAGCCTTTTGTATTCCGGGGGCGCGGTATCTCTTTCGAACGTCCCGCAGCCCCGGCAGGCTATGGCCCTGGGGGAGGGCCCCGTCAATGATGCTGACATCTCTTTGAGGCGCGCGTGGAACACGAACGCGCCGTCGACGCGGGTCTGGTCCTTGCCGGACGGCGAGCCACCCATAGCTCACCGTCCGCAGCCCCGCGCCTACGGTGGCCGGGAGTCATCTCGCGGCTCCCGACGCCCGTGGCGTCTCCTGCGGCGGCTGGGGCGTGAGGCCTGTCGCTCCCTCACGCGTTCCGCCGCCTCCTTCTCCAGCATTACTGCTTCGCAGAAGGAGGCAACGGCGTCTCATTCCGTCTCGCTCCGGACCATGGCCTGAACCAGGGCCGGACGCGAGAGGTCGCCGCCACCGATCGCCCCTACGAGGACACGGCGGTGCTCCGCCCAAGCGGGGCAAACCCCCACCGTATGCTCCACCGTGTCCTCCGGACGATCTACACAATGGTGACACCCGGGCGTTTCCTCCCGCCCGATTCTGTGCAGGAACCTCCCGAAGCTTCCGTGCCCGGTGAGGACCTGCGTCAGGCGGTAGGTGAGGACGCCGCGGCGTCTCCCTAGCCACTCCTCAAAGAGGGGACTTACCGCCGCGATTGCGGCGTGCCCTGCGCTGGGCTGCAACAGCCGCTCTTTCCATTCCGCCATGAGATCACGCCGGAGCTCCGTCCGCCAAGCCGCGATTTGCCGCGGCGGCGGAGGTTCGCCCCAGCGTTGGGCCGTCGCGCGCCACTCGTACAGGCACGCGAGGACCCCCGCCTCCAGATCCCACGGCGGCAATCCGGCGAGGAGGCCCGCCGCCTCGCGGGAGATTGTGCGATACCCCCTAATGAGCCTTATGGCCATGGCCCTCTCGGGCGGGTTCAGATACCGGATGCCTCGGCGCGCCACCGAACCCGCCCACACCGGAGCCCCATAAAGGGCCATGGATCGCACGACTCCCGCGTAGAGCCTCCGGCAGGAGGCGTTTGGACCCCCCAGATTGGGCAGGAGCCGCTTAAAGGCGGCCCCGGCCCTCTCCAGTTTGGGAGCCAAACGTCGGAAATGCTCAACGAAGTTCCACCGGCTATCGAGGACGAGTCCCAGGTACTTCATCGTCGACTCGACGCCGATGTGAACCCCTCCCACCATAAGCTGGAATCCCACAGGTGGCTTATTCCGAGGGCCATGGAACCACATGGCCTCGGACTTGTGCAAAGCCACCTCGAGACCCAGCCGCCGGATCCTATCGACGACTGTTGCAACCCCGCGTGTCATCGCGTCGGCCGCCAATTGGTACGACCCCCCCTGCGCCAGGACAAGCGTGTCGTCAGCGTAACACACTACGCTGACGCCTCTGGGGAGGTCGGCTCGCAGCACCCAGTCGTAGCCGATGTTCCACAGGAGCGGCCCCAGAACCGATCCCTGCGGAACACCGCACGACATCTCTCGCCTGCTCCATTCCCCGTCACGACCGGGGTAGATGACGGCTCTGTCCGTCAAGTAATCCCCGACCACGCGACGGAGGTAGGTCGGCACCCGGTGATACCGGAGTGCCTCCCCAATGCTACTCCAGGGCAGGGTGTTAAAAGCATTGGCGATGTCCAAAGACACCGCCAAGACGACCCTACCCCGGGACACCGCATCCTCCGTCGCGAGGGCTCCCACGCGCATGATGGCTTCCACCGTCGAGCGCCCCTTGCGGAAACCAAATTGGTTGTCCGCAAGATCCGGCCCATCTCCCACCAGGTGCCCGACGAGGCGGTCTGCAATCACTCTCTCGAAGAGCTTGCCCACCTCGTCGAGCAGCACAATGGGCCGGTATGCGGACGGAGAGTCCGCAGGGCGCCCCGGCTTCCGAATCAGGACCAGTTTCCCCGCCTTCCAACGAAGCGGGAACTGGCCCCTCTCCAAGCATGCGCTCAGGAAGCCCCTCAGTCGGGGCCCGAGAGCCTCTGAGGCCAGGACCCAGGCTTTCCCTGGTAAGCCGTCGGGCCCTGGGGCGGTGTTTTTGGCCTTCAGCCTACCCACCGCCGCTCTCAGGTCCACCCCGGTCACCTCGGGGACGTCGTCGTCGTCGTCGTGGTCCGCTTCCGACACCGCAAGCGGCGGAGCCATGCGCGGAGGAGTATGCTCCCCTCGCGAAGGGAACAGAGCGCTCACCACGCCCTCCAACAGCTGGGGCCGGAGACTCTGGGTTAGTGGGGGGGCCCTGGTGCGGAGTTTATCCCGCACCATCAAGTATGGACGCCCCCACGGATCTGCGTCCAGAGACTCCAGCATCTCCTTGCGGGCCAAATCTTTGGCCCGCAGGATCGCCTCCTGGAGGGCGGTCTTCGCTGCTCTGTATCCCTCGTACAGCTCCGCCTCAATGGCTTCCGCATCCGAGGGTCGGATGCGGAGCCTGCGATGTCTGGCGTACCGGCGGCGCGCGGCGACGCACGCTTCGCGCAGGGACTGCAGATCCCGCGACCACCAGTACACCTGACGCCGGGCGCTTCCCAACCGGACTCGGGGCATTGCCATGTCGCACACCTCGGACATGGCCTCCCGGAACCACTCCGCCTCGTCATTGACGTCGGCAGGCCTGACCGGTGATGACACCCAGGCCTGCACGATCGAGGCTTCCAGGAGGAGCTCCCGGTCCAGCTGCTTCAGCGCCCACCGCGGACCACTCGGGGTCTGTCGGACCGGCGCGCTTGAGGTCTGGGCGGAGACGTCGAACCGGATATACCGGTGGTCGGAGTAGGTCTCCACCCCCTCCACAACGCGCCAGTCAATAACACGCGGCGACAGAGCGGGGCTGGCGAACGAAATGTCCACCACAGACTCGCCCCGCATCCGTACGCACGTGGGGACAGAACCCCGATTTAGGACGACCAGGCCTGTCTCCAGAGCCCAGTCCTCCACCATCCTGCCCCGCGCGTTCGTGCAGCGGGAACCCCAAGCCAGATTCCAGGCATTGAAGTCCCCGAGCACTAGCACGGGCAGGGAACGGTATCCGACGACGACGACGCTCAACTCCCTGAGGGAGTTGTGGAACTCGGCGAGAGTTCGGCTCGGGGAGAAGTAGACCCCCACTACGACGATCTCCCCGAACCGTGCTGCGACGCACCCCTGTCCCTGCTTGACCCCCTCGAGGGAAGGGGTACCCGCGGCGGCCGACGCAATAATGGTCACCGAGCCGCTAAGGTCCTGCACCCAATCATCCCGGGGCAGGACAAAGTAGGGCTCGGAGACCACGGCGACATTGATCGACCACTGCGCCATGCTCTGGAGCAACAGATCCTGAGCTCTGGCGCAGTGGTTGATGTTCGCCTGGAGGAGGCGTAATGGGGCCGTTATTGGCACTCCATCTCAGCCCCCTCCTGAGCCCTCCGTGAGGGCCCCGCCGATGCGGCTGGCGGCTGCGCAGCGGCGGGTATGACGGCAGCGGCAGCAACAGTGGCGGTGGCGGCAACAGTGCCGGCGGCGGCGACAGTGGTGGCGGCGGCGGCAGCGGCGACGGAGGGCCTTCCCTTACTCCTGGCGGGTGGGGCGCAGGCCTTGCTCCCCGCCCGGTGCTCGGCCGGCTTGCCAGCAGCCGCACATGAGATACAGTGCGGCGCGGCGGAACACGAGCCGGCTTTATGCCCGGGCTGACCGCAGCGGAAACACAACCCACTGCGGTCCACCTCCGAGGTGCATCGCACTCCCACATGGTGACCCACGTGGCAACGGAAGCACCTCAGAGGTCTAGGTTCCAGCAATTTCACCTGCGCCGAAACCCAGCCCACCAAGAGCCGTCGACCCTCCACGATCTTCTTAGCCGCCGTCACCGGGCAGCTGACTGTAATAGTCCGCATGCCCGTGTAGTCAGGACGCAAGGTGCCTGCTTTTACGGCCTCCGCAGAGCACCCCCCCGTCCCGACGACGGCGGCCACGACCTCCTCCGCAGTGACGGAGTCGTCCAGACCCACAACGCGCATATCCACGCACTTGGTGGGCCTGGAAACTCGGGCCTCGTCCACATTAAGGGACGCCCTTAACCTTTCGGCCAGGGCGTCAGCGGTCGAGCCACTCGCCGCTCCGGGGACCTCCAGCATCCGGGCCAGATGAAAATACCCTTAAGATGATTTATCACACGCTGTGTGAATCAATCATAAACTACTGCATTACCTCATGGGGGGTGGCTCATAAGACACACCTAATTAAAACAGACCGTTCTCAACGGGCCATCCTCAAGGTAAGCTACAGAAAGCCGCCAATTCTTTTCCCGACTGATAACTTATATCAAGAGACTGGTGTCTTGCGAGTTCGCCAACTATATATTATGGCAGTAGCACTAAAATTTCACAAAATAGCATATACAGCAGCTGAACCGAACATTCGCGAAGAAAACTGAAATGGCACAAACCCAAAACTAGACTAGACTTTGGTAAAAAATGCCTTTATTACATAGGACCTTATATTTATTACAAACTAAATAACAAATTAAATCTCCTACAGATGACTAGATCAAAGTGTAAAAACATATCATAAAGTTCCTTAAACTCATGGATAATGAAAATACAGAAAACTTCCTTAGGATAACTTAGACACAATAATTGCTCAAAAATAATAATAATTATGTAAATGTGCTACTATAAATACCAATGAAGCTGAACCCAATCATTCATATCAATTTTGGAAAAGACATACATTATTTTCACTAACATACATGTAGCTACATATCTTCGCATACACACACACACGTACACACATCACACTCACACACACATCTCACTCACACACACATATATATCATACTCACACACACACACATCACACTCACACACACCCATATCAACACGTCACTTCACATGCATCACTTTACCAGCCTTAAAATCTACTGTTAATACGTTTTTTTAATCTTATTTTTTACTATTACTATATCTTTTTTTGTACTCTATTTTTAATATTTTTTTTTTGTTAAGATGAAAGAGACTAGTCTCCACGACACAGGGAATTCTAGTGTGGAGGCTAGTGACCTACCTTTGTTAAGAATATCTTGAAACAATAAAATATTATTATTATTATAGTTTGCCCCTCTCCCACACCGGACACCCAACCACTCACTGATTTACGTGTAAGATTTAATAATTGAACAGTGGCTTCGGATATAAATGACGCTTGTGAGCCTTGGTCTAGTAAGGCCCTAATGATATGTTTACAACCATTCTTATTATTAAACTAACACTTTAACAGTAGCTAATAACACAGTATTTTTGTTTATATATGCTCACTAAAAAAATTAGACACAATATGCGCTTCATTAGACGAAGGAGTGGACTTACCTGCCAACGTCTCACGAACGGTACCTGTAGCCGTGTTTGACCCCTCATTAGACTTCTCGGTGTTTTGCTCTCTTTCGAAGTGTAGAAGGGAGTGATGCCGTCGTCCACATCGTTTGCAGCACGCTGACAGTCGACATTTGTTCACCGAGTGCGACGGCGCGAGGCAGTTGAAACAAAGTTTATTCTTCTTTACATTCTCCTGTCTTTCTTTGGTAGACATATCGGCGGATATTTTGCAATGGTAGATGAAATGCTCGCTTCCACATAGTACACATTTAACTTCGCGCTCCTTTCCGTCCTTGGTAATATTCGCATGAAAAGCCTTAGGTTTAGCTGCCGGTTTCAGTTGCGACGTTTTTGTCTTGCTAGTCTCGATCATCTCTAAAGATCTGAACCTAGACTCTAGAAAGTTTCTCAAATCTTGCCAAGTGGGTAGATTTTGAACGTTTTTGTTCGCACTCAGTTGTTGTTCCCATAGCCTTAATGATTCTGGATCCAGCTTGGACACGATAAGATAGTTGATAATCAAGTCCCATTTGTCGGTCTCCACGTCTAAGTTTTTCAAGGCTTTTAAACATGTCGAAGTTGTGTCTACCATATGCCTTATACAACTCGCTAACTCAGTATGTATGGATTTTTGTGCAAAAAGAACTTTCAAAATGGCGTTGCAATTATATCTCTTGTTGTTATAGCGTAGTATTAACTCGTTCCAAGCGTCGGCGTAGTTTGCGTCCGTCGTAGTGTAATTGCGTATTATCAATTCTGGTTCTCCTATTAGATTACTTTTCAAATAATGCAGCTTCTGTACTGGAGACAGTTTCGTATTCTTATGGATGAGAGAAGTAAATAAGTCATAAAATGTCTGCCACTCCTCGTATTTGCCGTTGAATGTGGGTTTTTTTGATTTTTGGTAATGTAATATCGTTACTGTCCGTGGCAGAGGAGGATGACCTTTGACCTTCAGTAGTACTAGGTATTGAAGCTTGTCCTGCTGCAGCCAAGAATGGCTGAAGAGCCTCTTTCATAGCCGACTTATATTGCACGTACAATTCTTGAAACACATCGTATGTCTTTTACTTAAAGTACGGATTTTTTCTTTGCTCGTCACTGGTAATGCTCAATATAATACTTTTGTGTCCGTCCTTAAAAGTTAGTCCAAAGCTCTTCAAGCATTTCTATCCTCGTTTCCAAATAAGGTCTTTTAATCCTATCCATAGGTGTCTTTTTGTAGTTCTTCTCCGCATTTTTTAAGCTTTCCAATAGTTCAACTTGATACCCCAGAAGATCTTCCATCCTTATATTCGTACGATTAGCTTTATACGCTATAAAACTCGATATTCAAGCGTTTTTTCTTTGTAAGAAGTGTAATGTCCACAAGTAGCGGGTATGCTGCACTTTTTTAACTAGCACTTATAGTAAGTTTTTACTCGTATCCGATCACGCACTGAATATTATAAGCACTTAGTTAATTGCAATAGTTTAACAAAGTCACAGGTCAGCCACTAATACTGCAATAAAAAACTTCTATTGAATCCTTATCGCTTTCTTTGTTCTCGCGATGCGCTCGTCCACCGCAGTTAGGCGACAATATCCGGTTCGAAATAGGACCATATGTTCACGGCAATAAGGTTGTTTATTGCTTGTGTAGTTTAGACATAGTAAAACGACGTGTGGACACTTTGACTGTTTATTCGTAACTAATATTTTTTTAATGCTAATGGACTGTATGGAACATAGGGTATACATAGATATAGATATAACTAGGCATAGCTACTGTCATAAGTAGCTATGTGCTTAGACATATAATGTGTTTTGGAGAGAGTAGTCTTCTCAATTGGCTTATTAATAATTTACCATTTGAATTACACTTGCCAGGATATGATTACTGTGGTCCTGGTACTAAATTAAAAAAAGACTCGCACAAGGAGATAACGGTGTAAATAAGTTGGATGAATATTGCAAAGATCACGATATTGCATATCACAAGTTATCAAACTTGAAAGGTCGACATAAGGCGGATTTACTTTTGTTAAAAATGGCGAAACAGCGAGCGGTTGCTTCCGATGTCAGAATAGGCGAAAAACTCGCGGCACGCTTAGTAAGTAAGGCTATGTCGGCAAAAATTAAAACTGGTTCTGGTTTGAGGAAAAAGCGTTCTCCAAAAGTTACATCTGGCAAAGGATTAAAAAGAAAATTAAAAACTGTTATTACAAAAGCAAAAAGACACATAAAAAAATTAAAACCTAAGAGCAAGAAAATAGCTATAGAATTAGTTATCCCACACAACTAAGAGGTCCTGCATGCAAACACTACACAAAGTTTTTATTATTATTATTTTATCTTTTTTGTTTACTTTTTTTCTTTATATAACAACTAAGTTAAATTAAACAATAAGTTGGTAAATTTAATATGAAAGTATGAAATCATCTTAATGGCTATTTTATATGCATAATTCTCGAGGGGTTTGGCGCTGATAGCCGAAATACAGGCTTTGCCTAGTTCGGCTACAGATGACTACACCACCTAATTTGACCTAATTTAGCCTGTTAAAATATTTTGTAATTTATGTCTTAAGTCTTTTTTAAATAAACATTATTATTATTATTATTATTATTTTGACATTCATTTATTTTCTTCTCTTTCGAGAGTGTTAAGGATCCTTGTACACGGGCCGGAGCCAAGTGTGTAAGGAGAAGATTAAATTGAGAAGGTAGATGATAGAGTTGAGGACGTTAAAAACTTTCGGGTAATACGGCAGGTATTAAGTATGGTAGCTTTTTGGAGCATGTGGAGTGTATGAGTAGGCATGTGTAGAGTGTTAAGGCTTTGTTTGAGAGATTTTGGTATGACACCAGTAGTTGATAGGACTATAGGGACGATGTGAACAGTTTGCGCTCTCCATTGTGTTTTTATTTCTATGGCGAGGTCTTGATATTTGCTGAGCTTTTCGGATATTGTTGTTTGAATATTGTGCGTGTTAGGTATAGCTATGTCAATTAAATATACTGTTTTATTTATTTTGTCATGAAGGGTTATGTCAGGTCTGTTGTAATGAATGGTTTTGTCTGTAATTATGGTGCGGTCCCAGTATATTTTCTGATTTCTATTTTCTAGGACTGTTTCTGGTTTATATTTATAGTATGGTATCATTTCGTTTATGAGTTTATATTTATGAGCTAAATGCTGGTGTATTATTGCTGCTACCTGGTCATGACGATGTTTGTAATCTGTTTGTACCAATGATTTACAGGCTCCTGTTGTGCTGTATAGTTTCAGAGGTATTATTGCAATGCCTGCATAAGTCAGTCTGCTGGTTCGGATCTTTCATAATATATTTTCTGTAATTACGTGTAGCTATTATTTGGTCTTGTATGGCAAGCATAAAGCCCTCGGTCTCAGGAAACAGTTCGCCTCTCCTAAGCCATTCGTTCGACCCTACTTTATCGACGTGTGGCTGGCTCAGGAAAGATCTATGTCTTCCGTGAAGCGCTTTATCTGACCATGCTGAAATTTTTTGTTGTGTACTTATAATAGTTTCGCTGATTTGTGTGTCTCTGTTATGAAGGTTAAGGGGTGTTAGTTTTTTATCTATTTCTGTTACGTGTTTGTGTAGTGATGATTGTTCTGTTTTGGTGTGGAAGTAAGCTCTGAGTGTTTTGATCTGTTTGTTATGTAGGTTGTGTATGTCTATTAGTCCTCTTCCTCCTTCTTGGCGAGGTAATGTAAGTCGTTGTATGCATGATTTAGGGTGGTGTTTTCTATGTTTAGTTAACGATGTATTAATAGTGCGTTGAAGTTTTTTGATATCGGTTTTTGACCATCTTATAATTCCGAAAGAGTATGTGAGAATAGGAATTGCAAACGTGTTAATGGCTTTAATTGTATTTCTAGAATTTAAGTTAGTTTTTAGGATTAGGTTTAGGCGATGTGAGAATTTTTTGAGTAGTTCTTGTTTGGTCATCTTTTGTTGTATTTGTCTGGATTGTTTGAACCCTAGGTATTTGTATGTGCTATGCTCATCCATAGGCTCAATTGTTTTACCCGATTCGAGTGTGTAGCTGTTATTGATGATTTTGCCTTTTGAGATCGATAATATTTTACATTTATCTACCCCAAATTGCATGCAAATATCGTGTGAAAATTGTTGTGTTATGTCTGCTAGTTGAAATAGTGAATTGGTGTCAGCTGCGTATAACTTTATATCATCCATATACATTAAGTGTGATAGAGTGTATTGTGTGTTATTGCTTTTCAATGTGTAACCTGTATTAGAGTTGTCTAGTAGGTATGATAGTGGATTCAGTGCCATACAGAACCACAGTGGACTTAGAGCATCTCCTTGGAAAATACCTCGCTTTATATAAATAGGTTCTGTAGCTACAACTGCCGATGTTTGATTGATTTTGAGTACGGTTTGCCAATTTTGCATGGAAATTTTTAAAAATAATTTAATTGTTGGGTGAATTTTGTAGAGACTTAAGACTTGTAACAACCAACTATGGGGAACTGAATCATAGGCCTTCTGGTAATCGATAAACATCGTATGGATATCGGTTTTATTTTTGACTGCACTGTTCATTGTTATCGCGTCGATGGTGAGCTGTTCTTTGCACCCCTGACTATTCTTGCGGCATCCCTTTTGTTGTTCTGATAGAATATTATGTTTAGTTAGATGTGTGTATATGATTTCACTTACGCAAGCTGTTAGAATTTTATATAGGGTCTGTAAACAAGTAATTGGTCGGTATTTGGCTGGGTTCAGTGTGTCATTTATGTCTTTGGGTATCATGTAAGTAATGCCCTGTGTTATGTATGTGGGAAGTAAGTGTGGTGATTGGATGAATTTGTTTAAATGATTATGTATGAATGGGTGTATGCTAGTGAAATTCTTATACCAATAGTTGTGAATGTTATCTGTGCCTGGTGATTTCCAGTTGTGCAATCGTTTGATAATGTCAATGAATGTGTCTATTGGAATAAATTCAAATTCCATTTCTGGGAGATCTAATGCTGCATCCTTGATCCAGTCTGCTTGATTGTTATGGTTGACTGGATTTTCCCATATATTAGCCCAAAATTCTCGTAACGTTTCAGCAGAAGGCGTCTCTCGTCTTTGAGTAGTTGTGTCGGTGTTAATAGATGTGAGATTCCTATAAAAAATCTTTTCATTGTTCCTAAATTTTGTGTTTTGTAGTTTACGGTTTGTGCATGTTAAATATCTTCTGAGTCTACTTGATGCCGCATTCAATTTTTGTTTAAGAGTGTCTAAGAAATGTTCTAACTGTGTGTTCGAGTTTTCGTGTTGTGCATGTAGTTGGTATTTAATCTTTATTGCTTCTACTGCTGCTACTATTTTTCGGCTTCTGTTGCCCTTTATAAATTGTGTCAGCCTACCAATGTTTGCTCTTTAATTTTCAATTTTTCTTTCTAGTCTGATCTGCCACTTTGGCTTTCTATGTGTGTTTGTTCGGTGCAAGTTTTGTGTAACATGTGATATTTTTGCGCCATTACATTTAGCTGCCGTCCATGCCGCACAGTAAATAATGGTCTGTAAACTACTAAAATCAGTATCCAGATTAACATGCTTGGGTAAAATTTGGATATTTATATAATTAACTATGGCTGAAAACTTTCTAGATGATTTCTGTTTGGGAATATATGGTCTATTTGTAGGATGCGTATCAATAAAATATTCTTGTGCTATTATGAAGGTGTCTTCTATTTCAGGGTTTATTTCCTGTGAAGTATAGAGGTTGGTTTGAGCAGTTTCAGATTCCGCAATATGTATGTGATTCATCAAAAACTCCTCTTCCGCAGTTAATAGTGTGACAGTTTCTTCATCATTCTGTTGAGTGTTCGTTGGTGTGTTAAAGGTCTGTGTATTTATTGTATTATGAGTATTTGCTGTACAGTATTCATCAAGTTGTTCCATGTCGTATTGTGGTTGTGTGTTTGAGTGTTCACTATGATTTTCGTACTGTGTTTGATTGTTGATGTTCACTAATTGTTCCGCGACTTGTTTTTTAATTTCTGCTAATCTACTGCTGCTAATATATTTGTTATTGATAATTGCCCTTCTTTGGTCCGATATTCTTTGCTCTGTTATATGTGATAACTCTGGGTACATGTTTATAAATTCTTCGTGTAGATATTTTCTATAGGCTGTTTTATTAGTTTCTAGTTCTGTTATAGCGTAGTATATTCTAATAATTGATTCATTGTATTCGTTTGACCATTTCATGCGTTGTCCAGGTTGTGTAGTGACTGGTGTATTATTAGTTTGTGTGGAGTGTTGTTGTAATTCATTATGGGCTATTTGTAATTCGGTTTGGACTTCCTCATAGATTTGATCTATTGTTTCTTGTGGTAGTAACTTTTTTTGGACTATGGCTCTGCGCTGGTCTCCTACTCTTTGTCTGCTTACTTGCATGTCTGGGTATTTTTCTAAGAATTTAGTATGAAGAGGGAGGAGGTATGCTTTAGTGTCAGTTTCCATACTGGTGAGTTGGAGATAGGTACGTAGGATGAATTTGTTCATTTCAGTACTCCATTTCCTACGGATTAAGGCAGTGCTAGTGGTGGGTACAGGGTCGTCGACAAAATTTGTCTCCTGTACAACATCCACTGACTGTATACTGGCGGATGATATAGATGGCGCCGGAGAGACGCAAAAAGATGGTGATGATGATGAAATTGATGGAAAGAGAGATGAAGAAGATGACGAGGTGAATTGTGAAGTATCTTCATCAATCTGAGGCAAAGCCTGATTATTTTTTTGTTTTGTTTTCGATCTAGTTATCATATTGTTCCCACGAGTAGCTAGGGACTTAAAAAGTCGACCGCAGCAGAGCCCTGCGTTCACCGCGGCAAGGGTAAATAAAACTGGGGGTCCCCCGTTCCCCAGAGTTTGCATACTAATGACTAAGCACTCCCCTAGCCATGCAGCCCTCGGCGTATGCGACCTTGGCTTGGATTGTATCTCTCTTAGTCTGGCTCCTCACCATAGACCTATATCGGTAGGACCGATACAGATCTAAGGCTCGAAGCGCGCAAGCCCCACCACGTCGTCAACGTAGAGATACGTCGGTGGGGTTATTATTATTATTATTATTATAACTCTTTTAGGGGCGCTGTTGCTCGGTCCTTCTTCGAATTGAAAGAGTCTTTCTCTCTCTACGTTTTGACGCAGTGTTGATGCTGCTGGAATCGGAGAGTATGATGGGTTCGACCAGGTCTAAAAAACTGGCGATGTAAAATCAGCGGAAAAAAAAATTAAAAATACCAGAATTTGTTGCTTTTTTGTTGCTAATTAGTTGCTAAAAAAATAATTTTGTTGCTCCGTCCGATCGCAAAAAATCGGCAATAACGCTAACTTTCGATTAAGATAGCGTGGAAATCACTGGATGTAGACTTATCGATCAAGCGAATAGGGGTCAATTTGTTGCTAATTTGTTGCTGAAAGATGTTAGGAAAAAAAAATAAAAAATAATAAAAAAATAATTAAATAAATTTAAAAAAAAATTGATTTTTTTTCTTACCATAGCAATATGGGTATCAAATGAAAGCTAGTAAAAAGACCAGTTCATATATAGATATATGAATAGAATAGATATATATATATATATATATATATATATATATATATATATATATATAATATCACATTATGTTTATAATGCTGTTTTATTTAACACAAAAAAGTTCAGAATAAAAACAGAAATTTAAAAAAATATAATAAGAGTATTTTTACGCAGTCGAGTTTTTTGATTTTTTTAATTTTTTTTTTTTAATTATGCCAAAATGGATAATATCCACGCCAGCTTAATTCTTGAGATTTCCGTGAAAAAGTTGAAAGAAAATTTGTTGCTGCTTCTGCTAGATCTTGTCTGAGTACAGAGAGTCAGCAACAAAATAGAAACGGAAAGTCAAGAGACGTTGAAGATTGTTTTAAGAAACACCCGGCCACGCCAACTTAACTCTTGACTTTACCGTGGAAAAACTATAGTGAAAATTTGTTGCTGCTCATACTGCAGCTTGTATCAACATAAAAAGTCAGCAACAAAATAGAAAAACGGAAGTCAAGAGATGTTGGAGATCGGTTTACAAAAAAACTGGCCACGCTAGCTTAACTCTTGACTTTTACGTGGGAAAACTATTGCTACAATTTGTTGCTGCTCATACTGCAGCTAGTTTGAGTACAGTGAGTCAGCAACAAAATAGAAAAACGGAAGTCAAGAGATGTTGGAGATCGGTTTACAAAAAAACTGGCCACGCTAGCTTAACTCTTGACTTTTCCGTGGGAAAACTATTGCTACAATTTGTTGCTGCTCATACTGCAGCTAGTTTGAGTACAGTGAGTCAGCAACAAAATAGAAAAACGGAAGTCAAGAGATGTTGGAGATCGGTTTACAAAAAAAAACGACCACGCCAGCTTAACTCTTGACTTTTCCGTGGAAAAACTACAGTGAAAATTTGTTGCTGCTCATACTACTGCTTGCTTCAGCATAGAGAGTCAGCAACAAAATGAAAAAATTGGAAATCAAGAGAAGTTGGAGATTGGTTTACAAAAAAACCGGCTACGCTAGCTTAACTCTTGACTTTTCTGTGGGAAAACTATTGCTACAATTTGTTGCTGTTCATACTGCTGCTTGTTTCAGCATAGAGAGTCAGCAACAAAATAGAAAAACGGAAGTCAACAGAAGTTGGAAAAAATCGAGAGTTAAGCTAGCGTGGCCGGTTTTTTTGTAAACCGATTTCTAACTTCTGTTGACTTCCGTTTTTCTATTTTTTTGCTGACTCACTGTACTCAAACTAGCTGCAGTATGAGCTGCAACAAATTGTAGCAATAGTTTTCCCACGGAAAAGTCAAGAGTTAAGCTAGCGTGGCCAGTTTTTTTGTAAATCGATCTCCAACATCTCTTGACTTCCGTTTTTCTATTTTGTTGCTGACTCACTGTACTCAAACTAGCTGCAGTATGAGCAGCAACAAATTGTAGCAATAATTTTCCCACGGAAAAGTCAAGAGTTAAGCTAGCGTGGCCAGTTTTTTTGTAAACCGATCTCCAACATCACTTGACTTCCGTTTTTCTATTTTGTTGCTGACTTTTTATGTTGATACAAGCTGCAGTATGAGCAGCAACAAATTTTCACTATAGCTTTTCCACGGTAAAGTCAAGAGTTAAGTTGGCGTGGCCGGGTGTTTCTTAAAACAATCTTCAACGTCTCTTGACTTTCCGTTTCTATTTTGTTGCTGACTCTCTGTACTCAGACAAGATCTAGCAGAAGCAGCAACAAATTTTCTTTCAACTTTTTCACGGAAATCTCAAGAATTAAGCTGGCGTGGATATTATCCATTTTGGCATAATTAAAAAAAACATAAATTAAAAAAATCAAAAAACCCGACTGCGTAAAAATACTCTTATTATATTATTATTATATTTTTTTAAGTTATGTTTTTATTCTGAACTTTTTTGTGTTAAATAAAACAGCAGTATAAACATAATGTGATATTATATATATATATATATTTGAACTGGTCTTTTTACTAGCTTTCATTTGATACCCATATTGCCATTTTTTTTCCTAACATCTTTCAGCAACAAATTAGCAACAAATTGACCCCTATTCGCTTAATCGATAAGTCTACATCCAGTGATTTCCACGCTATCTTAATCGAAAGTTAGCGTTATTGCCGATTTTTTGCGATCGGACGGAGCAACAAAATTATTTTTTTAGCAACTAATTAGCAACA
This sequence comes from Pyrrhia umbra, assembly GCA_963891755.1. Classification (NCBI taxonomy): domain Eukaryota; kingdom Metazoa; phylum Arthropoda; class Insecta; order Lepidoptera; family Noctuidae; genus Pyrrhia; species Pyrrhia umbra. The sequence goes on from OY982917.1 coordinate 12,108,705, forward strand.
AAAAAGCAACAAATTCTGGTATTTTTAATTTTTTTTTCCGCTGATTTTACATCGCCAGTTTTTTAGACCTGGTTCGACCTTTCTTCATCATACCGGAACGGTCTTTCCCTCTCTAGGTAGTTCAAAACATTTTGACGTAGTTGTTGCGCTGCCGGTATTGGGGAGCATGATGAATCATTGATGAAAATATCACTGGAGTTCTGAAACAATATGTGGGTAATGTCTACTATATACGTGTTCTCACTTGTCTTATGTTAGGGTGCAAGCTGAATTGAAACGACCAATTGTGACTGCAGTTTATTTGCGACTAAAACTTCTATGTATCACGGGCGCAGCCGTGCGTCATAATATTACGCTGAGTGAGCTTGTACATTGTGTCCCTACAGTAGCCCCCTTCTTAAAAAAAATATATATACTTATAATAAGTTTAGTTAACAACCATATAATAAAGATGTATGTATAATAACATAGTTTTCCTTTAATCCAAACACCATTATACCTTTACACAATCCTATTTCACAAGAAGAAAGATGCTACAAACGACAATCTTTACAAACACTTGACACTAATATACATCTGGGTTACGGGGTACAGTCGGCGGCTGTACTGTTTGCACCTTGACAACTGGCGGACCCCAACCGGCTACGACTGCTTCCTTCTGGAACCAGTCCCGTATCCGCTTCTTACATTGACTTCTGACCAAATACAGGATCACAATTCCCATGAGCACAGCGCACACTATCACAATAATTTCCAAAGCGCTAACTCTTTGTCCAATCATCTCGTTAGACACCGTCTGAGCAATAGCAACATTGTTCTGTTGTGGTTTACTTTGACTGTAACCCATTTTTACAAGCAGTTATTTCTACTTTAAACAACAATAATTGTAGTCAGATCTACTTCACACAATGAATAAATCACGCTTAATGTAACAATACTTTTTGTGTAAACTAAAAGTACATTCTGCATTAATTGCTATTAACCTTAGTCAGCAGTTCTTTATGAAACTTATGCATTGAGTTGACCTAAAACGACATCCTTTAACATGTAAAAACTGCATTATTTCATCGTCTATTATAAAGTGCTTAAATATACTAAACAATTTTAGTGTTACCTACTTAGCCTGTAACCGTATACCTAACACTATAACGTATATAACATATAGCATTCACTTAATATAAACTTATTACACAGTCTAACAAATTACATTATTGAAGTCACTGTGTAGTTTTTTAGTAGGAATCGAACCTATTTATTAGTAACATTACGGCTCACTGTACCATAGGTTACAAGATACGTGTCATTTTACAAACCTTATCGGCTGTTTCACCGTTCTACCGCTGCGTGTGGTATAAGTTACACGCTTATTATTATTAGCCTTATCACTAAACAATTTATTATTAGAACTAGTTTCGTTACAATCTTTTTCTTGCTGTTTAAGTGGAAGGGTTCCTTCGTTAACTAAGTATGCAGGTTTTAACCTATCTACTGATATTTTCACGCGCTTATCTTTTATTTGCAACAAGTAATACTTTTCCTTTCTCTCTAAAACCTGATAGGGACCCTCATAGGGAGGTTGCAGGGATCTTTTAACCAGATCTACTCTCACGAAAACATGTGAACACGCCTTTAAATCTGAATGAACAAAGATAGTCCTCGCATCTCTCTGTTTCGTCGGTCTTGGCCTAAGGTTTTCGATAATATTTCTAATTTTGTTAACATACTCATTTGAATCGCTAACGTTTATGTTATTTTCACCGTAAAAATCACCCGGTAACCGTAACGTCTTACCAAATGTTAATTCCGCGGCACTGATACCAGTGTCGCTCCGCGGTGTCGCGCGTAACCCAAATAGAACTGTCTGCAGCTCTTCCACCCATGTACCACTGTCCCTTCTGGCCATCAGTGCTGCTTTCAACACCCGATGAAACCTTTCTACAGTGCCGTTTGCTTGCGGGTGATACGCTGTAGTTCTTAATCTATTTATCCGTAAACATTTCATTAATTCGTTGAACAAGCTGCTTTCAAATTGCCTGCCCTGATCTGTAGTAATCCTTACTGGACAACCGTACCTCGAAATCCAGCCTTCGTACAGCGTCTTGGCTACTGTGCTAGCATGAATATCCCTGATTGCAAAAGCTTCTGGCCAGCCTGTCGCCCTATCAACCACGGTAAGGCAATATCTATAACCATCAGGTGACGTAGGCAATGGTCCTACTAGATCAACATGTAAATGCTCGAATCGTCCACTACTTTCGTATTGTCCTAGTCCCGATACAGTATGACGAATAACCTTCGACTTTTGACATTGACCACAGGTTTTGGCCCACTTTCCTACGTCTGCGTTCATTCCCGGCCAAAAATACCTAGCCGTCACCAATTTACGAGTGGTACGAATTCCCGGATGGCACAAACTGTGCACCGCCTGAAATGCCCCCTTCCTAAAAGCTACTGGTAGATATGGCCTTGCCACCCCAGTAGATAATTCGCATACTACCTCACTTTGACAGTCGGGTAAAATAATTCTCTTGAATTGCATTACACTGTTGTCATTTGATAAGAGCAACGTCAGCTCGTCGTCCGTACGTTGCGCCAACGCTAATTCGCTGAAATCGAGCGTTGTCGGACATGTGATAGTTTCAACCCGTGACAGTGCATCTGCTACAGTATTGTCACTACCGCTGATGTGCTGAATATTTGTGGTAAACTCGCTGATAAACATAAGTTGTCTAACGCGCCTAGTTGTCTCTTTATCACTGGGTTTTTTTGTGAACGCATAAACTAATGGTTTATGGTCCGTATAAATTATAAATGATCTACCTTCTGCCATATGACGAAAATGCTGTACCGCCAAATAGCTAGAAGCTCCCGGTCATATGTACTATATTTTAGTTGCACCTCGTTAAGTTTCTGAGAAAAATAACCTAACGGGCACCAGTGTGAGTCAACCTTGACTTGCAACACGCTACCAACACAGTCATTCGATGCATCCGCCCATAAAGCAAGCTCAGCGTTCATTATCGGATACGTTAACATGGTTGCATTCTGTAGGCTAGTTTTGCATTTCGCGAATGCAATGTCTGCTTCTGGCGACCAGTTAATTATAGACTTATCTTTTTTCTTATTTTTTTTAAGTTTCTGTAAATACTTATTTAATACAGATTGATATTCCGCTGTCCTAGGTAAGCTGGACCTATAAAAAATTACCATTCCCAAGAACCGCCGTAATTGCTCTACCGTTTTGGGTTTTGAGAAATTGACTATTGTTTGAACCTTGTCTGGTAATGGACTGATCCCGGCTGACGTGACCTCGTAGCCTAAAAATTCCAGCTTTTCTTTTCCAAAACTACATTTTGCCATATTGATAGTTATACCGAATTGGTTTAATCGCTCAAATATCGCCCTTAAGTGTAATCTATGAAGCTCGGGCGTCTCACTGGCAATGATGACGTCATCTATGTAACAGAAGTAGAAACTAGACTCTAATTGACTTTCTGTATTTACCTTGCATTGCGCATCTAAGCCTTGTAATACCGAGTTATTCATATATCGTTGAAAAGTTTGCGCGGCATTCCGTAAACCGAAAGTCATCCGTGTAAACTCATATAAACCGAAGGGAGTAGTTATTGCCGTTTTCTCTATGTCTTCCGGCGCAATCAAAATATTGTGATAAGCTCCATTTTAATCTAAACGCGAGAATATACACTTATTACCTAAAATATACGTAAAATCATTTATCCGTGGAATAGGGTACCTATCAGGTATTGTAATAGCATTTAAGGCCCTATAATCACCGCAAGGACGTATCTGTCCACCCTTTTTAGGTACTACATGTAGCGGACTGGCCCAAGGACTTTTCGAAGGCCTGCATATACCCATTTCCTGCATGCGCCGAAACTCCTCCTTAACCTTGACATATTTCTCTGGGGCTAATGGTCTAGCTCGAGCAAATACAGGAGGCCCGTGCGTATCAATATAATGAAACACCGCCTGTGGGGGTTCTTCCCTGAACGACACAGGTTTAGTAATCTCCGGAAAATCCGTTATTATATCCGAATAAACACAAGTGTTATCAATCGTAGTTAAGGATGGCCCCTTCCACGCTACAATTGAACCTAATGCACTTAAACTAGTTACTTGGTCTATGAGCCTTCGGCCGCTTAAATCTACTAGCAACTTATACTTTAATAAAAAATCTGCACCTATTATAGGCTGACTTACGTCTGCTAAAATGAAATGCCACGTATACGGGCGTCTTAAACCCAGACTTAGAGTTAATGTTTTTATACCATAAGTCTTTATTTATTATTGTGCCATTGGCGGCATACAATGTAAAGTTAGACTTACTACTATTATAATAACTACGCGAACGATTTTTCTGTACAGGTATAGCGGACACATTAGCTCCTGTATCAATTAAAAATCTCATACCTGTTTTCTTATCGCCGACTACTAGGCGGTTGTATATTGTGCAACGTCCCGCCGTCGGCTGCACTAATTTTAGTTTCCCGCCGACTCCTCCTGGCCATTTCCCCAATTACAGTGCTTCACACACTTTGTTGCTTTCTCCCTGTAACGATAGTGGTAAAAACATAACCAGTTCGCGCTCTTTCTTTCGCCAATCGTCTCACCATGCTTCACTGCCGATGTCGATCTTCGTCTGTCCTTGACAAAACGCTCTCTGCTTCTGCCGCGCTCTAACCCTGCTGGACGCAGGTTGATCTTCGCTAGTTCCCCCAGGATTCGGCTAATATACGAGGATACATCACTCGTCTTGCCTGTAGTCTTCTTCTGTACTTCTACTGCTTTGACTTCGGCTATTGTCGATGAGCCCTCTCCTGTACTTTCCAGCACCTTGTCTGCTATGGTGGCGAGTACATCCAAATTCTTTGAGTCAGTCACCGTCAGCACCGCCCGCACCGATGTCGGTAGATGTGATTGCCACATCAACCTGAGGGTATCATCTGGCACCTTTTCCCTCGCCAATTCCCGCATTCGTCGTAGCAGATGCGATGGACGCTGATCTCCTAGCTCCATTTCGCTGATCAACTTTTGCAATTTCCTCGTTTCCGACTCCTCGAATACCTCCAGCAGCCTTTCTTTTAGTGTCTGATACTTCCGAGACTCCGGCGGAGCAAGCAAAAAATCGCTCACATGCTGTATAGCAGCCTTGCTTAACTTCGTAACAACCAAATTTTGTTTGGCTGCATCACTCAGTTTTTGATTTTCTACCGCGGCCTCGAACTGGACAAACCAGAGCCGCGTTTGGTCTGCCCAAAACTCGGGAATACGCGAAGAGACCGTTATACTCGCCAGTGCCTTTTCACTAGTATCTCTGGATATGTCCCTACTCACATCTTGCGCACCTGGCATAACACTATGTTGAGTCTCCATTTTCCGCTCCATTCAAAAATATGCACCTCACCAAAACAATAAAAATGTTCACAGGGGTCACCAATGTGGGTAATGTCTACTATATACGTGTTCTCACTTGTCTTATGTTAGGGTGCAAGCTGAATTGAAACGACCAATTGTGACTGCAGTTTATTTGCGACTAAAACTTCTAAGTATCACGGGCGCAGCCGTGCGTCATAATATTACGCTGAGTAAGCTTGTACATTGTGTCCCTACAAATACATAATTACAATTTATTATTTTAAATATCGACTGTTTCTATTCGTAGGTACGTATACAATTGTTAAGTAGAATTATTAAGTAGATATTATTTGAATAAAAAGTATCAAAATAAAAATATGTTTGATTATTTAGTAAAAGGCTCACTTACTCACCGACATTGTAGAACGAGATATTCAACAGGAATGGGATTTCTCCAGGATTTTGTTCTGGTTTTATACTTGCTCACATTTTGTTTTTTATTGTTTTTAAGGTTCAAAATTATAATTAAACTTTGTTTTTAAACTACCATAGAAACGTAAGATTCAAGGTCTTATTTAGGTACTCCACGTGTAAGAAGTTGAAATAATGTACACGAGCGTGCAAACCGCAGCTTTTCTGCTGACAAACATATTTCCTACCTATACATGGAAAAGTTTATAAATTGCTTGTTTTACGTCGATCGTGGGTAGAGGTTGCTATAAATTGTTTCTTGGTTGAACATCTACATAATATGCGATTTATAAACGATTGTCTGGCTGACTGCCACCTGGTCTATTATTAAAAATAATTTAAACAACCATACTACGAGTAAAGAAATTAAAGAATTATCTATATTAACCAAAGTAGTTGAAGACCCATATGACATTTGCAACCATTTTAATAATTTTTTCATCGATCTAACACGTACAAATAAAAATATTGACTTAAATAATATTGACATTGACAATAATTTAGATAGCTTATTTTTGACTCCAACAAATAACACTGACATTATAAAAATAATTAGATCATTAAATGATACAAATTCTACAGGATATGACGAGGTAACGACAAAAATAATTAAATTAAGTGCAGAAAATATATCTCCTGTACTCAGCTACATAATTAATCTTTCATTTGTAGAAGGTACTTTCCCTTCTAGATTAAAAGAATCTATTGTGAAACCATTATTTAAAAAAGGTAATCATGCTTTAATGAATAACTACAGACCTATTACATTAATACCAATATTTGCAAAGATTTTCGAAAAAGTAATGTATGATAAAATATCTAAATTTACAAATAAACACAATGTCATAGCAGATAGTCAATTTGGATTTAGAAAAAATTGCTCAACTTCCTTAGCTTGCTTTTCTTTAGTAAAATCAGTTACTGAGGCGCTAAATAATAAAATGGCCGTCACGTCAATATTTTTAGACACGAGTAAAGCTTTTGATTTTGTATCACATAAACGGCTATTATACAAACTAGAAAGATATGGCGTAAGGGGTAAAGCACATGATTGGCTCGAAAGTTATTTATCTAGTCGCAAACAGAGGACTGTAATAACAAAAATTGAAAATAATGTTAGGGTGACATATAATTCGGACAAAAAAGATAATAATAGTGGCGTCCCACAAGGAAGCGTACTAGGACCGTTATTATTTATCTTATATATAAATGACCTTAGAAATGTATTAAATCATGAATGTATCCAATTTGCTGACGACACAACTCTGACAATAAAATGTTTAAACAAAATGGACTTAGAAAGTAACATAAATAGTGAATTAATAAGAACAATAAAATGGTTAGAGGACAATAATCTACAAGTTAATATTGATAAAACTAAATTAGTTCACTTTCAAACTCATAACTCGACATTCATTCCGACAATAATACGACAAAACAATTCTATACTATCGCCTGTACAATCAACTTTATTTCTAGGCATAGTTATTGACAACAAATTGAATTGGAAAGAGCATGTTGACAGAGTTTGTACTAAGCTTGATAAATTTGTATTTGCTCTTAGAAAGCTAAGATTAGTATCTGATAAAAAAACTGCCAAAAGTGCTTATCATGGATATGTTTCATCGGTATTACGTTATGGATTGATAATTTGGGGGAATTCTGTTGACATAAATAGAGCATTTATTGCGCAAAAAAAATGTATTAGAGCCATATGTGGAGCAGAGTATTTGGACCCTTGTACTCCTTTATTCAAGGAATTAAAAATTCTGCCACTACCATGTTTATATATTTTTGAAATTTGCCTATTTGTGAAAAAATACTCTTACTTGTTTCCATTGAACGAGCACATATCAGTACGGCTACATAAGAGAAATCCTGGGAAGTTACAGGTACCCTGTCAGAGATTACATTTATATAGCAGAAATGTATATTGCATGGCAATCAAAATTTATAATAAACTACCGACAGAATTGAGAATATTAACATGTAATAAATTTAAAAGTGGAATATTTTCATGGCTCTTGGACAAATGTTTTTATTCAGTGAATGATTTTCTCAATTATAAAGATTGACATTACATACTAATTATATTGCAATTCTACAAATTCAATTTCAATTTATGTTATTATAGTTTGACATTATTGTTTTTTTTTAATCTATTAACATTGACATTAATATAATCCGTAGTCTATAAGTATTTGTACGCCGAAAACGGTAGAATAATTTGGACATTGTAATTAATTTAAGATCTATTGTAACATTATTCTGACAAATAAATACTATTATTATTATACTCACTGAGCTACCGTAAACGCTACGATTTAAACGCTCGTATGCACCTTCGCAAATAATCTTTATATTGCAGCATCTGCAGCCTCAGCATTTCTATCTATCTATCTAAATATATAAAACTCAAAGGTGACTGACTGACATAGTGATCTATCAACGCACAGCCCAAACCACTGGAGGAATCGGGCTGAAATTTGGCATGCACGAAAGGATTTTGATAAATTCTACCCCCAAGGGGATAAAATAGGGGATGAAAGTTTGTATGAAACTTTGTCAATTTTAAAGCGATCGGGCTGAGACTTTGCATGCATATATTTAGTTACTATGCCGTATGCATCCTCTAAGAAAGGATTTTGATAAATTCCACCCCTAAGGGGATAAAATAGGGGATGAAACTTTGTATGAAACTTTGTCAATTTTAAAGCAATCGGGCTGAGACTTTGCATGTATATAGCTACTATGCCGTATGCATTCCCTAAGAAAGGATTTTAATAAATTCCACCCCTAAGGGGATAAAATAGGGGATGAAAGTTTGTATGAAACTTTGTCAATTTTAAAGCGATCGGGCTGAGACTTTGCATGCATATAGCTACTATGACGTATGCATCCCCTAAGAAAGGATTTTGATAAATTCCACCCCTAAGGGGATAAAATAGGGGATGAAAGTTTGTATAAATCTTCTTAGATTTGCGACTGATTAAACTGAATTTAAAGATTGGAGCTACTATGATGAAGACGTCCGCTTAAATAGAATTTTGATAAATTCAACCCCCATGGGGATAAAATAAGGGATGATGGAGGATGTAAATGTATTAGTTTGAACTATCAGGACCTAATGGAACGAATAAATTAAGACGATTAAATTAACAAAATAATTTTTAGTTCTAAATAACGCGAGCGAAGCCGCGGGCAAAAGCTATTGACTATAAATAATAATATTATAAATAGGAAAGATTTGTTTATTTGTAGGGATTTTACTCAAAAATTACTGGACCGATTTTAAAAAATCTTTTACTGTTAGAAAGCTACATCCTTACGGAGTGTCATATGCTGCTACGGATATAGCTTTCTAACAGTTAAAGATTTTTTTAAATCGGTCCAGTAATTTTTGAGTAAAATCCCTACAAATAAACAAATGGTTTATGGTTTGAGGCACAGACAAGTCATCTAGGAGCGCGTATGGCCAATAAACACTTAGAGGATGCATACGTCATAGTAGCTAAATGCATGCAAAGTCTCAGCCCGATCGGTTTAAAATTGTCAAAGTTTCATACAAACTTTCATCCCCTATTTTATCCCCTTGGGGGTAGAATTTATCAAAATCCTTTCTTAGCGGATGCCAACGTCATAACATCTACCTGCATGCCAAATTTCAGCCCGATTCCTCCAGTGGTTTGGGCTGTGCGTTGATAGATCACTATGTCAGTCAGTCACCTTTGAGTTTTATAATATATTTAAAGTATCAAAATCCTATTTAAGCAGACGTCTTTATCATAGTAGCTCCAATCTTTAATTTCAGTTCAATCAGTCGCAAATCTGAGAAGATTTATACAAACTTTCATCCCCTAATTTATTCCCTTAGGGGTGGAATTTATCAAAATCCTTTCTTAAAGGATGCATACGTTATAGTAGCTATATGCATGCAAAGTCTCAGCCCGATCGCTTTAAAATTGACAAAGTTTCATACAAACTTTCATCCCCTATTTTATCCCCTTAGGGGTGGAATTTATCAAAATCCTTTCTTAGAGGATGCATACGGCATAGTAGCTAAATATATGCATGCAAAGTCTCAGCCCGATCGCTTTAAAATTGACAAAGTTTCATACAAACTTTCATCCCCTATTTTATCCCCTTAGGGGTGGAATTTATTAAAATCCTTTCTTAGAGGATGCATACGGCATAGTAACTAAATATATGCATGCAAAGTCTCAGCCCGATCGCTTTAAAATTGACAAAGTTTCATACAAACTTTCATCCCCTATTTTATCCCCTTGAGGGTAGAATTTATCAAAATCCTTTTTTAGCGGATGCCTACGTCATAACATCTATTTGCATGCCAAATTTCAGCCCGATTCATCCAGTGGTTTGGGCTGTGCGTTGATAGATCACTATGTCAGTCAGTCAGTCACCTTTGAGTTTTATATATGTAAAGAAAATACATTGCTGTATTTCTTAATTTGAATTTGCCGCGCAGGGCGCTACTCGTTTACTTTTATGTAATCTGTGGTTAGTTTGCATTTTGATTGGGAGTCTGTGGCTATTAAAAATGGAAATTGGTTTTTAGATATTTACATAAAATAAAAACCTGTGATGAAAAGTTAAGGGATTGTGAAGGAAGGAATGATAAACATTAAATGTCGTTTCTTTGTTTTTTCAGGTATGTGTTTAGATAATAGATTAGCCTAAATTAGTTATGTACGCGTAGGTTACGTAGTTTTAACAATAAAACTTTGTTTTTTCAGAGCAACGCAAGTTTATTTTATTATACCTACTTCATAATACAGAAACAGTCTTATAAAACGACATTTTTGTTTATAAGAAGACTAACAAAGAATTGAGGATGGATAAACTTAATTTCGTGTTCACTTTACTTCCGGGGAGTGACGGAAAATCAAACGTATATGGTATAACTTCTATATCAACAAGTGAAAAAAAAGTGTACGCTATACCAGAAGAATGTCAAGGTATTTCTCATCACAAAGAATTAATGAAAACAACAGCTTTCACTAAAGTAAAAAACAGCTTAAAAAAAAGATATCAGACACGAAGTGTTTGGATAACAATGACAGATGAACTTAGGAAAGTCTACTTAGATGAGGATGATAATCTACAATTTGAAGATCAGTACTTAGAGGAAATAGAACAAGGACAAACTGTGACAGCACAAAATAGAGAAACCGGTGTGTTAGAGAAAATATTTGAAAAACTAATGCAAAATACACAAGATTCTAAACAGAAAAGCTTGAAACACATTGCAGAGAAGTTTGTAATTGAGAAATTTATCAGCAAACACTCAAATGCAAACCAATGGATTGAAACATTTGAAAAAGAATGCCTACGCTTTGAGGTCATAGAAGACGGGAAAAAAATTGAAATTCTCAGACTATTCATGGATAAGAGTTGTATAGATTGGTACAGTTCCAGGATTATAAAAGTGACCATGGACGCAGAATGGAAAATATGGAAAAACAAATTCTGTGAATCATTTGCAAATAAAGGATGGAATCAAATTACGTATGCTTTATCATTCAAATATAAAGAAGGATTGTTGGTGGATTACGCCCTAAGGAAAGAGAAAATGTTATTGGATATGAGAAACTCAATTGATACAGGTACGTTGATAGACCTTATAGCAGCAGGCTTGCCAGAACATGTTCTTAACAGGATTGATAGAGAAACATTAAAAGATACAGTGGATCTTTTTAATGAACTGAGAAAGTTTGAACACTTGGCAAATAAAAAGAATTATTCTTACTATAAAAATAAAAATGTAAACTCAAAAGGCAACAATAAAAATGAAGATAAAAGCCCATGTAAAACTTGTGAAAAGTTAAATAAAGGAATTCGCTACCACCCCGAATCAGCTTGCTGGTTTAAAACAAGAGAAGATGATAAAACAAAAGAGAAAAACATAAAACATGTAAACAACTCTGTGATAGAAGCCGAATTACATGAAACCGAACAAAAAAACTAATAGTTACACCATTAATTAATGTCAAACTGCTATTAAACGATACATTAGAAATTTATGGAGTATATGATTCTGGTTCAAATGTTTCTCTTATTAATTCTAAGTTATTAAAACTAAAAGGCAAAGGAAACAGTTTAAATGAAGCAAGTTTAGTAACAATTAATGGTGTTAAAAAGACAAGTGGTTTGACAAACTTAAAAATTAAAATATTTGAAATAGAGGAAAATGTTGAAGTATACATTATAGATGAACAAAATTTCAAATATGATTTTTTGATTGGATTAGACATGATAACAAAGTTCAAGTTGGTACAAAATGAAGACTTAAAAATTACCCAGAAACCAAACTTGAATAAAGAAAAAGTAGAAGATATTGCTACAAATATAAAAAATAATTCTGAAAAAGAAAAAATAAAGAAAGTGGAAGAAGCTTATACAAATATAAAAGTTAAAGAAGAAATAATGCAAAACAAAAATATACAGAAAGAATACAGGATTAATTTTAACAAGCATGTGAAAGAAGAAGACTTTGAAATAAATGTTAACCATTTAAATGAATATCAGAAAGCGGAAATAAATAAATTGATTGATAAATATAACACAGTTTTTGCAAAGAATAAATATGATGTTGGAACTGTTACTGGATATGAAGCCAGAATAGATTTACTAGTGGACAAATATTGCAGTAAAAGGCCCTACAGATGCACCGTAGAAGATAAAAAAGAAATAGAAGAACAAATAGGGAAATTATTGGACAATAAACTTATAGAAGAATCCTACAGTCCATTTGCTGCACCTGTCACATTGGCATTTAAAAAGAAGAAAATAAAAAATCAAGATTATGTATCGACTTCAGAGATTTGAACAAGATAGTAGTACCGGAAGCTCAGCCATTCCCGTTGATAGAAGACTTAATGACTAAGACAAGAAATTGCAAATTTTATTCAACACTTGATATAAACTCTGCATTTTGGTCTATTCCTTTGCGAGTAGAAGACAGGAAGAAGACAGGATTTGTAACACAAGAAGGGCACTTTCAATGGACTTGTCTTCCGTTTGGTCTGAAAACCGCACCAGCAATTTTCCAGAGAATATTAAGTAATATACTAAGAAAGTACAAACTCACAGATTTTGCTGTAAACTACATAGATGACATTTTACTATTCTCAACAACTTTTGATGAACATATCCATCACCTAACACAGCTGTTGGAAGCCATAAAAACAGAAGGATTCAGATTAAAATTTAAAAGTGCACATTTGCGTCAGACTCAGTTAGATATCTGGGACATATAATTCAAAACAATTCTGTTAAACCACTGAAAGATAATTTGACTTCAATAAGGAATTTCCCTACTCCGAAAACGCAGAAAAATGTAAGACAGTTTCTAGGAAAAATCAATTTTTATAATGAATATATACCAAGAAGTGCAATAACTCTAGATCCTTTACATAATTTACTTAGAAAAAATCAACCATTTATTTGGTCTGACCAATGTCAGAAAGCATTTGAGAAAATAAAAAATCTCCTATGCTCTCAACCAGTTCTAGAAATGTTTGATAAAGATTTACCAATTAATATTTACACAGACGCTTCTATAGAGGGTGTTGGAGCCATATTGAAACAGATGCAGTCAGATGGAAATGAAAAACCAGTAGCTTACTTTTCTAAGAAACTTAATGGAGCCCAAAAGAAGAAAAAAGCGATATACTTGGAGTGCTTGACCATCAAAGAAGCAGTGCGATACTGGCAATACTGGCTGATTGGGAAGTCATTCACAGTTTATTCAGACCATAAACCACTAGAAAACATGAATTTGAAATCGAGAACCGATGAGGAATTAGGTGACTTGACATATTACCTCTCACAATATGATTTTAATATAAAATATGCTCCAGGAAAAGATAATTTGGAAGCAGACTGCCTCAGTAGGAATCCTGTGTTGGAGTCTAATGAAAATACAGATGAACAATTAAAAATTGTGAAACTGATCAACCTGGAAGATATTTTAATAGATCAGACAGAAAATGAAGAAATCCAAAAGATAAAAGAAAAGGTTATGAATAAAGAAAACATATACTATAAAAAAGTTAGAAACAGAGAAAAAATAATTTTGTCTGAAGAATTTAGTATCAAACTTTTAAAAAATATACATGAGAATCTTTGTCACATTGGAATAAAACAAATGCAAAAGACAATTAGTGCACTATACACTGCAAGAAATTTAACGAGAAATATTAGAAAAACATGTAGAGAGTGTGAAATTTGTATAAGAAATAAATCAAGAGGACAGTACAAATTTGGATTTATGTCTCATCTGGGTCCGGCCACAAAGCCATTTGAAATAATCTCTATAGACACAATAGGAGGTTTTGGAGGTTCAAGATCTACAAAAAAATATTTACACTTATTGGTGGACCATTTCACTAGATATGCATTTATCTTAACTTCAAGAACTCAAAGTGCTAATGATTTTATTAAACTAGTCTCAAATGTATCAGACACAGAAGACATTGGTATGCTGCTCACCGATCAATACCCAGGTATTAATTCGAAAGAATTTAAGGACTTCTTGAAAAATAAAGAGATAACTTTAGTATTTACTGCGGTAAATGCTCCATACTCGAATGGTCTGAATGAAAGGCTTAATCAAACATTGGTAAACAAAATCAGATGCAAAATCAACGAAGATGGATGTAAGAAAGCATGGACAACAATAGCTCATGAATGTGTAGAAAAGTATAATGAAACCATTCACTCTGTAACTGGTTTCTCGCCTATTTATCTTTTGTATGGTACAGATACCACGATTTTACCCAAGGAATTGAAACAAGAAAAAACACATAATAACTGGGTCAGAGGCAGGACCACAGCACTTCAGAATACAATAAAATCACATAACTACAACAAAATAATTTTCAACAAAAATAGAAAATTCCATGAATTTAACGTCGGAGATATGGTGTATGTGGAAAACGGCAATAGGCTAAATAGAAAAAAACTAGAACACCTGAAAATTGGACCATTTCAGATAGTTGAAAAAGTTTCAAAATCAAATCAAATCAAATCAAAATTCTTTTATTGTGGTCATAGGTTAACAAAGGTGTTCTTAAAATTTAAAAAGTTAGTATCACTATGTCCTGCTAGTGAAGCGTACAATAATATTAATTCTTATATTTAAGTTATATTTATTTATAACTACCTAAATCTTTACTTACTGTAACAAAAATATAACTAAACACTATCATTTAAATAATCTGAAATTGAATAATAAGCCTTATCTAATAAAAAAATATGCAATTTGTTCTTAAATATTTGTAAATCTAATGTTCTTAAAATATCTTTTGGTAATTTATTATAAATTCTTGATGACATACTAAAGAAGCTTTTGTCAAAAAGAGCAGTTCTGTGAGGCACAACAGAAATTTTTAGTGCATTTCTATTTGACCGATTCTTGCCAAACAATTGTTTATTGGTTCTTATAAATATCGCTACCTCATAAATATATATAGATATAAATGTCAGGATTTTTAGCTGCTTAAAGTAAGGTTCACATGACTCTGGTACATAAATATTAACAATTGCCCGTATGCATTTTTTTTGTGCTTTAAATACAAAATCGGAATTTGTGGCGTTTCCCCAGAATATTACGCCATATTTCAATGTTGACAATACATAAGCATGATATGCCGTCAGCACAGCTGATTGATCGACAACTTTTGCTAATTTGTACAAGGCATACGAATACTGGTTTATTTTTTTACATACTGTATCTATGTGTGTTTGCCATCTCATATCGTTATCGATCCAGAGACCTAAAAATTTGGTACAATTAACCTCTTCAATATGTGTCATGTTATATTGTATGTTCAGGGAATGTTGCACTTCCTTTGGATATGTGACAACTTTTGTTTTACTTAGGTTAATAACTAAATTGTTTCTTTTTAACCAATCTATAACTAGCTTAAGGGTGTTATTGATGGCGGATTCCAAATCACTTTTTTGTTTTTCTGTGAAAACAACGGTGCTATCATCAGCAAAAAGAATCATAGGATGTTCTATGGCTTTCGGAAAATCGTTTATGTAGATAAGGAAGAGAAGCGGTCCCAGCACGCTTCCCTGAGGCACTCCATAGCGAACTCTCCTATAATCCGACTGATAATTTTTTACAGTTCTACTGTATGGACATATGTTGTCAATTTCAACCGTTTGAAATCTGTCAGATAAATATGACTTTATTAATTTGTGAACATTACCTCTAATTCCGTAACTATATAATTTATCTAAAAGAATTTGGTGATGCACATAATCAAACGCTTTCGTCATGTCCATGTATAACGTAGCAATAGGAGTTCTTTTATCAATATTTAAATACAAAGGTTTTAAAAGATCGTGAATTGCCATATTAATAGATTTGTTTTTTCTGAAACCTTTTTGCTCTTGTGTAAATAAATTATGTTTTTCAAAGTACGCATTGATTGATTTATAAATGACTTTTTCTAATATTTTGGAAAATATAGGAAGTAATGATACTGGTCTATAGCAAGATATATTTTCCTTATCGTCTTTCTTAAACAGTGGTTTTATGACAGATATTTTAAGTTTGTTTGGAAAAACGCCATGTTCAATACACAAGTTTATAATATAGCTTAGTACCGGGCTGATAATATGCGCTACAGATTTAATGGCTGATGTTGTGATATTATCATAACCAGAACTTTGTGTATTTTTAAGCGACTTAATCAATACAAAAACATCATACGGAATTACAGGTGCCAGAAATAAAGAATTCGTTGTATTATTATTTAAACCTAGTTCAAAATTGTATGGTGTTATAGTTACATTAGATGATGAGCTTATTTTATCAATATAATCTAATTGATCCGTTTTAATCATATTAATAAAGAAGTTATTAAATTCGTTAGCAACATTTTTGGGGTTCGTTACTATTTTCTCATTTACTTTAATTTTTGTTATGTACTCTTTGGGAAAATTTGCTTTATTTGCATTGATAATTTTCCATGTAGCCTTAGATTTATTGCCTGCATTTGATATATAATAATTATTTTGACATCTTTGTGTGAGCTTTATTATTTTTTTAAGACGTGCACTATACTTTTTAAGAATCTGTTTTTGATTTTCTGTAGGGTTGGTTCGATATTTCCATAGTAGCTGTCTTTTATGTTTAAAACATTTACCTATTCCTTTGGATATCCACCTAGTTTTTTTAATAGTTGTATTCCTTATTTTTATTTTAGGAAAACATAGGTCGTAAAAAAGTTTAAAATAATCTATAAACGTGTCAAAAGCATATTCGGCATCAATATATATAATATATATAATCATAATCAATATATAGAATAGACATAGGACACAAGAAAGTAGAGTCAAATCTTTTTCATGTCACAAAACTTATTCCAATACCCATACAAGAGGAAGCAGGAGACGAAGAAATAGAGGAAGGAGGAGATTTGTGTTAAAAGAAAATTTACTCCTGTAAATTTTCTTCCCCAAGGGGGGAGATGTAAAGAAAATACATTGCTGTATTTCTTAATTTGAATTTGCCGCGCATGGCGCTACTCGTTTACTTTTATGTAATCTGTGGTTAGTTTGCATTTTGATTGGGAGTCTGTGGCTATTAAAAATGGAAATTGGTTTTTAGATATTTACATAAAATAAAAACGTGTGATGAAAAGTTAAGGGATTGTGAAGGAAGGAATGATAAACATTAAATGTCGTTTCTTTGTTTTTTCAGGTATGTGTTTAGATATTAGATTAGCCTAAATTAGTTATGTACGCGTAGGTTACGTAGTTTTAACAATAAAACTTTGTTTTTTCAGAGCAACGCAAGTTTATTTTATTATACCTACTTCATAATACAGAAACAGTCTTATATATATTTAGATGCCTACGTCATAACATCTATCTGCATGCCAAATTTCAGCCCGATTCCTCCAGTGGTTTGGGCTGTGCGTTGATAGATCACTATGTCAGTCAGTCAGTCAGTCAGTCAGTCACCTTTGAGTTTTATATATTTAGATAGAAGAAGATAATGGTTGATTTTATACTTTCTCACAATATTTTTGAATTTATCATTATAAAATTCTTTTCCTAGATCTGTTTGTAATTGTTTTGGAACACGTCCTTTAGCTAATAGAGCTTTAAACTTTTCTGATACCTGTTGCTTATTCTTTCGTTTCAGAGGAATTGCCCAAGCGTATTTTGAAAAGGTATCAGTTATCACCAGTATATATTTATAACCACTATTCACTTTCGAAATTGCTTGCATATCCATCAAATCAGCTTGCCAAAGATCATCAATATCTTTTAGTATGACCCGCCTTCTCGGAAAGTTAATTCTTGCACATTTATGAATTTCATTTATGACGTTTACTTTGCTCATAATGCTTGTTTAATTTTCCTGTTATTTCTTTTAACTCAATACTTTTTTCAACGTTTCTTATCCTATAGTCTAAATTTAAAATTAGTTTCTTCAGTTCTTCAATTTTTCCTAAAGCACCATCAACTTTAAAAATAATTTGCTCTTCAGTAATAATTTTATTTCTTCTAGATTCCTTGTGTTTTCAATTCGCTCAATATTTACGTTACTATCAGCTCTGACTGATGTTCGTTCTGTGTGAATATAATTAACATGTGCATGTTCATTCATCTTCCGTAAAAGTAAGTAACTGAGAATATTTCAAAGCTTATTATTATTTTATAATACCAGCCTCTTTTAACTCTTCTACTATGGATAGAATTTCATTGTCATGATTTGAATGACCGGCATTTTTAGAAGAAATCAGGAGTTTCAATCTTTCAATTAATTCGTTAGGGTCATCCCAATAAACATAATCTGCATTGCTTTTATATTTTTCTAAGGTTGGTAAGTTGCCACCACTTTTGGGTTGCATTACCTGCTCTTCTACTTGAACATCATTTTGTTGTAAAAATAAAGGTTTGATAATTTGACGATATTTCAAACTTTTGTCTCCTTTTATTTGACCATTTGAGTAAAAGTCCCGTTTGTGTGCATGTGTATTATGAAGCATATCTTTGTAGACAATTTTATCTATTTCAGTTACCAAACTTAGGTTGGGTTTAGTGCGTAGCAAAAGTTCTTTTAAGCCTGGTGTTAATTCATAATGCTTATTGTTTATAGTGACTATATTTGTTTTTTGTGAATCATTAACGTTATTTGAAAGAGAAAGTGTTACCTTAGAATTTCCCATCATGAGATTTTTGTTTTCACTACGTATCCCAAATGGTACATTTATGTTATTCTCATAAATGTCCATTATATCTCCTTTGTTCAGTGAAATTAGTGAATTGGGGGACTTTTCTACATGATTTCTTGATAAAGTGTCTTTATAGGCAGAATGTTCACTATGGTCTGTTTTTATAAATTCTTTAAAACTTTCATAATCTAGAGATGAGTTGAGTTTTCCAAATGTGTTATTGTCATCTTTAGAAATGTCAAATATCTTTATCATTCACTTTAACTAAAGTTTCCAAAGGATTGGTTATCGGTTTAAATGCCTTTTTAAATTTTAAATAAGCGATATCTTCTTCATCTTGTAATATTTTTATTTTATTTTTTATAGTATCTGCTGATTTTATTAATTGTTCCTTAATATTAATATCAATATCCATTGTTTGATTTGCAATCATACGCAACTGTTATTTACAGCTATTGGAAGTCGATTGATATGTTTTTCCATTGAGCTAGTATATATGCATATTCTAAAGGCATATAAATGTATCGAAGCCTTTTCTGTATCTATCTTTATTAAGAGGGCAATCTTTATTTATTAATAAAAAATCAACACGATCCTGCCATATCATAGAGCAAAGTTTTTTAAATTTTAACCACTCCATATTCGTATTAACATGCTCATCGTAAATATGTTTTAAATTTTTCTCGTCTTGTCTGAAGATAATTATAAGATTAACGTTGTCTCGTATTAGTTGTTTAGGTATTTTGGAATAGGTTTGTGATAAATAAAAACAATCTATGTGGTTATGCCTTCCCATTGCAAAATAATTACGAATGTTTACTTGGTTTTCATATGCGACGTCATCAAAAATCATTAATGAATTAGCTAAAGCATTATTGGGATGTATTATTTCTTTATTATCATTGAAGACCGAGAATTTAGCACCAGGAATATTGTTCATAACTTTTTTTAGAAAACAATACTTTGGCTGGAAAGCTGTCTTAGAGTATAAATATATATGCTTGAATTTCAAACCGTTTTCATGCAATATTAAATTGAGCATTACATTCGTTTTCCCACAGTTAGTCAATCAGTTTTTATTTTGTGTGATTGATTTTCTAACTTTACATTGCTAATTTCTAAAGTCTGGGGTTGCTTGATGAACTTCATTGTGAAAAGTGAGGCAAAATAACGTTACTAGTCTATTTACATATATGTTTACAGGTCAACAAAGAGTAATTAGCATACGTTTATTTTTACTTATAAGTACAGTACAGTTATTATAAAAGACAGTATTAGTATTTAATAAATCATACTACACACTAAAACACTACCACCGTAAACGTCCCAAACAGTAAAGTATTACGTTGCATAAAAACCAGAATAAACTTCAAAAAAAAAAATACAAAACTGACCCGTACAGTAAAATAAATAAAATAACATACACTCGTTACAGGAATCATTGTAAGAGGCTATTAAAAAAAATAAAAACAAAATACGATAGAGATTTGCTTGCTAACTCAATCTCTAGTAATAAATTACTTTGGAAAAATATTAAAAACATAACGTACACTAACAAACCTAAGACTCAAAATAACGAACTAATAAATATTAAATCAACGCCCCTTGAATCAGCTACTTATATAAACAATTATTTTGTGAACATTGGCAAAGAACTTGCCCAGAAAATTCAACCTAGTGCAAATAAAGACTCTGCAAATACTTTATCTGAACAAATATGACCACAAATTAATTCTTTTGTGCTTCTAGACACTGACTCCCAAGAAGTCGACAGAGTTTTGATGAGCCTAAAATCGAATAGTGCTCCTGGATGGGACAACATTTCAACACGTTTCCTAAAGTATATAAGCAAAGTAGTGGTTCCAATTATTGCTCATCTTGCAAACCTTTGATTTAGAAAAGGCACTTTCCCGGCCTCTTTAAAGCTTTCCATCGTCACCCCGGTTCATAAGGGTGGGGACGGTGACGACGTCAATAATTACAGGCCAATATCAGTTCTTCCCGCCATATCTAAAATAATTGAAAAACTTATAAATATTAGATTTATTAATTATCTCATTTAAATTACTCTCTCCGACCCAATTTGGCTTTAGACAAAACATATCCACCGAAGATGCGGTTTCCGCTCTAAGTTCACTTGTTGCGGATCGGCTTGACAATGGATACAAATGCGCAACTATCTTCCTGGACCTGAAAAAAGCGTTCGATACCGTCTCCGTCCCTATCCTGGTGAACAAGCTTGAAAACATCGGAATGAGAGGAACCCCACTCAAACTCATCAAAGATTATCTCTCAAATAGAAAGCAAAGAGTTAGGCTTGGAAATTGTTTCAGTAAAGATGCCGAGGTGTTATATGGGGTGCCACAAGGTAGTGTCCTTGGCCCCGAGCTTTTCTTGATTTATATCAATGACCTCTGTGGCATGAATATCAGCAACGCCAAGGTATTTTCATATGCTGACGATACCGCTATTGTTTTTTTTTTGGGAGCACTGCCAAGGTATTTTCATATGCTGACGATACCGCTATTGTTTTTTTTTTGGGAGCACATGGAAGGATGTCGAGAAGGCATGGCCCAAATTGCAAAATGGCTAAATAACAATCTGCTGACACTGAATACATCTAAATCGAATTATATATGTTTCAGTATATGTTGGCTACCCACAACGCCATCTAGCGGATGACGGCGGAACCATTAAGTGAGCCGAGGCGCGGCTCTTCGCTCGATGAAAGCGGGCGCCACCTAGCGCCAAATTTATGGAGTTACGCCCGCCTCTCGACGCTCACCGGACGACAGCGCCGCGGCAGGCTCCCCCCGCAACGCCAGTGCTCGATTATTACCGTACAGCGAACATTGTACTGTGCATTTTTAATTTTAAGTAATTTAAATATACCTTATTATCCACCAAAATAAAACCCTTCATTGAAGACGCCTTCTCTCCTGCCTACACTGCCATGAACATGGTCCTTCGAGTCGGATCTGAAGAAACCAGCCACGCTGTACGAGCCGGGTTGAAGATCTGAGGAAGCGAGTGGAACTTCGAAATAGAAGTACGTTGAGGAGACATTGGAAGCCCAGCCCAGTTTACTGTCCAGAAGTTATTGAAGCTGCAGCCAGCAACGGTCAGGTTTTCCAGTTCCTTTTCCCACCCTCCCACGTGTCTTTGCCTTGTGTTAATATCGTACCTAAACGTTTTACAGAGCTGATCGTCAGCTTCAGATCTACCTACTGCATTGCTGAGGCCGTCTTCGGGTGAGAAAGCACGACGGAGCACGCTAAACCTGAGTACCTACTTTCATAAGCTACCAAAATGAGTGACGACGAAACCACGCCTGGTTCTTATAATCAGTTATCTGAGCTTAAAAAACAGCGGAGAGTAGTTAAAGGTCGACTAACATTATTCGCGAACTATGTTAACAAATTAGATAAATCGTGCCTAGATTCTCTAACCATTACTCAATTACAAATGCGCACCCATAGCGCAGCCATTTTCTTTTCGGAATTTAATGACATTCAATCGAAAATCGAAAGAATTGTCGACGAAAAAGACTTAGAATACCGAAAGTCGTTTGCATGCCAGTATTATCATCATGCAGTCCTACTAAACGTAAATTTAACGCTGCCTAAGCTAAACTGTCCCCTTACAAAGTCCAAATTAAACACAAATAAACTCGATCATGATTTACGTAACATTGATTTTAACCCAGTTTATAATTCTGCTGATGCAAATGCGGCTTTGTCGTACCTTATAAAATGTATCCAACAAGCAATATTTCGTAATTTGACAGTAATTAAAATAAATAGAAAACAACATAATATTAAACCTTGGATAACTCCTGGGCTTATACCTTGTATAAGACACAGTGATAAACTCCATCAGAGAGCAAAGAAATACCCTGATAATCTTATATTACAAACCACTTATAGAAGATATAGGAATCACTGCAACAGTCTACTTAAGAAACTAAAAATAAATTACGATAAAAATGCATTAAGCAAAGCAGGAAATAATAGTAAAGAACTTTGGAAACATATTAAAAACGTCACTTACACCTCCAAACAGTCAGAATCAAATTCGAGTTTATTGCTTACTAATCCCTCAATGCTTTTGTCTGCTAACAACGTAAATAATTATTTTGTCAATGTAGGAAAAAATCTTGCTGAACAAATCCCAACTCAAACAAATACACCTTACCAACAATCATACAAAAGATCCAATCTGAAATCCTTTGCTATGCTGGATACAGATGAGCACGAAATAGCTCGTATTATCTCTGGACTAAAAGAGGACTGTGCTGTGGGGTGGGATAATATAAGCAATAAGATTCTTAAATTGTTCAGGCATATATTAGTACCACCATTAACGCATATTTTTCGACTATGTCTTTCCAATGGGATTTTCCCAAGAAATTTAAAAAAGGCAGTGGTCGTCCCCATCTATAAATCTTGAAGCAAAGATCTGGTTAATAATTATAGACCAATATCATTACTCCCGTCCATGTCAAAAATACTAGAAAAAAATATTAACAGTAGACTAGTTAACTATTTAGAAAAAAACGGTTTCCTTTCACCTGCCCAATTTGGTTTTAGGACAAAATTATCTACAGCCGATGCGGTGCAAAGTCTGACCAATTATATTTCTGAAGAGTTGGGTAAAGGAAATCAGACTTTGGCAATTTTTCTTGATTTAGCGAAGGCTTTTGACACCGTGTCCGTTTCTATGCTTCTAATAAAACTAGAGGCCATTGGGATAAGGGGTATGCCGCTAAAACTAATTGCTGACTACTTGGATGATAGGTACCAGTGTGTTAAAATAGATAATACTATGAGCAATGAGCAGAAAAATACTGATTTTGGTGTTCCTCAGGGAAGTATCCTGGGTCCTACACTTTTCTTAATTTATATTAACGATTTGTGTAATCTAAATATAGAACATGGCAAAATTGTATCCTATGCTGACGACACGGCGTTAATATTTGCCGCAAAAACCAGTAGCGAACTCTACGAGAGAGCTCAATTTGGTTTTAATGTTGTAAATAACTGGCTTCAAGGCAACCTACTTACACTAAATGCTGACAAGACAAAATATATTCACTTTTCCATGCGCAAGCCTCAACTGAACATTACTAACCCTAATCTCTATGCACATCAATGCGATAATCGTCCAGTCAACACGTGTCAATGTCCCTATATTCTCAAAACTTGCAACATTAAGTACCTTGGGGTTATCATCGACGAAACACTTTCTTTTAGGCAACATATTGATAGTCTCATCAAAAGAGTAAGGAAACTTATGTATGTATTTAAAAAGCTTCAATCAATTGCAGATTCAAAATTAATTAAACAAGTTTATTTGGCCCTCGCTCAATCAATAATACAATACTGTATTATTGCATGGGGAGGAGCACAAAAAACTTATTTACTTCCTCTTGAACGAGCTCAGAGAGCAATTTTAAAAGTAGCCAATTCTCTTCCCTTTTTCTTTCCGACAAACCAGCTGTATAAATCTTGCAACGTGCTGACTGTGCGTCAGCTTTTCATCATGCACTTGGTATTAAAACAACACACTATGCTAACCTACAATTTTGAAAATACTAACAAGAGACGGAATGATATAGTATGCACTTCAAACTCAACCTCAAAACATGCTTTTGTTACTAGATTTCTTACGTTCCTAGGCCCACTTTTATACAATAGGTTAAATAAAAATCTATGTATTTATAAGTTAGATAATTTTAGCTTGAAAAAGACACTATGTAAATACTTACAAAGCATTTCATATGAACAAACGGAAGAATTACTTTTAGTTTGCAAATAAAAATTGGTATCATTATCACTATCATTTATAAATTTATATAATTGTTAATTTATTTCTATAAACGCTAAGTATGCACATTATAGCCTGAAGCACAGGTTTATACCTAGTTCAGGCAAATATGCAACTGTGTTCTATTTTTAAGTATAAGATATTTATTGTATGTGTGACCTTTTTTCTAAATAAACGATTATTATTATTATTATTATTTTGGGAAAACATTTTTGTTTCTTAGCACATTGGCTAGTTTTGACTACATTTACGGGCCAAAGCCAAGTAAATGTAGTGTGTAATGTGTAGTGATTGTTTATGTAGTGTGGGGGGCTATTTCATTTTCTTCCAATTGCATGAACTTTCTTACTATACGGCAGGTATTTAATATTGCGGCTTTTTGGAGTTGAATGTAAGTTGTGTCTTGTAGGTCTATTAATTTGAGGCTGTGGTGGAGATGGTTGGGTATGAAACCCGTGGTGGAGACAACTATGGGTACTATGTAGACTTTATCTTGTCTCCAAATTCTGGTAACTTCTTCTTTAAGCTCTGCATACTTGCTTATCTTCTCGCCTATTGTTTTTTGTAAATTATGCGTGTTGGGTACTGCAATATCAATGAGGTAGGTAATTTTATTTAATTTATCCTGAAGTGTTATGTCTGGTCTATTATAATGAACAGTCCTGTCGGTAAGTATAGCACGATCGTAGTAGAGTTTGTGTGTAGGGGTTTCTAAAACAGTTTGTGGTGTGTATTTGTAGTAGGGTGTGTTTGTGTCTTGAATGAGTTTATGTTTGAGTGCTAGTTTTTGATGAATGATGTTTGCTACTTGGTTGTGTCTGTGAGTATAGTCGGTCTGTGTGAGAGTTGTGCATGCCCCTGTTATATGTTGTATGGTTTCTGGTTGTATGTGGCACTTGCGGCATTTGTCATTTGTTATTGTGGGGTCTTTGATGATGTATTTCCTGTAGTTCTTAGTGTTGATTATCTGGTCTTGTATTGCTATGATAAACCCTTCAGTTTCCGGGAATAAGTTACCTATTTTAAGCCACTTATTTGATGCTACTGCGTCTATATGTGGTTGTTCTAGGTCATGTGGATGTCGTCCGTGCAGAACTTTCTTTTTCCAGTCCTCAATCTTTTGGTTTTGTGGGTCATTAGTGTTATTGTGTAGTGGGTCTGTTTCTTCGTTTAGGTTGAGTGGGGTGTAGTTGTGATTAGGAAACGATCTGTCGCTGCCGGCCGTTGTTCGGAGTATGGTCGGCAGGGCAGAGTCGTGGGACGCGGTGGTGTCCTTCTGCGAGGACGTGATGTCGCAGAAGGAAGCTGCGGAGCGGGAAAGGGAGATCTCCACTCTCAACCCCGCCCGCAGCAGGCGCACCGGGCGCCGGAGGAGGGCAGACAACGCCCTCTTTCGCCCCCCATAAACGGGTCCAGGGGCGACGGACTTGGGGAAGTCCCCGCCTCCCATGATAGGACCCGAGCCGGCGGCGCGCGTCTGTGTCCACGCGCGCCCCCGAGGCGATGCACGGGGTAGGACACCTCACTACCCCGTGCAGGAGACGAGGCCCGGCAGGACGGGCCAGCACCAGTGCGGGGCTGCGGACGAATCTGGATCCCCGCGGCCCCGCGCCCACGTGCGAGAAGCGACACCGGGGTGGTTTTAGCCGGTAAGAGTCCGGCACTGTTCCCGGCCTCCCCAGGCCGGGTTCGTCCATGAGGATTTCCCCCCGAAAAAAAAAAAAAAAAAAAAAAGGGTGTAGTTGTGATCATTAAGAGCTACTGCTTTGTGAATGTTGCTAGTGCGAGATTTTGTGTGAAAAAATGTTTTGAGCCTACTTATTTGTTCTTGCCAAAGATAGTGAATATCTATAAGGCCTCTCCCTCCATTTTGTCTTTTGATTGTGAGTCTTTCTACGGCGGATTTAGGGTGTAGATTATTGTGTTTGGTGAGTGTGGTGCGTGTGATTCGTTCTATCTGTTGTATGTCAGTTTTGGACCATTTAATAACTCCAAAGGAGTAGGTTAATATTGGGATCGCGTAGGTATTTAATGCTTTGATAAGATGCTTTCCAGCGAGTTGTGTTTTACATACTGCGGTCACTCTCCGTTTGTATTCTGCGTTTAATGTGTGTTTGATAGCTGTGATCGAGTCCTTTGAGTTGCTTGTATCCTAGATATTTGTATAAGTCTGTTGGTTCCATTGCTGTGATTGTGTCATTAGTGTCAATTGTGTAGTCACCTGGTTTAATTTTGCCTCTTATAATATGTACTGTTTTGCATTTATCTAGTCCAAAATGATATCTTTGCTGAATTCTGTCGTAGTGTCTATTAAAACTTTCATTTCTTTTTCAGTTTTTGTGTAAAGTTTAATGTCATCCATATAAATGAGATGTGAAAGTGTGACTTCTTCTGTTGTGGTGTGTTTTAGGTTATACCCGGCTTGGAAGTTATGTAGTAGGTTAGATAGAGGGTTCAGTGCCAGGCAGAACCATAGAGGACTCAGGGAGTCACCCTGATAGATACCCTTTCTAATAAATATTTGTCGAGTTTTAATAATGTTGTTGTGGTAATTTAATTGAAGTGTAGTTTTCCAACGAGCCATGATGTGATGTAAAAAGTTTATTAATTGTGGATTTATTTTATAGATGCGTAATATTTGTATTAACCATGAGTGTGGGATACTATCGAAGGCTTTTTTATAGTCTATATAGGTACAGTGTAGGTTTCTATTTTTTGTAGCGGCGTGTTTGTGGACTATTGAATCTATAACTAACTGTTCTTTGCATCCCATGTGGCCTCGTCTGCATCCTTTTTGTTCTTCTGCTATAATGTTGTGGTGTTCAATGTGTTTGTTGATTTTACTTGTGATTGCTGATGTTAGTATTTTGTATATTGTGGGAAGACAAGTGATTGGTCTGTATTGGGAAGGTTGTGGAGAATATTGAGATTTTGGTAGCATGTAAGTTATTCCAGTTGCAATAAATTCAGGTATGGTTTGATGTCCTAAAATTAAATCTGTTAAGTTTTTAGCGATAATTTTGTGTAATGAATCTAATTTAAAGTAAATTTTGTGTAATGAATCTAATTTCGGTAAATTCCATTTCTTCTATTGCACTCCACTTACTTTCTTCGTCTGTTATCCAACTAGCTTTGTCATTGTGTTGTACTTGCTCTTCCCAGATGCTAGACCAGAATGTCTCCAGTTGTTCTGTTGTTGGTAGTTCTGTGTTAGTGTTGGTTGTCGTTGTGTCAATTTGTGGTCTCTGTAAATTTCTGTAGAAGTTCCTTTCGTTAGTAGCAAACATAGCGTTGTCGTTTTTGCGTTCATGTGCCTTTTTGTACCTTGCTTCTGACTACCCGTAACGACTATCAAAGATCTACAAATAACAACCGGGTCCAACAGCTTAACGTGCTTTCCGAGGCACAGAGAAGTCTCACTGTGACATAGATGGTCACCCATCCACGGACCGACGGTGCCAAGCGCGGCGTAACCTTTGATCGGTCGAACCGTGCGACTGTTACATAGCCACGAGCTCCTCTTAAATATTATGAGAAAATATAAATGTGTTACCACGGGAAGCTTGGTGCTGGTCTGCAGACGGTGAGCAATGGGTGGCTCTCTATTCAGTAGGGATCAGGCCCATGTTGGCGCGTTTTTGTTCCACGCGCGCATCAAAGAGATATCAGCATAGTTGACGGGGCCTACCCCCCAGGGCCAGTGGTTGCTGGGATGCAAAGAAAGGAACATGGATGGGTTTCAGTAAGATTCTGAGAGTTCCTCCCGTTCACAGCAGGGGGAGTCATTTGAAGATTTCCCATACCTAAAAAAGGGGAGCTTGGTGCACAAATCGCCACGCCCTATCATTAATGCAGGATCTACAAATCTGCAACTTTACAGGAGAGCAGTTTAAAGTTAAAAAGTACAATAAAACTATTATCTTAAGTCATACAATTATGAAATTTTAAATGGGTGTGAGATATACTATTACGCATCTAGCTAATTAAATAGATTATCTGTTTTTTTTTAAATAGTGGTCAAAATGACACATGAAGCCATTTTACATGGATATATTTTACTATTATACGTCGGATGTGGTATATCGGACTTTTTTGATTGGACGGAGATTTAGACAGTGAGTCGGATGTGGCAGACCCTCCCTTATTGATGGATAAAATGTAGTAAATTATGTTGGATCTGACACTTACATCATTTTGTGGGGACAAATCATTTAAAACCAAATTGCATTAGGTATCACTACTTAGTATAAAACAAAGTCGCTTTCTCTGTCCCTATATCCCTATGTATGCTTAAATCTTTAAAACTACGCAAACGGATTTTGATGCGGTTTTTTTTAATAGATAGAGTGATTAATGAGGAAGGTTTTAGTATATAATTTGTCAAGTTTTTGTATCCATTAGCTAAAATATTGCGAGCGAGGCCGCTGGCGGGAAGCTAGTAAGTTTATACAGGCAAATTAATTGGAATCAACTAATACCTACATAACGTTAAGGGGACCATAATACCTATTCATTGTAACATTACGTGCAATATGTATGAATCGCGAAAATTGTAGGCTAAGTAACAGCCGCACGGACGAAGGTTAAGCTGCGCTTGGCGCGGTCCAACCGTGGATGGGTGACTATCTATGTCATAGCGAGACTCCTCCGTGCCTCGGAAAGCACGTGAAGCCGTTGGTCCCCGTTGTCATTTGTAGATCTTTGACAGTCGTCAAGGGTAGTCAGAAGCCAGAAAGTCTGACAACCAGTCTTACCAAGAGGTATCGTGTTACCCGGTAACTGGGTTGTGGAGGTTCCATAGGTAGTCGATGATATGCATACTGAGATCATATGATAGATATCAGGCGCAACCTACACACAAAACTTGGTAGAATTGTTCTGCTATATCAGTGAGGACTTCTGCAACTTTATGAAACCCTGGTATGTTACGTGGTATTATTACAAAGTAACTGGTGGATGGGTAGTTGAAAAATCACAGCGATGTCTCCTTTACAAATACCTACGTTGCGGTGTCTCTTTCATTTTATGATTATAGTGTTTTTTCCAATAAATGTTGAATATTATTTATTGTGCTATGTATCTCTCTCAATGCGGACCTTTAACGGATACTACGGATTTATGAACGTGGCTGACAGGTGAACTAACGCTATCGACCATCTTGAAATGTCATTGTTAGTGATACCAATTAATGGAAATTTCCATTTTTTAAGTAAATCATGACATGATAAATAGCAACTTATTGATTCATCATTTACTTTTTAATAATAATCTTAAATTGGAAACAATAAAATGCAATATTTAAACATTTAACACACATTTGGATGTAAGTAGGTGGCTCATAAGCCGCAACCCTCCTGATTATCAAGTAGTCACCACGGCCAATGGATATCTACAACACCAGATGCATCGCAGATCATCATTGCCCTTTTTAAACAATTTCAAGGACAAAATCTAGTCTTATTGATAGCGCTATATTTTTACTAATAGTTGGGTAAGAATTTTCCATTGGCCGGTATCACCAAAATGAAACATGGTTTTTATGTTCTGCATCAACAGGTACAGGTGACTCTCGAAATGTACCTTAAAACCAAAAATAGTATGATAATTAGCATTCAATAAAACTAACGTAGTAGGTCTTATTAGTTGACTATAACTCTGTAACCGGTTAAGACTACCTAGCCTACCTAGATAGTTTTCCTTGTAAGTTCATAACATGTGCTACGTATGTGATTTTTTTCACATTCCTAAGGACAGTCATTCAAAAGTTAGAGGGGGAGGCTCGTACGCGCGCACTTTACGTGTTTGAGAGCCACCATAAAAAAAAACATAATTTTATTTTACCACTTTGTCGGCGTGATCAATATACATAATATCTATACTAAATTTCAGTTATCTAGTACCAAAAACGTCTGACCTATGACGTGGACAGATAGACAGACAGACAGACGGATGGACATGGCAAACTATAAAGGTTCCTTGTCGACTACGGAAACCTAAAAAGTGAGTTATCTGTTAGGTCTGGTAACGTTCTATCTATCTTCTATATCTTCTTCTATACTTATAATAAATCTGTAGAGAGGTCAATTCTGTACATGAAATATATTTCCAAAAAAACT
The DNA here is from genome assembly GCA_963891755.1 of Pyrrhia umbra. NCBI lineage: Eukaryota > Metazoa > Arthropoda > Insecta > Lepidoptera > Noctuidae > Pyrrhia > Pyrrhia umbra. The sequence continues at coordinate 12,139,714 of OY982917.1, forward strand.
CTCGGGGGGTGATTAGGGATCGATACTGATGCCAAAAATGCAATCAGTAAAATTTTTGTCTGTCTGTCTGTCTGTCCGTCTGTCTGTCTGTCTGTCTGTCTGTCTGTCTGTCTGTCTGTATAAACTCTATAGAAACAAAAACTACTCGCCGGATTTTAACGAAACTTGGTACAATTATTTGTCATACTCCTGAGATGGTTATAGTATACTTTTCATCACGCTACAATCAATAGGAGCAGAGCAGTGAAGGAAAATGTTGTCATTTTGTTTAAACGCGCTAATCTCAGGAACCGCTGGTCCGATTTAAATAATTCTTTCAGTGTTAGATAGTCCATTTATTGAGAAAGGCTATAGGCTATATATCATCACGCTAAGACCAATAGGAGCGGAGCACCACTATTCCACGCGGACGAAGTCGCTGGCAGAAGCTAGTCTAAAATAAACCGGTAATAAAGTCGAATGTGGCAGATGCGACTGTATGATTTTTATCATGTCCGTTCATTAACATCGGATGTGGTAGATCCAACAAAATTAATTATACGGTGTGCAATCAATAAGGTAGGATGTGGTAGATCCGACAGTACAATTTTCATCATCTACGGTCATTAACGTCGGATCTGGCAGATACGAAGTTAATAAATGGACTAACAATATTTGTGAATCTATAACAATGAAATTAGTTGTATAAATAGTAGTTCAATATTAACCACACATAAAAATTACTTAATAAAACAATTACATTAACACAGTAACTGGCAGATCGGCGCGCTCGCTCACTCGCGTCGCGCGGCTAACATTGCTGCAATACTTCCGACAATGTTTATGTAATTATTTCCGAAAGTTATTAAGATACATGTTTTTTTTTAATCAGGGTTTATTTATTACACTATTTTAAGTACTTTAGTAAAATAAAAAAAAAATCGGCAAAATACAGATCCTACATTAATGATAGCGCGTGGCGAAATGGTAAAAAATAAAACAGGTTGTTTACATTTTAGATTTAATATGAGTGTCCATTACTGTGCGTCCATAACTTAAGACTTAGCCTAATGATCAATGTTTGTTTCAATGTTAACGTGTTCACATTTTATAGTTAACACGGAATTTGTTGATAGCATTATAACATTAATTCATGTCTACGTCACCTTACCTTGTACCTCATTACTAATTTAAGGGGTTACAAAGTTTATGTTGATGTTACCAATTAAACTTAAAAGAAAGGAGAAGAGTGTTGACTAAATTAGAGGATTAAGAATACCAGCAATGTGTAGCACATTACTAATGTTCTTGTGAACCCCTCTTCTCCCCTCCTCTTGTGAGGAGTAGCTTAACTACAATAGTAATATTGTATTGTAATATTACTATTCTCACGTTTGTCGTAAGTGCATTATAGTATAAATATATAATGCAATTACTTCCTGGGAGACCGTCACAAGTAAAGGCGCGGATCCAATTGTTAGGACCAAAGGACCAATATTTGCAGGAATTATGATTAAAAATTTGGTCCTTATGATCTGCTTCAATTAAACCCGCGCCTACCTTAGTTACCTAACACCAAGATTAATAATTTGCATTTTCAATACTATTAAAATGCAATGATGAAAATATGAAAATATTTTTTTCAAAGCATGTTAATGGCTTGGAAAATGCAATGAGCTTTGACAAACTGCGTATTTAGATGAAATAAACAGTTTGTGAAAGCTGGAAGTGGCATCTTCCGTTGTCGGCAACCAGCTTCTGGAGATCGATGACACCACCTCCCATCAGGGTAGAACCTGGAACAGAATATCATGACATTTTAAAAGCCTGTACACCAACTTCTGAAATACGGGAACAGTTCAGAAAGTATCGGTTCTGCTACTTCAAAAAAATGTAAGTGAAAAAATTACAAATGAGTTATCAGCCAGTGAGGGGATCTAAGTTAAGTAACAGCTTAATAAAAGTTAAAGAATAAGACTGTTTTATTAGTCTAGTGATTAAAAAATACGACTGCTGTGAACGTGGTCTTCAGTCCGATTCTCAGGACCAACATCGTTTTGTAGGTTTCGAAAACTCTTTTAGGTTTCCCAAACCGACCACGTTAAACCGTGGCCTAATCTCTTCCCTGTCGTGTCGGATTTACGTCTCATTGGAGTATGAGAGTAAGGGAATAGAGAGTGCATCTGTGACTGCGCATGAAATAAGTATTTCTTTTAATTGCAATTCTGGCCTGAGGGAGATTATACGTGAAGAAAGATTATTTAAATGGAATCGTAAAATATTTCAACTGCAAGTATTTTATTGTTACAAAAGGCGTCTGTAATGATCATGACATGTAAAAGTGTTATTTTATAACCTATTTGCAAAATAAATATCATTTAGGATCATTTATCATGATGCGTGTTGTAGCCACACCCTTTTTCTCAGCAGATATGTTACAATACTTGATTTACCAAAAGTTATCATTTACTGTATTTGGGAAAAATAAATAGGTTTGTATGTACCATGATCTTTAAGATGCTGTCCTGAGCTCTAGAACTTGGTGGGCGTCTTGCTGCTCGAAGGACCAATCCAGTGCGTTGCCTTCAAAGACGAGTAGGTTATCTGTAAAGTAAAGAAATTAGATTTAAATCAATTTTATCAAACGACCAACATAGTGAAGTTTCCTTGTTCAACTCATTATTATTTTTAAGTATCAATTAATATCTCGTTCGCAGACAGACACACCCATTTTTTGTATTTTTTCAACTCTTGCCAGTTTACAGGAAATGCAGATCAGATTACAACACTCACCTTCATCTTTGAGCCGTTGACACGATGTTCACTAGGCCTGCAGGGGCCGGAGCCCCGAGGGCGGCTCGAAGGACCAACACGTCATGCACTGCAGTCAACGGGCGATGCACTGGATAGATTGACAAAGGAAGTCTGGTCTAGAAAAGTTTAGCTGCACTGCGCAGGTCATAATCAATACTTCGATGTGAATATCTGCATTGCAGATATCCGAATGTTGCAATACTAAAATTGTATCAATGTTTCCAAAGTAATAAATATTGTGTTCCAAAAACCATGGGTCTAGGACTAAACTAAACATGGTGTCGCTCTTGCATTCTAATATTACTAAATACAAATATGCGGCTGTTTTTGTAAACCAGCTATTTATCCTTTGCATGTAATTTTATCATACCTGGATGGTTCATTATCAGGAGTGGTGTTCTTCATTACATCATTATTTATCTCGGTGTTTGGCCTGGATGGTTAATAGGATAAAAATAATAAGTAGCATTGATGATCGCCTGAAATAACAATGGACAGAACAATCTAAACTATGCATCCAAAAACCTTAGCATTAATGTCATAACCTAACTAACAATATTAATGCTAAAGTAAGTTTGTAACGAATTCATGGTAAAGTGGTAATTTTTTTTTTTTACTAAATTGTTCCACCTATCTCCGTGCCAAGATAGGTGGAATCTTAGAGACAGTTATAGGCTTTTTAGTTGCGTTAAGTAGTTCCCCCAGAACATGGGTGATAACTTTAGAACTAGTAAAGTTGTTTCCCGCGGTCATGTGCATAATATTTTACTGTGATATCGGACTACATCATTTATCTATACCAATATTATAAAGAGGAAAGATTTGTTTGTTTCTTTGTAGGGTTTTAACTCAAAAACTACTGGACCGATTTTAAAAATTCTTTCACCGTTAGAAAGTTGCATCTTTACGAAGTGTCATAGGCTATATTTATTTCCAGAAATAATTAGGGATCCCTACTAAAACTTGAATAATGTAATCCAAGGTGTAAAAAAAAATTACCACGCGGGCGAAGCCGCGGGTGGAAAGCTAGATATTCATAAAAGTTTATTTATCTTCATTTAATATTTATGCGAATTTTACTAATACAGCAAAGCAGGTGAACGCCTAAATTGTTTGCCATGGCAGCTAAAAGCTGTTGACAGCACAAGGGTATGACGAGTGCATCAGCCTACAACGAGCTGATACACACAGTCACTATCATCAGGACACTTGTGTGAGCATGGTGGACTCCTATTACCTAGGTATCTAGGCACAGATCTTAGCAATCAGTCTCCCTGTATTTTCATATTGTCATTGTTGACGAACTCACTTGTCCATCCTTAGGCGCCACTTAGGACCATTAATAAAAATCATACTAGATATGTCGACATATTAGGATTATTGAAATAAAACGAAATACTGATTAAATGTTTAATTGTATTACTGTTAAATGGTGTGACAATAAATTTCTCTTACATTTTCTATAAGAATATAAACCTTAACTTAGCTTATATTACTTAATTATATGACACATCGATAGATAGACAGTTAAAATACATAGACACAGATCAATTTCAATAAATTTAAGCTACCTCGCTTTCTTAACTCTATCTGGGAATATCCTAAGTTCGCCAGAGCCTCGTCGGTGTCAGCAGGGTGTACCGCGTGCAGGTGAGGTTGACTTTGGCGCTGCAGGTGTTGGTGGCGCCACTTACACCCCGTTGGGGGACGCTCAAGTGGGGCGATGTGCGACATGGCTTCGAGAGAGGCTGCAGTGCAAGGGATGTGGTTTGACTGCGACCTGAAAAGTAACAAATGCATGTTTAAATGTTGGACAAGAACAAGTAATCCGTATTTAAAGATTTTTTCATTACAAGTCTATCTGCATAAAGGCTTCGCTATTATAACAACAATAATTCGCCGTAACTTGAAATTTTAGACACTTTTTTTTATTGAATATCTAATTTTTGAGTACCCATCTCGTTCAGAAGTAAAATAACTATGAATACCAAACAAAATTCTTACCTCTACGCAGTATTTTATGTACTGCATTCTCCGACGTTTCAATTCCGGATCAAAGGACCAACTTGTCATGCTGGCTTGGAACTGATACAGCAACCGGCTACGAAGACCAGTGACAGACGCTTTTGGAAGACCTGAAATGTGTAAATATTGATAAGAAAGTGAAATACTTAATTGAATTTCTTTGCTAATGTCTCTGAAAGTGGTGATATATTGACAAGGGGCAGGGCGGAGTCTACCGTGCTTATAAATAATGATCCAACACGAAATACGAAGGGACCCAAAGGTTATTAACTTAAGCAGGGATAAGAGGGAGAAGACACTATATTACATCACTGAGGCCAAATACAAGTTCACTATTGGTGGATAAAATCGTTTTATCCCTCCTCAAGATAATGAAATTCCACCCTAACATATAACAGCCGTTCCCTTATAGATAAGTAAGGAAATAGAATGATGTCACGCTATACTGATTGTAGGGACACACCCATTTTTTTTTTCTTACTAAGCGGATTGATGTCCCCAAAAATTACTCATCATAAATACTACAAATCATGCACTTTACACCCAGTCTTTTCATCAAGATAATACTAACCTTCAGCGTCCTGATGACTGCAGTCTGGTGACCGGACGCGGCTCGAAGGACCAACCCGTGATGCTTCGCAGACGACGGGCGGCGCACTGGATAGATAGACAAAGGAAGTCTGGTCTAGAAAGTACTAGCTGCACTGCGCAGGTCACGATCAATACTTCGATGTGAGATGTAGGATGCAGTTGTTGTACTTATGTCACAATATAACACATCTGCAGAAGGTGGAACAGGGGGGTTAGACAAGTGGCAAAAATGTAGTAGAATAGAAAACAAAATGTATGGGAATGACATTCGTTTACGACTAGCTATCTGTCTTTTCCATACATTTTGTTTTCTATTCTACTAGCGTTTTTGCCACTTGTCTAACCCCCCAGAACAGCTAATAACTACAGTCGCGAACTGTCCGGTTTATTTTAGTTCACATTGGGGTGGGGCTGTGCGCGAGCTTGTTCTCGCACACTAAGCGACATGAGCCTTCTGCAATGATGGTACATTGCCATCATTGTAGACGGTTGCATGAAAATACCACGTTTTATTGAATACTTTTGTTATACTTATATTTCACTTAAGTAATTTAACTAACACAAAACATAAAACGAAATATGTAAAACATAGAAAAATAGCAAAGTAAATCAGCTTTGAAGAAATTTATTTTCACGTAAATTAATTAACATCATATTTTGGTGCAACCCGCAATTAAAAATATAATTGTCCGATAATGGGACGAACTTTGTCGGTGCATCTAATGACCTGCATAAATTTCTTACTGAATCAAACATTCAGTTTGATATGGCCCAGGAAGGTATAGATTTTAAATTTACTCCTCCATATCGATGGGTCCTATGTATATGGGCCAAACTAACAATTTGGCCATTTTGACTTTTTTATGTCAAACGCATCTTATCGATATAATTAATCATGTGAGCTATTAAAAAAAAAAGATTTCTACATAGAAACACGATTTTCTATTACAGTATAACGGCATATGTAACATGAATATAAACGTACAAGGTCCAAAGAGTAATTAGAGACTTATACGCGGGGAGTACCGGCGCGCGTTTGTTTATATTTTGGACCAATCAGCTAGTTTGACACTTATACGTTGAACGGATTGCTCCGTTCTGGAATGAATACAAAAATGTATTGTTGTGTTTTTGCGTTACCATTAAGTTTAATAAGTAGAAGATTATCTGATTATCGTGCTAGGTTGAGTAGAGGTAGGAATTTAGTGGATTTGGCATTGGGAAATGAAAATAACAGTGCACAGAGAAAAGATTTAGGTTACGAGGATTTTATAGAAAATAGCGATGATAACCTTTGTAAGTATTTAAAATTTTATGCATGTTTAAGTTATACAAAGAATGGTATGATCCAACTAAATATGGTAATAAATGTGAGTTGTTAAGGCAATACAGGGACATAGTAAACAAAAATATTAATTTATCATTTCATCAGCCAAAAAAAGACCATGTTCGTCATTCCTTCACAAACGGTCCTGTTACTCCTGAAAATAAAATATTTTATGATAATCATATAATTAGCAAAAATCAGGCTAGATCTTTAAAAGAAAAAGATAAACGTGATTCACAGAATGACACGATAATCTTCTGCGCTACTTTTGATTTGCAAAAAGTGTTGTTGTCCCCGAGTGGTGAAATTAGTCTATTTTATTACAGCAAAAGGTTGAAAGTACATAACTTATCAGTTTTCGATATTGGGAATTTAATTGGTACCTGTTACTTATGGAAAAAACAAATTGCAATGAAGGGATCGAACGAAATAGTGAGCTGTATTTACGATATAATTAAATTAAAAAGTCAAGAAGGTTGTGACGACTTCAGATTTTGGTAAGACAATTGCACTGGCCAAAACCGAAACAGGATTATGTTTTTATGTATCTAAACGCTGCTAAACAGTTTAATTTAAATATAAAACACACTTTTCTTGAGGTAGGCCACACTCAGAATGAAGGCGACTCCATACACGCCACCATTGAAAGAGCTTCAAAATATAAGAATATTTACACACCCTTTGAATGGAGCTCATTGATTCGATGGGCGAAATCAAAAGGAAGTCCTTATAACGTCATAGATGTAGCTCAAAACATGACTTCAAAAATATGCAGACAAATATACACTTTAACTGGACTAAAAACTCAGAAGGACATACAATTTCTTGGTCTAAAATAAAACAAATTCGTGTAAGCCGAGACGAATCATACGTTTTATACTACAAATATGATTTGGGTGAAGATGCTATTGAAAATCATATTAAAATCTTAGATCAGCCAGTACGAATAAGAAGACAAATTGCCGATAGACCAAAAGATATTCCTCTGCAATTATGTTACAATCAGCTGTTACCAATACAACCTTCCAAGAAGAAAGACTTGCTTAATTTATGTCAAAAAAATATTATTCCACCTGTATACCATAGTTATTATGAAAATTTAGTAGCATCTAATGATACTGTGTCAATTAATGAAAGCGAAGACAATTAGTAATTTTCCACTTACTAGTAATGTTGATTTTGTTAATTTTATTACTTGATTATACCACAGAGATCTTTTTATTTTTGTTTATGCCTGATAGGTTTTTATTTTTGTTAAGATTTTATTAAGAAAATAATACTGTAAAGTACATTATTTTTTATTACATAATTTTGTTAACCAAACTAAGATCTTCAGTAACGGTTTCCTTCATACTTATTTTTTTTGTTATTTTTTCCCTCACGATAATACCAAAAACACTGAAAACGGGCGCATAATTGTAGTTTTAAGGCTAATTCAATTTTTATTTCAATAAATAAGTAAAAATTTAGTGTGTTTTTTATTATTTAAATGATCTAACTGAAAACTCAGTTAGTAGGTTAGCAAATTGTAAAACGTATAAGTGTCAATGTGACATAATTATCTAAATATCTAAATAGCTTTTATTTTAATTAATAAATTATCAACTACTTCAATTGTTAATTGATTTTATGAGTAAAAATAATAAAAAATAATATTTTATTCTAATTAGCGTAATACGCGTATAATGGCCAATATGACACATCGGCCCTTTTAGGGTGTTTTTGAAGAAAAATATTTTTAACAAAAACTAACGTAGAAGGGCCGATGTGACGTAAAAAAAAAACCGATAAATATTTATATAAAATACTGTTGTACAAATGAGGAGGATAGTTGTCTTAACAAACAAGCAAGGTTTCGTTAACTTCGGTTTTACCGATCTAAAATTATAGTAAATTGAAACTTTGGAAGCCTCTCCTGTAAAGTTGTAATTTTGCATTTTGGCCCATATACATAGGACCCATCGATATAGCCCTCACTTCAATGGGATGGCAGAGGCGGCTGTCCGCTCGACTAAGCATCACCTTAGACGGTCACTACAGAACATTCATTTTACATACGAGCAGATGGCTACATGTCTGGCACAAATTGAGGCTATTTTAAATTCTCGTCCACTCACCCATCTTTCAACTGATCCCCTCGACTTCACAGCTCTTACCCCTGCCCACTTCTTGATAGGACGACCACTCACGTCAAATCCACATCCACAAGTATATGACAGAGACATAACAAGCATTGATCGTTACAAGAGAGTCGAATATATAAGGCAGCATTTTTGGGCCCGATTCCGGAACGAGTACATCTCTACTCTGCAACAGAGAACGAAGTGGCTTACGTCATCCAACAACGAGCTCAAGCCTAATGATTTAGTCCTCATTAAGGATCACGCTCTTCCACCCTTATTGTGGCCGCTTGGGCGGATAGTAAATGTTTATCCTGGCGTCGATGGGATCAATCGTGTTGCTGAGGTCAAGACGAAAAGAGGCATAATCCGAAGAGCCTATAATAATCTTTGCCCTCTTCCAGCTCAAGATACCTAGCTTCATCCTGGGGGGAATATGTCGAGGAACAAACCTCGACATGCAGTCGCTCGCAGCCTACAAACGAGCGGCTGAGTCACCGGTACGTGTTGGGACTCCAAGGGGAGAGAGAAGAGCGCGGGAGGTAAGCAGCCAACCACCACCTCCCCACTACCACGAGCACTCCCTTCTACTTGGGACCACCGCAAGCACGCGCGCGACGACGCTTCTTAATTCCTTAAATTATACCAGTGCAAAATACAGTCCACTTTTATTTCTATCCGACCTCAACAAGGGTTTTAACTCAAAAACTACTGGACCGATTTTAAAAATTCTTTCACCGTTACAAAGTTGCATCTTTACGAAGTGTTATAGGCTATATTTATTTCCAGAAATAATTAGGGATCCCTACTAAAACTTGAATAATGTAACCCAAGGTGTAAAAAAAATGTCCACGCGGGCGAAGCCGCGGGTGGAAAGCTAGATATTCATAAAAGTTTATTTATCTTCATTTAATATTTATGCGAATTTTACTAATACAGCAAAGCAGGTGAACGCCTAAATTGTTTGCCATGGCAGCTAAAAGCTGTTGACAGCACAAGGGTATGACGAGTGCATCAGCCTACAACGAGCTGATACACAACGTCGCTATCATCAAGACACTTGAGTGAGCATGGAGGACTTCTATTAGCTAGGTATCTAGGCACAGATCTTAGCAATCAGGCTTCTTGTCTTTTCACATTGCCATTGTTAACCAACTCACTTGTCCATCCTTAGGCGCGACTTAGGACCATTAATAAAAATCATACTAGATATGTCGACATATTAGGATTATTGAAATAAAACGGAATATTGATTAAACGTTTAATTGTATTACTGTTAAATGGTGTGACAATAAATTTCTCTTACATTTTCTATAAGAATATAAACCTTAACTTAGCTTATATTACTTTCTTATATTACTCAATTATATTACACATCGATAGATAGACAGTTAAAATACATAGACACAGATCACACTCAATAAATTTAAGCTACCTCGCTTTCTTAACTCTATCTGGGAATATCCTAAGTTCGCCAGAGCCTAGTCGGTGTCAGCAGGGTGTACCGCGTGCAGGTGAGGTTGACTTTGGCGCTGCAGGTGTTGGTGGCGCCACATACACCCCGTCGGGGGACGCTCAGCCGGGGCGATGTGCGACATGGCTTGGAGAGAGGCTGCAGTGCAAGGGATGTTGTTTGACTACGACCTGAAAAGTAACAAATGCATGTTTAAATGTTGAACAAGAACAAGTAATCCGTAATTAAAGATTTTTTCATTACAAGTCTATCTGCATCAAGGCTTCGCTATTATAACAACAATAATTCGTCGAAACTAGAAATTTTAGACACTTTATTTTATTCAATATCAAATTTTTGAGTACCCATCTCGTTCAGAAGTAAAATAACTATGAATACCAAATAAAATTCTTACCTCTACGCAGTATTTTATTCTTATAGTACTGCATTCTCCGACGTTTCGATTACGGATCAAAGGACCAACTTGTCATGCTGGCTTGGAACTGATACAGCAACTGGCTACGAAGACCAGTGAGAAACGCTTTTGAAATCCCGATACCTGAAATGTGTAAAATATATCGATAAAAAGTGAAATACTTAACAGAATTTCTGTGCTAACACCTCCTGGAAGTGATGAAACATTGACGAGGGGCAGGGCGGAGTCTAACTTGCTTACAAATAATGATCCAACATGAAATACCAAGGGACCCAAAGGTTATTAACTTAAGCGGGGATAAGAGGGAGAAGACAGTATATCACATCACTGAGGCCAAATACAAGTTCACTATTGGTGGATAAAATCGTTTTATCCCTCCTCAAGATAATGAAATTCCACCCTAACATATAACAGCCGTTCCCTTATAGATAAGTAAGGAAATAGAATGATGTCACGCTATACTGATTGTAGGGACACACCCATTTTTTTTTTCTTACTAAGCGGATTGATTTCCCCAAAAATTACTCATCATAAATACTACAAATTATGCACTTTACACCCAATCTTTTCATCAAGATAATACTAACCTTCAGCGTCCTGATGACTGCAGTGTGGTGATTGGACGCGGCTCGAAGGACCGACTCGTGATGCTTCGCAGACGACGGGCGGCGCACTGGATAGATAGACAAAGGAAGTCTAGTCTAGAAAGTACTAACTGCACTGCGCAGGTCACGATCAATACTTCGATGTGAGATGTAGGATGCAGTTGTTGTACTTATATCACAATATAACACATCTGCAGAAGGTGAAACACGTGGCAAAAACGCTAGTAGAATAGAAAACAAAATGTATGGGAATGACATTCGTTTACGACGAGCTATCTGTCTTTTCCGTACATTTTGTTTTCTATTCTACTCGCGTTTTTGCCACTTATCTAGCCCCCAGAACAGCTAATAACTACAGTCGCGAGTCGGTTTATTTTAGTTCACATTGGGGTGGGGCTGTGCGCGAGCTTGTTCTCACACAATAACCGACATGGGCCTGCTGCAACGATGTTACATTGTGGCCATCATTGTAGACGGTTGCATGAAAATACCACGTTTTATTGAATACTTTTGTTATAAGTATATTTCACTTAAATAATTTAACTAACACAAAACATAAAACGAAATATGTAAAACATAGAAAAATAGCAAAGTAAATCAGCTTTGAAGAAATTAATTATCACGTCAATTAATTAACATCATATTTTGGTGCAACCCGCAATTAAAAATGTAATTTTTAAATTTTATAATATGTACTTACTGAGTCTATCTTAGACTAACCGACGGTGATGGAAACATCGTGTGGATACCTTGACTAAAAAGACCTGAAATCGCCAATCCACTTTAAGCGAGCCAAGCAATCAATGCTCGTTCCTTCCTAATGTGAGAAGAGATCTCCACTCGAGTAGATCGGGATAGTAAATAGGCCATTTTTTGTTGTTAAATGTTAGGGTGATATTTAAACACATGCATTCAGTCATTCATTGACACTTTTAGATCCCCAATAAGGAACATTAGTGAGGTCTATAGCTTTAGGAGCTCGTGGCTAAGTAACAGCCGCACGGTTCGACCGATCAAAGGTTAAGCTGCGCTTGGCGCGGTCGTGTTCGTGGATGGGTGACCATATGTCATATCTAAACTTCTCCGTACCTCGGAAAGCACATTAAGCTGTTGCTCCCGGTTGTCATTTGTAGATACTCAATACTCAATACTTAATAACTTTATTGCATCCCATAATGTATACAATGGCTGGTGGGTAATATTAAAAAGAAACAATTATGGACCCTGTCGGGCACAGCAAGTTAGTTTTTTTAGAGGAGAGGATGAAGAGCGCTTTTTAGAACATAATATATTGAAATAAAGGAAGAAAGTCTTATATTTATATATTTAAGTAGGTATTATTTATGTGTAGATTTATATTCATTTTATTTATTTATTATTAATAGTTATATTCTTATTTATGTATTTATTGTTTTGTGCGACATGGCTTGGAGAGAGGCTGCAGTGCAAGGGATGTTGTTTGACTACGACCTGAAAAGTAACAAATGCATGTTTAAATGTTGAACAAGAACAAGTAATCCGTAATTAAAGATTTTTTCATTACAAGTCTATCTGCATCAAGGCTTCGCTATTATAACAACAATAATTCGTCGAAACTAGAAATTTTAGACACTTTATTTTATTCAATATCAAATTTTTGAGTACCCATCTCGTTCAGAAGTAAAATAACTATGAATACCAAATAAAATTCTTACCTCTACGCAGTATTTTATTCTTATAGTACTGCATTCTCCGACGTTTCGATTACGGATCAAAGGACCAACTTGTCATGCTGGCTTGGAACTGATACAGCAACTGGCTACGAAGACCAGTGAGAAACGCTTTTGAAATCCCGATACCTGAAATGTGTAAAATATATCGATAAAAAGTGAAATACTTAACAGAATTTCTGTGCTAACACCTCCTGGAAGTGATGAAACATTGACGAGGGGCAGGGCGGAGTCTAACTTGCTTACAAATAATGATCCAACATGAAATACCAAGGGACCCAAAGGTTATTAACTTAAGCGGGGATAAGAGGGAGAAGACAGTATATCACATCACTGAGGCCAAATACAAGTTCACTATTGGTGGATAAAATCGTTTTATCCCTCCTCAAGATAATGAAATTCCACCCTAACATATAACAGCCGTTCCCTTATAGATAAGTAAGGAAATAGAATGATGTCACGCTATACTGATTGTAGGGACACACCCATTTTTTTTTTCTTACTAAGCGGATTGATTTCCCCAAAAATTACTCATCATAAATACTACAAATTATGCACTTTACACCCAATCTTTTCATCAAGATAATACTAACCTTCAGCGTCCTGATGACTGCAGTGTGGTGATTGGACGCGGCTCGAAGGACCGACTCGTGATGCTTCGCAGACGACGGGCGGCGCACTGGATAGATAGACAAAGGAAGTCTAGTCTAGAAAGTACTAACTGCACTGCGCAGGTCACGATCAATACTTCGATGTGAGATGTAGGATGCAGTTGTTGTACTTATATCACAATATAACACATCTGCAGAAGGTGAAACACGTGGCAAAAACGCTAGTAGAATAGAAAACAAAATGTATGGGAATGACATTCGTTTACGACGAGCTATCTGTCTTTTCCGTACATTTTGTTTTCTATTCTACTCGCGTTTTTGCCACTTATCTAGCCCCCAGAACAGCTAATAACTACAGTCGCGAGTCGGTTTATTTTAGTTCACATTGGGGTGGGGCTGTGCGCGAGCTTGTTCTCACACAATAACCGACATGGGCCTGCTGCAACGATGTTACATTGTGGCCATCATTGTAGACGGTTGCATGAAAATACCACGTTTTATTGAATACTTTTGTTATAAGTATATTTCACTTAAATAATTTAACTAACACAAAACATAAAACGAAATATGTAAAACATAGAAAAATAGCAAAGTAAATCAGCTTTGAAGAAATTAATTATCACGTCAATTAATTAACATCATATTTTGGTGCAACCCGCAATTAAAAATGTAATTTTTAAATTTTATAATATGTACTTACTGAGTCTATCTTAGACTAACCGACGGTGATGGAAACATCGTGTGGATACCTTGACTAAAAAGACCTGAAATCGCCAATCCACTTTAAGCGAGCCAAGCAATCAATGCTCGTTCCTTCCTAATGTGAGAAGAGATCTCCACTCGAGTAGATCGGGATAGTAAATAGGCCATTTTTTGTTGTTAAATGTTAGGGTGATATTTAAACACATGCATTCAGTCATTCATTGACACTTTTAGATCCCCAATAAGGAACATTAGTGAGGTCTATAGCTTTAGGAGCTCGTGGCTAAGTAACAGCCGCACGGTTCGACCGATCAAAGGTTAAGCTGCGCTTGGCGCGGTCGTGTTCGTGGATGGGTGACCATATGTCATATCTAAACTTCTCCGTACCTCGGAAAGCACATTAAGCTGTTGCTCCCGGTTGTCATTTGTAGATACTCAATACTCAATACTTAATAACTTTATTGCATCCCATAATGTATACAATGGCTGGTGGGTAATATTAAAAAGAAACAATTATGGACCCTGTCGGGCACAGCAAGTTAGTTTTTTTAGAGGAGAGGATGAAGAGCGCTTTTTAGAACATAATATATTGAAATAAAGGAAGAAAGTCTTATATTTATATATTTAAGTAGGTATTATTTATGTGTAGATTTATATTCATTTTATTTATTTATTATTAATAGTTATATTCTTATTTATGTATTTATTGTTATTAGTTATTTTATATATATATTTATATATTAGTTTTAATTTAAATTAACTAAGTAAGTAATTAAAGACATTGCGCGATAAGTGAGGTAAAATTTATTTAAGTACTACTTGTTTATTCTAATTGTCCCTATTACCCTAGTTGGAATTTATCTTTGAAGTATTCGTCAATTGTGTAGTAACTTTTATCTAAGAGAAATCGTTTTAATTTATTGGTAAATATATTATTTGTTTCTGTGTTTTTTATGTATTCAGGTAATTTATTGTAGATTTTAATAGACGTAACAAACGCACTTGAGGAGTGCATTTTTAATCGTGAGGTTGGTAAATTGAGTCTATTTATATAGATCTTTGACAGTCGTGATTGGTAGTCAGAGGCTGACAACCAGTCTTACCAAGGGGTATCGTGTTACCCGGTAACTGGGTTGTGGAGGTCCGATAGGCCGTCGCTCCATGTAAAACACTGGTACTCAGCTGCATCCGGTTTAGACTGGAAGCCGACCCAACATAGTTGGTTAAAGGCTAGGCAGATGAATGAGGATTCTCGCCTCGAGTTTTCTGAAAGCACCAATCCACCTTGAGCAAGCGTGGTGACCAGTGCTCATGCTTTCTCTGTATAAGGAAAGTCTTTTCCCCACAACAGTAAATAGAACGCTGTTGACGAATAAGGTTGAACATAAAGCATCACTACATAGTATAAAACAAAATCGCTTTCTCTGTCCCTATATCCCTATGTATGCTTAAAACTTTAAAACTACGCAACGGATTTTGATGCAGTTTTTTTGTAATAGATGGAGTGATTAATGAGGAAGGTTTTAGTATATAAGTTGTCAATTTTTTGTATTCATTAGCTAAATTATCGCGGACGAAGCCGCTGGCGGGAAGCTAGTTGTAAATAAAATTCAGTCTTCACATTTTATAGTTTTTATCAACATTCTTAAACTTACATAATCCATATAAGTGTCCATTGTACCTAATTGTTTAATAGACTTAGCCTAATGATCAATGTTTGTTTCAATGTTAACGTGTTGATGTTTTATGTAATAATAAAAGTAATTAGAACTATAATACCATTAATTCGTGCCGTAGACTATCGTGTACCTCATTACTAATTTAAGGGGATGCAAAGTTTATGTTGATGTTACCAATTAAACTTAAAAGAAAGGAGAAGAGTGTTGACCACTTATTGACTAAATTAGAGGATTAAGAATACCAGCAATGTGTAGCACATTACTAATGTTCTTGTGAACCCCTCTTCTCCCCTCCTCTTGTGAGGAGTAGCTTCACTACAATAGTAATATTGTATTGTAATATTACTATTCTCACGTTTGTCGTAAGTGCATCATATTACGATTATATAATGCAATTACTTCCTACAATCAATCACGACAGGCGCGGATCCAATTGTGAGGACCAAAGGACCAATATTTGCGAGAATGATGATTTAAAATTGGTCCTTATGATCTCCTTGAATTAAATCCGCGCCTGCACTAGTTATCTATCAACAAGACGATCCATATCGTGCACCGTCACAATACATTTAAAATGCTATGAAGAATATAACATGTTATATCTTTCAAAGCATGTTAATAGTATAGAAAACTCGTCTTGCTTCAGTTGTTAATATTCCAATCAATTTCAGCTGTCACAAATTACATGTCACGTAAAATGAGTAGTTTGTGAGAACTGGAAGGTGCTTTCAGTGCGTTTCAGTTGATAGCTGGCCAGCAAAAGAAGATGGAAGATGCTGCTAGTCCACAGGTGACCTGAAACAGAATACCATATCATTTAAAAGTCTTTCACAACAAACTATCAAGCTTCAGGTGAGGAACTAGAAGGAAGCACCAAGTAAGACAGTTCAAGTATAAACTCGTAATACCACGCCCTTCTAGAAGAATCTATTCTGAAAACCCTTCTAACAGAAACTTGGGATTAATAATTTCATCACATACATACCTTGATCTTTAGCTCCGGAACACGAACCGTAGGGTTTCCGAGTTCAGTTCCCTGGTGGCGGCTTGAAAGACAAACTCGTCAGATGCGTGTGGCTCGACTGATAGCTGGTACATCATCAGCCTTCAGAGATGAGTGGGTGATGCTACTCGTCCAGGGACCTGGAAAGTATAATAATCATATTTTAATAAATATATTATAATTTTCACCTCTAGAAGGTTGTTCTTGAGTGAGCTTCATTGAATAAATGCTATTGCAAAGAAGGTTTTTGTAGCTACTTTTCTATTTAAGTTACATTATTTTATACCACTGCTGTAATGTTATTAAACACTTACCTGCATCTTAAACTCTTGGGCACTTGTTACACTAGGGCTCCGGAGGGCGGCGCCCCGGGCGCGGTTCGAAGGACCTGCTCGTCATGCACGTTAGACGACGGACGGCGCACTGAATAGATAGACAAAGGAAGTCTAGTCTAGAAAAATTCTAAGTGCACTGCGCAGGTCACGATCAATACTTCAAAAATCTGCATTGCAGATAAACGTATTGCAATCAGTGTTGCAATACCAAAAATTCGGTAGTATTTTAATAGTCTAAAAACTGAGAGAACTCGTTAGATACCTACGAAGTTTTCTATCCTGAGAAAAAAAATGTCCTTCCAGTTTCAATTTCTCAAAACGCTTTAGTATAAACCTGGTTCAGTTATGCATCCAAAAGCTACTAAACTTAACAAAATATTACCCACTAAAGAGTGTCATCTCATACACGATATTGCCTCTGAGTTTTGTAGGGAATCAATTCTAGATCAACTTAAATGATTCTGAAATTTCTTTTACTAATCAAAAGCTACGTTATTCCCGAATGGCACAGGCTACCAGGCCTGGGCTGGGACTATATTAATGATGAATGAACAAACTGATGATGATGATTCCTCCGCATAACATAATGATGATGGGCATGTTATGCGGAGGAATGAAGAAAATGTCTTGAGGAAAGTTATGGGCATGGCTATAGAGGTAGAGGAAGACCAATGAAACGAACGATGGATGGAGTGTGTGAAAGATATGTCTAGAAATGATGTTACTAGTGAGATGACGGCAGATTGAGAAGTATGGCAGAAGAAAACATGTTACGCCGACCCTAAATAAATTGGGATAAGGGCAGGCGGATGATGATGAACAAACTGATATTATCTGATGATGCGAACGTCAAGAAATTCTAGCTTTAATCATAAACTGTGATTTAAGGGACACGTTTACCTATCAGATGTAATGCGAAACGACTTTTTACTTGCAAAGTACCAACAGCAAATACGTTATAGTGAGCTTATCATGTCGGGACAATAGTTCTCAGTAATAATATTGATCTCTAGTCTAGCAATGTCGCTAGCTACAGTAAAAACTAAAAGGCGAAAGGAAATAGGTATTAATGTGGGATCATTTGAAATAATAATATTGAAGAGCTTGTGGCTAAGTAAGCTGTACGGTTCGACCGATCAAAGGTTAAGCTGCGCTTGGCGCGGTCGGTCCGTGGATGGGTGACCATCTTTGTCATAGCGAGACTACTCCGTGCCTCGGAAAGCTCGTTAAGCTGTTGGTCCCGGTTGTCATTTGTACATCTTTGACTGTCGTTACGGGTAGTCAGAAGCCAGAAAGTCTGACAACCAGTCTTACCAAGGGATACCGTGTTACCCGGTAACTGGGTTGTGGAGGTCAGATAGGCAGTCGCTCCATGTAAAACACTGGTACTCAGCTGCATCTGGTTTGGACTGGAAGCCGACCCCAACATAGTTGGGAAAACGCTAGGCAGATGGAATGGATTTGAAATAATAATACACAAATATATTTGAGATTATCTTGAAATAAGAGTATTACAGTATTTACAAGGATAATTCAAAATTCATCATTTGTGTGATTAGCATTCATTCTTATTGTAAGGGAGAACACCAATTCTCATTAACCTAACTTAAATTTAATTACAATATTATTTCTATCATGATTTTATTATTTATTTTAGTAACTGCATTCTATTACTAGAATAAAATGCAGTTACTGGTTACACTAAAGGGTTAACACCTGTTCAGGTGCGGACCCAATGTGAAGATAGGAGAAGCTCAAAGGACCAAAAATTGTTGGTCCTTGGAGTCCCTCCTTTGAATCCGCACCTGCCCTAATTCGTCCCTATATCCCCTATATGTAAGAATCGGTTTCATATTATGATGTACCAAGGATCCTTACTGCTCAACCAGGTTGAGATCAGTCTTCACCTCATTAATATAGAGAGATGATGAAGCAACTGTTTGGTCAAGTAAACAGTCTGCCACCTCATCCCCTCGACCTCATATAAAGGATGCAGGGATTCGCCAGAGCCTCGTCGGTGTCAGCAGGGTGTACCACGTGCAGGTGAGGTTGACTTTGGCGCTGCAGATGTTGGTAGTGCCACTTACACCCCGTCGGGGGACGATCAAGCGGGGTGATGTGCGATATGGCTGGCAGTGAGGCTGCGGTGTGAGTAATAAGGCTCGACTGCAAGCTGGTACATTATCTGCTCACTCGTACAACACCGTGCTGTAAAAAAAAAAAAAAATGAATTAATTACTTACTGGGGCTGCCTCAATGTAAACTGAGTATGTAAATCTTGAGTTAAATACTTTTGATTTGAAGAAGAAGATTTTCACATGAAAAAAAAACATTGATGATTGAAAGTATTCTATAAAACCTATCCGGCCATCCTATTGATAAATGGACATGCCATCGTTGCATTACAAACGCCCGTCGCCCTACCCTCGCGCATGCGCGTGCAATCTGAAACGTTATCCTTTGCAGCCACGCCCTTTTTGTGAAGATATTTATAAGTTAATATATATAACAGAAAATACAACACCAACCTTCTTTTTCAAATAAGTCCGGGATGCCAGGCTCCGCCGCGATGTCACAGGCTATTGACCCCAATATCGCAGTCCGAAGGACCGATTCTCCATTTTGGAGACTGGATACGGCAGTCATCTTCAATGATGGGGTGAGGCTGTTCGTCCACCAGATACCTGAAATCAATTAACGAGATATTGTAAAAAAAATATATTTCTCAAAGCGTTACTTTGAAAAAAATGCACTAAATACTTAGTTCGTAGTAACCACGCCTTTGTCGGTATGTCTTCAAAGAAGTAAAAATTTAGAAGATTTATTAATCCCGAGTCAAAAAACAAGTGCATTTATTCACAATTATTCTGCAAAGAGTTCCATTAAAAAATCTTATTTTAATCGATACGGAGCCACGCCCTTCTTGTGGTGGTAATTTGCGAATACTCAATTTTTTTCTCAACTACCTGTAGATTAGGAATAAAACATTTATTATTTAAACACTTACCTTGATCTTCAATCCTTAGAGATGCAGTGGTGAGGGGCTGCAGGGCGTGGATCCCAGGCCGCGGCTCCAAGGACCAACTCGTGATGCACGGCAGACGTCGGGCGGCGAACTGGATAGACAGACAAAGGAAGTCTGGTCTAGAATATTACTAGCTGCACTGCGCAGGTCACGATCAATACTTCAGTTTGAGATATACGTATGCACTTTGGGAATTGCATACTAGTATATATATGTGGTATCCCATTACGAACAAAGGATGTAAGGAATAAGTCGGGTTTATGAATAACTAGATGTTTCCACTCTCATTCTGAGAAAACTACTTTATGCAAACAGATAAAAACTACTCTATGTTGGACATAGAGTTTCAATCTATCTCCATACCAAATTTCATCTCAATCGGTTCAACCGTTTTCACGTGAAAGCGTAACAGACTGACAGGGTTACTTTGATTTTAGTAAGGATAAACTTTTTTGCCATTTTATTATGGTTTCGTAGTCGACAAGGAACTCTTATAGTTTTGCCATGTCTGTCTGTCTGTCCGTCCGCGGCATAGCTCAGAGATTCTTGATATTAGAAAGCTGAAATTTGGTATAAATATGTATATTCATCACGCCGACAAAGTGGTAAAATGAAATTATGAATAAAAAACTCAGCTTCCTAGAACTAAAATTCTCTTAGCTATAACAGACAGACAGACGGACATGGCGAAACTATAATGTTTCCTTGTCGACTACGGAAACCTCAAATAAGGATAATACAAAGTGCTACGGGCTTTTCGAAAGAGTTTCCGCGCCCCCGGAATACAAAGGGCTGAGGAAGGAACATGGATGGGTTTTAGTCAGTAAGAGTCTGACACTCCGTTCCGCCCCACCCACGACGGGAGGGGTCATTTGATGATTTCCCATCCGAAAAAAAAAATTATAATGCGAAATGTCCGATTACTTCACTAAATAGTATAAAACAAAGTCGCTTTCTCTGTCCCTATATCCCTATGTATGCTTAAATCTTTAAAACTACGCAACGGATTTTGATGCGGTTTTTTTTAATAGATAGAGTGATTACTAAGGAAGGTTTTAGTATATAATTTGTGAAGTTATTGTATCCATTAGCTAAAATATCGCGGGCGAAGCCGCTTGCGGGAAGCTAGTAAACGATAAAACCGCTTGGGAATGTCATTAATGTCCTTTACATATGCCTTTGTATATTTGCAAATTAGCATTTATATTTAATTAATTACCGCAAATATTGTATTGTTTTTTTTTACTTAATTCACTGATTTACTTACCTGCTGGTTGCATCTAACTTTTTACAGATAAAGATAATGATAATTTATTTGTTCAAAACGTGATTTTTGTACAACATCTTGCTTTGCAAACAATGATGTACAAAAATCACGTCCTTACATGTTTTGCCCGCAAATTTTTATCACAAATAACATGATATCTTTTTGAGGTATTTTTTTGAGTTTTCAATAAAAGGATATAATAATTAAGTAAACATATACCTATCATAAATATTTCGACGAAAAATATAAAATAATAGTAAAATTATTCAATTTTATCCCCCATTTTGACAGATCTTGAATGACAGTTCTTCCGTTTCACGTATAAGTAACCTGGGGCTGTACCACCACGTGTTTTTGCAATCACTATTCAAGTTTGAGAGCGTGACACAGCTACTAACGTCGTATAGCTCCGTCTCTATTTTATAACGAAAATAATTTGGTTTTGGCACGTCATGGTAAGGCCCCTGAAATTCTTTTGGTGCAAATTTCTTTGAATTGGCCCGAACTGCGGTCCGAGTTGCCGGATCCCTTTTATTTAAATATTTTTATTTCGGCGACTGGGACCACTCATAAATGAATACAAAAATCTATTGGTCAAGTGTAAAAAGTACAGTCAGATGAAAAAGTGTTCAAGCAATAATAATTAAAGAAAAAAAAAACAGCCGCACGGTTCGACCAATCAAAGGTTAAGCTGAACTTGGCGCGGTCGGTCCGTGGATGGGTGACCATCTATGTCATAGCGAGACTCCTCCGTGCCTCAGAAAGCACGTAAAGCTGTTGGTCCCGGTTGTCATTTGTACATCTTTGACAGTTGTTATGGGTAGTCAGAAGCCAGAAAGTCTGACAACCAGTCTTACCAAGGGGTATCGCGTTACCTACTGGGTTGTGGAGGTCACATAAGCAGTCGCTCCATGTAAAACACTGGTACTCAGCTGCATCCGGCTTAGACTGGAAGCTGACCCCAACATAGTTGGGAAAAGGCTAGGCAGATGATGATGAAAAGAAACCACCTCTGAGTTTGTTCGGCATTAATTTCTTCTCAGGGGGACGACCCCTGTTTAGTTAGATATTTTTCAAGGAAGTTTTTGAGTTCATAAGTATACGATTAATAAACGGCTGTTACAACAGACACTTCGATTATATTTATTTAGGATATTAATTGATAAAGAATACTAGCTTTCCACCAGCGGCTTCGCCCGCGTGGGCTATACGAATTCAAATAAAAAATTGACAGTTTCATACAAACTTTGCCTCCCTTTTTCACTCCTTTAGGAGTAGAATTTCGGAAAATCCTTTCTTATCGGATGCCTACGTCATACAAAGAACACACCCTCCAAGTTTCAGGTCTCTACGATCAGCGGTTTAGGCTGTGCGTTGATCCGTCAGTCATTCAGGACGAAGCATTTTATATGTACCTATAGATAATAAATACCTTGCACAAATGCACATATTTTTATACTTAGTCTGCATCAAGACTTTTTTGGACAAGACGTGTGCATCGTTAGGGCTTAAAATATCGTGTTGTTTTTGTTTTTATTAGTGAGAACATTCAACCCGGGTGTGCAAAATAAAAAGGTATGTCATTATATTATTATTTTTAACATTTTATGGGCTCGTGGCTAGGTAAGAGCCATGCGGATCGATAGATTAGCAAGGTTAAGATACGCTAGCCGCGGTCGGTCCATGGATAGGTGACCGTTTTCTGAACATAGCGAGACCTCTCCGTGGCTCGGAGAGCACGTGTCGCTGTCGGTCCTGCGCCTGATCTCTCCCCGGTCGTGTCGGATTTCCGACCCATCGGACTGTGAGAGTGAGGGAATAGAGAGTGTCACTTGTGTCTGCGAGCGTGCGTGAACTATAATATCTCCTGCGTACCTGTCTGCGTTGTGGAGGTCAGGCAGTCGCTTCGTGTTAAACACTAGCACTCAGCTGCATTCGGTTAGACTGGAAGCCGACGCCAACATAGTTGAGAAAAGGCATAGCAGATGATGATTAATAGCTTAACCTGCTTTCCGAGGCACGAAGGAGTCTCGGTATGACATAGATGGTCACCCAACAGACAGACCCCGCAAGGCATAGTTTGACCAGTGATCGAACGACCCGTGCGGCTGTTACTTAGCCACGAGCTCCTCAAGATATTTTTATCGTAGTGCAGAAAACAGTTTAAAAAATATATTTCAATCATGCTGTTTTTTTACAGATCCTCTTCAACGACCAGTTTAAAAGCAAAAGGTCGTATCTACATTACTGCAATGATAAAAAATAATCTTTATCAATATGGAGATGAAAACGGGAGAGTTCCATCACATTTGAATTTTGGCAAAGAAGTTTATGACACTATGGTTAAAAATAAACACGTTACTGCATTGGTGAATACTATATGTTGGTGTTGGTTGTATACTAACCGAAGGCTTAAAAAAAGATAAATAAAAAACATAAAAAGCCCTCTACGTAAACATGCCTCTCTGAAAAGAGCTGATACTCTTACACTTCTTGACCGATATTAACCAAACATAGCTAAGAACCACCGCAAGGAAACTGGCTTTCAAATGAAAGAAACCGCATCGAAATCAGTCCATCCGTTTGAGAGCTACGATGTCACAGACAGACAGACATCGACGTCAAACTTATAACACTTCTTTTTTGCGTCTATATTATAAAGAGGAAAGATTTGCTTGTAGGGTTTTAACTCAAAAACTACTGGACCGATTTAAAAAACTCTTTCACCGTTAAAAATCTACATCTTTATGAATTGTCATAGGCTATATTCATTTCCAAAAATAATTACGGATCCTTACTAAAACTTGAATACACTTAAACAATTGATTTCAAGAAAAATATAAACAAAATCATAACCTTTTTTGTTGTAATTTTCTCCACTTAAATAGATAAATTAAATGGCATTAAAATTGATGATGTTTAGAGCATGAAATTGACATAAATGCGCCATCCTTATGCCATTTTGTTAATGTCTGTGGCAGAATTTGATCAAAATAAGTTACGACTTTGTTTACATTTTTCGTACAATTGATTTCGGTTTAAAGATATTTATTCTCATAAAGAACACAAATAGTTCACTTACAAATATGAGATTATAAATAGATCATCTAAAATATTACATCATGACTCCGTGAGTCGATTATTTTATATAAAAAGAAAGAACGTTAAACATAGGTACAGAAAGGTTTTTCAGGAATTTAAGTACACATGATTTGTTATACAATTTTAGACACATAAACTTTTAACATTTTTTTAAAGATATTTGTACTTTTTACATTAATCATATCATCTGGCAGTTTATTATATAACCCCGCTCCTTCATGCAATATATTTTTCTTCCCGTAATTGGTTCTGGGTGGTCTGAGTTCTTTGTACTGTCTATATACACTCTTTTTAAGTAGATAAGTCTCCAACTGGTCAAAGTTATTGATATGCTAAATGGTATTGATATCGTGTCGAATGCATTCGTTGCAAAAACGTCTTAAGGTCGATCAAGGACGGAGATATGATCACATATTAATCGGACACCGACCCCGAGCTCCGGGATTTTATTATTTCGCTTTACTCATAATCTATACTAATATTATAAAGTGGAAAGATTTGTTTGTTTGTTGGGTTTTAACTCAAAATTATAGATAGATTTCCGCCCGTGGCTTCGCCCGCGTTGACCTTTTTTTTACACCTTGCGTTACATTATTCAAGTTTTAGTAGGGACCACTAATTATCTGGAAATAAATATAACCTATGACACTTCGTAAAGATGTAGCTTTCTAACGGTGAAATAATGTTAAAAATCGGTCCAGTAGTTTTTGATTTAAAACCCTACAAACAAACAAATCTTTCCTCTTTATAATATTAGTATAGATATATATAAAACAATCTTATCTTTCCCAGATCAATGCAGATACAGGTGACGAAATGACATACGGGGAAGTGGCGCAAATGACAGCTGATGTCGCCCTCTCGCTCACTCGCCTAGGTGTTGGAAAGGGAGAGGTAGTCTGTATTTGTAGCGAGAAGATCTTTGCATATCTACCCACTGTGGTTGGAATTATGTGTGCTGGCCACGTTCTCTCCAACCGACCCGACTTATGGCAGTTGTAAGTAGTTAAAAATTTTTTTGACATATTAACAGTCGTTACGGATAGTCAGAAACCAAAAATTCCTGACCACCAGTCTTACCAAACGGTTTCGTGTTACCCCATAACTGGGTTGTGGAGATCAGATAGGCAGTCGCTCCATATAAAACACTGGTACTCAGCTGCTCTCCGGTAGACTGGAAGTCACCCCTAATATAGTTGGGAAAAGGCTCGGCTGATGGTGATGATTCTTCTCATCGTGTGGGCTGCAGGTTTACTAACCTAACAAGCCCTAGTGTCAGAGTTTTCTCAAATCCACCTGACGGCCTCTGATATGGAATTGTAACAACGACTGCTATCAAAGCAGCTGGAGACTATGGCTTACCGTGCCCTCCCAGGCACGGGGGTGTAATACCGTCAACTACCTGACTCCGGGCTCCTTTTTTTTTAAACCATCGAATTTAGAACCCTAGAATCTAGCCCGAAACCCCGACCACAGCAGTCGCATTTGGGCTGAAGAGACCAACGAGGCAGTCTGTTTACGAGTATTATAGAGCCTCTTTATCATCATCATCATCGGTCTTTTCACTATCCCACTGCTGGGCACAGGCCTCTTCTCATACAGAGAAGGCATGAGCATTGATCACCACGCTTGCTCAAAGCGGATTGGCAATTCCACGCGATTTAGTCCAGGTTTCCTCACGATAATTTCTTTAACCGTTAGTCTTTCACAAAACTTCACCTGCTTCTAGACCAAGGAGACACTCAGAAGAACCGTATGGAACTATGATAGACTAAACTTCAATTTCTCATCCGCCTGTTCCAGTTCCTCTCATCCATCGCGTGAAGATAGTTCGTCCGAAAATCATGTTCTGTTCCCTTAATGCCTACAAAACACACAAAGCTGTTTTCGATGAAGTGGGGAGCATTGAACACTACATACTGTATGGAGAAGAACCGGAGCCAGGAGCTGTTCTCTTCAAAGACTTCCTGACGGAGACTGCGAAGCTGGAAGACTTCCAGCCGGTCCCTGTCAATAGCTGGGAAGATGTCGCCTTCATTGTGTTCTGTTCAGGAACGACTGGGCTTCCAAAGGGAGTGCCTGTCACCCATTTAAAAACAAACAAACAAACATTTAGCGTTTTTGCTTAACTCACAGAATATTGTCTCGGATGAGTAAGTAAAGTTCCACAGTAGTCCTAGTCCTGGTGAAACTGCTGAGGGGATTTTCATGAAATTTGATACTCCGGAGATAGATTGAACCTTCAGAAAGTGTATAGGATGGATTTTATCTAGACACACGTAGTAGTTCCCTCAGAATGAATAGTTTTTAGGGATCCGTATTTGATAAGGAACCGTTATAGTTTCGCCATGTCCGTCTGGCTGTCTATCTATCCGCGGCATAGCTCAGAGTACTAGAAAACTTATACTTGACATGGATAAGTATATTGATCACGTCGACAAAGTGGTAAAATAAAATGTTTACCTCCCGTTTACGTAAATTGGGGATTAATGATTTTTTCTCACGTAGTATCACGTCGTGTTGGATATCGTTAGATAGATACCGTGTTACCCGGTAACTGGGTTGCGAAGGTCAGATAGGCAGTCGCTCCATGTAAAACACTGGTACTCAGCTGCATCCGGTTTAGACTGGAAGCCGACCCCAACGTAGTTGGGAAAAGGCTAGGCAGATGATGAGTAGTGTACTCATCAGTAAGTGGTTAATTTCAGATGCACAGGCGTTGGTATATACAGTTCAAGGGAGTTCTACTATACCTATGGACTGATGTACGCCCTAGCTTGCCTGCGAGTTGCTGCCACAATAGTCTACAACCCCAGTGGTGGGGAACAGGCCATGCTAGAAGCGGTGCAGAAGTATAAGGTACCGGCTGTCCTCGGCATGCGTTGAAATTTAAATTTTGGAAAAGGGGAGAAATTTCCAAAAATACTTTCTAAGTCGATCCAAAAATATTTTTTAAGGCTAAGGCGATACATATAAAAAGCTTTGTCTTAAACGACTGACGGATCAACGCACAGCCTAAACCGCTGATCGTAGAGACCTGAAATTTGGAGGGTGTGTTCTTTGTATGACGTAGGCATCCGATAAGAAAGGATTTTCCGAAATTCTACTCCTAAAGGGGTGAAAAAGGGGAGCAAGTATTATATGAAACTCTTTCATTTTAAATCTCAATTCGTATAGCCCACGCGGGCGAAGCCGCTGGCGAAAAACTAGTATAATATAAAATATTGGTATATGGGTATCTGCTCATTCTTGCAACAACAAAAGTGGTGGTAGGACAAGGTACTCGAATTTATGCTGATAAGATAATAAGAATGAGATACGGAAAAGCGAAAAATAAAAAAATAATACTGATTACACTAACTTAGAGATCTAGTGGCTAAGTAACAGCCACACGGTTCGACCGATCAAAGGTTAACCTGTGCTAGGCGCGGTCGGTCCGTGGATGGGTGATCATCTATGTCATAGTGAGACTACTCCGTGCCTCGGAAAGCAAGTTAAGCTGTTGGTCCCGGTTATCATTTGTAGATCTTTGACAGTCGTTACGGGTAGTCAGAAGCCAGAAATCCTGACAACCAGTCTTACCAAGGGATACTGTATTACCCGGTAACTGTGTTGTTGAGGTCAAATAGGCAGTCGCTCCATGTAAAACACTGGTACTCAGCTGCATCCGGTTTAGACTGGAAGCCGACCCCAACATTCATCGTTGGGAAAAGGCTTAGCAGATGATGACTGATTACAGTAACTTGAGTCTCTTTTCTTTGTTTTTTTTTTTTTTGTAAAAGAAGTTTGAATAATTCAAATCCTGATGTTTTAAATTTCAGTTAAAAATCCTACAACTAGCGCCAATGATTATCACGGAACTAATCAAGTCGGCCATATTGGATAAGTATGACGTCAGCTCCGTTGAGTACATGGTGTCTTCTAGTACTTATATCAGGGAGGAGGCTGTGAATGCTATCAAAAAGAGGTAGGTAATAAATACAAGGAAATGTTGTATTATAGTCGGTATCAAATGATATTATGAAAAATTTAAACAAAGCCGTAACCTATTTTGTTCTTATTCTGCCACAGAAGTGAGGTCTGTCGCTGCCTCACGCGTCCCGCCGCCTCCTTCCCCATCATATCAGAGTAAATGTTTACCCACCCATCTACGGACAGCGCACTCCAGAACTGGAAGTTTGGCAATAAAAGTCTTTGTCATTATTTTCTCAGAATACCAAGTCTGAAGTCTGTCCTCCAGCTGTACGGGATGTCAGAAGGCGGTAGCATCTGCAATGAGCTCGGATGCCCCAAGGGATCCAAAGCCGGCAGCTCTGGCGTTCCCGGCTACGGATTCGTTATAAAGGTTCGTAAAGGAGAATGGTTTTTTTGGTCTACGCTTCCTCTAGCAATGAGTGATATATCAATAGAATCGGTATTTTATCTATACTAATATTATAATCTATACTAATATTATAAAGAGGAAAGATTTGTTTGTTTGTAGGGTTTTAACTCAAAAACTACTGGACCGATTTTAAAAATTCTTTCACCGTTAGAAAGCTACTATCTTTACGAAGTGTTATAGGATATATTTATTTCCAGAAATAATTAGGGATCCCTACTAAAACTTGAATAATGTAATCCAAGGTGTAAAAAAAAGTCCACGCGGGTGAAGCAGCGGTCAGAAAGCTAGTGTAGACTATTTTCTTTTACTACACTTATTGCCATTTGTTAGTATTTAAATAGTTAGCAGGTATTTAAAGAAAACATTAAAAAAACATATTATTGAGATATTGTGCTCTAACTCGTAAAGTACTATCAATTAGTATAAGGTATGTAGTACGAAATGTTGTACTTAAAAATACCTTCTAAATGATATATGACTCGTCACTAGAGGAGGGGTGTGCTAACTTCCAAACATATATCGATAATATATCAGATTAAACGTACTCTAACTCCTAAAGTACTATCAATTAGTATAAGGTATGTTAATACAAAATGTTGCTTTTAAAAAGACCTTTCATATGATATACGACTCGTCACTAGAGGGGGCTCCTTTGACAGACCAACTCTCAAAAAAAAATCCCATTCTCCTTTTTTTAATATCATGTAGACTTCCTATTCTGTCTAATTTTATAAATGCGAAAGGGAGAATGTTTGTTTGTTACGTTTTCACGGTAAAACGGCTGAATCGATTTGGATTAAATTTGGTGCGAAGATAGACGGGAACCTTGACACGGTTATGTGGTACTTTTTATCTGAGTACCTTAAGTAGTTCCCTGCGGTCGCAGGTAAAACTGCGGGAAACAGTTATTATTTACTAAAATATGCTTATAGGTATCCGGATTAAATCTCGTATAACTATCCCCGGGGCCTTAACCTATCTTTATACCAAATTTAATCCAAATCTATCCAGCCGTTGTGCTGTGGAAGCGTAACATATACAAATATAATGAGACAGACATACAAGAGAAAAGAGTTACTTTCTCATTTACCAATATCAAATTTCATACAAACAGACAGACAGGGAGAGGAGGAGCTCGTGGCGAAGTAACAGCCGCACGGTCCGACCGATCAAATGTTAAGCTGCGCATGGCGCGGTCGGTTCGTGGATGGGTGACCATCTTTGTCATAGCGAGACTTCTCCGTGCCTCGGAAAGCAGGTTAAGCTGTTGGTCCCGGTTGTCATTTATAAATCTTTGACAGTCGTTACAGGTAGTCAGAAGCCACAAAGTCTGACAACCAGTCTTACCAAGGGGTACCGTGTTACCCGGTAACTGGGTTGTGAAGGTCAGATAGGCTCCAAGTAAAATACTGGTACACAGCTGCATCCGGTTTATTATCCGGATCCTAACATAGTTGGGAAAAGGCTAGGCAGGGAGACAAACAGAGAGACAGATAAACTTTCACATTAGAAAGAAATCTGTTTTGTTGGTAGGTGGTAGACTTGGAGACCAGAGCGTCTTTAGGACCAAACCAACGAGGCGAGATTTGTATCAAAGGACCCAGTGTCATGAAAGGTAAACTAAACTATCACTTACTTTAAACACAAGCAGTTTTAATTACTGATTGACTACGTCATGGTAAAACCACTTATAATGGGACCCTTCTCTGGACACCATGGGCTGCCAGGGCTGCGGAATGTCCGAAAGATCCCGGAATGCAAAGGGCCGAGGAAGGAACATGGATGGGTTTTGATTTCCTATCCCAAAAAAAAACTAGACTGGCTGGCCTAACTCTTTACATCTGTCTCCTGCTTGATATGGAAGGAAGTGGAAACTATGATTATTCCTACTCCTCAGCTATTGTTTTCTAATTTAATTCGTTGCGGGTTCCAAGACAGTTAAAAAAAATCTCTGGGACTAGTCGAGCTTCATTGCCTCGGCGTTTTCTTGTGGTCGCCACTGTTGATTCTGGCTTTCAGGAGTTGCAGTGGTTGGAAATAGTGTGGCGGGCTAGACTGGATGTCAACTCCAAGATACGAAAAGGCTACTTATCAAAGATTTACTAATCTATAATTCTCATTGATCTAAATATCTTTCCAACAGCGGTTAATGCTAAAAATCAGCGCCGTGGACTGGTGCCTTTGTGCCCGGGCCACAGCATTATGCTGAGGGTTAGCGGTTTCGCGTAGTGGTGACGCATTTATTAGATAGTTTTATTGTTATAAAAAAGACGCGGTGGCCTAGTGGTTAAGGCACCTGCCTCTCGTGTACAAGTGTGCAGGTTCGAAACCTGGCCAGTACCAATGTGACTTTTCTAAAGTTATATGTACTTTCTAAGTATATCTTAGACGTCACTGACTAACGGTGAAGGAAAACATCGTGAGGAAACCTGGACTTAAAAAGTCTGGAATCGCCAATCCGCCTTGAGCAAGCGTGGTGATTAATGCTCATGCCTTCTCTGTATGAGAAGAGGCCTGTGCCCAGCAGTGGGACAATATATAAGCTGATGATGATTATTTTTACCTATGCCTAGTTTTAGATCATACACCCATTTGTTTTTCGTCTTGTTTTATGTTCTGTATGTGTGTTACTTCACGCGAAGAAACTGTTTTTCTTTCTTTCTTTATTCTTTCAGCATATTTGAACAACGTGCAACCTGATTGCAAGGACGAGGAAGGCTTCCTGAAGACCGGAGACGTTGGCTATTACGATGAAGACGGGTACTTCTTCATCGTCAACAGAATTAAGGAACTGATCAAATACAATGACATATCTGTGAGTAATATTTCGAACTCCTTCGTGACTAGGGAGGATTCGACCAAACAGGAATAAATTTTATTCTCGGCGTAAATCGCTTATTACTCGAGAATAAATCATTTTCACGTTTAACCAACTACAATTCGAGGAATAACGACTCTATTCGGGAATAGTCAATAAACCACCATTTTTTATGGAATAAGAAGTTTATTCCAAGAATAATAAAATGGCGTCCTATTGTTTTTTTTTGCCGGGTATTACATTCGTTCACTTTCACTTCGCTATTCGTGAGTAGCTTATACAAGTATAGCTATACGCTAGAGTGCATGGAAAAACGAGAGATAATTTATTCGAGAATAAAATCGTGGTATAAATTATTTTCCGTATAGTTACTCTTGTATATATTCGGGTTTGGTCTAATCCACCCTAAGTGACAGCCTCACGGGTCGATAAATCAAAGTTTAAGCACGGTCGGAGCGTGGGAGGGGACCATCTATGTCATACCGAGACTCGCCTCCGTGCCTCGGAAAGCACGTTAGGCTGTTGGTCCCGGCTGTTGTTTGTCGATCTTTGACGATCGTTACGGATAGTCAAAAGCCAGAATGTTTAATAACTAGTCTTACCAAGGGGTATCGTGTTACCCGGTAACTGGGTTGTGGAGGTCAGAAAGGCAGTCGTTCCATGTAAAACACTGGTACTCAGCTGCAACCGGCTTAGACTGTAAGCCGACCCCAATATAGTTGGTAGTCAGATGATGATGGCCACAAGGTCTTTTATTCCATTTCTGTCTCCAGATTCGACCAGCAGAGTTCGAAGCACTGCTTCTACAGCACCCGTCAGTTCGCGAAGCTGGTGTGGTGGGAAAACCTCACACCAAGCATGGAGAGCTACCAGTGGCGTTCGTGGTGCTGCAGCCAGGGTGTACCGCGACTGAAGAGGAACTGGTCCATCACCTTAATAGTCGAGTTAGTTGGAGAAGATCAATATTAGTCTTATTTTTTTTAACAGACTTCCAAAAAACTGGCCAAGTGCGTGCTAGCTACGCGCAGTAGGGTTCCGTAGTAGGTCTTAGTTAGTCGACTATAACTCTGTAACCGGTTAAGCCTACTTAGCCCTGATAGTTTTCCTTGTAAGTTCATTATATGTGCTACGTCTGTGAATTTTTCACATTTCTAGGTACAGCCATTCAAAAGTTAGAGGGGGGATGCTCGTATTGAACAAAAAATTGCACTTAAAAGCTAGATATGTCGCAAATGACTCACTTTTACCGAAAAATGGTCATCACGTACCTATAATATTTTTGAAAGACCTATCTAATGATACCCCACAGGAAGGGGTACGCAAGAAAAAAAAAATTCATCCCCACTTGACGTGTATGGGAGCTACCCTAAAAAAAAGGATTTTTTCAAAATGTTATTTGACCCTTTTTTCGGTGTGATCAATATTATCCATACCAAATTTCAGCTTTCTAGTAACAAGAACCTCTGAGCTATGCCGCGGACAGACAGACAGACGGACATGGCGAAAGTATAAAAGGGTTCCTTGTCGGACTACGGAACCGTGAAAATTTCCTAAAAATAATCAATTTACGATCCACGAGCCCGTAAATTGTTTATTTTTATTTATTAGCCACGAGCCCCATTTTTCTAGTAATAGATAGAATAGAATAGAATATTCTTTATTGTATGTACACCAACAGGACAAATAAAATAGGAAATCACAAACAAATATGCAACAGTACAATAGGCGGTCTTATCGCTAAAAGCAATTTCTTACAGACAACCTTTGGATGGAGTCAAAGTGAAAAAGAATAGATAACGGGTAATTAATGGCGTACATTAGAATATGATAATGATATATAATATAAGTACACACAAAGAAAAATATATAGAATTTAAAAATATGAGAAAGTAGTAACTAATGTTCCAAGTAGTAATCCTTCACCATTTTCTTAAAAATATCTAAAGATTGGGCGCGTCTGACAGTCAGTGGCAGTGCATTCCACAGACGAGTAGCTTGGACAACAAAAGATTTGTCATAAAATGTCGTGGAGTGCATAGGCATCTTCAATTTTAAGTTTTCTGATGACCTTAGAGATCGCGTATGTGTATCACAGACAAACTCAAAACGTTCTTTGAGATAAGAAGGGGTCATAGGGTGGAAAAGAATACAGTAAAGCAAGGAAAGAATATGAGCATTCCGACGAAGTCGTATTGGAAGCCACTTGAGCTTAGCACGAAATTCTGACACATGATCATATTTGCGCAAACCAAATATGAATCGTATACAAACATTCTGAAGTCGCTCAAGTTTATTGAATTGGTCCTCGGTGAGATCAAGATAGCTGGCATCGGCATAGTCTAGGATGGGAAGTAGAAGAGATTGTGCAAGCGCAATTTTGGTAGCAGTAGGTAAAAAGTTTCGCAGTCGTCTTATGGATCCTGCAGATGCAAATAACCGTCGACTGGTTTCCTGCATCTGTGGTTCCCAGGACATTCTGCTATCCATATATATCCCCAAGTTCTTAACTTTTTCGCTAAAAGGTATTTGGATTCCATCAAAGATAACTTGCGGGAGATGAAACCAATCAATTTTCGAGACCATTCGCGAGCCACCGATAACAATAAGCTGAGTTTTTAGTGGATTTATCCTTAGCCCATAGCACCTGCTCCACTCAGCTATTTGGGAAAGGTCTTTATTTATGTTTCCGATAGCTTCCGATAATTGCCCTACTGGAGCCTGCGAGTAGATTTGAAGATCATCTGCATAAAGGTGATAGGAAGAAACTAGTTTGTGAGAGATTGAATTAATAAATATTGCGAAAAGTAATGGGGATAAAACGCCACCCTGCGGCACACCCGCGGTCGTATCGCACCAAGAAGAGTATGTCTCTTCAATACGAATGCGTTGCCGGCGGCCATACAGGTAACTATGAAACCAATCAATGGCCGTTGGAGATATGTTAAGTGAGTTAAGTACGCCAAGCAAAATGTCGAAGTCAACGGTATTGAAAGCATTACTGAAATCAAGTAGTGCAAGTACCGTTAACTTCCCATTTTCCATGCCCAGTCTGATGTCATCCGTAATATTCACCAATGCAGTTACAGTACTATGACCAGGACGGAAACCGGATTGGAAAGGATTAAGAAGTCTATTCTTGCAAAGGAATGAACTTAACTGATTATGAATAAGACGTTCTAGGACTTTGGATAGGAATGGTAATATGGATATTGGACGATATTCAGAAAAGGATGCGGGATTGGATTTCTTTGGTAAAGGAGTAATTTGGGCATCTTTCCATGCACTTGGAAAAACACCGCTGGATATAGAATAATTAAGGATGTGACATATGACGGGAAGGATTTCATCAAGGACAGGGAGGATCATCTTACGGCTGACACAGTCACTTCCAACTGCATCAGAAGTAATAGATACAATACTCTTCTTAACATCACAAGCGGCAAATTGATTAAAGACAAAAGAAGAGTAGCCAGGGGATGGAAGATTAGAAAGATAATTTAGAGTATTTAATTTTGTTGTCATATCAAAGTTAGACGACGATGAGAAATGTTGGTTTAATAAATGAATGTCTACATCTTGAGGAATTTTATCATAACGTGACTTTCCAATCCCCATTGTTCTAAGAAACCTCCAGACCTTTGCTGGATCTCCATTCTCCACCGACGTGTGAGTAAAATGGCGCTGAGCATTCCTACACACCTTATGGCAGTGATTTTTTACATCGACATATTTATCCCAATTCGTAGTAGAAGGACGAGCCTTGTACCGTGATTTAGCTGCCACTTTCTTAGCCAATATCAACTTTATATCGGCAGTAAGCCACGGCGATGGCAAGTGTCTCACTCTTATCGCGCGAATAGGGGCGTGGACGTCGTACAATGCCAATAACTTTGTTGAAAGCATTTCAACTTTTTCATCCACTGACTCCGATGTAATAAGAGGCATCCAGTCAATGCTACCGGCGTCTGCACGAAGGTTCTCGAGATTCATGCCACCAAAATTACGCTGCAGGAGAATTTTAGACTTAGCCTTTGGAGGACGAATTTTATAAGAAAGAAAGATGAGATCATGGTAAGAAAATGCATCAGACGGACACTGGCCATGCTTGGCGACGTGATCACGAGAAGAAACGAAGATTAAATCTAGAAAGGAGGGAGTAGAATGAGGAAAGTGATGTGTTGCACTCAGAGGGAGTATAGATAGATTGCAAGAATCTATGATAGAATGAAGAGATGAAGATCGGGAATCGTTTTTGAGAAGACAGGTGTTAAAATCACCCATGACAATGATGTGACTATAAGAAGTAACAAAATTTTCTAAAATGTTTTCTAAAGAGGTAAAGAAGTTAATTCGTAAAAAGGGACAGTAATAGACTCCAAGAAGAATTTTAGTGTGACTGAGTACTATTTCCAGAAAAAGGTGTTCGCCAGCATTTGACGGAGGTGGCTGTGCTGACATATTTATGATTGTAAAAGAAATATAGGATCGGAGATATATGGCAACCCCACCACCTCCACCACTCGCGCGGTCGTTTCTTACTAGCTGGAAACCTGGTAGAGTGTAAGCAGTAGATGGAAGACAAGGTTTTAGCCACAACTCTGAAACAAGAACTGCATGAACATCTTTACAGTCAAAACTTGCCAGCATATCAGGGAAATGAGCCGGAATGCTCTGTGCGTTTATGTGTACTACATTAAAATTTCTAGGGACATCAGAAAACTGCGCAACTAGTGTATCAGCAAGCGAAGGTATGCTTGCAAAACTGTCATCATTACTACTGGCTGACAGAAAAGTTTCCGATTCACTACTTACATCAGCGTATTGTGAAGACATAAAAGATATTTGGATAAATAAATGTATACTAAAAAACAAAAATAAAATAATAAGTAAAACTAAATATATTAAACTAAAGGGGATAGCTAAAACAATCCACCTGCCGGTTGTGCAAGATAAAAATAATAATAAAAAATAAAATTGTTTTAGTATAACTTAAGTTGATAAATATATGTGCGGTCCGGGCATTATGATACTATAATTATTGGTATCGAGAATATCAGCAATACAATCTAAAAACGTGACAGCTAAGATTAGTGACAGGTAAGGATGTCGAGAATACACGAGAAACATTAAACATTAAGTGACAGCTGTCAGTCACAATGACGTTTTTGAAATTAAGTATCACAATACAAAACAAACAAACAAGTGAACAAAAATGAAGTTAAAAAATAAAATACAAGGGGGTATGCAAACACAGAAACGAACAAAAGTTATATTACCCGGACTCAGCACATTTAACCGATGTGACGAACAACCCTCACTTTTTATTAGCAGCAGCACGCTTGGGCCTGCTGGTGATGATAGGCTTCTGTGGTGTGGCGACAATAGCAGATTCTTCCGGCGACTTCGTGTTATCATGCTGTATTGTGTTAAGCTGGGCAGCAGATGTTATGCGCTGACGCGAACCATCGGGTGCAAGCACAAATACGCATCCGTCTCTCGTCCAACACTTAGTCACCCCAAACCTTTTTCGTGCAGCCATGAACAAATCATGTCTCGACTTGGTCAAAAACTCCGAGACGGTGATGCCAGTACCTTTTAATTTGGTTTTGTCAAACCAAATGCTGTTACGGACACCAACATCCCGGAGCTTGAATAAGATAGGCCTGGATGTTGATGATGTTGCAGACCGTCCCATCCGATGACACCGTTTGATATCACCTGTTGTGAAGCCACTCATCTTCAAATGGTCCTTAACAACACTAACCACAACCTGCGCTGTATCCTCGTCCTTCTGTTCTGTGACGCCATGCAGCAACAGGATTCCTCTTCGCCCGCGCATCTCCATGGAGTCAACATTTCTGGCGAGCAGCTCTACCTGTTGCTGTAAGCTTGTAACTGCTTGAGTTATAAAATCCCTGAAGGCAAAGAAATCAGCAGCCAAGTTTGAAGTATTGGGTGTGTCCATTGGTGCCTTCTGCAGCTGTGCTTCAAACTTCATCATCCTCTTTTGGAATACATCCATCAGTTCAGTCAGCGAGTTATTGATGGTATCCATTTTATGTAGTGCAGATGACAGATTTGAGTGAAGTTTTATAGTAAGATAAAGTGTACAGTGATATAGAAGAAGTTGAAGGGAGAAACACTTTACCAGCAGGTAGCTTTAACTAAGTAATAGTATTTAACATTTATTTGTGGTATATCTTCAATTATTAAATTTTAATTTCAATTAATTTGTGGAGCTAATTTATTAGGTTGTTAACCTTTCAACTACCCGCGATTTTTTTTTTTTATTTTTTTTTTTTTTTTTTAATAATGCATATTTAATTCTGTATTACAGGTTACTTTTCGTATGCGTTTGGCTGGAGGAGTGCGCTTTATCGACCGCTTGCCAAGGGGAGCTGGAGACAAGCTGGATAGGAAGGACTTAGTGCAACGGTTGCTTAATGAGGATATCAATTGAAGACAGCAATAGGAAGACAGGCATTTTTCTGTATTAAAACATATTTTTAAGATTACAACGAAAATCTATTATTGAATAGTCCTGAAGGCATCAGAGTGAGACCCAGCTACGAGCGACGTATAGTGCCATCTCTGTTTCACTACGGAACTATTACTAATTTTGTAGATAGTGATGTATACCAAATTTCCTTAAAATCGGTTCAAGTGTTTTCCTGTGAAAGCTATCAGACAGAAAGACAGATTTCGGATTTACATATATCATTTATTGGAAACTAGCTTCTGCCCGCGACTTCGTCCGCGTGGAATAGTAACTTTGGGCTATCGCTAACTTTAACCCGAGATTTTGAAACATTCTTCATTGATGCTCCGCTCCTAATGATTTTAGTGTAATGATATATATATGTATAGCTTTCCTTGCCCATAGCCTTCCTTTATAAATGGGCTATCTAACACTGAAATATTTTTTTTAATCGGTCCAGTAGTTTTTGAGATTAGCGCATTTAAACAAACAAACTCTTCAGCTACGTAAGAAGATTTATACAAACTTTCATCCCCTATTTTATCCCCTTAGGGGTGAAATTTATCAAAATCCTTTCTTAACGGATGCCTACGTCATAACATCTACCTGCATGCCAAATTTCAGCCCGATCCCTCCAGTGGTTTGTACTGTGCGTTGATAGATCACTATGTCAGTCAGTCAGTCAGTCCAGTACCTTTGAGTTTTATATATATTTAGATTAGCTGTTGCCCGCGGTTTCACCCGCGTCCCGACGGAAGTTTCTCCAGGGAAGAATCTTCTCCACAGTCCTTTCTATCTCCGTACCAAAATTCAGCCAAATTGATGCAGTCGTTCACGCGAGATGCCGTGACCAAGGGAAATAAGGACTCACTTTTATGTAATAGATAAGGATACTTTTTTAAATATGGAATAAAAGAACTATTCAAATTCCAAATTTAAATCTTACTTGCCGAACTGCCAGAGCCATTTACTATAACTCTTTAATCCAAAAGCCTGGGTCTCAAAGCTTACAAAATGTACCCACGCTTGAAAAAAGTACAGTGAAGCCAGACGGAGTTATTGATCCATTCAGTTCCCGTCTGTTAAAGAGATTGGTACTGAAAGATAGATATTTTAAACAGTCCATGTTTTTCATTAATCAGACAATCAAATTAATTATCAAGTTGCAATTAATATTAAATAATGATTGATAGACGTCTATCAAGTTTTAGTGATGAGAATATTTTTTTCGTGGCGCGAATTGAGAGAACAAAGAAGGCGTCGGGGTGCAGGTAATATTTTTTATTTTTCTTTGTTAACATTAAAAGAAAATTGATCATTTTTGTCCTTTTTTTTAATGAAAAAGAAAATGTTTGGGTTGAATTGAAATGCTATTAATTGTTTGGTTTTATTTTTAGTTTCAATGAAACAAATATCTTTTAAATTGATTAAAATTTAAATTCAAAGGTGTGGATAATACAGAGTTAAAAATTTTAAAGCTAAAAGAAATGTGAATTTTGATTAACCGTTAAATAAATAGGTACTAATTATTGATATTTTTTTAATCTTTGTTTTTATATTAATTAGGTAGGGACTATTAGTATAAACGATTTTTGTAAGATATTTAACTATTAAAATGACGACATAATTTTATTAACATATTTATAAGTAAAACGGTTAGCCAGTACTAACCGTTTTACTTATAAAACCTGTAATCTGAAGTTTAACCATTGTTCACCTAATCCTTACTTAACGTCAAAATCTAAGATTAGAATTTGAAAATTTAAAATTAGATTAAGCTACTTACTTAAGTTCGGATTAAATCTAAACACCATTTATGAGTGAGATTTTTGGTAATCCGTTACTAAGCAACAGATTAAAAATTAATCTGACTTTATAAGTAAGACGGTAAGCCATTAGCTACGGCATTGTGTGTAGCGGGGTTTGATTCCTGCACGGGAACATCTAAAATTGATGCTAGAAAATATTTCCATTATCTAGATAATTCTAGAACAGGAATCCGCGTCGCATTCAAAATGGCCGGTCGAAATAACTGAAATCGTCTGAGTTTACGCTTTCGGAACTTCCACACAATAAAAGTCGTCGAGAAAAAACTTCCCGTGACTCAAATGGTGGCTTTTAATTTATCCAAAAATTCAAAATTCAAATCATTTATTTCAACTAGACCATTTACAGGCACTTTTGAATTGTCAAAGAGTCATAAGTCTGTCAGTTTGTCGAAAAGAAAGTTGCTATTTATTTAAAGGTTAAGCATTGCTCTCCCGGGGCTTCGAGAATGTTCGAAAATATTACCGCGCCCCCGGGACACAAAGAGAACCCTCCCTCCCGTTCCGCCCACAACTAGAGAAGTCGTATATTGATTTTCCATCCCCAACTAAAAATAGTCTAAGCATTGCCATCCAACGTGGCAATGCTGCCAACCTCTTTGGTACACTCCCAGTTGACAGCGATGAGAAAGAATTTTTGACGCCATATTTTAGTTATATCTAGTCTGTAAAAATTAAACAAAATCATAACCTATTTTGTCCCAATTTTCCCGATAGATAAATAAAATGGCATTAAATGTTAAATGATGATGTTTAGAGCATGAGATTGATATAAATGCGCCATCCTTACGCCATTTTGTTAAGTTCTGTGGCTGAATTAGAACAAAATAGATTAATAATTATTACTTTGGATACATTTTTCGTAAAAACAATTGGTATAGACTACAGATATATATATTTTTTTTTAATATTTCAAACAGTAATCAACAGATATAAATAATTTCAAAATTAATTTTCAGCTTCGAAAAGTCTAACAATCATAGTCAGGTAATAAAAAGGTTTTAAATAAGCCCCGAGTCTTATTCGGCCGGTTCTATTTAAAACCAGATCAATATTTTTAATCCCCGACAGATGGCTAGCGTATAAAAAAAGTCGGCCTAGTGCGAATCGGACTCGCA
Organism: Pyrrhia umbra; assembly: GCA_963891755.1. Classification (NCBI taxonomy): domain Eukaryota; kingdom Metazoa; phylum Arthropoda; class Insecta; order Lepidoptera; family Noctuidae; genus Pyrrhia; species Pyrrhia umbra. Next base: position 12,181,121 of record OY982917.1, read on the forward strand.
CTCGAAGGGTTCTGTAGATATTATTATTTATGGAATGTTAGACACTATAATCCAAAGGGTCTCGTTTTTACGCTTTGGGTACCCTAAAAAGGCTACACAAAGGATCTTTTGTGTAACTCAAACCCCTTATTAGGATCTGTCCTTGATATACGATTATCTATATTTGCAATAACAAAGACCCTATTGAATTTCAACCCTTCCTTGGTTCTAAAAGGGGGTCTGAATACGAACAATGCGAAAGTGTATGTGTCTGTCTGTTACCTTCACGATTAAACCATTGAAAAGGTTGAGATGAAATTTGGTGTGGGGATAGCTTGAAGTATGGGGAAGGATATACGGTAGATTTCATCCAGGTGCGTTAAGTATATCCCTCGAAATAAATAAATATCTTTGAACAATTTCACACAGCGCCATCTAGCCCCAAAGTAAGCAATGCAAGCAAGCATGCTTGTGTTATGGGTGCTAGCTTAACGGATATACTACATATATACCTTTATAAATACATACATATTATACATAGTAACACCCAGACCCGTTACAGAAATTAAAATTCATCATTTCAATTTCTGCCCGGCCGGGAATCGAACCCGGGACCTCTTGCATGGCATTCCGGCATGTTGACCACTAAGCCAATCAGGTCGTCGAAATAGCTAGTTATATTTATAAACCTCCCATAACCTTTCTAAGTATATCTTAGACGTCACTGACTAACGGAGAAGGAAAATATCGTGAGGAAACCTGGACTTCAAAGTCTGAAATCGCCAATCGGCCTTGAGCAAGCATGGTGATCAATGCTCATGCCTTCTCTGTATAAGAGGCCTGTGCCCAGCAGTGGGACAATATATAGGCTGATGATGATGATGATATCCGTCCTTATATACCTACCAAATTTTATTTCGATCGGGTAAGCCGCTTTCCCGTGAAATCGTACCTAACAGACTAGACAGATAACAGTTCGTGGCTAAGTAACAGCCGCACGGGTCGATTGAAAATAGGTTACGCTGTGCTTGCCGCGGTCAGTCCGTGGATAGGTGACCATCTATCTAAATCATACTGAGAATTAACCTTATTGTTTTTGTTGGAAAGATATCCACAATACAATACAAATACACAATATCATGCAATTAAGCATAGATTCATAACATATAAGATTCATATTTGGTTTGCGCAAATATGATCATGTGTCAGAATTTCGTGCTAAGCTCAAGTGGCTTCCAATGCGACTTCGTCGGAATGCTCATATTCTTTCCTTGCTTTACTGTATTCTTTTACGGACTACTACACCTTGGTCCAAAGGTTGTCTGTAAGAAATTGCATTTAGCGATAAGACCGCCTCTTGTACTGCTGCATATGTTTTTGATCCTATTGGTGTACAATAAAGAATATTCTATCTATCTATGTATCTAGTTATAGCAATTAAAATACTTGTTGATGGATACGAATAGAACTTTATTTATTTTTAATTCTACCATGGCAACATCGATATTTACTACAAACCAATTAACACCTTACTCTAGATAATTTATTAATGCACTAGCTTTCCGCCAGTGGCTTCGCCCGCGTGGGCTATACGAATTAAAATTAAAATTTGACAGAGTTTCATACAAACTTTGCCCCCATTATCATCCCCTTAGGGGTAGAATTTCGGAAAACCCTTTCTTAGCGGATGCTTATGTCATACAAAGAACACACCCTCCAAGTTTCAGGTCTCTACGATCAGTGGTTTAGGCTGTACGTTGATCCGTCTGTCATTCAGGACAAAGCATTATAGATTATTAATTAGAAAAATAAGAATATTAAATGATAAAATGATAAATGATATTTATTTTGCAAATGGGTTATAAAATAACACTTTTACACGTCAATTATTTTTTAAAGCTAGATGAGGCCGGTATTTCCTATCTGACTGCCTTGAGAAGAAACACCGAAACAAACTCAAGGGTCAAAGTCTCTTTTAAGGTCCAGACATAATGTAATTGCATCATGGATGTACAACATAGGCTCGAGTCTGAAATGACCTTTTGAAGAAAGAATCATACAGATCCGAGTGGGCCTGTCCATTCCGTTGGCACGCAAGTGTCGGTCTTTGTTAGCTCAACAGTAACTTAGGAACTTACAATCCAACGAACAATACCCCCAGAAAGGACATTTGGGTAGGCCACATGAAATACTCGAACCGTCAGACGCAAATGAAACTAAATATTAAGGCAATAAATAAAAGAGAAAAAAAAAAGAGAAAGCCCACATTGTACACACATTAACAATCAAATAATTTGAGCTACTTTAAAAAGTAGGTAATAATGTCAATGCTTATAAAATAACAATTAGAATAAACATGTCAATGTGAATAAAGTAATCATAAAAAAAACATATTATTACATGTCACACTGTATGCTAACAAATATAAATAATAGGAAAAAATACCGATAGCCCATACATATAGGTGCAAGAATTGAAACAGCTTATTCCCAAGCCTTTTTGTCATCTAGGTAGTCCTTAACAGAGTAATAAGCTTTGCGACATAATGACTGCTTAATGTATGATTTGAATTTATTAAGGCTTAAATTTTGAATATGGCTAGGAATTTTATTGTAGAAGCGTATACATTGGCATTTAAATGAGCCGCTTATCTTCTGGAGCCTGGTAGCGGGAATAACGAATCTGTGTTTATTCCTTGTGTTAATATTATGAACATCACTGTATTTTGTAAAAATATTTGCGTTTTTATGTGCATACAACAAGTTTTCGTAAATGTACTGAGATGGAACAGTCATTATATTTATTTCTTTGAACATTTCTCTGAGTGAGTGTCTGGGACTTAGCTTATAAACTGATCGAACAGCTCTTTTCTGCAAAACAAAAATAGTCTGAATGTCAGCGGCATTCCCCCACAACAGAATGCCGTACGACATCACGCTATGAAAATAACTAAAGTATACTAAGCGAGCAGTCTCTATATCCGTAAGATTTCGAATTTTTCTCACGGCGTACGCGGCAGAGCTGAGCTTTTTCGACAATTTTTCTATGTGTGGGCCCCACTGAAGCTTGGCATCCAAAGTAATGCCTAAGAAAACTGTGGTATTTACAGGGCTCAACTCTTCGCCTTTGATGATTACACTGGTTTCTACTTGCTTAACGTTGGGTGTACTAAATTTAATGACTTTTGTCTTTTTTTCATTTAATAATAAGTTGTTAGCATTAAACCAGTGTAGTATTTTTGAGAGAGCGCCATTTACATCGTCAGTCACCAGCTGCTGACGTTTAAGTTTAAATAAAAGTGAAGTATCATCTGCAAACAGTACTATCTCATGATTATCCCTTACGAGGTAAGGTAAGTCATTTATATAAATAAGAAACAAAAATGGGCCAAGAATTGAACCCTGCGGTACTCCCATAGTAACTACAGTCCCAGGAGATCTTTCTCCATTAATATCAACTTTTTGAATCCTATCACTCAAATAAGAAGCAATAAGATCCAATGAAGAGTTACGTATTCCATAGTGGTACAATTTCCTGATCAGCGTTTCATGAAAAACGCAATCAAATGCCTTGGATAAATCACAAAAAATACCCAAAGCATCGCATGTATTCTCCCATGAATTGAAAATATGACTTAAAAGTTCAAATACTTGAATATATGGAGAAGAAGTTCATACAGAAAGCAATAAAAAATATGTTCCATTTTCTACCAGTGGATAGGTCATTACTTATTGTATTCAATTAGGCCATACGACGCTCTCAATCCAAGGTAGATAGTGTGCCACTCTTGTGTACAACCCTGGACTATCGCCGAAGCCACAGTACCTACCAAATGACGTCACACCGACCACGGTATACATGCAATAAATTTTATCATTCATAATCATGATGGGTCCACCGCTGTCGCCCTGGAAATAAAACTCAGTTGAAAATACTAGTTCCATCATCAGATCCTCCAAGTCCTATAGATAGGACTCATCAAAACAAATCATTTGAGTCCAAACTTGAGGGGTTTGCTATTAGCGAATGAGGAGTTCTACTAACACCTCCTGGTTCCATCATGAGATACCAAAATTATTGCTGACAGTCTTTACGGGAATTCAATGGATGTCGGATGATGGGGAAGTCAGTAATATCAGGAGGACCCGAGGAGTTGGGGGATAAACTCCCACGCGCGCCCCTCTATTTATGGATATGTTATTCTTATTTTTTTCAGATTTCTCCGTTCTCAATTTTTGGCGATATGGGGGTAATTTTTCGTAATTTTTGTTCGGATTTCATTATAATTCAAAAATTAAAAGACATTCAAGAAAACAAATAAACTAGAATTTGCAAATCAAGATCTTTCTTATGATACTACTTATTTATATTTTTACTTATGATACATGAACTAGTAACTTTACTCTGAAATTTGAAACCCCCACTTTTCCCCACTTTGTCCATAAAAGCAATATGATTTTGCATTTTTTTATATTTGCACTACGCAAGAACACTCGTTCCTTAAAATTGTTCCAAATTTCAATTCGATAGCATTAGTAGTTCCTGAAATAATCGGCTGTGACAGACTGGCAGACAGACAGACGAAGTGAAACCGTAAGGGCTCCTTTTTATCGTTTTGGTACGGAATCATCAAATGACTGCTCCCACCGAGGGTGGGGCGTTAGTTGACGCCACTAATCAATTTTGACATACTTAAAATTATAAGCTGTCAAAACGCAATCCTCACGTTGATTTAGAATGGTAATAGCAACCAATTCACTAATCATTTTTTAATTTTAAAGCATCTAAATCTCGAATTTAACTCTAAGTAAAAAAATTGTCTCCTTTCCATGGCTAAAGTGGTGTCTAAAAAATATTTTTCATCGCTGTCAAGTACTAAATTGTTCAAAAGCTCACCTTACAAGTGTCTTTATACTCCAATTGCCCCTGATACCTCACCGGTGTACCCTTGTCTCCGTAACAGTACTGGGTTTTATTGTCAAACCCCCCTTTCATCAGGCGCAAACTTGCATACACAGTGGTACATTCCTCACTGGAGAATTTATTAAGAATAGCCTGAAATACAAAAAAAAATCTCAAATAGGCTAGGCTAACCTGTTTTTTTTAAATTGATAACGGTTTGTTCTTGAGGAGCTCGTGGTTAAGTAACAGCCGCACGGGTCGACCGATCAAAAGTTAAGCTGCGCTTGGCGCGGTCCGTCCGTGAATGGATGACCATCCGTATCATAGCGAGACTACTCCGTGCCTCGGAAACGTTAAGCTGTTGGTCCCGGTTATCATTTGTAGATCTTTGACAGATAAGTAGTCGCTCCATGTAAAACACAGGTACTCAGCTGCACCCGGTTTAGACTCAAAGCCGACCCCAACATAGTTGGGAAAAAGGCTAGGCAGATGAAGGGTTTGCTCTTGACTTTAGTCTAGGTCAGAGGTGACAGAGACAAAGTCGACGATGGGGCGAGCTTACCCAGAAGAAGCCTGTTCACTCTGACTTTGAAGAGATTAAAGTTGAATGCGTTCGCGAACACAGACGCAGAGAGAGAGTCCCACTCCTTTGCTGTTCACATTATAAAAGACCAGCTTCACTTGTGTCTTAGCCTGTACCCTTCCTCAGGTTCCTATCTCTCTCCATGCCAAATTTCAGCAAATCGGTGTCGTTAGTGCTTAGCAAGTAATAATGTGCAGGTCCGAAACCTGGTTAGTACCAATGTGACTCGTCTAAAGTCTTGTAGGTATAGTATCTAAGAATATCTTAGAGGTCACTGACTAACGGTGAAGGAAAACATCATGAGGAAACCTGAGCTTAAAAGTCTGAAATCGCCAATCTGCTTTGCAAGCGTGGTCAATGCTTATGCCTTCTCTGTATGAGAAGCGGCCTGTGTCCAACAGTGGGACAATAGGTAAGCCAATGCTGATGATGATGATGGTGAAGAAGTTCAATATTTATTAATACATACCTTCTGAAGAACTTCACTAAGATCTTTAGCATTATTGTGCATCAAACTCCAACCAGCTGCCAGGACCCTCGAAGCATTCACAGGTTCGCCCGCATGGAGACAAGCTGGCACAGTATATTGGTCGAGTTCCATTCTGGAGTATTCCAATAAAAAAAATTAGATAGCCTAACCACTCATTAAATTTTAAAATCATCCCAATCCTACCTTGTAAAATATTTTAAGAGGTTTCTTTGGTATTTTTTTAATTTATTACAATGTGTGAGTTTTTTTTGTTACCCTTTCACGGTAAACCGGCTGAACCAATTTGGATGGAATTTAGTATGGAGATAGATGGGACCCTGGAGACAGTAATAGGTTTCTTTTTAACCGGGTGCGCGAGGTAGTTCCTTGAGAAGGCGAGTGAAACGGCGGGAAACTAGTAATATTATAAATGTGAAACTTTGTGAGGATGGATGTGTTTATTACTATTTCACGCAAAAACTGCTTAATGGATTTCAATGAAATTTGGTATAGGAATAGTTTGAAACCTAAGGAAGGATATAGTGTAGTTTTTAGTCTGGGCACGTGTAACATTTTCTGCATAATACAGCCGAAACTAGAAAGCTTCAAAAGTTAGTATAAAGATTTTCCTTAAAATTGCAGTCCCTTCGAAGAATTGAAGTTATTTAAAATCAAATACCTTTTCTCTGTCCGTACGAGACCAATATCGTGATATTTCGAAGGTGGTTTGTAATTTGGATACTTGATAAACTCCTTCACTTTGTAAATCTTGGATGGATCGGACGTATCCGCGCGACGCACAGCGCCGATGACAACGTGAGTCAGCGGCCCACTAGAATGACAAAAATGTACATTTTCAACATAAAAAAAGCAAGATATTAATATGTCACTTAGGCACAGGCCTCTTTTTTCACCATCCCCAGCTGCCTAGCCTTTTCCTAACTATAATGAGGTCGGCTTTCAATCTAAACCGGATGCAGCTGAGTACCAGTGTTCCACATGGAGCGACTGTTTATCTGACTTCCATAACTCAATTGTACCGGGTAACACGATACGCAAGCTAAAGCTGGTTGTCAGACTTTTTGGTTTCTGACTCCCCGCAACGACTATCAAAGATCTAATGACAGCCGGGACCAACAGCTTAACGTGCTTTCAGAGGCACGGAGTCTCGCTATGATATAGATAGTCACCAATCCACGGACCGACCGCGCTAAGGCTAGCTTAACCCTTGCTCGATCCACCTTTGCGGTACTTACTTAGCCATGAGCTCCTCTTAGATGGTCATTCTCCAATTATCATTTTCATCATTACTATCCTAATACTAGGTAAATCCTCTTTACATACCGAGAAGGCGTAAGCATTGATGGCCACGCTTGCTCAATGTCCAATAATCGCCAAATTAAAAGCTGAGGCTAATGATGAAGGGAATAGGTATAACATTACTTACTGCGCTAATGGAGCAGAACAATGCCCAGCAGTCAGAATGTACTCCTCACTGATGATGCTGCCTCCACACTCGTACTTAATTTTATCCAACGGGCCAAAACCCAGCAATGCCTGGAATATAAACAATGATAATATATGTCGAATCAGGAAGGTTCCGATGCAGGTATTGGCGAAGTGTTTAGGCTTCTTATTAGATTTATGATTCAAGCATGATCCGTGACACAATCAGAGATGTGAACGGTGCGCTCGCTAGAATCGCAATGCCTCTTGTTTTTTTTCTACATGACCTCTTGCATGACCTCTTGGGTGCTTCTAACAGCATTCGACCTGCTTAACCGGACAATAATGCCTCTTGTCGCTCGCTGCGCTATTTTATAAAAGCCGCTCCCCTCCACAACTCGCCTGATTCACTGAGTGGTACGATGACGTCACAGAACGTTCCGTTTATGCACTTTTTTATAGCATTTCGAGACTCTTAGCGTTTCGAGATCGTGGTAACTCATTCGCAAAATCCTTCAGTCAAAAGCCCTCTAATTCCACAAAAGTCACTCCACGATTACTACCCAACTCCAGGGGGGTTTGACAAGTGGCAAAAACGCTAATAGAATAGAAAACAAAATATATGGGAATAACAGATTTTTTAGACAGACATTTTGTTTTCTATTCTACTAGCATTTTTGCCACTTGTCTAAATTGTCACTTGTCTAATCACACCCAGGTATTTCTCTTTGACGGAGCCCTCTACCAGGGCCATAGCCTGCCGGGGCTGCGGGACGATCGAAAGAGATACCGCGCCCCCGGAAACAATGGATGGGTTTTAGTCAGTAAGAGTCTGACACTACCTTCCACCCATGGCGAGAGAGGTCATTTGATGATTTCCCATCCGGAAAAAAAAGGTATTTCTCTTACCATATGGGGGAACTCGTACAGTCCAGCGTCTTTCCCAGCTATGATGAGCTTGTCAGTCTCATGGTGGCAGTTCGTACTCCTGGCCAGGTCCCCAGCTAGAGACATTCCTCGCTCGCAGGGGTATATGTACTTCTCCTGGTACTCCACGCACTCTGAAAAGACGTGTCCATTAAATTTCTAGGTGATCTTCAAAAATTTGGTGTGAAAACCTTTATTCCAAACTGGTTATTTCTCGTGGTTCCACACGCATCCTTGGGGAACTACTTCGCATACTTGGATAAAAAGGATCCTATGTTTTAATCCCGGTTATAAACTACCTCATCATCATCTGCCTAGCTTTTTCCCAACTATGTTGGGGTCGGCTTCCAGTCTAAACCGGATCCAGCTGAGTACCAGTGTTTTACATGGAGCGACTGCCTGTCTGACCTCCACAACCCAGTTACGGGGTAACACGGTACCTCTTGGTAAAACTGATTGTCAGACTTTCTGGCTTCTGACTACCCGTTACGACTATCATAGATGCACAAACGATAACCGGTACCAACAGCTTAACGTGCTTTCCGAGGCACGGAGGAGTCTCGCTATGACATAGATGGTCACGCGACGGACCGACCGCGCCAAGCGCAGCTTAACCTTTGATCGGTCGAACCGTGCGGCTGTTACTTAGCCACGAGCTCCTCCGCTAGCTCACGAGGTTATAAACTATCTGTGTGCCAAATTTAATACAAATCCATTCAGTGCTTTCTGCGTGAAAGACTAACAAACATACATCTTTAAAAGCATTCGCATTTAAAATATTATAGACCATATAAGTTGTAGATCTTTTTATTACCTACAACTTTGCCATTTAACTTTTTTTCATAGGACTTGTAGTTTTGCCGGAAATTGAGATAAATCGTTTTTTTACCTTTAACCCCCCTCCCCCCACTTCCCGACCTCAGATCGCCCGTAATTTATTTTTCCTATCATTTTTATTATATTCTCTTCCTTTTCCAATGGGTTTCATCCTACTATTATTTTATTCAATTTTTACCGTTTTAACAGGCTAAAAGCACTGGCCTATTAGTAGGATAGATGGTTTTAAAACTAGTTACTGTTACTATGGTAAAAACCGGCCAAGTGCAGTGCGTATCGGGCCACGCGCAATAGGGTTCTGTAACACGTTGTCACTCGTTGACTATAACTCTGTAACCAGTAAAGCCTACTTAGTCGTGATAGTTTTCCTTTAAAGTTCGGTATCTATGCTACATCTGTGATTTTTTTCACACATCCAGGTACAGCCATTCACAAGTTAGAGGGGGGATGCTCGTACTTAACAAAAATAAGCACTTTAAAGCTTGATATTTCGCAAATGGCTCCCTTAATAGAAAAATGGTCTTTACACGTGTATAATATTTTCAAAAGAACTATCTAACGATACGGCACCCGAAGGGATACACCATAAACAAAAATCATCCACACTACGTGTATGCGACGCACCCTAAAAAATATTTTTTCACAATTTTATTTTACCACTATGTCGGCGTGATTAATATGCATATCCATACTAAATTTCAACTTGCTAGTACTAAGTACCTTTGAGCTAGAAAAGACAGACAGACAGACGGACATGGCGAAACTATAAGGATTCCTTGTCGACTACGGAACCCTAAAAACCTGCAGGGCAAACGATAAGAAGATATATTTTGTAGAGTATAGGCTAAGCTCACCGACAGGTGATTCCCTAATCAGCCCGTTAAATAAAAACGTTTTTTAACTACGAAGCAGGAATTTTCGTGTTATCCACTTCTTGTCCAACGCCGGATTGGTAATCGGCCGTTTTAGGAATAAAAAACCCAAACGATAAGCTGTCCATTGTAAGGCAGAAGTTTGAATTTATGCTAAACAGCTGTTTTGAGTTGATCGGACTGTTATCTTGTCGGTGAACTTGGGCCTAAGTACTAAGTGATGTCATGGAAAATATGGGCCTTACTGTCGTGAGCCTTTTTGCCAGTTTTCAGCTCGGTTATAGTCGGGTCCAGCGGTCCACACGGGCTTTCTTGATCTGCCGAGGGTCGAGTGGCATTTTGTCTGAAACAATAATAGTAGGTAGTGATTTTATGTGGTAGAGAGTACATTAAGTCCCTTTCTAAGCCCGAGTACTGGGACTGACAGCTACGGAACTCTGAGCATGGCATATCGGTACAAATTTGAACTTACTTTTCCTCCACGCAGCAGACAACCGGATCATCGCGAACGAAGGAGCACAATTGTCGAATAAAAACCGCAATATTAGTGCTAAAAGCACTCGTCTCACAAGTCTCATCATTATCAGCCTACATAAATGAGGAGCTCGTGGCTAAGTAACAGCCGCACGGGTCCACCGATCAAAGGTTAAGCTGCGCTTAGCGCGGTCGGTCCGTGGACGGGTGACCATCTATGTCATAGCGAGACTCCTCCGTGCCTCGGAAAGCACGATAAGCTGTTGGTCCCGGCTGTCATTTGTAGATCTTTGACAGTCGTTACGGGTAGTCAGAAGCCAGAAAGTCTGAAGACCAGTCTTACCTAGGCGTACCGTGTTACCCGGTAACTGGGTTGTGGAGGTCAGATAGGCAGTCGCTCCATGTAAAACACTGGTACTTAGCTGCATCCGGTTTAGACTGGAAGCCGACCCCAACATAGTTGGGAAAAGGCTGAAAAGGGAAAATGAACTTACAAGGAAAACTATCACGGCTAAGTAGGCTTAACCGGTTACAGAGTTATAGTCGACTAACTGAGACCTACTACGGAACCCTACTGCGCGTGGCCCGACACGCACTTGGCCGGTTTTTATAAATATAGATGCTAGCGACTCTCCCCGGCTTGCAGTGTCAACGTTATATAGATTATCTACTATAGTATGCATGTGTTATATTTATATATTTATATTAAACCTGCCTCTTTAATCACTCTGTCTATTAAAAAAAACCGCATCAAAATCCGTTGCGTAGTTTAAAAGATCTGAACGTACAGACGCCGCAGGAAGCGACTTAGTTTTATACTATGTAGAGATATATGCACCCAGTTAAACTGGAAATCGAACTCCATGCTTGAGCAAAAAGGTTAGCAATTTATGACTTGTAAAATTAAAATAACTCACCTTCGTATTGTCCTTCACAAAACACAGAACAACAAACAAATATTATGAATAATTTTATAATCATTATTATTACAACACAAATTGATATTAAATAGGACTGTTTTCTCTGCTTAATGAGATAATATGGCGACTGATCCCTAGCGCCGCAGAATCGCACTGGCGAAAACTGGGACTAGACACCACTAGTATTCTTTTAAATCTATCTATACATATAAAATGCTTTGTCCTGTATGACTGACGGATCAACGCATAGCCTAAACCGCTGATCGTAGTGACCTGAAACTTGGAGGGTGTGTTCTTTGTATGTCGTAGGCATCCTATTAGAAAGGATCTTCCGAAATTCTACTCCAAAGGGGGTGAAAATGGGGGCAAAGTTTGTATGAAACTCTGTCATTTTTAATTTGGATTCGTAAAGCACACGCGGATGTAACCGCTGGCGGAATGCTAGTTATCACAATAAAGAAACACTTCTATTATTTTTTAGTTATTTTTCATAGAAGATCATAACTATTAGCAATACAAAATATAGTAAAAAAACAAGGCAAAAACGTCCAAAAACTTGTTATTTTATTATTGCAGATACCGGATTTCTGAGTAAACAAGAATAAGTTAAAACGAGATGTTTGTATGCAAGTGGTATTCTCAAAAACTACTTGCCTAATCCTGAACATTATTTCAACAGTAAAAAATAATCATTCCAACTTTGTATGCCTTAAAAAATATTTTTTTTTTGAAGATAGGAAATCATCAAAAACCTCTCCCGCTATGTGAACGGGAGGGAGCGTCAGACTCTTACTGACGAAAACCCATCCATGTTCCTTCTTTAGCCATTTGTGTTCCGGGGGCGCAACATCCCGCAGCCCCGGCAGATAGCTTGAACCCTTGGAAAGGGAAAGGAGTTTAAGCTATCCCCATATCGAATATCATCCGTTTCCCCGTAGAAGGGGTGCAACCAGACAGACAGAGCCATTCTATATTATTAGTAAGGACTAGCTTTCCGCCAGCGGTTTCACACAAACTTTGCCACCAAATTTCACCCCTTTAAGGATAGAATTTCTGAAAATCCTTTCTTATCAGAAGCCTACGTCGTAGGAAGAACACACCCTCCAAGTTTCAGGTCTCTACGATCAGAGGTTTAGGCTGTGCGTTGATCCGTCAGTCATTCAGGACAAAGCATTAGGTTAAAATATCGCGGGCGAAGCCGCTGGCGGGAAGCTAGTTATCTTTAAAATTACTGTTCCGATTTAGATGGGGTTTTCGTTATTTAAATGTATGTTTTTCTAGGTTTTAGTATAATCGTATATTAGGATCTGATAAAGATCTTCGGAGATAGGCTATGGAACTTCAATTACTAACAGCAAAGGACCCGCGATTGCTGCAATCACACGCCTATATAGTTTTTGTTTTTACAATTCCATAACATAATATCACGCTTTTATTTTTATTTTATTTTATTTATTCCTTTATTTCAGGCAACTAAGGCCCATAAAAATATAATACAAAAACATAAAAATACTTATAAACTAATATATAAAGAATATCACAATAAATACAATAGTATAAATTTAAAATATAACTTAAAAATACTATAAATACATACAAAATAACCTAAAACTACTGCACACGAATCGTCGGCGTCGTGTTTCGCTGACAGGTGTCACGTAGCCGGCCACGAAACCGGCGGAACACAACACCCTTCGGCCAAAGCTCTTCCTTGAGGAACTTCTCGAGATCATGCGTTGGAACACGCACCACAAACGACTTGAAGTTCATGTTGTGTCGCGGCTCCAAACTCTCGACCCTCACGGTCCAGTTGGTCTTCACACGCAGGTACTCCACGATCTCCTCAGCCTTCGTGGAGTGGTGCAGTCTGGACACGTACAGCAGCGTCGTCGGGATTGCTGGACGCAGCAGCATGTTGGGTCCTGCCAGCGCAGTACCGCACTGGTTCCGACAAGGAGGCTTCTTCTTCTTCCTCTTCTCCACCTTGATGAAACCATCCTCGTCGCACGTGTCCTTCTCTAGACCCTGCCGTTTCAAAACCTGGTTTGGTTTCGACCGGCTGCATTTACCCCCTTTTGTTTTCACCACTAGTCTTACCTGCGAGTTTTGTGGCTCAACAGGCTTTTTAGCGGCTACAATTGCTGTGTAGGCTCGTTTGGGGGTCGCCGAACCTACACAAGTCATCGTCTCCACCTGTTTCGAGGCAGGAACGGCGGCGGCACACGTTGCAACGCATGCATTCTCGACAGTTGGTGACGCATTCGAGCCCGCCGACTCGAAACTGCAGATGGAGGCGTTTTGCGCCCCTCGACGCGTGTTCACATTCGCGTCGGTAGGTGACCTACTTGCAGAAATTGCATTGCGCAATAACACTACTTCTGCCCGTAGATCACTGATGGTGTTGTTGGACACCTCCAGCTGATGCTGCATCTCGGCCTGGCTTTGCTTCAGGAGTGTAATGTCCTTCAGCAGCCTGGTGACGTCTACGTGGTCGAACGTGACGGGAGGAAGCTTGTGTAGATCCTTCGCCACGAATTCAGGCACGTCGTCCGGGTCGGTCTCCTTCAACAACGTTATGATGTCCTGGAGACTCTTCTCTGTGCCATCTCTTCGACGAGATGGCATCTGGCTGACTTTGCCAAGCGTCATGAACAGCAGCAACTTGGCACTGCTAATCTCATCCTCCTTGAACGATGACTTGCAGATCTGCAAGATGCTGACCTCGTCCATATAGTCGATGGCATGTTTGATAAATGCCAATACTTCATTGGCTATGAGCGTTTGAGCACTCATAGCGGAAACCGTGCAGCGGCTATAGCCGCGCGATTCGCGAATGTTAAATTCGTACAGTGTAGCGCAAACACGTCCGTACTCGACAGCACATCGCACCGCACCTCTCAAGGAGAAAGCAGAGGTATAAGGTACACCCTTATTAAAGGTGATGTGACCAATAGACATTAGCATATTGTAATTAAGATAAATTACAAACTTTTCTGAAACAAAAAAAATGCATTTTAATGCTACAACTAGCGCCATCTAGTATCGAATTGGATAAAAAAGTAACCTGTTCTTTACTAAGTCTCGTCGATAGATGTCGCTAGAGTATCGCGAGAGAATCTGGGGGCAAGGTCGCGCAAACGCATAGTGGACTAGCATAATCATCATCATCAGCCTATATATTGTCCCACTGCTGGGCACAGGCCTCTTTTCATATAGAGAAGGCATGAGCATTGATCACCACGCTTGCTCAAGGCGGATTGGCGATTTCAGACTTAAGTCCAGGTTTCCTCACGATGTTTTCCTTCACCGTTAGTCAGTGGTGTCTAAGATATACTTAGAAAGTACATGTGACTTTAGAAAAGTCACATTGGTACTTGCCAGGTTTCGAACCCACGTGCACGAGAGGCAGGTGCCTTACCCACTAGGCCATCACGACTTGTTATGTTTGTTGTTGTTGCATAATGTTAATATTTTAAAATACTAAGATTTGAATACTAAATTCTCTCTATTTTCTATTGAGGAGCTCGTGGCTAAGTAACAGCCGCACGGTTCGACCGATCAAAGGTTAAGCTGCACTTGACGCGGTCGGTCAGTGTATTGGTGACCATCTTTGTCAAAGCGAGACTCCGCCGTGCCTCGGAAAGTACGTTAAACTGTTGGTTCCGGTTGTCATATGTAGATCTTTGACAGTCGTTACGGGTAGTCAGATGCCAGAAAGTCTGATAACCAGTCTTACCAAGGAGTACCGTGTTACCCGGTAACTGGGTTGTGGAGGTCAGATAGGCAGTCACTCCATGTAAAACACTGGTACTTAGCTGCATCCGGTTTAGACTGGAAGCCGACCCCAACTTAGTTGGGAAAAAGTTAGGCAGACAATGATGAATACTAAATATAGTACTACTTGTAGTTTTGATGCTTAAATGTATTTTTAACCTAATTCATATTTCTTTTTTTACAGAATACCCGTTATAAAGCTGCTATATTCATCAGTGCGCAGGAGTAGCTGTGAAGCCACTTAAAGACAGAGCCACCGAGATTGATGCTTCATTGGGCAAACCATTATAATCCCTTGTGAACCTTTATCATCCCTTCAATCATCCACATCCACCCCTACCCATCCTTTATCCCTCCCATCCTCTAAAACTACCCAAAATCTATCTACCCATTCCACTGTCGCAAGCTTCATTGACCGAGATACTTCGACAGCATTTATGACACTTCCCTCCCTAAAAAAACCGTTAAAAGTTACCCCCTTTTTTGAACTAAGTCCTGCTTGGAATGTCAAGCGTCTACTGTTAATTGTTTCTATAATAAGGGGTATTTAAGGAGTACTCGTACCGTCCTCTGTAGTCTGAAAATGAAAGTAGGAATCCAAATAGCTAAATTTTCGCTTGCCCCTTACCCCTTGAATTTGCGGAACATTATAGAAGAATTTGAGCGGCCTTTACAAAAGTTCTGGCCAGGATATTCAAGTGCTTAACGACCAAAAGACCCACTGAATAGTGTCCCAAAATGGTATGTTAAAAGGAATGATACCATTGTAGACAGAATCGTCGATAATTTGGAACATACTATTCCCTTCTACAGAGTCATAACATAGTGATCTGATGTCTAAACCACGTGAATATCGCGTGTAGTGGGCGCAGGCACCGATATCTCGAGCGTTGAGTACGGCCACTCTTGGTGTGGGCCTACACATATTTAAGACCGTATTGACTTAATCACGGGGCTAGCTATCTATACTACCGCGATTATTGTTCACAGGAAAATTGGTTTTATAATACTTCAATGCTGCAAATAGGGTTGCCTATCATTCAATGATTTTCGCCCTGAATTCTTCCTGAATAAATAGAATAATATAGCACGACGGGACACAATTTTTGGACGAGAAATTTCAAAGTGCTGTATTTTTCTAAAGTTCTGAATGTAGGCAACCCTACCCTCCGTCTACCCTTTGCTTCTAATGAACTTTTGGATTTCATTATCTCATCCTGTGAACACTAGCAATGAGTTACCTTTGCGTCTCCCACTCTTGAGGGTCAAGCCAAACTACTAAACAGCTATTTTTATCAGCATCAATGTCATCTACCGGTCCATACTCCAAATGAACTACTGCATCATCCCAGCGGTGGATTCAAGGAGTGTACACTTTCCTCCAGCCATGAACAAAACTGGCGACATTTGGCTAACCTGGCTGTTTTTTCCAAAAGTGGAACTACCCCCCTTGAATCCACCGGCGGAATATATTGAGGAAGTCGAGACCTTTCTGGGCGATCCATATTGAGTATTGGACCAGTTAGAAGACAGAGCAAGTCCTAATAGACCACCAGACTGATACTACAAGGTACGGCACCCATACAACTTCGGTACACTATCATTAATTGTAGAGCGTCCATACGCAACTGATCTTCCCGTCATCAAATTCCTGCTCCCTTTTAAATTCGAGTTCACTTTATGAAGACGATATTATTCACAGGATTTTCTATCGATACTACCGCGATTATTGTTACCAGGAAAATTGTTCTATGATACTTCAATGCTACGGATAGGGTTGCCTATCATTCAATGATTTTGGCCCTGAATTCTTCCTGAATAAATAGAATAATATAGCACGACGGGACACAATTTTTGGACGAGAAATTTCAAAGTGCTGTATTTTTCTAAAGTTCTGAATGTAGGCAACCCTACCCTCCGTCTACCCTTTGCTTCTAATGAACTTTTGGATTTCATTATCTCATCCTGTGAACACTAAGAAAAATATTTTATGATACTTCAATGCTGCAAATAGGGTTGCCTATCATTCAATGATTTTGGCCCTGAATTCTATAAATAGAAAAACATAGCCCAACAGGACACAATTTTTCGGATGAGACATTTGAAAGTGCTATATTTTTCTAAAGTTCTGAATGTAGGCAACCCTACCCTCAGTCTACCCTTTGCTTCTAATGAACTTTTGGATTTCATAATCTCATCCTGTGAACACTAGCAATGAGTTACCTTTGCGTCTCCCACTCTTGAGGGTCAAGCCAAACTACTAAACAGCTATTTTTATCAGCATCAATGTCATCTACCGACCCATACTCCAAATAAACTACTGCATCCCAGCGGTGGATTCAAGGAGTGTACACTTTCCTCCAGCCATGAGCAAAACTGGCGACATTTGGCTAACCAGGCTGTTTTTTTTCCAAAAGTGGAATTACCCCCCTTGAATCCACCAGCGGATTATATTGAGGAAGTCGAGACCTTTCTGGGCGATCCATATTGAGTATTGGACCAGTTAGAAGACAGAGCAAGTCCTAATAGACCACCAGACTGATACTACAAGGTACGGCACCCATACAACTTCGGTACACCAGCATTAATTGGAGAGCCTCCATACGCAACTGATCTTCCAGTCATCAAATTGCTCCCTTTTCAATTCGAGTTCACTTTATGACGACGAAAAACGACCCCCATACATTTCTATATGTTTTATAGGGAAAAGAAAAATACAAGATACTTCATCCAACTGCAAACAAACACTTCATAAGACAGCAATGGTATCTTAGGACAGACCAACTAACCTATCTGACACATCCTAAGCTTCTTCTTTCATGAGGAAAAGTGGGCACTTGCTAACTGGTTCCATTAATACCCTAGCTGTCACAAAGACGGGCAAAGAAGGGGCAAAGTAGGCATCTAGATGACTTGTTTCTTAGCACCTGCACAAGAGAAAATGGGGTACTACGGAAAAATGGGAGGAAGGTGTTGCAATCGGGTACTGATTTTAAGGTCTTTTATTTTTGTTTTTTTGTTTCTGTAGCTTGTAAATATTTTGAAAATGAATTCAGTAATGATTTTCGTTTTCTGTTACGTTGCAATTAAACTATTCTCTCACATTCCTTCCTCTGTTAATCTTTTGGACTAAACCCCATACCAACCCATCATCACAAACGCTGCTGAATTTTGCCATCACCTTGATACTCTTGAAGAGGGGTAAAAAAGAGGATAACATGTATTTTCTTAAACAAACACAGGTGAGCATTTACTTCATTTAATTATCTAAAAGTTTAACCGTCTTACTTATTAAGTCCGATTAATTTTTAACCTGCTGTTTAGCAACAGATTAGCAAAAATCTCACTCATAAATGCTGTTTAGTGTTAATCTAAACTTAAGGTAGTAGCTTAATCCTGGATTACGGCGTTGAGTTAGGATTAACCTTTTTGCAAGGTATAGCACAGGTTGGCAAGTCAAATATCCTATTAGGAAATCCATATCCAAAGATGTCTACACCATATTAATTTAATATCTACAATCTTTTGTGACCACAGAGTTCAAGAATTCGCTATCGTGTTGGTATGGGCATCAAGAGATTTTCACCTACAAGCAATTAGACACACCGAAGCACAATTTAAGCATTTTAAATCGTAAATTAATGAGGGAAACCACACAAATGGGTGAGAAAATATTTTGGAAACGAATTTGTTCGTCTCATGTATCAAGAAATTATATGTGAAATAAACATTTTAATCATACGAAAATGTGTTTTATTTAAATAGTAATTGCTTCCCACTCATCCTAAAGTATTTTATTAATGTTACACACTATCAGCCGGTTGCATAGAACTTTTTATCATTTATACTTTATACTTTTACGAATATCACAAAACATGATATCAGTAATTAGCATACTTTTTTATGGTATTAATAAGATATAACAGTTAAGAAAACATAAATAATAAATATTTACACGAAAAATATAAGATTACTTATAGCAAAATTCTTCACAGTTCTTCCGTTTCACGTATAAGTAACCTGATAGTTTTTGGTGCAACTAGGTGTATGTCTACAATTTCTAAATAATGGGGGCTATCGTTTTTGCGGTCACCAGTTGGCGCCACTGTTGAGTAAGGTCCTGTGAGTCAACAGAAAAACAGCTCAAAACTCTGCAATACATAGTTTTAATAGATAAATACGCTGTAGGAAACACACTGGCACATGTAGATAGTAACTACTACAACTAACTTTGAATTAGCTGTTTTTAAGACCCACTTATTTGGCATCTATTCTTAGCTTTTCTTGCAAAGCAGTAACATCTATTGAGCTATAAGTATATCTCCCATAATTAGTCGGGAATGACATAATATTTGCAATGAACATCAATAACTTGTAGAAATCCGCGATAAAAGTGCTCGCAGTGAAAGATCTCTTAAATTTTTGACATTTCTTGAGACCTCACTCTACACTAGCGCCTCTGGCGGCGAATTCAAGCGCGGTAGCCCTCATTCTCCTCTCGCAGGTTTGCTGGCAGGAATATCTAATGAAATAAGCAGAACCTATGTACGTTAATATGCATAAATGTATTGTCTTTTCTATTTTTGTTGTGTGTACATTTGTTTGTAGAGTTTTAACTCAAAAACTACTGGACCGATTTAAAAAATTCTTTCACCGTTAGAAAGCTACATCTTTACTTTTAAGTGTCATAGGCTATATTTATTTCCAGAAATAATTAGGGATCCCTACTTGAACTTGAATAATGTAACCCAAGGTGTAAAAAAATGTCCACGCGGGGAAGCCGCGGGCGAAAGCTACTGAATTATAAAATAAATAAGTATTTATCGCAAAAACATAAAAAACCTACCCTGTGTCCTTCCCAAGGCAATAAATATAAGAAGGAATAATAACTAGTTAATTATTATTATCATAAAGTAGACGAATAAACAGGATAATTATATACCTACCTCAGAAATAAACAACTGAAGTTGCCTTAGCTTAAATAATAATTAATAAGGTAATTCAAATTCAAGATTTATCCTTATATGTGTTTTGAATTTTATTTTTAAACAATCCTAACTAAATGTGAAAATGAATATTTTGTTTGTTTGCTACGCTTTGATGAAACAACGGCAGAACCAATTTAGATGAAATTTGGTCTGGAGATAGTTGGGACCCTTTTAGGGTTCCGTAGTCGACAAGGAACCCTTACAGTTTCGCCATGTCTATCTGTCTGTCTGTCCGCGGCATAGCTCAGGAGTTCTCTATACTAGGAAGCTGAAATTTGTATGGATATGTATGTTAATCACGCCGAAAAAGTGGTAAAATAAAATTTTGAAAAATAGTTTTTTTGGGTAGCTCCCAAACACTTAAAGTGGAGATGAATATTTTTTTTCTCGCGTACCCCTTCGTGTGGCGTATTGTTAGATAGGTCTTTTAAAAATATAATGGGTTCGTGAAGACCATTTTTCGGTTAAGCGAGCTATTTGCGAAATACCTAGATTTTTAGTGCAAATTTTTGTTCGATACGAGCATACCCCCTCTAACTTTTGAATGGCTGTACCTAGAAATGTGAAAAAAAATCACAGACGTAGCACATGCAATGAACTTACAAGGAAAACTATCACGCTTAAGTAGGCTTAACCGGTTACAGAGTTACAGTCGACTAACTAAGACCTGCTACGGAACCCTACTGCGCGTGGCCCGACACGCACTTGGCCGGTTTTTAGGGTTCCGTAGTCCGACAAGGAACCCTTATAGTTTCGCCATGTCCGTCTGTCTGTCTGTCCGCGGCATAGCTCCGAGGTTCTTGTTACTAGGAAGCTGAAATTTAGTATGGATAATTATGTATATTGATTACGCCGAGAAAGTGGTTTTTTTTTTTTTTTTTTTTTAAGGGTAGCTCCCAAACACGTAAAGTGGGGATGAATATTTTTTTAATTTTAATTCGTAGCGCACGCGGGCGAAGCCGCTGGCGGAAAGCTAGTTATAGATATACCAATAACCTTTAAAAGCAGGTAAAAAGTCCTTTTAAAACCTTGTGTGTATTAACTTGAGTCATACCTCGCCTGGGTTTTCCTTATACTTGGTAATTACAATAGAATTGTTAATAAGTAGGGGGCATGTACAACGAGTGACAGAAGTCAGAAATAATTATTTAAAGGGTATGAGGTACCCTTTTTTGGGATAGTAAATACGTTTTTTTTTTTTTGTATGGCATCTCGCAGGTCAACCTAGAAGGTTGTCGACTGCTTAACCGGGCTTGCTTGTGAAGTGCCTAAAATAAATTTAGGGCCTCCAGCCAGGGCTTAACTTATAAAAAAACTTGCTCGCGGGCTGGCTCGTCGAGCTAGGGTCGGGCGGGCATGGAGTAGTAAGTACGAGTAGCCAGATACCAGAAAGTCAGATAACCAGCATTACAGTCTCGGTCTCGGCTCTCGGGGTCATTCGGGGTACCAGTGTTACATGGAACGACTGCCTATCTGACCTCCCCAACCCAGTTACCAACACGATACTCCTTGGTTAGACTGGTTGTCCGACTTCCTGACTTCTAACTACCCTTAACGACTGTCAAAGATCTACAAATGACAACCGGGACCAACAGCTTAACGTGCTTTCCGAGGCACGAAGGCTTTTCACAAAAACGAGGTGAAGATTATACAGAGACCTTCTTGCCTGTTGTGAGGCACACAACCCTACGTTTACTATTTTCACTGTCAGTGCAATTAGGACTTGATGTAACACATTTGGACGTAAAAACTGCTTTCCTTAATGGTGATCTGGAGGAAACTATATACATGCAGATACCAGATTGTTTTGATTCACCAGGTAGCAAAAATAAAGTGTTAAAACTTAAGAAGGCCATTTATGGCCTAAAGCAGGCCTCAAGAGCCTGGAATAAAAAATTAGATAGTTGTTTGCTTGAATGTGGTTACAAAAAATCAAAGCTTGAACCATGTATGTATACAAAAATGAATGAAAAACGTAAAACTATTGTAACGGTTTATGTCGACGATTTATTCATATTTTCTAATGATAACAAGGAATGTACTGATCTCAAGGAAATGTTGTCAAGTCGATTTAAAATAAAAGATTTAGGACAAGTGAAACAATGTCTAGGGATGAATGTAAAGTTTGATAAGTTAGAAGGATCTGTCACCTTAAGTCAAGAACATAATATTGATAGTTTGTTGCTTAAATTTAACTTGACAGATTGCAAAACCTTTGATACTCCAATGGAGCATAAATTAAATGTAAACATAGGTCAAAATGTAAATAATAAAGTACCTTACCAGCAGCTTATAGGTAGCTTAATGTACTTATCTATAAAGAAGTGGATAGATTAGGTTCATACTGCTTCCGCACTATAAGGGTCACCTACATATTAACCGAGCGGAGCGATAAGCGGAGCGGTAAGAAAATAGTTACACAGCATGAGTACCATACGTTCACCTACTGATAAATCCATCGACAAAAGGAACGCTACTGTTGGGAATAGTAGTTCTCAGCCCGACCTCTCAACTTTCGGTACTTCTGGTTATAACGAATATGTATCACAGCGCAAAAGAAAAACGCCGGAGGATGATTTCTAGAAAAGATATTATAGGATTATTGAAAGAATTTGGTAATTCTCAGACAGAAAATATCAATACTATAAAAAAAGATATCTCATCTATAAATGAACAACTTATTGAAATGAAGACAAAAACGGACCAGCTGATTATGGAACATCACAACTTTAAGTCCGAATCAATAAGAATCAGGAAAAAATAAAATGTATTGAAAACGAAATACAGGTCCTTCAAAATACTCAAAATAATTCATCGCCATTAGAACATCCTACATCATCATCTGCTTATGGTAATATCATGATCGAACTTCAGGAGCGTATGGAACGCAGTAAAAATGTAATAATCACTGGAATCTCTGAACCCCACTCAGAAGACATGGAGAAAAAGAGAGAAACCGATAGATGTGAAGTGAAGAAAATATTATTAGACATATATCCTCTCCATCCTGAACCGGAAAAAATCATGCGCTTAGGGAAATATGACGGGAAGAAAACCCGCCCTATAAAAGTTTGTTTCTCAACATCAGGAACAGCTAAAGGGATACTGAAAAATAAATTTAACTGCAAGGATAAAAATATTAAAATTTACTCTGACCAGACACCTAATCAAAAACTGGATATGGAAAACCTACGAGAAGAGTTACTTTTTTTTTTTTTTTTTTTTGTGTGGCATCTCGCAGGTCAACCTAGAAGGTTGTCGACTGCTTAACCGGGCTTGCCTGTGAAGTGCCTTAAATAAATTTAGGGCCTTCAGCCAGGGCTTAACTTACAAAACTAAGCGACTACACGCTAAGGGCACCCCCTAGTGGGGTACGGGCCTCGGCTTAGGGCGTCGCTGGGGGAGGACAGCAAGGGACAGGCTGGATCAGAATATATTTTGATTATTATAATCGGGAATTTTAAAGCTATTAGCTCAGCTCGCGGGCTGGCTCGTCGAGCTAGGGTCGGGAGGGCATGGACAAGGTCGTCGCGACGGACCTCGGTGGCGAGGTCGATACGAACGCGGTCTGTGTTTGTGTAGAGTGCTAGTGGACCTACTGCTCTCTTGGAAGAGGGTTATAGCGTCATCGGGTATGGTGAGAGTATGCCTCGGGCGGCGAATTTTACTGATCTGGGAGGGTGCGTATCCGGCGGCCGATACGACCAGAGGGTTAGGATGCTTTTCGGCAGCATCAAAGTAATGCTTGGCGGCACGTTTCATGAACTGTTGGATGGTGGGCAGTTTGAGATCGAGATGGAGGTTCTCGTTTCGTACGTAGAAGGGGGCCCCTGTGATTTTTCGTAAGAAACGGTTTTGGAGGGTCTGCATCCTATGGAGACGGTATGGCTTTGAGTGTGCGAACACAACGGAAGCATATGTCATAATGGGGCGGATGCACGTGGTGTAGATGCGCAATTTGCACTTGAGTGACAATTTGCTACGTGCATTTAACATACAGTGGAGGCGACTGAGAGCGAAGGCCGCTCGAGAGCGGGCAGACTTTATGTGCTCTCCGAAGTTAAGGTGACGATCAAGTATCACACCTAGGTATTTGGCTTGCTCTTTCCAAGGAATCGGCTTGTCAAACATGGTGATGGGGCTGGGTAGGGGGGGATTTCGGCGCGGTCTCGAGAAGAGAACTGCCTGACTCTTGTCGGGATTTACCTCGATTCTCCATTTCTTAAACCATTTGCCTAGGGCGTTGGCGGTGATTTGGAGATTACGAGCTATGGCCACTGGGCTGGTGCCAGTGTAGTATATGGCCGTGTCGTCGGCAAATAGTGCTAATTGAGCCTTTTTGCTCTTTGGGATATCGCTAGTGAATAGCGTGAAGATGAGGGGGGATAGGACAGAGCCTTGAGGGACTCCTGCTTGTATGGGGTGGGGCGAGGATAGTGTTCCTTCGATGCGGTAGCGAAATGAGCGGTTCGACAAGAAGTCTCGAACGATGAGCACGAGACGGTCTGGCACGCCGAGTTGATATAGCTTGTATATTAAGCCATTGTGCCAGACTTTGTCGAAAGCTTTCGCTATGTCGAAGAATAGTATTCCCGTCATCATGTCCCGTCGTCGTTGGAAGCCAACACTTATATGTTCCACGATACGGTGGACTTGTTGGATACAGGAATGTTGGGTTCGAAAACCAAATTGTTCATCGGGAATGAGACTCTTTGCTTCGGCGTAGTCTTTGAGACGCTTATAAATAAGCCTCTCGTAGATTTTACCGAATACATTGAGGAGACTGATGGGTCGGTAACTCGAGGGTTGCGACTTCGGTTTACCGGGTTTAGGTATACCGATAACGGTTGCCTCTTTCCATTGTTGTGGAAATAGGTTGTGGCTCATGGCGCAATTGAAGATTGCGGTCATGAGCATTATGAGGGAGGCGGGCAGGATTTTAAATACCCTATTTGTGATGCCGTCTGGGCCTGGGGCTTTACGGGGTTTGAGATTTCTGATGATATCGAGTACTTCGTCCGAGGTGATGAGAGGAAGGGGATCATCAGGATCTTCAACGGGCGGTAATGAGGGCCTACGTTCGACTTCGGCGTCAACCTTGGACACATGAGCTTGGTCTGCTGGTTGGGAGCTTGGTGAGCATTGGGCCTCTAAACTGTCGGCTAGGCATTCAGCTTTATCCTCGTCGTCAAAGGCGACAGATTTATCAGGGCGGATGAGAGGGGGTGTGGGAGCTACTTCATCGGATTTTAGTTTCCTCTGCAGCTGCCAGAAGGCCAGATGGGTGGGCTCGAGTTCACTCAGCGTCTTGTCCCAGCGAGAGTTACGCAATAAACAAACTCAAGTAATCAAAATATATAAATGCAACTTACCTAGTTATAATAATTACTACAACCATATAAATTTACTAGTAAGATAAAAAAAAAAAAAAAAAAATAAAAAAAAAATTACGAGCACAACAATAACAACATTGTACCTATTTTTTAACGCGGTGAAATAGTCACTGTGTCATGGGCCTTAATAAACATGTATTGTACTTTTCTATGACTGTGCTCCACAGCTCATGCACTTCTACCCGCATTAGCGATGCGCATAAGATGTCGTGCACTTATTAATTACCCTACCTTCTTTTTTTTACGCGTCTACTAATACTGTTACGAACTGATGTTTTTGACTTATTGTACCAATCCACTACGCAAATCGGCTTCATGTATTTATAAATTAAAATATTGTATTTTCTCTGTAAGTGATTGTGTAAATCTTTTGAGAAAATAAATGTCTAAAACCGTATCTGTATTAACCAGACCAGATATAACTTATTCAGTCAGTTATCTAAGTCAATATAATAATTGTCATACAGATGAGCATTGGGGTTATGCAAAGAGGGTGTTAAAATATTTGAAAAAGACTAAATCTTATGGTATTAAGTATTGTAATAATGGAATTTCCAATATAGAAGGTTTTGTGGATGCCGATTGGGCAAACAATACAATAGATAGGCGGTCTTATACTGGATTTTGTTTCTTATTGTCTAATGGTGTCATATCTTGGGAGTGTAGGAAGCAAAAGACTGTAGCTCTATCAAGTTGTGAAGCTGAATATATGGGAATTTCTGAAGCTTGTAAAGAAGCTATATACTTAAGGGCTTTGCAATTTGAAATAACTAATAAAATGTACACTTTAACATTATATAATGACAATCAGAGTGCACAGAAGCTATCGTCAAATCCAATATTTCACAAGAAATCTAAACACATTGATGTGAAATATCATTTTACCAGAGAATGTATTTCAAATAATATAGTTAATTTACAGTATTTGCCGACAGCAGACATGCCCGCTGATTTGCTAACAAAAAGTCTAAGTGCAAAGAAACATTCTATGTTTATGAAAAAGTTAGGTGTTATTAATGTGTAAAGTGTTTACCTATATGGTTATTTGAGATAGTGGGGGTGTTAAAATTATATCTAAAATAATCATTCATATTAGTAACCTCTGTTGTCATAGTTGATTATCTGTGTCATATCTATACTCTTTGCTTGTTTATCTGTGCCTTGTCTATTAGACGAAATATAGTTCAGTTCTTTTTGAATCACAACGCTATCGTTTTATTACAAATCCATTGTTGAGCAGCAGATTAAAAAATAATCGTACTTTATAAGTAAGACGGTAAAGGATTTAGATAATACTTGGCACAGAGATAATCTATAACCTGGTTTAGAAATATTTCTTTCTTTGTTTTTTACGGACTTTTAGCATTCTTCAAGAAATATAGAAAGATAAGAGCCATCATCATTAAAATTATATTAAAATAAACCTCAACAAACCTAATTAAACTATACAGAAACTTGTTAATTAAAATCCATTTAGTTAAATTAATGTTCAAATTTTTCCTGTTATGTAGTCTCGCTATACCAGTACCTAATTATATAAATATATCTATCTACACATATAAAATGCTTTGTCCTGAATGACAACGCACAGCCTAAACCGCTGATCGTAGAGGCCTGAAACTTGGAGGGTGTGTTCTTTGTATGACGTAGGCATTTACTTTAGTTTAAATTAAAACTGGACACTGAGACTGACCGATCCGAGCGGAGTCCACGGGGGAAGGGGGTAAAAAGTGAAAAGTTATAGAACACATTAATTTGTACATTACGCACCCCCAGTGCAAAATAGACATAAGTGATTTTACTTCGAATCATCGATTTTATCATATTTGAAAAGTACGTTTGACGATACATATGCTCAATTTTTTTCATATTTTTCTTGTTAAATTTGACGAATTAATAGAAGAAATTAATTTTGAGAATTTTTATTATATCACATTTTTTCTTAAGGATTAGTAGACTATGTGATATAACGCAAAGAATAAATTGAGAAATATGACGTATTACTTAGTATTACGTTTATCGCTAAAATTTAATGTAGAAAATAAATAGTAACTAATATTATGACTTTAATGCGTTTGTTTTTTTTCCATCTCGAGTCTTGTATACACGATTATCTTTTAATTCGTTATATTAACTAGGTAAGGAAATTATCTTAAATGCACTTACTTAACCAAAAAGATAAATTTAAAAAATAATAACAGCAGTATGACTGTTTACTTCTTATGAACTTAAAATAAAATAGAATAAGAACAATTACTGCTTTCTTCGATTAAAATCTTTTCTTTGCGCCGAAACATAAGACTACATACTTCGGCGCGGCTGTAAAATAAGAACAATTACTTCTTTCTTCCACTAGAATATTTTCATTGCACCGAGACATAAGATTGGATACAGCGGCGCGGGAGTAGATATCGGGAAGATAAGCGTGAATACATCGATGCGGGGGAGGGGGCGGGTGCGTATCCACGCGCCCAGATCAACCTAGAAGGTTGTCGACTGCTTAACCGGGCTTGCCTGTGAAGTGCCTTAAATGAATTTAGGGCCTCCAGCCAGGGCTTAACTACAAAACTAAGCGACTACACGCTAAGGGCAACCCCTAGTGGGGTACGGGCCTCGGCTTAGGGCGTCGCTGGGGGAGGACAGCAAAGGACAGGCTGGATTAGAATATAAATGATTATTATAATCGGGAATTTTAAAGCTCACCAATAGCTCAGCTCGCGGGCCGGCTCGTCGAGCTAGGGTCGGGAGGGCATGGACAAGGTCGTCGCGATGGACCTCGGCGGCGAGGTCGATACGAACGCGGTCTGTGTTTGTATAAAGTGCTAGTGGACCTACTGCTCTCTTAGAAGAGGGTTATAGCGTCATCGGGTATGGTGAGAGTATGCCTCGGGCAGCGAATTTTACTGATCTGGGAGGGTGCGTATCCAGCGGCCGATACGACCAGAGGGTTTGGATGCTTTTTGGCAGCATTAAAATAATGCTTGGCGGCACGTTTCATGAACTGTTGGATGGTGGGCAGTTTGAGATCGAGATGGAAGTTCTTGTTTCGTACGTAGAAAGGGGCCCCTGTGATCTTTCGTAAGAAACGGTTTTGGAGGATCTGCAATCTATGGAGATGGTATGGCTTTGAGTGTGCGAACACAACGGAAGCATATGTCATGAGGGGGCATCGCACACGTGCGTCCGCACGTGGTGTAGATGCGCAATTTGCACTTGAGTGACAATTTGCTACGCGCATTTAACATACAGTGGAGGCGACCGAGAGCGAAGGCCGCTCGAGAGCGAGCAGTCTTTATGTGCTCTCCGAAGTTAAGGTGACGATCTAGTATCACACCTAGGTATTTGGCTCGCTCTTTCCAAGGAATCGGCTTATCAAACATGGTGATGGGACTGGGTAGGGGTGGATTTTGGCGCGGTCTCGAGAAGAGAACTGCCTGACTTTTGCCGGGATTTACCTCGATTCTCCATTTCGTAAACCACTTGCCTAGGGAGTTGGCGGCGATTTGGAGATTTCGAGTTATGGCCACTGGGCTGGTGCCAGTGTAATATATGGCCGTGTCGTCGGCGAATAGTGCTAATTGAGCCATTTTGCTCTTTGGGATATCGCTTATGAATAGCGTAAACATTAATGATCTGTGTAATATGGAACTAAAAAATGCTAAAGTATTCTCGTATGCCGACGATACTGCTATTATGTTCTCTGGGTCATCCTGGCAAGAGGCTAAACAAAATGCAGAGGCAGGAATGGCTCGGATAGCTCAATGGCTAAAAAATAACTTGCTATCCCTAAACACCAAAAAAGCTAGTTACATATGCTTTAGAATCAGTAGACGGACGCAGCCTTACGAAGACCTACTTTTAAGAGTACATATATGTGGAGATATGTCTAGTACAAGCTGTAACTGCCCATGCATTGACAAGGTCAGTGATACTAAGTATCTTGGGGTTATAATAGATCAAGCACTGTCCTGGTACCCACAACTTGAACAAACTTCTGGAAGAATAAGAAAACTATGTTGGATCTTTAAAACCCTCCGCCATATCGTCCCAACTAAAATGATGAGCTGTAAGAACCGGATCAGAAATCTCCTAAATGAAATATATGTTGCACTGGCCCAGACTGTACTGCTTTATTGTATTCCAGTCTGGGGCGGTGCAGCAAAAACAAAAATCATAAACGTAGAACGAGCCCAGCGTGCATTAATAAAAATAATGTATTTTAAAAATAAAATGTTTTCCACTGAAAGCTTATATCAAATAAGTGATTTAATGTGTAAGGAAACTGTATATAACACAAACCATACTAAAAAAACATAAATCACTAACGTATAATAAAACTGAAAACACTAGAAGAAGAAAATATATAGTTGCCCAAACTCCCCAGACAAAAACTAGATTTGCATGCAAGCAATTTTATAAACGCTCTTCCCAACTTTATAATAGAATTAATAAACATGTCTATATATATAATAAATGTTACCGCGACTGTAAAAAAAGTATAACAGACTGGATAAAACCACTTACCTATGAGGAAACTGAGTTGCTCCTGGAACACGTTGAGTAGCCTATATACACCACACTATAATATAATAAAACTAAACACAACACAACACATACCACACACACCATACTACACAACACACCTCACTACAATAGCACATCACACATAACACATAACACATCACACCATATCATGCACCACAGCACACCACATCATGCACCACATCACACATCACCACATCACACGCCCCACCGCATAAACACAACACATACCACTGCATTCTTACCACATAAAATATTGTTTTTCTTAATGTTTAAATTAACTGCATGCACACAGATTTGTTTTCTTACTTTTTTTTTCCTCCTTAAGATAAGATTCGTATAAAAACTAAAAAAACCGGCCAAGTGCGTGTCGGGCCACGCGCAGTAGGATTCCGTAGTAGGAGTTAGTTAGTCGACTATAACTCTGTAACCGGTTAAGCCTACTTAGCCGTGATAGTTTTCCTTGTAAGTTCATTACATGTACTACGCCTATGATTTTTTTCACATTTCTAGGTATAGCCATTCAAAAGTTAGAGGGGGGGGGGTTAACTCGTATCGAACAAAAATTTGCACTGAAAAGCTAGATATTTCGCAAATGGCTCGCTTAACCAAAAAATGGTCTTCACACACCCATAATATTTTTGAAATACCTATCTAACGATACCCTACATGGAGGGGTACGCGAGAAAAAAAATATTCATCCCCACTTTACGTGTTTGGGAGCTACCTTAAAAAAAAAATATTTTTCAAAATTTTATTTTACCACTCTCTCGGCGTGATCAATATACATATCTATACCAAATTTCAGCTTTCTAGTATCAAGAACCTCGGAGCTATGCCGCGGACAGACAGACAGACAGACAGACGGACATGGCGAAACTATAAGGGTTCCTTGTTGGACTACGGAACCCTAAAAATGAGGATAAAATGATTTGTATACATTGCATATTTATACGTACAATAGTTACTTGAAAGAGCGGGGCCAACTAATACAGGCATTGTTTTGCTTAAAAGGAGGCTCTGAACACGTTTCTATGTAATGCATTTTTATTGAGAAAATAAACTATTTTGTATTTGTATTAGGAAATATTTAATTGTAAAATGTAAAAATAAATTAATCTATAGCCTCCATTTGTTAACAATAGGGCATAAAGGGCATACCCACCTACATGTGCAGATTTTGTTGTAACTGTAAATGTACAACACGACCATGGTAAACTAGGACTACAGTATTTCTTTTTTCAGTAAGGCTAATCTATACTTATAATAAATCTGTAGAGAGGTCAATTCTGTACATGAAATATATTTCCAAAATTACTATCAGGGGGTGATTAGGGATCGATACTGATGCCAAAAATGCAATCAGTAAAATTTTTGTCTGTCTGTCTGTCTGTATAAACTCTATAGAAACAAAAACTACTCGACGGATTTTAACGAAACTTGGTACAATTATTTGTCATACTCCTGAGATGGTTATAGTATACTTTTCATCACGCTACAATCAATAAGAGCAGAGCAGTGAAGGGAAATGTTGTCATTTTGTTTAAACGCGCTAATCTCAGGAACCGCTGGTCCGATTTAAATAATTCTTTCAGTGTTAGATAGTCCATTTATCGAGGAAGGCTATAGGCTATATATCATCACGCTAAGACCAATAGGAGCGGAGCACCACTATTCCACGCGGACGAAGTCGCTGGCAGAAGCTAGTAAATAATAAATAAGGAACTATTATAACAAAAACAAATATATCAGCAAGACGACCAGGCACCGCAAGCAGCACCCGTTCACGAGTATAACGCGAGGACCAGCCATCACCCCCTTCGCCATTTTTGAGGGAAGGGGGCAACCCGATCCCCGACGCTACCGCAAGCCATACCATCTAGGGGAGCATGACGTACTTGCTGCTAGTCAAACAAAAATAGTAACTAATTACTGCTGCAGTCACTAGTAAGCCACAAAACATAATTGCAATACAATCATTATGAAACAATTAATGAAAGTACTATGTCATAATATAAACAACAACAATAATTATAATAAAAATAATGTCAATATAACGATAACTTCATGAAGCTGTGTTGCGTTCAACATAGCGACCAACTACTTTTATCATTCAAATAATCTGTAATGGTGTAATATGCCTTCTGGGAAAGGATAGATTTGACTTTTAATTTAAAATAGCTTCGGCCAGCGACTTCGTCCGCGTGGAATAGTGGTGCTCCGCTCCTATTAGTCTTAGCGTGATGATATATAGCCTATAGCCTTCCTCGATAAATGGACTATCTAACACTGAAAGAATTATTTAAATCGGACTAGCGGTTCCTGAGATTAGCGCGTTTAAACAAAATGACAACATTTCCCTTCACTGCTCTGCTCTTATTGATTGTAGCGTGATGAAAAGTATACTATAACCATCTCAGGAGTATGACAAATAATTGTACCAAGTTTCGTTAAAATCCGTCGAGTAGTTTTTGTTTCTATAGAGTTTATACAGACAGACAGACAGACAAAAAATTTACTGATCGCATTTTTGGCATCAGTATCGATCCCTAATCACCCCCTGATAGTTATTTTGGAAATATATTTCATGTACAGAATTGACCTCTCTACAGATTTATTATAAGTATATAGATAGATGTGTTAAATAGCAATTCTAACAAAGATAAAGGAAGTTTATTATAAAAGCGTATACCTAGCCCCATAAATGACCCATGAACCTTGTGAAGTCTGTGAATAGGTACACACTCGCTCAATCAATAATACAATACTGTATTATTGCATGGGGAGGAGCACAAAAAACTTATTTACTTCCTCTTGAACGAGCTCAGAGAGCAATTTTAAAAGTAGCCAATTCTCTTCCCTTTTTCTTTCCGACAAACCAGCTGTATAAATCTTGCAACGTGCTGACTGTGCGTCAGCTTTTCATCATGCACTTGGTATTAAAACAACACACTATGCTAACCTACAATTTTGAAAATACTAACAAGAGACGGAATGATATAGTATGCACTTCAAACTCAACCTCAAAACATGCTTTTGTTACTAGATTTCTTACGTTCCTAGGCCCACTTTTATACAATAGGTTAAATAAAAATCTATGTATTTATAAGTTAGATAATTTTAGCTGTAAAAAGACACTATGTAAATACTTACAAAGCATTTCATATGAACAAACGGAAGAATTACTTTTAGTTTGCAAATAAAAATTGGTATCATTATCACTATCATTTATAAATTTATATAATTGTTAATTTATTTCTATAAACGCTAAGTATGCACTTTATAGCCTGAAGCACAGGTTTATACCTAGTTCAGGCAAATATGCAACTGTGTTCTATTTTTAAGTATAAGATATTTATTGTATGTGTGACCTTTTTTCTAAATAAACGATTATTATTATTATTATTATTTTGGGAAAACATTTTTGTTTCTTAGCACATTGGCTAGTTTTGACTACATTTACGGGCCAAAGCCAAGTAAATGTAGTGTGTAATGTGTAGTGATTGTTTATGTAGTGTGGGGGGCTATTTCATTTTCTTCCAATTGCATGAACTTTCTTACTATACGGCAGGTATTTAATATTGCGGCTTTTTGGAGTTGAATGTAAGTTGTGTCTTGTAGGTCTATTAATTTGAGGCTGTGGTGGAGATGGTTGGGTATGACACCCGTGGTGGAGATAACTATGGGTACTATGTAGACTTTATCTTGTCTCCAAATTCTGGTAACTTCTTCTTTAAGCTCTGCATACTTGCTTATCTTCTCGCCTATTGTTTTTTGTAAATTATGCGTGTTGGGTACTGCAATATCAATGAGGTAGGTAATTTTATTTAATTTATCCTGAAGTGTTATGTCTGGTCTATTATAATGAACAGTCCTGTCGGTAAGTATAGCACGATCGTAGTAGAGTTTGTGTGTAGGGGTTTCTAAAACAGTTTGTGGTGTGTATTTGTAGTAGGGTGTGTTTGTGTCTTGAATGAGTTTATGTTTGAGTGCTAGTTTTTGATGAATGATGTTTGCTACTTGGTTGTGTCTGTGAGTATAGTCGGTCTGTGTGAGAGTTGTGCATGCCCCTGTTATATGTTGTATGGTTTCTGGTTGTATGTGGCACTTGCGGCATTTGTCATTTGTTATTGTGGGGTCTTTGATGATGTATTTCCTGTAGTTCTTAGTGTTGATTATCTGGTCTTGTATTGCTATGATAAACCCTTCAGTTTCCGGGAATAAGTTACCTATTTTAAGCCACTTATTTGATGCTACTGCGTCTATATGCGGTTGTTCTAGGTCATGTGGATGTCGTCCGTGCAGAACTTTCTTTTTCCAGTCCTCAATCTTTTGGTTTTGTGGGTCATTAGTGTTATTGTGTAGTGGGTCTGTTTCTTCGTTTAGGTTGAGTGGGGTGTAGTTGTGATCATTAAGAGCTACTGCTTTGTGAATGTTGCTAGTGCGAGATTTTGTGTGAAAAAATGTTTTGAGCCTACTTATTTGTTCTTGCCAAAGATAGTGAATATCTATAAGGCCTCTCCCTCCATTTTGTCTTTTGATTGTGAGTCTTTCTACGGCGGATTTAGGGTGTAGATTATTGTGTTTGGTGAGTGTGGTGCGTGTGATTCGTTCTATCTGTTGTATGTCAGTTTTGGACCATTTAATAACTCCAAAGGAGTAGGTTAATATTGGGATCGCGTAGGTATTTAATGCTTTGATAAGATGCTTTCCAGCGAGTTGTGTTTTACATACTGCGGTCACTCTCCGTTTGTATTCTGCGTTTAATGTGTGTTTGATAGCTGTGTGATCGAGTCCTTTGAGTTGCTTGTATCCTAGATATTTGTATAAGTCTGTTGGTTCCATTGCTGTGATTGTGTCATTAGTGTTAATTGTGTAGTCACCTGGTTTAATTTTGCCTCTTATAATATGTACTGTTTTGCATTTATCTAGTCCAAAATGATATCTTTGCTGAATTCTGTCGTAGTGTCTATTAAAACTTTCATTTCTTTTTCAGTTTTTGTGTAAAGTTTAATGTCATCCATATAAATGAGATGTGAAAGTGTGACTTCTTCTGTTGTGGTGTGTTTTAGGTTATACCCGGCTTGGAAGTTATGTAGTAGGTTAGACAGAGGGTTCAGTGCCAGGCAGAACCATAGAGGACTCAGGGAGTCACCCTGATAGATACCCTTTCTAATAAATATTTGTCGAGTTTTAATAATGTTGTTGTGGTAATTTAATTGAAGTGTAGTTTTCCAACGAGCCATGATGTGATGTAAAAAGTTTATTAATTGTGGATTTATTTTATAGATGCGTAATATTTGTATTAACCATGAGTGTGGGATACTATCGAAGGCTTTTTTATAGTCTATATAGGTACAGTGTAGGTTTCTATTTTTTGTAGCGGCGTGTTTGTGGACTATTGAATCTATAACTAACTGTTCTTTGCATCCCATGTGGCCTCGTCTGCATCCTTTTTGTTCTTCTGCTATAATGTTGTGGTGTTCAATGTGTTTGTTGATTTTACTTGTGATTGCTGATGTTAGTATTTTGTATATTGTGGGAAGACAAGTGATTGGTCTGTATTGGGAAGGTTGTGGAGAATATTGAGATTTTGGTAGCATGTAAGTTATTCAAATCAAATCAAATCATCTTTATTTTCAGGCTACATTGGCCCATAGATATATACCTTAAAGACTAACATATATATTATTATATACAAAAACTTGTTAGTAAATAAAACTTAAATCTATGTTAGTAGCACTTCACTTATACACTACGTCTCTGTGGTGCGGGCGTGTGGCACCTGTCCGCGGAAGCGACGGAACACCACGTCCTGTGGCCAGAAGTTCTCGTCCAACACGAGGTGCAGGAAACACGTTGGTACTCGCACCACAAACGCCTTGAAGTTGGCGTTATGGCGCGACTCCAACAGCTGCACTCTCGGGGCGTACTTGATCTTCTGACGCATGTACTCCACAATGTCCTCCACCTTAGTGGTGTAATGTAGGCGGGAGATGTACACCGGGGTGTTCGGCTTAGCAGCACGTATTTTCGTGTTAGGCTCTGCAGGAGCGTTGCCGCAGCGATTCTTGTTTGTTCGCTGACGGCGCTTCCTCCTTTGCACCGTCACGAACCCATCATCGTCAGCCCGATTCGGTCCCTTTACGGGCACAGGCTTCTTTGTAGCATCAAGTGTTGTGCTTCTAGTGACGCCGGCATAATCTCGACGAACACCTTGATGTTTCGTCGAGGCTGCAGATTCAAGAAGCTGATCGAGCGGTCGAGCGGCGGTGAGGGGAGGACCCGCAGGGACGGGAGCGGGGCAGCGGGGCGCGCGAGGCGCGCACTGTGCCGGCTCAGCATTCAGCGGTGACAGCGGCGATGGCGACAAAACTGCTGACGCGAAACTTACACCCGATACATCGAGGCACGCTCCGCGCCGCATGTTTACGTTCGATGCACCCGCCGGTGACCCAGTTACCGTTGCTGATTTACGCAACTCGTTGAGTTCGCTGCGCAAATCGGCGACAGTAATTTGGGATGCATCTAACTTCCTCTGTACATCCGCAAGACTTGCCTTCAGAAAGACGATGTCCTTCAACAGGCTTGTAACATCGACGTGGTCGAAAGTGACGGGTGGAAGCTTGTTAAGATCCTTCGCCACAAACGTCGGCACGTCGTCCGGATCGGTCTCCTTTAGCAGCGTGATGATATCCTGAATGCTTTTCTTTGTCCCGTCACGCCGGCGGGACACCATCTGGTCGCTCTTGTTGAGCAAACGGAACAGCAGCTGCTTGGCAGTAGCGATGTCATCCTCACTGAAGTTGCTAGCGCAGATCTGGATAGCGGACACCTCGTCCATCACATCCAGCTTCTGCTGCAGGAACGCCAGCAGTTCATTCGCCACAAGTTGTTCACTCATGGCGATTAAAACGACAAGCAACGGCTTGCGCCGCGCTAAAACGTATTTGTATTAAAAATTAGACGCGTAAGCAACACGACTGCATCCAATCGCAGCTAGTACGAGACTGATTTATTTTATACTTATTCCAGTATTGTTGATATTTGATATTTTTCAGTTGTTATTTTTTACTTATTCCAGTTGCAATAAATTCAGGTATGGTTTGATGTCCTAAAATTAAATCTGTTAAGTTTTT
The DNA here is from genome assembly GCA_963891755.1 of Pyrrhia umbra. Classification (NCBI taxonomy): domain Eukaryota; kingdom Metazoa; phylum Arthropoda; class Insecta; order Lepidoptera; family Noctuidae; genus Pyrrhia; species Pyrrhia umbra. Next base: position 12,218,366 of record OY982917.1, read on the forward strand.
AGCGATAATTTAGTGTAATGAATCTAATTTTTTGTACCAGTAATTGTGTATTTTATCAATGCCAGGTGATTTCCAGTTGTGTAGTCTTGCTGTAATACTGTTTATATCAGATTCAGAAATCTCGGTAAATTCCATTTCTTCTATTGCACTCCACTTACTTTCTTCGTCTGTTATCCAACTAGCTTTGTCATTGTGTTGTACTTGCTCTTCCCAGATGCTAGACCAGAATGTCTCCAGTTGTTCTGTTGTTGGTAGTTCTGTGTTAGTGTTGGTTGTCGTTGTGTCAATTTGTGGTCTCTGTAAATTTCTGTAGAAGTTCCTTTCGTTAGTAGCAAACATAGCGTTGTCGTTTTTGCGTTCATGTGCCTTTTTGTACCTTGCTTCTGACTACCCGTAACGACTATCAAAGATCTACAAATAACAGCCGGGTCCAACAGCTTAACGTGCTTTCCGAGGCACAGAGAAGTCTCACTGTGACATAGATGGTCACCCATCCACGGACCGACGGTGCCAAGCGCGGCGTAACCTTTGATCGGTCGAACCGTGCGACTGTTACATAGCCACGAGCTCCTCTTAAATATTATGAGAAAATATAAATGTGTTACCACGGGAAGCTTGGTGCTGGTCTGCAGACGGTGAGCAATGGGTGGCTCTCTATTCAGTAGGGATCAGGCCCATGTTGGCGCGTTTTTGTTCCACGCGCGCATCAAAGAGATATCAGCATAGTTGACGGGGCCTACCCCCCAGGGCCAGTGGCTGCTGGGATGCAAAGAAAGGAACATGGATGGGTTTCAGTAAGATTCTGAGAGTTCCTCCCGTTCACAGCAGGGGGAGTCATTTGAAGATTTCCCATACCTAAAAAAGGGGAGCTTGGTGCACAAATGGTAAAAAATAAAACAGGTTGTTTACATTTTAGATTTAATATGAGTGTCCATTACTGTGCGTCCATAACTTAAGACTTAGCCTAATGATCAATGTTTGTTTCAATGTTAACGTGTTCACATTTTATAGTTAACACGGAATTTGTTGATAGCATTATAACATTAATTCATGTCTACGTCACCTTACCTTGTACCTCATTACTAATTTAAGGGGTTACAAAGTTTATGTTGATGTTACCAATTAAACTTAAAAGAAAGGAGAAGAGTGTTGACTAAATTAGAGGATTAAGAATACCAGCAATGTGTAGCACATTACTAATGTTCTTGTGAACCCCTCTTCTCCCCTCCTCTTGTGAGGAGTAGCTTAACTACAATAGTAATATTGTATTGTAATATTACTATTCTCACGTTTGTCGTAAGTGCATTATAGTATAAATATATAATGCAATTACTTCCTGGGAGACCGTCACAAGTAAAGGCGCGGATCCAATTGTTAGGACCAAAGGACCAATATTTGCAGGAATTATGATTAAAAATTTGGTCCTTATGATCTGCTTCAATTAAACCCGCGCCTACCTTAGTTACCTAACACCAAGATTAATAATTTGCATTTTCAATACTATTAAAATGCAATGATGAAAATATGAAAATATTTTTTTCAAAGCATGTTAATGGCTTGGAAAATGCAATGAGCTTTGACAAACTGCGTATTTAGATGAAATAAACAGTTTGTGAAAGCTGGAAGTGGCATCTTCCGTTGTCGGCAACCAGCTTCTGGAGATCGATGACACCACCTCCCATCAGGGTAGAACCTGGAACAGAATATCATGACATTTTAAAAGCCTGTACACCAACTTCTGAAATACGGGAACAGTTCAGAAAGTATCGGTTCTGCTACTTCAAAAAAATGTAAGTGAAAAAATTACAAATGAGTTATCAGCCAGTGAGGGGATCTAAGTTAAGTAACAGCTTAATAAAAGTTAAAGAATAAGACTGTTTTATTAGTCTAGTGATTAAAAAATACGACTGCTGTGAACGTGGTCTTCAGTCCGATTCTCAGGACCAACATCGTTTTGTAGGTTTCGAAAACTCTTTTAGGTTTCCCAAACCGACCACGTTAAACCGTGGCCTAATCTCTTCCCTGTCGTGTCGGATTTACGTCTCATTGGAGTATGAGAGTAAGGGAATAGAGAGTGCATCTGTGACTGCGCATGAAATAAGTATTTCTTTTAATTGCAATTCTGGCCTGAGGGAGATTATACGTGAAGAAAGATTATTTAAATGGAATCGTAAAATATTTCAACTGCAAGTATTTTATTGTTACAAAAGGCGTCTGTAATGATCATGACATGTAAAAGTGTTATTTTATAACCTATTTGCAAAATAAATATCATTTAGGATCATTTATCATGATGCGTGTTGTAGCCACACCCTTTTTCTCAGCAGATATGTTACAATACTTGATTTACCAAAAGTTATCATTTACTGTATTTGGGAAAAATAAATAGGTTTGTATGTACCATGATCTTTAAGATGCTGTCCTGAGCTCTAGAACTTGGTGGGCGTCTTGCTGCTCGAAGGACCAATCCAGTGCGTTGCCTTCAAAGACGAGTAGGTTATCTGTAAAGTAAAGAAATTAGATTTAAATCAATTTTATCAAACGACCAACATAGTGAAGTTTCCTTGTTCAACTCATTATTATTTTTAAGTATCAATTAATATCTCGTTCGCAGACAGACACACCCATTTTTTGTATTTTTTCAACTCTTGCCAGTTTACAGGAAATGCAGATCAGATTACAACACTCACCTTCATCTTTGAGCCGTTGACACGATGTTCACTAGGCCTGCAGGGGCCGGAGCCCCGAGGGCGGCTCGAAGGACCAACACGTCATGCACTGCAGTCAACGGGCGATGCACTGGATAGATTGACAAAGGAAGTCTGGTCTAGAAAAGTTTAGCTGCACTGCGCAGGTCATAATCAATACTTCGATGTGAATATCTGCATTGCAGATATCCGAATGTTGCAATACTAAAATTGTATCAATGTTTCCAAAGTAATAAATATTGTGTTCCAAAAACCATGGGTCTAGGACTAAACTAAACATGGTGTCGCTCTTGCATTCTAATATTACTAAATACAAATATGCGGCTGTTTTTGTAAACCAGCTATTTATCCTTTGCATGTAATTTTATCATACCTGGATGGTTCATTATCAGGAGTGGTGTTCTTCATTACATCATTATTTATCTCGGTGTTTGGCCTGGATGGTTAATAGGATAAAAATAATAAGTAGCATTGATGATCGCCTGAAATAACAATGGACAGAACAATCTAAACTATGCATCCAAAAACCTTAGCATTAATGTCATAACCTAACTAACAATATTAATGCTAAAGTAAGTTTGTAACGAATTCATGGTAAAGTGGTAATTTTTTTTTTTTACTAAATTGTTCCACCTATCTCCGTGCCAAGATAGGTGGAATCTTAGAGACAGTTATAGGCTTTTTAGTTGCGTTATGTAGTTCCCCCAGAACATGGGTGATAACTTTAGAACTAGTAAAGTTGTTTCCCGCGGTCATGTGCATAATATTTTACTGTGATATCGGACTACATCATTTATCTATACCAATATTATAAAGAGGAAAGATTTGTTTGTTTCTTTGTAGGGTTTTAACTCAAAAACTACTGGACCGATTTTAAAAATTCTTTCACCGTTAGAAAGTTGCATCTTTACGAAGTGTCATAGGCTATATTTATTTCCAGAAATAATTAGGGATCCCTACTAAAACTTGAATAATGTAATCCAAGGTGTAAAAAAAAATTACCACGCGGGCGAAGCCGCGGGTGGAAAGCTAGATATTCATAAAAGTTTATTTATCTTCATTTAATATTTATGCGAATTTTACTAATACAGCAAAGCAGGTGAACGCCTAAATTGTTTGCCATGGCAGCTAAAAGCTGTTGACAGCACAAGGGTATGACGAGTGCATCAGCCTACAACGAGCTGATACACACAGTCACTATCATCAGGACACTTGTGTGAGCATGGTGGACTCCTATTACCTAGGTATCTAGGCACAGATCTTAGCAATCAGTCTCCCTGTATTTTCATATTGTCATTGTTGACGAACTCACTTGTCCATCCTTAGGCGCCACTTAGGACCATTAATAAAAATCATACTAGATATGTCGACATATTAGGATTATTGAAATAAAACGAAATACTGATTAAATGTTTAATTGTATTACTGTTAAATGGTGTGACAATAAATTTCTCTTACATTTTCTATAAGAATATAAACCTTAACTTAGCTTATATTACTTAATTATATGACACATCGATAGATAGACAGTTAAAATACATAGACACAGATCAATTTCAATAAATTTAAGCTACCTCGCTTTCTTAACTCTATCTGGGAATATCCTAAGTTCGCCAGAGCCTCGTCGGTGTCAGCAGGGTGTACCGCGTGCAGGTGAGGTTGACTTTGGCGCTGCAGGTGTTGGTGGCGCCACTTACACCCCGTTGGGGGACGCTCAAGTGGGGCGATGTGCGACATGGCTTCGAGAGAGGCTGCAGTGCAAGGGATGTGGTTTGACTGCGACCTGAAAAGTAACAAATGCATGTTTAAATGTTGGACAAGAACAAGTAATCCGTATTTAAAGATTTTTTCATTACAAGTCTATCTGCATAAAGGCTTCGCTATTATAACAACAATAATTCGCCGTAACTTGAAATTTTAGACACTTTTTTTTATTGAATATCTAATTTTTGAGTACCCATCTCGTTCAGAAGTAAAATAACTATGAATACCAAACAAAATTCTTACCTCTACGCAGTATTTTATGTACTGCATTCTCCGACGTTTCAATTCCGGATCAAAGGACCAACTTGTCATGCTGGCTTGGAACTGATACAGCAACCGGCTACGAAGACCAGTGACAGACGCTTTTGGAAGACCTGAAATGTGTAAATATTGATAAGAAAGTGAAATACTTAATTGAATTTCTTTGCTAATGTCTCTGAAAGTGGTGATATATTGACAAGGGGCAGGGCGGAGTCTACCGTGCTTATAAATAATGATCCAACACGAAATACGAAGGGACCCAAAGGTTATTAACTTAAGCAGGGATAAGAGGGAGAAGACACTATATTACATCACTGAGGCCAAATACAAGTTCACTATTGGTGGATAAAATCGTTTTATCCCTCCTCAAGATAATGAAATTCCACCCTAACATATAACAGCCGTTCCCTTATAGATAAGTAAGGAAATAGAATGATGTCACGCTATACTGATTGTAGGGACACACCCATTTTTTTTTTCTTACTAAGCGGATTGATGTCCCCAAAAATTACTCATCATAAATACTACAAATCATGCACTTTACACCCAGTCTTTTCATCAAGATAATACTAACCTTCAGCGTCCTGATGACTGCAGTCTGGTGACCGGACGCGGCTCGAAGGACCAACCCGTGATGCTTCGCAGACGACGGGCGGCGCACTGGATAGATAGACAAAGGAAGTCTGGTCTAGAAAGTACTAGCTGCACTGCGCAGGTCACGATCAATACTTCGATGTGAGATGTAGGATGCAGTTGTTGTACTTATGTCACAATATAACACATCTGCAGAAGGTGGAACAGGGGGGTTAGACAAGTGGCAAAAATGTAGTAGAATAGAAAACAAAATGTATGGGAATGACATTCGTTTACGACTAGCTATCTGTCTTTTCCATACATTTTGTTTTCTATTCTACTAGCGTTTTTGCCACTTGTCTAACCCCCCAGAACAGCTAATAACTACAGTCGCGAACTGTCCGGTTTATTTTAGTTCACATTGGGGTGGGGCTGTGCGCGAGCTTGTTCTCGCACACTAAGCGACATGAGCCTTCTGCAATGATGGTACATTGCCATCATTGTAGACGGTTGCATGAAAATACCACGTTTTATTGAATACTTTTGTTATACTTATATTTCACTTAAGTAATTTAACTAACACAAAACATAAAACGAAATATGTAAAACATAGAAAAATAGCAAAGTAAATCAGCTTTGAAGAAATTTATTTTCACGTAAATTAATTAACATCATATTTTGGTGCAACCCGCAATTAAAAATATAATTGTCCGATAATGGGACGAACTTTGTCGGTGCATCTAATGACCTGCATAAATTTCTTACTGAATCAAACATTCAGTTTGATATGGCCCAGGAAGGTATAGATTTTAAATTTACTCCTCCATATAGCCCTCACTTCAATGGGATGGCAGAGGCGGCTGTCCGCTGGGGTGCGCGCAGAAAACCTCCCCGTGTGTCTGGTGGCTGCTGGTCCCTTTCGGATACGTCCGGGGGGAAGAGCAGTCACTGGGCCGGTGCACCCTGGGCACGGGCAATAATCTCTTCGTGGGGGGTGGGGTAGAGGTAAAAACACCACAAAAAAAAAATGTATTAGGATTAAGTTTAGGTTTAGATGCCGAACAACGGGCGGCATAACCTGTCCTGAGGCATTCGCGGGCCTCGGGAGGACCAAATTCCCTCTCAAAAAGTGCGACCGCACCACCTTGGGGAAGTGGTGTGCGTATTTTCCCATCGTATTATGAAAATGTCCGAGAACGAAAATGTTTTGTCGTGCGCTCCGGCTGACGCCCGGCGCTCGCGGGTACCCGGGCCCGCGAGTGTTAAATTGACTACCGAAGTCTGCACAGGGGTGGGCAACCAGGCCCCTGTGTCAGAATCATCTACTGGCGGAAGCGTTCCGTTTACCGGCCTAGTACTTGCCGGTAACAAGAGCCGAGGAGGCTCCAGTCCCCTCGGGGACCCAATGTCGGACGGCGAGTCGCGCGGACGTGCCTCCAAATTTTGGCTGAAACGTCCGCGCGATGTGGCTTCGGGCCGACCAGGGTCGATAGGTTTCTCGTCCAGCGAGGAGAACCTATCGGCCCCCAAAGTGCCGACAGCGCGGCGAGGCGGTGTGGCCTCGCGGTCGCGGCCGCGGCGTGATTCAATGGGACGGTTTCTTCCGCGTCCCGACACGCCGGCGGCCAGCGAGAGGGAGGAGACCGACCGTGAGGCGGCGGACCCAGGCGGCGTGAGCAGTGCTTCCCTAGGGAGCACCAAAGCCGAGCTCAACGCCGCCAGGAGAGAGCAGCGGAAGGCTGTGGCCGCGGACGAGGTGTCCGAGATGGCCAGGCGCGCTCGAGAGCGCAGGGCCGCGCAAGCGGCAGGAGGAGCAGAGTTGTCGGCGGTGGACCTGAGTCGTCAGGTGTTGGACGGCGTGGACGTCGTCCTGAAGGTGGCCACCAAATTTGGCAGCCTGAAGGGCACGTTCACCCGTGCCTTGAAGGAAGCCGCCGACGACATAAGGGAGGCGGTGGGTACCCTCCTCAACCGGACGGCCTCCGACGAGGTCTCCAGGTTGCAGGAGGAGAATAGCCGCCTCCGCACGGATCTGGAGGATCTCCGCAGGGAAGTCGCCGCGCTGAGCGAGCAGCAGCGGCGACGCCCAGCCTCCGATCCCCCTCCTGTCGCAGCGACGCCAACTCCCGCACTGGTGCCGACCAGCGCACGATCAACGGACGACGAAGTCGAACGAATCGTCCGGATCTGCATGCTCCAGTGCGGGAGCATGATGAACGCCCGTCTCGAGGCGATCTCCCGACGCCTCCCGCAGGAGACCCTCCGTCCACCTCTTGCGGCGGATAAACGCAGGGCGGAGGAGGCGCCGAGACCAGTGCCGACGAAGGGGAAGCCCGTGGAGGGTATCAAAAAGCCCGCGGAGGGAGCCCCTGTTGGCGAGCCCACGGCCGCCGGGTCTAAGGGTGAGACCTGGGCGACGGTCGTGGGCCGGAAGAAGGCCCGCAAAGCCGCTAAGAAGGCGTCAGCAGCCGCGCGCCCCCCCGGAAAGGCCGTTAAGGCGACTCCGGCGCCAGCGCACCGGGCTGCAAAGGGCGGCCGCAATGTGCCGAGAGTTCGCACCCCGCGCTCCGAAGCTGTAACAATAACGCTTCAGCCCGGAGCCGCGGAGAGGGGTGTGACCTACCAAACGGTCATTGCGGAGGCCAAGGCCAAGATTAAGCTTGCCGATCTTGGCCTGCAGTCGGTGACGCTGAAGCAAGCCGTCACGGGTGCGCGGCTCTTTGAAGTGGCTGGCGCCTCCAGTGGCAGTGCGGAGAAGGCGGACGCTCTGGCCGCCAAGCTGAGGGAGGTCCTCAAGTCGGAGGACGTCCGGGTCTCCAGGCCATGCAAGACCGCAGAGGTGCGAATTGCTGGCCTGGACGACTCTGTGACCTCGGAGGAGGTGGTGGCGGCCGTCGCACGAAGTGGCGAGTGTCCGCCTGAAAACGTGCGGGCCGGTGACATTCGCGCCGACGCTACCGGGCTCGGCATGGTCTGGGTCCGGTGTCCTGTGGCGTCGGCGAATAAGATCGCCAACAGTGGGCGTTTGCTGGTAGGCTGGGTTGCAGCGAGAGTTAAGCTCCTGCAGCCCAGGGCCTTGCGGTGCTTCCGGTGCCTGGAATTGGGGCACGTCCGGGCAAAATGCACCGCAGAGGTTGACCGCAGCGATCTCTGTTATCGCTGCGGCCGGCCCGGCCACAAGGCGGCCCAGTGTTCCGCTGAGCCCAACTGCAGCCTCTGTACAGCTGCAGGAAGGCCAGCGGGGCACAAGGTGGGCGGAAAGGCCTGTGGCGTGCCTGCCAGCAGGGCCAAAAAAAAGAAAAAGAGCAAAAAGCCTGCCGGGGGAGTCTCGCAACCTCCGCAGGCTGGCTCGGCCGACTCCCGGCCTAGGACCGTTGCCGAGGGAATGGAGTGTCAATAACGGCACAATTCCATTTCCTCCAGGGCAATATCAACCACTGTGCCAGAGCTCAGGACCTTTTGCTCCAGAGCATGGCAGAGTGGTTGATCCACGTGGCTGTGGTCGCTGAACCGTATTTTATCCCCCCCCGCGACAACTGGGTGGGGTGTTTGGACGGTTTGGTGGCCATAATCGGCGGGGCTCTGATCGACCCGTCTCGGGGCCGCGGCTGGGTTGCCGCGGTCTCGGACGGCATCGCTGTTGTGGGGGTGTACTTCTCCCCCAACAAGAGTCTCGCCGACTTCGAGAGTTTCCTTGTCGAGTTGGGCGCCGTCGTAGGCCGCTACCTCCCTCGTCCCGTACTGCTGCTCGGGGATCTCAACGCCAAGTCATCGGCGTGGGGATCCCCGGTCACCGATCCTCGGGGCGAGGTGCTGGAGGAGTGGGCGGTGACGACCGGTCTGGTCGTCCTGAATCGGGGCTCGGAGTATACCTGCGTGCGGCAGCGGGGCGGGTCGATAGTGGACGTCACGTTCGCTAGCCCCTCTGTCGCTAGCAGGGTCCGCGACTGGCGGGTCGCCGTGGAGGTGGAGACGCTATCGGATCACCGATACATCCGATTCGACGTCTCCGCCCAGACCGCGAGCGACCGCCGTCCAACAGCCCCGAGCAACGACGGCCCGCGCTGGGCGCTTAAGCGCATTGACAGGGAACTGCTCGAAGAAGCCGCTATTGTCCAGGCCTGGACAAGGGAGTCGGTGACCGACGGCTCCGTCGACGTCGAAGCGGAGGCGCTGTGGTTCCGCGGGGCGATGACGCAGATCTGCGACGCGTCCATGCCCCGCGTCCGCACACAGTCCGCAAAGCGCCAAGTGTACTGGTGGACCGCCGAGATCGCGCAGTTGCGCGTCGCGTGCGTGGCGGCCCGTCGCCAGTACACTCGATACCGCCGGCGACGTCGACGGAATACCGTCGAAGAGGACGCGCTGTATGAGGTGTACCGCGCGTCCAAGGAGAGGCTGTGGCTAGCCATCGGCGAGTCGAAGACGCAAGCCAGGGAGGAGCTGCTGGGGTCCCTAGACCGTGATCCGTGGGGGCGCCCCTACCGTATGGTGCGAGGCAAGTTACGCCCCTGGGCGCCTCCACTCACGGAGGGACTACAACCCCAGCTGCTGGAAGAGGTGGTGTCGGCCCTCTTCCCTGAGCAGGCGGAACACGTTCCGCCGCCGATGGCTTCGCCCTTGGCCACAGGCTCTCCTGAAGAGGAGAGCACCCAGGTCCCCGAAGTGACACAAGCAGAGACGAGAGCGGCCGTGTCGCGGCTCCGGGCCAAGAACACGGCGCCCGGGCCCGACGGAATCCCTGGCCGAGCTCTCGTCTTGGCTCTGAAGGAGCTAGAGCCCCATCTGAGAGGGCTCTTTACGGCATGCCTCGAGCGGGGCCAGTTTCCCAGCGTATGGAAGGAGGGGAGGCTGGTCCTGCTCAAGAAGGAGGGGCGCCCCGCGGACTCGCCGTCCGCGTACCGGCCCATAGTGCTGCTCGACGAGGCGGGCAAACTGTTCGAGCGGATTATCGCAGATCGCCTCGTCAGCCACTTGTCTGCAGAAGGGCCGGACTTGGCGGACAGCCAGTACGGCTTTCGTCGTGGGCGCTCCACCGTCGACGCCATAATGCGCGTGAGGGCCCTGGCGGAGGAAACGGTGTCCCGGGGTGGGGTGTTGTTGGCAGTATCGTTGGATATCTCCAACGCCTTCAACACCCTGCCCTGGAGTTGTATACGGGAGGCACTTGTCTATCATCGCGTGCCTCCCTACCTCCGCCGCACAGTAGGGGCTTATCTGTAGGCAAGGTGTGTCACCTATAGGGGACGTGACGGCGCAGGAAGGCGCGTCACTTCGTGCGGTGTTCCGCAGGGATCGGTTCTGGGTCCGCTCCTGTGGAACATCGGGTACGACTGGGTGCTCAGAGGTGAGCTCCCGTCGGGCGCAGACTTGACGTGTTACGCGGACGACACGCTTGTCACAGCCCGAGGGAGCTCCCACAGGGAAGCAGCGTTGCTAGCTACGGCTGCGGTGTCACAGGTGGTGAGCCGCATCCGTCGCCTGGGCCTGGAGGTGGCCCTGAGCAAGTCGGAGGCCATTGTGTTCCATGGCCCCCGACGCGCGCCGCCGCCGGGATCACACATCGTGGTCGGTGGGGCCCGGATAGCTGTCGAGTCCACCATGAAATACCTGGGATTGGTGCTCGACAGCCGCTGGGAATTCGGACCCCACTTCCGGCGGCTGGCGCCCAAGCTGTTGGGCGCGGCGGGCGCGCTTTCAACGCTGCTTCCCAATATGGGGGGCCCGAGCGCCGCCTGTAGGCGGTTGTACGTGGGGATCGTGCGGTCCATGGCCCTGTATGGGGCCCCGGTGTGGGCGATGGACCTGACGGCCTGCACCATCGCCATTCTGCGAAAGCCGCAGAGGGCGATGGCCGTCAGGGTCGTCCGCGGGTACCGCACGATTTCCTACGAGGCGGCTTGCGCTCTGGCCGGATCCCCGCCCTGGGACCTGGAGGCGAAAGTACTCGCGTCGCTGTATCGGTGGCGCGAGGAAGAGCGGGCACGGGGCTTCGGACCGGTGCAGCGGCAGATCGCGCTGCGCCGTACGGAGCTCCGCCAGGTCTTGGTGGCGGAATGGCGGGAGAGGCTTCTGCGCCCTACCGCCGGCCTCGCTACCGTCGAGGCGATCCGGCCAGTGCTCGACGCATGGCTCGGGAGAAGGCACGGCTCCCTGTCGTTTCGGGCGACGCAGGTGTTGTCGGGGCATGGGTGCTTCGGCAAGTACCTGTGTCGCATAGGCAGGGAGTCGGACGCTCGGTGCCACCACTGCGTCCATTGCGGGGAGGACACGGCGCAACACACGCTCCGGGAGTGTGTGTCCTGGGAGGAGCAGCGCCGTGCCCTCACCTCGGTAGTAGGGGGCGATCTGTCGCTGCCGGCCGTTGTTCGGAGTATGGCCGGCAGCGCAGAGTCGTGGGACGCGGTGGTGTCCTTCTGCGAGGACGTGATGTCGCAGAAGGAAGCTGCGGAGCGGGAAAGGGAGATCTCAACTCTCAACCCCGCCCGCAGCAGGCGCACCGGGCGCCGGAGGAGGGCGGACAACGCCCTCTTCCGCCCCCCATAAACGGGTCCAGGGGTGACGGACTTGGGGAAGTCCCCGCCCCCCATGATAGGACCCGAGCCGGCGGCGCGCGTCTGTGTCCACGCGCGCCCCCGAGGCGATGCACGGGGTAGGACACCTCACTACCCCGTGCAGGAGACGAGGCCCGGCAGGACGGGCCGGCACCAGTGCGGGGCTGCGGACGAATCTGGATTCCCGCGGCCCCGCGCCCACGTGCGAGAAGCGACACCGGGGTGGTTTTAGCCGGTAAGAGTCCGGCACTGTTCCCGGCCTCCCCAGGCCGGGTTCGTCCATGAGGATTTCCCCCCGAAAAAAAAAAAAAAAAAAAGGCGGCTGTCCGCTCGACTAAGCATCACCTTAGACGGTCACTACAGAACATTCATTTTACATACGAGCAGATGGCTACATGTCTGGCACAAATTGAGGCTATTTTAAATTCTCGTCCACTCACCCATCTTTCAACTGATCCCCTCGACTTCACAGCTCTTACCCCTGCCCACTTCTTGATAGGACGACCACTCACGTCAAATCCACATCCACAAGTATATGACAGAGACATAACAAGCATTGATCGTTACAAGAGAGTCGAATATATAAGGCAGCATTTTTGGGCCCGATTCCGGAACGAGTACATCTCTACTCTGCAACAGAGAACGAAGTGGCTTACGTCATCCAACAACGAGCTCAAGCCTAATGATTTAGTCCTCATTAAGGATCACGCTCTTCCACCCTTATTGTGGCCGCTTGGGCGGATAGTAAATGTTTATCCTGGCGTCGATGGGATCAATCGTGTTGCTGAGGTCAAGACGAAAAGAGGCATAATCCGAAGAGCCTATAATAATCTTTGCCCTCTTCCAGCTCAAGATACCTAGCTTCATCCTGGGGGCAATATGTCGAGGAACAAACCTCGACATGCAGTCGCTCGCAGCCTACAAACGAGCGGCTGAGTCACCGGTACGTGTTGGGACTCCAAGGGGAGAGAGAAGAGCGCGGGAGGCAAGCAGCCAACCACCACCTCCCCACTACCACGAGCACTCCCTTCTACTTGGGACCACCGCAAGCACGCGCGCGACGACGCTTCTTAATTCCTTAAATTATACCAGTGCAAAATACAGTCCACTTTTATTTCTATCCGACCTCAACAAGGGTTTTAACTCAAAAACTACTGGACCGATTTTAAAAATTCTTTCACCGTTACAAAGTTGCATCTTTACGAAGTGTTATAGGCTATATTTATTTCCAGAAATAATTAGGGATCCCTACTAAAACTTGAATAATGTAACCCAAGGTGTAAAAAAAATGTCCACGCGGGCGAAGCCGCGGGTGGAAAGCTAGATATTCATAAAAGTTTATTTATCTTCATTTAATATTTATGCGAATTTTACTAATACAGCAAAGCAGGTGAACGCCTAAATTGTTTGCCATGGCAGCTAAAAGCTGTTGACAGCACAAGGGTATGACGAGTGCATCAGCCTACAACGAGCTGATACACAACGTCGCTATCATCAAGACACTTGAGTGAGCATGGAGGACTTCTATTAGCTAGGTATCTAGGCACAGATCTTAGCAATCAGGCTTCTTGTCTTTTCACATTGCCATTGTTAACCAACTCACTTGTCCATCCTTAGGCGCGACTTAGGACCATTAATAAAAATCATACTAGATATGTCGACATATTAGGATTATTGAAATAAAACGGAATATTGATTAAACGTTTAATTGTATTACTGTTAAATGGTGTGACAATAAATTTCTCTTACATTTTCTATAAGAATATAAACCTTAACTTAGCTTATATTACTTTCTTATATTACTCAATTATATTATACATCGATAGATAGACAGTTAAAATACATAGACACAGATCACACTCAATAAATTTAAGCTACCTCGCTTTCTTAACTCTATCTGGGAATATCCTAAGTTCGCCAGAGCCTCGTCGGTGTCAGCAGGGTGTACCGCGTGCAGGTGAGGTTGACTTTGGCGCTGCAGGTGTTGGTGGCGCCACATACACCCCGTCGGGGGACGCTCAGCCGGGGCGATGTGCGACATGGCTTGGAGAGAGGCTGCAGTGCAAGGGATGTTGTTTGACTACGACCTGAAAAGTAACAAATGCATGTTTAAATGTTGAACAAGAACAAGTAATCCGTAATTAAAGATTTTTTCATTACAAGTCTATCTGCATCAAGGCTTCGCTATTATAACAACAATAATTCGTCGAAACTAGAAATTTTAGACACTTTATTTTATTCAATATCAAATTTTTGAGTACCCATCTCGTTCAGAAGTAAAATAACTATGAATACCAAATAAAATTCTTACCTCTACGCAGTATTTTATTCTTATAGTACTGCATTCTCCGACGTTTCGATTACGGATCAAAGGACCAACTTGTCATGCTGGCTTGGAACTGATACAGCAACTGGCTACGAAGACCAGTGAGAAACGCTTTTGAAATCCCGATACCTGAAATGTGTAAAATATATCGATAAAAAGTGAAATACTTAACAGAATTTCTGTGCTAACACCTCCTGGAAGTGATGAAACATTGACGAGGGGCAGGGCGGAGTCTAACTTGCTTACAAATAATGATCCAACATGAAATACCAAGGGACCCAAAGGTTATTAACTTAAGCGGGGATAAGAGGGAGAAGACAGTATATCACATCACTGAGGCCAAATACAAGTTCACTATTGGTGGATAAAATCGTTTTATCCCTCCTCAAGATAATGAAATTCCACCCTAACATATAACAGCCGTTCCCTTATAGATAAGTAAGGAAATAGAATGATGTCACGCTATACTGATTGTAGGGACACACCCATTTTTTTTTTCTTACTAAGCGGATTGATTTCCCCAAAAATTACTCATCATAAATACTACAAATTATGCACTTTACACCCAATCTTTTCATCAAGATAATACTAACCTTCAGCGTCCTGATGACTGCAGTGTGGTGATTGGACGCGGCTCGAAGGACCGACTCGTGATGCTTCGCAGACGACGGGCGGCGCACTGGATAGATAGACAAAGGAAGTCTAGTCTAGAAAGTACTAACTGCACTGCGCAGGTCACGATCAATACTTCGATGTGAGATGTAGGATGCAGTTGTTGTACTTATATCACAATATAACACATCTGCAGAAGGTGAAACACGTGGCAAAAACGCTAGTAGAATAGAAAACAAAATGTATGGGAATGACATTCGTTTACGACGAGCTATCTGTCTTTTCCGTACATTTTGTTTTCTATTCTACTCGCGTTTTTGCCACTTATCTAGCCCCCAGAACAGCTAATAACTACAGTCGCGAACTGTCCGGTTTATTTTAGTTCACATTGGGGTGGGGCTGTGCGCGAGCTTGTTCTCACACAATAACCGACATGGGCCTGCTGCAACGATGTTACATTGTGGCCATCATTGTAGACGGTTGCATGAAAATACCACGTTTTATTGAATACTTTTGTTATAAGTATATTTCACTTAAATAATTTAACTAACACAAAACATAAAACGAAATATGTAAAACATAGAAAAATAGCAAAGTAAATCAGCTTTGAAGAAATTAATTATCACGTCAATTAATTAACATCATATTTTGGTGCAACCCGCAATTAAAAATGTAATTTTTAAATTTTATAATATGTACTTACTGAGTCTATCTTAGACTAACCGACGGTGATGGAAACATCGTGTGGATACCTTGACTAAAAAGACCTGAAATCGCCAATCCACTTTAAGCGAGCCAAGCAATCAATGCTCGTTCCTTCCTAATGTGAGAAGAGATCTCCACTCGAGTAGATCGGGATAGTAAATAGGCCATTTTTTGTTGTTAAATGTTAGGGTGATATTTAAACACATGCATTCAGTCATTCATTGACACTTTTAGATCCCCAATAAGGAACATTAGTGAGGTCTATCGCTTTAGGAGCTCGTGGCTAAGTAACAGCCGCACGGTTCGACCGATCAAAGGTTAAGCTGCGCTTGGCGCGGTCGTGTTCGTGGATGGGTGACCATATGTCATATCTAAACTTCTCCGTACCTCGGAAAGCACATTAAGCTGTTGCTCCCGGTTGTCATTTGTAGATACTCAATACTCAATACTTAATAACTTTATTGCATCCCATAATGTATACAATGGCTGGTGGGTAATATTAAAAAGAAACAATTATGGACCCTGTCGGGCACAGCAAGTTAGTTTTTTTAGAGGAGAGGATGAAGAGCGCTTTTTAGAACATAATATATTGAAATAAAGGAAGAAAGTCTTATATTTATATATTTAAGTAGGTATTATTTATGTGTAGATTTATATTCATTTTATTTATTAACATTCATATATTTATTTATTATTAATAGTTATATTCTTACTTATGTATTTATTGTTATTAGTTATTTTATATATATATTTATATATTAGTTTTAATTTAAATTAACTAAGTAAGTAATTAAAGACATTGCGCGATAAGTGAGGTAAAATTTATTTAAGTACTACTTGTTTATTCTAATTGTCCCTATTACCCTAGTTGGAATTTATCTTTGAAGTATTCGTCAATTGTGTAGTAACTTTTATCTAAGAGAAATCGTTTTAATTTATTGGTAAATATATTATTTGTTTCTGTGTTTTTTATGTATTCAGGTAATTTATTGTAGATTTTAATAGACGTAACAAACGCACTTGAGGAGTGCATTTTTAATCGTGAGGTTGGTAAATTGAGTCTATTTATATAGATCTTTGACAGTCGTGATTGGTAGTCAGAGGCTGACAACCAGTCTTACCAAGGGGTATCGTGTTACCCGGTAACTGGGTTGTGGAGGTCCGATAGGCCGTCGCTCCATGTAAAACACTGGTACTCAGCTGCATCCGGTTTAGACTGGAAGCCGACCCAACATAGTTGGTTAAAGGCTAGGCAGATGAATGAGGATTCTCGCCTCGAGTTTTCTGAAAGCACCAATCCACCTTGAGCAAGCGTGGTGACCAGTGCTCATGCTTTCTCTGTATAAGGAAAGTCTTTTCCCCACAACAGTAAATAGAACGCTGTTGACGAATAAGGTTGAACATAAAGCATCACTACATAGTATAAAACAAAATCGCTTTCTCTGTCCCTATATCCCTATGTATGCTTAAAACTTTAAAACTACGCAACGGATTTTGATGCAGTTTTTTTGTAATAGATGGAGTGATTAATGAGGAAGGTTTTAGTATATAAGTTGTCAATTTTTTGTATTCATTAGCTAAATTATCGCGGACGAAGCCGCTGGCGGGAAGCTAGTTGTAAATAAAATTCAGTCTTCACATTTTATAGTTTTTATCAACATTCTTAAACTTACATAATCCATATAAGTGTCCATTGTACCTAATTGTTTAATAGACTTAGCCTAATGATCAATGTTTGTTTCAATGTTAACGTGTTGATGTTTTATGTAATAATAAAAGTAATTAGAACTATAATACCATTAATTCGTGCCGTAGACTATCGTGTACCTCATTACTAATTTAAGGGGATGCAAAGTTTATGTTGATGTTACCAATTAAACTTAAAAGAAAGGAGAAGAGTGTTGACCACTTATTGACTAAATTAGAGGATTAAGAATACCAGCAATGTGTAGCACATTACTAATGTTCTTGTGAACCCCTCTTCTCCCCTCCTCTTGTGAGGAGTATGCTATGAAGAAAATAACATGTTATATCTTTCAAAGCATGTTAATAGTATAGAAAACTCGTCTTGCTTCAGTTGTTAATATTCCAATCAATTTCAGCTGTCACAAATTACATGTCACGTAAAATGAGTAGTTTGTGAGAACTGGAAGGTGGTTTCAGTGCGTTTCAGTTGATAGCTGGCCAGCAAAAGAAGATGGAAGATGCTGCTAGTCCACAGGTGACCTGAAACAGAATACCATATCATTTAAAAGTCTTTCACAACAAACTATCAAGCTTCAGGTGAGGAACTAGAAGGAAGCACCAAGTAAGACAGTTCAAGTATAAACTCGTAATACCACGCCCTTCTAGAAGAATCTATTCTGAAAACCCTTCTAACAGAAACTTGGGATTAATAATTTCATCACATACATACCTTGATCTTTAGCTCCGGAACACGAACCGTAGGGTTTCCGAGTTCAGTTCCCTGGTGGCGGCTTGAAAGACAAACTCGTCAGATGCGTGTGGCTCGACTGATAGCTGGTACATCATCAGCCTTCTGAGATGAGTGGGTGATGCTACTCGTCCAGGGACCTGGAAAGTATAATAATCATATTTTAATAAATATATTATAATTTTCACCTCTAGAAGGTTGTTCTTGAGTGAGCTTCATTGAATAAATGCTATTGCAAAGAAGGTTTTTGTAGCTACTTTTCTATTTAAGTTACATTATTTTATACCACTGCTGTAATGTTATTAAACACTTACCTGCATCTTAAACTCTTGGGCACTTGTTACACTAGGGCTCCGGAGGGCGGCGCCCCGGGCGCGGTTCGAAGGACCTGCTCGTCATGCACGTTAGACGACGGACGGCGCACTGAATAGATAGACAAAGGAAGTCTAGTCTAGAAAAATTCTAAGTGCACTGCGCAGGTCACGATCAATACTTCAAAAATCTGCATTGCAGATAAACGTATTGCAATCAGTGTTGCAATACCAAAAATTCGGTAGTATTTTAATAGTCTAAAAACTGAGAGAACTCGTTAGATACCTACGAAGTTTTCTATCCTGAGAAAAAAAATGTCCTTCCAGTTTCAATTTCTCAAAACGCTTTAGTATAAACCTGGTTCAGTTATGCATCCAAAAGCTACTAAACTTAACAAAATATTACCCACTAAAGAGTGTCATCTCATACACGATATTGCCTCTGAGTTTTGTAGGGAATCAATTCTAGATCAATTTAAATGATTCTGAAATTTCTTTTACTAATCAAAAGCTACGTTATTCCCGAATGGCACAGGCTACCAGGCCTGGGCTGGGACTATATTAATGATGAATGAACAAACTGATGATGATGATTCCTCCGCATAACATAATGATGATGGGCATGTTATGCGGAGGAATGAAGAAAATGTCTTGAGGAAAGTTATGGGCATAGCTATAGAGGTAGATGAAGACCAATGAAACGAACGATGGATGGAGTGTGTGAAAGATATGTCTAGAAATGATGTTACTAGTGAGATGACGGCAGATTGAGAAGTATGGCAGAAGAAAACATGTTACGCCGACCCTAAATAAATTGGGATAAGGGCAGGCGGATGATGATGAACAAACTGATATTATCTGATGATGCGAACGTCAAGAAATTCTAGCTTTAATCATAAACTGTGATTTAAGGGACACGTTTACCTATCAGATGTAATGCGAAACGACTTTTTACTTGCAAAGTACCAACAGCAAATACGTTATAGTGAGCTTATCATGTCGGGACAATAGTTCTCAGTAACAATATTGATCTCTAGTCTAGCAATGTCGCTAGCTACAGTAAAAACTAAAAGGCGAAAGGAAATAGGTATTAATGTGGGATCATTTGAAATAATAATATTGAAGAGCTTGTGGCTAAGTAAGCTGTACGGTTCGACCGATCAAAGGTTAAGCTGCGCTTGGCGCGGTCGGTCCGTGGATGGGTGACCATCTTTGTCATAGCGAGACTACTCCGTGCCTCGGAAAGCTCGTTAAGCTGTTGGTCCCGGTTGTCATTTGTACATCTTTGACTGTCGTTACGGGTAGTCAGAAGCCAGAAAGTCTGACAACCAGTCTTACCAAGGGGTACCGTGTTACCCGGTAACTGGGTTGTGGAGGTCAGATAGGCAGTCGCTCCATGTAAAACACTGGTACTCAGCTGCATCTGGTTTGGACTGGAAGCCGACCCCAACATAGTTGGGAAAACGCTAGGCAGATGGAATGGATTTGAAATAATAATACACAAATATATTTGAGATTATCTTGAAATAAGAGTATTACAGTATTTACAAGGATAATTCAAAATTCATCATTTGTGTGATTAGCATTCATTCTTATTGTAAGGGAGAACACCAATTCTCATTAACCTAACTTAAATTTAATTACAATATTATTTCTATCATGATTTTATTATTTATTTTAGTAACTGCATTCTATTACTAGAATAAAATGCAGTTACTGGTTACACTAAAGGGTTAACACCTGTTCAGGTGCGGACCCAATGTGAAGATAGGAGAAGCTCAAAGGACCAAAAATTGTTGGTCCTTGGAGTCCCTCCTTTGAATCCGCACCTGCCCTAATTCGTCCCTATATCCCCTATATGTAAGAATCGATTTCATATTATGATGTACCAAGGATCCTTACTGCTCAACCAGGTTGAGATCAGTCTTCACCTCATTAATATAGAGAGATGATGAAGCAACTGTTTGGTCAAGTAAACAGTCTGCCACCTCATCCCCTCGACCTCATATAAAGGATGCAGGGATTCGCCAGAGCCTCGTCGGTGTCAGCAGGGTGTACCACGTGCAGGTGAGGTTGACTTTGGCGCTGCAGATGTTGGTAGTGCCACTTACACCCCGTCGGGGGACGATCAAGCGGGGTGATGTGCGATATGGCTGGCAGTGAGGCTGCGGTGTGAGTAATAAGGCTCGACTGCAAGCTGGTACATTATCTGCTCACTCGTACAACACCGTGCTGTAAAAAAAAAAAAAATGAATTAATTACTTACTGGGGCTGCCTCAATGTAAACTGAGTATGTAAATCTTGAGTTAAATACTTTTGATTTGAAGAAGAAGATTTTCACATGAAAAAAAAAACATTGATGATTGAAAGTATTCTATAAAACCTATCCGGCCATCCTATTGATAAATGGACATGCCATCGTTGCATTACAAACGCCCGTCGCCCTACCCTCGCGCATGCGCGTGCAATCTGAAACGTTATCCTTTGCAGCCACGCCCTTTTTGTGAAGATATTTATAAGTTAATATATATAACAGAAAATACAACACCAACCTTCTTTTTCAAATAAGTCCGGGATGCCAGGCTCCGCCGCGATGTCACAGGCTATTGACCCCAATATCGCAGTCCGAAGGACCGATTCTCCATTTTGGAGACTGGATACGGCAGTCATCTTCAATGATGGGGTGAGGCTGTTCGTCCACCAGATACCTGAAATCAATTAACGAGATATTGTAAAAAAAATATATTTCTCAAAGCGTTACTTTGAAAAAAATGCACTAAATACTTAGTTCGTAGTAACCACGCCTTTGTCGGTATGTCTTCAAAGAAGTAAAAATTTAGAAGATTTATTAATCCCGAGTCAAAAAACAAGTGCATTTATTCACAATTATTCTGCAAAGAGTTCCATTAAAAAAATCTTATTTTAATCGATACGGAGCCACGCCCTTCTTGTGGTGGTAATTTGCGAATACTCAATTTTTTTCTCAACTACCTGTAGATTAGGAATAAAACATTTATTATTTAAACACTTACCTTGATCTTCAATCCTTAGAGATGCAGTGGTGAGGGGCTGCAGGGCTTGGATCCCAGGCCGCGGCTCCAAGGACCAACTCGTGATGCACGGCAGACGTCGGGCGGCGAACTGGATAGACAGACAAAGGAAGTCTGGTCTAGAATATTACTAGCTGCACTGCGCAGGTCACGATCAATACTTCAGTTTGAGATATACGTATGCACTTTGGGAATTGCATACTAGTATATATATGTGGTATCCCATTACGAACAAAGGATGTAAGGAATAAGTCGGGTTTATGAATGACTAGATGTTTCCACTCTCATTCTGAGAAAACTACTTTATGCAAACAGATAAAAATTACTCTATGTTGGACATAGAGTTTCAATCTATCTCCATACCAAATTTCATCTCAATCGGTTCAACCGTTTTCACGTGAAAGCGTAACAGACTGACAGGGTTACTTTGATTTTAGTAAGGATATATATATAAACTTTTTTGCCATTTTATTATGGTTTCGTAGTCGACAAGGAACTCTTATAGTTTTGCCATGTCTGTCTGTCTGTCCGTCCGCGGCATAGCTCAGAGATTCTTGATATTAGAAAGCTGAAATTTGGTATAAATATGTATATTCATCACGCCGACAAAGTGGTAAAATGAAATTATGAATGAAAAACTCAGCTTCCTAGAACTAAAATTCTCTTAGCTATAACAGACAGACAGACGGACATGGCGAAACTATAATGTTTCCTTGTTGACTACGGAAACCTCAAATAAGGATAATACAAAGTGCTACGGGCTTTTCGAAAGAGTTTCCGCGCCCCCGGAATACAAAGGGCTGAGGAAGGAACATGGATGGGTTTAAGTCAGTAAGAGTCTGACACTCCGTTCCGCCCCACCCACGACGGGAGGGGTCATTTGATGATTTCCCATCCGAAAAAAAAAATTATAATGCGAAATGTCCGATTACTTCACTAAATAGTATAAAACAAAGTCGCTTTCTCTGTCCCTATATCCCTATGTATGCTTAAATCTTTAAAACTACGCAACGGATTTTGATGCGGTTTTTTTTAATAGATAGAGTGATTACTAAGGAAGGTTTTAGTATATAATTTGTGAAGTTATTGTATCCATTAGCTAAAATATCGCGGGCGAAGCCGCTTGCGGGAAGCTAGTAAACGATAAAACCGCTTGGGAATGTCATTAATGTCCTTTACATATGCCTTTGTATATTTGCAAATTAGCATTTATATTTAATTAATTACCGCAAATATTGTATTGTTTTTTTTTACTTTTTTTTTACTTAATTCACTGATTTACTTACCTGCTGGTTGCATCTAACTTTTTACAGATAAAGATAATGATAATTTATTTGTTCAAAACGTGATTTTTGTACAACATCTTGCTTTGCAAACAATGTTGTACAAAAATCACGTCCTTACATGTTTTCCCCGCAAATTTTTATCACAAATAACATGATATCTTTTTGAGGTATTTTTTTGAGTTTTCAATAAAAGGATATAATAATTAAGTAAACATATACCTATCATAAATATTTCGACGAAAAATATAAAATAATAGTAAAATTATTCAATTTTATCCCCCATTTTGACAGATCTTGAATGACAGTTCTTCCGTTTCACGTATAAGTAACCTGGGACTGTACCACCACGTGTTTTTGCAATCACTATTCAAGTTTGAGAGCGTGACACAGCTACTAACGTCGTATAGCTCCGTCTCTATTTCATAACGAAAATAATTTGGTTTTGGCACGTCATGGTAAGGCCCCTGAAATTCTTTTGGTGCAAATTTCTTTGAATTGGCCCGAACTGCGGTCCGAGTTGCCGGATCCCTTTTATTTAAATATTTTTATTTCGGCGACTGGGACCACTCATAAATGAATACAAAAATCTATTGGTCAAGTGTAAAAAGTACAGTCAGATGAAAAAGTGTTCAAGCAATAATAATTAAAGAAAAAAAAAACAGCCGCACGGTTCGACCAATCAAAGGTTAAGCTGCACTTGGCGCGGTCGGTCCGTGGATGGGTGACCATCTATGTCATAGCGAGACTCCTCCGTGCCTCGGAAAGCACGTAAAGCTGTTGGTCCCGGTTGTCATTTGTACATCTTTGACAGTTGTTATGGGTAGTCAGAAGCCAGAAAGTCTGACAACCAGTCTTACCAAGGGGTATCGCGTTACCTACTGGGTTGTGGAGGTCACATAAGCAGTCGCTCCATGTAAAACACTGGTACTCAGCTGCATCCGGCTTAGACTGGAAGCTGACCCCAACATAGTTGGGAAAAGGCTAGGCAGATGATGATGAAAAGAAACCACCTCTGAGTTTGTTCGGCATTAATTTCTTCTCAGGGGGACGACCCCTGTTTAGTTAGATATTTTTCAAGGAAGTTTTTGAGTTCATAAGTATACGATTAATAAACGGCTGTTACAACAGACACTTCGATTATATTTATTTAGGATATTAATTGATAAAGAATACTAGCTTTCCACCAGCGGCTTCGCCCGCGTGGGCTATACGAATTCAAATAAAAAATTGACAGTTTCATACAAACTTTGCCTCCCTTTTTCACTCCTTTAGGAGTAGAATTTCGGAAAATCCTTTCTTATCGGATGCCTACGTCATACAAAGAACACACCCTCCAAGTTTCAGGTCTCTACGATCAGCGGTTTAGGCTGTGCGTTGATCCGTCAGTCATTCAGGACGAAGCATTTTATATGTACCTATAGATAATAAATACCTTGCACAAATGCACATATTTTTATACTTAGTCTGCATCAAGACTTTTTTGGACAAGACGTGTGCATCGTTAGGGCTTAAAATATCGTGTTGTTTTTGTTTTTATTAGTGAGAACATTCAACCCGGGTGTGCAAAATAAAAAGGTATGTCATTATATTATTATTTTTAACATTTTATGGGCTCGTGGCTAGGTAAGAGCCATGCGGATCGATAGATTAGCAAGGTTAAGATACGCTAGCCGCGGTCGGTCCATGGATAGGTGACCGTTTTCTGAACATAGCGAGACCTCTCCGTGGCTCGGAGAGCACGTGTCGCTGTCGGTCCTGCGCCTGATCTCTCCCCGGTCGTGTCGGATTTCCGACCCATCGGACTGTGAGAGTGAGGGAATAGAGAGTGCACTTGTGTCTGCGAGCGTGCGTGAACTATAATATCTCCTGCGTACCTGTCTGCGTTGTGGAGGTCAGGCAGTCGCTTCGTGTTAAACACTAGCACTCAGCTGCATTCGGTTAGACTGGAAGCCGACGCCAACATAGTTGAGAAAAGGCATAGCAGATGATGATTAATAGCTTAACCTGCTTTCCGAGGCACGAAGGAGTCTCGGTATGACATAGATGGTCACCCAACAGACAGACCCCGCAAGGCATAGTTTGACCAGTGATCGAACGACCCGTGCGGCTGTTACTTAGCCACGAGCTCCTCAAGATATTTTTATCGTAGTGCAGAAAACAGTTTAAAAAATATATTTCAATCATGCTGTTTTTTTACAGATCCTCTTCAACGACCAGTTTAAAAGCAAAAGGTCGTATCTACATTACTGCAATGATAAAAAATAATCTTTATCAATATGGAGATGAAAACGGGAGAGTTCCATCACATTTGAATTTTGGCAAAGAAGTTTATGACACTATGGTTAAAAATAAACACGTTACTGCATTGGTGAATACTATATGTTGGTGTTGGTTGTATACTAACCGAAGGCTTAAAAAAAGATAAATAAAAAACATAAAAAGCCCTCTACGTAAACATGCCTCTCTGAAAAGAGCTGATACTCTTACACTTCTTGACCGATATTAACCAAACATAGCTAAGAACCACCGCAAGGAAACTGGCTTTCAAATGAAAGAAACCGCATCGAAATCAGTCCATCCGTTTGAGAGCTACGATGTCACAGACAGACAGACATCGACGTCAAACTTATAACACTTCTTTTTTGCGTCTATATTATAAAGAGGAAAGATTTGCTTGTAGGGTTTTAACTCAAAAACTACTGGACCGATTTAAAAAACTCTTTCACCGTTAAAAATCTACATCTTTATGAATTGTCATAGGCTATATTCATTTCCAAAAATAATTACGGATCCTTACTAAAACTTGAATACACTTAAACAATTGATTTCAAGAAAAATATAAACAAAATCATAACCTTTTTTGTTGTAATTTTCCCCACTTAAATAGATAAATTAAATGGCATTAAAATTGATGATGTTTAGAGCATGAAATTGACATAAATGCGCCATCCTTATGCCATTTTGTTAATGTCTGTGGCAGAATTTGATCAAAATAAGTTACGACTTTGTTTACATTTTTCGTACAATTGATTTGTACTGTCTATATACACTCTTTTTAAGTAGATAAGTCTCCAACTGGTCAAAGTTATTGATATGCTAAATGGTATTGATATCGTGTCGAATGCATTCGTTGCAAAAACGTCTTAAGGTCGATCAAGGACGGAGATATGATCACATATTAATCGGACACCGACCCCGAGCTCCGGGATTTTATTATTTCGCTTTACTCATAATCTATACTAATATTATAAAGTGGAAAGATTTGTTTGTTTGTTGGGTTTTAACTCAAAATTATAGATAGATTTCCGCCCGTGGCTTCGCCCGCGTTGACCTTTTTTTTACACCTTGCGTTACATTATTCAAGTTTTAGTAGGGACCACTAATTATCTGGAAATAAATATAACCTATGACACTTCGTAAAGATGTAGCTTTCTAACGGTGAAATAATGTTAAAAATCGGTCCAGTAGTTTTTGATTTAAAACCCTACAAACAAACAAATCTTTCCTCTTTATAATATTAGTATAGATATATATAAAACAATCTTATCTTTCCCAGATCAATGCAGATACAGGTGACGAAATGACATACGGGGAAGTGGCGCAAATGACAGCTGATGTCGCCCTCTCGCTCACTCGCCTAGGTGTTGGAAAGGGAGAGGTAGTCTGTATTTGTAGCGAGAAGATCTTTGCATATCTACCCACTGTGGTTGGAATTATGTGTGCTGGCCACGTTCTCTCCAACCGACCCGACTTATGGCAGTTGTAAGTAGTTAAAAATTTTTTTGACATATTAACAGTCGTTACGGATAGTCAGAAACCAAAAATTCCTGACCACCAGTCTTACCAAACGGTTTCGTGTTACCCCATAACTGGGTTGTGGAGATCAGATAGGCAGTCGCTCCATATAAAACACTGGTACTCAGCTGCTCTCCGGTAGACTGGAAGTCACCCCTAATATAGTTGGGAAAAGGCTCGGCTGATGGTGATGATTCTTCTCATCGTGTGGGCTGCAGGTTTACTAACCTAACAAGCCCTAGTGTCAGAGTTTTCTCAAATCCACCTGACGGCCTCTGATATGGAATTGTAACAACGACTGCTATCAAAGCAGCTGGAGACTATGGCTTACCGTGCCCTCCCAGGCACGGGGGTGTAATACCGTCAACTACCTGACTCCGGGCTCCTTTTTTTTTAAACCATCGAATTTAGAACCCTAGAATCTAGCCCGAAACCCCGACCACAGCAGTCGCATTTGGGCTGAAGAGACCAACGAGGCAGTCTGTTTACGAGTATTATAGAGCCTCTTTATCATCATCATCATCGGTCTTTTCACTATCCCACTGCTGGGCACAGGCCTCTTCTCATACAGAGAAGGCATGAGCATTGATCACCACGCTTGCTCAAAGCGGATTGGCAATTCCACGCGATTTAGTCCAGGTTTCCTCACGATAATTTCTTTAACCGTTAGTCTTTCACAAAACTTCACCTGCTTCTAGACCAAGGAGACACTCAGAAGAACCGTATGGAACTATGATAGACTAAACTTCAATTTCTCATCCGCCTGTTCCAGTTCCTCTCATCCATCGCGTGAAGATAGTTCGTCCGAAAATCATGTTCTGTTCCCTTAATGCCTACAAAACACACAAAGCTGTTTTCGATGAAGTGGGGAGCATTGAACACTACATACTGTATGGAGAAGAACCGGAGCCAGGAGCTGTTCTCTTCAAAGACTTCCTGACGGAGACTGCGAAGCTGGAAGACTTCCAGCCGGTCCCTGTCAATAGCTGGGAAGATGTCGCCTTCATTGTGTTCTGTTCAGGAACGACTGGGCTTCCAAAGGGAGTGCCTGTCACCCATTTAAAAACAAACAAACAAACATTTAGCGTTTTTGCTTAACTCACAGAATATTGTCTCGGATGAGTAAGTAAAGTTCCACAGTAGTCCTAGTCCTGGTGAAACTGCTGAGGGGATTTTCATGAAATTTGATACTCCGGAGATAGATTGAACCTTCAGAAAGTGTATAGGATGGATTTTATCTAGACACACGTAGTAGTTCCCTCAGAATGAATAGTTTTTAGGGATCCGTATTTGATAAGGAACCGTTATAGTTTCGCCATGTCCGTCTGGCTGTCTATCTATCCGCGGCATAGCTCAGAGTACTAGAAAACTTATACTTGACATGGATAAGTATATTGATCACGTCGACAAAGTGGTAAAATAAAATGTTTACCTCCCGTTTACGTAAATTGGGGATTAATGATTTTTTCTCACGTAGTATCACGTCGTGTTGGATATCGTTAGATAGATACCGTGTTACCCGGTAACTGGGTTGCGAAGGTCAGATAGGCAGTCGCTCCATGTAAAACACTGGTACTCAGCTGCATCCGGTTTAGACTGGAAGCCGACCCCAACGTAGTTGGGAAAAGGCTAGGCAGATGATGAGTAGTGTACTCATCAGTAAGTGGTTAATTTCAGATGCACAGGCGTTGGTATATACAGTTCAAGGGAGTTCTACTATACCTATGGACTGATGTACGCCCTAGCTTGCCTGCGAGTTGCTGCCACAATAGTCTATAACCCCAGTGGTGGGGAACAGGCCATGCTAGAAGCGGTGCAGAAGTATAAGGTACCGGCTGTCCTCGGCATGCGTTGAAATTTAAATTTTGGAAAAGGGGAGAAATTTCCAAAAATACTTTCTAAGTCGATCCAAAAATATTTTTTAAGGCTAAGGCGATACATATAAAAAGCTTTGTCTTAAACGACTGACGGATCAACGCACAGCCTAAACCGCTGATCGTAGAGACCTGAAATTTGGAGGGTGTGTTCTTTGTATGACGTAGGCATCCGATAAGAAAGGATTTTCCGAAATTCTACTCCTAAAGGGGTGAAAAAGGGGAGCAAGTATTATATGAAACTCTTTCATTTTAAATCTCAATTCGTATAGCCCACGCGGGCGAAGCCGCTGGCGAAAAACTAGTATAATATAAAATATTGGTATATGGGTATCTGCTCATTCTTGCAACAACAAAAGTGGTGGTAGGACAAGGTACTCGAATTTATGCTGATAAGATAATAAGAATGAGATACGGAAAAGCGAAAAATAAAAAAATAATACTGATTACACTAACTTAGAGATCTAGTGGCTAAGTAACAGCCACACGGTTCGACCGATCAAAGGTTAACCTGTGCTAGGCGCGGTCGGTCCGTGGATGGGTGATCATCTATGTCATAGTGAGACTACTCCGTGCCTCGGAAAGCAAGTTAAGCTGTTGGTCCCGGTTATCATTTGTAGATCTTTGACAGTCGTTACGGGTAGTCAGAAGCCAGAAATCCTGACAACCAGTCTTACCAAGGGATACTGTATTACCCGGTAACTGTGTTGTTGAGGTCAAATAGGCAGTCGCTCCATGTAAAACACTGGTACTCAGCTGCATCCGGTTTAGACTGGAAGCCGACCCCAACATTCATCGTTGGGAAAAGGCTTAGCAGATGATGACTGATTACAGTAACTTGAGTCTCTTTTCTTTGTTTTTTTTTTTTTTGTAAAAGAAGTTTGAATAATTCAAATCCTGATGTTTTAAATTTCAGTTAAAAATCCTACAACTAGCGCCAATGATTATCACGGAACTAATCAAGTCGGCCATATTGGATAAGTATGACGTCAGCTCCGTTGAGTACATGGTGTCTTCTAGTACTTATATCAGGGAGGAGGCTGTGAATGCTATCAAAAAGAGGTAGGTAATAAATACAAGGAAATGTTGTATTATAGTCGGTATCAAATGATATTATGAAAAATTTAAACAAAGCCGTAACCTATTTTGTTCTTATTCTGCCACAGAAGTGAGGTCTGTCGCTGCCTCACGCGTCCCGCCGCCTCCTTCCCCATCATATCAGAGTAAATGTTTACCCACCCATCTACGGACAGCGCACTCCAGAACTGGAAGTTTGGCAATAAAAGTCTTTGTCATTATTTTCTCAGAATACCAAGTCTGAAGTCTGTCCTCCAGCTGTACGGGATGTCAGAAGGCGGTAGCATCTGCAATGAGCTCGGATGCCCCAAGGGATCCAAAGCCGGCAGCTCTGGCGTTCCCGGCTACGGATTCGTTATAAAGGTTCGTAAAGGAGAATGGTTTTTTTGGTCTACGCTTCCTCTAGCAATGAGTGATATATCAATAGAATCGGTATTTTATCTATACTAATATTATAATCTATACTAATATTATAAAGAGGAAAGATTTGTTTGTTTGTAGGGTTTTAACTCAAAAACTACTGGACCGATTTTAAAAATTCTTTCACCGTTAGAAAGCTACTATCTTTACGAAGTGTTATAGGATATATTTATTTCCAGAAATAATTAGGGATCCCTACTAAAACTTGAATAATGTAATCCAAGGTGTAAAAAAAAGTCCACGCGGGTGAAGCAGCGGTCAGAAAGCTAGTGTAGACTATTTTCTTTTACTACACTTATTGCCATTTGTTAGTATTTAAATAGTTAGCAGGTATTTAAAGAAAACATTAAAAAAACATATTATTGAGATATTGTGCTCTAACTCGTAAAGTACTATCAATTAGTATAAGGTATGTAGTACGAAATGTTGTACTTAAAAATACCTTCTAAATGATATATGACTCGTCACTAGAGGAGGGGTGTGCTAACTTCCAAACATATATCGATAATATATCAGATTAAACGTACTCTAACTCCTAAAGTACTATCAATTAGTATAAGGTATGTTAATACAAAATGTTGCTTTTAAAAAGACCTTTCATATGATATACGACTCGTCACTAGAGGGGGCTCCTTTGACAGACCAACTCTCAAAAAAAAATCCCATTCTCCTTTTTTTAATATCATGTAGACTTCCTATTCTGTCTAATTTTATAAATGCGAAAGGGAGAATGTTTGTTTGTTACGTT
This sequence comes from Pyrrhia umbra, assembly GCA_963891755.1. Taxonomy (NCBI): domain Eukaryota; kingdom Metazoa; phylum Arthropoda; class Insecta; order Lepidoptera; family Noctuidae; genus Pyrrhia; species Pyrrhia umbra. The sequence continues at coordinate 12,248,864 of OY982917.1, forward strand.
TTCACGGTAAAACGGCTGAATCGATTTGGATTAAATTTGGTGCGAAGATAGACGGGAACCTTGACACGGTTATGTGGTACTTTTTATCTGAGTACCTTAAGTAGTTCCCTGCGGTCGCAGGTAAAACTGCGGGAAACAGTTATTATTTACTAAAATATGCTTATAGGTATCCGGATTAAATCTCGTATAACTATCCCCGGGGCCTTAACCTATCTTTATACCAAATTTAATCCAAATCTATCCAGCCGTTGTGCTGTGGAAGCGTAACATATACAAATATAATGAGACAGACATACAAGAGAAAAGAGTTACTTTCTCATTTACCAATATCAAATTTCATACAAACAGACAGACAGGGAGAGGAGGAGCTCGTGGCGAAGTAACAGCCGCACGGTCCGACCGATCAAATGTTAAGCTGCGCATGGCGCGGTCGGTTCGTGGATGGGTGACCATCTTTGTCATAGCGAGACTTCTCCGTGCCTCGGAAAGCAGGTTAAGCTGTTGGTCCCGGTTGTCATTTATAAATCTTTGACAGTCGTTACAGGTAGTCAGAAGCCACAAAGTCTGACAACCAGTCTTACCAAGGGGTACCGTGTTACCCGGTAACTGGGTTGTGAAGGTCAGATAGGCTCCAAGTAAAATACTGGTACACAGCTGCATCCGGTTTATTATCCGGATCCTAACATAGTTGGGAAAAGGCTAGGCAGGGAGACAAACAGAGAGACAGATAAACTTTCACATTAGAAAGAAATCTGTTTTGTTGGTAGGTGGTAGACTTGGAGACCAGAGCGTCTTTAGGACCAAACCAACGAGGCGAGATTTGTATCAAAGGACCCAGTGTCATGAAAGGTAAACTAAACTATCACTTACTTTAAACACAAGCAGTTTTAATTACTGATTGACTACGTCATGGTAAAACCACTTATAATGGGACCCTTCTCTGGACACCATGGGCTGCCAGGGCTGCGGAATGTCCGAAAGATCCCGGAATGCAAAGGGCCGAGGAAGGAACATGGATGGGTTTTGATTTCCTATCCCAAAAAAAAACTAGACTGGCTGGCCTAACTCTTTACATCTGTCTCCTGCTTGATATGGAAGGAAGTGGAAACTATGATTATTCCTACTCCTCAGCTATTGTTTTCTAATTTAATTCGTTGCGGGTTCCAAGACAGTTAAAAAAAATCTCTGGGACTAGTCGAGCTTCATTGCCTCGGCGTTTTCTTGTGGTCGCCACTGTTGATTCTGGCTTTCAGGAGTTGCAGTGGTTGGAAATAGTGTGGCGGGCTAGACTGGATGTCAACTCCAAGATACGAAAAGGCTACTTATCAAAGATTTACTAATCTATAATTCTCATTGATCTAAATATCTTTCCAACAGCGGTTAATGCTAAAAATCAGCGCCGTGGACTGGTGCCTTTGTGCCCGGGCCACAGCATTATGCTGAGGGTTAGCGGTTTCGCGTAGTGGTGACGCATTTATTAGATAGTTTTATTGTTATAAAAAAGACGCGGTGGCCTAGTGGTTAAGGCACCTGCCTCTCGTGTACAAGTGTGCAGGTTCGAAACCTGGCCAGTACCAATGTGACTTTTCTAAAGTTATATGTACTTTCTAAGTATATCTTAGACGTCACTGACTAACGGTGAAGGAAAACATCGTGAGGAAACCTGGACTTAAAAAGTCTGGAATCGCCAATCCGCCTTGAGCAAGCGTGGTGATTAATGCTCATGCCTTCTCTGTATGAGAAGAGGCCTGTGCCCAGCAGTGGGACAATATATAAGCTGATGATGATTATTTTTACCTATGCCTAGTTTTAGATCATACACCCATTTGTTTTTCGTCTTGTTTTATGTTCTGTATGTGTGTTACTTCACGCGAAGAAACTGTTTTTCTTTCTTTCTTTATTCTTTCAGCATATTTGAACAACGTGCAACCTGATTGCAAGGACGAGGAAGGCTTCCTGAAGACCGGAGACGTTGGCTATTACGATGAAGACGGGTACTTCTTCATCGTCAACAGAATTAAGGAACTGATCAAATACAATGACATATCTGTGAGTAATATTTCGAACTCCTTCGTGACTAGGGAGGATTCGACCAAACAGGAATAAATTTTATTCTCGGCGTAAATCGCTTATTACTCGAGAATAAATCATTTTCACGTTTAACCAACTACAATTCGAGGAATAACGACTCTATTCGGGAATAGTCAATAAACCACCATTTTTTATGGAATAAGAAGTTTATTCCAAGAATAATAAAATGGCGTCCTATTGTTTTTTTTTGCCGGGTATTACATTCGTTCACTTTCACTTCGCTATTCGTGAGTAGCTTATACAAGTATAGCTATACGCTAGAGTGCATGGAAAAACGAGAGATAATTTATTCGAGAATAAAATCGTGGTATAAATTATTTTCCGTATAGTTACTCTTGTATATATTCGGGTTTGGTCTAATCCACCCTAAGTGACAGCCTCACGGGTCGATAAATCAAAGTTTAAGCACGGTCGGAGCGTGGGAGGGGACCATCTATGTCATACCGAGACTCGCCTCCGTGCCTCGGAAAGCACGTTAGGCTGTTGGTCCCGGCTGTTGTTTGTCGATCTTTGACGATCGTTACGGATAGTCAAAAGCCAGAATGTTTAATAACTAGTCTTACCAAGGGGTATCGTGTTACCCGGTAACTGGGTTGTGGAGGTCAGACAGGCAGTCGTTCCATGTAAAACACTGGTACTCAGCTGCAACCGGCTTAGACTGTAAGCCGACCCCAATATAGTTGGTAGTCAGATGATGATGGCCACAAGGTCTTTTATTCCATTTCTGTCTCCAGATTCCACCAGCAGAGTTCGAAGCACTGCTTCTACAGCACCCGTCAGTTCGCGAAGCTGGTGTGGTGGGAAAACCTCACACCAAGCATGGAGAGCTACCAGTGGCGTTCGTGGTGCTGCAGCCAGGGTGTACCGCGACTGAAGAGGAACTGGTCCATCACCTTAATAGTCGAGTTAGTTGGAGAAGATCAATATTAGTCTTATTTTTTTTAACAGACTTCCAAAAAACTGGCCAAGTGCGTGCTAGCTACGCGCAGTAGGGTTCCGTAGTAGGTCTTAGTTAGTCGACTATAACTCTGTAACCGGTTAAGCCTACTTAGCCCTGATAGTTTTCCTTGTAAGTTCATTATATGTGCTACGTCTGTGAATTTTTCACATTTCTAGGTACAGCCATTCAAAAGTTAGAGGGGGGATGCTCGTATTGAACAAAAAATTGCACTTAAAAGCTAGATATGTCGCAAATGACTCACTTTTACCGAAAAATGGTCATCACGTACCTATAATATTTTTGAAAGACCTATCTAATGATACCCCACAGGAAGGGGTACGCAAGAAAAAAAAAATTCATCCCCACTTGACGTGTATGGGAGCTACCCTAAAAAAAAGGATTTTTTCAAAATGTTATTTGACCCTTTTTTCGGTGTGATCAATATTATCCATACCAAATTTCAGCTTTCTAGTAACAAGAACCTCTGAGCTATGCCGCGGACAGACAGACAGACGGACATGGCGAAAGTATAAAAGGGTTCCTTGTCGGACTACGGAACCGTGAAAATTTCCTAAAAATAATCAATTTACGATCCACGAGCCCGTAAATTGTTTATTTTTATTTATTAGCCACGAGCCCCATTTTTCTAGTAATAGATAGAATAGAATAGAATATTCTTTATTGTATGTACACCAACAGGACAAATAAAATAGGAAATCACAAACAAATATGCAACAGTACAATAGGCGGTCTTATCGCTAAAAGCAATTTCTTACAGACAACCTTTGGATGGAGTCAAAGTGAAAAAGAATAGATAACGGGTAATTAATGGCGTACATTAGAATATGATAATGATATATAATATAAGTACACACAAAGAAAAATATATAGAATTTAAAAATATGAGAAAGTAGTAACTAATGTTCCAAGTAGTAATCCTTCACCATTTTCTTAAAAATATCTAAAGATTGGGCGCGTCTGACAGTCAGTGGCAGTGCATTCCACAGACGAGTAGCTTGGACAACAAAAGATTTGTCATAAAATGTCGTGGAGTGCATAGGCATCTTCAATTTTAAGTTTTCTGATGACCTTAGAGATCGCGTATGTGTATCACAGACAAACTCAAAACGTTCTTTGAGATAAGAAGGGGTCATAGGGTGGAAAAGAATACAGTAAAGCAAGGAAAGAATATGAGCATTCCGACGAAGTCGTATTGGAAGCCACTTGAGCTTAGCACGAAATTCTGACACATGATCATATTTGCGCAAACCAAATATGAATCGTATACAAACATTCTGAAGTCGCTCAAGTTTATTGAATTGGTCCTCGGTGAGATCAAGATAGCTGGCATCGGCATAGTCTAGGATGGGAAGTAGAAGAGATTGTGCAAGCGCAATTTTGGTAGCAGTAGGTAAAAAGTTTCGCAGTCGTCTTATGGATCCTGCAGATGCAAATAACCGTCGACTGGTTTCCTGCATCTGTGGTTCCCAGGACATTCTGCTATCCATATATATCCCCAAGTTCTTAACTTTTTCGCTAAAAGGTATTTGGATTCCATCAAAGATAACTTGCGGGAGATGAAACCAATCAATTTTCGAGACCATTCGCGAGCCACCGATAACAATAAGCTGAGTTTTTAGTGGATTTATCCTTAGCCCATAGCACCTGCTCCACTCAGCTATTTGGGAAAGGTCTTTATTTATGTTTCCGATAGCTTCCGATAATTGCCCTACTGGAGCCTGCGAGTAGATTTGAAGATCATCTGCATAAAGGTGATAGGAAGAAACTAGTTTGTGAGAGATTGAATTAATAAATATTGCGAAAAGTAATGGGGATAAAACGCCACCCTGCGGCACACCCGCGGTCGTATCGCACCAAGAAGAGTATGTCTCTTCAATACGAATGCGTTGCCGGCGGCCATACAGGTAACTATGAAACCAATCAATGGCCGTTGGAGATATGTTAAGTGAGTTAAGTACGCCAAGCAAAATGTCGAAGTCAACGGTATTGAAAGCATTACTGAAATCAAGTAGTGCAAGTACCGTTAACTTCCCATTTTCCATGCCCAGTCTGATGTCATCCGTAATATTCACCAATGCAGTTACAGTACTATGACCAGGACGGAAACCGGATTGGAAAGGATTAAGAAGTCTATTCTTGCAAAGGAATGAACTTAACTGATTATGAATAAGACGTTCTAGGACTTTGGATAGGAATGGTAATATGGATATTGGACGATATTCAGAAAAGGATGCGGGATTGGATTTCTTTGGTAAAGGAGTAATTTGGGCATCTTTCCATGCACTTGGAAAAACACCGCTGGATATAGAATAATTAAGGATGTGACATATGACGGGAAGGATTTCATCAAGGACAGGGAGGATCATCTTACGGCTGACACAGTCACTTCCAACTGCATCAGAAGTAATAGATACAATACTCTTCTTAACATCACAAGCGGCAAATTGATTAAAGACAAAAGAAGAGTAGCCAGGGGATGGAAGATTAGAAAGATAATTTAGAGTATTTAATTTTGTTGTCATATCAAAGTTAGACGACGATGAGAAATGTTGGTTTAATAAATGAATGTCTACATCTTGAGGAATTTTATCATAACGTGACTTTCCAATCCCCATTGTTCTAAGAAACCTCCAGACCTTTGCTGGATCTCCATTCTCCACCGACGTGTGAGTAAAATGGCGCTGAGCATTCCTACACACCTTATGGCAGTGATTTCTTACATCGACATATTTATCCCAATTCGTAGTAGAAGGACGAGCCTTGTACCGTGATTTAGCTGCCACTTTCTTAGCCAATATCAACTTTATATCGGCAGTAAGCCACGGCGATGGCAAGTGTCTCACTCTTATCGCGCGAATAGGGGCGTGGACGTCGTACAATGCCAATAACTTTGTTGAAAGCATTTCAACTTTTTCATCCACTGACTCCGATGTAATAAGAGGCATCCAGTCAATGCTACCGGCGTCTGCACGAAGGTTCTCGAGATTCATGCCACCAAAATTACGCTGCAGGAGAATTTTAGACTTAGCCTTTGGAGGACGAATTTTATAAGAAAGAAAGATGAGATCATGGTAAGAAAATGCATCAGCCGGACACTGGCCATGCTTGGCGACGTGATCACGAGAAGAAACGAAGATTAAATCTAGAAGGGAGGGAGTAGAATGAGGAAAGTGATGTGTTGCACTCAGAGGGAGTATAGATAGATTGCAAGAATCTATGATAGAATGAAGAGATGAAGATCGGGAATCGTTTTTGAGAAGACAGGTGTTAAAATCACCCATGACAATGATGTGACTATAAGAAGTAACAAAATTTTCTAAAATGTTTTCTAAAGAGGTAAAGAAGTTAATTCGTAAAGAGGGACAGTAATAGACTCCAAGAAGAATTTTAGTGTGACTGAGTACTATTTCCAGAAAAAGGTGTTCGCCAGCATTTGACGGAGGTGGCTGTGCTGACATATTTATGATTGTAAAAGAAATATAGGATCGGAGATATATGGCAACCCCACCACCTCCACCACTCGCGCGGTCGTTTCTTACTAGCTGGAAACCTGGTAGAGTGTAAGCAGTAGATGGAAGACAAGGTTTTAGCCACGACTCTGAAACAAGAACTGCATGAACATCTTTACAGTCAAAACTTGCCAGCATATCAGGGAAATGAGCCGGAATGCTCTGTGCGTTTATGTGTACTACATTAAAATTTCTAGGGACATCAGAAAACTGCGCAACTAGTGTATCAGCAAGCGAAGGTATGCTTGCAAAACTGTCATCATTACTACTGGCTGACAGAAAAGTTTCCGATTCACTACTTACATCAGCGTATTGTGAAGACATAAAAGATATTTGGATAAATAAATGTATACTAAAAAACAAAAATAAAATAATAAGTAAAACTAAATATATTAAACTAAAGGGGATAGCTAAAACAATCCACCTGCCGGTTGTGCAAGATAAAAATAATAATAAAAAATAAAATTGTTTTAGTATAACTTAAGTTGATAAATATATGTGCGGTCCGGGCATTATGATACTATAATTATTGGTATCGAGAATATCAGCAATACAATCTAAAAACGTGACAGCTAAGATTAGTGACAGGTAAGGATGTCGAGAATACACGAGAAACATTAAACATTAAGTGACAGCTGTCAGTCACAATGACGTTTTTGAAATTAAGTATCACAATACAAAACAAACAAACAAGTGAACAAAAATGAAGTTAAAAAATAAAATACAAGGGGGTATGCAAACACAGAAACGAACAAAAGTTATATTACCCGGACTCAGCACATTTAACCGATGTGACGAACAACCCTCACTTTTTATTAGCAGCAGCACGCTTGGGCCTGCTGGTGATGATAGGCTTCTGTGGTGTGGCGACAATAGCAGATTCTTCCGGCGACTTCGTGTTATCATGCTGTATTGTGTTAAGCTGGGCAGCAGATGTTATGCGCTGACGCGAACCATCGGGTGCAAGCACAAATACGCATCCGTCTCTCGTCCAACACTTAGTCACCCCAAACCTTTTTCGTGCAGCCATGAACAAATCATGTCTCGACTTGGTCAAAAACTCCGAGACGGTGATGCCAGTACCTTTTAATTTGGTTTTGTCAAACCAAATGCTGTTACGGACACCAACATCCCGGAGCTTGAATAAGATAGGCCTGGATGTTGATGATGTTGCAGACCGTCCCATCCGATGACACCGTTTGATATCACCTGTTGTGAAGCCACTCATCTTCAAATGGTCCTTAACAACACTAACCACAACCTGCGCTGTATCCTCGTCCTTCTGTTCTGTGACGCCATGCAGCAACAGGATTCCTCTTCGCCCGCGCATCTCCATGGAGTCAACATTTCTGGCGAGCAGCTCTACCTGTTGCTGTAAGCTTGTAACTGCTTGAGTTATAAAATCCCTGAAGGCAAAGAAATCAGCAGCCAAGTTTGAAGTATTGGGTGTGTCCATTGGTGCCTTCTGCAGCTGTGCTTCAAACTCCATCATCCTCTTTTGGAATACATCCATCAGTTCAGTCAGCGAGTTATTGATGGTATCCATTTTATGTAGTGCAGATGACAGATTTGAGTGAAGTTTTATAGTAAGATAAAGTGTACAGTGATATAGAAGAAGTTGAAGGGAGAAACACTTTACCAGCAGGTAGCTTTAACTAAGTAATAGTATTTAACATTTATTTGTGGTATATCTTCAATTATTAAATTTTAATTTCAATTAATTTGTGGAGCTAATTTATTAGGTTGTTAACCTTTCAACTACCCGCGATTTTTTTTTTTTTTTTTTTATTTTTTTTTTTTTTTTTTTTAATAATGCATATTTAATTCTGTATTACAGGTTACTTTTCGTATGCGTTTGGCTGGAGGAGTGCGCTTTATCGACCGCTTGCCAAGGGGAGCTGGAGACAAGCTGGATAGGAAGGACTTAGTGCAACGGTTGCTTAATGAGGATATCAATTGAAGACAGCAATAGGAAGACAGGCATTTTTCTGTATTAAAACATATTTTTAAGATTACAACGAAAATCTATTATTGAATAGTCCTGAAGGCATCAGAGTGAGACCCAGCTACGAGCGACGTATAGTGCCATCTCTGTTTCACTACGGAACTATTACTAATTTTGTAGATAGTGATGTATACCAAATTTCCTTAAAATCGGTTCAAGTGTTTTCCTGTGAAAGCTATCAGACAGAAAGACAGATTTCGGATTTACATATATCATTTATTGGAAACTAGCTTCTGCCCGCGACTTCGTCCGCGTGGAATAGTAACTTTGGGCTATCGCTAACTTTAACCCGAGATTTTGAAACATTCTTCATTGATGCTCCGCTCCTAATGATTTTAGTGTAATGATATATATATGTATAGCTTTCCTTGCCCATAGCCTTCCTTTATAAATGGGCTATCTAACACTGAAATAATTTTTTTAATCGGTCCAGTAGTTTTTGAGATTAGCGCATTTAAACAAACAAACTCTTCAGCTACGTAAGAAGATTTATACAAACTTTCATCCCCTATTTTATCCCCTTAGGGGTGAAATTTATCAAAATCCTTTCTTAACGGATGCCTACGTCATAACATCTACCTGCATGCCAAATTTCAGCCCGATCCCTCCAGTGGTTTGTACTGTGCGTTGATAGATCACTATGTCAGTCAGTCAGTCAGTCCAGTACCTTTGAGTTTTATATATATTTAGATTAGCTGTTGCCCGCGGTTTCACCCGCGTCCCGACGGAAGTTTCTCCAGGGAAGAATCTTCTCCACAGTCCTTTCTATCTCCGTACCAAAATTCAGCCAAATTGATGCAGTCGTTCACGCGAGATGCCGTGACCAAGGGAAATAAGGACTCACTTTTATGTAATAGATAAGGATACTTTTTTAAATATGGAATAAAAGAACTATTCAAATTCCAAATTTAAATCTTACTTGCCGAACTGCCAGAGCCATTTACTATAACTCTTTAATCCAAAAGCCTGGGTCTCAAAGCTTACAAAATGTACCCACGCTTGAAAAAAGTACAGTGAAGCCAGACGGAGTTATTGATCCATTCAGTTCCCGTCTGTTAAAGAGATTGGTACTGAAAGATAGATATTTTAAACAGTCCATGTTTTTCATTAATCAGACAATCAAATTAATTATCAAGTTGCAATTAATATTAAATAATGATTGATAGACGTCTATCAAGTTTTAGTGATGAGAATATTTTTTTCGTGGCGCGAATTGAGAGAACAAAGAAGGCGTCGGGGTGCAGGTAATATTTTTTATTTTTCTTTGTTAACATTAAAAGAAAATTGATCATTTTTGTCCTTTTTTTTAATGAAAAAGAAAATGTTTGGGTTGAATTGAAATGCTATTAATTGTTTGGTTTTATTTTTAGTTTCAATGAAACAAATATCTTTTAAATTGATTAAAATTTAAATTCAAAGGTGTGGATAATACAGAGTTAAAAATTTTAAAGCTAAAAGAAATGTGAATTTTGATTAACCGTTAAATAAATAGGTACTAATTATTGATATTTTTTTAATCTTTGTTTTTATATTAATTAGGTAGGGACTATTAGTATAAACGATTTTTGTAAGATATTTAACTATTAAAATGACGACATAATTTTATTAACATATTTATAAGTAAAACGGTTAGCCAGTACTAACCGTTTTACTTATAAAACCTGTAATCTGAAGTTTAACCATTGTTCACCTAATCCTTACTTAACGTCAAAATCTAAGATTAGAATTTGAAAATTTAAAATTAGATTAAGCTACTTACTTAAGTTCGGATTAAATCTAAACACCATTTATGAGTGAGATTTTTGGTAATCCGTTACTAAGCAACAGATTAAAAATTAATCTGACTTTATAAGTAAGACGGTAAGCCATTAGCTACGGCATTGTGTGTAGCGGGGTTTGATTCCTGCACGGGAACATCTAAAATTGATGCTAGAAAATATTTCCATTATCTAGATAATTCTAGAACAGGAATCCGCGTCGCATTCAAAATGGCCGGTCGAAATAACTGAAATCGTCTGAGTTTACGCTTTCGGAACTTCCACACAATAAAAGTCGTCGAGAAAAAACTTCCCGTGACTCAAATGGTGGCTTTTAATTTATCCAAAAATTCAAAATTCAAATCATTTATTTCAACTAGACCATTTACAGGCACTTTTGAATTGTCAAAGAGTCATAAGTCTGTCAGTTTGTCGAAAAGAAAGTTGCTATTTATTTAAAGGTTAAGCATTGCTCTCCCGGGGCTTCGAGAATGTTCGAAAATATTACCGCGCCCCCGGGACACAAAGAGAACCCTCCCTCCCGTTCCGCCCACAACTAGAGAAGTCGTATATTGATTTTCCATCCCCAACTAAAAATAGTCTAAGCATTGCCATCCAACGTGGCAATGCTGCCAACCTCTTTGGTACACTCCCAGTTGACAGCGATGAGAAAGAATTTTTGACGCCATATTTTAGTTATATCTAGTCTGTAAAAATTAAACAAAATCATAACCTATTTTGTCCCAATTTTCCCGATAGATAAATAAAATGGCATTAAATGTTAAATGATGATGTTTAGAGCATGAGATTGATATAAATGCGCCATCCTTACGCCATTTTGTTAAGTTCTGTGGCTGAATTAGAACAAAATAGATTAATAATTATTACTTTGGATACATTTTTCGTAAAAACAATTGGTATAGACTACAGATATATATATTTTTTTTTAATATTTCAAACAGTAATCAACAGATATAAATAATTTCAAAATTAATTTTCAGCTTCGAAAAGTCTAACAATCATAGTCAGGTAATAAAAAGGTTTTAAATAAGCCCCGAGTCTTATTCGGCCGGTTCTATTTAAAACCAGATCAATATTTTTAATCCCCGACAGATGGCTAGCGTATAAAAAAAGTCGGCCTAGTGCGAATCGGACTCGCACTCGAAGGGTTCTGTAGATATTATTATTTATGGAATGTTAGACACTATAATCCAAAGGGTCTCGTTTTTACGCTTTGGGTACCCTAAAAAGGCTACACAAAGGATCTTTTGTGTAACTCAAACCCCTTATTAGGATCTGTCCTTGATATACGATTATCTATATTTGCAATAACAAAGACCCTATTGAATTTCAACCCTTCCTTGGTTCTAAAAGGGGGTCTGAATACGAACAATGCGAAAGTGTATGTGTCTGTCTGTTACCTTCACGATTAAACCATTGAAAAGGTTGAGATGAAATTTGGTGTGGGGATAGCTTGAAGTATGGGGAAGGATATACGGTAGATTTCATCCAGGTGCGTTAAGTATATCCCTCGAAATAAATAAATATCTTTGAACAATTTCACATAGCGCCATCTAGCCCCAAAGTAAGCAATGCAAGCAAGCATGCTTGTGTTATGGGTGCTAGCTTAACGGATATACTACATATATACCTTTATAAATACATACATATTATACATAGTAACACCCAGACCCGTTACAGAAATTAAAATTCATCATTTCAATTTCTGCCCGGCCGGGAATCGAACCCGGGACCTCTTGCATGGCATTCCGGCATGTTGACCACTAAGCCAATCAGGTCGTCGAAATAGCTAGTTATATTTATAAACCTCCCATAACCTTTCTAAGTATATCTTAGACGTCACTGACTAACGGAGAAGGAAAATAATAATAATAATAATAATAATAATAATAATAATAATAATTTATTTATTGTTTACAAGGACCAGATTATAGAGTGGATACAGTTGGCACATAAGAGTAAAACAAAATCTAGTAAGCGGGTGAAGCGCTGTACTCCTAAATAGGCTACTGAGTAACCTGAGCTTAGGAGAAACAGGACCGATCCCGATTATACAATATACATACATGTGGAGGACTTATATGGCAAGTGATGTGGTAAAATTTATAATTAGGTATATTATCCCAGTAACAATAACATGCAATGCAGAAAATAAAGAAAAATGAAAGACATTATAAATATAGGTCAATTTCATTCTCGTGTGTGTGTGTGTGTGTGTGTATGTGTATGTGTGTGTGTGTGTATGTAAGTGTGTTATGTGTGTGTGTCCAATGTCACCATTATAGTAATGTAAGTCGTTACCTCAGAAAGTCTTCGGTTTCTTCATAATTGAGAGTAGATAGAAACGAGCGAACGGTCTTCTTACAGTTAAAAATAGTAGATCCGTAAATTGGTTGTTTTTCGTTAATTTTATTATATAGTGACGGACCAAGATAGAGGAAGAATTTTTTTATAAACTTTTTTCTGACCGACGGAGTAGAGCATATATTATTTTTGCGGCGTCTGCTAATTTTCTGATAGGGTGTTTTTAAGTGTTGCAATAAAATAGTGTGTAGGATAAATTGTTGCCTTACATTGAGTAGGTTGCAGGCTTTATACAGTTCGGTAGTAGGGAAACGTATAGGCCTGAATGTTGCGACTTTTAGTATAGCTCTGTGGGCGATCTCTAGAGGTTTTAGTGTGGTTTTTGTGGCTCCACCCCAGCAGGTGATACAATAAGTCAGGACTGATTGGCATAGGGCAAAATATACATTACGAATAATAGCGGGGTTAGCTACATGCCGCAAGGTCTTAAATATATAAATTAATTTGCGTATCCGGCTGGTGAGAGTCGAAATATGTGTTTTAAAATTAAGGTTTTTGTCCAAAAATATGCCCAGATATTTAATTTTGTTCACTGAAGTCAGGTCAGGACATTGACATTGGCTTTGTACAGGACAAGAGTGAGCTTTTAAAGAAATAGAGATACTTGATTGGGCGGTGTTACTGATAGAGAATATGACAAAATTAGTTTTAGTAGCATTAAGAGTCAGTGTGTGTGACAGGAGCCATTTCGTAATGCTATTAAAGCCGACCTGTGCAACAGTCTGTAATTCCGTCCATGTGTTAGCAGAAAAAGTGATGGCGGTGTCATCTGCATAGGAAACAATTTTAGCGTTAGGAACGTTTAAGTTGCAGAGACTATTGATGTAAACAAGGAAGAGTGTAGGCCCCAAAATACTGCCCTGTGGTACCCCGTACTGAATAGGAAGCTCTTCACTCTTGTGATAGTCTATAACGACTGATTGAGACCTGTCTGAGAGGTAGCTTCTGAAAAAGTCAAGTGGGGAGCCTCTCACACCGATGCTCTCAAGCTTGTTTAAGAGTGTGGAAATAGGGACAGTATCGAAGGCTTTCGCCAGGTCTAAAAAGATGGTAAGGACTTTTTTATTATTATTTAAGTTTTCAGTAACATTATTAATAAGACTGTGAACTGCATCTGAGGTGGATTTATTTTTGCGAAATCCAAATTGATTAGGAGATAGAAGTTTAAAGCGTTCAAGGTAGTGGATAAGTTGCTTGTTAACAATGCGTTCCAGCACTTTAGACAGGGCACTAAGAACGGCGATAGGTCGATAGTTATTCGGTAGGTTCCTGTCACCACCTTTAAAGATAGGGTGGATGATGGCTCTTTTCAAGGTAGTGGGGAAAGTAGCAGTTTGAAAGCATATATTGAAGATGTGGCTGAGAACGGGCGCAAGAATCTTAGCATATCGTTTCAGAAAATACGAGGAGATACCGTCCCATCCAGAGGCAGCATTGGTTTTCAACTTGTTTATAGTAGCATAGATCTCCTCTACATCAGTGTGTAGCATAACAAACGAGTTGGTGCAGCATATGGGGTTAGGTGGAGGCAAAGTTGAGTGAGCTGTATTTAGGTTGTCTGCAAGTTTTTTTCCAATGTTAGCGAAGAATTCGTTTATCTCGTTACAAGACTGGGTGGGTGACGTTGAATAATTCAGCAAAGGATTTGAGTTAATTCTTGTAGAATGTGTGTTAGTTATAGTTTTAATGGTGTTCCAAAGTTTTTTAGGGTTCTGACTAGCCTTATTTAATTCGTTTGAGTCGTATTGCCTTTTGACTTTTTTGATCAGAGAAGTACAAAAATTTCTGTATCGTTTATAGGTTATAAGGAGAGTTAAGTTACCTGGTGTCTGTTTGACTTTTTTATGTAAAGAATCACGATTCCGGATACACCTTAACAACCCAGGAGTAATCCAGGGTTTCAGAATTCTTTTCCGGGCTGAAATTTTAGCAGTTTTGGTGCATTCGTTTATTGCTGGTTTTATTATTGATATGAGATTATCTATGGCAATGTTAGGATCCGATATAAGGTAAAGGGAATTAAAGTTGAGTTTTTGTATGTAGGTGTCAAGTGCGTCGTAATCTATTTTAGAGTAAGTTTTTTGAGCTGTATGCTTTAATTTATTTTTGTTTAGTGAGAAAAGGGAAGAGCAGTGGTCAGTTACTGTCGTGTTATAGACTAGTGTCATAGTTTTGGTCTTGGTTCGTATCATAAGATGGTCTAAGCAATTGTTAAATATCGTGAGGAAACCTGGACTTCAAAGTCTGAAATCGCCAATCGGCCTTGAGCAAGCATGGTGATCAATGCTCATGCCTTCTCTGTATAAGAGGCCTGTGCCCAGCAGTGGGACAATATATAGGCTGATGATGATGATGATATCCTTCCTTATATACCTACCAAATTTTATTTCGATCGGGTAAGCCGCTTTCCCGTGAAATCGTACCTAACAGACTAGACAGATAACAGTTCGTGGCTAAGTAACAGCCGCACGGGTCGATTGAAAATAGGTTACGCTGTGCTTGCCGCGGTCAGTCCGTGGATAGGTGACCATCTATCTAAATCATACTGAGAATTAACCTTATTGTTTTTGTTGGAAAGATATCCACAATACAATACAAATACACAATATCATGCAATTAAGCATAGATTCATAACATATAAGATTCATATTTGGTTTGCGCAAATATGATCATGTGTCAGAATTTCGTGCTAAGCTCAAGTGGCTTCCAATGCGACTTCGTCGGAATGCTCATATTCTTTCCTTGCTTTACTGTATTCTTTTACGGACTACTACACCTTGGTCCAAAGGTTGTCTGTAAGAAATTGCATTTAGCGATAAGACCGCCTCTTGTACTGCTGCATATGTTTTTGATCCTATTGGTGTACAATAAAGAATATTCTATCTATCTATGTATCTAGTTATAGCAATTAAAATACTTGTTGATGGATACGAATAGAACTTTATTTATTTTTAATTCTACCATGGCAACATCGATATTTACTACAAACCAATTAACACCTTACTCTAGATAATTTATTAATGCACTAGCTTTCCGCCAGTGGCTTCGCCCGCGTGGGCTATACGAATTAAAATTAAAATTTGACAGAGTTTCATACAAACTTTGCCCCCATTATCATCCCCTTAGGGGTAGAATTTCGGAAAACCCTTTCTTAGCGGATGCTTATGTCATACAAAGAACACACCCTCCAAGTTTCAGGTCTCTACGATCAGTGGTTTAGGCTGTACGTTGATCCGTCTGTCATTCAGGACAAAGCATTATAGATTATTAATTAGAAAAATAAGAATATTAAATGATAAAATGATAAATGATATTTATTTTGCAAATGGGTTATAAAATAACACTTTTACACGTCAATTATTTTTTAAAGCTAGATGAGGCCGGTATTTCCTATCTGACTGCCTTGAGAAGAAACACCGAAACAAACTCAAGGGTCAAAGTCTCTTTTAAGGTCCAGACATAATGTAATTGCATCATGGATGTACAACATAGGCTCGAGTCTGAAATGACCTTTTGAAGAAAGAATCATACAGATCCGAGTGGGCCTGTCCATTCCGTTGGCACGCAAGTGTCGGTCTTTGTTAGCTCAACAGTAACTTAGGAACTTACAATCCAACGAACAATACCCCCAGAAAGGACATTTGGGTAGGCCACATGAAATACTCGAACCGTCAGACGCAAATGAAACTAAATATTAAGGCAATAAATAAAAGAGAAAAAAAAAAGAGAAAGCCCACATTGTACACACATTAACAATCAAATAATTTGAGCTACTTTAAAAAGTAGGTAATAATGTCAATGCTTATAAAATAACAATTAGAATAAACATGTCAATGTGAATAAAGTAATCATAAAAAAAACATATTATTACATGTCACACTGTATGCTAACAAATATAAATAATAGGAAAAAATACCGATAGCCCATACATATAGGTGCAAGAATTGAAACAGCTTATTCCCAAGCCTTTTTGTCATCTAGGTAGTCCTTAACAGAGTAATAAGCTTTGCGACATAATGACTGCTTAATGTATGATTTGAATTTATTAAGGCTTAAATTTTGAATATGGCTAGGAATTTTATTGTAGAAGCGTATACATTGGCATTTAAATGAGCCGCTTATCTTCTGGAGCCTGGTAGCGGGAATAACGAATCTGTGTTTATTCCTTGTGTTAATATTATGAACATCACTGTATTTTGTAAAAATATTTGCGTTTTTATGTGCATACAACAAGTTTTCGTAAATGTACTGAGATGGAACAGTCATTATATTTATTTCTTTGAACATTTCTCTGAGTGAGTGTCTGGGACTTAGCTTATAAACTGATCGAACAGCTCTTTTCTGCAAAACAAAAATAGTCTGAATGTCAGCGGCATTCCCCCACAACAGAATGCCGTACGACATCACGCTATGAAAATAACTAAAGTATACTAAGCGAGCAGTCTCTATATCCGTAAGATTTCGAATTTTTCTCACGGCGTACGCGGCAGAGCTGAGCTTTTTCGACAATTTTTCTATGTGTGGGCCCCACTGAAGCTTGGCATCCAAAGTAATGCCTAAGAAAACTGTGGTATTTACAGGGCTCAACTCTTCGCCTTTGATGATTACACTGGTTTCTACTTGCTTAACGTTGGGTGTACTAAATTTAATGACTTTTGTCTTTTTTTCATTTAATAATAAGTTGTTAGCATTAAACCAGTGTAGTATTTTTGAGAGAGCGCCATTTACATCGTCAGTCACCAGCTGCTGACGTTTAAGTTTAAATAAAAGTGAAGTATCATCTGCAAACAGTACTATCTCATGATTATCCCTTACGAGGTAAGGTAAGTCATTTATATAAATAAGAAACAAAAATGGGCCAAGAATTGAACCCTGCGGTACTCCCATAGTAACTACAGTCCCAGGAGATCTTTCTCCATTAATATCAACTTTTTGAATCCTATCACTCAAATAAGAAGCAATAAGATCCAATGAAGAGTTACGTATTCCATAGTGGTACAATTTCCTGATCAGCGTTTCATGAAAAACGCAATCAAATGCCTTGGATAAATCACAAAAAATACCCAAAGCATCGCATGTATTCTCCCATGAATTGAAAATATGACTTAAAAGTTCAAATACTTGAATATATGGAGAAGAAGTTCATACAGAAAGCAATAAAAAATATGTTCCATTTTCTACCAGTGGATAGGTCATTACTTATTGTATTCAATTAGGCCATACGACGCTCTCAATCCAAGGTAGATAGTGTGCCACTCTTGTGTACAACCCTGGACTATCGCCGAAGCCACAGTACCTACCAAATGACGTCACACCGACCACGGTATACATGCAATGAATTTTATCATTCATAATCATGATGGGTCCACCGCTGTCGCCCTGGAAATAAAACTCAGTTGAAAATACTAGTTCCATCATCAGATCCTCCAAGTCCTATAGATAGGACTCATCAAAACAAATCATTTGAGTCCAAACTTGAGGGGTTTGCTATTAGCGAATGAGGAGTTCTACTAACACCTCCTGGTTCCATCATGAGATACCAAAATTATTGCTGACAGTCTTTACGGGAATTCAATGGATGTCGGATGATGGGGAAGTCAGTAATATCAGGAGGACCCGAGGAGTTGGGGGATAAACTCCCACGCGCGCCCCTCTATTTATGGATATGTTATTCTTATTTTTTTCAGATTTCTCCGTTCTCAATTTTTGGCGATATGGGGGTAATTTTTCGTAATTTTTGTTCGGATTTCATTATAATTCAAAAATTAAAAGACATTCAAGAAAACAAATAAACTAGAATTTGCAAATCAAGATCTTTCTTATGATACTACTTATTTATATTTTTACTTATGATACATGAACTAGTAACTTTACTCTGAAATTTGAAACCCCCACTTTTCCCCACTTTGTCCATAAAAGCAATATGATTTTGCATTTTTTTATATTTGCACTACGCAAGAACACTCGTTCCTTAAAATTGTTCCAAATTTCAATTCGATAGCATTAGTAGTTCCTGAAATAATCGGCTGTGACAGACTGGCAGACAGACAGACGAAGTGAAACCGTAAGGGCTCCTTTTTATCGTTTTGGTACGGAATCATCAAATGACTGCTCCCACCGAGGGTGGGGCGTTAGTTGACGCCACTAATCAATTTTGACATACTTAAAATTATAAGCTGTCAAAACGCAATCCTCACGTTGATTTAGAATGGTAATAGCAACCAATTCACTAATCATTTTTTAATTTTAAAGCATCTAAATCTCGAATTTAACTCTAAGTAAAAAAATTGTCTCCTTTCCATGGCTAAAGTGGTGTCTAAAAAATATTTTTCATCGCTGTCAAGTACTAAATTGTTCAAAAGCTCACCTTACAAGTGTCTTTATACTCCAATTGCCCCTGATACCTCACCGGTGTACCCTTGTCTCCGTAACAGTACTGGGTTTTATTGTCAAACCCCCCTTTCATCAGGCGCAAACTTGCATACACAGTGGTACATTCCTCACTGGAGAATTTATTAAGAATAGCCTGAAATACAAAAAAAAATCTCAAATAGGCTAGGCTAACCTGTTTTTTTTAAATTGATAACGGTTTGTTCTTGAGGAGCTCGTGGTTAAGTAACAGCCGCACGGGTCGACCGATCAAAAGTTAAGCTGCGCTTGGCGCGGTCCGTCCGTGAATGGATGACCATCCGTATCATAGCGAGACTACTCCGTGCCTCGGAAACGTTAAGCTGTTGGTCCCGGTTATCATTTGTAGATCTTTGACAGATAAGTAGTCGCTCCATGTAAAACACAGGTACTCAGCTGCACCCGGTTTAGACTCAAAGCCGACCCCAACATAGTTGGGAAAAAGGCTAGGCAGATGAAGGGTTTGCTCTTGACTTTAGTCTAGGTCAGAGGTGACAGAGACAAAGTCGACGATGGGGCGAGCTTACCCAGAAGAAGCCTGTTCACTCTGACTTTGAAGAGATTAAAGTTGAATGCGTTCGCGAACACAGACGCAGAGAGAGAGTCCCACTCCTTTGCTGTTCACATTATAAAAGACCAGCTTCACTTGTGTCTTAGCCTGTACCCTTCCTCAGGTTCCTATCTCTCTCCATGCCAAATTTCAGCAAATCGGTGTCGTTAGTGCTTAGCAAGTAATAATGTGCAGGTCCGAAACCTGGTTAGTACCAATGTGACTCGTCTAAAGTCTTGTAGGTATAGTATCTAAGAATATCTTAGAGGTCACTGACTAACGGTGAAGGAAAACATCATGAGGAAACCTGAGCTTAAAAGTCTGAAATCGCCAATCTGCTTTGCAAGCGTGGTCAATGCTTATGCCTTCTCTGTATGAGAAGCGGCCTGTGTCCAACAGTGGGACAATAGGTAAGCCAATGCTCATGATGATGATGGTGAAGAAGTTCAATATTTATTAATACATACCTTCTGAAGAACTTCACTAAGATCTTTAGCATTATTGTGCATCAAACTCCAACCAGCTGCCAGGACCCTCGAAGCATTCACAGGTTCGCCCGCATGGAGACAAGCTGGCACAGTATATTGGTCGAGTTCCATTCTGGAGTATTCCAATAAAAAAAATTAGATAGCCTAACCACTCATTAAATTTTAAAATCATCCCAATCCTACCTTGTAAAATATTTTAAGAGGTTTCTTTGGTATTTTTTTAATTTATTACAATGTGTGAGTTTTTTTTGTTACCCTTTCACGGTAAACCGGCTGAACCAATTTGGATGGAATTTAGTATGGAGATAGATGGGACCCTGGAGACAGTAATAGGTTTCTTTTTAACCGGGTGCGCGAGGTAGTTCCTTGAGAAGGCGAGTGAAACGGCGGGAAACTAGTAATATTATAAATGTGAAACTTTGTGAGGATGGATGTGTTTATTACTATTTCACGCAAAAACTGCTTAATGGATTTCAATGAAATTTGGTATAGGAATAGTTTGAAACCTAAGGAAGGATATAGTGTAGTTTTTAGTCTGGGCACGTGTAACATTTTCTGCATAATACAGCCGAAACTAGAAAGCTTCAAAAGTTAGTATAAAGATTTTCCTTAAAATTGCAGTCCCTTCGAAGAATTGAAGTTATTTAAAATCAAATACCTTTTCTCTGTCCGTACGAGACCAATATCGTGATATTTCGAAGGTGGTTTGTAATTTGGATACTTGATAAACTCCTTCACTTTGTAAATCTTGGATGGATCGGACGTATCCGCGCGACGCACAGCGCCGATGACAACGTGAGTCAGCGGCCCACTAGAATGACAAAAATGTACATTTTCAACATAAAAAAAGCAAGATATTAATATGTCACTTAGGCACAGGCCTCTTTTTTCACCATCCCCAGCTGCCTAGCCTTTTCCTAACTATAATGAGGTCGGCTTTCAATCTAAACCGGATGCAGCTGAGTACCAGTGTTCCACATGGAGCGACTGTTTATCTGACTTCCATAACTCAATTGTACCGGGTAACACGATACGCAAGCTAAAGCTGGTTGTCAGACTTTTTGGTTTCTGACTCCCCGCAACGACTATCAAAGATCTAATGACAGCCGGGACCAACAGCTTAACGTGCTTTCAGAGGCACGGAGTCTCGCTATGATATAGATAGTCACCAATCCACGGACCGACCGCGCTAAGGCTAGCTTAACCCTTGCTCGATCCACCTTTGCGGTACTTACTTAGCCATGAGCTCCTCTTAGATGGTCATTCTCCAATTATCATTTTCATCATTACTATCCTAATACTAGGTAAATCCTCTTTACATACCGAAAAGGCGTAAGCATTGATGGCCACGCTTGCTCAATGTCCAATAATCGCCAAATTAAAAGCTGAGGCTAATGATGAAGGGAATAGGTATAACATTACTTACTGCGCTAATGGAGCAGAACAATGCCCAGCAGTCAGAATGTACTCCTCACTGATGATGCTGCCTCCACACTCGTACTTAATTTTATCCAACGGGCCAAAACCCAGCAATGCCTGGAATATAAACAATGATAATATATGTCGAATCAGGAAGGTTCCGATGCAGGTATTGGCGAAGTGTTTAGGCTTCTTATTAGATTTATGATTCAAGCATGATCCGTGACACAATCAGAGATGTGAACGGTGCGCTCGCTAGAATCGCAATGCCTCTTGTTTTTTTTCTACATGACCTCTTGCATGACCTCTTGGGTGCTTCTAACAGCATTCGACCTGCTTAACCGGACAATAATGCCTCTTGTCGCTCGCTGCGCTATTTTATAAAAGCCGCTCCCCTCCACAACTCGCCTGATTCACTGAGTGGTACGATGACGTCACAGAACGTTCCGTTTATGCACTTTTTTATAGCATTTCGAGACTCTTAGCGTTTCGAGATCGTGGTAACTCATTCGCAAAATCCTTCAGTCAAAAGCCCTCTAATTCCACAAAAGTCACTCCACGATTACTACCCAACTCCAGGGGGGTTTGACAAGTGGCAAAAACGCTAATAGAATAGAAAACAAAATATATGGGAATAACAGATTTTTTAGACAGACATTTTGTTTTCTATTCTACTAGCATTTTTGCCACTTGTCTAAATTGTCACTTGTCTAATCACACCCAGGTATTTCTCTTTGACGGAGCCCTCTACCAGGGCCATAGCCTGCCGGGGCTGCGGGACGATCGAAAGAGATACCGCGCCCCCGGAAACAATGGATGGGTTTTAGTCAGTAAGAGTCTGACACTACCTTCCACCCATGGCGAGAGAGGTCATTTGATGATTTCCCACCCGGAAAAAAAAGGTATTTCTCTTACCATATGGGGGAACTCGTACAGTCCAGCGTCTTTCCCAGCTATGATGAGCTTGTCAGTCTCATGGTGGCAGTTCGTACTCCTGGCCAGGTCCCCAGCTAGAGACATTCCTCGCTCGCAGGGGTATATGTACTTCTCCTGGTACTCCACGCACTCTGAAAAGACGTGTCCATTAAATTTCTAGGTGATCTTCAAAAATTTGGTGTGAAAACCTTTATTCCAAACTGGTTATTTCTCGTGGTTCCACACGCATCCTTGGGGAACTACTTCGCATACTTGGATAAAAAGGATCCTATGTTTTAATCCCGGTTATAAACTACCTCATCATCATCTGCCTAGCTTTTTCCCAACTATGTTGGGGTCGGCTTCCAGTCTAAACCGGATCCAGCTGAGTACCAGTGTTTTACATGGAGCGACTGCCTGTCTGACCTCCACAACCCAGTTACGGGGTAACACGGTACCTCTTGGTAAAACTGATTGTCAGACTTTCTGGCTTCTGACTACCCGTTACGACTATCATAGATGCACAAACGATAACCGGTACCAACAGCTTAACGTGCTTTCCGAGGCACGGAGGAGTCTCGCTATGACATAGATGGTCACGCGACGGACCGACCGCGCCAAGCGCAGCTTAACCTTTGATCGGTCGAACCGTGCGGCTGTTACTTAGCCACGAGCTCCTCCGCTAGCTCACGAGGTTATAAACTATCTGTGTGCCAAATTTAATACAAATCCATTCAGTGCTTTCTGCGTGAAAGACTAACAAACATACATCTTTAAAAGCATTCGCATTTAAAATATTATAGACCATATAAGTTGTAGATCTTTTTATTACCTACAACTTTGCCATTTAACTTTTTTTCATAGGACTTGTAGTTTTGCCGGAAATTGAGATAAATCGTTTTTTTACCTTTAACCCCCCTCCCCCCACTTCCCGACCTCAGATCGCCCGTAATTTATTTTTCCTATCATTTTTATTATATTCTCTTCCTTTTCCAATGGGTTTCATCCTACTATTATTTTATTCAATTTTTACCGTTTTAACAGGCTAAAAGCACTGGCCTATTAGTAGGATAGATGGTTTTAAAACTAGTTACTGTTACTATGGTAAAAACCGGCCAAGTGCAGTGCGTATCGGGCCACGCGCAATAGGGTTCTGTAACACGTTGTCACTCGTTGACTATAACTCTGTAACCAGTAAAGCCTACTTAGTCGTGATAGTTTTCCTTTAAAGTTCGGTATCTATGCTACATCTGTGATTTTTTTCACACATCCAGGTACAGCCATTCACAAGTTAGAGGGGGGATGCTCGTACTTAACAAAAATAAGCACTTTAAAGCTTGATATTTCGCAAATGGCTCCCTTAATAGAAAAATGGTCTTTACACGTGTATAATATTTTCAAAAGAACTATCTAACGATACGGCACCCGAAGGGATACACCATAAACAAAAATCATCCACACTACGTGTATGCGACGCACCCTAAAAAATATTTTTTCACAATTTTATTTTACCACTATGTCGGCGTGATTAATATGCATATCCATACTAAATTTCAACTTGCTAGTACTAAGTACCTTTGAGCTAGAAAAGACAGACAGACAGACGGACATGGCGAAACTATAAGGATTCCTTGTCGACTACGGAACCCTAAAAACCTGCAGGGCAAACGATAAGAAGATATATTTTGTAGAGTATAGGCTAAGCTCACCGACAGGTGATTCCCTAATCAGCCCGTTAAATAAAAACGTTTTTTAACTACGAAGCAGGAATTTTCGTGTTATCCACTTCTTGTCCAACGCCGGATTGGTAATCGGCCGTTTTAGGAATAAAAAACCCAAACGATAAGCTGTCCATTGTAAGGCAGAAGTTTGAATTTATGCTAAACAGCTGTTTTGAGTTGATCGGACTGTTATCTTGTCGGTGAACTTGGGCCTAAGTACTAAGTGATGTCATGGAAAATATGGGCCTTACTGTCGTGAGCCTTTTTGCCAGTTTTCAGCTCGGTTATAGTCGGGTCCAGCGGTCCACACGGGCTTTCTTGATCTGCCGAGGGTCGAGTGGCATTTTGTCTGAAACAATAATAGTAGGTAGTGATTTTATGTGGTAGAGAGTACATTAAGTCCCTTTCTAAGCCCGAGTACTGGGACTGACAGCTACGGAACTCTGAGCATGGCATATCGGTACAAATTTGAACTTACTTTTCCTCCACGCAGCAGACAACCGGATCATCGCGAACGAAGGAGCACAATTGTCGAATAAAAACCGCAATATTAGTGCTAAAAGCACTCGTCTCACAAGTCTCATCATTATCAGCCTACATAAATGAGGAGCTCGTGGCTAAGTAACAGCCGCACGGGTCCACCGATCAAAGGTTAAGCTGCGCTTAGCGCGGTCGGTCCGTGGACGGGTGACCATCTATGTCATAGCGAGACTCCTCCGTGCCTCGGAAAGCACGATAAGCTGTTGGTCCCGGCTGTCATTTGTAGATCTTTGACAGTCGTTACGGGTAGTCAGAAGCCAGAAAGTCTGAAGACCAGTCTTACCTAGGCGTACCGTGTTACCCGGTAACTGGGTTGTGGAGGTCAGATAGGCAGTCGCTCCATGTAAAACACTGGTACTTAGCTGCATCCGGTTTAGACTGGAAGCCGACCCCAACATAGTTGGGAAAAGGCTGAAAAGGGAAAATGAACTTACAAGGAAAACTATCACGGCTAAGTAGGCTTAACCGGTTACAGAGTTATAGTCGACTAACTGAGACCTACTACGGAACCCTACTGCGCGTGGCCCGACACGCACTTGGCCGGTTTTTATAAATATAGATGCTAGCGACTCTCCCCGGCTTGCAGTGTCAACGTTATATAGATTATCTACTATAGTATGCATGTGTTATATTTATATATTTATATTAAACCTGCCTCTTTAATCACTCTGTCTATTAAAAAAAACCGCATCAAAATACGTTTCGTAGTTTAAAAGATCTGAACGTACAGACGCCGCAGGAAGCGACTTAGTTTTATACTATGTAGAGATATATGCACCCAGTTAAACTGGAAATCGAACTCCATGCTTGAGCAAAAAGGTTAGCAATTTATGACTTGTAAAATTAAAATAACTCACCTTCGTATTGTCCTTCACAAAACACAGAACAACAAACAAATATTATGAATAATTTTATAATCATTATTATTACAACACAAATTGATATTAAATAGGACTGTTTTCTCTGCTTAATGAGATAATATGGCGACTGATCCCTAGCGCCGCAGAATCGCACTGGCGAAAACTGGGACTAGACACCACTAGTATTCTTTTAAATCTATCTATACATATAAAATGCTTTGTCCTGTATGACTGACGGATCAACGCATAGCCTAAACCGCTGATCGTAGTGACCTGAAACTTGGAGGGTGTGTTCTTTGTATGTCGTAGGCATCCTATTAGAAAGGATCTTCCGAAATTCTACTCCAAAGGGGGTGAAAATGGGGGCAAAGTTTGTATGAAACTCTGTCATTTTTAATTTGGATTCGTAAAGCACACGCGGATGTAACCGCTGGCGGAATGCTAGTTATCACAATAAAGAAACACTTCTATTATTTTTTAGTTATTTTTCATAGAAGATCATAACTATTAGCAATACAAAATATAGTAAAAAAACAAGGCAAAAACGTCCAAAAACTTGTTATTTTATTATTGCAGATACCGGATTTCTGAGTAAACAAGAATAAGTTAAAACGAGATGTTTGTATGCAAGTGGTATTCTCAAAAACTACTTGCCTAATCCTGAACATTATTTCAACAGTAAAAAATAATCATTCCAACTTTGTATGCCTTAAAAAATATTTTTTTTTTTGAAGATAGGAAATCATCAAAAACCTCTCCCGCTATGTGAACGGGAGGGAGCGTCAGACTCTTACTGACGAAAACCCATCCATGTTCCTTCTTTAGCCATTTGTGTTCCGGGGGCGCAACATCCCGCAGCCCCGGCAGATAGCTTGAACCCTTGGAAAGGGAAAGGAGTTTAAGCTATCCCCATATCGAATATCATCCGTTTCCCCGTAGAAGGGGTGCAACCAGACAGACAGAGCCATTCTATATTATTAGTAAGGACTAGCTTTCCGCCAGCGGTTTCACACAAACTTTGCCACCAAATTTCACCCCTTTAAGGATAGAATTTCTGAAAATCCTTTCTTATCAGAAGCCTACGTCGTAGGAAGAACACACCCTCCAAGTTTCAGGTCTCTACGATCAGAGGTTTAGGCTGTGCGTTGATCCGTCAGTCATTCAGGACAAAGCATTAGGTTAAAATATCGCGGGCGAAGCCGCTGGCGGGAAGCTAGTTATCTTTAAAATTACTGTTCCGATTTAGATGGGGTTTTCGTTATTTAAATGTATGTTTTTCTAGGTTTTAGTATAATCGTATATTAGGATCTGATAAAGATCTTCGGAGATAGGCTATGGAACTTCAATTACTAACAGCAAAGGACCCGCGATTGCTGCAATCACACGCCTATATAGTTTTTGTTTTTACAATTCCATAACATAACATCACGCTTTTATTTTTATTTTATTTTATTTATTCCTTTATTTCAGGCAACTAAGGCCCATAAAAATATAATACAAAAACATAAAAATACTTATAAACTAATATATAAAGAATATCACAATAAATACAATAGTATAAATTTAAAATATAACTTAAAAATACTATAAATACATACAAAATAACCTAAAACTACTGCACACGAATCGTCGGCGTCGTGTTTCGCTGACAGGTGTCACGTAGCCGGCCACGAAACCGGCGGAACACAACACCCTTCGGCCAAAGCTCTTCCTTGAGGAACTTCTCGAGATCATGCGTTGGAACACGCACCACAAACGACTTGAAGTTCATGTTGTGTCGCGGCTCCAAACTCTCGACCCTCACGGTCCAGTTGGTCTTCACACGCAGGTACTCCACGATCTCCTCAGCCTTCGTGGAGTGGTGCAGTCTGGACACGTACAGCAGCGTCGTCGGGATTGCTGGACGCAGCAGCATGTTGGGTCCTGCCAGCGCAGTACCGCACTGGTTCCGACAAGGAGGCTTCTTCTTCTTCCTCTTCTCCACCTTGATGAAACCATCCTCGTCGCACGTGTCCTTCTCTAGACCCTGCCGTTTCAAAACCTGGTTTGGTTTCGACCGGCTGCATTTACCCCCTTTTGTTTTCACCACTAGTCTTACCTGCGAGTTTTGTGGCTCAACAGGCTTTTTAGCGGCTACAATTGCTGTGTAGGCTCGTTTGGGGGTCGCCGAACCTACACAAGTCATCGTCTCCACCTGTTTCGAGGCAGGGACGGCGGCGGCACACGTTGCAACGCATGCATTCTCGACAGTTGGTGACGCATTCGAGCCCGCCGACTCGAAACTGCAGATGGAGGCGTTTTGCGCCCCTCGACGCGTGTTCACATTCGCGTCGGTAGGTGACCTACTTGCAGAAATTGCATTGCGCAATAACACTACTTCTGCCCGTAGATCACTGATGGTGTTGTTGGACACCTCCAGCTGATGCTGCATCTCGGCCTGGCTTTGCTTCAGGAGTGTAATGTCCTTCAGGAGCCTGGTGACGTCTACGTGGTCGAACGTGACGGGAGGAAGCTTGTGTAGATCCTTCGCCACGAATTCAGGCACGTCGTCCGGGTCGGTCTCCTTCAACAACGTTATGATGTCCTGGAGACTCTTCTCTGTGCCATCTCTTCGACGAGATGGCATCTGGCTGACTTTGCCAAGCGTCGTGAACAGCAGCAACTTGGCACTGCTAATCTCATCCTCCTTGAACGATGACTTGCAGATCTGCAAGATGCTGACCTCGTCCATATAGTCGATGGCATGTTTGATAAATGCCAATACTTCATTGGCTATGAGCGTTTGAGCACTCATAGCGGAAACCGTGCAGCGGCTATAGCCGCGCGATTCGCGAATGTTAAATTCGTACAGTGCAGCGCAAACACGTCCGTACTCGACAGCACATCGCACCGCACCTCTCAAGGAGAAAGCAGAGGTATAAGGTACACCCTTATTAAAGGTGATGTGACCAATAGACATTAGCATATTGTAATTAAGATAAATTACAAACTTTTCTGAAACAAAAAAAATGCATTTTAATGCTACAACTAGCGCCATCTAGTATCGAATTGGATAAAAAAGTAACCTGTTCTTTACTAAGTCTCGTCGATAGATGTCGCTAGAGTATCGCGAGAGAATCTGGGGGCAAGGTCGCGCAAACGCATAGTGGACTAGCATAATCATCATCATCAGCCTATATATTGTCCCACTGCTGGGCACAGGCCTCTTTTCATATAGAGAAGGCATGAGCATTGATCACCACGCTTGCTCAAGGCGGATTGGCGATTTCAGACTTAAGTCCAGGTTTCCTCACGATGTTTTCCTTCACCGTTAGTCAGTGGTGTCTAAGATATACTTAGAAAGTACATGTGACTTTAGAAAAGTCACATTGGTACTTGCCAGGTTTCGAACCCACGTGCACGAGAGGCAGGTGCCTTACCCACTAGGCCATCACGACTTGTTATGTTTGTTGTTGTTGCATAATGTTAATATTTTAAAATACTAAGATTTGAATACTAAATTCTCTCTATTTTCTATTGAGGAGCTCGTGGCTAAGTAACAGCCGCACGGTTCGACCGATCAAAGGTTAAGCTGCACTTGACGCGGTCGGTCAGTGTATTGGTGACCATCTTTGTCAAAGCGAGACTCCGCCGTGCCTCGGAAAGTACGTTAAACTGTTGGTTCCGGTTGTCATATGTAGATCTTTGACAGTCGTTACGGGTAGTCAGATGCCAGAAAGTCTGATAACCAGTCTTACCAAGGAGTACCGTGTTACCCGGTAACTGGGTTGTGGAGGTCAGATAGGCAGTCACTCCATGTAAAACACTGGTACTTAGCTGCATCCGGTTTAGACTGGAAGCCGACCCCAACTTAGTTGGGAAAAAGTTAGGCAGACAATGATGAATACTAAATATAGTACTACTTGTAGTTTTGATGCTTAAATGTATTTTTAACCTAATTCATATTTCTTTTTTTACAGAATACCCGTTATAAAGCTGCTATATTCATCAGTGCGCAGGAGTAGCTGTGAAGCCACTTAAAGACAGAGCCACCGAGATTGATACTTCATTGGGCAAACCATTATAATCCCTTGTGAACCTTTATCATCCCTTCAATCATCCACATCCACCCCTACCCATCCTTTATCCCTCCCATCCTCTAAAACTACCCAAAATCTATCTACCCATTCCACTGTCGCAAGCTTCATTGACCGAGATACTTCGACAGCATTTATGACACTTCCCTCCCTAAAAAAACCGTTAAAAGTTACCCCCTTTTTTGAACTAAGTCCTGCTTGGAATGTCAAGCGTCTACTGTTAATTGTTTCTATAATAAGGGGTATTTAAGGAGTACTCGTACCGTCCTCTGTAGTCTGAAAATGAAAGTAGGAATCCAAATAGCTAAATTTTCGCTTGCCCCTTACCCCTTGAATTTGCGGAACATTATAGAAGAATTTGAGCGGCCTTTACAAAAGTTCTGGCCAGGATATTCAAGTGCTTAACGACCAAAAGACCCACTGAATAGTGTCCCAAAATGGTATGTTAAAAGGAATGATACCATTGTAGACAGAATCGTCGATAATTTGGAACATACTATTCCCTTCTACAGAGTCATAACATAGTGATCTGATGTCTAAACCACGTGAATATCGCGTGTAGTGGGCGCAGGCACCGATATCTCGAGCGTTGAGTACGGCCACTCTTGGTGTGGGCCTACACATATTTAAGACCGTATTGACTTAATCACGGGGCTAGCTATCTATACTACCGCGATTATTGTTCACAGGAAAATTGGTTTTATAATACTTCAATGCTGCAAATAGGGTTGCCTATCATTCAATGATTTTCGCCCTGAATTCTTCCTGAATAAATAGAATAATATAGCACGACGGGACACAATTTTTGGACGAGAAATTTCAAAGTGCTGTATTTTTCTAAAGTTCTGAATGTAGGCAACCCTACCCTCCGTCTACCCTTTGCTTCTAATGAACTTTTGGATTTCATTATCTCATCCTATGAACACTAGCAATGAGTTACCTTTGCGTTTCCCACTCTTGAGGGTCAAGCCAAACTACTAAACAGCTATTTTTATCAGCATCAATGTCATCTACCGGTCCATACTCCAAATGAACTACTGCATCATCCCAGCGGTGGATTCAAGGAGTGTACACTTTCCTCCAGCCATGAACAAAAGTGGGGCATTTGGCTAACCAGGCTGTTTTTTTCCAAAAGTGGAATTACCCCCCTTGAATCCATCGGCGGATTATATTGAGGAAGTCGAGACCTTTCTGCGTGATCAATATTGAGTATTGGACCAGTTAGAAGACAGAGCAAGTCCTAATAGATCACCAGACTGATACTACAAGGTACGGCACCCATACAACTTCGGTACACCATCATTAATTGTAGAGCGTCCATACGCAACTGATCTTCCCGTCATCAAATTCTGCTCCCTTCTCAATTCGAGTTCACTTTATGAAGACGATATTATTCACAGGATTTTCTATCGATACTACCGCGATTATTGTTCCCAGGAAAATTGTTCTATGATACTTCAATGCTGCGAATAGGGTTGCCTATCATTCAATGATTTTGGCCCTGAATTCTATAAATAGAAAAACATAGCACGACAGGACACAATTTTTTGGACGAGAAATTTCAAAGTGCTGTATTTTTCTAAAGTTCTGAATGTAGGCAACCCTACCCTCCGTCTACCCTTTGCTTCTAATGAACTTTTGGATTTCATTATCTCATCCTGTGAACACTATCAATGAGTTACCTTTGAGTCTCCCACTTCTTAAGATTGAGTCAAACTAGTGGTCAGCTACTTTAACCATCAATGTCATCTACTGGTCCATACTCCAAATGAACTACTGCATCATCCCAGCGGTGGATTCAAGGAGTGTACACTTTCCTCCAGCCATGAGCAAAACTGGCGACATTTGGCTAACCTGGCTGTTTTTTCCAAAAGTGGAACTACCCCCCTCGAATCCACCGGCGGAATATATTGAGGAAGTCGAGACCTTTCTGGGCGATCCATATTGAGTATTGGACCAGTTAGAAGGCAGAGCAAGTCCTAATAGACCACCAGACTGATACTACAAGGTACGGCACCCATACAACTTCGGTACACTATCATTAATTGTAGAGCGTCCATACGCAACTGATCTTCCCGTCATCAAATTCCTGCTCCCTTTTAAATTCGAGTTCACTTTATGAAGACGATATTATTCACAGGATTTTCTATCGATACTACCGCGATTATTGTTACCAGGAAAATTGTTCTATGATACTTCAATGCTACGGATAGGGTTGCCTATCATTCAATGATTTTGGCCCTGAATTCTTCCTGAATAAATAGAATAATATAGCACGACGGGACACAATTTTTGGACGAGAAATTTCAAAGTGCTGTATTTTTCTAAAGTTCTGAATGTAGGCAACCCTACCCTCCGTCTACCCTTTGCTTCTAATGAACTTTTGGATTTCATAATCTCATCCTGTGAACACTAGCAATGAGTTACCTTTGCGTCTCCCACTCTTGAGGATCAAGCCAAACTACTAAACAGCTATTTTTATCAGCATCAATGTCATCTACCGACCCATACTCCAAATGAACTACTGCATCCCAGCGGTGGATTCAAGGAGTGTACACTTTCCTCCAGCCATGAGCAAAACTGGCGACATTTGGCTAACCAGGCTGTTTTTTTTCCAAAAGTGGAATTACCCCCCTTGAATCCACCAGCGGATTATATTGAGGAAGTCGAGACCTTTCTGGGCGATCCATATTGAGTATTGGACCAGTTAGAAGACAGAGCAAGTCCTAATAGACCACCAGACTGATACTACAAGGTACGGCACCCATACAACTTCGGTACACCAGCATTAATTGGAGAGCCTCCATACGCAACTGATCTTCCAGTCATCAAATTGCTCCCTTTTCAATTCGAGTTCACTTTATGACGACGAAAAACGACCCCCATA
Source organism: Pyrrhia umbra (assembly GCA_963891755.1). Classification (NCBI taxonomy): domain Eukaryota; kingdom Metazoa; phylum Arthropoda; class Insecta; order Lepidoptera; family Noctuidae; genus Pyrrhia; species Pyrrhia umbra. The sequence goes on from OY982917.1 coordinate 12,281,436, forward strand.
CATTTCTATATGTTTTATAGGGAAAAGAAAAATACAAGATACTTCATCCAACTGCAAACAAACACTTCATAAGACAGCAATGGTATCTTAGGACAGACCAACTAACCTATCTGACACATCCTAAGCTTCTTCTTTCATGAGGAAAAGTGGGCACTTGCTAACTGGTTCCATTAATACCCTAGCTGTCACAAAGACGGGCAAAGAAGGGGCAAAGTAGGCATCTAGATGACTTGTTTCTTAGCACCTGCACAAGAGAAAATGGGGTACTACGGAAAAATGGGAGGGAGGTGTTGCAATCGGGTACTGATTTTAAGGTCTTTTATTTTTGTTTTTTTGTTTCTGTAGCTTGTAAATATTTTGAAAATGAATTCAGTAATGATTTTCGTTTTCTGTTACGTTGCAATTAAACTATTCTCTCACATTCCTTCCTCTGTTAATCTTTTGGACTAAACCCCATACCAACCCATCATCACAAACGCTGCTGAATTTTGCCATCACCTTGATACTCTTGAAGAGGGGTAAAAAAGAGGATAACATGTATTTTCTTAAACAAACACAGGTGAGCATTTACTTCATTTAATTATCTAAAAGTTTAACCGTCTTACTTATTAAGTCCGATTAATTTTTAACCTGCTGTTTAGCAACAGATTAGCAAAAATCTCACTCATAAATGCTGTTTAGTGTTAATCTAAACTTAAGGTAGTAGCTTAATCCTGGATTACGGCGTTGAGTTAGGATTAACCTTTTTGCAAGGTATAGCACAGGTTGGCAAGTCAAATATCCTATTAGGAAATCCATATCCAAAGATGTCTACACCATATTAATTTAATATCTACAATCTTTTGTGACCACAGAGTTCAAGAATTCGCTATCGTGTTGGTATGGGCATCAAGAGATTTTCACCTACAAGCAATTAGACACACCGAAGCACAATTTAAGCATTTTAAATCGTAAATTAATGAGGGAAACCACACAAATGGGTGAGAAAATATTTTGGAAACGAATTTGTTCGTCTCATGTATCAAGAAATTATATGTGAAATAAACATTTTAATCATACGAAAATGTGTTTTATTTAAATAGTAATTGCTTCCCACTCATCCTAAAGTATTTTATTAATGTTACACACTATCAGCCGGTTGCATAGAACTTTTTATCATTTATACTTTATACTTTTACGAATATCACAAAACATGATATCAGTAATTAGCATACTGTTTTATGGTATTAATAAGATATAACAGTTAAGAAAACATAAATAATAAATATTTACACGAAAAATATAAGATTACTTATAGCAAAATTCTTCACAGTTCTTCCGTTTCACGTATAAGTGACCTGATAGTTTTTGGTGCAACTAGGTGTATGTCTACAATTTCTAAATAATGGGGGCTATCGTTTTTGCGGTCACCAGTTGGCGCCACTGTTGAGTAAGGTCCTGTGAGTCAACAGAAAAACAGCTCAAAACTCTGCAATACATAGTTTTAATAGATAAATACGCTGTAGGAAACACACTGGCACATGTAGATAGTAACTACTACAACTAACTTTGAATTAGCTGTTTTTAAGACCCACTTATTTGGCATCTATTCTTAGCTTTTCTTGCAAAGCAGTAACATCTATTGAGCTATAAGTATATCTCCCATAATTAGTCGGGAATGACATAATATTTGCAATGAACATCAATAACTTGTAGAAATCCGCGATAAAAGTGCTCGCAGTGAAAGATCTCTTAAATTTTTGACATTTCTTGAGACCTCACTCTACACTAGCGCCTCTGGCGGCGAATTCAAGCGCGGTAGCCCTCATTCTCCTCTCGCAGGTTTGCTGGCAGGAATATCTAATGAAATAAGCAGAACCTATGTACGTTAATATGCATAAATGTATTGTCTTTTCTATTTTTGTTGTGTGTACATTTGTTTGTAGAGTTTTAACTCAAAAACTACTGGACCGATTTAAAAAATTCTTTCACCGTTAGAAAGCTACATCTTTACTTTTAAGTGTCATAGGCTATATTTATTTCCAGAAATAATTAGGGATCCCTACTTGAACTTGAATAATGTAACCCAAGGTGTAAAAAAATGTCCACGCGGGGAAGCCGCGGGCGAAAGCTACTGAATTATAAAATAAATAAGTATTTATCGCAAAAACATAAAAAACCTACCCTGTGTCCTTCCCAAGGCAATAAATATAAGAAGGAATAATAACTAGTTAATTATTATTATCATAAAGTAGACGAATAAACAGGATAATTATATACCTACCTCAGAAATAAACAACTGAAGTTGCCTTAGCTTAAATAATAATTAATAAGGTAATTCAAATTCAAGATTTATCCTTATATGTGTTTTGAATTTTATTTTTAAACAATCCTAACTAAATGTGAAAATGAATATTTTGTTTGTTTGCTACGCTTTGATGAAACAACGGCAGAACCAATTTAGATGAAATTTGGTCTGGAGATAGTTGGGACCCTTTTAGGGTTCCGTAGTCGACAAGGAACCCTTACAGTTTCGCCATGTCTATCTGTCTGTCTGTCCGCGGCATAGCTCAGGAGTTCTCTATACTAGGAAGCTGAAATTTGTATGGATATGTATGTTAATCACGCCGAAAAAGTGGTAAAATAAAATTTTGAAAAATAGTTTTTTTGGGTAGCTCCCAAACACTTAAAGTGGAGATGAATATTTTTTTTCTCGCGTACCCCTTCGTGTGGCGTATTGTTAGATAGGTCTTTTAAAAATATAATGGGTTCGTGAAGACCATTTTTCGGTTAAGCGAGCTATTTGCGAAATACCTAGATTTTTAGTGCAAATTTTTGTTCGATACGAGCATACCCCCTCTAACTTTTGAATGGCTGTACCTAGAAATGTGAAAAAAAATCACAGACGTAGCACATGCAATGAACTTACAAGGAAAACTATCACGCTTAAGTAGGCTTAACCGGTTACAGAGTTACAGTCGACTAACTAAGACCTGCTACGGAACCCTACTGCGCGTGGCCCGACACGCACTTGGCCGGTTTTTAGGGTTCCGTAGTCCGACAAGGAACCCTTATAGTTTCGCCATGTCCGTCTGTCTGTCTGTCCGCGGCATAGCTCCGAGGTTCTTGTTACTAGGAAGCTGAAATTTAGTATGGATAATTATGTATATTGATCACGCCGAGAAAGTGGTATTTTTTTTTTTTTTTTTTTTTAAGGGTAGCTCCCAAACACGTAAAGTGGGGATGAATATTTTTTTAATTTTAATTCGTAGCGCACGCGGGCGAAGCCGCTGGCGGAAAGCTAGTTATAGATATACCAATAACCTTTAAAAGCAGGTAAAAAGTCCTTTTAAAACCTTGTGTGTATTAACTTGAGTCATACCTCGCCTGGGTTTTCCTTATACTTGGTAATTACAATAGAATTGTTAATAAGTAGGGGGCATGTACAACGAGTGACAGAAGTCAGAAATAATTATTTAAAGGGTATGAGGTACCCTTTTTTGGGATAGTAAATACGTTTTTTTTTTTTTTGTATGGCATCTCGCAGGTCAACCTAGAAGGTTGTCGACTGCTTAACCGGGCTTGCTTGTGAAGTGCCTAAAATAAATTTAGGGCCTCCAGCCAGGGCTTAACTTATAAAAAAACTTGCTCGCGGGCTGGCTCGTCGAGCTAGGGTCGGGAGGGCATGGAGTAGTAAGTACGAGTAGCCAGATACCAGAAAGTCAGATAACCAGCATTACAGTCTCGGTCTCGGCTCTCGGGGTCATTCGGGGTACCAGTGTTACATGGAACGACTGCCTATCTGACCTCCCCAACCCAGTTACCAACACGATACTCCTTGGTTAGACTGGTTGTCCGACTTCCTGACTTCTAACTACCATTAACGACTGTCAAAGATTTACAAATGACAACCGGGACCAACAGCTTAACGTGCTTTCCGAGGCACGAAGGCTTTTCACAAAAACGAGGTGTAGATTATACAGAGACCTTCTTGCCTGTTGTGAGGCACACAACCCTTTTTTTTTTTTTTTTTTTTTTTTTTTTTTTTTCGGGGGGAAATCCTCATGGACGAACCCGGCCTGGGGAGGCCGGGAACAGTGCCGGACTCTTACCGGCTAAAACCACCCCGGTGTCGCTTCTCGCACGTGCGCGCGGGGCCGCGGGAATCCTGATTCGTCCGCAGCCCCGCACTGGTGCCGGCCCGTCCTGCCGGGCCTCGTCTCCTGCACGGGGTAGTGAGGTGTCCTATCCCGTGCATCGCCTCGGGGGCGCGCGTGGACACAGACGCGCGCCGCCGGCTCGGGTCCTATCATGGGGGGCGGGGACTTCCCCAAGTCCGTCGCCCCTGGACCCGTTTATGGGGGGCGGAAGAGGGCGTTGTCCGCCCTCCTCCGGCGCCCGGTGCGCCTGCTGCGGGCGGGGTTGAGAGTTGAGATCTCCCTTTCCCGCTCCGCAGCTTCCTTCTGCGACATCACGTCCTCGCAGAAGGACACCACCACGTCCCACGACTCTGCGCTGCCGACCATACTCCGAACAACGGCCGGCAGCGACAGATCGCCTCCTACTTCAGAAGTGAGGGCACGGCGCTGCTCCTCCCAAGCCACACACTCTTGGAGCGTGTGTTGCGCCGTGTCCTCCCCACAATGGACGCAGTGGTGGCACCGAGCGTCCGACTCCCTGCCTATGCGACACAGGTACTTGCCGAAGCACCCATGCCCCGACAACACCTGCGTCGCCCGAAACGACAGGGAGCCGTGCCTTCTCCCGAGCCATGCGTCGAGCACTGGCCGGATCGCCTTGACGGTAGCGAGGCCGGCGGTAGGGCGCAGAAGCCTCTCCCGCCATTCCGCCACCAAGACCTGGCGGAGCTCCGTACGGCGCAGCGCGATCTGCCGCTGCACCGGTCCGAAGCCCCGTGCCCGCTCTTCCTCGCGCCACCGATACAGCGACGCGAGTACTTTCGCCTCCAGGTCCCAGGGCGGGGATCCGGCCAGAGCGCAAGCCGCCTCGTAGGAAATCGTGCGGTACCCGCGGACGACCCTGACGGCCATCGCCCTCTGCGGCTTTCGCAGAATGGCGATGGTGCAGGCCGTCAGGTCCATCGCCCACACCGGGGCCCCATACAGGGCCATGGACCGCACGATCCCCACGTACAACCGCCTACAGGCGGCGCTCGGGCCCCCCATATTGGGAAGCAGCGTTGAAAGCGCGCCCGCCGCGCCCAACAGCTTGGGCGCCAGCCGCCGGAAGTGGGGTCCGAATTCCCAGCGGCTGTCGAGCACCAATCCCAGGTATTTCATGGTGGACTCGACAGCTATCCGAGCCCCACCGACCACGATGTGTGATCCCGGCGGCGGCGCGCGTCGGGGGCCATGGAACACAATGGCCTCCGACTTGCTCAGGGCCACCTCCAGGCCCAGGCGACGGATGCGGCTCACCACCTGTGACACCGCAGCCGTAGCTAGCAACGCTGCTTCCCTGTGGGAGCTCCCTCGGGCTGTGACAAGCGTGTCGTCCGCGTAACACGTCAAGTCTGCGCCCGACGGGAGCTCACCTCTGAGCACCCAGTCGTACCCGATGTTCCACAGGAGCGGACCGAGAACCGATCCCTGCGGAACACCGCACGAAGTGACGCGCCTTCCTGCGCCGTCACGTCCCCTATAGGTGACACACCTTGCCTCCAGATAAGCCCCTACTGTGCGGCGGAGGTAGGGAGGCACGCGATGATAGACAAGTGCCTCCCGTATACAACTCCAGGGCAGGGTGTTGAAGGCGTTGGAGATATCCAACGATACTGCCAACAACACCCCACCCCGGGACACCGTTTCCTCCGCCAGGGCCCTCACGCGCATTATGGCGTCGACGGTGGAGCGCCCACGACGAAAGCCGTACTGGCTGTCCGCCAAGTCCGGCCCTTCTGCAGACAAGTGGCTGACGAGGCGATCTGCGATAATCCGCTCGAACAGTTTGCCCGCCTCGTCGAGCAGCACTATGGGCCGGTACGCGGACGGCGAGTCCGCGGGGCGCCCCTCCTTCTTGAGCAGGACCAGCCTCCCCTCCTTCCATATGCTGGGAAACTGGCCCCGCTCGAGGCATGCCGTAAAGAGCCCTCTCAGATGGGGCTCTAGCTCCTTCAGAGCCAAGACGAGAGCTCGGCCAGGGATTCCGTCGGGCCCGGGCGCCGTGTTCTTGGCCCGGAGCCGCGACACGGCCGCTCTCGTCTCTGCTTGTGTCACTTCGGGGACCTGGGTGCTCTCCTCTTCAGGAGAGCCTGTGGCCAAGGGCGAAGCCATCGGCGGCGGAACGTGTTCCGCCTGCTCAGGGAAGAGGGCCGACACCACCTCTTCCAGCAGCTGGGGTTGTAGTCCCTCCGTGAGTGGAGGCGCCCAGGGGCGTAACTTGCCTCGCACCATACGGTAGGGGCGCCCCCACGGATCACGGTCTAGGGACCCCAGCAGCTCCTCCCTGGCTTGCGTCTTCGACTCGCCGATGGCTAGCCACAGCCTCTCCTTGGACGCGCGGTACACCTCATACAGCGCGTCCTCTTCGACGGTATTCCGTCGACGTCGCCGGCGGTATCGAGTGTACTGGCGACGGGCCGCCACGCACGCGACGCGCAACTGCGCGATCTCGGCGGTCCACCAGTACACTTGGCGCTTTGCGGACTGTGTGCGGACGCGGGGCATGGACGCGTCGCAGATCTGCGTCATCGCCCCGCGGAACCACAGCGCCTCCGCTTCGACGTCGACGGAGCCGTCGGTCACCGACTCCCTTGTCCAGGCCTGGACAATAGCGGCTTCTTCGAGCAGTTCCCTGTCAATGCGCTTAAGCGCCCAGCGCGGGCCGTCGTTGCTCGGGGCTGTTGGACGGCGGTCGCTCGCGGTCTGGGCGGAGACGTCGAATCGGATGTATCGGTGATCCGATAGCGTCTCCACCTCCACGGCGAGGCACACAACCCTACGTTTACTATTTTCACTGTCAGTGCAATTAGGACTTGATGTAACACATTTGGACGTAAAAACTGCTTTCCTTAATGGTGATCTGGAGGAAACTATATACATGCAGATACCAGATTGTTTTGATTCACCAGGTAGCAAAAATAAAGTGTTAAAACTTAAGAAGGCCATTTATGGCCTAAAGCAGGCCTCAAGAGCCTGGAATAAAAAATTAGATAGTTGTTTGCTTGAATGTGGTTACAAAAAATCAAAGCTTGAACCATGTATGTATACAAAAATGAATGAAAAACGTAAAACTATTGTAACGGTTTATGTCGACGATTTTTTCATATTTTCTAATGATAACAAGGAATGTACTGATCTCAAGGAAATGTTGTCAAGTCGATTTAAAATAAAAGATTTAGGACAAGTGAAACAATGTCTAGGGATGAATGTAAAGTTTGATAAGTTAGAAGGATCTGTCACCTTAAGTCAAGAACATTATATTGATAGTTTGTTGCTTAAATTTAACTTGACAGATTGCAAAACCTTTGATACTCCAATGGAGCATAAATTAAATGTAAACATAGGTCAAAATGTAAATAATAAAGTACCTTACCAGCAGCTTATAGGTAGCTTAATGTACTTATCTGTATTAACCAGACCAGATATAACTTATTCAGTCAGTTATCTAAGTCAATATAATAATTGTCATACAGATGAGCATTGGGGTTATGCAAAGAGGGTGTTAAAATATTTGAAAAAGACTAAATCTTATGGTATTAAGTATTGTAATAATGGAATTTCCAATATAGAAGGTTTTGTGGATGCCGATTGGGCAAACAATACAATAGATAGGCGGTCTTATGCTGGATTTTGTTTCTTATTGTCTAATGGTGTCATATCTTAGGAGTGTAGGAAGCAAAAGACTGTAGCTCTATCAAGTTGTGAAGCTGAATATATGGGAATTTCTGAAGCTTGTAAAGAAGCTATATACTTAAGGGCTTTGCAATTTGAAATAACTAATAAAATGTACACTTTAACATTATATAATGACAATCAGAGTGCACAGAAGCTATCGTCAAATCCAATATTTCACAAGAAATCTAAACACATTGATGTGAAATATCATTTTACCAGAGAATGTATTTCAAATAATATAGTTAATTTACAGTATTTGCCGACAGCAGACATGCCCGCTGATTTGCTAACAAAAAGTCTAAGTGCAAAGAAACATTCTATGTTTATGAAAAAGTTAGGTGTTATTAATGTGTAAAGTGTTTACCTATATGGTTATTTGAGATAGTGGGGATGTTAAAATTGTATCTAAAATAATCATTCATATTAGTAACCTCTGTTGTCATAGTTGATTATCTGTGTCATATCTATACTCTTTGCTTGTTTATCTGTGCCTTGTCTATTAGACGAAATATAGTTCAGTTCTTTTTGAATCACAACGCTATCGTTTTATTACAAATCCATTGTTGAGCAGCAGATTAAAAAATTAATCGTACTTTATAAGTAAGACGGTAAAGGATTTAGATGATACTTGGCACAGAGATAATCTATAACCTGGTTTAGAAATATTTCTTTCTTTGTTTTTTACGGACTTTTAGCATTCTTCAAGAAATATAGAAAGATAAGAGCCATCATCATTAAAATTATATTAAAATAAACCTCAACAAACCTAATTAAACTATACAGAAACTTGTTAATTAAAATCCATTTAGTTAAATTAATGTTCAAATTTTTCCTGTTATGTAGTCTCGCTATACCAGTACCTAATTATATAAATATATCTATCTACACATATAAAATGCTTTGTCCTGAATGACAACGCACAGCCTAAACCGCTGATCGTAGAGGCCTGAAACTTGGAGGGTGTGTTCTTTGTATGACGTAGGCATTTACTTTAATTTAAATTAAAACTGGACACTGAGACTGACCGATCCGAGCGGAGTCCACGGGGGAAGGGGGTAAAAAGTGAAAAGTTATAGAACACATTAATTTGTATATTACGCACCCCCAGTGCAAAATATACATAAGTGATTTTACTTCGAATCATCGATTTTATCATATTTGAAAAGTACGTTTGACGATACATATGCTCAATTTTTTTCATATTTTTCTTGTTAAATTTGACGAATTAATAGAAGAAATTAATTTTGAGAATTTTTATTATATCACATTTTTTCTTAAGGTTTAGTAGACTATGTGATATAACGCAAAGAATAAATTGAGAAATATGACGTATTACTTAGTATTACGTTTATCGCTAAAATTTAATGTAGAAAATAAATAGTAACTAATATTATGACTTTAATGCGTTTGTTTTTTTTCCATCTCGAGTCTTGTATACACGATTATCTTTTAATTCGTTATATTTACTAGGTAAGGAAATTATCTTAAATGCACTTACTTAACCAAAAAGATAAATTTAAAAAATAATAACAGCAGTATGACTGTTTACTTCTTATGAACTTAAAATAAAATAGAATAAGAACAATTACTGCTTTCTTCGATTAAAATCTTTTCTTTGCGCCGAAACATAAGACTACATACTTCGGCGCGGCTGTAAAATAAGAACAATTACTTCTTTCTTCCACTAGAATATTTTCATTGCACCGAGACATAAGATTGGATACAGCGGCGCGGGAGTAGATATCGGGAAGATAAGCGTGAATACATCGATGCGGGGGAGGGGGCGGGTGCGTATCCACGCGCCCAGATCAACCTAGAAGGTTGTCGACTGCTTAACCGGGCTTGCCTGTGAAGTGCCTTAAATGAATTTAGGGCCTCCAGCCAGGGCTTAACTACAAAACTAAGCGACTACACGCTAAGGGCAACCCCTAGTGGGGAACGGGCCTCGGCTTAGGGCGTCGCTGGGGGAGGACAGCAAAGGACAGGCTGGATTAGAATATAAATGATTATTATAATCGGGAATTTTAAAGCTCACCAATAGCTCAGCTCGCGGGCCGGCTCGTCGAGCTAGGGTCGGGAGGGCATGGACAAGGTCGTCGCGATGGACCTCGGCGGCGAGGTCGATACGAACGCGGTCTGTGTTTGTATAAAGTGCTAGTGGACCTACTGCTCTCTTAGAAGAGGGTTATAGCGTCATCGGGTATGGTGAGAGTATGCCTCGGGCAGCGAATTTTACTGATCTGGGAGGGTGCGTATCCAGCGGCCGATACGACCAGAGGGTTTGGATGCTTTTTGGCAGCATTAAAATAATGCTTGGCGGCACGTTTCATGAACTGTTGGATGGTGGGCAGTTTGAGATCGAGATGGAAGTTCTTGTTTCGTACGTAGAAAGGGGCCCCTGTGATCTTTCGTAAGAAACGGTTTTGGAGGATCTGCAATCTATGGAGATGGTATGGCTTTGAGTGTGCGAACACAACGGAAGCATATGTCATGAGGGGGCATCGCACACGTGCGTCCGCACGTGGTGTAGATGCGCAATTTGCACTTGAGTGACAATTTGCTACGCGCATTTAACATACAGTGGAGGCGACCGAGAGCGAAGGCCGCTCGAGAGCGAGCAGTCTTTATGTGCTCTCCGAAGTTAAGGTGACGATCTAGTATCACACCTAGGTATTTGGCTCGCTCTTTCCAAGGAATCGGCTTATCAAACATGGTGATGGGACTGGGTAGGGGTGGATTTTGGCGCGGTCTCGAGAAGAGAACTGCCTGACTTTTGTCGGGATTTACCTCGATTCTCCATTTCGTAAACCACTTGCCTAGGGCGTTGGCGGCGATTTGGAGATTTCGAGTTATGGCCACTGGGCTGGTGCCAGTGTAATATATGGCCGTGTCGTCGGCGAATAGTGCTAATTGAGCCATTTTGCTCTTTGGGATATCGCTTATGAATAGCGTAAAGATAAGGGGGGATAGAACAGAGCCTTGCGGAACTCCTGCTTGTATGGGGTGGGGCGAGGATAGCGCTCCTTCGATGCGGTAATGAAAGGAGCGGTTCGACAAGAAGTCTCGAACGATGAGCACGAGACGGTCTGGCACGCCGAGTTGATACAGCTTGTATATTAAGCCATTGTGCCAGACTTTGTCGAAAGCTTTCGCTATATCGAAGAATAGTATTCCCGTCATCATGTCCCGTCAATTCAAAATTCAAATTTCAAAATTCAAAATTCAAAAGTCATTTATTCAAATTAGGCTGAAAATCAGCACTTTTTGAACGTCAAATTTACAAAACGCCCGCCCTTCACCACTTCCTATGTGTTTTTGCTGGGAAGAAGAAGTGGCGCAACAAACTCCCCAGCAACACATATCTGTCTGTAAGGTTTGAAGAACCGTTTATACAATATTAATTTAAAAAAAAAATAGGTAGTTATCATATTTAACATAATAATTTTAGTAGTAAATAATTTTGCCACATGTTGGCTAGCACACACCTTTATACCTATAACAAGTAAATATAGTAATACTTGTACTTGTGTTCTTTATATTCAACAATAAATTACTCTGGAAAAATATAAAAACTATTACATCCTCAAATAAATTAAAAAGTCAAAACATAGAATTATTGAATATAAAATCTACCCCCCTCCAGTCAATAAACTACATTAATGATTATTTTGCTAATATTGGAAAACAACTTGCTCAAAAAATTGATCCGGTACTGAAAAATATTCCCGTTAACGTAACAAATTCATTACGATCACAACAAAATTCGTTCGTACTATTAGATACAGATAATACAGAAGTAGAGGGTATTCTGATGAATCTGAAGTCTGATAGTGCGCCTGGTTGGGATAACGTCTCAACAAAATTCTTAAAATATATAAGAAAAGAAGCTGTTCCCATTGTAACTCACCTCGCAAATCTTTGTTTTCTAAAAGGCGTCTTCCCAGCTCCACTAAGAAAATCAGTCATCACCCCAGTTCACAAGGGGGCGGACAGCGATGATGTCAACAACTAGAGGCCTATTTCTGTTTTACCGGCTATATCAAAAGTGCTCGAAAAAAATATAAACAACAGGCTAACTAATTATTTAAAAAAAAAACAATATTTTATCTCACTCACAGTTTGGCTTTAGACAAGGTGTAAGTACTGAAGATGCAGTTACTGCCTTAAGTTCTCTCGTTGCTGAGCATCTTGACAAAGACAACAGATGCCTGTCTGTATTCCTTGATATTAAAAAAGCTTTTGACACCGTCTCTGTCCCTATCCTTGTGAACAAGCTGAACAATGCGGGTATACGAGGTACTACACTCATGTTACTCAAAGACTACCTCTGCTGCAGGAAGCAAAGAGTAAAAATAGGACAGTACTCTAGTGATGATGTTGACGTTTCATACGGCGTCCCACAGGGTAGTGTTTTAGGCCCGACGCTATTTCTTCTATACATTAATGATCTGTGTAATATGGAACTAAAAAATGCTAAAGTATTCTCGTATGCCGACGATACTGCTATTATGTTCTCTGGGTCATCCTGGCAAGAGGCTAAACAAAATGCAGAGGCAGGAATGGCTCGGATAGCTCAATGGCTAAAAAATAACTTGCTATCCCTAAACACCAAAAAAGCTAGTTACATATGCTTTAGAATCAGTAGACGGACGCAGCCTTACGAAGACCTACTTTTAAGAGTACATATATGTGGAGATATGTCTAGTACAAGCTGTAACTGCCCATGCATTGACAAGGTCAGTGATACTAAGTATCTTGGGGTTATAATAGATCAAGCACTGTCCTGGTACCCACAACTTGAACAAACTTCTGGAAGAATAAGAAAACTATGTTGGATCTTTAAAACCCTCCGCCATATCGTCCCAACTAAAATGATGAGCTGTAAGAACCGGATCAGAAATCTCCTAAATGAAATATATGTTGCACTGGCCCAGACTGTACTGCTTTATTGTATTCCAGTCTGGGGCGGTGCAGCAAAAACAAAATTCATAAACGTAGAACGAGCCCAGCGTGCATTAATAAAAATAATGTATTTTAAAAATAAAATGTTTTCCACTGAAAGCATATATCAAATAAGTGATTTAATGTGTAAGGAAACTGTATATAACACAAACCATACTAAAAAAACATAAATCACTAACGTATAATAAAACTGAAAACACTAGAAGAAGAAAATATATAGTTGCCCAAACTCCCCAGACAAAAACTAGATTTGCATGCAAGCAATTTTATAAACGCTCTTCCCAACTTTATAATAGAATTAATAAACATGTCTATATATATAATAAATGTTACCGCGACTGTAAAAAAAGTATAACAGACTGGATAAAACCACTTACCTATGAGGAAACTGAGTTGCTCCTGGAACACGTTGAGTAGCCTATATACACCACACTATAATATAATAAAACTAAACACAACACAACACATACCACACACACCATACTACACAACACACCTCACTACAATAGCACATCACACATAACACATCACACATAACACATAACACATCACACCATATCATGCACCACAGCACACCACATCATGCACCACATCACACATCACCACATCACACGCCCCACCGCATAAACACAACACATACCACTGCATTCTTACCACATAAAATATTGTTTTTCTTAATGTTTAAATTAACTGCATGCACACAGATTTGTTTTCTTACTTTTTTTTTTCCTCCTTAAGATAAGATTCGTATACAAACTAAAAAAACCGGCCAAGTGCGTGTCGGGCCACGCGCAGTAGGGTTCCGTAGTAGGAGTTAGTTAGTCGACTATAACTCTGTAACCGGTTAAGCCTACTTAGCCGTGATAGTTTTCCTTGTAAGTTCATTACATGTACTACGCCTATGATTTTTTTCACATTTCTAGGTATAGCCATTCAAAAGTTAGAGGGGGGGGGGTTAACTCGTATCGAACAAAAATTTGCACTGAAAAGCTAGATATTTCGCAAATGGCTCGCTTAACCAAAAAATGGTCTTCACACACCCATAATATTTTTGAAATACCTATCTAACGATACCCTACATGGAGGGGTACGCGAGAAAAAAAATATTCATCCCCACTTTACGTGTTTGGGAGCTACCTTAAAAAATATTTTTCAAAATTTTATTTTACCACTCTCTCGGCGTGATCAATATACATATCTATACCAAATTTCAGCTTTCTAGTATCAAGAACCTCGGAGCTATGCCGCGGACAGACAGACAGACACAGACAGACAGACAGACAGACAGACGGACATGGCGAAACTATAAGGGTTCCTTGTTGGACTACGGAACCCTAAAAATGAGGATAAAATGATTTGTATACATTGCATATTTATACGTACAATAGTTACTTGAAAGAGCGGGGCCAACTAATACAGGCATTGTTTTGCTTAAAAGGAGGCTCTGAACACGTTTCTATGTAATGCATTTTTATTGAGACAATAAACTATTTTGTATTTGTATTAGGAAATATTTAATTGTAAAATGTAAAAATAAATTAATCTATAGCCTCCATTTGTTAACAATAGGGCATAAAGGGCGTACCCACCTACATGTGCAGATTTTGTTGTAACTGTAAATGTAAGTACAACACGACCATGGTAAACTAGGACTACAGTATTTCTTTTTTCAGTAAGGCTAATAAATAATAAATAAGGAACTATTATAACAAAAACAAATGTATCAGCAAGACGACCAGGCACCGCAAGCAGCACCCGTTCACGAGTATAACGCGAGGACCAGCCATCACCCCCTTCGCCATTTTTGAGGGAAGGGGGCAACCCGATCCCCGACGCTACCGCAAGCCATACCATCTAGGGGAGCATGACGTACTTGCTGCTAGTCAAACAAAAATAGTAACTAATTACTGCTGCAGTCACTAGTAAGCCACAAAACATAATTGCAATACAATCATTATGAAACAATTAATGAAAGTACTATGTCATAATATAAACAACAACAATAATTATAATAAAAATAATGTCAATATAACGATAACTTCATGAAGCTGTGTTGCGTTCAACATAGCGACCAACTACTTTTATCATTCAAATAATCTGTAATGGTGTAATATGCCTTCTGGGAAAGGATAGATTTGACTTTTAATTTAAATGTGTTAAATGGCAATTCTAACAAAGATGAAGGAAGTTTATTATAAAAGCGTATACCTAGCCCCATAAATGACCCATGAACCTTGTGAAGTCTGTGAATAGGTACACACAGTTTGTGCTTGTTTCTCGTATTTATACTGTGCACATCACTTTTTTTGGTGTAAAGGTGTATATTCTGCCTAATGTATAATATATTGGCAAGCACGAATTGCGATGCCACAGTGAGAATTCCGATTTCTTTAAAAAGCTCCCTTAGTGAATGTCTACTACCTAACTGATATATTGCTCGAACAGCTCGCTTTTGAAGAATAAATATATTTTCAATATCTACGGCTTTGCCCCACAACAGAATACCGTAGGACATAACGCTGTGAAAATAACTAAAATAGACTAAACGAGCTGTGTCTACGTCAGTGAATTGTCTTACTTTTCTGACGGCGTAGGTAGCAGAACTAAGCCTTCCCGAGAGGCTAGATATGTGTGAACCCCACTGAAGTTTGCTATCAATTGTTATACCTAGAAATACTGTCGATTGCACAGTTTCAAGCACCTCGTTGCTAAGGAGGATGTTGGGTCCTAGGTTTTTTACATTAGGTAGTGTAAATTTTAAGCACTTCGTTTTCTTGGCATTTAGAACCAAGTTATTTGTTGTAAACCAGTGTGTAACTAATGAAAGTGCACTGTTTACATCGTCAAAAAGTTCCCTATTTCTATCAACTTTAAAAATAAGTGAAGTGTCATCTGCAAACAGTACAACATCACAGATATTCTTCAAATAGTAAGGTAAATCATTAATGTATACCAAGAATAAGAATGGACCGAGTATCGAGCCCTGTGGCACGCCTAATTGGACAGGCAGTCCTAAAAATTTCGCCCCATTAACAGCAACGCATTGCACCCTATGATTTAAATAAGACTCTATTACGCTAAGTGCTCCGTTTTGAACACCGTAATAGCGTAATTTGTGTAAAAGCGTATCATGATGGACGCAATCGAAGGCTTTAGAGCAGCGGTCGGCAACCTTTTGGCAAGCAAGGGCCACAAGGTAGCAAAATAAAGTAAAGGCGGGCCGCACTTGTGATATTACCCTAGATTCTACCTGATACCTACGTATAATTTCCCATAGAAAAACCGACCAAGTGCGAGTCGGGTCACGTGCAGTAGGGTTCCGTAGTAGGTCTTAGTTATACGAGTATAACTCTGTAACCGGTTACCAGAGGCGTATTTAAAGATTTAGCGCCCCGGGCCAGTTAGATTTGCCGCCCCATTAACAAAAATGAAAAAATAGAACCTAACTTCTTAACATCGTTCTTTAAGTTGGTGGCGAAAAAACACAAAACAATAACGATTGGAGACACCTACTTTTAGAACGACGGATTAGTTATTTTTCAATTTGTAGTGTATTTATAAGTCGGTTTTTTTTTTTGCAAAACTGTTGTTTTTTTTTCACTTTTGAGTTGTTTTTGTATGTTGCATGATAACGTTTGGAGTAAAGACCTATAAATTGTAGTAAAAACAAACTGTTATAGGAAAAGAACAGATGAAGGCGCAAGCGAAGCGAGCGCGAATTTTTTGGGTCACAATAAAATAATGATAATTTTTACTTTTTAGTTGTTTTTGTTTGTTGCATGATGATATTTGAAGTAAAGAACTCGTAAATTGCAGCAAAAAGTAAACGTGCAAAGAAAAAAGAACAGTTTAAGGCGCGAGCGAAGCGAGCGCGTTTTGTTTGTAGGATGTCAATTTTTTTGTTGCATGATAATGTTTGGAGTAAAAAACTAAAATTTTTGGCGAAAACTAAATTTTAAATAAAATAAAATCAGTTGAAGGCGCGAGCGAAACGAGCGCGATTTACTTTTTAGGATTACAATAATTAGGCTGATATAATAGGATGATCAAATTAAAAAAAAAAATTGAACCTCGCAGCCTGCCGCCCCGGGCCATGGCCCCCTTGGCCCTATGGTAAAAACGTCCCTGCCGGTTACGCCTACTAATAATAATAATATAATAATAATAATAAATTTATTTCAGAATTGCTTCCATATTTTGTTAGTTACAAATTTCTTAACCTAGTGTTAGTGAAACATTTATAAATTTAATAATCACAGTCACAACGAAAACGTAGCACTTGCTTTCGCGTGTAGGCCTATCCAATGCCTCATCAGTAAAGAGTCCCACCGGCTGGCGCACGTGGTCAGGATGGCGCTGGATACTAAGCCATGATAATTTTCCTTGTTAGTGGATTACATGTGCTACGTTTGTGATTTTTTTCACATTTCTAGCCATTCAAAAGTTAGAGGGAGGGTGCTCATATCGAACAAAAATTAGCACTTAAAAACTAGATATTTCGCAAATGGTCCACTTAACCGAAAAATGGTCTTGACACACCCATAATATTTTCGAAAGACCTATCCAATGATAAACCATACAAAAGGATACGCGAAAAAAGAAATCATACCCACTTTAAGTGTTTGGGATCTACCTTAAAAAAAATATTTGCCGTGCCCAACACGCACTTGGCCGGTTTTTTAGGGTTCCGTAGCCAAATGGCAAAAAACGGAACCCTTATAGATTCGTCATGTCTGTCGGTCTGTCTGTCTGTCTGTCCGTCCGTATGTCACAGTCACTTTTTTCCGAAACTATAAGAACTATACCGTTGAAATTTGGTAAGTAGATGTATTCTGTGAACCGCTTTAAGATTTTGACACAAAAATAGAAAAAAAGCAATAAAATTTGGGGGTCCCCGTACTTAGAACTGGAACTGAAAAAAAAAAAAATCATCAAACCCATACGTGTGGGGTATCTATGGATAGGTCTTCAAATGATATTGAGGTTTCTAATATCATTTTTTTCTAAACTGAATAGTTTGCGCGAGAGGCACTTCCAAAGTGTTAAAATGTGTGTCCCCCCCCCCCTGTAACTTCTAAAATAAGAGAATGATAAAACTAAAAAAAATATATGATGTAGATTACCATACAAACTTCCATTTAAAATTGGTTTGAACGAGATCTAGTAAGTAGTTTTTAAGTAATCAGCAATTTTCCTCTACAAACAAACTTAATTATGCGGTCGAAAAAAAAACAAGATAATTTGCGTATTTTTTCTTTCCAATGGTCGGAACCCTCGGTGCGCGTGGCCCGACACGCACTTGGCCGGTTTTTTTTACCTTGAAGCCAGCGTATTTCATTAATTCATGAGTCGGTGGCAAAATACAAACAACAGTAGCTTAGAGACACTGACTTCTAGAGCGATGTATTGGTCCACTAACGTTTAAATGAAACAAATTTTACTCTTATTAGTATTTTTGGAATTCGGTTGTATTTTTTTTTTGTAAAAACTTTTTTACCAAACATTCGCGGGCCGCAAGTAAGACGTCCGCGGGCCGCATGCGGCCCGTGGGCGCGGGTTGCCGACCGCTGCTTTAGAGAGATCACAAAAAACTCCAATAGCGTTTTGAGAGTTTTCCCATGCACTATAAATGTGTTTCAAAAGAGCAACACCCGCATCTGTAGTCGAACGACCTTTTGTAAAGCCGTATTGTTCATTATGAAGGAGGCTGTTTAAATTGAAATATCTCAGTAACTGCTTGAGTATTAACTTTTCAAATATTTTACTAAAGGCAGGCAAGATGGATATTGGTCTAAAATTACTTATGTCCGTCTTATTGCCTGATTTAAATAAGGGTATGACTTTACTAAGTTTCATAAGATCTGGAAAAACACCGACGTCAACGCATTTATTAAATGTAGTAGATAGATACGGAGCAACAATGTCTATTATATTATTTAAAAGTTTAATTGAAATACCCCAATAATCACCGGTGTTTTTTGACTTGAGGGTTTTAAAAACATTAATCACATCATGTGGTGTTATATGCTCAAAACTGAAAAGAGAATTACAATTGGGCACGCTACTACACAACAGGTTTTCAGCATTTGTCGAAGAAGAGCTTAAGGAGCGAGTCGTAGATATAGATATGTTGGCAAAGAAATCATTAAACGCCATAGCTATGTCAGCCGCATTACTAACAAGTTGCTCATCAATTAAGATCTCAAATTTATTTTCATGACTGACTGATTTTCCAGTTTCCCTATTAATTATTTGCCAAGTAGTTTTAACTTTATTATTTGAATTTTTAATTGATTCACTAATAAATTTCGATTTAGCCACGTTGCAAACTTTTTTAAACAATTTAGAATAAGTTTTTACATAATTTAAAAATGAAGTATCAAACTTATATCTTTTCATACCGTATAACTCGTAAAGTCTCGCTCTACTTATGTATATACCTTCAGTAGCCCATTGATTGAAATTGGCAGAAGTACCTTTGACATTCTTAGTTTTGGTCTTAAAAGTGGACTCGAACTCTTTCTGTACCACATCAAAAAGTGATCCATAGATGACATTAGGATCCTCGTTTAATAAAATGGAAGGTATATTTTTTTTTGGATATATTACTTTTAAATCTATTACAACGACTAGCTGTATAGGGCCTGCATTCAATTTTAAGTGGTTTAGCGTATATTTCCATGGGAAAACTAGCTTTTTGTCCACAGTGGTCAGACGTAAGGTCATTTAAAACTAGATTATTTGAGGCCTCACAATCACTAAATATATTGTCAAGGCAAGTTGACGAAGAAGCCGTGATCCTTGTTGGTTCATAAAACAAGTTTACTAAATTAAAGGACTTAAATAAGTTGATAAGTCTAATACTTAATGGAGAAACCTCTAGTATATTTATGTTAAAATCTCCACATATTATTTTACCTTTATTACTAGATTTTAATTTACTAAGCGAATCTTCAATAACTGATTCAAATTTATTAAAATCACCTTGAGGGGGGCGATAAACGCAAATTATAATATATCGCTCAAGTTCTATACAAGACAACTCGATAGTGCGCTCGATAGAAAGATTAACTAAATCGGAACGCTGTTTACATTTTATCTTATTGGAAACTAAAACCAAAGACCCGCCTCGAATGGCATTCTTTCTTACGAACGCACTTTGCACAGTGAAGTTGTTATTATTTAGAAACAATGTTTCATGTTCTTTTAACCAATGTTCGGTTAAACATAAAACATGAACATTATGGTGCTCCATAAATAAACTTAACTCTTAATTCTTTGCCAGACAGGCCTTGCATGTTTTGATGTACAAGGTTCAAAACATGTGACCCACCCTTTGTCGCGCCTAATAGTTTAAACTACTAGGCGTATCAATACGTATGTTAGTATTCTTACTAACAATATCCTTAGGTACATAACAAGTACCTGTGTCAATGTGTATATTATATGCTAAGAGATTAGCAATGTGTCTCCTACAGCTAGCTGGCAAATACATTGAATATTCTGTCAATTTAAATCTAATCAAGAACTGTTTAATGTCAAAATACAAAATGGCATTAACATGTTGACAAGTCCTATTATAAAGGAGCATGTTTAAATCAAATATGTGCCTATTCTGTTCTTTAGATAAATTATATGCATATGGCAGGGCACATATAATGAATTTACTTTTATCAATCTCATTTAAATGTATCATTAAATTCACATATTCTTTAATGTCTTTTTTTGTTACAGCTAAGCTATCCCCATAGAGTAATATAATGGTAGAATTAGGAATAAACTTAGTTGACTTAACTTTTCTAATTAGATGGCTAAACCTGGCACCGGGTACACAATGATTTATTATATAATGTTGCGAACACTGATTAAAGATACTACCAAATCCTTGACCAAATTTGTCTGAGAACACATATGTTACACTTTTGCCCACACCTGTGACTGAGTCAGGATTTACTACAGACTGCGGGACTAAAGGTAAGGGGGTGCCACATTGGGGCTCAGATGTTGGGGTGACACACAGAGGCTCAGGCATGGGGGTGACACACCGAGGCTCAGGTGTGGGGGTGACACATGGGAGCCCAGGTATGGAGGTGACACACTGGGACTCAGGTGGTGGGAGGCAAGAACAATTGCAAGAGATATTATTTGTAAGTGACTCATACCTCTCTGCATTATACTTTACTAGGTCTGCCAGATCACAGGCCTCCTGCATGCGCTCACTCAGGTCTTGTTGCGAAGCTTCATATCGTCTGAATATATCCCTAAGAATATTTTCTTTATTATAAAGGTCCTCCTGTAAGCGTTGTTGTATCACTATCATATTTAGTCCTGCAAATGTCTAGTTCTTTTTCACAATTGTATAAATCTTTCAATAAACTAAGGTTTTTCCTTCTAATATGATTATTTAACATGTAAACTTTTTGCCTTTTTATTGACTTTTTAATTTTTCTGATTACTTTATTTATTTTTAGATATTTTTTTATTTTATTGTGGGAACTACATAATTTATTTTTAGTTAGAGTGTCATTGGTCAAGTCTATAGTAACAACTGGCTCTTAACAAGAGAGTCCGGACACACTACCAACCAACTCATTATATAAACTGCAGGTGTTCGCAGACTGTTCGCTAAATTTGACTGATTCCAGCTGTGTGATTATATTGTGTGCTTTACTTAATTCAAGTTCAAGCTCAGATATCCGTCTTAAAGCCAGTTCATGTGTGTCGCTGCACTGTTGAAAATTTGACACAAGTTGCCGAAGATGTTGATGTTGGTCGAGTATGTCCATGTGTTGTATGTGTAATTCAGCCAACTGGTTCTTGAGTTCAGTGTTCTTATCTACAATAAGTTTTACTTCTATCTCGCCGTCATTGGAAGCCAGCACTTATATGTTCAACGATGCGGTGGACTTGTTGGATACAGGAATGTTGGGTTCGAAAGCCGAATTGTTCATCGGGAATGAGACTCTTTGCTTCGGCGTAGTCTTTGAGACGCTTATAGATAAGCCTCTCGTAGATTTTACTGAATACATTGAGGAGACTGATGGGGTCGGGAATCGAACCCGGGAGCTTTTACGCTTCGGACACACACCTTAGAGCTAAGCCACTGCGCCACCGAGGTCGTCGCCTGTTGGTAGGTACCTACGTACATAGATTTAAAAATCTGAATATCGTGCCTGCCCAGATTCGAACCTACGTAGCTTCAAGCCTCTTGGTCGACAAGCGACGATTGTACCACTGGGCTGATGAATGATTCGCTGTCTATTATTTTAAAATTAATGTCTGTCCCTAACGTGTAACATCCTTTTTTATGTCTAATTTGTTACCATACCATAATTTGTACCATAGATGTTATTAAGAACGGGCACCGCGCGCGATGGCACCCTCCTCTTACTATATACCTCCAAAACTAGTAGTAAAAGGAGAGTGCCACCACTCGGGGTGCCTAGCCTTAATAATAACGTAATAACAAAATGTGTATTTGTAGAACATTATTGACTTACCTACAAATATTTATATTACATGATAATTTCAAAGTCGTAAACTAGGTATCATTGTCTAATGTATTTATGTACTTACATCTAAAAACCCCAGCCACATCACATTTATCACCTGGTCTTAAACTAAGGATTCTTTGTAGGATTTTGCAAGGAGTAAGTACACTCAGACCCAAGTCAGTTTAGTAACGTTTGTTTGTCCGACCGGGAATCGAACCCCGGACCTTTCGTCCTTTCATTTTAACTTTTTTATTGAATTTAAAATATAAATATAGGTTGTAATCATGTAGGTAAATCTTTGAATAATACTATAGACATCGGAGCGTGTGACATCTAACAACTGTCATGCCATAAAATGTTACTTGTATTCTCGGTAACTTCACTCATAGCAATATTGGCTGTCACTCACTCTGTAAATATCGTCCTGTTATTCTCGATTTTACACTGACAATGTTTTCTGCAACTTATTGCCCGGACCACACATAAACTATAATTTTATTTTATATAGAAATAAGTTTACTATGCACAACCGGCAGGTGGACTAGTTTTGACTGTCCCCTTTGCCTATTTTTTTTTTATTTATTAATATTTATTTTTTATACTCATTTACACTATTTATATACTGTATATATTGATTTATGTCTGTACAAAACTGTGATAGTATTAATGATTCAGACTCTTTCTTTTCAGCCAGTAGTAATGATGACAATTTCAAAAGTATACCTTCACTTGCTGATACACTAGTTTCACAGTTTTCTGATGTTCCTAGAAATTTTAATGTAGTTCACATTACACGCGCAGAGCATTCCGGCTCATTTTCCGGATATGCTGGCAAGTTTTGACTGTAAGAACGTTCATGCAGTTCTAGTTTCGGAGTCGTGGCTAAAACCCTGTCTCCCATCTACTGCATACGCACTACCAGGTTTCCAGTTGATAAGAAACGACCGTGCGAATGGTGATGGTGGTGGTGTTGCCATATATCTTCGGTCATACATCTCTTTTTCAATTGTAGATATGTCAGCACAGCCACCTCCATCAAATGCTGGCGAGCATCTGTTCCTGGAATTAACATTAAATCATACTAAACTTCTTCTTGGAGTCTATTACTGTCCCTCTTTAAGAAATAATTTCTTCTCCTCTTTAGAAAATATTTTAGAAAATTTGGTACCTTCTTACAGTCACATAGTTATCATGGGTGATTTTAACACCAGTCTTCTGAAAAATGATTCCCGAGCTACATCTCTTCATTCTATCATAGATTCTAGCAATTTGTCTATACTCCCTCTAAGTGCAACACATCATTTTCCTCATTCTACTCCTTCACTTCTTGATTTAATCTTCGTTTCTTCTTGTGATCACGTCGCCAAACACGGCCAGTGTTCGGCGGATGCATTTTCTTATCATGATCTCATCTTTCTTTCATATAAAATTCGTCCTCCGAAGGCAAAGTCAAAAATTCTTCTGCAGCGCAATTATGGTGGCATGAATCTTGAGAACCTTCGTAGGGACGCCGGTAACATTGACTGGATGCCACTTTTTACTTTGGAATCAGTTGATGAAAAAGTTGAAATGTTTTCATCATATTTAACGGCATTGTATGACATCCATGCTCCCATTCGGGCGATAAAAGTAAGACATTTACCTTCGCCATGGCTTACTGATGAAATTAAGCTGGTAATGGCTAAAAAGGTGGCAGCTAAGTCAAGATATAGGGCTCGTCCTAATTCTATAAACTGGGAGAAATATGTCGACGTGCGAAAGCGCTGCAATAAGGTGTGTAGGAATGCTCAACGCCATCATTTTCACACATCGGTAGAGAACGAAGATCCAGCAAAAGTCTGGAGGTTTCTTAGATCAATGGGGATTGGAAAATCACGTCATGATAAAATTCCTCAAGATATATTAATTAATTTATTAATTTTTTAAACCAACACTTCTCATCGTCGTCTAACTTTGATAGGACAACTAAATTAAATACTTTAAATTATCTTTCTAATATTCCATCCCCCAGCTACTCCCCTTTTGTCTTTAATCAATTTGCCGCTTGTGATGTTAAGAAGGGCATTGTATCTATCACTTCCGATGCGGTTGGAAGTGACTGTGTCAGCCGTAAGATGATCAAAACGCCCGCCTTTCACCACTTCCTATGTGTTTTTGCTGGGAAGAAGAAGTGGCGCAACAACCTCCCCAGCAACACATCTGTCTGTAAGGTTTGAAGAACCGTTTATACAATATTAATTAAAGAGAAATAAGTAGTTATCATATTTAACATAATTAATTATTGTAGTAAATAATTTTGCCACATGTTGGCTAGCACACACTTTTATACCTATAACAAGTAAATACTCAAGCATTAAATTAGTATTAGGAAATATTTAACTGTAAAATGTAAAAATAAATAAATCTATAGCCTCCATTTGTTAAAAATAGGGCATAAAGGGCGTACCCACCTACATGTGCAGATTATGTTGTAACTGTAAATGTACAACACGACCATGGTAAACTAGGACTACAGTATTTCTTTTTCCAGTAAGGCTAATAAATAAGGAACTATTATGACAAAAACAAATGTATCAGCAAGACGACCAGGCACCGCAAGCAGCACCCGTTCACGAGTATAACGCGAGGACCAGCCATCACCCCCTTCGCCATTTTTGAGGGAAGGAGGCAACCCGACCCCCGACGCTACCGCTAGCCATGCCGTCTAAGGGAGCATGACGTACTTGCAGCAGCAAGTCAAACAAAAATAGTAACTAATTAGTTTTGCAGTCACTAGTAACCCAAAAACATATTGCAATACAATCATTATGAAACAATTAATGAAAGTACTATGTCATAATATAAATAACAATAAATAGTTATAAAAACAATGTCAATATAACAACAACTTCATTAAGCTGTCTTGCGTTTAACATAGCGCATCATTCAAATAATCTGTAATGGTGTAATATGCCTTCTGGGAAAGGATAGATTTAACTTTTAATTTAAATATATTAAATGGCAATTCTAACAAAGATAAAGGAAGTTTATTATAAAAGCGTATACCTAGCCCCATAAATGACCCATGAACCTTGTGAAGTCTGTGAATAGGCACACTATTAAAATTCTAGGTAGGGCACGAAATTAAACACGCAGAGAATCAGTAACGGAAATTATATTATCTTTATAATACTTGGAAGTGATAGATCTGGTTCCTACCACGATACAAAAAGGAATGAAAGAATATAACCGTCAGAGGCAAGACGAAGAAAAAAAAAACAAGATGGCGTCTCGACTACTTTTTCAAATGAATGAATTAGTCAATACAATATTTTTTTTTTGCAATCTTAATCAAATAAATCAACACGCCCCCTCAAAAATTAATTCTTTAACAAATAAAAAGTCAACTGCCTAACCAGAACTATATAACTTCCAAATAGATCGGGGAAAATACAAAATAATGACCCAACATTTGTTTGGTTGTAAATCAACGGAACTTGTTGATTTATGTGCACTGCACGTTTATCCTAGATGATTTGAGGTGTGAAGCTACTGTTAACAATCACCGTCATAGGGTGCGGGCGGAGGGGCTGGTGCAGGGCGA
The DNA here is from genome assembly GCA_963891755.1 of Pyrrhia umbra. Classification (NCBI taxonomy): domain Eukaryota; kingdom Metazoa; phylum Arthropoda; class Insecta; order Lepidoptera; family Noctuidae; genus Pyrrhia; species Pyrrhia umbra. The sequence goes on from OY982917.1 coordinate 12,307,310, forward strand.
GGGGCAGGGGGCGCGACGCCTCCGCCTCCCCGCGTCCCGCTCTGCGCGCAGCCCCGGTGTGAGCCCAGGTGAGCTCGGACTCGGCGGTTACTAGCCTACTAACTACCTACATTCAGTACAATGGCTCGGCGCGCGCGGCGGTATTTCGTTCGAATGAGAAATGAAAGAGATAGCATAACTCGTGCGTAGTAGCGTAGCGTAGCGACAACGCGTGCGGAGTAAACTAGACGGAGTGGACTAATCTTGATATTGGTGATTTATTTCAATATTCATCAACTTTTTTAGGGTGTTGTATTTTATCAGATTTTTTTTTTATTATTAGTTATGGCAATTAATAAGTTTTATGACGATTTTAATTATTTTTTTTGAGAATTTTAATTCACGATTTTATGGGGTTAAATAATAAAGAATCATGAATAAAATACGTGGTAAAATTATTGCTAATGAATTAAATTTCATCCTGTATTATACCGCACCACGGGGTGTATCGCGAAAGTAGCGTAACAACAAAGTTGCGCGTCGTTTTCGATGCGAGCGCGACCACTTCTAATAATAATTCTTTGAACGAAATACAATGCGTCGGCCCAAGGTTACAATAGTAGATTGTTACACAAGGGATGAAAGTGAACTATTTAGGCCCGAGATGGTTTGGCGCACGAGCGTAGCGAGGGCGCTAATAATTCGAGGGCCTACATAGGTCTTTCTCCCGAGGTAAACACTCTGCTTTTCATTTCGAATATGAGGAAAGGAAATACAAACCTGATTACATAAACAAACAATATTTTATTTGTAAAACGTAAATAATTAGCACTCGACGAAACAACCGAAGATCGATTGTCCGCCTCTTTTTTTTTCTGTGGCATTCTACCAGCCAGTATTTTTTTGTAAAAAAGTTTGCTCAAATCTATTTAAATTAACGAATAATTTATTGAATTCTAAATTAGAATATTTACTTGTATGTTACAAAATTATTGATAATATTTTTTATTGCAATTTTACGCCGCGATATAACAGAGTGGCTGTATAGAGGGACATGGCTTGCATAGTTTTTTTTTGTCAGTTTTAATTTTTTTTATTGTAAATTATTTTTTGTAAGAAAATTTGCTCAAATCTATTTAAATTAATTAATAATTTATTGAATTCTAAATTAGAAATACCTGGGTAAGTATAAAGACATGTTACAAAATTATTGATAATATTTTTTATTGCAATTTTACGCCGCGATATAACAGAGTGGCTGTATAGAATGACATGGCTTGCATAGTTTTTATTTTTTTTGACAGCAGGGAAAATCGCTTCCCCGGGACGAAAAGTACTACTTTCGTCCCTCTGATCAGGTAACTTCAAGCGTACTTTCCGTGTATGAGAAATGAAAAATGATATTTTCATTTCTCATACACGGAAAGTACGCTTGAAGTTACCTGATCAGAGGGACGAAAGTAGTTCTTTTCGTCCCGGGGAAGCGATTTTCCCTGCTGTCATAAAAAAAAAAACTATGCAAGCCATGTCCCTGTATACAGCCACTCTGTTATATCGCGGCGTAAAATTGCAATAAAAAATATTATCAAAAATTTTGTAACATGTCTTTATACTTACACAGGTATTTCTAATTTAGAATTCAATAAATTATTAATTAATTTACATAGATTTGAGCATTTTTTTTTACAAAAAAAAACTACTTAAAAAAAAAAACTGTCAAAAAAAAACTATGCAAGCCATGTCCCTTTATACAGCCACTGTTATATCGCGGCGTAAAATTGCAATAAAAAATAAAAAATATTATCAATAATTTTGTAACATACAGGTAATTCTAATTTAGAATTCAATAAATTATTAGTTAATTTAAATAGATTTAAGCAAAATTTTTGCCAAAAAAATACAGGCTGGTAGAATGCCACAGAAAAAAAAAAGACGCGGACAATCGATCTTCAGTTGTTTCGTCGAGTGCTAATTATTTACGTTTACAAATAAAATATTGTTTGTTTATGTAATCAGGTTTGTATTTCCTTTCCTCATATTCGAAATGAAAAGCAGAGTGTTTACCTCGGGAGAAAGACCTATGTAGGCCCTCGAACTATTAGCGCCCTCGCTACGCTCGTGCGCCAAACCATCTCGGGCCTAAATTGGTCACTTTCATCCCTTGTGTAACAATCTACTATTTTTCGATATTACTTCGTTTTCGGCAATATCAATATGTTGCTTATGCAGGATATTGAAAAATTCTTTAGACAAACTTTAATTCATCCTGAACAATGTAGTTTACAATTAATATTATGGCGAACTGATAACACCTTACCACTTCAAATATATCGTCTCAACACAGTGACGTATGGTACCGCGTCGGCACCATACCTTAGCAACCGTTGTCTTAAGCAGTTAGCAAAGGAGTGTAATGCCGGTTGCAGACCGAAAACTAAGCTATTCCAAAGCTAAGCTAGGGAAGCTAGGCTAAGCCAAACTAAGCTAAGATAGAAATAAATGGCGTGCACACGAAGAGCTAAGCCAAAGCTCAGTTAGTGTTGCGGAGTTACCGTCTGGTATGTCTGGATTACTTATTTCCTCCACTATTTGTTTCCATACAACATCCTTTTTCATTAAATTGTGATAGTCCTTTAACTGTGTGTTCCATACCACAGGAAATTGTTTAACAACTTCGATAAATTGCTCCATATTCGCTACGAAACGACCGTGCGTACGACAAAGGACACTGGACAGCACTGGCGAAGGATGTGCGAAGGGCGTGCGGGGATGGCGGGAGGGACATAGCTTAGCTCGCGTAGCTGCGCATCGGCATACACAACTAACATAGCTTCGCATATTTTAGTTAGCTCACATAGCTTAGTTCACATAGTTTGCGGTCTGCACACAAGTATGGAAAACTGCGTCAGCTATGCGAGCTAAGCTAAACTAACTTAGCTCTTGGTCTGCATCCCGCATAAGGATGACGTCATCGCCAGCGTTATCAATGAAGATTTCTATGTCGATGACCTTTTGACAGGGCATGATCAGCGCGATATGTTATTAGATATTTGCAGTAAAACGTTCGCCGTTCTACAAAGTGGTTGCTTTCCCTTAAGGAAATGGACTTTTACTTTTGATGTGACTTCAGAAAATACTAAGGATTTATGTATTGGAGAACATTGTCAGTGTAAAACCCTGGGCGTTGGTTGGTCTAATAAAAATGATTTATTTTATTTTTCAACTAGCATAGATAATAATATTGATAAGATGATCACTAAACGCTTAATTATGTCAGTGATTGCACAGATTTATGACCCACTAGGATTATTGGCACCAGCTATTACTACGGCTAAGGTTTTGTTACAAAAATTATGGCTTGCAAAAATAAGTTGGGACGATGAAGTTCCCAGTGAAATTGCATATATTTGGTATAATGTTATTAATTCTTTACAATATTTATCCGAAATTTTTGTGCCGCGTTATGTCATGTGCCCAAATGCTGTTTATAAGGAATTGCATATTTTTTCTGATGCAAGTCAGACTGCATATGGTGCAGCTGCTTATATACGTTCTTATAATAATATTGATGAGTCACAAGTTACTAGCCGATTATTATGTGCCAAAAGTAAGGTTGCACCAATTAAGGCGTTAAGTATTCCACGCCTCGAGCTTTGTGGAGCTTTAGTTGCGGCTAAACTATATAATAAAATTATAAATTCTCTTAGATTACAATTTGATAAAGTTTATTTCTGGACTGACTCAACTATAGTTCAAGCCTGGGTTCGGACATCACCACATTTGCTAAAAACATTTCGACACCTCCATCGCATATAGTCGTATAAAGAATATGGCAAGTTTACAGTATGAGCATTTAAAGTTTACTTTTGTCATTACTCAAATATGTGAAGGAAATTTGAATTTAAATCAAGTTTATAATTAGTGGTGCCCATATGTCATCATTATACAAACACCATTGATAGAAAATAAATTGTAATTTAAAGAAAAATATCAAATTTTCATACTTACGACCTTATGCGTAGGGATACAAGTGCTATATCATTGAGTTATGACGAGTTACGACGATATGCGTAGAGCAAAGTTGTCTTACGTATGCGTGTCTAGAAATTAACATACCATCAAATTGCAAATTGTTACGACGTTATTCTTGATAGATAAATATTTAAGGATAAAAAATTATACATTATTTTAAAAGAATAAAATATTTTTTTCTTTCAAATCAACTTTATTATTCATTTAGCTCACTTTTACCAACCTAAACTTAAAGACAAACAGTTTTAATCCTACATCGTAATTTGAGGTAGATAAACTTTGATTAAACTTTGAATAACATAACAACGTAAGGTATCCTTAGTAATAATAGGCAAACGGTTTCGATTTTGCCCACCATAATTATCTGACCAAAAATGAATTCCTTAGCGCCGTCTTTTACTTTAGTCTCAAAAAATTTAAAGCAGGCAACTTGCAACCTCACAAGCTTCATGCTTCCCATTAATCTCTGGCCACATGTAACAATATGCTTCTTTACTAGCTAGATCAAAAACTGTAAAATTATCAACCGATAGTTTTCTTTTGTAATAAAATAACCCACATTTCCATGTGGACAATTCAATATTTTTTGAAAATCGAAACATGCCGTAATTATTTTTCCTTTACTTTCAATAGCATTTTTTTTGTCTTTTTCCTTCAAATCTCTTGCTAATTCTTTTGTTAACATATGTAGTTTTTGTTTATTTATTTCTTCTTCTGTCATATTTTATTTGTATCGTAAACATGGCATTCATTACAAATATCCTTCTTTGGTTTGTGAAATGATATATTTAAATTTTGATTTATAATGTATATAAATTTTGATCTATATTGCCGAGCTGTTTTAGCTTTTGTTGTTATATTTTGCATCAATACACCACTCATTATATAGAGAAAACATCTTCGTAAATGTGAGTCCACCATTTAAGTAAAGTTTCGTTGACTATTTACGCACATAGTGTGACTCAACTGGTTGAAATGTTTGTACATGCTTTATTACTCCTTGTTTGATCTCATCGTCTATGATAACACCTCTTGAAATGGTGGTCACGATGGTCTGGGAAAATAGATCCAGCACCAGAACACCACTTCGAGACAGCAGTATTAACTGTTCGCTTTCCTATAGACAGAGTGTTGAGGAACATCGTTTTACATACTAAAACAATATTAGGCTTATCTGAATTAGGCTCAGTTAGTGGTAAGGAATCATCTCATCTGCCTAGCCTTTTCCCAACTATGTTGGGGTCGGCTTCCAGTCTAAACCGGATGCAGCTGAGTACCAGTGTTTTACATGGAGCGACTGCCTATCTGACCTCCACAACCCAGTTACCGGGTAACACGGTAACGAAATAACAGGTAGTAAGGCCTAGACCGGCTTAATTTTTTTGCGTAGATGCCTATTTATTGCTATTTTAAGATAACTTATGTATCTGAGTGACCTACGGAACCTCGGACCTCTCTATGAAATACCTTTTAGCTGATCAAAAGGTATTTCATAGAGAAGTGGGGAGTGGCTAGAAGGATCTTGGCCTTGCTAACTGTTATTTCGTAGCGTTTCTTTATATTTTCTGAGAACATTTACCATAGCAATGTAAATATTTTTTATACCATCTGAAAGTAGAGATTTCAAAGAACAAAAAGACTACCGACTTTTAAAAAAAAAGTGATATTTTGACACGAGAATTTTCGATTGAAAATTAGGGTGTTTTTCGATATTAAGTCAAAATAAGGGTGAAAAAATAATTATTTTTAATCAAATAAATTACAGTGTGTTTGGGACATAAAAAGGTAAGTTTTCACCAAATTTCGTGATAAAAAATTAATTATTGTAAAAGATAAAAATAAAAAACCAAAAACTTGGTTTTTTGAATTTTTCACATAAATTTTGAGGTTATGTGAAAAAAGTGTCAATCCAAAAGTTGTAGATCTTTTTATTACCTACAACTTTGCCATTTAACTTTTTTTCATAGGACTTGTAGTTTTGCTTGGTACTTCAAAATTCTGTTTTTTATATATTTAAATGCCATAATTTATTGCGAGCACGGTCAGTGTCATACGACTGTGGTAACTGACCATGATTGGTCTCGCGCGAACCAATAGCGCAACGCTTATCGTCGTATCATGAAATGCTACCATATGCGTGGTAACGTTCAAAATATACGACCATACGCGTTTCTAAAAATCGTTAATTAAGACTAATTTTTAAATTCTGATTTCAGAAATCTATTAAACTCATTCAAGTAATTACGATAATGTAAAATATGGATTTTCGATAAAAATGGTGTTAAGACCTTATGCGCTGGAGGTATCGATTTGTTCAAAATAGGGTTGTACAAATCAATGATTTAACTAGCAACACCACTTGGTTACACGTTAAGGGTAAGGAAAATCCTGCTGATATCTTATCACGTGGTGTTACCTTTGAGTCATTGAAGGGTGTCAACACAAGTTTGTGGTGGTGTGGTCCAACCTTTCTGAGTGAACCAACTTCATGTTGGTTGCCAAAACACACTACTAAGGAAATTAATTTAATTAACTTACCGGAATTAAAATGTTCAAAAACTACAACATTGCTTTATATAGAACCTGATAATATTGTAATAGATTTTGAAAGGTTTTCCTGTTTTAATCGTTTGCAAAGGACGGCCGCGTATATGTTACGGTTCATTCAGAATTTACGTGCATCGCGTGCAGGTCAAGGTCGTAAAACCGGTTCATTGAACTATAGTGAGATTAGTGATGCGTTAGTTGTGTTGACACGTTTAGTTCAATCACAATCGTTCAGTAATGAATATAAAACTCTCAAAGAAAATGCACAATTTGATAAGAAGTCTAGTAATAAAACATTAGGTTTAGGTATATTTTTAGATAAGGAGGAGATTATTCGTGTTGGTGGCAGACTCAGTAATTCTAAATTTGATTACAATAAGAAGCATCCAGTGTTATTGTGCCATAAACATCGTTTTACTTGGTTATTGTGTTCATATGAACACAAACGTTTACTTCATGCGGGACCTCAACTACTCGTAGCAACCATGCGTGAAGGATGGTGGGTGCTGGGAGCACGTAATTTAGCTAGGCAAGTAGTTCATAAGTGTGTTACCTGCACTCGCATGAAAGGAAATACGTTAACACCATATATGGGTGACCTTCCTGCTGAACGCGTAGAGGCTGGATTTCCATTCATGCGATGTGGAGTTGATTATGCTGGGCCAATATCGATACTGAACCGCAAAGGCAGAGGTTCACAATTAATCAAAGGATACATTTGTTTGTTCGTTTGTTTTGCTACTAGAGCTGTACATTTGGAATTAGTTGGTTCCTTGTCAACTCAAGATTATATACTGGCATTCAAACGATTTATTTCTCGACGCGGTAAACCGTGTCAAGTTTTTTCTGACAACGGTAAGAATTTCGTTGGAGCAGAGAGGGAACTTTCAGCTGTATTCAAAAATTCCAACGATATTATTGATTTCACTTCCAGCAATCATATAGAATTTAGTTTTATTCCCCCATACGCTCCTCATTTTGGTGGTTTATGGGAGGCAGGGGTGAAGTCGTGCAAGTACCACCTGAGACGTGTTGTAGGTAATGCCAGGTTAACATACGAGGAGTTTGGTACGGTATTGACACAGGTCGAGGCCGTCCTGAACTCCCGTCCTATTTCACCCATTTCCACAGATCGTAATGACTACCTACCACTAACACCTGCCCATTTCCTACTCGGCCGGCCGTTGACTGCGCCTGCCAGCGAGGACGTCGTGGCCACTTCAACGCCTGCCTGTCGGTACCGGCGTTTGGAACAACTAAGACAACACTTCTGGGAAAGGTGGTCCAAGGAGCTCCAACGCAGAACGAAGTGGGCGAATAAATCTCACAATATGGACATCAAAATGGACAGTCTCGTTGTCATCAAGGAAAATAACCTGCCACCATTTAAGTGGAGAATGGGTAGGGTTATTAATCTGTTCCCAGGGAAGGATGGAGTGGGGGACCCCCCACAGCACATACGTCCACGTCGTGTCCCCTGGTAACGACCCAGTCCTGACCACCGTAACGGAGTGGCAGGCTGGGCTCGGCTAAAGTGTGCTGTGCTTCGTAGCGATCTCTTTCTGCCTTGCGCGCTGCGAATTCGCGGGATGTCCAAACCCCTGCGGGACGCCCACGGGCGTTTTCTGCGATCAAAAGGCCCTTCTCAGGGCCAACCCAAAGGCCCTTCTCAGGGCCAACCAAAAGGCCCTTCTCAGGGCCAACCCAAAGGCCCTTCTCAGGGCCAACCCAAAGGCCCTTCTCAGGGCCAAACCGACGCTTCGGCGTCAGAAGCGAGCCGCGCGCCGTCTGCGGCGAGCTTCTGCAGCGGTCGCCTTTTCGGCGAGATTGGGCTGTCGGAGGATTCCGACAACGATTCGGTCGTCTCACTCGTGTCCGTTTCTGACACGGGCGAGTCCAGGCCGCTTTCGCGCAAGCGTGCCTTTTTGAAGGAAAGCGATGGTTCCGCGGGTTCTTCGGGTTCGGCAAAATCGAGGAGAGCCAAGAAGCCTGCGACAGCGTCGGATACCCACGTCGTGGGCCTCGTGGACGCCCAGCGCCAGTTAGACCTGGCCCGGCGGGAGCAGCTCCAGCAGGAGTTGGAGGAGCGGGTTGCCGCTAAGGAGCAGCGGGCGCGTACCGCCCGGGCCAGGTCCGGGTACGGTGCGTCCCGCGTACTGTACGCCGAACACTCCGTGGCCGAGTTGGCACGGATGGCGGAGGAAGATGAGGAGGAAATTGTAGAGGTCGCCTCCAAGTCCTCCAACCTCAAGGGCACCTTCCAAAAGGCCCTCAAATGCCGCGCCGCGAGCATGCGCGGCATCATCGAGGAGCTGGCGAAGAGGAAGGTGACTGAGGAGACGCAACAGCTGCAGGCGAGGGTCGATCGCCTGCAGTTAGAAGTCAGCCAGCTTCACCAGAAGCTGGCCGACGCCACCGCCCGGCCTAGCCAGGCCGCGCCGCCGCCTGCGGTGGAAGCCCCGCCCTCCAACCTTGAGGATATAATCCGCAAGGTCGTAATGGAGGAGCGGGCGTTTACCAGAGCCTGCCTAGCGGGCATTGAGGACCGGCTCTTACCAGAGAAGCGCCTCCGGCCTGCACTAGCGGCCGACAAGAGACGAAGTGAGCCTGGTCCTTTTTCACAAAGAGAGGACGCCCCCCTTCCTTCCGCCGCACCGTCCAGCCAGGAGGGCTGGACTGAGGTTGTCAGGAAGGGTAAGGGGAAGGGGAAGAAGACCTCCCATGCCCCCACCCCTGCCCCCGCCGCCGCACCTTCCAGCCAGCCGCAGAAGGGGAAGGGAAAGGGGAAAAAGTCGGCATCGGCCGCCCCTGCCGCCCCCACCTCCGCGACCCCCAGTCAGCCGCAGACTGGCGCGGGTAAGGGGAAAGGGAAGGGAAAAGGAAAAGGGGGAAAAGGGAAAGGGGGGAAGCTCGTCCCCCCAAAGACTGCAGCAGTGGTGGTGACGCTCACCGCCGAGGCTGCGGAGCGGGGTGAAACGTACGCGTCCGTACTGTTGCGGGCGCGTGCCAACGCCGACCCCACCCAACTGGGGATCGGCAGAGTGTCGTGCCGACGGACACAAACCGGGGCTCGAATTTTCGAGTTCCCGGGGGCGGAGGGCAGCGCCAGCGCCGACCTCTTCGCGGCCAAGCTACAGGAGGTGATCGCGGACGCGGCGAAGGTGGCCCGACCAGTGAAGATGGCGGCCATGGAGGTGACCGACCTGGATGATTCCGTCACCAAGGAGGAGGTCGTGGCGGCGGTCGCAGCCATTGGGGGCTGCAGCGTCGCAGCGGTACAGGGCCGGGACATCAGACCCGGCCGCGGTGGCATGGGCACCATGCGGCTCCAGTGCCCAGTAGCCGCCGCCAAAGCCGTCCTCGAAAAGGGGCGGCTGCTCGTCGGCTTTAGCTCGGGTGCGGTCCGGGCACTTGCGGACGCGCCCCTGCAGTGCTACAGGTGTTTCGGCATCGGCCACACCCGAGCCCTCTGTCCGTCCACGGTGGATAGGACGGACAGCTGCTACCGTTGCGGCAAGGACGGCCACAAAGCCTCCTCCTGCACGGCCGCCACGCCACACTGTGCTGTTTGCGCTGCCAGCGGCCGCCCGGCGGGCCATATTATGAAGGGGAGGTTGTGCAACCCTCCCCCCAAGAAGGGCAAAGCGCAGGCGCCGGTCGGGCCTGCTGCTCACGCCGCTGTTCCCGTAGCTGGAACCTCGGCAGCTGCGGACGAGGGGGGTGCGATGTCCGACTGATGGATAGGGTCATCGAACATCGCATCCTCCAGGCGAACATCAACCACTGCCGGGCAGCCCAAGATCTGCTGACACAGACGATGGCTGAGTGGTTGGTGGACTTGGCGGTGGTCGCCGAGCCCTACTCGGTCCCCGGGCATTGGCTGGGCGACCTGGACGGCCTGGTGGCCGTATTGTCGCGGCCTTCGACAGACTCCCCTCCCCTCTCGCTCTTAGAGAGGGGACCGGGATACGTGGCCGCCGCGTGGGGAAATATGGCCATCGTTGGGGTCTATTTCTCCCCAAATCGCCCTCTCTCGGACTTTGAGGACTTCCTGGAGGTCCTTACTGCAGTCGTAGGGAGGGCGGCGCCGCGACAGGTCGTCGTGTTGGGCGACCTAAACGCCAAGTCGGCGGCTTGGGGCAACCCGGCTGCATCTTGTAACGTTCGGGGGCGCGCCGTCGAGTTTTGGGCGACGTCGTGCGGTGTGTCCCTCCTCAACAGGGGGGCGGTCCAGACGTGCGTGCGGCAACGGGGAGGGTCAGTGGTTGACGTCTCGTTCGCCACCCCCGTGCTAGCCGCACGCATCATGAACTGGCGGGTGGAGATGGTGGAAACCATGTCGGACCACCGATACGTGCGGTTCGACATCTCCACCCAGAGTCTCCGGGGACAGACGGCCCGCTCCAACGGGTCTCCATTCCCCCGGTGGGCTCTCACTCGCCTGGACCGGGAGGCAGCCATGGAGGCGGCCTTCCTCCAAGACTGGCTGTCCCCCCCTGTTGAGCCCTTGGACGTTGACGCCGCAGCGGTCCAGCTCAGAGGATCCCTGACCGAGGTGTGCAACTCGAGCATGCCTCGCTCTCGCCGTCCGCCTCCTCGTCGCGCAGTCTATTGGTGGTCGCAGGAACTGGCGGGGCTCCGTGCCGCCTGTGCGGCAGTCAGGCGGGCCTACGCGCGGAGCCGCCGGCGCGCTGCCGCCAATCGCAACCTGGTGGAGGAGGACCGCCTCTACGCCTCGTACCTAGAGGCAAAGACGGCCCTCAAGGCGGCCATGTGCGCGGCAAAGGACTCGGCGAGGGCCGAGATGCTGAAGTCCCTCGACAGGGATCCGTACGGGAGGCCATACAAGGCGGCGCGAAATAAGCTGCGCCCCCATGGTCCCCCGCTGACGGAAACGCTGGAGCCAGGCGTTTTGGATGGGGTGGTCCGGTCCCTGTTTCCGCACAGGACCGACTTCACCCCACAGACGATGGACCCTCCGCAGGATGCGGCCCCACCGGAGGTAGAGGTCCCCCCGGTGACTGCGGAGGAGATACATGCGGGAGTCATCAGCCTCAGTGCCAAAAAGACGGCCCCTGGACCAGACGGCGTCCCTGCTCGGGTGGTGGCCATAGCGGCCACTCAAATGGAGGACCGGTTTCGGGACCTCTTCAGCGCGTGCTTTACGTCTGGAAGGTTCCCGAAGCCTTGGAAGGAGGGGCAGCTGTGCCTCCTCCGTAAAGAGGGACGCCCGGTCGACTCCCCCTCGGCATACCGGCCAATCGTTCTGCTCGATGAGGTCGGAAAAATGTTCGAGGGGATCATCGCCTGCCGCCTCAACGACCATCTGCGGAGGGTGGGGCCGGACCTGTCGGACGCCCAGTTCGGTTTCCGACGAGGCCGGTCCACCATTGACGCCCTGGCCCTACTCAGAGGCCAGGTGAAGGAGGCGATGGACGCGGGGGACGGGGTGCTGGCGGTGTCATTCGACATCGCCAACGCCTTCAATTCCGTCCCCCACTCGACTATATTGGAGACACTCCGATATCACGGAGTGCCTTCATACTTGAGGGGCCTCTTGGCCAACTACTTGGAGGACCGCGAGGTCCTCCTTGTAGACAAAATGGGATCGTTGAGGCGGTACAGCGCGGAGGCTGGTGTTCCACAGGGGTCGGTGCTGGGGCCCACCCTGTGGAACATAGGGTTTGACTGGCTCCTGCGGGGGGCCCTTCTCCCGGGCACGAGTGTGATTTGTTACGCGGACGACACTCTGCTCACTGCCCGGGGGAAGAACTTTGGGGAGGCGGCCTGTCTGGCATCGGCTGGCGGGTCCTTGGTGGCGGGGAGGATCCGCCGCCTGGGGTTGAGGGTGGCGCTGAACAAGACCGAGGCCGTGTTCTTCCGCGGGCCTCGGCAGCGTTGCCCTCCCGACGCCCACATTGCTGTGGAGGGCGTCAGGATAGAAGTAAGGCCCCAGATGAAGTATCTGGGCCTGGTGCTGGACAGCAGGTGGCGCTTCGGCCTACACTTTGGCGGGCTGTCGACGCGCCTGCTGAGGGCCGCTGACGCGCTCTCGTGGCTCCTCCCCAACCTGGGGGGACCCAGCGCACGGTGCCGGCGTCTCTATGCCGGCATACTGCGGAGCATGGCCCTCTACGGGGCCCCCATCTGGGCGGACTCCCTACAAAGAAGGGAGAATGCCACCGCACTCCGCAGGCCGCAAAGGGCCATTGCGCTGCGGGTGGCGAGGGCCTACCGGTCGGTGGGCTTCTCGGCGGCGTGCGTTCTGGCGGGCACCCCTCCCTGGGAGCTCGAGGCATGGGTGCTCGCCAGGGTGTACGAGTGGACGGCGCATCGAAAGGCGCTCGGAGAGTGCCCCACTGCGGAGGAGCGGGAGGCCGTCAGGCGGGAGGCGAAGGACGCCATCGTCGTCCATTGGACGGACGACCTCGCCACCGCCACTTTCGGCCGTCGGACGCTGGATGCGCTCGGGCCAGTTCTGCGAGAATGGCTCGAGCGGAAGCACGGTTTCCTCTCTTTTCGTCTTGTGCAGGTGCTGTCAGGGCATGGCTGCTTTGGCTCGCGCCTGTACAGGATCGGGAGGGAGGAAACCCCAGCGTGCCACGAATGCGGCGCGGCGGAGGACACGGCGCAGCATACCCTAGAGGTCTGCCCGGCTTGGTCGGAGCCGCGCCGCATTCTGACTGCGGAGATTGGCCAGGACCTCTCGCTTCCCAGTGTAGTCCGTTCCATGCTGGGGAGCGAAGGTGCTTGGGCCGCGGTCGCCTCCTTTTGCGAGGACGTCATTTCGCAAAAGGAGGCGGCGGAGCGCGCACGGGAGGACGACCCCCTCGCTGCGCCGCTCCGAAGGCGAAGACGAGGTCGGAGAGGACGTCTTCTTCTCCCTCCTCGCGGTGGTGATGGGCGGGCGACAGGCGCGGGGGCGCCTCCGCCCGCATTGCACTCCACACCACCTCCGCCGGACATTCCCGACCCTCCCCCAATGGGGAGGACGTGAGGGGCCCGCCGCCGTTGAGGCGGGCAATCGTCGAGGGGGACTGGACGTAAAGGCTACGCCGGTTTCCCAGTCCCCCTCCTTTCAGACGATGCGGGAATGCCGCTGGGTTGTTTTAGTGGGTATACCGGGCTTGCCCGGGGAGTCCCACATACCCCCCCATTCCCCTGGATGGGGGGTATGCGTAATGCATTTTTTCCCAGCGCAAAAAAAAAAAAAAAAAAAAAAAAAAAAGGGAAGGATGGAGTATCGAGAGTTGCAGACATCCGAACCGCGACGGGCACAATCAGGCGTGCCTCTTCGAAAATCTGCCCATTGCCTGTCTCCACAATTGACGCAAGCGTGACTCCTCTGCAGTTGGAAGACGGATCTTCCAAGGCGGCCGGTATGTTGGCTACCAACAACGCCATCTAGCGGATGACGGCGGAACCATTAAGTGAGCCGAGGCGCGGCTCTTCGCTCGATGAAAGCGGGCACCACCTAGCGCCAAATTTATGGAGTTACGCCCGCCTCTCGACGCTCACCGGACGACAGCGCCGCGGCAGGCTCCCCCCGCAACGCCAGTGCTCGATTATTACCGTACAGCGAACATTGTACTGTGCATTTTTAATTTTAAGTAATTTAAATATACCTTATTATCCACCAAAATAAAACCCTTCATTGAAGACGCCTTCTCTCCTGCCTACACTGCCATGAACAGTATATATAATCGTACACTGCCGGACTTTTCTATCAAGGTTCATGTATGTGGAGACACATACAATAACAATTGTGTGTGCCCTGCTATTAAAAAGGTCTCACAAACCAAGTACCTAGGGGTTATTCTTGATCAAAGGTTATCTTGGTACCTCAACTTGAGCAGGTTTCAAAGAGAGTTAGAAAGCTAGGTTGGATTTTTAAAACACTGAGACATATTATTCCAGAAACGGTCACCGGTCCTGTAAAAAAATCTAGAAACCTATTAAAAGAGATATACGTTGCATTGGTACAGTCCGTCTTAGTGAATTGCATCCCCATTTGGGGCGGTGCAGCTAAATCCCAATTTATAAATTTGGAACGAGTGCAACGCGCTTTGATCAAAATAATGCACTTCAAGTAAACCAGATACCCCACCGAAAAATTGTATCAGATGAGCGACTTGCTATCGGTACGTAAACTTTATATAGTACAAAAATGTCTTGAAGAAACACAAAGAACTACCCTTTGATGCTAACATTTTATCAAAAAGAAGAAAAGATCTCATAGCTCAGATTCCATCAACTAAAACTAAATTTATTAGCAGACAGACAGACAGACAGACAGACAGACAGACAGACAGACAGACAGACAGACGGACGGACGGACGGACGGACGGACGGACGGACGGACGGACGGACGGACGGACGGACGGACGGACAGACAGACAGACAGACAGACAGACAGACAGACAGACAGACAGACAGACAGACAGACAGACAGACAGACAGACAGCATGCCTTAACTCCCGGCCTCTGTGCCCTTTAACTGAAAACATAGAAGATCTGGACTTTCTAACTCCGGCACACTTTATAACAGGTAGATCAGGATTAACTGTCATTGAAACAGAGGATGACGCCAGAACAAGATGGCACTTAGTCAGGAAAATAACAGAAAATATATGGAGACGATGGAAGACAGAATATTTAAGTCAAATAACATCAAGAAGCAAGTGAAAATAGGAGATATGGTAGTAATCCAAGAAGATAACATACCACCCGGAAAATGGGGTATGGGTAGAATAATTGACATACATCCTGGAAAAGATGGACTTGTAAGGGTAGTGTCACTTAAAACAAAAACGGAGTCATTAAACGGCCAATTATAAAACTATCTCTTCTACCTATTTCAACAGCTGATGAGCGAACGGACTCAAATACCGATAATCAAGTTACAGGAAACAAGCGACAGAGAACACTAAGGTCGTATCGAGTGAATTTCGTCTCTATTGTTATGGCATTAACATTCTTTATGACATTAATTACTAATGTACATGGATTTTACAACATTATGAAATTAAGAAACAATCAATCGTTATATTTCGATTTTATTGGGCCACATACACATCACAGGGCCCGATAGTGTTAGACATCGAATCGCCACTTTGGGAGAGTTGAACGCTATTATGAAGCCTCAACAGGAGTCAGAGACGCAGGATAATGGCAGTCCTGTGACGAAACTTTCTTCTACTGCTGCTGCACCGCGTAGAAAACGTATTGTTGCCAAGAATAACAAGAAGTGATCCATTTTCATTGCACTGGCCGGGTAACTGTTGGTTCACCTTCATACACGAATATGATTGCGTATGTACCTTCCCTATTTCACTTAAGACTTTATTTCTTTATTCTCCTACCCTTATTTCTTTGTTAACTAATCTTATTTTACTCACTAAGCATAAATTGCACAATAACCTTTGTTTAGTACCTGTCAAGTGTCAAAGTGTCAAGCAAATGTCAATCAACCCCCGTCACGTTCCATAGTCAGGGTCTTGCTAGTAATGACATCTGTAGCTTAATTGTTTATGACATGTCATAGACGAATCTATCTTAATTATTTTTATTTTTTTCTTTTTTACCCTCGACATATTTTTTTTTAATGCCTGGTGAACTTTACTTTTGCCCGCTCATTGTA
Source organism: Pyrrhia umbra (assembly GCA_963891755.1). Classification (NCBI taxonomy): domain Eukaryota; kingdom Metazoa; phylum Arthropoda; class Insecta; order Lepidoptera; family Noctuidae; genus Pyrrhia; species Pyrrhia umbra. The sequence goes on from OY982917.1 coordinate 12,323,508, forward strand.
AATTGTTATTTTCAAAGTTGTGTATCTTATTCCTTTTGTTTTGTTGTAACACATAACTGGCGGGTGGACTATATTGTGTATTTATTTTTAGTTTTTAATTTTTGTTGTTAGTATATTTGGTTTAATATTATATTATATATATATCATATTATTTTATATTTCTACAATTGTTATGGTTGACTATGATATTTTTAGTGATGATGATAGTTTCTTGTCGGCACGTAGTGACAGTGATGATGACAGTTTTTGCACAATTCCTTCCCTTACAGATACTCTTGAGTCTCATTTTGCTGGTGTACCTAGGAATCTTAATGTAGTCCATATTAATGCCCAAAGTATTCCCGCTCATTTCCATGATATGCTGGCAAACCTTGACTGTAAGAATATTCATGCAATCCTTGTCTCTGAATCTTGGCTTAAGCCATGCCTCCCCTCCACTTCCTATTCTTTGCCTGGGTACCAGTTAATAAGAAATGATCGCACAAGCTGCGGTGGTGGTGGTGTTGCCATATATCTCCGTGCTAATATTCCTTTCACCATTTTCAGTATGTCATCACAACCTCCACCGCTTGACGCTGGCGAGCATCTCTTTTTAGAAGTTACTTTTCATCACTCAAAGGTACTCCTTGGTGTTTACTATTGCCCCTCGTTGCGCATTAACTACTTTTCATCTTTTGAACGTCTCCTAGAAAATCTAATTCCTTCTTACAGTCACACCATCATAATGGGGGATTTCAATACTTGTCTTCTTAAAGACGATTCCCGCTGCTCTTCCCTTCGATCTTTAACTAACTCCTGCAATCTATCGCTTCTTCCCTTAAGTGCGACGAACCATTTTCCTAACACTACTCCTTCACTGCTTGATCTCATTCTCGTCTCCTCCACTCAGCATGTCGCTAAACATGGGCAATGTTCAGCCGACGCCTTTTCATATCACGACCTTATTTTCCTTTCTTACAAGATTCGTCCTCCTCGGGAAAAACGTAAGATACTGTTGCAGCGCAGTTTTGGGGGTATGAACCTTGATAATCTTCGCAACGATGCTGGCAGCATTGACTGGTCGGATATCGCGGTTGCCGAGTCGATTGATGTAAAAGTTGATCTTCTCACGACTAAGCTGAACGAGCTCTACGACATACATGCGCCTATTCGTCCAACCAAAATTAAGCACCTTCCAGTTCCTTGGCTTACAAATGAGATAAAAGGTTTGATGCAACGAAAAGCGGCAGCAAAATATAAATTAAAATGTAAGGCTAACTCCTATAACAGGGAAAGGTATTATGCTATCCGCAATCACTGCAACAAGGTGTGTAGGGATGCTCAACGCCGCCATATTCATGAATCCGTAGAAGACGGTGACCCATCTAAGGTATGGAAATTTCTTAGAACAATGGGAGTTGGAAAGTCTCGACAAGATTCAATTCCCAAAGACGTAAATCTCGAGTTGCTTAACCAACATTTCTCTTCTTCTTCCTACTTTAACGGGACCGTTAAAACAAATACGTTAGATTATTTTTCATCTTTTCCAACTCCTGATTACTCTCAGTTCATTTTTAACCAATTGTCTTATTGTGATGTAAAGAAGAGCATAGTATCAATAACGTCTAATGCGGTCGGCACTGATTGTGTCAGTCGTAAAATGATAATCCCTGTCCTTGACGAAATTATCCCTGTTATTTGTCACATCCTTAATTATTCCCTGACCAGTGGCGCTTTTCCTTCTTTATGGAAAGATGCACAAATAACTCCCTTACCCAAAAAGTATAATCCTGCAACTTTCTCTGACTATCGTCCTATATCCATTTTACCTTTCCTCTCCAAAGTCCTAGAACGTCTAGTTCATAACCAACTCAGTACCTTTCTTTCTAAAAATAGTCTCCTTAACCCCTTTCAATCCGGATTTCATCCTGGATATAGTACTACCACAGCACTTGTCAAAATTACTGATGACATCAGATCGGGTATGGATAATGGAAATCTGACGGTTCTCGCTTTATTAGATTTTAGTAACGCCTTAAATACCGTTGATTTTGATATCCTGCTCGGCATACTGTGCTCTCTGAACATATCTCCAACGGCGATTGAGTGGTTTCGTAGTTACCTGTGTGGACATCGGCAGCGTATATGCATTGGAGGTAGTTTCTCCTTGTGGTGTAATACCTCTGCTGGCGTACCACAGGGGGGCGTTCTTTCTCCTCTTCTTTTTGCAATATTTATTAACTCATTCTCCAATCAACTTCTTTCATCCTACCACCTTTATGCTGATGATCTGCAGATTTATTCTCAAGCCCCTTTGAGTGAGGTGCCAAAAGCTATTAATATTATTAATATGGATTTGGCCCGAATATCGAAACTGGAGTACAGCATATGGCTTAAAGGTTAATCCCACGAAGACCCAGGTCATTGTTGTCGGCAGTTCAAGGTTGACGTCGCGAATATGGGTAGGTCCCATCCGCCCCGGTGGTCCCGGCCCGGTAACGGGACGGTTGGGAAAAATTGTTGCATCGACCCCGGTAGTGCCGGCCCCGTCGTTTAACGGGGTGGATGGCACAGATGAAGTATCATCTACCCCGGTGTATTTTTCTAACGGGACGGATAGCACAGATTGAGTAGCAAACACCCCGGTAGTGTTAATATAGTATTATTTTATACTCAAAACATATGAACTCTAAAATAAAAAAAAAGTTTGTATGTAACAATCATTTTTATTATTGGTATAAAAATATACATTAAAAATTCCAATAGATTTGAACTGTACCAACTAACAAATTATTAAATATATGATTGTTAATAGTTAATATGTATTTTTATACCAATAAACCTGATTGTTATGCATACAAACTGTTTTTTTTTATTTTTCAGTTCATGTGTTTTGTGTATATAATAATACTATATTCTCCCCGCTTTTAACACTACCGGGATGTATGCTACTCAATCTGTGCTATCCGTCCCGTTAGAAAAACACACCGGGGTAGATGATACTTCATCTGTGCCATCCACCCCGTTAAACGACGGGGCCGGCACTACCGGGGTCGATGCAACAATTTTTCCCAACCGTCCCGTTACCGGGCCGGGACCACCGGGGCGGATGGGACCTACCCGCGAATATGTTGGTTGCAGCTTCCCCAAGTGGTCTTTAACGGAAATATAATTCCTTTTAGCAACTCTGTTAAAGATCTGGGTATTTATATCGATAAAGACCTCTCATGGAATTTTCAGCTGCAAGAAGTCAGTCGCAAATTGTTCGCGTCGGCGGGTTCTCTGCGTAGGTTGCGTAATTTCTTGCCTACTGCCACCAAAGCTGCGCTTGCTCAATCCCTCCTTCTCCCAATCCTCGATTATGCTGATGCCAGTTATCTTGACCTAACAGAAGTGCAGCTTGATAAGCTTGAGCGACTTCAAATTTTTTGCATTAGATTTATATTTGGTTTACGCAAATATGACCACATTTCCGAATTTCGCACTAAACTCAAGTGGCTGCCAATTCGCCTTCGCCGGGATACACATATCTTATCATTACTCTACAGTATTCTGTTTAATCTAGCAACTCCCTCTTATCTCAAAGAATGTTTTAAGTTCCTTAATGACACACATTCTAGATGCTTAAGGTCGTCAGAAAATTTGAGACTTCAGATGCCAACGCATTCTACCAATTTTTATGACAAATCTTTCACTGTCAAGGCAGTGCGTCTGTGGAATGCGTTGCCGCTGTCAATAAGGCGTGCTCAGACACTTGTTACTTTTAAACAACTATACAAAGCTAATTTTCTCTGCGATAAAAATGTTACTGACTCCTTTTAAATTTCTAGTTATATATATTATAATTATTAAATATATTTAACATGTATGTGTATTTGATATAGTATGTATTAGTTTTTGTTTATTTATATATTTCATTTATATGTTATGTATCTATATGTTATTATTTTTTTTATATAGATGTTTATATATACATATGTATATACATTTTTTTTTGAATTTTTAAATTGTATCTGTCTTCATTTCTTTTTGGTGTACAATAAAGCATATTTCTATTCTATTCTATTGCCAACATGAACTTGATAAGGGATAAATGGACCTTAGTAGTCTATTACAATATGTCTCCCTACTGGGAAGGGACCACAGCATTTAAGAAATTATTAACCCATTTAAATACAACTTGCACTTCCATTGATAGCAGTGTTTGTAACATGATAGTGCCGCAGCTTCAGCACGAGTTCAAGGAACTGCAATACTATAATACGCTAATGATGATGCAACAATTTAACTTACACTCCAGACAGCGTCGAGGCCTTATTAACGAAATAGGCTACGCTGCAAATTATTTGTTCGGCGTACTGGATGAACATTTCGCAGAACAATACACAAAAGACATTACGCTTTTAAAGCAAAATCAACAACATTTAGCCAAATTATGGAGAAATCAAACGTCTATCGTCGAGTCAGAGTATAACCTACTACGGAGAACTGAAAAATTTGTTTCCAAACATCATAAAAACATAAATAAGCATATAAGTAGATTGGAAAGTATAACTAATGAAGTGAAAATTGTAGTGACAAACATTAGTCTAGTGCAAGATCAGCTAGTGACAGCGTTAACAGCGAGTACTCTTCTACAAAGCTTAAGAGGAACTCAAGATACGTTATTGGATACTGTGACTGACATTCGCCACGGTCAGTTTAACATTCACTTACTGACTCCAGAACAACTGAAACAAGAATTTAACGTAATCGCCGGTCAATTGTCTGACGATCTAACATTACCAGTGGAGAAGACTGATGTCTCCAAGCTGTACCACTTGTTACAGATATAATATTATAAAGAGGAAAACTTTGTTTGTTTGTTTGTTTGTAATGAATAGGCTCAAAAGCTACTGGACCGATTTTAAAAATTCTTTCACCATTTTAAAGCTACATTACCCACGAGTAACATAGGCTAAATTTTATTTTGGAAAAAAACAGGGTTCTGTAAGATATTTGGTTTTTTCGGACACAGGGTGTAAGAAATCAACCAGAAAAGTTACTTTTTTTGTTAGATAGGCCATTTATTGAAGAAGGCTATAGGCTATATTTCATCACGCTAAAACCAATAGGAGCGGAGCACCACTATTCCACGCGGACGAAGTCGCGGGCAGAATCTAGTTACAGATAAAGGCCAGAATGACTGATGAATACTTCATATTTGAAATAACATTCCCACTTATCAGCAGATATCGATACAAGTTATACCACGTCTTATCTATTCCCAATCAAGTTGCGAACAATTATACAACAAATATTTTACCAACATCCGATTATTTTGGAATAAATCTTCAGAAAGACTCTTATGTTACAATGAACGCCGCTGACCTATCAACATGTATAACACAGGAGGATAACTACATCTGCCTTCTAAAAAACCCTATATACCATCTTAGCAGTGACAACAATTTCTGCAAACTAGATCATGAAACAAACCAATGTAAAGTAGAACAGAATTTATGTTCCAACAAATGGATTATATTAAACGATCCTTCTGAGTATTTATTCTATGGCTGCAACAACTATACCGTTAAAATCATTTGCGGAGAACACGTTACAGTTGAACTGATCAGTGGGGCAGGAGTAATACACCTAGAACAAGGCTGTATGATAAAAGGGCAAGACTTTACCCTTCACTCTAACACAAAGCTCTACAACAGAGTCACTATAAGCTCAAACATCTACGTACCTAACATTGATCAAATAAATAACATTATCAACGTGACCATACCAGACTCTTTGACGGTGAATAAGCAGAACGATACTTACGACGAAACATTAGATGAGGATCTAAAGAGACTGCAGCAACATATTAAACAGATGAAAAATAGTGAGCTAGAACTGGATGAGACTTTATCCACTCATGACATTCATCAGTACACCGTCAGCTACACCCTGGTAGTTGCGGCGGTGGTGGTCGCGGGCGTGCTCCTGTAGAGGTGGCGACGACGTCGCTCGCAACGCGTATTCATCCCTCCATCGGACATCGAGCTACAACAAGTTTGTGTCGCGAGTGCTAGTGCGTGTCGACATAACATGGCTGACCGTCAGCCTAGTGTGCAAAGTGTAGTGAGTGAGGTTAAAAAACAAAACAAAGCGTGTTCACCATTACCTATGAGAAAATTAGGGACACTAATTTCATAATTAACTTGAAAAATGTTTTGTTTACATCAATCATTCTGTTTAATAGGTCTAAAAAACTGGCGATGTAAAATCAGCGGAAAAAAAAATAAAAAATACCAGAATTTGTTGCTTTTTTGTTGCTAATTAGTTGCTAAAAAAATAATTTTGTTGCTCCGTCCGATCGCAAAAAATCGGCAATAACGCTAACTTTCGATTAAGATAGCGTGGAAATCACTGGATGTAGACTTATCGATCAAGCGAATAGGGGTCAATTTGTTGCTAATTTGTTGCTGAAAGATGTTAGGAAAAAAATTAAAAAATAATAAAAAAATAATAATAAAAAAAAAAAAAATATTGATTTTTTTTCTTACCATAGCAATAGTTCAAATATATATATCATATTATGTTTATACTGCTGTTTTATTTAACACAAAAAAAGTTCAGAACAAAAACATAAATTTATAATAATAATATAATAAGAGTATTTTTACGCAGTCGGGTTTTTTGATTTTTTTAATTTATGTTTTTTTTTTAATTATGTCAAAATTGATAATATCCACGCCAGCTTAATTCTTGAGATTTCCGTGAAAAAGTTGAAAGAAAATTTGTTGCTGCTTCTGCTAGATCTTGTCTGAGTACAGAGAGTCAGCAACAAAATAGAAACGGAAAGGCAAGAGACGTTGAAGATTATTTTAAGAAACACCCGGCCACGCCAACTTAACTCTTGACTTTACAGTGGAAAAACTATAGTGAAAATTTGTTGCTGCTCATACTGCAGCTTGTATCAACATAAAAAGTCAGCAACAAAATGGAAAAACGGAAGTCAAAAGATGTTGGAGATCGGTTTACAAAAAAAAACGACCACGCCAGCTTAACTCTTAACTTTTCCGTGGAAAAACTATAGAGAAAATTTGTTGCTGCTCATACTACTGCTTGCTTCAGCATAGAGAGTCAGCAACAAAATGAAAAAATGGGATATCAAGAGAAGTTGGCGATTGGTTTACAAAAAAAACGGCCACGCTAGCTTAACTCTTGACTTTTCCGTGGGAAAACTATTGCTACAATTTGTTGCTGCTTATACTGCTGCTTGTTTCAGCATAGAGAGTCAGCAACAAAATAGAAAAACGGAAGTCAAGAGATGTTGGAGATCGGTTTCCAAAAAACCGACCACGCCAGCTTAACTCTTGACTTTTCCGTGGAAAAACTATAGTGAAAATTTGTTGCTGCTCATACTACTGCTTGCTTCAGCATAGAAAGTCAGCAACAAAATAAAAAAAGGGAAATCAAGAGAAGTTGGAGATTGGTTAAAAAAAACTGGCCACGCCAGCTTTTGTAAACCGATCTCCAACATCTCTTGACTTCCGTTTTTCTATTTTGTTGCTGACTCACTGTACTCAAACTAGCTGCAGTATGAGCAGCAACAAATTGTAGCAATAGTTTTCCCACGGAAAAGTCAAGAGTTAAGCTAGCGTGGCCAGTTTTTTTGTAAACCGATCTCTAACATCTTTTAACTTCCGTTTTTCCATTTTGTTGCTGACTTTTTATGTTGATACAAGCTGCAGTATGAGCAGCAACAAATTTTCACTATAGTTTTTCCACGGAAAAGTCAAGAGTTAAGCTGGCGTGGTCGGTTTTTTTGTAAACCGACCTCCAACATCTCTTGACTTCCGTTTTTCCATTTTGTTGCTGACTTTTTATGTTGATACAAGCTGCAGTATGAGCAGCAACAAATTTTTACTATAGTTTTTCCACGGAAAAGTCAAGAGTTAAGCTGGCGTGGTCGGTTTTTTTGTAAACCGACCTCCAACATCTCTTGACTTCCGTTTTTCCATTTTGTTGCTGACTTTTTATGTTGATACAAGCTGCAGTATGAGCAGCAACAAATTTTTACTATAGTTTTTCCACGGAAAAGTCAAGAGTTAAGCTGGCGTGGTCGGTTTTTTTGTAAACCGACCTCCAACATCTTTTGACTTCCGTTTTTCTATTTTGTTGCTGACTCACTGTACTCAAACTAGCTGCAGTATGAGCAGCAACAAATTGTAGCAATAGTTTTCCCACGGAAAAGTCAAGAGTTAAGCTAGCGTGGCCAGTTTTTTTGTAAACCGATCTCCAACATCTTTTGACTTCCGTTTTTCCATTTTGTTGCTGACTTTTTATGTTGATACAAGCTGCAGTATGAGCAGCAACAAATTTTTACTATAGTTTTTCCACAGAAAAGTCAAGAGTTAAGCTGGCGTGGTCGGTTTTTTTGTAAACCGACCTCCAACATCTCTTGACTTCCGTTTTTCTATTTTGTTGCTGACTCACTGTACTCAAACTAGCTGCAGTATGAGCAGCAACAAATTGTAGCAATAGTTTTCCCACGGAAAAGTCAAGAGTTAAGCTAGCGTGGCCAGTTTTTTTGTAAACCGATCTCCAACATCTTTTAACTTCCGTTTTTCCATTTTGTTGCTGACTTTTTATGTTGATACAAGCTGCAGTATGAGCAGCAACAAATTTTCACTATAGTTTTTCCACGGAAAAGTCAAGAGTTAAGCTGGCGTGGTCGGTTTTTTTGTAAACCGACCTCCAACATCTCTTGACTTCCGTTTTTCCATTTTGTTGCTGATTTTTTATGTTGATACAAGCTGCAGTATGAGCAGCAACAAATTTTTACTATAGTTTTTCCACGGAAAAGTCAAGAGTTAAGCTGGCGTGGTCGGTTTTTTTGTAAACCGACCTCCAACATCTCTTGACTTCCGTTTTTCTATTTTGTTGCTGACTCACTGTACTCAAACTAGCTGCAGTATGAGCAGCAACAAATTGAAGCAATAGTTTTCCCACGGAAAAGTCAAGAGTTAAGCTAGCGTGGCCAGTTTTTTTGTAAACCGATCTCCAACATCTTTTAACTTCCGTTTTTCCATTTTGTTGCTGACTTTTTATGTTGATACAAGCTGCAGTATGAGCAGCAACAAATTTTCACTATAGTTTTTCCACGGAAAAGTCAAGAGTTAAGCTGGCGTGGTCGGTTTTTTGGAAACCGATCTCCAACATCTCTTGACTTCCGTTTTTCCATTTTGTTGCTGACTTTTTATGTTGATACAAGCTGCAGTATGAGCAGCAACAAATTTTCACTATAGCTTTCCCACGGAAAAGTCAAGAGTTAAGCTAGCGTGGCCGGTTTTTTTGTAAACCAATCTCCAACTTCTCTTGATATCCCATTTTTTCATTTTGTTGCTGACTCTCTATGCTGAAGCAAGCAGTAGTATGAGCAGCAACAAATTTTCACTATAGTTTTTCCACGGTAAAGTCAAGAGTTAAGTTGGCGTGGCTGGGTGTTTCTTAAAACAATCTTCAACGTCTCTTGACTTTCCGTTTCTATTTTGTTGCTGACTCTCTGTACTCAGACAAGATCTAGCAGAAGCAGCAACAAATTTTCTTTCAACTTTTTCACGGAAATCTCAAGAATTAAGCTGGCGTGGATATTATCAATTTTGACATAATTAAAAAAAAAACATAAATTAAAAAAATCAAAAAACCCGACTGCGTAAAAATACTCTTATTATATTATTATTATAAATTTATGTTTTTGTTCTGAACTTTTTTTGTGTTAAATAAAACAGCAGTATAAACATAATATGATATATATATTTGAACTGGTCTTTTTACTAGCTTTCATTTGATACCCATATTGCTATGGTAAGAAAAAAATTCAATATTTTTTTTAATTTTTTTTATTATTTTTTTATTATTTTTTAATTTTTTTCCTAACATCTTTCAGCAACAAATTAGCAACAAATTGACCCCTATTCGCTTGATCGATAAGTCTACATCCAGTGATTTCCACGCTATCTTAATCGAAAGTTAGCGTTATTGCCGATTTTTTGCGATCGGACGGAGCAACAAAATTATTTTTTTAGCAACTAATTAGCAACAAAAAAGCAACAAATTCTGGTATTTTTTAATTTTTTTTCCGCTGATTTTACATCGCCAGTTTTTTAGACCTCTGTTTAATCTTAAGAAACATGTTATCATTTTCTTATCATGATTTAGTTTCATCTTCATCTTTGCCGCCCGGAACATGTTCGGTCTAAACGCTACCGAACACCTTGCCAACAAAAATAGAAGTACATCGCTAGCAGCCTTCCAACTAGTAAAGGAAATTACGGACTGTACTGACAAGAAAATACCCGTTACAGTGTTGTTTATGGACATGAGTAAAGTCTTTGATTATGTTCCCCATGAACGATTACTGGAAAAGCTTTCAAGGTGCGGCATAAGAGGAACAGCATATAACTGGCTTCAATCTTATTTGGCCGACAGAACACAGTCAGTAGAAGTTACAAGTAAGGAAACTAAAACATTGAATTCGGTCAAATCTTCACCTATGTTTAATAGATATGGTGTGCCACAGGGCAGTATTTTAGGGCCACTAATCTTCTTGCTCTACATAAATGATTTCCCAGATGTTATAAATCATAAATGTGTACTATTTGCTGATGATACTACAATTATAATCAAGGGTCACGATAAAAGTTCGTATGAAAAAGAAATTAATATTACTCTCCAAAGAACTATACAGTGGTTAGAAGTAAATAATTTGAAAGTTAATATCAATAAAACAAAATTTATTCAATTTCATACCTATAGATCACAACCAATGGATCTAAATATATCTTATTGTTCGGTCTAAACGCTACTGAACACCATGCCAACACAGCATTTCTTATTGTATTGTCATTTTACATATATTGTCATGTTAACTTAAAGCTTCAGTGCATTTCTAACCACCGAACGGTCCGGGTGCATTCGCAACATTTAACATTAACATTTAACTTAGTTAACAACAATTTAGATTAAGAACATTTGGTAACTCTAATAAACAATCATTCAACAACTGATACTCCTTTACTTTGGATACTGCTCAACCTTGCACCCCGCACACTTATAAAGGAGTCGCCCTAACGGAAACCGATTTAGTTAAATTTCTTGGAATAACTCTGGATAAATTTTGCTCATGGAAAAATCATATTAATGACATTTGCGCCAAAATAAATAGTTTTATATATCCCTTGAGGCGTATTAGCTGCGAGGTATCTAGAAATGCCGCATTGACGGCTTTCCATGGCTACGTAACCTCCACGCTAAGGTATGGAATTGTCCTGTGGGGTTGTGTGGAGATTGAGCAAGCATTTGTAATGCAAAAAAAATGTGTGAGAGCTATATTTGGGTTAAAACAAATAGATTCGTCCATTTTTTAGAAAACATAAAATCTTAACACTTCCCTGTATTTATATACTAGAATCATGTATATTTGTTTACAAACACAAGAGACTTTTCCAGCAAGCTACAAGCTACTATGCCCCACGATTTATGCATACTAATAAGCTATTTCAACCGAGGACAAACCTGATATGTACTAGTAATAATAGTTATATTATGTGCATAAAATTATATAACAAAATACCAAATTCTGTAAAATCGTTGCCATTTTCTAAATTCAAAAGTAACTTAACGAGGTTTTTAATTGAAAATTGTTTTTATAGTGTGCATGAGTTTTTAGGATACAAATTGTAAGTTTTGACATGATTTTATAATTGACATGGGTATTATTAACATTTATTATTGAATGGATTATTATTGACATTTGTGATTACTATTTTTACTGGTTATCATTATTATACGCATTACTTTTTAATTAAACTTTGATGTAATAATTCTTGACATGATTATTATAATTGACATGGGTATGATTGACATTTATTATTGTAAGGATTATTATTTTTATTAGTTTTCATTATTATATTGTCACTTTTAGTTTAATGAGTGCATGATTAAGAAGAATATAACTTAAACTATATATTTATGTTTGCACGCCGAAATTAAAGGCAGAATAAGAGATCAATTTAATTTATGTTGTCAACTTTCTGTACCTTATTTATGCAAATAAATGATTATTATTATTATTATCAACTGTTCACGTTGGGATGTTAAAATAAGTGGACTGTATTATAGTAATTAGTAGGCGCGGTTTATTGCTTTCCCAATTAACAAAAATTATAACGTTCGCGGACAAACAAATAAATTTTAATAAATCGACCCTCGTCGGTGGTGTCCGAGAGCGCGAGTGTCCGAGTCCAAGCCCCGACGTCCCCTCTCGCTGCGTTGCCCCTCACTGCACCGCGTCCCCGCCGCTCGCAGCTGATGACGCAGTCGGAGGTAAGTGCGCCGCTCGCGCGTCTCCGCTAGTATGTTGGGTTTGATTCCCAACATGTTCCCCGGGTTGAAGGAAACTTCAAAATTCTGGAAGGGGGCAAATATTATTAAAGGCCCTCCTGATAGTGCCTTTCTTTGTTTTGACCTCTGCGACTCTAGAGATCCCGTCGCTGCCGGGATACACATTGGTAACTCTTCCAAGGCACCAAAGTGAAGGAGGAAGAGCTCTTTCCTTTATTAGGACGAGCGAGCCTAGCTTCAGCTCTGCCCTTGAAGAGCGCCACTTCACCTTCTGTTGAAGTAGAGCTACATACTCCAGAGAGAAACGGTCCCAGAAATGTCGACGTATGAGCTCTATTCTTTTAAAACGCTCCAAACTGTTGATCCTTTCAATGTTTACATCGGATCCCTGTGAATAAGGTAGAGCATTAAGTGGTCGTCCAATTAAAAAGTGAGAAGGTGAAAGAGCGGAAAAATCAAGAGGATTTGAGGAAATAGGAGTACGGGAGTTTAAAACAGCTTCTATTTGAGCGAGGCAAGTAGCCATTTCCTCATAAGTAAAATGAGTGGTATGCAACAACCGTTTTAAATGGTGTTTTACCGAACGAACAGCTGCTTCTGCTAAGCCGTTAAAATGGGTACTATATGCGGGAATGAATTTAAATTCAATTCCTTCGAGAGCTAATTGACCCTCAAGGTCTGATCTTGCAAGAACTTTTGATAGTTCATTCGACGTTCCTACAAAGTTTGTGCCATTATCAGACGTGATGCTTTGAGGTTTTCCACGACGTGACACAAAGCGATTGAGAGCGGCTATATAAGCTTCACTAGATAGGGCCGTAACGAGCTCGATATGACAGGCTTTAGTGGCATTACAGACAAAGATTGCCAAAAAGGACTTTATTAGTTTGCAACCTCTACCTTTCCTGTCCGCTACCATCACCGGTCCTGCGTAATCAACGCTACAATGTAAAAATGGAAACTGTAACTCAGTGCGCGATGACGGTAATTGCCCCATGATGGGTTGAGCGCATTCTGCCTTGTACCTGCGACACCGAACACATTTTGAGACAATGTTCTTAGAAAGGTGTCTGCCACCCAAAGGCCAATAAGTTTGTCTAACGTTTGCTAACAAGAGCTGGGGGCCAGCATGTAAATGTTTTAAATGAATATATTCGAAAATGATTTTTGTTAAATGATGTTTGCTACACAATAGGATAGGATGTTTAGTATCAAAACTATATGGAGAATTATCTAACCTACCACCAACTCGTATAAGATTGTTAGCGTCTAAATAAGGAGACAAAGAAATTAGTCTATTCTTTTTAGGCAACAATTTCCTTGCTTTAAGTATAGCATATTCATCAGGAAACATTTCCAACTGAGCTTTATATAATAGTAAATTTAATGAACTTTTAAGTTCAGTGACCGAAAAGTGACCGATTCGTTTGTTGGATTTGTTTCTAAAATTATAAATAAATCTTTGTAAATATGCTATCGTTCTTTGTAAACGAGTAAAGTTAGAACTTTTATTAATTAAATTACAAATAGGATCTAAATTTAAAGTATTAGAACAGAAAACAGAACATGAAATCAATTCTGGTAGATCGTGTTTCTCATTGTGACTGGGCATTTTTGGCCATTTATATTCATCTTCTAATAAGAAAGTGGGACCAGACCACCATAAAGATAAGCTGCTGATGGAATCAACTGAATAAAAGTTTTTTTCCATTAGCCACACTTTGAGACTCCTTGTGAATTTACTAATTGGTAGTGTTTTAATACTCTCAGGTAAAGCATTAAATATTCGACAGCACATTGCGTAGCTGTTTTTACTGTATAATGCTGTCCTAGGAATTATGGGAAAAACCAATCTATTCTTGTGTCTAGTACTTTTTGGAAACATTTCATGAGCTTTTGTAAATAACTCTGGGTGTATTTTAACAAATTTAGCGCATTCAAAGATATACAGACTTGGCAGGGTTACTATCTTAAATTTCTTAAAAAATGGTTTGCAAGACTCCCATGGGCGTATTCCAGCTATTGCTCGAATGCATCTTTTCTTTGCGATGAAAACCCTTTGACTTTCTGTTGAGTATCCCCAGGTGATAAGCCCGTACCTCAACACAGAATCAACATACCCGTAGTATGCAGATAATACAGTTTTTAACGATGACGTTTTTGTGAGTTCGTATAGAACATATACGAATTTATTTATTTTATTGCATACTTTATTAACCTGTGCTTTCCAGTTACAGTGTTTATCAATCGTGATACCGAGAAATGTCGTTTCGTTTACTTCTTTTAATTTAAGTCCTCTATAATTAATGTCTATAGTCTTATTTTTTCGTCCATACGTATTAAATGTAATAAAATTAGTTTTGGTTAGGTTTACGCGTAGATTATTTTCGTCAAGCCATTTTATTATCGATTCAATTGTGTTGTTTATGTCAGTTGTATATTTAATAATGTTGTCAGTATTCGATGTCATTATTAGAGAAATGTCATCAGCGAACAGGAAGCATTGTTGATTAATAACTTCGGGAAGGTCATTTATGTAGAGTAAAAATAATAGGGAACTAATCACACCCCCTTGTGGCACACCAGCCTTATTATGTTTGTAAGAGGATCTGTGTGACTTTAATTCTTGTTTACTGTCACTACTTTCAATTTCAACACATTGGATTCTATTATTTAAATAGCTTTTTATCCATTGAAGTGCTGGCCCCCGTATCCCATACTTTTCTAATTTGTCTATAAGTAGTTGGTGTGATACGAAATCGAAGGCCTTCGACATGTCAAAAAATATATCTGTTGTGTCAATATGCTTATCTAGGTTAGTTATTATCGTGTGAATTAGGTTAAAACATGCTAATGTTGCTCTTTGAAAGCCGTATTGTTCTTCCTTTAGTATGCCATACTTATCGATGAATTGACTTAGGCGTTTATGCATTGCAGTTTCAAAGATTTTTGATATGATGGGTATGAGAGTCACTGGTCTATAATTGTCCAGATCTTCCCTGTCACCTTTTTTATGCATAGGTTTTACAACTGATTGTTTTAGTAGGTTTAGGAAACATCCGGTTTCAAAAGACAGATTTATTAAAAATGTTAGTACTGGTGTTAATTCCACTGAACAACTTATTAGAATTTTTGTCGCTAACTCATCATAACCGACCGAGTTTGTGTTGTTCAGAGATAGTATAATTCTGTATATATCTTCATATCCATATGGTTTTAGGAATATATTGTCACTGACAGACTGTTTAAAGCTAACGCGAGTCTTTTTTTGAGTGTCATTCGTTAAATTTATCCAGTAGTTATTGAATGTTTCAGCAATTTTGTTCGGACTGTTAATTACGTTTTCTTTGTTATTTACTCTTTCTATTATTTGTTTTCTATAAGTACCTGTGGACTCTTTTTTTATAAGTTGCCATGCTGCCTTACACTTGTTTTTAGAATTACTAATAAATTGGTGGTTAATTCTTTTTATAGAACCGTATATGCACCGTCGTAGGATTTTAGAGTATTTTTTGAACTTTGATTTATTTTCCTCAGTTTTGTTAACGTAGTAATTGTTACGTAATACTCTCTTCGTTTTGCAGCTGGCTCTAATACCTTTAGATATCCATTTTAGGGGTCAATCCTTGTTAGATATCTTTATCCTTCTTATAGAGAAACATAATTTATAAAATAGGTATACTAGCTCGTAGAATTTTTCGTAAACTTCGTCAATTTCTGATTCTTTAAATACTTCTGAAAACGATAGTTTGGATATACATTCTTTAAATTTAACAATGCGTTATTCATTGTAGTCTCTTTTGTATGTTGAATATTCTGTCAAAGCTGTGTTTTTGTTTTTCACGGGTATGGTTAGCATCTGTGCAGTATTGTGATCAGAAAGATTCAAGTGTAAGAGTTCACCTTTAGCCAATTTGACGTCGCTGATAAGGTGATCTATACAAGCATTTTGTCGTGTTGGTTCCGTAATGTGTAGTACTAAGTTATAATTTTAGACAATTTCGGTTAACGTCTTAGATTTATTATTTAATTGTAGCGTGTTGATGTTCAAATCACCGTCTATTTTTTTTTTTTTTTTCTGTGCGTATCTGCGATCAGTCCGTAGACTATGAGCGGATGTGTTGAGTGCGCTTAGTGACATGCGAGTGCTTCCCCCCTTGAGGCTAGCTACTCAAATTTGCCTGAAGATCGCTAATTTTGCAATTCCAGAATATCTTTTCGTTTCAGTCTCAAGCTGTAGGACCTATTGTTGATTTGGCGAGCTAGTTTGTTTGGGTGCTTAGTTAAACGCTCTTGGTATCGCTTAGCAGCTATTTTGACTTCTTCCTTGACTGTGTTGATGGCCAGATGTTCATGAATTTCGGTGTTTTTTATGAACAATGGGGTATCAGCTATCATCCTGAGGATTTTGTTTTGTTGCCTTTGCAGTATGTCGATGTTGGAGTTAGATGCAGTGCCCCACAGTTGAATGCCATACATCCATACCGGCTTGATGATCATCTTATACAACAGCAACTTGTTGTCTAAGGAAAGCTTAGAGTTCCTTCCTAACATCCAGTATAGATTTCTGTGTCTCAAACACATTTCCTCCTTTTTGGCTTTGATATGTTGTTTCCATGTGAGTTTGCGGTCCAAGTGCATCCCAAGATATTTTACACAATCCTGGTGTGGAAGAGTATCTAGGCCCAGTTTTACTGGTGGACAGTTTCCTGTCCTCAGAGTGAAGGTGACCTGGACGGACTTAGTTGAGCTTGCCACAATCTTCCATCTTTGTAGCCAGGTGTAGATTTGGTCGAGTCCATTTTGTAGTGTCTCTGATGCGACAACAGGGTCTTTGTGGCTGGATAAGATAGCCGTATCATCGGCAAATGTTGCTGTTGTTACATCAGGTGTTACAGGCAGATCGGCCGTAAAGATAGTGTAAAGAACAGGTCCGAGAACTGATCCCTGCGGGACGCCGGCATTAATCTCGTAAAGGGGTGAGTTAGATCCACATTCTTTTACATAAAAGAGCCTGTCTTTAAGGTAAGATTGAAGAAGGAGGAAACTTGAGTGAGGCAAGTACTTTTTAATTTTACTCAGTAGCCCTTTGTGCCATACTCTGTCAAAAGCTTGCTGAATGTCAAGGAAGGCAGCTGAACAATACTCTTTGAGTTCCAGAGATTTTCTTATTTGCTCGTACACTCTATGCACCTGTTCCACTGTTCCATGTACTTTTCGAAAGCCGAACTGGTGGTCTGGTATGACAGCATGATCTTTGAGAACTGGTAAGATTCTAAAGAGTATTATTTTCTCGAATACTTTCGACATAGTTGGTAGGAGGCTAATAGGTCTGTAGGACGTCATGAGGTTTTCTGGTTTGCTGCTTTTGTGGATCATAATAATTTTAGAGACCTTCCAGGCGTCTGGAAAGTACTGCAGTCTGAGCATAGAGTTATAGACAACAGTGAGTAGTATAATGGCTTTTCTAGGTAGTTCTGTTAGGACCTCTTTTGTGATAAGATCATATCCAGGTGCTTTTTTGCGATCAAGTATTCTAATAATTCTTCTCACTTCTTGCGGAG
Organism: Pyrrhia umbra; assembly: GCA_963891755.1. Taxonomy (NCBI): domain Eukaryota; kingdom Metazoa; phylum Arthropoda; class Insecta; order Lepidoptera; family Noctuidae; genus Pyrrhia; species Pyrrhia umbra. The sequence goes on from OY982917.1 coordinate 12,341,432, forward strand.
TTACAGGTGTTGGAGGCAGTTCAAGCTGTAAGTCTTCTCCTAGTACCCTATCGACGTATTCCTCCGATTCAGTGTGTTTTATATTGTACGGAGTGAAGACTTTGGATAAGTACTCTGCGAATATTTCACACTTCTCCTGGCTAGTTCTTGCCCAACTATTGTTGGAAGTTTTAATGGGAGGTTTGTGCACGAGAGGTCTGTCGTAATTTTTAGTGAACTTCCAGAGAGAGTAGTTACTGTCTTTCTTAGCCGTTAGTGATTCCATCTTGGTTTGCAGAGTATCATCATCTGCCTTTTGTATTAACTGTTTAAGTTCAACTATTGCTTTGTTTAAGGCAGTTTTGTCGGATGGGTTTCGACTGGTATGCCATACGCGTCGTAGCCTACGTTTCTCTAAAAAAATTGTTTTTATGTCCAGCGTTAGATTTAGTGTCGACTTAGCGTTTTTTTGAATAGGTGTTGTGTTCCAGCATGCTTCGTGTATTATCTTTGTCAAATTTTCTATGGCACTGTCGATGTCATCTGTTGTTTTTAATCTGATATTGAGGTTAATCCTTTCGTTAATTATGTCACGGAATAAGTCCCAGTCTGTTAGATGATTGTAAATTGACGGGCCTCTCTCCACTTCGATAACGGTTTCGCTCATTGTCAGTAGAACTGGAGTATGATCTGAGTTTCCGTCATGGCAAGATTCAATCTTAAGGTACTTTGGACACATTCCTTTCAAGATGAAGAAATCTAGAAGATCAGGTCGTTTCTTTTTGTCAATCGGCCAGTTCGTTGGTTCTGATGTCGTTAAGGTGTGCAATTTTTCATCATCGATACAGAGTTTTAGTTGTCTGCCTCGTGTTGAAGTCAACCTTGATCCCTAGTATGTATGTTTCGCATTCCAATCGCCTCCGGCAATAAAACGCTGTCCTAGTGTTCGGAAGAAGTTGGTGAACATTGCGGAGTTGATTGGATGCCTCGGGGTCGGAGGACAGTACACAGAAGCGACATTAAATGTGCCTGTTTTTCCTTCTACTGCAATGATCGTCGCTTGGATATGGTTTGTCTTATAGTGCGGTACCTCATGGTGTTTTATATTATTACGTACTATGATTGCTGATCCAGCGTGTCCTGTTCCATCTGGATGGTTAGTTAGATATGTTGTCCATCCTGGTATTTTGAGGCTACTTCTGTTCGTGCAATGAGATTCGGATATGAGTAGAATGTCTAATTTGTGATCTGTCAGAATTACTTTGACTATGTCTTTATTGGGGATTAGCCCGTTGATGTTCCATGTCATAATGCGTAGACCTATTTTGATAGATTTTGAACTAGTATTGTCAAGAGACCCATGAGAGAGCTCATTTGTTGTAGGATTTGGTCAAATTTTTTAGCTTGTTCTAGAAGTAGTGTTTCTATGGTGCATGTAGGTTTTTTATTTGCCTCCATTTCATCAAAGTGTTGAGTGTAATCTGCTGATGTAGCTTCAGCATATGTTTTCCCGAATACAGTTTTATTTCTCTTATTAACATTATTAAAATTATTATTCAAATGATGTACATTATTTTTAGAGTCATTATTATGTATGGTAGTTCTTGCTGCCGGAGGTGGTCTTTGTGGGTTTTTTAAAATGTTGGGTCCATTCTTTGTAAGTTTCCTAGCTGCAATTTCCTTGTACACTAGGCAACCCTTGTAGTTCGCAGGGTGAGCACCATGAGGGATACAGAGCAGCGAAGGCTGCCCTCCAGGAGGCGATCCTGCGGGCCAAAGAGCTGGCCCGTAAGGAGATGCTGGAGGCTCTGGACGGAGACCCATGGGGGCGCCCATACCTGATGGTGCGGGATAAACTCCGCACCAGGGGCCCCCCGCTAACCCAGAGTCTCCGGCCCCAGCTGTTGGAGGGCGTGGTGAGCGCTCTGTTCCCTTCGCAGGGGGAGCATACTCCCCCGCCCATGGCTCCGCCGCTTGCGGTGCCGGAAGCGGATCACAATGACGACGACGACGTCCCCGAGGTGACCGGGGTGGACCTGAGAGCGGCGGTGGGTAGGCTGAAGGCCAAAAACACCGCCCCAGGGCCCGATGGCTTACCAGGGAAAGCCTGGGTCCTGGCCTCAGAGGCTCTCGGGCCCCGACTGAGGGGCTTCCTGAGCGCATGCTTGGAGAGGGGCCAGTTTCCGCTTCGTTGGAAGGTGGGAAAACTGGTCCTGATTCGGAAGCCGGGGCGCCCTGCGGACTCCCCGTCCGCATACCGGCCCATCGTGCTGCTCGACGAGGTGGGCAAGCTCTTTGAGAGAGTGATTGCAGACCGCCTCGTCGGGCACCTGGTGGGAGTTGGGCCGGATCTTGCGGACAATCAGTTCGGTTTCCGCAAGGGGCGCTCGACGGTGGACGCCATCATGCGCGTGGAGGCCCTCGCAGCGGGGGATGCGGTGTCCCGGGGTGGAGTCGTCTTGTCGGTGTCTCTGGACATCGCCAATGCGTTCAACACCCTGCCCTGGAGCAGCATTGGGGAGGCACTCCGGTATCACCGGGTGCCGACCTACCTCCGTCGCGTGGTCGGGGACTACCTGACGGACAGAGCCGTCATCTACCCCGGTCACGACGGGGAATGGAGAAGGCGAGAGATATCGTGCGGTGTTCCACAGGGATCGGTCCTGGGGCCGCTCCTGTGGAACATCGGCTACGACTGGGTGCTGCGAGCCGACCTCCCCAGAGGCGTCAGCGTAGTGTGTTACGCTGACGACACGCTTGTCCTGGCGCAGGGGGGGTCGTACCAATTGGCGGCCGACGCGATGACACGCGGGGTTGCAGCGATCATCGATAGGATCCGGCGGCTGGGTCTCGAGGTGGCTTTGCACAAGTCCGAGGCCATGTGGTTTCATGGCCCTCGGAATAAGCCACCCGCGGGATTCCAGCTCATGGTGGGAGGGGTTCACATCGGCGTCGAGTCGACGATGAAGTACCTGGGACATGTCCTCGACAGCCGGTGGAACTTCGCGGAGCACTTCCGACGTTTGGCTCCCAAACTGGAGAGGGCCGGGGCCGCCTTCAAGCGGCTCCTGCCCAATCTGGGGGGTCCAAACGCCTCCTGCCGGAGGCTCTACGCTGGGGTCGTGCGATCCATGGCCCTTTATGGGGCCCCGGTGTGGGCGGGTTCAGTGGCACGCCGAGGTGCCCGGTACCTGAACCCGCCCCAGAGGACGATGGCCATTAGGCTGATCCGGGGTTATCGCACGATCTCCCGCGAGGCGGCGGGCCTCCTTGCCGGATTGCCGCCGTGGGATCTGGAGGCGGTGGTCCTCGCGCGCCTGTACGAGTGGCGCGCGATGGCCCAACGCTGGGGCGAACCTCCGCTGCCGCGGCAAATCGCGGCTTGGCGGACGGAGCTCCGGCGTGATCTCATGGCGGAGTGGAAAGAACGACTGCTGCAACCCAGTGCAGGGCACGCCGCAATCGCGGCGGTAAGTCCCCTCTTTGAGGAGTGGCTAGGGAGACGCCACGGCGTCCTCACCTACCGCCTGACGCAGGTCCTTACCGGGCACGGTTGCTTCGGGAGGTTCATGCACAAAATCGGGCGGGAGGTAACGCCCGGGTGTCATCATTGCGTAGATCGCCCGGAGGACACGGTGGAGCATACGGTGGAGGTTTGCCCCGCTTGGGCGGAGCACCGCCGTGTCCTCGTAGGGGCGATCGGCGGCGGCGACCTCTCGCGTCCGGCCCTGGTTCAGGCCATGGTCCGGAGCGAGATGGAATGGGAGGCCGTCACCTCCTTCTGCGAATCAGTTATGCTGGAGAAGGAGGCGGCGGAACGCGTGAGGGAGCGACAGTCCTCACGCCCCAGCCGCCGCGGGAGACGCCACGGGCGTCGGGAGCCGCGAGACGACTCCCGGCCACCGTAGGCGCGGGGCTGCGGACGGTGAGCTATGGGTGGCTCGCCGTCCGGCAAGGACCAGACCCGCGTCGACGGCGCGTTCGTGTTCCACGCGCGCCTCAAAGAGCTGTCAGCAATTAGCGACGGGGCCCTCCCACTGGGCCATAGCCTGCCGGGGCTGCGGGACGTTCGAAAGAGATACCGTGCCCCCGGAAGACAAAGGGCTGAGGAAGGAACATGGATGGGTTTTAGTCAGTAAGAGTCTGACACTCCCACCCGCCCCACCCACGGCGGGAGGGGTCATTTGATGATTTCCCATCCGAAAAAAAAAAAAAAAAAAAAAAAGGGTGAGCACCATTACAAAGTACACATTGAGCAGGAGTATTGCGCTCACGTTAGAACAGTCAGATGTTTTGTGTGGTTCAGTACATTTCACGCAGCGGTAGGGTCGCATGCAATAATTTTTTGAGTGTCCATATTGCTGGCATCTTTGACATTGAACTATGCTTTTTCGCTTTTTCGGATCTTCTATGACCACCGATTGGTTGTATTATGTATTTGAGTTTCTTCACTGACTTGTTATGTTCACTGGGCAGAAGATTTACAAAAAATGTGGATGTTGGTAATTTGTCTGGGTCATACTTTGCATTGATGATCTCTCCTTGAACTGTGTTACCGGTAGCTTCAATTTCTTCCTTTATTATTTCATGCGGTATCGATGGGTGTAGATTTCTGATAACTACTCCGAAGCATCTGTTCTGCTTTATATTAAACGTATGCCCTATTAATCCATTTTCTCTGATAATAGTAATTATCTTTTTGTATACTTCAATGTTCTCACAGCTTATTCTGAGTTGGTTACGATTGATGTTTTTGAAGGTGAATTTATCCCTTTCTACTACAGTGTTAAGGAGCTCAGTTAATTTACTGAGGTCTTCAATCCCATACAGTATAACCGGTGGTGGTTTGTTGACTTTTTTATTAGTTTTTGTTTCAGACTGTTCTTCTGTCAAATCTATCTGGAGTCCACTAAATTTATTTGAGGTCATAAGTGCTTCAGGAAATGGGCTTTCAGATAATTTCTTTCGCTTGGCACTTCTCCTTTCTGGTATTCTTTGCCACGGTGGTGGGCATCCAGTACTATTTTCCTCAGGATCTTCTTGTTTATCTGTATGGTCAACATTAAGTTTTTCGGTGGCACTTGCCTGTTTGGTAGAGTCTCCTGTAGAGTAGCTACGTTGTCGTCGAGAGAAAAGGCTAGGATGAAATGCCTGTTGCACCATTTTCTTTCCATTGATATTTGCTGACGTTGAAGCCTGGTTGCTAGCATCTATTATGTTTTGGTTTTGGGTTTGTATATTAGTTATAGTATTTGTATTCATATTTGTTCCCACGAGAAGGGTCGATGATACAGGTCGCTCGCTGGGTGACGCCCATTCCAGCGAGAAGGCACAATACAACGACGTGAGCCTGTTCCGTCGAGGTTGGAAATCACCTGCTATAACGATTTTTTTCTTAAATTTACGTTTTATAAATTGAATCACGGTTTCAAATGTTTCGAAAAATTTGTTTAAATTAGAAATTGGGGTTCTATATATGCATAATACAAACAGATTCTGATCGTCAATTCGCGCACTGCGGAGTTGAATACGCCTACTGGGACTTAAATCCCTATTACTACGTGGGTGAAAAATCTTGGAAAAATTATAGTACACAGCTTAAAAAAATATATAGCAACCAATATAAAGGATTTTGCACACTTACATGAATAACATAATGCTGGCGAGCTTCGTTCTATCGATATTTAGATGACCCGAAGTCTGCTACAGCCACAGCTCCTCGACAGGTCCCCAATAGGTTCTTCGTCCAGACGGTGGTCGTGGTGACGTCCTGATTTTTAGAAACTTCACCAAACAACACGATATGTCCACAACGACTTCCGACTGCGCCAGTTACGTGTTGGGGCGTGTGTCGGGAAACTCTTCAATGAATGTAGTCTTTCACAGTTCAAATTATGTATTTTAAAGTTCACAAAAATCACACAAATTTATAAGAAAATAGGAGTAATTAGTACAATATTATAAGGTGACCGTTCCCTCCGATGTTAGGTAAAGAAAAGGCCGCGATCAAGCTTAGAAACGTGGGAAGCGCGTTATTGAAATAAGATCGGTAGCTTTGTCGGCGCGATGTGTTGAGTTCGCAAATAGGATTCTCCGTAACTAGTGTAGATATAGTTGTAAATAGTGTTCCTTTTATTTATTATTTTCTTTTCTTTTTATTGTTTAATTTCTATCCTATTAGTTAGTACAGTATAACGTTACACTATGTAGGCCCTCGAACTATTAGCGCCCTCGCCCCCAAACCATCTCGCCAAACCATCTCGGGCCTAAATAGGTCACTTTCATCCCTTGTGTAACAATCTACTATTCTTTACGTATGTACACACATGTTATGCAAATAAATAAATTATTATTATTATCACAATAGGGAATAAAAAAAAACTATATAAAGATAAAAGAATGTTGTGCCAAATAGATTCAGTTCAGCATTATGCCGGACAGCTAGTGCCTGACGCTGGTTTTTTATTTAAACTTCATGTACCGCAGTGATGCATAGGCGGACTTAATGCCACAAGGCATTCTCTACCAGCCAACCTTAGGGTTAATGGGACTAAATTTTAATAGGTACACACAGAAACAAAAGGAATGAGAAAAAAAAAACAAAAATATTCTTAAGACAAAATATATAATACTTAAATATATTATATATTTATAAATATATAGGTATATGTCCTATAATAAATTGTATAAATTAAATAAGTGAAATAGATACACTAATAAATATATACAATATAAGTAAATATTGTATGTATTTGCGTTTTCTACTGGACCTAAGACGAGTTGCGGATGTCAATTAGCATGAATCAATTACTGTTTTGAAATGATAAAATAATAATAAAAAAATATATAAGGTCCATCTATTCATACCAGAAGTAGTTAGTCAGAATTATAAGCGGGCGTAAGGATGCTTGTACCACTGGGTGGGATGACATACCTAATAATATCCTTAAAACATTTAAATGCCTACTTGCCCCTTTTTTTTTTTTTTTTTTTTTTTCGGGGGGAAATCCTCATGGACGAACCCGGCCTGGGGAGGCCGGGAACAGTGCCGGACTCTTACCGGCTAAAACCACCCCGGTGTCGCTTCTCGCACGTGGGCGCGGGGCCGCGGGAATCCAGATTCGTCCGCAGCCCCGCACTGGTGCCGGCCCGTCCTGCCGGGCCTCGTCTCCTGCACGGGGTAGTGAGGTGTCCTACCCCGTGCATCGCCTCGGGGGCGCGCGTGGACACAGACGCGCGCCGCCGGCTCCGGTCCTATCATGGGGGGCGGGGACTTCCCCAAGTCCGTCGCCCCTGGACCCGTTTATGGGGGGCGGAAGAGGGCGTTGTCAGCCCTCCTCCGGGGCCCGGTGCGCCTGCTGCGGGCGGGGTTAAGAGTGGAAATCTCCCTTTCCCGCTCCGCAGCTTCCTTCTGCGACATCACGTCCTCGCAGAAGGACACCACCGCGTCCCACGACTCTGCCCTGCCGACCATACTCCGCACAACGGCCGGCAGCGACAGATCGTCTCCTACTTCAGAAGTGAGGGCACGGCGCTGCTCCTCCCAGGACACACACTCCCGGAGCGTGTGTTGCGCCGTGTCCTCCCCGCAATGGACGCAGTGGTGGCACCGACCGTCCGACTCCCTGCCTATGCGACACAGGTACTTGCCGAAGCACCCATGCCCCGACAGCACCTGCGTCACCCGAAACGACAGGGAGCCGTGCCTTCTCCCGAGGCCTACTTGCCCCTCCTCTAACCCACATCTTCCAACTTTGCTTATCTAAAGCTATATTTCCAAAACTACTTAAAAAAGCTGTGGTCACACCCGTATTCAAATCTGGAGATAAAACAAGTGTGAATAACTACAGACCCATCTCAGTGTTAACAGGCCTCTCAGAAATTTAAAAAAAAAATGTATAATAAATTGATAAAATATTTAGAAGAAAACAGACTATTATCAGATAGTCAATTTGGTTTTAGGGCTAAAAAATCAACCAGCCAAGCAGTCCACAATTTGATTAACTATATCACTACTAACCTAGATAATGGTATGCACACAATAGGAATCTTTCTAGACCTTGCCAAGGCCTTCGACACTATTTCTTGTTCATTACTTTTGCACAAGCTTGAATCACTTGGGATAAGAGGTAAACAACTTTTACTGGGAGGGAGCTGGAACGCGCTTTGACTCGACAGTTGTGTTTCTTAAACTTCTATTCCAATAAAATATAGTCCGCCATGGACTTATAAAAAAAGACGGACGCCATTTTACGAACCAGCAAACTGAAGCACCATAGTAAGCCGGCCGTCTTGTACATACAATGCGACACGCACACACTCTCACCATAGTAAGCCAGTCGGGCGTCATTACGTCGCGAGCAACCGACTAACGAACCGCGTCATTGTTTTACAACAAAAATCAATAATGCCGTCTTGCGTCATTAAGTGTTGTCGTAATAATTCTAGTTTAAGTTAGAAACCTCAGTGGATTACCTTCCACAGGTAAGCAAGTTGTTTATTTTATGTTTTAATGACTAATTTGTTACGGCAAAATTTAAAGAAATAAATCGGCGGCCATAGTCGTCAGGACCGGTGTTGCCATTATTTGAAAATTTCATTTACCCGAAAGTCGGGGAGTTGACGTAAATTTTAGTTCTCAAATTACATAAAAAATATTGGACTCAAAAGCTAGAGTAAATCAAACAGGAAATTTATACAATCAACTTTAAATGCCCGAAACAGTGAAAATTTTAAATTAAATACAATTGGTACCCAAATGATTATTGTCTTTTGGTCACATAACATTGTAATAGTTGTAAGTTACAAATTTTGTTTTGTTTTCTCCTCATTATGCCCTTCTGACGTTAAATGTTTGGATAATCTGTGTTTTATAGGTTTCCAAAAGCCAATGAGTCTTGGAAAAATGAATGGATCCAAATTATAAGGGAAAGTAGGAATGAAAATTATTGGAATCCAACCAAATCAAGTGTAATTTGCAGTATACATTTTGAATATGAAGATTTATACATCACAAAAGGTGGACTACGTCGTGTTCGATTACATGGGGTTCCAAAAAAGGTGTTTTTTTTTTTTTAATCTCTGTTAAGTTTTAAATAAAATTAAGAAAAACTGTCTTATTGTTTATTTTGACCGCCGTACCCCATGTACTCTTGGACTGACGTTTGAGCAACTACGTATATAGTCAAAGGCATATTACTATTACAAAATCTGCTCAGTACTAAATTACAGTAAATTGTTCATATACCTACTTACTTTCGTCTCTCTAACCCTGACCGTCCATCTAAATAGTAAAAGTAAGTATTGTTCATACAAATTTTAGTATTCTTAACATACAAGATAAACAATAGATTTTCATAACAATTATTTAAGACAAAAAAAAAAGTTTGGGGTAATTTTTCTGCATATGGCAATAACTCTGGGACTCACACATGGATGAGCCATTCCGCGAAAAATTGAACATACGGAAAAAGTACTGTCACTAAAACATACAAACAATTTACAAGACCATCATAATATCTATTGAATGTGTTTTTTTTTAATATACAGTACAGTTCATAAGCTTCAAAAATAAATGTTAACCGGAGTGAATTGTTGCTAATTAAACTGATTAAAAATTAAAAATTAGGAACAAAACAGGTAATTTTTGCATGTCACACCTCCTGTTGGTAACTTTAACTAACCAAAGTTCATGGTTTTCTAAGGCACACTTCAACGTTTTTTGTGAGCTTTCAAAGAATGCTCTTTTTTATTTTATTTTAACATAAATTTCATAAACATATCTTATTGTTTGACAATCAAATTCTTGAAATAAGTGATAATCAACTTAGGATCAATGTGGACATTCCACTTTAGTCACTACCTTTTTATTTGCTTTCGGTAGTACAAAACTACTAAAAGAAGTTATTTTTATACACGGGTTACATTATTATGGTAGATCAGCCATTTTTTTTTACCCAACGGGCAGTCGTGACACGGTGGTCGGTGACGAAAGGTGTGCTCGAGTCACGTCGCAGTTAAGAAGTCCACTATAGTCACAGTTATAACGTGATACCGGTAAGTCCTTAAAACTTTATTTCATTTGCGAATTATACTATATAATATATCTGCGTATGTAATGAATTAATGATACCCTATAAAATAACAAAGAATATTGAATGTTGTCGTCGTTATTGTTAGTAAAGTGGGGTTCGTCACGTCCGTTTAGTGTCGTGACATATTAGCGGAACAATTTTTGTGACGAAATGGACACGTAAGGCTAAGTTTACGTGGTGTAATTTTTACCAACTACAACTAAGATGGAAGTTATGTGTTTTTGTTAAAATTATATGATAGACCTTTGTTTGTCATTTTAACGATAATTTTCGTCTTATTTACGAAGCAGATTGACTTACATTATTGTAGGTATAACATTTAGTAATCGCAAACGTTTAATTTGTCAACTTTGCACTTTGTGGTAGATCTAACGTGTTAGTGGGTGAAAAGACAACACATTGTTTTGTTAGTTAACATAGATTTTAAAATATGACAACACAAAAAGACATTGATACTTACTTATTAAAAAACAAAACCCACCAGACTAAATATTAATGTTGTTATCGTTTAAAAATTTTGAAAAGATTTGATGTTTTTTTTGTGATTAATGACCACTGATAGTGTCATTACTTAAAGTGTGAGTTGATAAAATCTACACTCGGCGTCACAAAAATCGCACCTCTTTGAATATGAGTTTTAAGCATGCCCCGCCATCAAGGAATCAATTGAACCCAATTAATACTAGTATCAATTGAAAGTATATTTAATGACCTTTAATTTAACAATAGTTAGAATTCCCAAACACATCAAATCTCATTAGCACGTAACGTTAAACAAAATGTTGTCAAAATACGCATCACATCATCCACTAATTGCACCCTTCTAGAAGGGTATAAAACGGGCGACCCGGGTTAAATGTGAGTCATTCGCTCTCCAACCGTTGATTCCGCAAATGGAGAATCGAGGTCAATCCCGATAAGAGCCAGGCCGTTCTCTTCTCGAGACGCACTCGCAATACCGGCTCCACCCCACCCCTCAAACAGATCGAAATGTTCAATCGCCCCATCCCATGGGGTGACAAGGCCAAATACCTGGGTGTAACCCTCGATAAGAATCTCACGTTCGGTGAACACATAAGGACGGTGCGTTCGCGCGCCGCCTTCGTTCTCGGACGCCTCCATCCCATTCTTAATTCACGCAGCAAATTGCCTCTCAAGTGCAAATTGCGCATCTATACGGCGTGCATCCGCCCCATCATGACCTATGCCAGCGTAGTGTTCGCACACGCCAAATCTTACCGCCTCCATAGGATGCAAACCCTCCAGAACCGTTTCATGCGCAGGGCCACAGGATCCCCGTGGTACCTTAGAAACGAGAATCTCCACCTCGACCTCAAACTGCCTACCATAAAGCAGTTTATGAAACGCGCTTCGAAGCGCTACTTCGACTCTGCCGAAAAGCACACCAACCCCCTGATCGTATCGGCTTCCCGTTACACTCCCTCCCAGATTAGCTCGATCCGTCGTCCGCGGCATACTCTCACGTTCCCCGACGACGAAATCACCCTCCTCCAAGAGAGTAATAGGGAAACCAGCACAATACACAAACACAGACCGCCGTCATACCGTCCTCGCCGCCGAGGCCCGTCGCGACGTCCCCGTCCATGCCCTCCCCGACCCTTGCTCGACGAGCCAGCCCGCGCGCTGAGCCAGTAGCATAAAAAGTCCCGTAATAATAATATTGTTATGATCCAGCTAGTCCCTAGTTGTCCTCCCCAGTGACGCCCTAAGCCGAGGTTCATTCCCCACTAGGGGGAGCCCTTAGCGCGCTGTCACTTAGTTTTAAATTTAGTTGTAAGCCTTGGCTGGAGGCCTTAATTTAATTAATTAAATTAGGACCTCGCCACACTGTCCGGTTAAGCAGGTCGAATGCTGTTAGAAGCACCCTGCAAGAGGTCATGTAGGAGAAAAAAGAAAAAAAAAAAACTCCAACCGTTGAAGTGAACACACGTGAACAGCTACATTAAGAAAAATACCCCTGAAGATGGATACCACTGCAGATGAAGCCGCTCAAGTCATTGCACTACTGCAATCAGGGATGCGGCAATGTGATGTTGCTCGGCAACTGAACTTGAGTCGATTTTCCGTTCGACGAGTGTTCCAACGGTTCCAAGAGACTGGTGGCTATATTCGAAGACGTGGATCTGGAAGACAACGCTGCACATCCGAAAGAGACGATCGCTTCATTGTTTCGACGTCTTTACGAAATCGGTTCTCCAATGCTGTTGAGCTGCAACAACAACTCCGATCAGCTCGCAGAACTTCTGTGAGTGTCTCCACGGTTAGAAGAAGGTTGCGGGAGAAGAAAATTGCAGCTCATAGGGCTGCTACAGGGCCAAAATTGACTGCACAGCATAGGAGAGACCGGTTACAATTTGCTCGGGAACATGTGGATTGGACAATCGAACAATGGAGGACTGTGCTCTTCTCAGATGAGACAAGGGTTTGTGTTTTCTGTAACGACAGGCGTAGGAGGGTGTACAGAAAGCAAGGGGAACGATTCACACATGCCTGTATTCAAGAGACAGTAGAATACGGGGGTGGCTCGTGCATGTTCTGGGGCGGCATGTCAATCGACGGCAAGACGAACCTTGTGTGCGTTTCTCGGACTGGAGGTGCTCGCGGGCAAGGGTCGCTGACTGCTCCTCGGTACATAACAGAGATCTTAGAGGAGCACGTGGTCCCTTATGCGGGTTATATTGGCAGTGGGTTCATGTTAATGCATGATAACGCCCGCTGTCACACCGCATTAATTGTAAGGGACTACCTGCAAGAATTTGGGATACCTGTTATGCGCTGGCCAGCGAGAAGTCCACACCTGAACCCAATTGAGCACCTTTGGGAAGAACTGAAACGGCGAGTACGGGCACGGGATCCTGCCCCTACCACGCTTCAGGACCTCCAAGATGCCGCCGTAGCAGAATGGGACAACATTCCTCAGGAGACTGTTGTAACATTAATTAGGTCCATGAGGGAACGCATGGAAGCAGTTATCAGGGCTAGGGGGGGCAACACTAGGTTTTAAGTTGTTTTAAGGACTCTTTTGTATATTTTTTTTTGTTGTAAATAAACATGTTTTAGTCATTTGCATAATCAACTTGCTTTTTTTTATTCCCTGGTAAACAAAAACGAAATCTTTTGTTTTATTCTTAAATTTAAATAAATTACCTTTCGAATGATACCCCATAGTCATATGTCTACCATTGATTAATAGGGTTAAAATGACTTTGAAAAGAATTCTTGATGAGGTGCGATTTTTGTGACGCCGAGTGTATTATTTCGCACTTTTTTAAGTATTATTTTTCCCTTTCAGATTAACTACGCGTACTTATAAATAATTCATTAACAATGGGAATATTGGTGGATATTGACAAAGTTTTATCTATTAATGATCTCATTAAATGCTACGATGATGGACTTCAATGGCCTTGGGAAAAAACCCATTTTATTTTGTCAAAAAAATGTTTTGTATGCAAAAAAACAGTTGCTGCTGCAGATTTCCGATTGATGCATTTCTCTTTAGCCATGAGTAGATATGATATGAAGTTTTTATTGAAATCTCCATATATTTGGTGTACTTTTTGCAACTCTTGCGTTTACGATCACTATCCAACCGATGAATGCGAAATTTGCTCAGCTTAATCGTTATAAATGGAATCTTTACAAAATTATTATGTAGGTATAATGTTTACATTCAATTTATTAAAGGTTAAAGGTGCATGAAAGCTTTTCATTTGCAATTATTATTTCCCTCCATACATTTACGGAGGGAAACAATAATTAAAACACGGCTGTAAAGTTTAAGCCGAGTATCGATCAACTTCATGATAATCATTCAATAGAAATGTATAAATATTTATTATTCTTTCAGTTTATCCTTAGATGGCGCTGACACCTGCTGAACGAGCTAAACGTTACCGAGAAAATCTTAAACTAAATAAAGAAAAATATGAGGCACAAAGAAAAAAACAAATAGAACGGGTAAAGAAAGGACAAAAAAAAATAAGGGAGTTGAGCGACCAAGAAAAGGAGGAGCGGAGAAAAATTTGGAGAGAACAAAAAAAGAAGCAAAGGAACGCCAAAAAACAAGCTGTACAAGTAGCCATACCTTCAACAAGTCAGAATTCAAGAACGGTTGACTACAAAAAGAAATATAAAAAATTAGCTAATAAGTACAACAATGTTTTAAAGCAATTGAAAAAAAAACCGTTAATGCAAACTTACGAAAAACGTTGAGTCGAACCAAAGAAAAACATCAAAAAGAAATTAATCTTAAATCAGAAGAAAGTGATAAGCTGAAAGCTAGACATGAACTCCTAGAAATTTCTTTAGGAGCGAAATATAAAGAGTGTAAATCGCACGAACAAAAAAAGATATTACGTTCGATTGAAACGTCTAAGACTATACTCGGAAAAAGAGGATCAAAAGCACTGATATCGAAATGTTTAGGACTTAAAAGTGGCATTAGATTTAGCAGCAATAAGAAATATATAAGCAAGAAGATAAAAGAAGAAATGGAAGTATTTTACAACAGGGACGATATTAGTAGATCTACATCCGGTAAACGTGAGTGTAAAACTAAATATAAGAAAAAGATGCAAATACGGTACCTAACTGACAGTTTATATAACCTGTATCAAATATATAAAAAAGAAGGTGGGAAATGTAGTTTGTCCACTTTTTGTAAGTACAGGCCATTTTATATCTTGTCGCCGACTCGTGCTTCGCGAGACACTTGTCTTTGTGTGAAACATAGTAATTTTGAATATTTAATAACAGCTCTGAAAAAATATACTATTCCTGCTGCTGCGTTCAAAGGTACCAAAGACCTTATGTGTTCAACCACACACCATTAGCTTATAAGCTCATATAAAATTTGTTTGTAATTTGGTCACTAGATGGCGTTGTGCATTTTTTAACGATTTCTACATCGCGGTGTCGAGATTTTCGCACATTGCTAGTAGTCTCAATTATTAGTTATAAAAAAAAACTCTGGACCGTCGACTGCCGACTAGTGCGGACGTCCGCGAACAGTGTGCTCGGACCCAATAAAGTATTTCGCTACGTATACCGTTGCGCGGGGACTGCCATTCTCTCCTGCCTCTCCCGTTCTTCACCGGATCACACGGAGCTCTCTGCCGTTTCTGGTTCCCGGTCTGCCACCAGCGGCAAGCCCCGGGGGCCGGGACGGTGGGTTCGCCGTGCCGGGGGAGTTCGGTTGGGTCGCACCGCGGCAGTCCCAAGCCCGCGCCTCGCGTTTTCACCCGCGCCGCGTGCTGTTTTTCGGTGATGAGGCGGTAAACTCTCGCAAGGATGCCGCCTCCACCGCAACCACCGCATCCGCCTTCAAGGAAGGCTACGCGCCCACCCCCCCCCCGCCTCGCTGGCGTGGGGGCGAGGAGGGTGTTCACCCGCTCCAGAGAGGCGGCTGCGCAGACGGCGCTGGACCGTATGGTAGCGGCCGATCTCGCCAGCCGCATCTACCGGATGGCCACCCCCCCCCTCCCCGCGCCCGCGGGTGTAGGTGGCGAAGAATTTTTCCCGGGGTCTGCGCCCAGAACCCCCACCCCGTCATCCGCAGCAGAAGAGGAGCCCTCGATGCCGCTGCTGGATGACTTGATACCGGCCGCCCAGACGGGGCGCCCCACCGCCGCGCCCGTGCTGCAGAGTTCCGCGGAGCGCGCCACACCCGCACCGCGGGCCCGCACCATGGGCCCCCCAGCGGGCTTCAATACCAGCACCGAGACAGGCAAGGGAGGCAAACGCATCACAGCGATGCCCCCCCCCGCCCTCCCCTCGGACGCCCCTGCCACCACCGCAGTTGCAGCTGCAGCTGCACCCACCACATCGTGGGCCTCCATCGTCGAGGCCCCCCCGCAACCTCAAAGGGCGCTACCGAAAAAGCGCCCCCCGCCGCCGGAAGTGCCGCAGCGCGCTGGCGCGCCTATTGCGCCGCCGTTTGCTGGCGCCCCCCCCGCGCCCCAACCTCGCTTCGTGGCGCCCGTGCCCGATATACCTCCGGGTCGCTTCCCATCGCCTCCGCAGAACCCGGAGAAGAGGCAGGCGTCTTTTAAGACGCCCCCCTTCGGCCAACTGCCCGCGCTGGCAACATCGCCGATGGACGTCGGTGGCCCTCTGGCGGCCGCTCCCAGCGCCTCCGGAAACGCCGTGCCTGCTGGTGATGCGTCGGCTGCCACCGCCAAGTCTGCTGCCCCCGCGTCGGCCAGGTACCCTCCACTTATTGTGGAGATGCTACCAAACTGGCCGACGCACTTCAGAGAGCTGAAGAAACTGCTGGGTCACGCGCCCAACGGACGCGCTTTTGGGAAAGGAGTCCGCTTTTTCCCCAAGAGCGACAACGAATACCGCGTGATCCAGCGGTACCTCACCAACCAGGAGAAGGAGTCGAACCTCTCCTGGTTCAGCTACTCCCTGCCGGCCGACCGCAGCCTGAAGGTGGCCATCAGAGGGCTACCTCACAACACCGACCCGGAGGAGATCGCCGCGGAACTTCGCGAACTCGGCTACAATCCCGAGTTCGTGCGCGCCATCCGGGCACGACAGGGGCGCCCAGGGTGCCTCTTCCACGCCCAGCTCCAACGCACCCCAGACATCACGCCGGGCATCTATGACGTCACAGAACTCCTGTGTATGCCCGGCGTCAAGATCGAGGCATGGCGCGGTAAGCGAGGACCGGCGCAGTGTCATCGGTGCCAGCAATTCCGCCACTCCTCGCAGAACTGCCACAGGCCTCCTGCCTGCGTGCGATGCGGGGAGGGGCATTTCGCCGCGGACTGCCCGCGGCCCCTGGAGCAGCCGCCCACCTGCGTCAACTGCGGTGGTGACCACACGGCAAACAGTGCCGCCTGCCCCGTGTTCCGCAAGGAAGCGCGTAACACCAAGGCGGGCACTGTTGCCCGCACTGCTGCAGCCGCTAAAGCCCCGGCTGCCCCAGGGACTGCGAATACGGTCACCGAGGGCAACGCGCCGGGCTCGCTGATGGCCGAAGCCAACCCGCCTCAGAAGAGGTCTGCGGGTAAGCGGCGGGGAGGACGGGGACGCGGAGGGAAAGCAACAAAAACTGCCCCCCCCGCTAGGACCCCCGCCCCAGCCGCCACCCCCTCTACTGCGCCACCTGCTACATCGCGGCACGTGCCGCCGCAAGACCGATCCACGGCACCTGTGGTCGCTGCCCCCACACCATCTTGGGGGACGAAGGCGAAGCAGGCTGCTGCGCCGAAGCCGCAAGAGCCGGCTAAAGCGCGCGTGGATCCGGTACTGACGTTAGCCATCGGAGCCCTCAACCGGGTGCTCATGGCCCTCCAGGAGGGACGGGACCCCGTCCCTATCATCATCCAGTGCGTGGGGGAACTTTGTGCTCATGCCCGGTAGTCCCCTACGCATTGTCTTCTGGAATGCCGACGGACTGTCTCCCGAGAAGGCCAGGCTCCTGAGGTTGCTGCTCGCCGACCGCCAAGTTGACTTGGCCCTCGTCAACGAGACGCACCTCAAGCCCAGCACCCGCTTGAAGATGCCTGGGTACCACGTGTACCGAGAGGACCACACCTCACCAACCGGGACTGCGTACAGGGGATTAGCAGTTCTGGTGAAGAGGAGGATCGTCCACCAGCCGCTGCCTGCTACGGATCTCCAGACGTCGTACGCCCTCGGCGTGGAGGTCTGCATCGAACGCGAACCCACCCGTGTGTTTGCGTTCTATAAGCCGCCGAAAAACCGCCTCGCCGTGGCTGATGTCCACACCCTGCTGGACTCGCCCGGCCCCACCGTCATCGCAGGCGACCTCAACGCCAGACACACGGCGTGGAACTCGAACTTCGTGTGCCCGGAAGGCCGCCACCTTCTGGACGATGCAGACCGCAACGGCTACGAGGTGCTGGGACCTGAGGTCCCGACGCACTACCCGTACCAGGCAACCTCGGCACCAGACGTCATCGACCTGGTGATCGCCCGCGGCTTACCAGCCGCACCGTCGATTGACGTCCTGGACGACCACGTCCTCTCGGACCATCAGCCCATACTGCTGACGCTACCCAGCGCTCCATCCCGGACTAACCCGCCCCGCCCGCGCCATCGTCACGATTGGCGAGTCTTTGCCGACCACATGTCGGAGCACTCGCCCTTTCGCCGCATCGGATCACCTGCTGATGTCGACCTGCTCGCCGAGGAACTCAGCGCCGCAATCACCGCGGCGCTCAAAACCTCTGAGCTTGACGCAGCGTCGACTCGCAAACCACCCCCTCTGCCGGCGAACATCGTGACGATGATCGAGCGGAAGAGGAAGCTGCGACGCCAGTGGCAAACCACCCGGTGTCCGACCATGAAGACCCAGCTTAACGCTCTGGCGCGCCGGATCTCGGACGAACTGGAAACAGTACGCACCGAGTCCTGGCTACGCGTCATCGAGCGAGCGGGGGAAGACTGGTCGGGCATCCACCGCCTTTGCCGCCAACTCTCCAGGAAGCCTCCTCCGATCCGGCCCCTCCTGGCCGGTGACGGTACCCCACGTTACCGTGCCGAGGACCGCGCGGAGATGTTTGCTGACCACCTGGAGAGGCAGTTCCAGCCGAATCCAGCTTCCTCCAAGCAGCACGAAGAAGCCATCCAGCAGCGTGTGAACCTCTACTTTGAGGCCCCGATAGCAGCCACGGAAGACCCAGTGGTCTTCTCCCCCGGCCAAGTGCGGCGCATGATTCGCCGCGCCCCTCTACGGAAGGCCCCCGGACCAGACCAGATACCCAACGAAGCCCTGCGTCACCTACCTACACGCGCCATCGCGACCGTGACGCAGCTATTCAACGGTATTCTGAGGACCGGCCATTTCCCCGTGTCATGGAGGCTCGGCAGAGTCATCATGCTGCCTAAGCCGGGGAAGAACATACTGAAGCCCGAGAGCTATCGGCCCATCACGCTGCTGTCGACCACCTCGAAAGTCTTCGAGAAGCTTCTTCTGCTGCACCTGACTCCACACATCCAGCCACGCGACGAACAGTTCGGCTTCCGCGCCGGACACTCCACGACGCAACAGCTCTCGAGAGTACTGCACCACCTCACGGCCGCCCTCAACAAGAAGGAGCGGGCCACTGCAGTGCTCCTCGATATGGAGAAAGCGTTCGATCGCGTGTGGCACGACGGCCTGATCTACAAGCTGTCCACGTCGGCTACTCCTCGCCGAGTAGTAAAGACTGTGGACACCTTCCTCCGAGACAGGCGCTTCCAAGTGGTGGTTGAAGGCACCCTGTCGTCGGAGCGCCCCGTCCAGGCCGGCGTGCCCCAGGGCAGCTGCCTGTCGCCCGTCTGCTACAGCAGATACACGGACGACATCCCGGCAGCCGGAGGCGCAATGCTTGCGCTGTACGCTGATGATGCCGCCTACGTTACAACGTCGCTCAACGCCGCCCACGCGGCCATCAAAATGCAGCGCGCATTGGATGCACTCCCGCCCTGGCTGGAAGACTGGAGACTGACGGTCAACGTGGCGAAGACTCAGGCGATAGTCCTCGGAGGGATAGGACTTCCTCCCCCCCTGACCCTGTTTGGACGCCACGTGGAGTGGTCGCCGCAGGTGAAATACCTCGGCGTGACCATCGACCGTCGTCTCACTATGGATCCCCACATCCGGAACATTGTTGGCCAAGCCCGTGCCGCTCGAGCTCTCCTGCATCCTGTCCTGTCGTCGTCGAGCATCCCCGTGCGAGCGAAGCTTGGCGTGTACAAGGCGTACATTCGGTCCCGACTCACGTATGCCGCGCCAGCGTGGTATGCGTTGACGTCGGAATCAAACCGCCGACGGCTGCGCGCACAGCAGTCGCTGTCGCTGCGCGCCGTCACCGCCGCCCCTCGCTACGTGAGGAACTCGACGATCTCGAGGGACCTCCGCATGGAGAGTCTCGACGAATTCATCGGCCGCCTGAGCGCCAACATGTTCCGCCGCGCCGGTGGGTCCGACTTCCGCCACTTGCGGGAGCTGGCCCCGTACCACCGGCGCCCACCTGACCATGGACACCCCAAGGACCGAGCGTTCCCGCGGGACTTGATTCCCGCGGCAACCCCCACCGGACCTTCCACCCCCGCATCGTCGTCGGCTGACGGGCGCCCTTCAGGAGTCTCCCCTGGAGGGCTCGACCTCGCCGGCGCCTCTGCGGGGGCCCCCAACTCTGACCCTGTCGCCGCTGGCTCGTAGCCGCTCACCGGGTTTATTACCGGTGACGCTGAGCTCGCCAGCGGTTTGACACCCCCCCGGATGTGACAACCCGGACTCGACACCACTGTGGCGCATCTCTGCGCCACCACCAAGTGACCCGCCTGTATTCGCAGGCGGCGAAGGAAAACCACTGTGAGAGACCAATGTCTCGAGAAGTTACCCCGGCTCCCCTTCGGGATGGAGCACGAGAAGACCCGTATGCTAAAAAAAAACTCTGTATTCAAGGTTGTATCGTGATACGTACTTCGGAGAATAAATCTGATTCGGGTTCAGTGTCGGCTCCAAAGTGTGGTCCGCACGCCCGAATGCAAACTATCACCTGTTTTTGAATTCAGCCCTAGCTCTTTAACCCTCGCAAAGTCGAGGGTTGTTCATGGTCCTTCGAGCCGGATGCAGCATGGTCTGCAATACCATGTTCAGGTGTTTTCTCCTGTGAGGACGGAGAAACATCAGCCCCACATCTAACCAGCTTGGAGCCCTAGATCCAGTAGCAGGAAGTGTGAGGAAGGAGGAGAAAGCAAGTAAAGGAGTGTTCAGCAGCAAGCAAGTTGCAGTCCACCAAGTGTCATAAGGAAGTGAGTGATCAGTGCCGATAATCGTGAGTACTTTGTGATTTATTACTTGTCAAGCCAAAGTGAACCTTAAAATTGAAGTCAACGAAACTTAGTAACAAATAATTTAGTA
Source organism: Pyrrhia umbra (assembly GCA_963891755.1). Taxonomy (NCBI): domain Eukaryota; kingdom Metazoa; phylum Arthropoda; class Insecta; order Lepidoptera; family Noctuidae; genus Pyrrhia; species Pyrrhia umbra. The sequence goes on from OY982917.1 coordinate 12,362,411, forward strand.
AAGATTTAGTCAAAAACAAACTTTATTGCCAAGAAGAAATAAACTTTTAAATTTTAATAGAAAATAGAACTTAGAATAATTTAACGTGTGCATGTTTAGACTTAGTTAGATTTAAGCGAATTTGTGTTCCGACGGGGAACCTATGCCCGATTTTGCCCAAAATTTAAAGTTTCAAACACTTAGAAAAATTGTGTGTTACATCGACTTGTAATTTTTTGGAAAATATTTTGAACTTGGTATTTTTAATATTTTTGGGACATAGAAAATATTTTTTGTTTACATTGACTTGTAACATTTTAGAACTTTTTAGGTACTTGTAATTTTTTTTAATAATTTTATTTGTTATTTTGGTAACTTCTTATTGACTTGTAAAATACGTAATTGTTCACGTAGACTTGTAACTTTTCATATAGTTGAAGTTAAATTAAACTTTAACAAAGCTATTCATTTAAAAATATCCCAGATTATATTAATTTAAAAATGTCTTTACAATCATTTGTTAAAGTTCAGGAAGATATTTCCGCGCGATTGTTTAGAGCTAAAACTAATTTTAGGAAGTCACCAAAGGATAGGATTACAAAACAATATTTAGAAACTAGATTAGAGAGCATTGATGAGTTATGGGCGCAATTTAGCTTAACGCATACACAAATGGTTAAAGATTTTGAATCTATAGATTTGACCTCTTCATCATATAGTGTAAATGAGGTTTATTATAATACTGAAGAGTTATATTTAGATTTAAAATGCGAATTAAAAATGGCATTAAGTAAAGTTAAGGGTAGTGATGTTTCTTTGGTTACGGGATTATCATCTAATAATGTTTCAGACATAAAAACATATCGATAAAGTTACCAAGGATCACTATACCGACATTTTCGGGGAAATATACCGAATGGCCGACTTTCCGAGATTTGTTTGTATCAGCAATACATAAGAATAACTCGATCGATAACGTACAAAAACTACATTATTTGAAAAGTTATTTGACGGGAGAAGCTGAACAGCTCCTACGTCACATACCCATATCAGAATCTAATTATACCAGATGCTGGGCTCAATTAGAGACCAGGTATAATAACAAGAAATATTTGTCTCATTGTATTTTGAAAAGATTGCTCAGCCAAAGAAACATAGTGCAGGAATCAGCCAGTGCCTTAAAAGACTTAATGGATACAACGTCCGACTGTCTTAATGCACTCACTAATTTAGATATTGATGTAACTTCATGGGATATTTTAATAATTCATATCATAACGTTAAAATTAGATGCAGATAGTAGAAAAGATTGGGAATTAAAAGTAACGAGCAACACTTATTCAGATAAACTACCTACATTTGAACAGTTTAAAGAATTTTTAACCAGTAGATATAGGGCATTTGAATTCTTAGAATCTAAACCAATTAGAAATAACGTTAGTGTAAGCAACAATGTGAGTAAGGCAAAGATTTTTCATACGGCAGCTATTGTTTGTCCATTTTGTGATAGCGATCACAAAATAATGCATTGCAAACAATTTGTAAACCAAGATGTGGATACTCGACGCGGGTTCGCGCAAGATCATAATTTATGTTTTAATTGTTTGGGGCACAATCACTCTGCCAGGAATTGTAAGTGTACAGCCTCTTGTCAAATATGTAGGCGTAGACATCATTCCTTGTTGCACCCCGTGGGTGAGCAGGAGTCAAAGGCAGAGACGGAAGATTCGTCTAGTAATAGAGTATCTCAGACAAAGGAATATACCCACACAGTTGGAGTAGAAACTGAAGAGGAGGTGGTAACTTATTTCTCGAAAGGAACAGCTAGTAGCCAAGTCTTATTAGCCACGGCTCTTGTGAGAGCTGTTTCGAGAAATGGGGTTAGGTATACCTTTAGGGCCTTGTTGGACCAAGGTTCTCAAGCTTCTTTTGTCACTGAAAGTATGGTACAGAGTTTAGGGTTGCAAAAAAAACCAGCTAAAGGTTTGATAACTGGTATAGACGTAAATAGCAAGCTATACCTAAATTCTGTCGTCGAAGTTAAAATACAGTCTAGAATTGACCCATCGTTTGAACTCGTAGTAAAGGCTTATGTTCTCAAATCAATTACATCATTATTACCCGTTAGGGAAACTGTTTATCTAGATTGGGCAGAAGCAAATGACATTCAATTAGCAGATCCTAAGTATCATAAACCGGACAAAGTAGACATGTTGCTAGGGGCAGAAATTTACTGTCAAGTCTTACAAAACGGTTTGAAAAAGGCTCCTGGTAATAATACCATTGCGCAGCGTACCTCGTTAGGATGGATTTTATCAGGTACTGTTGCTTCCGCTGGTTGTACGTCAAATATTGCGGTGATGCATGCCCAGATCGCTGGTGACGAACTTTTAAAAAAAATCTGGGAATTAGAAAAGGAACCAAGTAATAACATAAAACGTTCACTTACCGAAGAGGAATCCAAGTGCGAAGAGCTATATAAAGCTACAACCAAAAGAAATAATGATGGGCGTTACATAGTCAACTTACTGTTTAAAGGTCCAGATCCTAGTTGTAAATATAGCGATTCAAGGAAGGTAGCAATTAATAGGTTGCATGCATTAGAAGCGAAGCTTAGTAAGAATGCCGATTTAAGAACGAAATACGTGGAAGTAATAAATGAATATTTACAAATGGGACATATGAAGCAAATAACCAAGATAGAAGAACAAAATCAACATGCAGTGTACTTACCTCATCATGCAGTCGTCCGTGATGACAAAGATACAACAAAAGTTCGAGTGGTCTTTGACGCGTCCTGCAAGGGAACCAGTGGGGTATCACTGAACGACAACCTTATGATTGGTCCGGGCCTGCAACCAGATTTACGACACCTTTTAATTAGATGGCGAACTCACCGTATTCGCCTAGTTTCCGACATTACAAAAATGTATCGGATGGTTGAAGTAGCTGATCATCATACAGATTTTCAACGTATTGTGTGGAGAGATACAAAAGAATCTTCAATCAAGGATTATAAATTACTTACAGTCACATTCGGCACTTCTTCAGCGCCATTTTTAGCAGTTCGGTCGCTTCAGCAAGTCGCCTATGACGAGGGAGCTAATTATCCACTGGCAGCTGAAAGAGTTCTTAAAGATTATTATGTAGATGATCTAATGACTGGTTGTAACACGATTGAAGAAGGCATACAAATCTATAGTGAAATGAATGAGTTACTGGCAAAAGCAGGATTTACTTTACAGAAATGGTCAAGTAACAGCAATGCTCTACTAGAGAAAATAATCGGTGAAAGGTACAAAGGACAGGATGGCAGAGAAAAAAAAATACATATAAAACAAGATGAGGTATTTAAAACGTTAGGACTTACCTGGAATCGAAGCTGCGACGCCTTTCAATATTCTGTGCAGTTGCCTCCAGTGCAGGAACCTGTAACAAAAAGAAAAGTTTTATCAGACATAGCAAAATTATTTGACCCTCTGGGATGGGTCGCTCCCGTGATCGTATTAGCAAAGATGCAAATACAGAAATTATGGCTAGCAGGTGTTGGATGGGACGAGGAAATTTCACATGAAATTAAAAAAGAATGGTTAACTTACCGCGAAGAGTTGCAATGTTTAACAGAGTTTTCAGTACCTCGTTGGCTGAACATGAAATCTGGTGACAAGCAGGTTGACTTGCATGGGTTTTGCGACGCTTCAAAATCCGCATATGCTGCAGTGGTGTATGCACGGGTAGTTGATACTGATGGCACAATACATGTCACCTTGCTTACGGCAAAAACGAATGTTGCTCCTATAAAAACCGTCTCCATTCCTCGATTAGAATTGTGCGGGGCGGTTCTACTAGCCGAGCTCTTATCAGAAGTCTCGGAAGTGATGGGTATCGATAAATCACATTTATATTATTGGACCGATTCAGAAATAGTGTTAGCATGGTTAAATAGTCATCCCAACAAATGGAAGACATTCGTCGCAAACCGCGTATCTGAAATTTTGTGCATTAGTGAGCCACAACAATGGAATCACGTCACTTCGAAAAATAATCCTGCTGATTGCGCATCACGCGGTCTTTATGCATCAGAATTTATAAACTTTAAATTGTGGTTACAAGGTCCAGAGTTCCTAAAGGAAAAACACATTATATTGGGCAAACGTAAGGATTTATCAACCAATGTAGAACAAATAAAAGTACTGGTAGCATCAGATGATAATTTTATTTGGGATAAATATTCATCACTTTCAAAACTAATTCGAATTATAGCATACTTACGACGTCCTTTACAATTGCTTAAACCGAAACCTGAAAGAAAGAAATATACGTTTATTAGTGCGGAGGAAATTAGATTAGCATTAGAAACGTGTATTAGGGTATGTCAGGGTCAAAATTTCGAAGCGGTGATACTAGATTTGCAAAAAGAGAATCCTAAAAGATCAGTTTTTAAATCTTTAAATCTTTACCTTGATTCCAGTAAAATCTTGAGGGTGGGCGGTAGATTGGAGCGTTCGGATCTTGATGTGGATCGTAGAAATCCAATATTGATACCAAGCAATTCATGTTTCACAAACCTCCTAATTGCTGACGCACATCACTGCAAGGATATATGGAGTGACAACGGCAGTAATTTTCAGGGTGCTTCTAAAGAATTAGACGTATTGCTGCGCTCAGAAAGGTCAGGTATAGCTAAGGAAATTGCTGCAGCCTTAGCCACTGAGGGCACCACATGGCATTTCATTCCCCCACATGCCCCGAATTTTGGTGGTTTATGGGAGGCCGGTATTAAGTCCTGCAAAAAACATTTAAATAGGGTGATAGGAAGTTCAACTTTAACTTTTGAAGAAATGACTACTTTATTAAGCCAAATAGAAGCCTGCTTGAATTCACGTCCTTTGTGCAGATTGACTGATTCAAATACCTTTGACGCGTTAACACCTGGGCATTTTCTGGTTGGGGAACCGATGGTAAACGTACCAGATCATAATTATGAAGATGCAAACATTCCAAGTTTGAAGAGATGGCATTTAGTACAACAAATGACACAACATTTCTGGCGTCGCTGGTCTGATGAATATTTGACCACTCTCCTCCAACGTTATAAATGGTGTAAGCAAACTGTTGAACCGAACGTAGGGGATATAATTTTAATCAAAGAGGATAATTTACCGCCTTGTCGGTGGCTTCTTGGCAGAGTGGTTGAAAAACATCCGGGGCTTGACGGTCTTACTCGAGTTGTTACACTTCGTAGTAATGGTTCCATATTTAAAAGGCCAACATCAAAAATAGTTGTCTTGCCTATCGTCTAACCATGTTCTTATCTAAGTAATAATTTTAAGTGCTGGTTTAAGTCATGGAAGCGATTGTAGTTTTTAAGTGATATATATGTGTATCAATAGAACACATTATATAGGTGAACTGTATATTTTTTTTAATGTCTGTTCATTATCTTATTGGAACTGTTATTTTATTTTATTTTGTATCTTTTACTATTTGAAGGACATAATGATTCACAAATTGTCCTTGGTGGGCGGAATGTTCAACCACACACCATTAGCTTATAAGCTCATATAAAATTTGTTTGTAATTTGGTCACTAGATGGCGTTGTGCATTTTTTAACGATTTCTACATCGCGGTGTCGAGATTTTCGCACATTGCTAGTAGTCTCAATTATTAGTTATAAAAAAAAACTCTGTATTCAAGGTTGTATCGTGATACGTACTTCGGAGAATAAATCTGATTCGGGTTCAGTGTCGGCTCCAAAGTGTGGTCCGCACGCCCGAATGCAAACTATCACCTGTTTTTGAATTCAGCCCTAGCTCTTTAACCCTCGCAAAGTCGAGGGTTGTTCATTATGGAACTAACTTCTTGTGACATAAAGTCATTTAAATGTATGTATGGTGTGTGTGATAGATGTAAATATAGAAATATTAATTTCGAACCTAATAATAACACTGAAGTGGAATGGTGGCAATGGGAGCGTGCAAAAAAAACTTACAAAAAAATTCTGAAGACCTAACAGCTAATGTAACAAAAAAAGTAAAAATAACAGGAACGGTACAAAAATTGTTAGTTGAGTACGAAAAACAATTGCCTTTATTCAAAAAGCATTTTTTTAACTTCCAAGAGCAACAACGTCAGTATAGAATGTGTGTTGAAAATTTGAAACCATACGAATGTGCAATTCTGATTGATTTTTCGGAAAACTACGATTGTAAGTTGTCTGGAGAAATTCAGTCACTGCATTTCGGTAGATCAAAAAATTCTATAACCCTTCATACGGGTATGATTTATACAAATACACGATGTCAATCTTTTGTGACGTTGTCAGACAGCAACTGCCATGAACCCCACGCCATTTGGGCACACCTTATGCCAATTATTAGGTTAGCCAGACAAATATGTCCAGAATTATCAGTTATCCACTTTTTCTCTGATGGTCCGTCCAGCCAATACCGACAAAAAAAAAATTTCTTCCTGCTTAACTTCTTTACCACAAAGCTGAAACTTTCTCTTACGACTTGGTCTTTTTCAGAAAGTGGGCATGGAAAAGAGGTAGCCGATGGCATTGGGGGTGCCACAAAAAGAGCGTTAGATAGGCGTGTTTATTATGGGCACGATATTGTCGATGCCACTGATGCGTTAAACAATTTAAAAGCATGCATGAAATCAGTAAAGCCGTTTTATATACCTAACTCTGAAATTGATAATATCAAAACTCTAGTACCAAGCAACTTAAAGGCTATTGTAGGAACCATGCAAATTCACCAAATAATATCAAAAGTGCAAACCGAAATTCTTCACCGACAGTTAAGTTGTTTTTGTGAGCGAGGACAGTGCACCTGCCTCGGCCCAATCAGACACTGCTTTCTGGAAAATCCAAAGTCGCGTTCTGGGTCAATTTTGCATCATTCAAATAATCCACATATTTACGAAACAGAGTCTGTTGAGGTTCTTGATAATTTTAATATTAATTTTGACAATAGTACACATGCTAATGTGATGAATAACACACCTATGTCTGATTTTACTGAATTTGTCGAAAAATGTTCTGTAGAGCCTCTTATTTTAAAAGAAGCACCTTAATTAATGAGTATACTTAACGATGACTTTGACGGTACACCAGTTGAGAAAGAAATTGCCCAAAATATCAGCCTCAACTGGGCCCCAAATGTGTTCGATAAATCTGCAACAGAAAATAGTCAGCCTTCACAGGCGAAAACTGATAACGAATATATTATTCCAAATTTAACTAACGTTTTCGAGCAAATTTCTATGTCTGAGGACCTTTTAACTGATATTTACTTATCTGAAACTCCGAGCTGTGACTTACGAGTTACTTCTGATACACCCAACAAACATGAAATGGAGTCTGTTATGACTGAAATACCATCCTATGAAGACCCTTTGTCTCATAACCGCGAGCTTCCTCAAATTATATTTTCTGAACCCACTGAAAAGACAAAAAAAAGTGAAACTTACCTGACTCAAGCTCCTAGCAGTGATCTTGCTCCTAACGTGCCTAAAAAATCTGAAAAATTAAACACTACAATCTTTAAGATTCAACAAAAATACAAAATTGGCACCGATAACGCTATTCCTCCCTGTAAGCGTATCAAGATTATTGAGGATATAAGCTACTCTCCTAAAAAAACGGTTAAAACATTGAATCCGGCCCGAAGTAAACCCTTTAAACCTATTATCTTAGTCAAAATGAGCAATAGAACATTTTACTGTAACTTATGCAAAACAAGAAAAGCGTTCAAACTACACGAAATGATTAACTGTGTTATCTGTAAGACATGGAACTGCATCTCGTGTAGTGGTCCAATTCACTCTGAATCATATATATGCGTAAACTGTCTAAAATAATGATTTTGTAAAGACTGATACCTTTTATATAATAAATAAGAAAGACATGTCGAAACTATGTACCTACTGTAATCAAAAGTCTGATTAGGTTATTAACACTTAGTTTTGTATTCATCAATAAAATAGTTTGAATAGGTACATCTAATAATAAAAATAATAAATATAGTTCATTTGATAATCATATGTATACAACTTTAAATTTCTATAATTTTGAAATAAATAACGATTTGTTTTCAATCCTGGCTTTTTAATAAAAACTTTTTCAAATGTTATAATTAGTTAGCAACGTTAGTTCATTTACTTCCAATGTTAATTTAGTTCCTAACTTTATATAATTCTGTAAAAACTGATTTAATATGTACCAAATTGTAACATCATACTTAAGCATTAATGTAGATATTCCTACTTGATTGAAGAAGACTAGCAGGTATATGTCATTTTAAGATAAGTAGGTATGCTTAAATTATTATATTTATTTACGTACGTTAAGTTCCAAAAAATAACTTGTTATGTCTCTATACGAGTACGTAGATATTAAGTTCCTAATAATTAAGTTACCAAAAAATTTGTGAAGATAATATAAATTAATAGAGAAGTATTATGTATGAACAATTTTATAAAGCAAAATTTAATTGTTAAAGTTAAATGGTTTGTTTACTAAAACAAAAGATTTTCTTTTTACAATCAAACTTTGCATGAAAAAACTCGTTTTTGATTTATTAAATGTTTTTTGAACTTATTAAAAAATTATTATGAACATCGCTTATGTTTCCATTTAGTCACAATGACCTTTCCTACTTAGTCACTGTCACAAATTTTTGCACCAACTTATCGTCTATTAAGATGAATTAATTACTAGTAAAGATGTATATTTGGGATGAAATATAGTAGAATTTAATTTACATTTTCGTTTAATATAGTTTGAAGATTGATTTGAAGGTGCTAATTAACTAAAAGGTTAAAGCTATAAGTCGAACTGACTTAAAAAGTGACGAAAATATTTTAATACGTGATTTAAAGCTAGAAATATTTTGCAGATGTGTAAATGAAATTGATTTCAGTATTTTATATTATTTATTTTAACTAAAAATTGTTAAAAATATGTAAAAGATAGCTCACTTGCTGATAAAATATTACGTTAATGATCGTTACTAAATGGACAGTTCTCACCATAGATGATGTTTGAAACTCAGTTTTTTTTAAAGCTAAATACATTTAGTGATAAAATTTATTATTTTCTTAAACTCTGATAAATGCCGCATCGAATCATAAAAAAACCTTACTTAATTTTTTTTTTTATTGTCCGTTTTGTCCCACATAGTAACGGCGCAATTTTTCACGGAATGGCTCGGATGCGTCGCCGCCATTGCTATGCTTCACTTTATGTTTAGGCCATACTCTGTCCGTCTTTTTTATACGTCCATGGCGGACTATATTTTATTGGAATAGAAGTTTAAGAAACACAACTGTCTAGTCAAAGCGCGTTCCAGCTCCCTCCCAGTAAAAGTTGTTTACCTCTTATCCCAAGTGATTCAAGCTTGTGCAAAAGTAATGAACAAGAAATAGTGTCGAAGGCCTTGGCAAGGTCTAGAAAGATTCCTATTGTGTGCATACTATTATCTAGGTTAGTAGTGATATAGTTAGTCAAATTGTGGACTGCTTGGCTGGTTGATTTTTTAGCCCTAAAACCAAATTGACTATCTGATAATAGTCTGTTTTCTTCTAAATATTTTATCAATTTATTATACATTTTTTTTTTAAATTTCTGAGAGGCCTGTTAACACTGAGATGGGTCTGTAGTTATTCACACTTGTTTTATCTCCAGATTTGAATACGGGTGTGACCACAGCTTTTTTAAGTAGTTTTGGAAATATAGCTTTAGATAAGCAAAGTTGGAAGATGTGGGTTAGAGGAGGGGCAAGTAGGCCTCGGGAGAAGGCACGGCTCCCTGTCGTTTCGGGTGACGCAGGTGCTGTCGGGGCATGGGTGCTTCGGCAAGTACCTGTGTCGCATAGGCAGGGAGTCGGACGCTCGGTGCCACCACTGCGTCCATTGCGGGGAGGACACGGCGCAACACACGCTCCGGGAGTGTGTGTCCTGGGAGGAGCAGCGCCGTGCCCTCACCTCTGAAGTAGGAGACGATCTGTCGCTGCCGGCCGTTGTGCGGAGTATGGTCGGCAGGGCAGAGTCGTGGGACGCGGTGGTGTCCTTCTGCGAGGACGTGATGTCGCAGAAGGAAGCTGCGGAGCGGGAAAGAGAGATTTCCACTCTCGACCCCGCCCGCAGCAGGCGCACCGGGCCCCGGAGGAGGGCTGACAACGCCCTCTTCCGCCCCCCATAAACGGGTCCAGGGGCGACGGACTTGGGGAAGTCCCCGCCCCCCATGATAGGACCGGAGCCGGCGGCGCGCGTCTGTGTCCACGCGCGCCCCCGAGGCGATGCACGGGGTAGGACACCTCACTACCCCGTGCAGGAGACGAGGCCCGGCAGGACGGGCCGGCACCAGTGCGGGGCTGCGGACGAATCTGGATTCCCGCGGCCCCGCGCCCACGTGCGAGAAGCGACACCGGGGTGGTTTTAGCCGGTAAGAGTCCGGCACTGTTCCCGGCCTCCCCAGGCCGGGTTCGTCCATGAGGATTTCCCCCCGAAAAAAAAAAAAAAAAAAAGGGGCAAGTAGGCATTTAAATGTTTTAAGGATATTATTAGGTATGTCATCCCACCCAGTGGTACAAGCATCCTTACGCCCGCTTATAATTCTGACTAACTACTTCTGGTATGAATAGATGGACCTTATATATTTTTTTATTATTATTTTATCATTTCAAAACAGTAATTGATTCATGCTAATTGACATCCGCAACTCGTCTTAGGTCCAGTAGAAAACGCAAATACATACAATATTTACTTATATTGTATATATTTATTAGTGTATCTATTTCACTTATTTAATTTATACAATTTATTATAGGACATATACCTATATATTTATAAATATATAATATATTTAAGTATTATACATTTTGTCTTAAGAATATTTTTGTTTTTTTTTTCTCATTCCTTTTGTTTCTGTGTGTACCTATTAAAATTTAGTCCCATTAACCCTAAGGTTGGCTGGTAGAGAATGCCTTGTGGCATTAAGTTCGCCTATGCATCACTGCTGTACATGAAGTTTAAATAAATAAATAAAAAACCAGCGTCAGGCACTAGCTGTCCGGCATAATGCTGAACTGAATCTATTTGGCACAACATTCTTTTATCTTTATATAGTTTTTTTTTATTCCCTATTGTGATAATAATAATAATTTATTTATTTGCATAACATGTGTGTACATACGTAAAGAATAGTAGATTGTTACACAAGGGATGAAAGTGACCTATTTAGGCCCGAGATGGTTTGGCGAGATGGTTTGGGGGCGAGGGCGCTAATAGTTCGAGGGCCTACATAGTGTAACGTTATACTGTACTAACTAATAGGATAGAAATTAAACAATAAAAAGAAAAGAAAATAATAAATAAAAGGAACACTATTTACAACTATATCTACACTAGTTACGGAGAATCCTATTTGCGAACTCAACACATCGCGCCGACAAAGCTACCGATCTTATTTCAATAACGCGCTTCCCACGTTTCTAAGCTTGATCGCGGCCTTTTCTTTACCTAACATCGGAGGGAACGGTCACCTTATAATATTGTACTAATTACTCCTATTTTCTTATAAATTTGTGTGATTTTTGTGAACTTTAAAATACATAATTTGAACTGTGAAAGACTACATTCATTGAAGAGTTTCCCGACACACGCCCCAACACGTAACTGGCGCAGTCGGAAGTCGTTGTGGACATATCGTGTTGTTTGGTGAAGTTTCTAAAAATCAGGACGTCACCACGACCACCGTCTGGACGAAGAACCTATTGGGGACCTGTCGAGGAGCTGTGGCTGTAGCAAACTTCGGGTCATCTAAACATCGATAGAACGAAGCTCGCCAGCATTATGTTATTCATGTAAGTGTGCAAAATCCTTTATATTGGTTGCTATATATTTTTTTAAGCTGTGTACTATAACTTTTCCAAGATTTTTCACCCACGTAGTAATAGGGATTTAAGTCCCAGTAGGCGTATTCAACTCCGCAGTGCGCGAAGTGACGCCTATCGTAATTTAGAACATAGTACTATAGATAATTTAGAGACCATGGACGCAAGTAGCAATTCTACTAGTGAGGTACCTCAAACTGACCTATCAGATAAGATTTATAAATCACTAAGATTAGTTCCGGAATTTAACGGAAATCCTAACGTTTTAATTAGATTCATAAACTTGTGCGATCAACTAGTGCTTACTTATATTAGTCCGGAAAGGGGACGTGAGCTTTCAAACTTATCTTTAATTAATGGCATTTTAAATAAAATCACTGGTACCGCGGCCCGTACTTTGGCAACTTATGGGATTCCTAGTGATTGGGACGGTATCAGATCCACTTTGATTAATACATTTTCTGATCATAGAAATGAGTCATCATTATATACAGATCTGTCTCTCTTAGTTCAGGGAAGAGACACAATACAAGTTTTTTACGAAAAGGTTCAGCACTTGTTATGTACTATCATGACATACGTCGAATTACACGAGTCTCTTAAAACTACAGTAGAAGCGAAACGAACTCTTTACAAAGATTTAGCCTTGCAAACATTTTTACGGGGCCTAGAGGAGCCTCTGGGCTCTAGAATACGGTCTATGAGACCATCGTCTCTTGAAAGTGCCCTTGAATATGCTCAAGAAGAACTAAATGTTCTCTATTTGCAAAAAAGAAATAGATTTTTGCCACCAAAGAAAACTTTACAAAATCTTTACGAGTCAGCCCCTAGTACTTCTTTCGCACAGCAAAATTCTTACCCATATACAACCGGTAATCATATCCCTATGGTTAACCCATTTTCGAGATCTCAAAGCCAGCATTTAGTGTCTCAAAATTTGCCACAGGCACAGACACAATCTGGACCGCTAGTTCAGTACCGACAATCATATCCGAGACCTACAAAAACTCAACAAATGTTCAAAACCCCACCAACAAATATTTCAACTGGATTTCGGATTCCGCCCCGCCAAACACCCCAGAATAATTACCCAAGACCTATGAGCGGCATAAGTCATCCAGTTGCTCGTACCTTACCACCGATAAATCATGGTGGCAGGCGCAATTTTGCCCCAAATAATAATCTCCCACAAGTCAATGAAGCTAATTTTAATGTATCATTTAACGATAACTTTTGTGACCATGACTTCAATAACCAGGAGAATGACATCGTCGATAGTGATTTCCCGAATCACTTCGAGACTGACCTTGACAATGAAAATTATGCTGACTGTTCCGAAAATACAAATTTTCAGTCAATCTTAGAGAAGACCGACCCCGAATAGAAATAAATTTACATAGCGGCAAACGGCATCTACCTTATATCCAAATTAAAAATCCCCCAATAAAATTACTAATTGACACTGGAGCAAACGCCTCTTTCATTAACCCTGAAGCTTATGAAAAATTCTACTCTCACATTCCAATAAAGTATGATCCGTTTCTGGTCACAAATACTCAGGTTACCACAAAAAATTACTATTCTCTGACTGTACCATATTTTGATGAGTTCAAAGATCGTAGTCCAATAAAGCTATACCTCTATAAATTCCATAACTTTTTTGACGGGTTAATAGGATGGAAACAACTACAAAAGTGGAATGCAAAAATTGATCTCGCATCTAACATATTGGAGACCGATGTCACACAAATTCCTATTACTTTATATGACCCAGAATACTGTACGTTTAATTTATTTCAATCTACTATTCCCGCACAAACCACACAACTAATAAGGGTGCCCACTGATATTGCACAAGGAGATATATTAGTAGAGGAACAATTTATTTCTAGTTGCTGCATCAACGAATGCTTGTCACTTGCTGAAAATAATTATTCTTGGGTTCAAATCACTAATCCAACAGATAATGATATCGAAATTTCTATGTCGAAACCAATCTGCGCACATGTTTTTAACGAACAAACAATACCGATAACACATGTTACTGACACCGCTGTAGGTAACAATGCGCAAACCGAAGAAGTCTTATCGCATTTGCGCACAGAACATTTAAACGCAGAGGAGACAGTTAATTTAATTAATCTTTGCAAGCAGTATGCCGATATATTTTATATAGAAGGTGAGCCATTGACTTTTACCAACGAAATCAAGCACCACATTAGAACCACGGATGATAGGCCAGTGTATAGTAAAAGTTATAGGTACCCTTATGTACACAGAGAAGAAGTGAAAAATCAAGTAGAGTCCATGCTACAACAAGGCATTATCCGGCAATCATCTTCGCCTTGGAACGCACCAATATGGATAGTCCCTAAAAAGAGTGACGCATCTGGGAAAGTGAAATGGCGCTTAGTCATTAACTTTAGACAACTCAATGAAAAGACGATTAGCGATAAATATCCTATTCCTAATATTAGTGCCATATTGGACAAATTAGGTAGATGTTTATATTTCTCAACATTAGATCTAAAATCTGGATTTTATCAAATTCAACTTAATCCTTCCGATAGACCCAAAACAGCATTCAGTGTAGAGCAAGGGCATTTTGAGTACGTCAGAATACCCATGGGTCTGAAAAATTCTCCAGCCACATTTCAGCGTGTTATGGATAATGTCCTCCGGGGAGTTCCGAATTGTGTTACGTATTTAGATGACATTTTGGTATTTTCAACATCTTTACAGGAACACGTAGTTAATTTGAATACCATATTTGAACGCCTTAGAAATTCAAATTTAAAAATTCAGATGGATAAGTCGGAATTTTTCAAACATGAAACGCCATATCGGGGCCACATTATAACTACCGACGGGGTGAAACCAAATCCAGAAAAAATATCAGCTATTTTGAAGTATCCAGTGCCAAAAACTCCCAAACAAATCCAGGCCTTCTTAGGACTACTCGGGTATTACAGACGTTTTGTTCCAAACTTTGCACGTATCACTAAACCATTTACATCATGCCTAAAAAAAGGCGCCAAAATTAATTTGACATCAGAATATTTGAGTTGCTTCGAGCATTGTAAAACGCTGCTCACAAACGATCCCATTCTCACATACCCAGATTTTAGCAAGGAATTCATACTAACGACAGATGCATCAAACTTCGTTTTAGGAGCTGTACTTTCTCAGGGACCTATCGGTTCCGACAAACCCTTAGCATACGCCTCTAGAACCCTGAATGATAGCGAAATTAATTACTCAACAATAGAAAAGGAGTTACTCGCAATTGTTTGGGCCACCAAATATTTTCGACCCTATCTGTTCGGTAGAGAATTTAAAATAATAATGGACCACAAACCATTAATTTTGCTTATGAATCTGAAAGAACCCGGATCTCGTCTTACAAGGTGGAGATTGAAATTGGCGGAATATAACTACACCATTGTTCACAAAAACGGTAAAATTAATACTAACGCAGACGCTCTCTCACGTATTCAGATCAACTATAATGAAACTATGTCCTTGTTCGTTAATCTTTCCGAAACAGCTAATTCCAATACATCCACTACATTAACTGCTGTAGGTAATTCTCCAGTACACTCATCATCCAATATCACTGCCGATTCAAGTTCAAACGAGGAATTACACGGTTTAAATCAGCAGTCATCATCATCAACCCTTACTGCTTATTCACCTCTAAATGAAGAATGTCAAAACTCATCAGCGAACTCAGGTATTGACACAGAACCAGACCAAAGGACAGAGTCGACACCGCAAATTTCAACACACGGCGAAACGATTCACACTAGTGTAGAAAATCCGGTTCTAGAAATTCCAATATCTGACGAGCCACTAAATAAATTTAAAAGACAGCTAGTTATTAACATAATCAATAGTAAACCTAGAAGTAGACCCACAATAACGGAACCATTTCAGTCGTCCCAAAAAATTACTGTAGAAATTAATGAAGATAGTTTCGAGAGCAGTCTTATTAACGTTATAAAATCACACGTCGATCCAAAGCTACGAACAGCTATTCTCGTAAAACCTGTTGAAAAAATGTTAGATATCATACCCGTACTACAAAGAACTTTCGAAAATTCGTCCATAAACTTGGTTTTAGTCAAAAACGAAGTACTTAATGTCAACAATCACAATCAATCAGACCAACTAGAAACAATAAAAAAATACCACGAAGGTAAGACTAACCATCGCGGAATTAATGAGACCTATCTTTCACTATCTCAACGTTATTTTTGGCCAAAAATGAAAGCGGACATTACTAAATTCATAAATGAGTGTAATATATGCAGATGCGCTAAATATGACCGTAATCCAATCCGTCCACAGTTCAGACTTGTGCCGCCACCTAATAGACCATTTGAACTAGCACACGCAGACGTATTGACTATTGACCATGAAAAGTACTTGACCATTATCGACTCATTCTCCAAGTACGCCCAGGCGTATCGTTTACCCGATTGCACTGCACCTAGTATCTTAAAAGCTCTTTTAAACTATAGCACTTACCACGGCTTACCCGTTAACCTTATTACAGACCAGGGTACAGAGTTTAATAACCGGGTAGTATCAGAATTTCTGCATTTACACAAAATTCAACACCATATGACTAGTGCATATGCACCTAATGAAAACGGCATAGTGGAACGTTTCCACAGTACACTGTTAGAGCATTTACGTTTATTAAAAATTCAGCATAAGAATGAAGCATCTCGAAATTTAATACCGTACGCGTTAATAGCTCATAATAGTTCAATTCATAGTTTAATAAAATGTAGACCATTTGATGTCATCTCAGGACACCTGGACCCTCGAAACCCTATTGATTTAAACATGACGGATCGTTGTCTTCAATCCTATATTCAAGAACATCGTAGTCGAATGGAAACAGTTTATAAAATTATTCATGACTCTTCACTATCCGATCGCGAAGACATCATGACTCGGCGTAACGCTAATAGAGAACCCGTGCTAGATTGCGAGGAACGCCAAGTGGTACACGTGCGAAATCCCATGGCTAGTAGGCAAAAATTGGCACCTCGATTTACTCAAGACAATGTCGTTAGTAACCTGCCTATACACATCTATACAGCAAAAAGTCGTGGTCCGGTCGCGAAATCGCGGTTAAAAAGACCGCCAAAAAAGTGACAACCATCTTATGATTGTTACAGGTACTTCTTATTGCTGCCAATTTTCCTTGTTGGTGCTCAAGACATACGTATTGATAGTCTAGACAGTGGACCGGGTATCCTGCCATTTAATCTTGGCGCTACCAAAATTGTATCTCACTTCCACACATTCTTGCAAGGAATTGACCTTGAAGAAATTGAATCGCATGTGAACACTATCAAATCTCAACTTGCTGATGCAACATTTAAATTATCGCACAAAGACAACACCCTTTTTAAATATCAAATAAAACATTTATATGCCAAATTAGATAAAAAATTCGTTCAATTAGACACGTTTAGACCAACCAGAACTAAGAGAGGTTTGATCAACGCTTTAGGTACAATTATCAAAAGTATTTCGGGAAATTTGGACAATGATGACGCTCTAAGATTCGAAAATGAACTACACATATTAAATAAAAATGATCAGCTCTTATCCCATTCCTTTAACAAACATATTACTTTGTATAAAGAAATGACGACACGGCAAAATCAGATAATTCGTAATCTTTCAATAAACCAAAGAAAATTAGAGAAAGCTCTTACTTTTGTCATGAACGTGACAAATAATGATAATGAGCGAATTACTCAATATGCTCACCTTGTAGAGATTTTTGCAATACTAAACGAAAATGCACAAGAACTTTTGAATGAGATTTATAAAATAGAAAATATACTAGCTTTTAGTCGCAATAAATCAGTTCATCATTCCATACTATCTGTCAAAGATTTAAAAAATATGATAAGCTATTTAAAGCAAGTATATACATCCGACGAAATCATTGATGTAGATTTGAGAAATTACTACGAGATTCTTAGCTTAGCTTCATTTTTTACCAAGTCCACAGTTGTTGTAGTCATTAAGTTTCCTATTACATACAGCACTCATTATCAGTTATTCGAGTTATGTCCTGTACCAAATAAGAATAATACAATTATAGTACCAGCCGCACCATATATAGCATCTAATTCACAGGAATTTGTATACATAGAGGCTGAATGCCCGAAGGTCAACTCTTGGCACGTATGCGAGCAGAAGGTAGTACATCAAGTTTTGTCAAAACCAGACTGCATCCAAAAACTCATACAATTTCAGGAGATAGATGAAACGTGTATCACCACGCCTATCTCTCTGACCAAGGAGGCACTGATGGAACTGGACAGCAATCACTACATTATTTCGTTACCCAGCAGCACAAAGGTCAAACTGTCATGTGGGAAAGACCGCTACGAGATGTTAAAAGGAAGCTTTTTAGTTACCGTCCCTCAAGGTTGCAAATTCAAAACTCCGGAGTTCACCATTGTTAATATAGATAACAAATTGGCTGGGCAACCATTGGAACTCATGTCTCTCCCACACTTCGATAAAACGTTAGCTGAGTCCAGAAGTTTTAACTTGAAGTCAACTGACTTAAGCAGTCTTCAAAAAATTCAGGATCAAGTAACTATGCAAAAGAAATTCACCTAGATTCTTCGGCCACAATTGGAGTTTACCATACTACAATTCCATTTTATATACGTTTTCCGTCGTCGTCGCCGAGCTGCCAAGATTAATATCACAACGCAAACCAATACCGAAATGACTGAGGATGAAAGAAGAGCCGCAACTTTTGGCGTCAAGATCACCAAATAGTTGCTTATCTGGTCGGGGAGGAGTTACGGAGAATCCTATTTGCGAACTCAACACATCGCGCCGACAACGCTACCGATCTTATTTCAATAACGCGCTTCCCACGTTTCTAAGCTTGATCGCGGCCTTTTCTTTACCTAACATCGGAGGGATCGGTCACCTTATAATATTGTACTAATTACTCCTATTTTCTTATAAATTTGTGTGATTTTTGTGAACTTTAAAATACATAATTTGAACTGTGAAAGACTACATTCATTGAAGAGTTTCCCGACACACGCCCCAACACGTAACTCACTAATATTATAAAGAGGAAAACTTTGTTTGTTTGTTTGTAATGATTAGGCTCAAAAACTACAGGACCGATTTTAAAAATTCTTTCATCATTCGAAAGCTACATTATCCACAAGTAACATAGGCTAAATTTTATTTTGGAAAAAAAATAGGGTTCCGTAAGATATTTGGGTTTTTCGGACACAAGGTGTAAGAAATCAACCAGAAAAGTTACTTTTTTTGCGTACGCTAATAATCTCAGGAATTACTGGTCCGATTTGAAAATTCTTTCAGTGTTAGATAGCCCATTTATTGAAGAAGGCTATAGGCTATATTTCATCACGCTAAAACCAATAGGAGCGGAGCACCACTATTCCACGCGGACGAAGTCGCGGGCAGAAGCTAGTTTACAATAAACAAGTCAAACATAATAATTAATTAAGTAAATACAATACGGAACCCTTAATTTAAATATTAATTCAACGTCTCGTATCTAATGCGCTTACGCATCTCTAAAACCACTAATGACCGAACCGGATTCGCAAGTCGCTTCGGGAGCATTCGTAAAAATCATCGGGCAGACTGCTTTGAGACCTCTGATGTGACGGCTGTGTCACTCGTGGTAAGAAATAAAATTATTAAATATTACGAGCGTTAATTTGAAATTAGTGAAATCCCGTTGGGGTAAGTTTCCATGTATTACTTGTAGTGCTTCATTGTAAGGTGTTTCTTAGTTCTTCCTAAACTTCTACTTAGCATCAGCTGTGCTTTTTCTTTGTTCTCTGGGACACTGTGACCTTTGGACCCGTGCGATGTGGTCAATGCCCATGCTAAAGCCTGCCTCTGTGTCTGCGCTTCCAGGATTTATGATTCTACCTCTTCAACCCTCGCATCGCGACCTACCTGGCGGCGAGAGGAAGATCTACTGGGGACCTAGGACCTCGTATCTGAGACCTGACCTTGGAGGAAGCTGGGCGGCCTGCAGACCTACAGTCACGGTTCAGGCCAGTGTCCATTCGTCTATCTCTGGGTCATCACTAGACGTGAGGCGGCAACAGAAGTTTAGGCTTAAAATAAACGGTTACAGTTCAAATAAGCTGAGTCGTTATTTTAGAACCCTACCTATCTACCTGACGGCTAACCCCCGCGCAGGGGATAACGCCGCAGTGGCGCCCTTAACGTGTGTTTCTTGTTGCCTAATTACGTCTAGTTGTTTCATTTAGAGTCAGCTGATAGCTCAACCTACCTACAACATTGCTGTGAACGTGTAGGTGACTAATCTGCGAACTGGTACGTACATTATTATTTATTAAATCACCTATTGTTATATTTTTTTCTTTGTTTTTTGCTAATGACCTGTATTGTTAACTGTTACGTATTGTTGTACAACTAAATGTAATTTCTACAAAGTAATTTAAATAAACTTTTAACTATTAAATTTAAAACTTATATTGTTACTAAAGGTATTATATTATAAGCTATTAGTAATTAACGATTGTATTATGCGTAACAGTTCGCACGCTTAGTTTTTTTTTTTTCTTTTGCTTATTTTTTTTCTCTGCTACCCACTTTTATTTATTTTTTTCCATATCATTTCTTCATTTCAAGTTCATCACCTAATCGTAGTTAAAGGTAGTTAGTTATTTCATTGTAAAGAACACCATAATCAATCATAATCATCTTGTAGATATACCATTCTATTCTTTCCATCTTTTATTGTTTTCATTTTGCTTTTCACACTTTTTGGTAATCATGGAAACTTATCCTATTAAATTCTTTTTGCTAAACAAAAATGAATTAGCATACGAGGTGCTCATTAGAGGCGAGGAACCTGCGTCTACGGTACTTGAACTACGCAAACAAATAAATAAACTTACACCTATTGTTCCTACTTGTGATATATCTGATTCGGGTATAGAACCGGACATTGATATTTCGGGTGCTAGCACATCTCTAAGCGAACTAATCTCCCGTGTAAAATCCTTAGAGGATAGGTACGATACTAACCTTTTCGAACGTACTAGAGCATTATGCAATCACCTTTATCACCGTATAAAACGTATTGATTGTTCCGACTCCAAATATGCAGACAAAGTGAAAACATTATCTAAAAACATTTCAGGGCTAAACGCAAAATTAAATTCAATTATAAAATCTGCTAACCCTACCGCTGGCTGTGAGCCTGTAACAGTACCTTCCCAAACACCTTTAGCGGCCGATACATTTTCTAACGTGTCTATACATTGTGACCGCTCACATATTAGTGACCTACAGAAAATTAAATATAATGGCAAAACTTGCGTGCACGCCTTCGTACAGAAAGTGAGGGAGTATAGCACGGCTAGGAACATATCTTCTTCCAAATTATTAACTTACGCTACGGAAATATTCACGGGCGATGCACTACATTGGTATCGCAGCATTAAAACCTCCATATCCTCATGGGACGAGCTGGTAGCACTGCTCATTGAGGATTTTAGTCAATTTGACTATGACTACCGACTTTTGACCGAAATAAGACATCGTACTCAGGGTGATACAGAGAACATTACGATCTATTTCGCTAAAATGACTGAATTGTTTTCTAGACTTACTAAAAATATTTCTGAACAAGAGAAACTAGACATATTAATGCACAACATTCGACCTTGTTACGCAAGTGTATTAGCTTCTAACTCTTCGTCTATAAGTACTATAGAAAGCTTAAAGACAATTTGCAAGAACTTTGAAAAAATTCAATCTCTTACTTCACAATTTAAAGAACCACCTAGAATTACATATGAAACATTAGCTCCTGATCTTGCGTTTTCTAAATTTTCTGAAACTAGCTCTAATAAACCTAAATACTACAATCAATATAGATACAATAATAAATATAATAATAGTTCTAGCAATTCTTCTTATTCTAAAAATAACTACAAAAATCAACATGCTAATTTTAATTACAACCAGTCTAATAGATCTAAAGAAAATGCAAATGTAGCTACTATTACACCTACTAGTTCTAACACTAAAAATGTTTACTGTCCTCGCTGTCGTAACTCTGATCATCCTTTGAGCCAATGCAAAGCTGACAGATTTCCTATTTGTTTTAAATGCGGAACTAAAAATGTAAAATACCCTGATTGTACTAAGTGTCACTCACAATCTAATCCAAAAAACGAACTGGTGAAGATTGTTGTAATAAATATGATAAAACTAAAACTTCTAAAAACTTTGATGAAAATGATTGGCAAAATTGGTTATCGACTATTAAAACATTCTTTTCAAGCTATTTTATTACAACAATCTTTGATAAAAAACCTACCAATGATATACGTCCCTACGCGACGGTCCAAGTAGCTAATGTCACATCTTGCGGCTTGCTAGACTCTAGTTCAGCAGCAACTATCTTAGGTAACAATTCTCATGAACATCTAAAATCTATCGGCCTAACTATTCACAAACATTTAAAAACATTTACTGCTGCTGGAGGAGAAAATCTCCCTACTATTGGTTATGTTAGTTTGCCTGTGACATTCGAAAATCAATTTCATATTCTAAAGGCTTACATCATACCTTCTGTAAAGTCAAATTTAATCTTGGGTGTCGATTTTTGGACCAAATTTAATCTTTTTCCAAAATTCTCTAATTCTATCTCCCTACATAACCTATCTAGTTCCACTACTGAAGTAAACACTGTTACTGAACCTACCGGCGTATTACATTCCTACCATGAACTGACTGAAGTTCAGCGTGTAACTGCTGATAACGTCATTGAGTAATTTAATAACATTTCCACTGAACTGTGCGGGTTAGGTAGAACTAATCTGGTAACACATCATATTGATACGGGTGATTCCTTACCTATTAGGCAAAGATATTACCGTGTTTCTCCGGAAAAACAACGTATCCTATCTGAACAACTTGACGAAATGTTAGCACTAGGTGTAGATGAAGAATGCGAGAGCCCTTGGTCTTCTCCCGTGTTGTTAACTCCAAAAAAAGATGGTAAGCTTAGGTTCTGTCTTGATAGCAGAAAATTAAACTCTGTAACTAAAAAAGACGCCTACAAGTTGCCCTACATATCTGAGATCCTAGATAACCTAAAAAATGTTAAGTACCTAAGTAGCATTGATTTATCAAAAGCATTTTGGCAAATTCCGATCTTAGAAAGTGACCGTAATAAGACCGCATTCTATATTCCGCATCGTGGTACCTTCCGATTTGTTACTATGCCATTCGGGTTAACAAATTCACCTGCTACGCAACAAAGACTTGTTGACACTTTATTCTACGGACCTGAATTTGAAAATTCCGTATTTGTCTATGTCGATGACATAGTTGTAGCAAGCTCAGACTTCGAAAGCCATATTTCTCTTCTTCTCAAAGTCAAAGTTAATTTAACTATTAACTTTGAAAAATCTGTTTTCTTTCGTAGTGAACTTAAATATCTTGGTTATGTCATTAATTCTAAAGGCCTACAAGTTGATCCTACTAAAATTGATACTATCGTTAACTACCCCACACCTTCTAATAAAAAAGAGCTTTAAAGATTCCTAGGAATAGCGTCTTGGTACCGTAAATTCATTCCTAACTTTAGTTCTATCGCTGGACCGCTAAACAAACTTACTTCTTCTAATAAAAAGACAAACCCGTACGTTTGGTCTTCTCAAGCTGAAGAGTCCTTTAATAAACTTAAAGAATTACTAGTTTCTGCCCCAATCCTTTCATGCCCTAACTTTGAACTTCCGTTTCAAGTCCATACTGATGCTAGTGACTACGGTGTTGGAGGTATGCTAACTCAGACTATAGAAGGAGTCGAACATCCTATAGCCTACTATAGTAGAACACTGACTGGTCCTGAAAGGAATTACAGTATTACAGAGCGCGAAGCTTTGGCTGTATTAGTAGCTTTGGAACACTGAAGATGCTATCTAGACAATGGCAAGCAATTTATCGTGTATACTGACCATTCAGCTCTCAAATGGTTTCTAAACCTAAACAACCCAACTAGACGTCTAGCTCGCTGGGGTGTCCGTCTATCAACTTTCAATTTTGAAATTAGACACAGGCGTGGCAAAGATAATATTGTTCCTGATGCATTGTCACGTGCATGTACAGTTTCTGCTATAGACCAACATTCTAATAACAATATAGCTGCTAATACTAATGATCAATGGTTTCTTAATATATACCATGGTTGCCAAAATTCTCCTACATCGTTTCCTAATTATATAGTTAAAAATAATCGTTTATTTCGTTACATGAAAACCAACAATCCTTTACATAAAGAGTTCGAGTGGAAAGAGGTAATACCTGCCGACGAAAGACAAGCCATTATCCTAGAAAACCACTCAGAACCTACCGCTGGTCATTTTGGTATTTTTAAAACTGTTAAGCGCTTAAATCTTAGGTACTACTGGCCTGGTATGCATGCAGATGTGGTGAAAGCTGTTACGTCATGCGACACCTGCATTGCCCATAAGCATCAAAATCACGCGACTCTTGGCGAAATGGGTAGACCTAAGCATTGTTCAAGACCTTTTCAAACTATTAGTATAGACCTAGTAGGACCCCTACCGCCTACTAGAAAACAAAACATTTATATTCTAGTTGTCACTTGTTGTTTTAGTAAGTACTGCTTACTATTTCCAATCAAGCGGGCTACTGCTGAAGTTATAACTAAAATACTAGAGGAACATGTATTCCTAATACATGGTATTCCTTCTACAGTAATTTTAGATAACGGTAAACAATTCGTTAGTTCTACACTAAAGCAAATGTTGCAAAAATATAAGGTACCCAAACTCCATTTTACTCCTAAATATACACCTCATGTAAATACAGTTGAACGTTACAATAAAACTATTATGACTGCTATCTCACCCTTCATATCTAATGATCAACGTGTATGGGATCTATTGGTGCCTAAAATTCAGTTTGCTGTTAATTGTTCCGTAAATGAAGTAACGGGCTACACCCCTTCATTTCTTGTGCATGGGCGTGAACTTGTAACTTGCGGTTCACATTATTTCGATACTGACAATGACGAAAATATCGTCCTTCAACCTCGCGACTCTTATGCTGAAAACTTAGGTGTTCTATCTAACATCTTTAATAAGGTCCAAGCACTACTACTACAAGCTCACAGCCGCAATTGTCAACATTACAATTTACGCCGGAAACCTGCTGAATTTAATGTTGGTGATATCGTGTGGAGAAAGACATTTTACCTTAGCGACAAGGACAAATATTTTAATAAAAAACTAGCTCCAAAATTTATAAAATGCAAAGTCATTGGTAAAAGGTCTCCTCTTGTATACGAACTAGCAGACATGTCTGGGAAGTCACTGGGCTCCTGGCATATCAAGGATATAAAACTAATAAATTATAAAACATAAAATACTTAATTCTATCCTAGTCTTATTCTAAAATGTAACCTACTTAAATATATGTATTGAATAATTCAGTTAGTTTAATACATACGAACTTGCTAATGAGAATAATTTATATTATATAATTGTTACTCTGTTGTTAGGGTCTCAATTCATAATACGAGTAACTTATAGAATTGATGACCAAAATGTTATGTACCTACGCGTGAGGTATGATAGTGAGCATGAATGTATTAGTAAGTTAGCAGTGATAGTCAGATTTTCATTTTAGTACGAAAAATCCTTCGCTTTGTGGCGGGGTACTGTAACGTTATACTGTACTAACTAATAGGATAGAAATTAAATAATAAAAAGAAAAGAAAATAATAAATAAAAGGAACACTATTTACAACTATATTTACAATAAACAAGTCAAACATAATAATTAATTAAGTAAATACAATACGGAACCCTTAATTTAAATATTTATTCAACGTCTCGTATCTAATGCGCTTACGCATCTCTAAAACCACTAATGACCGAACCGGATTCGCAAGTCGCTTCGGGAGCATTCGTAAAAATCATCGGGCAGACTGCTTTGAGACCTCTGATGTGACGGCTGTGTCACTCGTGGCAAGAAATACAATTATTAAATATTACGAGCGTTAATTTGAAATTAGTGAAATCCCGCTGGGGTAAGTTTCCATGTATTACTTGTAGTGCTTCATTGTAAGGTGTTTCTTAGTTCTTCCTAAACTTCTACTTAGCATCAGCTGTGCTTTTTCTTTGTTCTCTGGGACACTGTGACCTTTGGACCCGTGCGATGTGGTCAATGCCCATGCTAAAGCCTGCCTCTGTATCTGCACTTCCAGGATTTATGATTCTACCTCTTCAACCCTCGCATCGCGACCTAACTGGCGGCGAGAGGAAGATCTACTGGGGACCTAGGACCTCGTATCTGAGACCTGACCTTGGAGGAAGCTGGGCGGCCTGCAGACCTACAGTCACGGTTCAGGCCAGTGTCCATTCGTCTATCTCTGGGTCATCACTAGACGTGAGGCGGCAACAGAAGTTTAGGCTTAAAATAAACGGTTACAGTTCAAATAAGCTGAGTCGTTATTTTAGAACCCTACCTATCTACCTGACGGCTAACCCCCGCGCAGGGGATAACGCCGCAATAGGTCTTTCTCCTGAGGTAAACACTCTGCTTTTCATTTCGAATATGAGGAAAGGAAATACAAACCTGATTACATAAACAAATATTTTATTTGTAAACTTAAATAATTAGCATTCGACGAAACAACTGAAGATCGATTGTCCGCCTCTTTTTTTTCTGTGGCATTCTACCAGCCAGTATTTTTTTGTCAAAAATTTTGCTCAAATCTATTTAAATTAAGGAATAATTTATTGAATTCTAAATTAGAATTACCTGTATGTTACAAAATTATTATTGATAATATTTTTTATTGCAATTTTACGCGATATAACAGAGTGGCTGTATAGAGGGACATAGCTTGCATAATATTTTTTTTGTCAGTTTTAATTTTTTTTTACAGTAAATTATTTTTTTGTAAAAAAAATGCTCAAATCTATTTAAATTAATTAATAATTTATTGAATTCTAAATTAGAAATACCTGGGTAAGTATAAAGACATGTTACAAAATTATTGTTAATATTTTTTATTGCAATTTTACGCCGCGATATAACAGAGTGGCTGTATAGAGGGACATGGCTTGCATAGTTTTTATTTTTTTTTGACAGCAGGGAAAATCGCTTCCCCGGGACGAAAAGTACTACTTTCGTCCCTCTGATCAGGTAACTTCAAGCGTACTTTCCGTGTATGAGAAATGAAATAGTAGATTGTTACACAAGAGATGAAAGTGACCTATTAAGGCCCGAGATGGTTTGGCGCACGAGCGTAGCGAGGGCGCTAATAGTTCGAGGGCCTACATAGGTCTTTCTCCCGAGGTAAACACTCTGCTTTTCATTTCGAATATGAGGAAAGGAAATACAAACCTGATTACATAAACAAACAATATTTTATTTGTAAACGTAAATAATTAGCGCTCGACGAAACAACTGAAGATCGATTGTCCGACTCTTTTTTTTCTGTGGCATTCTACCAGCCAGTATTTTTTTGTCAAAAATTTTGCTCAAATGTATTTAAATTAACGAATAATTTATTGAATTCTAAATTAGAATTACCTGTATGTTATAAAACTATTAATAATATTTTTTATTGCAATTTTACGCCGCGATATAACAGAGTGGCTGTATAGAGAGAGGGACATGGCTTGCATAGTCTTTTTTTGTCAGTTTTTTTTTTTTATAGTAAATTATTTTTTTGTACAAAAAATTACTCAAATCTATTTAAATTAATAAATAATTTATTGAATTCTAAATTAGAAATACCTGGGTAAGTATAAAGACATGTTACAAAATTATTGTTAATATTTTTATTGCAATTTTACGCCGCGATATAACAGAGTGGCTGTATAAAGGGGCATGGCTTGCATAGTTTTTATTTTTTTTGACAGCAGGGAAAATCGCTTCCCCGGGACGAAAAGTACTACTTTCGTCCCTCTGATCAGGTAACTTCAAGCGCACTTTCCGTGTATGAGAAATGAAAATTTTTTTTTTTTTCAAATTAAGAAATACAGCAATTTATTTTTCATTTTTTGCCGCGCATGGCGCTACTCGTTTACTTGTATGTAATCTGTGGTTTGTTTGCATTTTGATTGGGAGTCTGTGTCTATTAAAAATGGAGATTGGTTTAGATATTTATGTAAAATAAAAACGTGTTATGAAAAGTTAAGGGATTGTGAAGGAAGGAATGATAAACATTAAATGTCGTTTCTTTGTTTTTTCAGGTATGTGTTTAGATAATAGATTAGCCTAAATTAGTTATGTACGCGCAGGTTATGTAGTTTCTGGTTTAAGATTTTATTTCTCATAAAAGAATACAATTCACTTAACCTATGATAAAACACGTTAACTTAAAATTAAGTATTAACTAATATGAGCATTAAATAGTGAAGTAGTAGAGTATTAAATAAATGAGAATGCATGAGAATTGAGGCCTCCTCCACGCAGTACACACGAAATATATCTAAAAATATGAAAAACACACATAATCACCCTCTCCCAAGCCGACTGGTCACCGTGGGAGGAGTAGACCAAAACCCTCCAGAGATAAAACCCTCAACTAATTTAGAACTACTGAACAACAACCAGATTTATGTAGCGTCATACAATGTTAGGACTCTATCAACATATGCCCGCCTGCTAGAATTAATGGATGCTTTAGAAAACATAAAATTCGATGTAATTGGTCTGTCTGAAACAAGAAGGTTGGGGGAGTCAATTCAAGAATACGAAGATGTCATTTTATACTATATAGGAGAAACTGCTGGTCTTTGCGGTGTAGGTTTCCTCGTGAAAAAACACCTTAAACCTTATATAGAGAGCTTCAATGGTCTCTCAGAACGAGTGGCACTACTAATACTAAAATTCGACAATATCAAAATTAGCATAATACAAGTATATGCCCCGACAGAATCAGCCAACGACACTGAAATAGAATTTTTCTATGAAACCGTTGATAGGGCCTTGAAGCTCTCAGGAAAAAACAAGATAGTTATGGGAGATTTTAACGCAAAAATTGGTCAACCCAAACAAGAGGAAAACATTATCATGAAATGCCATGGATATGGTACAAGAAACGCAAGAGGCGAAAGACTAATAGAATTCGCATACGAAAACAAACTTACAATCACAAACACTTTTTATAAAAAGACGCCGAAACAAAGGTGGACCTGGAGATCTCCTGACGGCTCTATTAGAAACGAACTAGACTATATCTTGACAAACCTTCCAAACAACGTGAAAAATGTTGAAGTCATCACTCTGGATTTCCCTAGCGACCATAGACTCATAAGAACTACATTTCTAATACAAAAACCCAAAACATCCAGACTAAACTACGCTGATAATTCAAGAAACTTGTTGCAAAGTGAAGAGGAAATCTTAAGATATAAGCAACTGCTCGAAGAAAACAAAGCAAGCTTCTTAAAGTGTCAAAAAATGAACTCAGTACAAGAATGCTACGACCAAATAACAAACATAATAGACACCAGTTTAAATAAATCTCGCACACCACCTCAAACTAGAACAAAAAATAGGGCCATATCTACTCACACTGCTAAAATAATGGAACGAAGAAGAGAACTACAAAAAATAAAACCAAAGACGAGAGCAATGAAAAATGAGCTGAAAGCGCTCTATAAACTAGTAAACAGATATATACAAAGGGACTACTCGAACCACCGAAAACTCACAATTGAAAGACATATTAACACTACAGGGAGCCTAAAGAAGGCCTACAAAGACTTGAGGTCTCATAAAACATGGATAGAAGGACTACAAGGACCCCAAAAAACAAGCAATGATCGAAAAGACATCCTGCTCATAGCCACTAACTTTTACAAGCAGCTGTACAGTTCCCCAGTTCAACAAGAAATAGAGCAATACGAGACAGAAAATAATAATGAGAAACAAGACATAGATCCAGTGACTGAACTCGAGATAGAAACAGGAATTAGAAACCTAAAAACGGAGAAGAGTCCAGGGCCTGACAAGATTACAAACGAGGCCATAAAACTAGCTTGTGCCCACCTTGTGGAACCATTGAAGCATCTCTTCAATTTGATCCTAACTGCATCTATCACACCTTCACAATGGGCGGAGTCTCACATCATATTGCTGTTTAAAAAGGGAAATCCAAAGAATATAGAAAATTATCGACCAATTAGCCTCCTTCCATCATTTTACAAACTATTTTCATCGATATTGGAAAAGCGAATTAGTGTTACATTGGAAAAAAACCAACCGATAGAACAAGCAGGGTTCAGAAAAAATTTTTCAACAATAGACCACATACACGCTCTAGAATTACTCGTAGAGAAATACCAGGAATTTCAACGTCCTTTATATTTAGTATTCATAGATTACCAGAAAGCATTCGACACAATACTACACCTCTCAATTTGGAACGCGCTAGAGTCACAAAAGGTACAGAATAGATATATACAGGTCTTAAAATACCTCTATGATAACACCATAAGTAGGGTAAAACTCGAGACCACAGGACCACCCATCCATATAAAAAGAGGAGTGCGACAAGGGGACCCCTTATCACCTCGAATATTCATAGCTGTCCTGGAATCAATAATTAGCAAGTTGAGATGGGAAAAAATAGGTATCAGTGTAAATGGGAATTACATAAGCCACCTGAGATTCGCTGACGACATTGTCCTGCTATCAGAAAAAAGCTCAGAGTTAGAATTAATGTTGAACGCTCTACAACAAGAAAGCAAAAAGGCGGGACTAGAAATAAACCTGAGTAAAACAAAAATTATGTCAAACTCAAAAAAAAACTCAGTACTACTCAACAACACACCAGTAGAGTACGTTGACAATTATATCTACTTGGGCAAACAGATTTCATTCCAAAAAAATAACAATGACTTAGAGATAGACAGAAGAATAACGGCGACATGGAAAAAGTTTTGGAGCGCAAAGGAAATACTAAAAAGCCAAATGCCGATGAAGATCAAGACCAAAGTAATGAACTCTTGCCTGCTGCCCTCATTAACGTATGCCTGTCAGACATGGAAATATACACGCAAAATTAAAAATAAAATTACATCTTGCCAGCGAAGTATGGAAAGAAGCATCACAAACATCAGAAAAATACAAAAAATTCGGCACTTTGTCATCAGAGAAAAAACAAAAATAACGGATGCCTTAACCTACGCCCTTAAGTTAAAATGGAGATGGGCGGGTCACGTGGCCAGAATGAGTGACGATCGGTGGACTATTCGTATGACGTCATGGCCCGGCCCCATAGGCACTAGAAAAAGAGGAAGACCGACAACTAGATGGGCAGATGACATCACGCGAGTCGCAGGCAAAAACTGGATGATCGAAGCAACCGATCGAGAACACTGGTCATCTCTGGAGGAGGCCTTTACTCTCACTGAGTGAGAGGTTCATGCATGCAAATTATACTAGTTATTCCAATTACTATTAGTTATTATTTTTATTCTAATTATTTAAATACTTGTATACAAAAAATAGCTTTATATACACCTTATTTGAATTAATTTATAAAAATTTTAATACATTAAATAATATACATAAAATATACCTACAAAAAGTAATCATTAGTATTGTTATTAATATTTTAATTGAAACAAAAATTCACAAACCAATTGAATAAATATTGTTTTTATTTCAAATGTAAAAAAAAAAATTAAATAAAAATTTTAACATACATAAAAATATATTAATTAATAATTTAGATACTTAGTAAATTGTATAAATTTTAGGTATTTTAATTTATTGCGAATAAAATCAACACTGTACATTTTATACCTACTGATCCAAAAAAAAATTCGTTGAAATTAATAAATAATTTAACCTTCAAACTAAGTATAGGATATATGCAAGTACAAATGCAACACATGTTATTACTTTATTATGCATGAAATAAAAGGCTTTTTTATTTTTTATTTTTATTTTATTTTAATATGAGCATACGGGCGGTACACTAATAAATTAATCGAGCTAGGTAAAATAATCTACACAGTAAAAGTATCAATAATGTGGGTAGTAGGAAAAATATGGCGTGTATTACGTATCGGTTTGCTGATCGCAACTTATAGCAATTTAGGGTCTATGTGAGTGTGGGCGGGTTCGGTGGGTGTGGGCGGGTTCGGTGGCGCGCCGAGGCACCCGGTATCTGAATCCGCCCGAGAGGGCCATGGCCATAAGGCTCATTAGGGGGTATCGCACAATCTCCCGCGAGGCGGCGGGCCTCCTCGCCGGATTGCCGCCGTGGGATCTGGAGGCGGGGGTCCTCGCGTGCCTGTACGAGTGGCGCGCGACGGCCCAACGCTGGGGCGAACCTCCGCCGCCGCGGCAAATCGCGGCTTGGCGGACGGAGCTCCGGCGTGATCTCATGGCGGAATGGAAAGAGCGGCTGTTGCAGCCCAGCGCAGGGCACGCCGCAATCGCGGCGGTAAGTCCCCTCTTTGAGGAGTGGCTAGGGAGACGCCGCGGCGTCCTCACCTACCGCCTGACGCAGGTCCTCACCGGGCACGGAAGCTTCGGGAGGTTCCTGCACAGAATCGGGCGGGAGGAAACGCCCGGGTGTCACCATTGTGTAGATCGCCCGGAGGACACGGTGGAGCATACGGTGGGGGTTTGCCCCGCTTGGGCGGAGCACCGCCGTATCCTCGTAGGGGCGATCGGCGGCGGCGACCTCTCGCGTCCGGCCCTGGTTCAGGCCATGGTCCGGAGCGAGACGGAATGGGACGCCGTCGCCTCCTTCTGCGAAGCAGTAATGCTGGAGAAGGAGGCGGCGGAACGCGTGAGGGAGCGACAGGCCTCACGCCCCAGCCGCCGCAGGAGACGCCACGGGCGTCGGGAGCCGCGAGACGACTCCCGGCCACCGTAGGCGCGGGGCTGCGGACGGTGAGCTATGGGTGGCTCGCCGTCCGGCAAGGACCAGACCCGCGTCGACGGCGCGTTCGTGTTCCACGCGCGCCTCAAAGAGATGTCAGCATCATTGACGGGGCCCTCCCCCAGGGCCATAGCCTGCCGGGGTTGCGGGACGTTCGAAAGAGATACCGCGCCCCCGGAATACAAAAGGCTGAGGAAGGAACATGGATGGGTTTTAGTCAGTAAGAGTCTGACACTCCCACCCGTCCCACCCACGGCGGGAGGGGTCATTTGATGATTTCACATCCGAAAAAAAAAAAAAAAAAAAGGGTCTATGTGAAATTACGAATATTTTAAAAATCTAGTAAATTCTTTTAAAATGTGGAACTTCAATGTTTTTTTAAATAAAATTAATGAATGTATTTCTTTGATATTATTTAGTAATTTATTATAAAACTTTGCTCCTTCATATAAAATATTTCTTTTTCCGTAGTTAGTTCGTGGGTGTACAAGACAGATATTGTTCATTCGTCTGGTTAATCGTTTTTGTGTTAGTCCTTTTTTCGTAAACGATAATTTTGAGCTAATATCCTTGTTTAGAATTTTTTGAACTAACAGGCATGTATTATACGTATATATTTGTGATAAGGTCATAAGTTTAGTCTCTTTGTACACTTTTTCTGTCGGTGTGAGATAATTGTAGTGGAATAGTAACTTTATTATTTTGTTTTGTACTATTTGTAAAGGTTTGAGATTGGTCTTTGCAGCGGTTCCCCATACTTCTATCAAGTAATCAAGGTGTGGTTATACCATAGAATTATATATTAGGTATCTGATAGATTTTGGCAGACAACGAACAATGCCTCTAAGTCTGCCCATAATAGATGACAAGTTGGAACGTAATTTATCTAGATGGACTTCCCAGGAAAGATGGCTGTCCAGGTATAGGCCTAGATATTTTTCGGATTTAACTCGATTTAAGGGTTCATTATTAATACATAGAGGTTGATATTTATTGTTTTTTGCACTAAAAAATATGTAATTAGTTTTGGTTATATTAACAGTAAGTAAGTTTTCTTGAAACCACTTACAGAGACGATCTAAGTCATTCTGAGCCTGATTAATGATAAGTTCAATTTTGCTACCGAAATAAAACAAACTAGTATCATCTGCATACAATGTGACAGCACCTTTCAAATTTAGGTCATTAATGTCATTAATGTAAATGAGGAACAACAGTGGACCAAGAATTGATCCCTGCGGCTCACCAAATGTTAAAGTTTCAGGATTGCTCTGCACTTCACCAATCTGTACACTTTGATACCTGTCAGATAAATATGATTGAAAGACACGGAGAGCAGAACCTCTAATTCCTATGTTGTATAACTTTCGAAGTAGTATATCTAGTATAATAGTATCGAACGCCTTCTTTAAATCAATGAAAACCCCCAGACCAATACATTTCTTATCGATATTATTTTTTAAATTTGTGACTAGGTCGATAGTGGCTGCTAATGTATTGGATTTTGCTCGAAAGCCGTATTGTTTATCTGTCAGGAAATTGATGCTTTCAAGATAACTATTTAGTCGATTAAATATAATTTTTTCATAAACTTTTGACATTATTGGGAGCACTGAAATCGGGCGATAGTTTCCAGTGTCTGTTTTTGAACCTGATTTAAATATTGGGCAAACTTTAGCAACTTTAAGGGAACTTGGGAAATAACCATTCAAAAGGCAGTGGTTTATGCAAGTAATTAAATTTCTTAATATTATGTTCTTTACGCATATTAGAGTTTTACAACTAATGCCATCTAATCCAGTACTGGTATTGATATTGTTTATAATCATACTAACTTCACTTTCGGTAGTTGCATTAAAATTTAGTAACTCTGTCGGTTTGGGTATTGACGAAGTTAGAGATAATTTGTATGCAGTGTGAGTGTTTTGTTTTCTGTCAATTTTGTTAGCTAACACAGAACCAATTGACGCAAAGTAGCTATTGAAATGATTACATATTTCCTTAATATCAGAAATGGGGCCTGATGGTGTATCTAATTTGGTAGGAGCAGAGTTCGATTTAACTTTATTCTTAGCTAAGTTATTAATTAGATTCCACATCTTTAAAGGTTTATTTTTACAGTTATTGAAAGCTTTAAGATAATATCTATTCTTAGAGTTCTGAATTTGAAAAATCACATCGTTTTTAGCTGTCAAGAAATCATTTTTTGCCGATTCATTATTTGGATTTTTCCTTGGTTTTTTATTCTTATAGCTGAAGTAATCTCTTTGTTAATCCAGTCTGTTTTTGGTGGGTTTTGAATTTTAGTTTTAAGTATTTTGTTCTTTTGCACAGCTTCCTTTAGTAAATTCTCTAGATTTTCATATTTGTTGTCATATGTGTTCATGATCGAAGATTCTACCGAGGCGTATAGTGTTTCATAGTTTAAAGCTTGATATTGTATCTTTTTCTTAACTTCTGGCAAGTATTTGCCGACTTCGAGGTAGATCTGTTTGTGGTCAGACATTGGTGAGTCAATCAGAGATAGGTGAAACTGATGATTTTTCAGGGTAGTTGAAACGTGGTCAAGAATTGATTTTCTTATTGGTGTATCTCGTGTACAAAACAGGGGGTCTATATTATTTAAGATAAAATATCCATTTTCTTGAAGTATTGTCGTATAGTTTTTTACTAGTTTATCGGGTACAAGTAAGTGATAGTAAAAATCACCAAATACTATAGCTCTTTTTCTTTTTAAGAGTTGTTGTGAATATTCTTCTAAAAAGTCAGCGTGGTTAGTCCTATGAGGTCTATATATAACTCCAATATCCAGAGAATATTTGTTTATGTGAACCCATAAGTAGTGGCTTGCGCTCTTATATACGTCATCTATGAGGGTGTGCTTCATACAATCGTGTATAAATATTGACACTCCGCCACCTCTGATTTTCTCTCTATAGTTATAATAATGGGTATAGCTTGGTAACGATAGTGTTTTGGCTTCAAATTCTGTTTTGACCCAAGTTTCTGTCAGTATTACAATATGCACAAGACTGGATATAGTTTTAAGAATACATTGAAGCTCGTCCAGTTTACCTGGCTTTACGATACTGCGTGCGTTAGCGTATAGAAATTTTAGACATTTGGTAGTTTTTGTTAAGTTGTCGTATGAATTTGTAATGCC
Source organism: Pyrrhia umbra (assembly GCA_963891755.1). Lineage (NCBI taxonomy): Eukaryota > Metazoa > Arthropoda > Insecta > Lepidoptera > Noctuidae > Pyrrhia > Pyrrhia umbra. The sequence goes on from OY982917.1 coordinate 12,398,431, forward strand.
GTGTGTAATGTAGTTTGTTGAATCTTCATTAGTATCTGCCCGCATTATTAGTTTTTTGTATTTATTTTAATAATTTTAGGAATTCCCTGAATGTATTTTATGGTAATATCTTTTTCACTTTCAGTCAAGCGTCGTTCTAGTTGCTTTCTTAAGTTTTGTCGATATATCTTTTGTTTTGGAGTTTCGTCAGAATATATTTTTCTAAGTCAATTTTTGATTTAGCACGTAAAATTGCTTTTGGAGCCTCAGAAGTTTTGAAAACTACTGGACTTAGCAGGGTTATATTTTCCCAGTCTAATAGTTTTAACTGGCAAAGTACAGTCAGGTATGATCATTTTTAGCACTTTGTTTACCTCGTTTGTGTCATGTTCATGCCGTACTTCAGAAGTTGCAGACTGTGTCTCAATAATTCCTTGTATAATTATATTTTTCTCCCTTTGCAAACGTTCTTGCGATTCAGTAATAAATTCCTCATATGTAAATGATTGTTCAAATTGAGGTATAGTTGCAATGGTAGACTTCATTAATCTAAGTTCATTATCAAGGGTGCCTACTTTTTGTTCAAAATTCGTTTTAAAATCTTTCAGATCAACTAATTCTACCTTTAAATGATAAATGATATTTATTTTGCAAATGGGTTATAAAATAACACTTTTACACGTCAATTATTTTTTAAAGCTAGATGAGGCCGGTATTTCTTGGCCTTGAGAAGAAACACCGAAACAAACTCAAGGGTCAAAGTCTCTTTTAAGATCCAGACATAATGTAATTGCATCATGGATGTACAACATAGGCTCGAGTCTGAAATGACCTTTCGAAGAAAGAATCATACAGATTTGAGTGGGCCTGTCCATTCCGTTGGCACGCAAGTGTCGGTCTTTGTTAGCTCAACAGTAACTTAGGAACTTACAATCCAACGAACAATACCTGGGGGTATTGTTCGTTGGATTGTGAAAGGACTTTTGGGTAGGCCACATGAAATACTCGAACCGTCAGACGCAAATGAAAGTAAATATTAAAGCAATAAATAAAAGAGAAAAAAAAAAAGAGAAAGCCCACATTGTACACACATTAACAATCAAATAATTTGAGCTACTTTAAAAAGTAGGTAATAATGTCAATGCTTATAAAATAACAATTAGAATAAACATGTCAATGTGAATAAAATAATCATAAAAAAAACATATTATTACATGTCACACTGTATGCTAACAAATATCAATCAAAGGAAAAAATACCGATAGCCCATACATATAGGTGCAAGAATTGAAACAGCTTATTCCGAAGCCTTTTTGTCATCTAGGTAGTCCTTAACAGAGTAATAAGCTTTGCGACATAATGACTGTTTAATGTATGATTTGAATTTATTAAGGCTTAAATTTTGAATATGGCTAGGAATTTTATTGTAGAAGCGTATACATTGGCATTTAAATGAGCCGCTTATCTTCTGGAGCCTGGTAGCGGGAATAACGAATCTGTGTTTATTCCTTGTGTTAATATTATGAACATCACTGTATTTTGTAAAAATATTTGCGTTTTTATGTGCATACAACAAGTTTTCGTAAATGTACTGAGATGGAACAGTCATTATATTTATTTCTTTGAACATTTCTCTGAGTGAGTGTCTGGGACTTAGCTTATAAACTGATCGAACAGTTCTTTTCTGCAAAACAAAAATAGTTTGAATTTCAGCGGCATTCCCCCACAACAGAATGCCGTACGACATCACGCTATGAAAATAACTAAAGTATACTAAGCGAGCAGTCTCTATATCCGTAAGATTTCGAATCTTTCTCACGGCGTACGCGGCAGAGCTGAGCTTTTTCGACAATTTTTCTATGTGTGGGCCCCACTGAAGCTTGGCATCCAAAGTAATGCCTAAGAAAACTGTGGTATTTACAGGGCTCAACTCTTCGCCTTTGATGATTACACTGGTTTCTACTTGCTTAACGTTGGGTGTACTAAATTTAATGACTTTTGTCTTTGGCTTTAGTTTGGCTTGTTCTGCTGATAGATGATCAGTTGTAATCTTAATTTGATTGATCTGTTCTTTTATTGATGAAACATCCTGAGATATTTTATTCAAATTTTCGAATTGAGTTTTGGCCATATCCATTAACATGGATTGGATATTAGTTTGGAAATATTCAAATTTTGCAGCAAAGTCGTCATCTGTGCACTTTCTCTTAGGTTGAAATGTTATTTTATTTTGGGACTCGGGATCTGGACCATATGCAAAAAGCTTTCTCAAGTCTGGTTGTGATCCGCCTCCACTATGGATACCACTTGAACTAAATGTTTTATCTATCTATCACTTGCTATTTCTATCGATTCTCTATTGCCATCGTTACACGTATTGGATGCCGGTGGCGATCGAACGACACTAATTTTGTACGCTTCGTTCAAAAAGTAAATAAATGTAGGTATAGTTACTAAGTAAGATGTGGCGCTCGCGCAGTGCACTTGCCGGATCGAGATGAATAGTCGCCGCCCGTCTTCTTTTCGCGAGTTGTCTTGGTGTCAATAATGATTGATAAGGCAGAAAGTCGTCGTTTCGTCCGACGGTAGACGACAAACCGATCATACGTGCACACTGCGTTGCTAGTACTACTGGCCACTTGATTACGTTTCTCAAACTTTTTTGTTTAACTCGAAATGTTTAAATGCAAGCGTTGTGAGGTGGAATCGAGGGATGGTGTCACATGCACAGCCTGCGAGGCGCAGTTCGACTTTCCCTGTGCTGGCATTACTGAGTGCGGGTGGAGAAAGCTCGGGGACCGTAAATTAACCTGGAAATGCCAGAGCTGCAAGGTTACTCCAGCTGCCAGTCCTCGTACCGGATCTCTCAAGGTATCATCCATGGACTCGGAGACCATCATTTCTGAGCTTAAACGACTGTCAACTCAAATGGAGGCATTACCCACGTTGATAGAAAGCGTGAAAGCGATCCAAAATGACCTTTCGGAACTGAAAACTATAAAGGAAGAATTCTCGGAGTTGAAATCATCCTTCGAGATTGTCACCCAGGAAATAAAAGCTTTAACATGTAAAGTGTCAATTTTGGAAGACGAGATCGAGATTCTGAAGAGGACTAAAGAAGAGATAGCAAACCTGCAAGAGCGATTTGTCAAGCTTGAGAATCAGCAATGCGAAAATGAGCAGAGGTCTCGCATAAACAACATTGAGATCAAAGGGGTGCCCTTATCTAATGATGAGGACCTGTTCGCTATAATGGCGAAGATTGGGGATGCAATTAACTTTCATATTCCCAAGGAACAAATCAATTATGTAGCAAGGGTGCCGACACGTAATGACAAACAAAACAAAAACATAATTTGCTCAGTGCACAATAACTACTTGAAGAACGATTTTATAGCTGCAGCGAAGAAGTATAGAAAACTAAATGCTAGTGATCTGGGCTTGCAGGGCGTAAACAGAGTATACATTAACGACCACTTGACATTGGAAAATAAAATCCTGCTGAATGAAACCAAAGCCCAAGCCAAAGAACGAGGTTTTGAACATGTCTGGGTTAGAGGATGCAAAATACTAGTGCGAAAGAACACATCTTCTCCAAAGCATCACATCAAAACAAGGCAAGATTTAAAAAAGTTTTTATGTTAAAAGTATCGAATCAATTTCCTTACTGGTTGTTTATTCACTTCGTGTCACTAAGTTTGAGAACCACTGGTACGTGTTTTTTCTATACATTCCGTTCTTGCCTGCCTATTGTTCGCTTATCGCTCGGCGTCGACCGGTTCGCAAGTCATTATCTTTATGAATCTGAACACTATTCTTTCACGCATAAAGACCAGTTAAACTTTTTTATGCAGAATTCTTTAACTTTAAATAATTATTTTTTATATTTTTTTGTTGCCGTTTGTAAATTATTCTATGCGCTTAATACATATGTTGCTAAAGTTCAAATCTGCTTATCCACATTAATAATCTCATTTTTTAACATGAATACCCACTTGTTTACAAAAGCTGAATGTGCCTTATTAAATATTTATTCCATTACACTGTTAACGTCTTTTACCCTTTGTAATGGCGTCTATTAATATATTTTATCAAAATGTGCGGGGATTACGAACTAAAACAAATATCTTTTATAGAAATGTGTGTCTTAATAGTTTTGATGTTATTTGTTTAACTGAGACATGGCTTATTGAGGGGATTTCCAATTCCGAATTGTTTGATAACAGATATCTTGTTTGGAGGCGGGATCGTGATTATTCCAATACGGGTCAAACTATGGGAGGTGGTGTGGTGATCGCTGTTAATCGTGAACTTGTGGCTGATGCTCGCAGTGAGTGGTGCTCGTCTGCGGAGGACTTGTGGGTTACGTTAGCATTGCAACAAAAGAAACCCAGAATAACATATAAAATGCATATATGTGTTGTGTATGTCTGTAGTCAGAATCAGGGCAACTCGTTAACGACACAGTTAGGAATATTTTCGGACAATTTAGCAGATATCGTTTTGAGAAATCCTACTGACAAATATGTTATTCTGGGAGACTTTAACCAACCCAACATAATCTGGCTCCCGGCCGGCGACGCTAACTATCTAAACCCCAGTAACTTACAAGGAAATATTCAGTCAAATCTAATTGACAACTTCAATATCTGTAATCTCTTGCAATACAATTCGCACCATAATATTAACAGTAGGATTCTTGACCTGGTGTTGTCCAACGATGAGGTCACTGTTACTTGCTGCAGCGATCCTTTGGTGCCTGAAGATCCGCATCACAAAGCATTGTGTGTGATGGTGGACTTTGTTCAATTACATAGCCTACATGCTCGTCCATACACTAGATTCTTATATCGGTTAGCTGATTATGACTCGATAATAAATGAACTGAATCATGTAGACTGGCATAGTGAATTTAACTGTAGGTCGTTGGAAGATGCTGTAGTATATTTCTACGCTGTTATAAATAAGCTGCATGATGCCTATATACCAATAAAAACAATGACCAACCAATCAAAGTATCCTCCCTGGTATAAAAGCCCTTTGATAAAAGTTTTAAAAGAAAAAGCTAAGTTTCATAAAAAGTTTAAAAAGTATAAGAATATTTCCGATTATCAATCCTTTTACACATTACGTCTACGAGCGAAAGAATTAGAGAAAAATATGTTCGATGACTACATCAAAAAAATAGAATTAGATATATGTAAAAATCCTCGAGCTTTTTGGAGCTATGTCAAATCGAAGAAACAATCTAAATCTTATCCTTCAGTGCTGCAGTTTGGACAGATATCTTCGAGTAATGGTGATGAAATATGCAACATGTTCAGTGACTATTTCCATTCAAATTTTCTCAATGACGCAGGTATTGATGCGTCCGTCATCACATACTACTCACATCCCCTGTGAGCCTGTTGAGAACAGCTCACAGGATATTAGTACTATTGAAATATCTGTAGGTGAGGTATTTAAGCTACTTAAACAACTAGATTTGAATAAATCTTCAGGCCCAGACAATATCTCCCCGGTATTTGTAGCAAACTGCGCTAAAAGCATCTCCGTCCCTCTCTCAATCCTGTTCAAACGATCACTTGACACTGGTATAGTACCTGCGATCTGGAAGTCAGTATATATAACACCGGTACACAAGAAAGGCTCGAAAACTCAAGTTGAAAACTACAGACCGATCTCCAAGCTGTGCGTGTTCGCTAAGCTTTTGGAGAAAATAGTTTACAGACAAGTTTACTCAGCACTTAAACTCAGTTTTAGTGAACAGCAGCATGGTTTTCTAAGAGGTCGGTCAACAACATCCAATCTTATCACGTGTAGTGACTTCCTATCAGAGTCAATGTCTCAAAGGTCTCAAGTCGACGTTATATATACTGACTACAGCAAATGTTTTGACCGAATAGATCACGTTATCCTAACCCAAAAACTTCTCTGCATGGGTATAAGAGGCAATCTCTACCGCTGGTTCACATCGTACGTTCAGAACAGATGTCAGACAGTTGTTCTAAATGGTTACTCCTCTAGAGCTATGCGCATTCCTTCCGGGGTTCCTCAAGGTTCATTATTGGGACCTTTATTGTTTAATATTTTTGTTAATGACATCGATGCCTGTTTCCGACACTCTAAAATATTGCTATATGCGGATGACATGAAGATCATGAAACAGGTCTCCACTATAGAAGACGCCGTTTTACTCCAAGAAGATTTAAATAATTTTCAAAATTACTGCAATATAAATAAATTGGATTTGAATGTCTCCAAATGCTATGTCTGCTCTTTCACTAGAAAACCAAATCCAATCAACTTTAATTATAAACTACTGGATACCCCAGTAACCAGAGTGAATGTTATTAGGGATCTAGGAGTGACTTTTGACTCAAAACTTATCTTTGACGTACATATTGACAATATAGTCAGAAAAGCTTCAAAAGCATTAGGTTTTATCCTAAGAATATCACCAGAGTTCAAAAGCATCAAGACTATTAAAATACTCTATTGTTCTTTTGTTCGTAGTCACCTGGAGTATGGCTCTCAAGTCTGGAACCCTAATTATAACGTTTACATTAATCGTTTAGAGACCATTCAAAGAAAATTCCTAAGGTACATTCAGTTTCGTGCAAAAGTTTATTTACCTAATTATGCTATACGATGCAAAAAATTTCATATTCTTCCTCTTTATGAACGTAGAAAAATTGCAGATTTAACATTCCTGTTTAAAATCATGAATGGACTGGCTGACACTCCGGAATTGTTGAATAAATTAGGACTCCGTGTGCCTTCTAAATTTCTACGTAGATTTCATCCTCTAGACACACAGACGGCAAGAACCACATACAGACAAAACTCGTATCTGATTAGAGCAAGTCGTGCTTATAATTCGGCCTGCGGGGAAGTTGACATCGATCTTTGTAATACTAGTATAGCTAAACTTAAAAAGACTCTGTGCGATTACTTCTTTGATCATGTCCAATAACTAGCATACGTTTAATTGTACATACTTAATTTATTCCTTTAAATAATTTAAACAAAAGTAAAAAATTGAAACGTTTTGAATGTAAAAAAATATTTTCTTTTTTATTAAGGTTTGTACTGTTTACGAGCTTACTATTGTTTATCTTAGTCGTGAAAACTTGTAATTGGCCATCTTTTTACTCACAAATTTTACTATTGTATTATTTAGCTGTAAGTTTTCCTAAAATATAAAAATAAAAAAAATAAAAATAAAAAAATAAAGTTGTTTTAAATTATGTTTTGAGTAAAGCACTGTGAGTTTTAGATTGCTTTGAGAACACTATTTTAATTTTAAATAAGTCGTGATGACACGTCCGCTCCGTACGCTCGCTCACGTTCCTCCTTCCTCCTTCCTACTTCTACTAGTTTTAACAATAAAACTTTGTTTTTTCAGAGCAACGCAAGTTTATTTTATTATACCTACTTCATAATACAAAATCAGTCTTATAAAACGACATTTTTGTTTAAAAGAAGATTAACAAAGAATCGAGGATGGAGAAACTTAATTTCGTGTTCACTTTACTTCCGGGGAGTGACGGAAAATCAAACCTCTATAGCAACAAGTGAAAAAAAAGTGTACGCTATACCAGACGAATGTCAAGGTATTTCTCATCATAAAGAATTAATGAAAACATCAGCTTTCACTAAAGTAAAAAACAGCCTAAAGAAAAGATATCAGACATGAAGTGTTTGGATAACAATGACAGATGAACTTAGGAAAGTCTACTTAGATGAGGAGTATAATCTACAATTTGAAGATCAGTACTTAGAGGAAATAGAACAAGGACAAACTGTGTCTGCACAAAATAGAGAAACCGGTTTATTAGAGAAAATATTTGAAAAACTAATGCAAAATACACAAAATTTTAAACAGAAAAGCTTGAAACACATTGCAGAGAAGTTTGTAATTGAAAAATTTATCAATGGATTGAAACATTTGAAACAGAATGCCTACGCTTTGAAGTGATAGAAGACGGGAAAAAAATGAAATTCTCAGATTATTCATGGATAAGAGTTGTATAGACTGGTACAGTTCTATGATTATAAAAGTGACCATGGACGCAGAATGGAAAATATGGAAAAAAAAATCTGTGAATCATTGCAAACAAGGGATGGAATCAAATTATCTATGCTTTATAATTGAATTTTTTTTTTTTTTTTAGGTGGTTTAGTATTCTTGCAATCTGCCTGCTTCAGGGCATTTAGCTAGAGGTTAAGAACTTTAAATTTGTCATGAATGGTACTATCCCAGTGGCTAGTCCATTAACTTTATCCAAGAGGTCATATGAGATCCTGGGGGACTTTTCTTTTTATCCGATGGAATGTATTAGTCGTCTTATGCATCAGATTACAGGCAAGTGGGTTTGGGTGATTTTCAATACGTTTGGCGTAAGATTTGAGTTTATCTATTATCTCTTGCTTAATCATAGGCATCTTCAGACCGCGGTGAAGTTGATTGTTGGCAATATACCATGGTGCGTTTGTTATCATACGAAGTATTTTTGACTGGAGACGCTGTAGGATTTCCAGATTATAGTCAGCGGCAGTTCCCCACAGCTCCACTGCGTATGTCCAGATAGGTTTCAATATACATTTGTATAAAAGGAGTTTGTTTTCCAGAGATACTTTGGACTTGCGAGACATCAGCCAGAACATCTTCCTGACTTGTAGCCCGAGTGCTTTTCTTTTAGTAAAGATGTGCTTTTTCCATGTCAGTCTTTTATCGAGGTGTATGCCCAGATAACGCACTTCATCATGTTGGGGTATTTGGATCCCGTTTAACTCCACAGGAGGGCATGCTCCATGCTTAAGGGTAAAGGTCACATGCACAGATTTAGCCTCGTTCGCCTTGATACGCCAGTCGCGTAACCATTGAGATATGTCGCTAAGGCCTCTTTGTAAAATAATGGATGCTGATTCTGGATTTTCATGTGTAGCTAGGACTGCCGTGTCGTCTGCGAATGTGCCCACGATGACGTTGTCATTGACTGGCAGATCGTACGTGTATATGAGGTATAAAACTGGGCCCAGGACGCTGCCCTGGGGGACTCCTGCTTTGATGTCGTGTAACTCTGTTCTTTCATCTCCATGCTTAACATAAAAATGACGTCGTGTTAAGTAGGATTGGATTAGTATATGATAGCTTGGGGTAAGAGTTTTCAGTATTTTATATAGGAGTCCCTCGTGCCACACCCGGTCGAAGGCTTGTGAGATATCAAGAAAGGCAGCCGTGCAGTACTTCTTATGTTCAAATGCAGAGTTGATCCCATTGACGAGACGATGGACCTGTTCTATAGTCCCATGCCCTTCTCTAAATCCGAACTGATGAAGCGGTAAGATTTGAGACTTTGAGATTTCTGTTAGAAGTCTTTTCAATAATAGGATTTCTAGTACTTTGGAGGTTATTGGTAGTAGGCTTATAAGGGCGGTAAGAGGTCACTTTATCTGGTTCTTTCCCGGGTTTCAATATGAGGATTATTTCAGCCGTTTTCCACTGTTCAGGAATAAATTCACGTCGCAGGATTGCATTGAATAATTGAGTGAGGAATGTTATACCGATCTCAGGTAGCTCTTTCAAAGTTTTTGCGGTGATGAGGTCGTAACCGGGAGCTTTGTTTATTTTGAGTTTACGTATCGCATTGTGAACTTCATTTTTAGTAAATGGCTGAAGAGGGTCTCCATACTCTGGAGAAAGGGTGTGTTTGATAGTGTTACTATAATACCATGTGCCAGTACTCGACTGACAGCTATACGTGCAAATATTGACGGCCGCTCCATTATCGTTTTTTCAGTATATATGCCGACTGACTCACTGGAAAACTTACCTATTATGACTGAGGTCTTGGGTGAAATAAGTGCAGTAGGAGCTAGTGAGAATGTTGAAACTTTGTTTATTTTAGGTGATTTTAATGCTCACCCTTACGAGTTATTTTATAATGAAATGATGAACTTTTGTGCGGATCAGTCCTGGATCTGTGTCGATATAGAAAGGTTAGGCACTCAAACTAATACTTATACATTTGTTAGCGACGCTCATGGCTGTAGGCGATGGCTGGACCACTGTATCGCATCGATGTCAGCTTGGCAAACTGTAGTCGGGGTACGTGTTATTGAAGATGTTTTCATGTCAGATCATTTACCTTTGCTTGTTAATTGTGACATAACAGTGATAAGGCCTAGGCTGGTGAAGTGCGATGTGCGACGTGACTCGGTTGTTTGGGGTGTGAGAGATGAAACTCAGATAAAAACTTATCATGGTATATGTAACGATGCTTTTAGAGCCATTGATTTTCCCACCGAATTCACGAATTGCAGTCGTGGGTCATGCGGCTTAGGTGATCATAAAATTATGCTGGATAGTTTGTACAATAATATTGTAAAAGTCATGAGTAACGCCGCTGTGGCATCTAGTGGGAAGCGTGACACAAAATTGAAGAAAAGCAGATACCTATGTGGGTGGAATAAGCATGTCCGGGAAGCTCATAGGGTGGCCAGGCTTAGTTTCGAAACTTGGATAGCATGTAACCGGCCCACTTCAGGTATTATTTATGACGAAATGCTCGAGTCGCGTAAAATATTTAAAAGTCGCTTGAAGTGGTGCCAGAATAATCAAGAACAGCTAAAGATGGACATCCTAGCTAAACACAGGTCGGCAAAGGACTTTTCAAGTTTTTGGAAGGCTACTGGAAAGCATGAAGTTAAGCCTGGCCTTCCGGTGAGTGTAAATGGAGAAAGCGAACCAGTTCATATTGCGAATATGTTTAGGGATCATTTTACAGTACGCTCCCCGCTGGGTCCTTCAGCGTCGTTTATTGGGTCTGAGCCCGGAAATGGCAGGGATGAATTGTCTGTACATGTTACGGGTAGCCAAGTAAGGCGAGTTTTAAAGAGGATGACAGGCGGTAAATCTCCGGGCCACGATGGGCTTAGTGTGGAGCATTTGCGGCATGCTGGAGTTCATCTGCCGAGGGTCCTGGCCTTGTTCTTCACGATGTGCATGAGTCACTCATACTTACCACACGACTTAATGAAAACCATTGTAGTGCCTATTGTGAAGAACAGGACTGGAGATATCTCGGACAAGAGAAACTACCGGCCCATATCTCTAGCCACGATTATCGCTAAGGTGTTGGACGGTGTGCTTGACTCCTACCTAGATAAATACATTAAGATACATGATGCGCAGTTTGGGTTTAGGCCCGGGCTATCCACTGAAGCTGCTATCGTGGGTGTCAAGCATATTGTGCAATACTATATGGACCGTAACACCTCGGTATACGCGTGTTTCCTTGACCTTTCCAAGGCTTTTGATCTCGTGTCATACGACCTGCTTTGGAAAAAGTTGGGGAGCACGGGTGTACCGGTGGAGGTGCTTAATATGTTTAGGTATTGGTATTCTAACCAAACAAATTTTGTTAGGTGGAATCATACTCTCTCTGGGGCATATACGTTGGAAAGCGGGGTGAGACAGGGAGGTTTGACATCGCCCAAGCTTTTCAACTTATATATTAATGACCTCATCGTCGGACTCAGTAGCAAGCGTGTCGGTTGCTCGATCGATGGTGTCTGTGTCAATAATATTAGCTACGCAGACGACATGGTGCTGCTGAGCCCAACGACGAGAGGTCTTGGAGAGTTGTTGAGAGTGTGTGAGACCTATGCTGGAGTACATGGCCTTATATACAATGTTCAGAAAACAGAGTACATGGTCTTTGGGGCCGCAGTTGGATGCCCTAGTAATTCACATAATATTACCCTAAATGGCTTGTGCATAAATCGTGTCACGAAATTTAAATATCTGGGGCATCTAATTACCGAAGGTCTTGTGGATGATCTGGACATTGAAAGGGAACGCAGGGCTTTGGCGGTCAGAGGTAACATGCTGGCCCGCAGGTTCTCCCGATGCTCTGAACAAGTAAAGATAACGTTGTTCCAAGCGTATTGTCAAAGCTTTTATACGGGAAATCTGTGGGTCAGTCATACCAAAAGATCGCTGGATGTCCTGCGCGTCCAGTATAACAACATCTTTAGGATGATGTTGGGGCTGCCTCGCTTCTGTAGTGCATCGGGGATGTTTGCGCAGTATCATACTGACGGTTTTCATGCCGTCATCCGCAAGAAAACTGTATCCCTGATCTGCAGATTGCGTGGCAGCTGCAACGGAATTCTGAGAACTGTAGCTGATAGGGTCACGTCTCCGCTATGGAAAGCCCTTATTAAGCGGGTAATATAAATGTTTGCTTCTGATTATTATTATTTTATTTTATTGTTATTATTTTATTTTGTTTTTACTATTATTTTATTTTAATTGAATTGTATGGATCTTGTTATCTGAATTAAATGCATTTGAATTTGAATTTGAATTTGTAAGCTGTCGTGTCCGGGACAAAGTTTTCTTGACTTCGTCCAGTTTGATGATCCAATATCATTATTAGGTGTGAAGATGCGAGATAAATGTTCTGCAAACAGTTTTGCCTTTTCGGCGTCCGTTTTGGCCCAATCTCCATTCTCTTTACGCAGCGGTGATTGAAAGGTAATCGGTCTTTTGGTAGCTTTGATAATTTTCCAGAGAGAATAATCTGTGGCTGGGGTGGCGTCTAGTCTTTTTTTTTATGGTTTTCTAGGTTCTCATCCCTGATTTTGCCTAGGATGAATTTGAGTTTTTTAACCAGCCTATTGTAGCCGCATTTGTGTAAAGGGTGTCTGGTTTCTTGCCACTTTTTCCTGGCTTGCCTCTTTTCTTGCACTAGATCCTTTACTACTTGGGGGTATGTGGGTATGTATTCATTTTCTCAGGATATGTTGGGGAAGTTGCTGCCCAAGCTGCTGACTGAATACATTCATTAAAGATTTCAACTGCGTCCACAATATCACCGTCGGATTTCAGTGATATATTAGTATCCATGTCATCAGTTATGTATTTTCGGAATTGAGTCCAGTCAGTGTTTTTACTGTGTAATTTACAAGGTGTTGTTATTTTGATAGGATCATTATGTAATTCGGCTATGATTGCTGATCAGATGATAAATCGAAACTAAATTTACAGCATAAGGACGAGGCAGGAAGACCTTTAGTGACGAAGTAATCTACTAAGTCGGGTTTCTTTTTGGCGTCGGTAGGCCAGTATGTTGGTGCGCCAGTAGAATACACTTTTAGGTTTAGTTGGTGTTAGTAATAGGTGGTAATAGTTTTACAGAGTTCACGTCCTTTAGGATTTACTATTCTGAATCCCCAGTCGGTGTGTTTAGAGTTGTAATCACCTCCTGCAATGAATTTGTGGCCCAAAGTTTTGAAGAAAGCTGTAAAAGTTTCACTCTTTGTGTTGTGCTTTGGGGGTATATACAGAGCTGTTATTGTTAGCGGTCCATTCGAGCATTCGATTTTGATATTTGTAGCTTGAATTTCATTGCTACAGTAATGATTTGAAACATAGTGCTTTATGTTTTCTTTGAGTAGGACAGCTGAGCCTCCATGAGCTGTCCCATCAGGATGGTTTGTGTAGTATATTCTGTATTTCTTTATATTGAAGAAACTTTTAGTGGTGAAGTGAGTCTCGGATAGAATAGAGAACAGAATATTCTTTATTGTACACCATTAGACAACAACACAGGAAAAATACAAACAAAAAAAGGTAGTAGTACAAATAGGCGGTCTTATCGCTAAGAGCAATTTCTTACAGACAACCTTTGGATGGAGTCAAATTGCAAAATATAGTTAACGGGCAGTTTTCGGCGTACGTTAAAATACTATATATATATATATATATATATAAGAGAATACACAATATATATACATATATAATTATAATATAAAGGGAATAAAAAAACAATGTATACATTACGATAAAGTAATACATATATACAAATAACATTGTAGTCACAAAAACTAATGAGACAAGTAGTGATCCTTTACCATCCGCTTAAATACAGCTAGCGACTGTGCGCGTCTGACAGGCAGTGGTAGTGCATTCCACAGACGAGTAGCTTGCACAACAAACGACTTGTCATAAAAAGTTGTGGTATGCATAGGCATCTTCAGTTTCAAGTTTTCTGATGACCTTAGAGATCGTGTATGTGTATCACAGACAAACTCAAATCGTTCCTTGAGATAAGAAGGGGTCGTAGGATGGAAAAGAATACAGTAGAGCAAGGAAAGAATATGAGCATTCCGACGAAGCCGTATTGGAAGCCACTTGAGCTTAGTACGAAATTCTGACACATGATCATATTTGCGCAAACCAAATATGAATCTTATACAAACATTCTGAAGTCGCTCAAGTTTGTTAAGTTGGTCCTCGGTGAGATCTAGATAGCTGGCATCGGCATAGTCTAGGATAGGAAGTAAAAGAGATTGTGCAAGCGCAATTTTTGTGGCAGTTGGTAGGAAGTTCCGCAGCCGTCTTAAGGACCCTGCAGATGCAAACAACCGCCTACTGGTTTCCTGCATCTGCGGCTCCCAAGACATTCTGCTATCCATGTATATCCCTAGGTTCTTGACCTTTTCACTAAAATGTATTTGAATACCATCAAAAATAACCTGCGGGAGAATAAACCAGTCAATTTTTGACACCATTCGTGAACTACCGATAACAATAAGCTGGGTTTTTAAAGGGTTAACACTTAGCCCATAGCACCTACTCCACTCAGCTATTTGAGAGAGGTCTTTATTAATTGTATCAATAGCTTCCGATAATTGTCCTAATGGAGCCTGAGAGTAGATTTGGAGGTCATCTGCATATAGGTGGTAGGAAGAAAGTAGGTTATGTGATATGGAATTTATAAATATTGCGAAGAGTAATGGGGATAAAACGCCACCCTGTGGCACACCAGCGGTCGTATTGCACCATGAAGAGTATGTATCTTCAATTCGAATACGTTGCCGGCGGCCATACAGGTAACTATGAAACCAATCATTGACCGTTGGAGATATGTTAAGAGAGTTAAGTATACTAAGCAATATGTCAAAGTCAACAGTATTAAAAGCATTGCTAAAATCCAGCAGTGCAAGTACCGTTAACTTCCCATTTTCCATGCCCAGTCTGATGTCATCCGTAATATTCACCAAAGCGGTTACAGTACTGTGACCAGGACGGAAACCGGATTGGAAAGGATTAAGAAGTCTATTCTTGCAAAGGAATGAACTTAATTGAGTATGAATAAGACGTTCTAGGACTTTGGATAGGAATGGTAGTATGGATATTGGACGATACTCAGAAAAGGATGCGGGATTGGATTTCTTAGGTAAAGGAGTAATTTGGGCCTCTTTCCAAACATTTGGAAAAACACCACTGGATATGGAATAATTTAGGATGTGGCATATGACGGGAAGGATTTCATCAAGGATAGGGAGGATCATCTTACGGCTGACACAGTCACTACCAACTGCATCGGAAGTAATAGAAACAATGCTCTTCTTAACATCACAAGCGGAAAATTGATTAAAGACAAAAGGGGAGTAACTAGGGGATGGAAGATTAGAAAGATAATTTAAAGTATTTAATTTTGATGTCCTATCAAATATCATACCGTCGTGCGACTGTGTACAGTGTGGACGTGTTGTTGCAATCTAGAAGATATTTTTTTGTGATTGGCTATTTAATGTGAAATCCATTTCTCGCTTACTCCTTCGTGTTTTTGAAGACTGATCCCGCCTAGTGGGCCGTTCTAGAAAGAGATAGGCAGTTTTGAACACTCCGGCATTGCCTTAGACCCACCCGGTCTCGAACTCACAACGTTTGGATTTGCAGTCGGCCACCCCACCACCGCGCCATCAAGGTTAGTTCCTGCGAGTCGAAATCCACGACCGCGCTAAGTGCCCCACTCCTGCGCTGCTGTGACGCTCCTCCGCGACTAAGTAGTCTCACAAAGCGCCTACGCTTTAATTAAGAGCAATTATACGCTTCGCTTATAGCTGCTATCGTGATACACAATGTTTAGTACGCGGCGAACACCACCAAAACTTACACTACGATCAGAGCAATCGATTTCAGAGCCAGACCTAGCAAAACATCTAGAAGCAGAAAGTGAGGCAAATATTACAAATCGGAAACGTAAGCATCCGGAGTGCGAACATGCTGCGCAAATTGCGAGTATGCATACTGATCTAAAAAATACTCTCGGTGAATGGAAGATCGCCTTAGATGCCAACCTGTTGATAATTAATGATAACATAAAAACTATAAGGAGCGACCTAGAGACATACATGAAAGAGTCAAAAAAGGAAATAGAATATCTTCGTTCTGAAAACATTTCTATTAAAGAAAATATATCTAAATTGTCCGAGGAGATAATTGGTACTAAAATATCAGCTCAATTTATCTCGGATAAATATGATGAACATCAAAAACAACTCCTTAACTTAGAAGAGCGGATTACGAATCAAAGCGCAATAAAGGCTCTTGGAGCTAAAATCGACAACCTAGAACAACAAGCCAGGCAGTGCAATTTAGAAATATCGAATGTTCCTGAACGGCGTGATGAAAACTTATTCACGTTATTAGATGACCTGGGGAAAAAAATCAACCTCAGCATACCACGTGATGAGTTAACCTCCGTGCATCGCGTCCCGCACGCTGCATCCAACGAGAGGCCAAAAAATATAATTGCCAAGTTCAAAACCCGCAGCCTAAGAGACAACATCCTCAGCGCTTATCGTCTGAAAAAAGGCCTTACCTCCACAGATTTAGGCATTACAGGCACATCTCGGGCTATTTATGTCAACGAGCATCTTATTCTGCAGAAAAAGCAACTACTTCGGGAAACTCGTGAACTGGCGAAGAAGCACAATTGCAAGTTTGTATGGGTCAAACACTCCACCATTCTAGTGAAACGCAGTGAAACATCTCCTACTATTGCCATAAAAACCACCAACGACTTGTGTAAAATTAGACTAGACAAAACAAATTAATTATAAATCTTTAAAGACTCTTGCCAGTAATACTCCGTATAAACAGTTACAACAATGGCTACTAACTCGAATAATTTAAGTTTATACTACCAAAACTGCAGAGGTATACGCACAAAACTGAACACTCTTTACATTGATATCTTATCTAATTGTTTTGATGTAATTATTTTAACAGAAACTTGGTTGATTCCTGCTATAAACAACAATGAGTTTATTGATAGTCGATATGTTGTCTTTCGGTGTGACCGAAATAGAACGGCAACCAATAAATCTGATGGAGGCGGTGTTTTAGTAGCTATCTTACGGGAATATAACTCTGTCTATATACCACTTCCGTTGCAGTTATCCTTAGAAAAATACCTTGAACAGGTTGTTGTTGCAATCCCTAATAATAATAACAATACTCATACTCTCATAAGTGCTGTATATCTACCTAATAATTTATCGCTAGAAACCTATAATCTGTACTTCGATAATATGGACATTTTAATTAATTCAATAAATATTGAATACTTGTTTTTGTTGGGCGATTATAACATACCAGCAGCTAATTGGATAAAGACTGTTCCTTCATCTCACTTTTTAACTTGTAGGGGCACATCTACTATCTGTAACCGTTTAAGACACTTCATGACAGTTCATGATGTCCAACAATATAATTATCTAACTAATTCACTTGGGCGTATCCTTGATCTTTTAATCTCCAACACTACATGCCAGGTTCTGAAATCTAACCAGAACTTACTTCCAGCTGACAATCATCATCCTCCATTCTACACTTTGCTCTCGTTGAACATTAACCTAATATTCATTCGACCTTTACGCACTCCTAAGTATAACTTTCGTAAGACTGACTATAATCTCATTAATAAAGATATAGATGAAATAGATTGGGATAGGGTATTGAATAACAACTCTGCTGATTAGTGTGTAGATATCTTCTATAATTACATACATGGTATTACTAAAAATAGAATTCCACTATCTAAACCTAAAAACTTGAACTTCCCAGTTTGGTTTTCCAAGGCACTTATACACATATTCAATAATAAAAAGAAAGCCTGGTCTAAGTGGAAAAAGTACAATAATCTATCCGACTATGAAGTGTTTTCTTTATATAGAGCTCGTTTTAAAACAGAATGCGCTAAATGCTATCGCGTATACATTAACGGTGTAGAGGATAGTATTCCCAAAAATCCGAAACATTTCTGGACATACATTGCTAATCGTCAAGGCAGAGCTGGCATCCCTTCTCGCATGTACCATAAAAACAAAACAGCAAACGACCCCCTCAGAATATGTAACCTCTTCTCATATTTTTTTCAGTCCGTCTATGAACCCTCTAGTCTTACGCCACAATGGAGTCCATCTTCTGAACAAGCCGACAATAACACTACCTCCCTTCATAGCATATACTTCAGTCTTGATCTGATTCGTAGGCATCTAAGGATGTTAGATATAACTAAGGGTTCGTGACCCGATGGTATTCCGCCTTGTTTTTTGAAGTGGACAGCGGAAACAATATGTAAACCTATACATATAATATTTAATAAGTGTATGTGTGCTGGTCTATTTCCTTCTATTTGGAAAACGGCTAATATAGTACCTGTCCACAAGTACGGCTCTAAGCAAAACATTGAGA
Source organism: Pyrrhia umbra (assembly GCA_963891755.1). NCBI lineage: Eukaryota > Metazoa > Arthropoda > Insecta > Lepidoptera > Noctuidae > Pyrrhia > Pyrrhia umbra. The sequence goes on from OY982917.1 coordinate 12,416,972, forward strand.
ATTATCGACCTATCTCTCTCCTTTGCGCGCTTTCCAAATTATTTGAAAAGCTCGTCCACCACGAAATATTTCCATTCTTACAAAGTAGTATAATTTCAGAACAACACGGATTTGTAACACAAAAATCTACTGTTACTAACTTAATGATATTTACTAACTATCTGTTTAAAAATTTGGATAGCAAAGCTCAAACCGACTCTGTTTACACAGATTTTAAAAAGGCCTTCGATAGAGTGGATCATGAAATACTGTTAAACAAAATTGCATTTAATGGGATCAGAGGGAACTTGCTTCGTTAGTTTCAATCTTATATTAGTAACCGCAATCAGACCGTTGTAAGCAATGGATACCGGTCTAACTCATTTTTGGCTACATCAGGAGTCCCACAAGGATCGAAACTGGGTCCTTTATTGTTTATTTTGTACATAAATGACATTGGCAAATGCTTTCGTAACAGTAAATTTTTGTTGTACGCAGACGATCTCAAAATTTTTAAGAAAATTATAACAGCAGAAGACTGTTATCTACTTCAAGATGACTTAAATAGATTATCAGATTACTGCGAAACTAATAAACTAAAATTAAGCGTCACTAAATGTAAATATGTAACTTTCTCTAAAAAAATAAATAAAATCTCGTATGATTACTCTCTCTGCAATGAACATCTTATAAGAGAGGTTGAAATATGTGATCTTGGAATACTACTGGACAGTAAACTACACTTAGACCTACACATTGAGAAGATAACTGCCAAAGCGTACCAAATGTATAACTTCGTTATGAGATCCTCTACCGACTTTAGTCGGCCAGCTACATACCTACATCTTTATAATAGTTTAATACGGCCGCAAGTGGAATACGCTTGCATGATATGGGACCCTCATTATCTATACTTATAATAAATCTGTAGAGAGGTCAATTCTGTACATGAAATATATTTCCAAAATAACTATCAGGGGGTGATTAGGGATCGATACTGATGCTAAAAATGCAATCAGTAAAATTTTTGTCTGTCTGTCTGTCTGTCTGTCTGTCTGTCTGTCTGTCTGTCTGTCTGTCTGTCTGTATAAACTCTATAGAAACAAAAACTACTCGACGGATTTTAACGAAACTTGGTACAGTTATTTGTCATACTCCTGAGATGGTTATAGTATACTTTTCATCACGCTACAATCAATAGGAGCAGAGCAGTGAAGGGAAATATTGTCATTTTGTTTAAACGCGCTAATCTCAGGAACCGCTGGTCCGATTTAAATAATTCTTTCAGTATTAGATAGTCCATTTATCGAGGAAGGCCATAGGTTATATATCATCATGCAAAATATAACCATGCGATAGAAAGAGTTCAGCGCAAGTTTCTCCGAACGATGCAGTATAAGTGTCACTTGCAGCCTCTCTCGTATGAGGAGTCATTGCAAAAATTCAAATTATTGACACTACACTCAAGGAGGCGGGTACTTCAAGCTATGATGCTTCATGGACTAGTACACAACAAGTTTGACTGCCCTGAACTAGTTAACGAAATATCGTATATCGTGCCCAGAACCGTAATAAGACGAGAGGCGCGCACTTACCCGATTTTTGCTACGACTACCAGTCGCACAAACGCGGGCGAGCGGGCGCCCCTCCATAGGTTAGTGAATAACTATAACAAATACTTAGTTAAAATAGATATTTTTGCCTCAACTCATAAAGAATTTAAGAAAAACATTGTAAAAATTTTTGAATGTCACCTATAAAAAAAAAAATTTTTTTTTTTTCACCTCTAAAAAACAAAAAAATACTTAAGTTTATATAATTAGACTAGAATTGTAGACACCTTCAACCTGTACCTATTTTTTTTATTTCTTTTAGTAATCTGTGGAAACGTTGTGGATTGTACATTAACTTAATTTATAATGTAACTAGATGTAAGACATATTGTACAATTGTTTGGCTTCCCTAATAAATAAAATAAAATAAAATAAAATTAGACGGCGATGAGAAATGTTGATTTAATAGATTAATGTCTAAATTGTGAGAAATTTTATCATAACGTGACTTTCCAATCCCCATTGATCTAAGAAATCTCCAGACCTTTGCTGGATCTCCGTTCTCTACTGACGCGTGAAAATAATGGCGTTGAGCATTCCTACACACCTTATTGCAGTGAATTCGGACCGCAACATATTTCTCCCAATTTGTATCAGTAGAGCGGGACTTATATCGCGACTTGGCTGCCACCTTTTTAGCCATTACCCGTTTTATTTCGTCAGTAAGCCATGGCGATGGTAGGTGCTTAACTTTTACTGCGCGAATGGGAGCGTGGACGTCATACAGTGCGATTAATTTCGTTGTCAGCATGTCAACTTTTGCATCCACTGACTCAGATGCAATAAGAGGCATCCAGTCAATGTTACCGGCATCTTCACGAAGGTTCTCAAGTTTCATGCCACTAAAATTACGCTGCAGAAGAATTTTAGACTTTGCCTTCGGAGGACGAATTTTATAAGAAAGAAAGATGAGATCATGATAAGAAAAAGCATCCGCCGAACACTGGCCGTGTTTGGCGACGTGATCACAAGAAGAAACGAAGATTAAATCAAGAAGTGAAGGAGTAGAATGAGGAAAATGATGTGTTGCACTTAGAGGGAGTATAGAGAGATTGCAAGAGTCTATGATAGCATGAAGAGAAGAAGATCGAGTGTCATTTTTAAGGAGACAGGTGTTAAAATCACCCATGATAATAATGTGACTGTAAGAAGTTACTAAATTTTCTAAAATATTTTCTAAGGAGGAAAAGAAGTTGATTCGTAAAGAGGGACAGTAATAGACTCCAAGAAGAATTTTAGTATGGTTTAGTGTAATTTCTAGAAAAAGGTGTTCGCCAGCTGTGCTGACATACAAACTATTGAAAAAGGAATATAAGATCGGAGATATATGGCAACACCACCACCACCACCAACCGTGCGATCGTTTCTCACTAACTGGAAACCTGGTATAGTGTATGCAGTAGTTGGGAGACAGGGTTTTAGCCACGACTCTGAAACAAGTATTGCATGAACATCCTTACAGTCAAAACTTGCCAGCATATCAGAGAAATGAGCCGGAATGCTCTGCGCGTTTATGTGAACTACATTAAAATTTCTAGGAACATCAGAAAACTGCGCAACAAGTGTATCCGCAAGTAAAGGTATGCTTGTAAAACTGTCATCATTACTACTTGCTGAAAAGAATGTTTCCGATTCGTCACTACTATTGTTATCGTATTGTGAAGACATAAATATATGTTAAATATATAGTAAATAAATGTATAAAAAAGCAATATAAAATAAAATAAAAATAGACTTGACTAAAGGGGACAGTTAAATCAGTACACCTGCCGGTTGTGCAAGATAAACATTGAAAAAATTAAAATTAAATTAAAACTTAGTGTTACAGAATACATATGTGTGGTCCGGGCATAAAAATTGCAAAAAACAATATCATTTATTAAGTATCGAGAATGCCAGTGAGACCTTATATAAAGTGACAGCTAAAATAAACATAAGTTATGGTAACGAGAATAACGTTAAACAAATCATGTATGTGACAGCTCTGAAATGTCATTCACTATGACGTCTATTGATCTATTATGATTCACTTGACAAGTTAACACAAAATTAAATTTTATATAAAGAATGAATGATAAATACAAGTGAACAACAAACAGAAAGTGAAAAAGTGGGTATGTGTATGCGGAAAGAAAAAAGCAATGTTACCCGGACTCAGCACATTTAACGGAAGTGACGAATAACCTCACTTTTTGTTAGCAACAGCACGCCTGGGCCTGCTTGTGACAATAGGCTTCTCTGGAGTGGCGATGGGGGACTCTTTCGACGACTCCGCGGCGTCATGCTGCTGTAGTATGTTCAGCTCCACAGCAGATGTAATGCGATGACGCGAGCCATCGGGTGAAAGCACGTAGACGCACCCATCTCTCGTCCAACATTTATTCACCCCAAACCTCTTCCGAGCCGCCATGAACAGGTCATGTCTCGACTTCGTCAAAAACTCCGAGATGGTGATACCAGTACCCTTCAGTTTAGTTTTATCAAACCATATATTGTTTCGGACACCAACATCCCGGAGCTTGAAAAGGATAGGCCGAGATCTTGAGGATGTTGCAGACCTTCCCATTCTGTGACACCGCTTAATGTCACCCACTGTGAAGCTGGCCATCTTCAAACGGTCATTAACTACACCAGCCACAACCTGCGCTGTATCCTCATCCTTGGCCTCGGCGATGCCATGCAGCAACAGGATGCCTCTTCGCCCGCGCATCTCCATGGAGTCAATGCTTCTGGCCAGCAACTCTACCTGATGCTGTAGACTGGTGACTGCCTGTGTCATGAACTCCCTGAAGGCAGAGAAATCTGCAGCCAAGTTTGAGGAGTTGGTTGACTCTGCTGGTGTCTTCTGCAGCTGTGCTTCGAACTCTGCCATCCTCTTATTGTACATGTCCATCAATCCAGTCAGAGAGTTGTTAATAGGATCCATTGTGTGAAATTGAGTGTATAGTTTGTGGAGAAGATGACACTAAGATGAAGTTTGTAGTGAGATAGAAGAAGTAGTAAGGAGAAACACTTTACCAGCAGGTAGTTTGATCTAAACAATTGTAATCAACATAAGTTTATACTTTTTGATGAGTTATTAAATTTTAAATAATATTTATTTGTGGAGCAAATTATTTAGCTGTTGACTTTGCAACTACCCGCGATTTTTTAAAAAAATATAAATATAAAAAATATATAAATACCCGCGATATTAACATTATATCAATGTTATGTGCATATAGGAACATTTTTACTTCGAGCAAAGATATAGAATTAAACATAGATGGATAATAAAAAGTGAAATGTTCAATGCAGGTTGCATATCTTTTAAATTCATTACGGAATTCATTTGAAAAAAAGAGACAAACATAGTAGCTTTGTTGCTACTAAATATCGCAGTGTCACCGTTTTGTCTATATATACTTTTTTATTATGGTATAGTGTTATAGTGATGCACCATTCGTGAGGAAACATTATCGATAACTTAATTTTGTCAAAAAATAACATGAAAGTAGAAAAGATATAACTAGTAATTAGATAGTCCCTGCAAATTTTATAAATGCGAAAGTAACTATGCCTGTCTATTATGTTTTCACGCCTAATTCGATGAACCGATTGTGATGTTTGGTAGAGGTAGATTAGAGTTTGGGGAAGGACATAGTATACCTTTTATCCCAGACTTTTGAAGCGTTCCCTAAGGATCGCAACATAACCAAATTTCAAGCTAGTAATATATACAAGGTGAACATATATAGGGAAAGTTTACGTTAGTAAGCTATTTGTTTCCATAATATAAAAAATGACCAAAATAGTAGTTTATAAAATAATTTTCGTGAAATATTTTCCATTCTAAACACAAGTATAACATCAATTTTAGGCCTGTATCCAGCAGTCTAGCAGCCTGCAGCCGGGGCGTAAAAATAAGCGAGAAATAAAGGGAGTCATAATAATAGAAAGATAATAAAACAAACATCAGTTTATTTTTAGTTTGAGGAGCTCGTGGTTAAGTAACAGCCGCATGGGTCGACCGATCATAGGTTAAGCTAGGCTTGGCGCGGTCGGTCTGTGGATGGATGACCATCTGTCATACCGAGACATCTCCGTGCCTCGGAAAGCATGATGATCCCGGTTGTCATTTGTACATCTTTGACAGTCGTTACGGGTAATCAGAAGCCAGAAAATCTGACAACCAGTCTTACCGAGGGGTATCGTGTTACCCAGTAACTAGGTTATAGAGGTCAGATAAGCAGTCGCTCTATGTAAAACACTGGTACTCAGCTGTATGCGGTTTAGAAAGGAAGCAGACTGGGAAAAGTCTAGGCAGATAATCATTTTTTTTTTTATTTATGATCAAAATAAAATTACATATTCTGAATCTAACTTAATTCTTCATTTATTTAGCATAATATTTACATTTTTAAATATTAATTATATATATATATAAAAACATTTAAAAATAGTACTCCATCGGCAACGGGAATGGTCCAAGCTACCGGCGGTCAGGACCCCAGAGAAAGAAACCTCCTAACAATGCGTGCCGTATCCAGCAATATTGCTTTCTGTATCAAGCGCTTGATTCAAACATCCAATGAGAGCCTCTTTAGATGTTGGCCGAGGCTCTTGGCTATTAAACTATTGGCTAAAGTGACTATCGGCACAATGATTGCAGAGTCCACATGCCACATGTCGACGAAGCATAAATCCGTAGAATTTCCCGTTTTCGAAATGCAAACTACATACTCTTGGATTTTTTGGGGGAATCCAATCTGCTCTTGGTATGTTGTTTAACCACCTTAATTTTAAAACGGGGTCGGACGGAAAGCTGAAAATAAAAAATATTGTTTTTAAATTAAATTTACCATGTACCTACCGAAATGAACGAGAAAGTACTCACTTACATAAAATATAAGTACTATTATTGAATACTTAGAATGAAAAAATATTAAGTCGATTATCGATACCTAATATCTGCACAGTACAACACTAAAAGACCAATGGAGAGTACATGAAATGTCAAACACATATCGATCAATATTTATCAAACGTTTTTCATTTGTTTGCATTGTCATCCAGTAAAGTTATTGTATGAAAACAAAAGATAAGTGTTTTCTACAGTATTTTTGCAAAGGAAGGCTTACCAAATGCCCTAGTTTTTTTGATTAATCGGAAAAAATGGATGCTCACTCACCGATGAAAGGATATTATTCCGGGTTTGTCCTTTAAATTTCTATAGGAACTTTTGCAGCTCCTTACAGCACAATCCATGGTGTTTTGGCAATACCCACAGGAAGATTTTTTTCACAAAACTTGCTTATATTAACCACAATTAACTAAAAATCACGAACACTGATGTAGGCTTGTGTAGGCCACTCTGGCCTACAGTGCGTCGGCCGGTGGCGCACTGGGTTTCAATACGAAGCGTTGCCTATAATGCTATCTCTTTTCAATACACGCTGAACTGTCATATAGGAGGAAAGGAAAGGTGTATCACTTCGTTGTTCAACTTTTTACTATCCATCTATGTTTAATTCTATATCTTTGACTTCGAGAGTATGGTTTGACAGCCCATTGGCATTCCATATAGCAATTTTTAGTGGCTTGAATTTGGATTCAGTTGGGACATGATATTCATTAGTAGTGTTGTGATGGTGGTCATTTGTTGCATCATTTGCTTGAACATATCCAGCATTTGTTCGAAGTTGTATGGGTTTGCAGATGTGTAGTATGGTTGATCAGTAGTAGGAAACGTTTCGTTTGGATGAGTCGAGTTTGATTTGGAGTGCAGATTTCCAAGAGTGGCATCAGCATATGTTTTGGTCTCTCTATTTATCTGGGGAGGCTGTTTCTTGCTTTGGTGGTTTTTGTTATTTTTATCGTTATCGGTTGAAATAGTTTTGTTACGAATTGGTGGAAACTTTTGTTTTTGAAGTTCTTTGAAAACTGTGCACCCTTTATAGTTTGCAGGATGGTTTCCATTGCATAGAGCGCATTTGACGTCTGCCGAGCGTTCTTTGCGTGAGCAATCTATAGAAGCATGGTTGCCTGCACACTTGATGCATCTTGGCTTTCGTCGGCAGTACTTTTTAGTGTGTCCGTATACCAGGCAGTTGGAGCACTGAGGTATACTGCGTTTCGGCCTTGGCGGTTCGAATTTAATGCGACAATTTAACAGACATTTCATGTTGTAGATTTCTTTATTATTGGATTTTGTGAGCAGTTCAATTACAAACATATCCAGTGGCTTCTTGGTAATCGCTTGTTTTATGTTCCATATATTGACAACTACATGATCTGAGATGGCAAGTGCTACTTTGATGTCGTCAGGGTTAGTTGAGGGGTGCATGTGTTTTAATATGACTTTGAAGTTACGTTCTTGTTTGGGTTTATAAGTAAAATACTCCATTTCCTTAGCATCTAGTTCCTTTGTAATGGTTTTATACGCTTCGCTTGATATCGGTTGGATTTTAACTTGGTTATTTCGTAAGACCTTAAGTTCAAATAGTCCTTCCACTTTTTCGTTAAGTAGTTTAGTTAAAGGTATTATATTTGTAACGTTATCCACAGAGGCGGAGGTTTAGATTGTCTTTCAGTTGGTTGTGTCTGAGGCGTATCAATTTGTGGATCTTCCAGCTCAGCAAACGAGTTTGACGTAGGTAGGGCTTGACTAAGCCAGTAGTTATTTGGTTTTGCTTGCTTCGCCGTACTATGCTTTTCGGGACTGTCTCGTTGTCTTTTTTTGTTTTGAACTTCAGTCCAAGGTTCATAATCTGTGCTTTTAGTTATTTGTGTTGAGTCGTCGAGATCAATAGTCGCGATTATATTGCTTCCACTGGCGTCTGAGAGAGAATGAGATCTTGGTCTATTGAAAAGGCCAGGATGGAATATCTGTTGCGTTAGTTTTTATTTCCTGGTTTGTTTTGAGTAGGGGGGGGGGGAGTTTATAGGTTCCATATTCATTTGGGTTCCCACGAGCACGGGACGAACAAAAAGGTCGCACACAGGGTGACGCCCATTCCTATGTGAAGGCACTATACAACAATGTGAGCCGGATCCATTGAGGTTGGCGCTAGCGGCTGATGTCCCATCAGTCATTCATCCTATTGGCGCTTATCCCACGGTAGGATTAGGGTTTATTAGAGAGGATGGCTACCTCTTGGCCCAGACAATTAAGCCAAGGCCCCCATGCCCGTGAAACATGACCACGGGATTACGGGTTGGTGATCATTTCCTATCACCATGTTTTAGCTGTTACGCTAGTCAGGTTACTGAGACTGGGCGTTATTGATGTTACTCGTTTGGCACCACCCAGGGGGCACGTGTAGGGTGGGTCTAGGAATAGATGGTAAATCCTACGGACGCGAGTAACTTCACCCCCAATGATGAATTTTGAATTTTTTGAATTTTTGATACAGGTACGTTGATAAACCTTATAGCAGCAGGCTTGCCAGAACATGTTCTTAACAGGATTGATAGAGAAACATTAAAAGATACAGTGGAGCTTTTTAATGAACTGAGAAAGTTTGAACACTTGGCAAATAAAAAGAATTATTCTTACAATAAAAATAAAAATGTTAACTCAAAAGGCAACAATAAAAATGAAGATAAAAGCTCATGTAAAACTTGTGAAAAGTTAAATAAAGGAATTCGCTACCACCCGGAATCAGCTTGCTGGTTTAAAACAAGAGAAGATGATAAAACAAAAGAGAAAAACATAAAACATGTAAACAACTCTGTGATAGAAGCCGAATTACAAGAAACCGAACAAAAAAACTAATAGTTACACCATTAATTAATGTCAAACTACTATTAAATGATACATTGGAAATTTATGGAGTATATGATTCTGGTTCAAATGTTTCTCTTATTAATTCTAAGTTATTAAAATTAAAAGGCAAAGGAAACAGTTTAAATGAAGCAAGTTTAGTAACAATTAATGGTGTTAAAAAGACAAGTGGTTTGACAAACTTAAAAATTAAAATATTTGAAATAGAAGAAAATGTTGAAGTATACATTATAGATGAACAAAATTTCAAATATGATTTGTTGATTGGATTAGACATGATAACAAAGTTCAAGTTGATACAAAATGAAGACTTAAAAATTACCCAGAAACCAAATTTGAATACAGAAAAAGTAGAAGATATTGCTACAAATATAAAAAATAATTCTGAAAAAGAAAAAATGAAGAAAGCGGAAAAAGCTTATACAAATATAAAAGTTAAAGAAGAAAGAATACAAAACAAAAATATACAGAAAGAATACAGGATTAATTTTAACGAATATGTAAAAGAAGAAGACTTTGAAATAAATGTTAACCATTTAAATGAATATCAGAAAGCGGAAATAAATAAATTGATTGATAAATATAACACAGTTTTTGCAAACAATAAATATGATATTGGAACTGTTACCGGATATAAAGCCAGAATAGATTTACTAGTGGACAAATATTGCAGTAAAAGGCCCTACAGATGCACCGTAGAAGATAAAAAGAAATAGAAGAACAAATAGGGAAATTATTGGACAATAAACTTATAGAAGAATCCTACAGTCCATTTGCTGCACCTGTCACATTGGCATTTAAAAAAGAAGAAGATAAAAATCAAGATTATGTATAGACTTCAGAGATTTGAACAATATAGTAGTACCGGGAGCTTAGCCATTCCCGTTGATATAAGACTTAATGACTAAGACAAGAAATTGCAAATTTTATTCAACACTTGCTATAAACTCTGCATTTTGGTCTATTCCTTTGCAAGTAGAAGACAGGAACAAGACAGGATTTGTAACACAAGAAGGGCACTTTCAATGGACTTGTCTTCCATTTGGTCTGAAAACCGCACCAGCAATTTTCCAGAGAATATTAAGTAATATACTAAGAAATTACAAACTCACAGATTTTTGACGAACATATCCATCACCTTTTTTTTTTTTTTGTTTTCGGGGGGAAATCCTCATGGACGAACCCGGCCTGGGGAGGCCGGGAACAGTGCCGGACTCTTACCGGCTAAAACCACCCCGGTGTTGCATCTCGCACGTGGGCGCGGGGCCGCGGGAATCCAGATTCGTCCGCAGCCCCGCACTGGTGCCGGCCCGTCCTGCCGAGCCTCGTCTCCTGCACGGGGTAGTAAGGTGTCCTACCCCGTGTATCGCCTCAGGGGCGCGCGTGGACACAGACGCGCGCCGCCGGCTCGGGTCCTATCATGGGGGGCGGGGACTTCCCCAAGTCCGTCGCCCCCGGACCCGTTTATGGGGGGCGGAAGAGGGCATTGTCTGCCCTCCTCCGGCGCCCGGTGCGCCTGCTGCGGGCGGGGTTGAGAGTGGAGATCTCCCTTTCCCGCTCCGTTACTTCCTTCTGCGACATCACGTCCTCGCAGAAGGACACCACCGCGTTCCACGACTCTGCGCTGCCGACCATACTCCAAACAACGGCTGGCAGCGACAGATCGCCTCCTACTTCAGAAGTGAGGGCACGGCGCTGCTCCTCCCAAGCCACACACTCTTGGAGCGTGTGTTGCGCCGTGTCCTCCCCACAATGGACGCAGTGGTGGCACCGAGCGTCCGACTCCCTGCCTATGCGACACAGGTACTTGCCGAAGCACCCATGCCCCGACAGCACCTGCGTCACCCGGAACGACAGAGAGCCGTGCCTTCTCCCGAGTTATGCGTCAAGCACTGGCCGGATTGCCTCGACGGTAGCGAGGCCGGCGGTAGGGCGCAGAAGCCTGTCCCGCCATTCCGCCACCAAGACCTGACGGAGCTCCGTACGGTGCAGCGCGATCTGCTGCTGCACCGGTCCGAAGCCCCGTGCATGCACTTCCTCGCGCCACCGATTCAGCGACGCGAGTACTTTTGCCTCCAGGTCCCAGGGCGGGGATCCGGCCAGAGCGCAAGCCGCCTCGTAGGAAATTGTGCGGTACCCGCGGACGACCCTGACGGCAATCGCCCTCTGCGGCTTTCGCAGGATGGCGATGGTGCAGGCCGTCAGGTCCATCGCCCACACCGGGGCCCCGTAAAGGGCCATGGACCGCACGATTCCCACGTACAACCGCCTACAGGCGGCGCTCGGGCCCCCCATATTGGGAAGCAGCGTCAAAAGCGCGCCTGCTGCGCCCATCAGCTTGGGCGCCAACCGCCGGAAGTGGGGTCCGAATTCCCATCGACTCTTGTTGGGGGAGAAATACACCCCCACAACAGCGATGCCGTCCGAGACCGCGGCAACCCAGCCGCGGCCCCGAGACGGGTCGATCAGAGCCCCACCGATTGTGGCCACCAAACCGTCCAAACACCCCACCCAGTTGTCGCGGGGAGGGACAAAATACGGTTCAGCGACCACAGTCACGTGGATCAACCACTCTGCCATGCTCTGGAGCAAAAGGTCCTGAGCTCTGGCACAGTGGTTGATATTGCCCTGGAGGAAATGGAATTGTGCCGTTATTGACACTCCATTCCCTCGGCAACGGTCCTAGGCCGGGAGTCGGCCGAGCCAGCCTGCGGGGGTTGTGAGACTCCCCCGGCAGGCTTGATGCTCCTCTTCTTCTTTTTATTTCGGGCCCTGCTGGCAGGCACGCCACAGGCCCTTCCGTCCACCTTGTGCCCCGCTGGCCTTCCTGCAGCTGTACAGAGGCTGCAGTTGGGCTCAGCGGAGCACTGGGCCGCCTTGTGGCCGGGCCGACCGCAGCGATAACAGAAATCGCTGCGGTCAACCTCTGCGGTGCATATTGCCCGGACGTGCCCCAATTCCAGGCACCGGAAGCACCGCAAGGCCCTGGGCTGCAGGAGCTTGACTCTCGCTAAAACCCAGCCCACCAGCAAACGCCCACTGTTGGCGATCTTATTCGCCGACCCCACAGGACACCGGACCCAGACCATGCCGAGCCTGGTAGCGTCGGCGCGTATGTCGCCGGCCCACACGTTTTCAGGCGGACACTCGCCGCTTCGTGCAACGGCCGCCACCACCTCCTCCGAGGTCACAGAGTCGTCCAGACCAGCAATTCGCACCTCTGCGGTTTTGCATGGTCTGGAGACCCGGACGTCCTCAGGCTCGAGGACCTCTCGCAGCTTGGCGGCCAGAGCGTCCGCCTTCTCTGCGCTGCCGCTAGAGACGCCAGCCACCTTAAAGAGCCGCGCACCCGTGACGGCTTGTTTCAGCGTCACCGACTGCAGGCCAAGATCCGCAAGCTTGATCTTGGCCTTGGCTTCCGCAATGACCGTCTGGTATGTGACACCCTTCTCCGCGGCTCCGGGCTGAAGCGTGATCGTCACAGCTTTGGAGCGTGGGGTGCGAACCCTCGGCACATTGCGGCCGCCCTTTGCAGCCCGGCGCGCTGGTTCCGGAGCCGCCTTAACGGCCTTTCCGGGGGGGCGCGCAGCTGCTAACGCCTTCTTGGCGGCTTTGCGGGCCTTCTTCCGGCCCACGACTGGCGCCCAGGTCTCACCCTTGGACCCGGTAGCCGTGGGCTCAACAGCAGGGGTTCCCTCCGTGGGCTTCTTACCCTCCGCGGGCTTCCCCTTCGCCGGTACAGGTCTCGGCGGCTCCTCCGTCCTCCGCCTATCCGCTGCCAAGGGCGGTCGGAGGGTCTCCTGAGGGAGGCGCCGAGAAATCGCCTCCAGGCGAGCATTCATCATGCTCCCGCACTGGAGCATGCAGATGCGGACGATACGTTCCACGTCATCGTCCGATCGTGCGTTAGTCGGCACCAGTGCGGAAGCAGGGGCCGGCACAGAAGCGGCATTGGCGGCAGGGTGTCGCTGCTGCTGCTCGCTCAGCGCAGCGACTTGCCGCCGGAGATCTTCGATGTCGGTTCGGAGGCGGCTATTCTGCTCCTGCATCTTGGAGACCTCGTCTGAGGCCGTCCGGTTGAGGAGGGTGCCCACCGCCTCCTTGATGTCGGCAGCAGCCTCTTTCAGGGCACGGGTGAATGTGCCCTTCAGGCTGCCGGATTTAGTGGCAACCTTCAGGACGACATCCACGCCGTCCAGCACCTGCTGGCTTAGAGCCACTGCCGACAGTCCTTCTCCCGATGCCACCTGTGCGGCCCTACGCTCACGGGCGCGTCGCGCCATTTCCGAGACCTCGTCCGCGGCCACAGCCTTCCGCTGCTCTCTTTTGGCGGCGTTGAGCTCGGCCTTGGTGCTTCCTAAGGAAGCACTGCTCACGCCGCCTGGGTCCTCACCCATCGCCTCGCGGTCGGTCTCCTCCCTCTCACTGGCCGCCGGCGTGTCGGGACGCGGAAGGAATCGTCCCTGCGGATCACGCCGCGGCCGCGACCGCGAGGCCACACCGCCTCGCCGCGCTGTCGGCATTTTGGGGGCCGATAGGTTCTCCTCACTGGAGGAGAAGCCCATCGACCCCGGTCGGTCCGAGGCCACATCGCGCGGACGTTTCCTCCAAAATTTAGATGTAGGTCCGCGTGACTCCCCGTCGGACAGCATGTCCCCGAAGGGACTGGAGCCTCCTCGGCTCTTGTTACCGGCAAGTACTAGGCCGATAAACGGAACGCTTCCGCCAGTAGATGATTCTGACACAGGGGCCTGGTTGCCCACCCCTATGCAGACTTCGGTAGTCAATTTAACACTCGCGGGCCCGGGTACCCACGAGCGCCGGGCGTCAGCCGGAGCGCACGACAAAATATTTTCTTGATTGGGCATTTTCATTTTACGATATGGGTAGTACACACACCACTTCCCCAAGGTGATGCGGTCGCACTTTTTGGGAGTGAATTTAAATCTCCCGAGGCCCGCGAATGCCTCGGAACAGGCTATGCCGCCCGTGGTTCGGCATCTAATCCTAAACTTAAACGTAATAAATTTTTTTGCGGTATTTTGTTGATTAGTTTTATGTATTTTCTCTTTTTTTGTTTTTATATGTTTTTTGTAGATTTTGTATATTTTGTAATTTTTTTGTGGATTTTGTATTATTTTTTTTAAATATCCTCAAAGAAATCCACCTCGAGCAGCAGCAAGCCTGCCACTGCTCAGGACCGCAAGGCGTAAAGCGCCTCTTGGCCTACCACCTCGCTCCCTTAGCGTGCGCTCTGCAGCGTGCAGAGTGCCGAAAGGGAGCCGTCAGGAGCGACTTCTCCGCTCCTGCAGAAATTCGCCACGAGCAATAATCTCCTCTACCCCACCCCCACGAAGAGATTATTGCCCGTGCCCAGGGTGCACCGGCCAGTGACTGCTCTTCCCTCCGGACGTATCCGAAAGAGACCAGCAGCCACCAGGCACACGGGGAGGTTTTCTGCGCGCACCTCAACATATCCATTACCTAACACAGCTTTTGGAAGCCATAAAAACAGAAGGATTCAGATTAAAATCTAAAAAGTGCACATTTGCGTCAGACTCAGTTAGATATCTGGGACATATAATTCAAAACAATTCTGTTAAACCACTGAAAGATAATTTGACTTCAATAAGGAATTTCCCTACTCCGAAAACGCAGAAAAATGTAAGACAGTTTCTAGGAAAAATCAATTTTTATCTACACTAATATTATAAAGAGGAAAACTTTGTTTGTTTGTAATGAATAGGCTCAGGAACTACTGGACCGATTTTAAAAATTCTGTTAAGGTTAAATTTTATTTTGGAAAAAAATAGGTTTCCGTAAGATATTTGGGTTTTTCGGATACAAGGTATAAAAAATCAACCAGAAAAGTTCTTTCATCGTTAGAAAGCTACATCTTTACGTAGTGTCATAGGCTATAATTATTTCCAGAAATAATTAAGGATCCCTACTAAAACTTGAATAGTGTAACCCAAGGTGTAAAAAAAAAAACCACGCGGGCGAAGCCGCGGGCGGAAAGCTAGTAATGAATATATACCAAGAAGTGCGATAATACTAGATCCGTTACATAATTTACTTAGAAAAAATCAACCATTTATTTGGTCTGACCAATGTCAGAAAGCATTTGAGAAAATAAAAATTCTCTTATGCTCTCAACCAGTTCTAGAATTTTTTGATAAAGATTTATCAATTAATATTTACACAGATGCTTCTATAGAGGGTGTTGGAGCCATATTGAAACAGATACAGTCAGATGGAAAAGAAAAACCAGTAGCTAAGTTTATTTTATTATACCTACTTCATACTACAAAATCAGTCTTATACATACACAAGTTGTTATCAGTGGCGTGCAGTTCATATAGGCAAAAATACACTGCCTTCCCTACATAACTCAGAAAATATTTACTATCTTTATTTTATTTTAATAAGTATCTAATATTTTATCTCATATTTTGTCAACGTACGTTGAACCGAGCGACATACTGTAGCTATTGCTCCCGTGTTTTTATTCGCGAGAGATAGTAATAAGTGTTAATTATGTGATAACTTGTTACAGTGGAACTCGTTTCGTTTGTTGCTTTCTAAATATTACATTAAAACATTAATGGTGTGTTTAATTATCGTATAAACTGTGTTCCAAAACATTTCTAACATCTGTGATCTTTTTGCGCGTCATTTTTCATCAACCTTCATTCAGTCGGGAAACACGCATCCTGATCTTTCTTCGGAAGATACGCATGTATACTCATACAATACCTTAGGCAGAGTTGCTTTCACGGAAAATGACATCGTCAGGGCACTAAGAAAGCTTAATGCCTGCAAAGGTGCAGGCCCTGATGGTTTGCCACCACTTTTTATCAAAAGATGTGCCTCCAGTTTGTCTCTTCCTCTTATGATAATATTCAACCACTCGATCAAATCTTCTCAATTTCCTGATAAGTGGAAACTAGCCCATGTGGTCCCCGTGTTCAAGAAGGGAAAGGCCGATAACGTAAAGAATTATCGACCTATTTCTATTTTGTCCGTATTTTCAAAAGTTTTAGAGTCTTTATTATAATAATATAATAATAATAATCATTTTATTTCAGATTATAAATCCATAAATTGTTAGTAAGTATACATTAAACTTACTTAACTATGTTAGTAGACATGTAAATTGGACATAAAACACATAATGGGGCAATCGAATCTGCCCGCAATGACATTTAGGAGACTGTTTGAGCTGCCCCAGACCCTCTGCCGCAAGGACGCAGCACGCTTGCGTCTGATTGCTGCGAAACCATCAATGTGCGCATCCGCAAACATCCCCGACGCACTGCAGAAGCGTGGCAGCCCCAACATCATCCCAAATGCATTGTTATATTGAACTCGAATAGCATTTACGGCTTTCTGCGTACAGCTTGTCCAGAGACCGCAAGAGTAAAATGTCTGACAATATGCTTTAAAAAGGGTAATTTTCACCTCACACGTGCATCGAGCAAATCTACGTACAAGCATGTTGCATCTAACCGCCAGTGCTCTTCGTTCCCTTTCTACATCCAAATCATCGTTCATGTCAGCCGTAACAATATGACCGAGATATTTAAATTGTTGGACACGCCTTAAAATATTGCCCGCTAACCTAATAGGAGGGAAACTTTCCGAGGACTTTGCTCCAAAAGTAAGAATTTCACTCTTATTGGCATTATATTTTAAACCGTGTTCCTCAACATACTTTTCACAAACACTTAATAGTTTTGTCAAGCCTGAAACCGACGGGCTCAATATCGCCATATCATTATGCCCGATCTTGACTGCTCATTGCAAAATTGAGATTTCTCCTGATCAGCATGGTTTTTGTGCTCAAAAATCTACTACTACCAACTTAGTCAGTTACGTCAATGATATCTGCAAATTAGTAGACTTGCGCAAACAAGTCGACTCCATCTATACCGACTTTAGCAGTGCATTTGACAAGGTGGACCATTACATTTTGATGAAAAAGCTCTCTAACGTAATATTTGGCCAACTTTGGCAGTGGTTTGCATCCTATCTTACCGAGAGGAAACAGAAAGTCGTGGTAAAGGGCCATCAGTCATTACCTTACTCTTCAACATCTGGAGTACCACAAGGTTCCCATTTGGGTCCAATACTGTTTATCATATTTATCAACGATATAGTAAACTGTATTAAACATTGCACATGTTCTATTTATGCAGATGATTTGAAATTATACAGGGTCATAGATTCAACTAAAGACGTTGCCTTGCTCCAGGAAGACCTAAACTCTGTACGTAATTGGTGTATTAAAAATAATATGTCTCTTAATGCTGATAAGTGTTATCATATAACATTCACAAAAAAACACAATAAGTTTAATTCTTCATATTCGCTCAATGGAAGAACATTGCAAAGAGTGGACGAAATTAGAGATTTAGGTATTCTTATTGACAGCAAGCTTACTTTCATACCGCACATTGACTCCATTGTTGCGAGGGCTACAAAATTACTGGGATTCGTAAAGAGGACCTGTTACGACTTTAAAACTGTGCAAGCCTTAATAATACTCTACAATTCACTTGTACGAACTGTGTTGGAATACGCATCACCTGTTTGGAATCCTATTTATGGCGCACACGTAAACCGCATTGAACGTATCCAAAAAAGTTTTACACGCTATTTGCGGTATAAATCAAATACTTGTCCAAGGGATGCTGATTACTCGCAGAGGTTAAGTAATTTCAATATGTTATCGTTAGAAAAGCGTAGACATGCATACGATTTAATCCTATTGTACAAAATCATCAACGGATTTATACAAATCCCGAAACTTCTAGACGGAATAAATATATCTGTCCCTCGTCACTTTTCACCTAGAACTGGTCGCATTTTGAATGTGTTCGCTCTTTCCCCGGCTAGAACTAATCTTGGACGTTCGGCACCCATTAACCGGATGATGAGGATGTATAATGATCTCCACTTACGTTCTAATAGCATTGACGTCTATGCTAACAAACTGTCGCATTTTCGCAAGCACTTGCTTTCGAGTTAACACTCTTTTTTTTATAATCTTAATATTTTATTTATCTAGTATTATTATCATTTATTATATTAGAAATAAAATTTATTCTTGTATAAAAATTAAAAAAAAAAAAAAAACATTAATATACAGCCAATTTCAATTTCAGTTCTTAAGTCGTTTAATATTGGCGTTTGTAATTTTAACATTTATCTTGTAAAGTACATAACTTAAAAATATGTAAGTGCTGTGCACACCTTTAAGTGACAAGTTCACTCTAGATTTAAGTTTTACAGTAAGATTACCCTTAAAATGTATTAGTGAATAAGTCGTTGGAGTGCCATAAATAAATAAATAAATAAATTTCTGTTTATAAAGCTACCGCCAACAAAACTTTTGTGTAGTGCAAGTACGCCGTGTCTGTCATAACGCGTAAGCTCCGGCCTATGCACAGGACTTACGACCTTTTGTGCGCGACCCGTTACTCACGAGCGAGTTCATCTACGCACTGAGCATTTATTAGTGTACCCCGCGCGTATTTGTTACTGTGCTATGTCAAACCCAAATGTACTGTGGGGATGCTGTGATGGCGAGTTGGATGATGAAAATTGCCTAACCTGCGTCACTTGTGAGAAAGTGTTCCATCGCGCCTGTCTAACGAATTGCGATCAAGCATTAATTTCCTCTGAGACCTGGAATTGCCCGCTATGCTCAGTGAAAACTAGGGTGACTAGAAATGACAATACACCTGTCCGATTTAACGCTAACGTCACGGTAAGAGGAAATAAGAGACAAGCGTTACATTCACCCCCGAATATCTGTGGCAGTACTTTGACTACCGATGAAGTGCCCTTTGGATGAGAAACTGAACAGTATGCTTGCGAAAATTAATTATACCATTAGCACATTAATAAACGATGAACTGCGAGGTGTGAAAGATGAGCTCAAAAGTGTGAAAGACTCAATGAACGCCGAGAGAATTCAATTTAAAAACCTTATCACTGAACATGAGGTAGTCAAAGAATCCTTAGAAAAACTGAAGCTCCAAAATACTCACATGCAACATATCATCACTGAACTAGGGGCAAGGCTGCAACATATCGAGAAAGATCTAAATAAGGCACAAACATTGCCTTGCAACGTAGAACAGCAGGTGCCTACCGACGTCCTCTTACAACTAGACGCCGTGCCTGCCAGCCCCTGTGAAGTCGCTGCTTTGGACGACACACCTAAAATAATAAACCAAATATGGCTCCTGTCAACTCTAACCTAGTAAATTCCCTATCGTGGTCCGAGGTGGTGAGGAAACCGTCTCGGCGCCCCGTCTCAATTCATGGAGCCGCTGGACCTAATGTGACGTCCCTAAAAGCGGTCGAAGTTCGCAAGCATTTACATCAATGGAATATGGAGTCAACAGCTGATGAAATTCTAAAATACCTCTATACTCTGTGCAATACTGATACGTGTACAGTGGAAGAACTTACACCGAAGGGAAATTATAAATCATTTAAAATTGGTATACCGCTGGCTTGCTATGACAAGTGCTTCTCAGTCGACGTTTGGCCTTTGAATGCAAGAATAAAACCCTGGATCTACTACAGAAAATCTGCAGCCACGAACAAAGACAAGAACCAAGTAAACACGCTGCCTCTCGAGATTAACAACCTCGAACAACCCTTTCGTGACCAAGGTACCGAGCGAAATAAGGAAGTGCAAAAACCTTAATATCTTGTACCAAAATGTTCGTGGCATTAAGACCAAGTTAAGTACATGGCGGAACAATCTATCTTTATTAGAACATCATATCGTAGCAGCTACTGAAACTTTCCTGGATTACTCAGTGGGAGATATGGAGGTCTCACCTACCGATTGGTCAGTATTGCGTCGTGACAGAGGCACGCCTTGCGGAGGTGTCTTATTAGCGGCACGCGCGCCTATCTTATTACGCAGCCGCCCTGAGTTCGAAACTACTGATGGTGAGGATCTTTGGGCTAGCTGCGTATGGCGCGGCCGTGTCGTATATATTTTCGTGGTTTATATAAAGCCTAGTGCAAAGGATGCTGACTATATGCAGTGGTTTACTAAAATCGAAACATTTATTAACAGTGTCAAAGGAATTGTGTTAATATTAGGTGATCTTAACTTAAACAGTTCGTCCCTTACAATAAGAAATTATTATTGTTATTTTATGTCTTTTTGTGGTTTAAATGAGAAGAATAATTTGGAAAATCTGCATGGAGGAGTGTTAGATGTTGTACTGATCCGGGAGAGCGTGGAGGTACAAGAGGTCATTATTACTGCTACCGAAGGGATCGTTTACCCTGACGCTTACCATCCTCCGCTGGATATTAAGGTAAGAATTAACACTGTGCATAGTTCCGATCTGACTGAGCCTAGTAACATAGATATATCGAGGGATTGGAATTTCAAAAAATGTGACTATGATTTGCTATTGTCGTTACTCGCTGAACAGCTATGGGATTGTGTCACGATGTCATATAATATTCATGAAGCAACACAATTTTTTATAAAACGCTCTACAAAATCTTTGACACTTGTATGCCGAAAAATCGACGACACAAGGATAAGAATAGATTGTATCCAGTGTGGTTCACCAAAGACATTATACAAGACATACGTCGTAAATCTAGACTACATTCCACCTGGAAACGCACTGGAAGTGTGGAAGCTTATAGACATTTTTCTGATATTAGGGCAGACCTTAAATACCGAGTAAAGAGTAGCTATGAAACATATATGAAAAGAATTGGTGCTGAAATCAAAACAAACCCGCGCGAATTCTGGCGACACATCTCGAATCTAAGATCTAAAGGTGGTTTCGAGCCAACCGTAACCCACAAAGGTAAGACTCTTACGGGCATACAAGCAGCAGAGGCATTTGCAAGCTTTTTCTCTAGTGTTTTTCTACCAGATATCCCGCTACTTGATACCGAACATGTACTTGAAAATAAAAATAACAATAATAGTAACCATATCAGTATCACTAACAGTTCCACCAAGAATGTTTTCTATGGTATCAATAAGCTGAAGGCTTCTAGCTCCTTAGGGCCTGATGGAATTCCATCTGGAATACTCAAATGTGGCAAAAAATATTTATGCCAACCTTTACATCATATCTTTAATCTGGCTCTAAAAATGGGTGTATATCCGTCTCAATGGAAAATGTCCAGAGTTGTGCCCATTCCCAAGAGCGCCCAAAAATCTTTAGTCGAGGAATATCGCCCTATTGCCATTTTACCAACCCCAGCAAAAGTCTTTGAGACCATTCTTCATAACTACATAACTCTCAAATCGATAAATATCTATGTGATGAGCAACATGGTTTTAGACCAAAGAGATCAGTCAACACAAACTTGGAGTTTATATCTGCAAGCCTAGACCAGCGTGACCAGGTGGATGTAGTATATTTTGACTTCAAAAAAGCATTTGATAGAGTAAATAACGATGTCCTTCTCATGAAACTGAGCCTCATTGGAGTAGATCCGGGACTTCTTAGCCTTCTAGATGATTATCTTAAGGATCGGCAACAGGATGTTAAACTGGGTATTTATGAATCTAAACCGTATCATACGCGCTCTGGAGTAAGTCAGGGTTCCATTCTTGGCCCTTTTTTATTTCTGATCATGATTAATGATATTCCAGCTGTCGTTAAACATAGCAAATGCCTACTTTATGCTGACGACTTAAAGTTATATCGAGTGATTAAGTCCAAAAGTGACTGTGAGACTCTTCAAGTAGACATTGATGCATTGCGCAAGTGGGGTGTGGATAACAGAATGGAATTTAATTCGTCCAAATGCCTGGCAATGACTTTCGGACGAATGCGACATCCAATCTGTTTTAACTACCAGCTAGACGATGTTGAAATCACCAAAACCTTTAGCATAAAAGATTTGGGTGTCACATTCGATCCTGGACTGACTTTCCATGACCACATCCTCATGACTGCTAAGGAGTCCTTCTGTAGATTAGGTTTCATCCTCAGAAATGTAAAGGACTTTCACAATAATAGCGTAGTAAAAACCATTTATAACGCACTCGTACGCAGCAAACTCGAAACCAGTGCCGCGGTGTGGAACCCGCATGAAACCACGTACATCTTACTGCTGGAAAAGGTGCAGAAGGCATTCCTGAGGTTCCTATATAAACGGTTGCATGGATACTATCCATTCATGTACCCCACAAAGTTCCTTCTGGGTACCCTTGGCTGCAATTCGTTAGAGGTCAGGTGAAATTATGATCAGATCGGAACGATGTGCAAAATTCTTCACGGTAAAATCCTCGCACCTAAATTACATGAAAAACTGACTCGGATATTCGTCCCGAATAATTACTGCCGCAGCAGGAAACACAAACTTTTTGCCGTTCCCGCTTGTCGCACAGTAGCGCGTGCTAATTCACCTGTACCTAGATCTCTCACTGCGCTCAACGCTCTCCTGGACGATACAGATTGTGATATCTTTGCCGATGGATGGAAGGAAATCCTGTCAGCGTGTCTGAAGTACTGTGAGAAGTCAGTGTGATAGTAGCATCCTTAATTAGTGTAATTGGCCTGCGGCCGTTCTAATTAAGTAAATAAATAAATAAAATCTCAGAGTAATTACTCATCATCTGCCTAGCCTTTTCCCAACTATGTTGGGGTCGGCTTCCAGTCTAAACCGGATGCAGCTGAGTACCAGTGTTTTTACATGGAGCGACTGCCTATCTGACCTCCACAACCCAGTTACCGGGTAACACGATACCCCTTGGTAAGACTGGTTGTCAGACTTTCCGGCTTCTGACTACCCGTAACGATTGTCAAAGATCTACTAATGACAACCGGGACCAACAGCTTAACGTGCTTTCCGAGACACGGAGGAGTCTCGGTATGACATAGATGGTCACTCATCCACGGACCGACCGCGCCAAGCGCAGCTTAACCTTTGATCGGTCGACCTGTGCGGCTGTTACTTAGCCATGAGCTCCTCCTCAGAGTAATTACTATCAATAAAAAAATCTTGAAACTTAAATCAGCTCCACCTGTCGAATATTGGTGGTATTACGAAGAAGCATCAATACTCGCGGTACATTTCAACAACACAAAAAAGTTTGCGCGGTACTAGGGCGCAACTAGCGAAAAAGGCAGAAAACGTGATAGCCTCATCTCGTGTAATAGTATTTGTAAGAAGACTCGTTGTCATGCGAATACAAAGCAGTGTGCGTTCTGTTATACCCCTAATTTCCTTTTCGTCACCTTTTTCTATTCTAAGTCAGCATTATTCCTTTTAGACTCAGCCAGTCGATCTCTGTCTCCCATCCGCGCCGGTCATACAATTTCCTCTATTAATTAATTAATTTTAATTCAATTAATAAATTACATAGTTCTAGTGAACAAAATTTATTATTTTTTAAAAACCCTTTTGCCAGTCCCCTTATAACATTGGTGGCAGCGTAAAGGGATCTCGAAAGGTCCCCGGAACCAAACCTGTGTGTTGCCGCCTTGGCTTAATATAGTAATAATATACATTAATATATATTATAACTTAGGCTTAAGGAATGTTGTTTTGTTTGTGCATTTGCTTGCTGTGATGTTTTGGTCAGGCGTTTTGTTTTGTATTGGATTCGGATTCATGGTCAGTGACGGGCCACTTGTCATTGAGCCGTGGCCGGAATCGCACTAATTTGTATTTTTGGAATTAAAGGCTCTAATCATTAAGTGCAAGTCACACATTCATTTTATTTTAAACTCCCTTGTGTTCCGTTATATATTTACGGAACATAAATTGGCGACCGTGACAGGACACTGCTCAATAGCTTTGTCCCAAATAGTCTGCCACGCGAAATTACGGACACGTGGACGTGGAAGACTTCGTCAGGCTCATCCACTGAAGAAGAGCCATAACCGTGAAGAATCCCGTCGTCGATACGCAAGACAGGAAGCAGCGAAGCCCCTGTACAGCGAGCCCAGCGCATATCGCCGAATTTCGCAGCAGCATCAGTTGAGCTGTGGTCATCCGTGAGGAATTCCCACTCCACTTAAGCAGTCCACTTAAGCATCGTTGGAGGCCTGCGCACGCAACACAGCCGCCAGAGAATCATCCGGCAGCACCGTCGTATGTCGTCACTCGAGCTAAGTGTTCAAACCATTGTCTCCCATCCCATTGTTCCACGCCAAATCTGAAACACGATTAAATAATCACCCTCAAGTCCAAACAATCCTTTCGTCATATTACATTGCAATTCATAGGTTATTAAACTAAACTATAGCCGATAACTTGTGCGAACAAAGTTACATACATCCACCCTCATACAAATAAAATAAAATTATAAGTGAATAAAATCGTTATAAAGTCTCTAATTACTAGTAAATTACAACAGTTTATTGTAACTAAAGGTTAAAATAAAGATTAAATGGTACAACAACTGTGGTTGTTAACTGTTCACAATGCAGGAAACGCGCGATAAGTCAGCTGACGAACTAAGCAAGGCAAATGTCAAGCGTAGCTCAATTAAGGGACAGATAACAAAATTCAAAAATTATCTCGATAAATTTCCAAGGCAGCCTACGCCTACTGAACTTACCGAATTAAAATTGAAATTGACCAAATTTGAAGGCATTGCTTTGAAGTTCGATGAGTTGCAAACTGATATCGAGGTTTTAAATGCATATAATTTAGATCACGAATTAGAACAGCGTGACATGATTGAAACTGACCTTATTTTTGTGATTTCAATGGCTAAGAGTTTCTTGAGACTTTATGATGGGAAAGAGGGTCAGTGCGGAGGTCATGATGCTGCAATTAAGTTGCCTCGTATCCAGATCGCTAAATTTGATGGGTCTTTTTACCGCTGGCAGGAGTTTCGCGATACTTTCGAAAACATGATTCACCAAAATAGTGGCATGGCTTCTATTCAAAAGTTTTATTATTTAAATAGCTATTTGGAGGGTGAAGCAGCTAGAGTTATCTCTAATCTACAAATTTCTTCTGATAACTATGAAATCGCTTGGAAGTTGCTCAATGATCGTTATAATAATAAACGGCTGTTGTTAGATCAACACCTTAACTCATTATTCAATGTGCAGCCATTGGCTCGTGAGTCAGAGAAGTCGCTTAGATTCTTGGTCGATCATATAAACAAGAATTTACGTGCGCTGTGTAGCTTAGGGTTACCAACAGATAAGTGGGATGTGCTTCTCATATTCATGATGTGCAAGAAACTCGATGGCCGCACATTTTTAAAATGGGAGGAGTTTAGAAACTCCATGGAAGGTGACATACCTACACTTGACTCATTCAGCAACTTTTTAATTGATCGCGCGAACGTTTTGGCTGCCATGAATCGCAATAAGACCACCTTCAATTCTAACTCTAACAATTTACCAAGTGCGAGTAAATCACAAGGTAAAGGCCAATTAGCTTTAACCAGCACTGAACCCGCGGTCACAGCTGCCAAAACTTGCATTATTTGCGCGGAAACGCATAAAATTTATAATTGTCCAACTTTCAAAAATAAATCTATTGAAAATAAGTTATCTGATGTAGCTAAGTACAAGCTTTGCTCAAATTGCTTGCGATTTGGTCACCCTACTAGAAAATGTAGACTGGCACCTTGTCGTAAATGTAAGCAGAGTCATAACATATTGTTACATCAAGATATTGAACAAAATGAACCATCAAATAACTCTCCGGCTATCGAGGAAGTTGCAGCCCTCTGCCATAGAAACAATAAACATGTCTTGTTGTCAACGGCAATCATTATTGTTACAAATCCTAAGACTAATGTGTCGACAAAGGCGCGCGCGTTACTCGACAGTGGTAGCCAGTCTACATTTATTAGTCATTCTTTAAGGGAAAGGTTATCGCTCGATTCGAAGTTTATAGATTCTTTGAATATAATTGGCATTGGCAATACAGCTGCTAAAAATGTTCGAGAGAGTTGTGTTCTTAAGTTGGGTTCTGTTTACAATAAATACCAGGTGACGTTGTCGTGTTTAGTGCTGGATGAATTAACTGGCGCCATAACAAGCGCGCCCATAGATGCATCGCAACTAAACTTACCTTTTGACATACAGTTAGCCGACCCAAGTTATGATCAGCCGGCTCCCGTCGATGTTCTTATCGGTGTGGACTTATTCTGGGATGTCTTGAAGTCAAATCAGCGTTCATTAGGTATTTCTAACCCTAAATTGCATAGTACTCAGTTTGGTTGGATTATTGCAGGACCAATTAGCACTAATTCTATTTTTAAGAAACGTAATGAATCTTCTATGCAATGCAATCATGCTATCATTCCTAGTACTTGTTTAGAAGATGATATTAATACCTTTTTACCAAAATTTTGGGAATTGGAAGAAGTCCCTAAGAAACCCGTTCTAAGCGATGATAGTAAGTATTGTGAACAACATTTTATAAAAAATACTACGCGTCTCGACTCGGGTCGGTTCTGTGTTAAATTACCGCTCAAGGAATCACCTGACTGCTTGGGAGATTCTTATCGCGCAGCTAAAATCCGATTTCTTGCTTTAGAGAAGCGGTTAGATAGGAACCCTGAATTGAAGGCACAGTATGTACAGTTCATTCGCGAATACAGTGAATTGGGTCATTTATCCGAATCTCCTATAGCGGTACCTGATCCATCATATTTTTTGTGTCACCATGCAGTACTAAAACAAAGTAGTGAATCCACCGAATTACGCGTCGTGTTTGACGGATCAAATCCTACATCGTCTGGCTTTTCGTTAAACGATATCCTTATGGTTGGGCCGAATGTACAGGATTCTATATTTGCGGTACTGATAAGAGCGCGGCAGCACAAATACCTACTGTGTGGTGACATCGAAAAAATGTATCGCATGGTCGATGTGGCAGAGCAACATTGCAACCTGCAGCTAATTTTATGGCGAGAGGATCGGTCACAACCCATAAAAACCCTGCGCCTGGGTACTCTCACTTACGGAACAGCAAGTGCGAGCTATCTCAGCACTCGATGTTTGTGGCAAGTTGGTGAAGAATGCGAGGATCCAAACGTAAAGGCTGTCATTCAGCATGATTTCTATGTGGATGACCTAGCCACTTCAATGGATGACGCAAGTGAACTACTTTCCATGAAAGAGGCTGTATCCTTAGCTCTTAAATCTGCGGGAATGAACTTGCGAAAGTTCAAGAGTAATTTGCCTTCAATTTGCTCGAACAGTCAATCAGAAACGGGACAAGACTTATTGTTCAGTGGTTCAACAAATACATTAGGTTTGGGTTGGGATTATTCTAATGATTTGTTATTTTTTCCTGCCAAACATACGGACGAGCGTCAAATTACAAAACGCTTTATAATGTCACAGTCACTTAAAATTTATGACCCCTTAGGATTATTAAGTCCGTGTGTAATAATACCTAAAATGATTTTTCAAAGTATTTGTGCTGAGAATTTAGGATGGGACGAACCATTACCCGTGCCCATAATCAATATGTGGCAACAATACTACAAAAATATAAACTGTTTGTCTAATATTCGCATTTCGAGGCGCGTAACATGTGACAAACTGGTTTCAATAGAACTGCATTCTTTTAGCGACGCGTCAGACGTCAGCGTGCGTACGGTGCAGCGGTGTATGTTAGATCCTACGATAACACGGGTGACGTCACCGTTAGGTTATTGTGCGCTAAATCGAAGGTGGCGAAACGTAAGCCGTTAATCACTATACCGCGTTTGGAGTTGTGCGGTGCATTATTGGCTGCAAATTTGTGTAACGCTGTTAAGGATGCACTTAGATATGAGCCAAAATCCGTAACGCATTGGTGCGATTCTTCCATTGTACTCGCATGGCTTAATGCGGATTCTACGAGGCTTAAAACTTTCGTGGCTCATTGCGTGGGTGCAATTCTCGAATTGACGAAGTCATCCGACTGGCGTTACGTAAACTCTAATTCAAATCCTGCCGACTTCATATCTAGAGGTGTTAATCCCGGGCAGCTGGGAGACCTAGACCTATGGTGGTCTGGGCCTAGTTTTCTTTTGAAGGATAAGTCGCAGTGGCCATCCCTAGTCCAGGCTGTTGACTTCACTAAGTTACCTGAAATAAAGAGCTTACAAACTAAACCTAAAACTTTCCAAACTAAAACTAAAAAATATAATTATATAAATGACAATAAATTATTAAATGTACTTACCTCATCGTTGCAACTGGAACCTATAATTAACATAAAAAAATACTCAAATTTAAATAGATTACAAAGAACAGTAGCTTATAGTAAACGGTTTATATTTAATTTAAAAAATAAAGATCAAAGGTTGACTGGCGTGCTATCGCCTAATGAGTTGAATGAGTCATTTATTTATTTGTGTTCGTTGTCGCAACAGGAATCTTTTCCGATCGAACTCAAAGCTCTCTCACAACAAAAACCTTTGAAGGCCAAATCTAATATTCTGTCGCTGTCTCCTTTTTTAGATGGCTGTGTAATGCGAGTGGGAGGCCGCATTAGTGCTTCGCATTGTGGGTATGAGAAGAAGCATCCCATATTGTTGGATGCAGCACATCACCTAACAAAACTTATTTATGAGCGTGAGCATTATCGTAGTTTACACGCCGGCCCACAACTATTATTAGCAACAGTTCGCGAGTATGTGTGGGCCCTAAACGGCAGGCGCCTAGCACGGCGTACCGTCCGACAGTGTGTGCGATGCACGCGTTTAAGAGGCATGACTATTCATCCTAAGATGGGTGACCTGCCATCGCAGCGCGTCGACCTAGACTTCCCATTTACATCTGTCGGTTTGGATTTTGCTGGTCCTTTTCAAATTTTAAATAGAAAGGGTCGCGGTGCTCGTCTTACCAAATGTTACCTATGTTTGTTTGTGTGTCTCAGATTTAAATGTATTCATCTGGAGGCGGTATCCGATCTATCAAAGGACGCTTTTATTATGACAATGCGACGATTTATTTCTCGGCGAGGCCGGCCTGCAGAGGTATTATGTGATAATGGGCGTAACTTTGTTGCAGCGTCAAAGGAACTCGCGGATTTCATAAAAGGTCATAAAGAACCTCTGTCTGAGTTTGCAGCTCAAGAGAGCATTCAATTTAAGTTTATCCCTGCTTACGCTCCTCACTTTGGAGGCATTTGGGAGGCTGGGGTAAAGTCCGCCAAGTACCACCTTAAGCGTGTCATGGGCAACGCGCATCTAACATTGGAGGAGATATGTACATTGTTCGCACAAGTGGAGGCTGTGTTAAATAGTCGCCCCTTGTGTCCTCTTTCCAGCTCCCCTAACGACTTCCTTTCCCTCTCCCCAGGGCACTTTCTCGTGGGACGGCCGCTGACGGCCTTGCCAGGTCCTGTACTGGAGAATCGCTCTGACAGTTCGCTCTCACGCTACGCCCGGTTGGAGAAGATACATCAACATTTTTGGAGTCGATGGCAAAGGGAGTACATCGCGGAATTGCAACAGAGGAAGAAGTGGAAGACCGCATCGAAGCGTGACCTCGCCGTTGGAGATCTTGTGCTCATACAAGAGGACTACGTTCCACCGTTATGTTGGCGCCTTGGTCGAGTACAGAAGTTATTCCCGGGGCTTGACGGTATCTCTAGGGTAGCGGACGTCAACACTACAAGAGGTTGTGTGCGTAGACCGCTAGTCAGACTCTGCCCACTGCATCCGTCTGACGACTTACTCTGAAAGGTGGGCCTTTCAGCGGGGGGGTAGATGTTGCCGCCTTGGCTTAATATAGTAATAATATATATTATAACTTAGGCTTAAGGAATGTTGTTTTGTTTGTGCATTTGCTTGCTGTGATGTTTTGGTCAGGCGTTTTGTTTTGTATTGGATTCGGATTCATGGTCAGTGACGGGCCACTTGTCATTGAGCCGTGGCCGGAATCGCACTAATTTGTATTTTTGGAATTAAAGGCTCTAATCATTAAGTGCAAGACACACATTCATTTTATTTTAAACTCCCTTGTGTTCCGTTATATATTTACGGAACACTGTGTGTAAAAGTGCTAAAACCAATCACAGTGTCGTGAAGTATAGTGAAATAAAGTGTAGTGCACACTCACCGTCAAAACGCTGTGTTTCTCATCGCCGTCTCTATCATCGCGTTTACCGTGTCGTCATACCTTTGTTGCCGTGTCCAAGCAGTAGAACAAGCACTCTCATCACCGCATTTGGGTCGCCGTATCTTCTTCACCGTATCCCCATCACCGAGTCTTCATCACCGAGTCTTCATCACCGAGCCCTCATCACCGAGTCTTCATCACCGAGTCAACTTACCTTCATCACTGTGTGGACTTCCTTCATAGCCACATCTTACCTGCTCATCACGTCGGAGTTGCTGGAAAACATGGCATCTACGTTTCAGCTGAAGTTAAGTTCCAGCATCCTGTGAGTGTTTCTAATAATCGTTGACTATTTTTGTGACCTAATATTTAGTGTTGTTTTACATGTAAATCGCGAAATCTTATAAGTCTGATATAGCCCTTAATTACTTTGTTACCTAGCCGAGCGCTTCTCGCCCACGCAGAATTCCGCAAACTCATAACGCTGTATCTCATCCGAGTCACTGTGCCTCTTTAAGATTGTTTTATTACCTAGGTTTTAACCTTGATTAATACCAGACTATAAATTAGTTTAATTTGGCACTTTCATGACTAAACCGAAAGAAATTAAGGATGAAGAATCTCAAGTAAAAATGACGGAAATTTATTTAAATGTATTAATTAAATTTATTAGAACTTTTGATGGTTCCAGAGACACACTGATTCCGTTTTTAGGGTTCCGTAGCCAAATGGCAAAAACGGAACCCTTATAGATTCGTCATGTCTGTCTGTCTGTCTGTCTGTCCGTCCGTATGTCACAGCCATTTTTTTCCGAGACTATAAGAACTATAGTGTTGAAATTTGGTAAGTAGATGTATTCTGTGAATCGCTTTAAGATTTTGACACAAAAATAGAAAAAAAACAGTAAATTTTGGGGGTGGGGACCCCCAAAATTTACTACTTAAAATTACAAAATTTTATACTTAGAACTGAAACTCAAAAAAATTTTTTTCATCAAACCCGTACGTGTGGGGTATCTATGAATAGGTCTTCAAAAATGATATTGAGGTTTCTAATATCATTTTTTTTCTAAACTGAATAGTTTGCGCGAGAGGCACTTCCAAAGTGGTAAAATGTGTCCCCCCCCCTGTAACTTCTAAAATAAGAGAATGATAAAACTAAAAAAAATATATGATGTAGATTACCATGCAAACTTCCATTGAAAATTGGTTTGAACGAGATCTAGTAGGTAGTTTTTAAGTAATCAGCAATTTTCCTCTACAAACAAACTTAATTATGCGGTCGGAAAAAAACAAGATAATTGCGGCTTTATTGCGTATTTTTTCTTTCCAATGGTCGGAACCCTCGGTGCGCGAGTCCGACTCGCACTTGGCCGGTTTTGAATAATTGCCGTAACGCAATTAACTTAGCAACAACTCTTCAACAAGACACACTTTTCAAATATATTTTAAGCCGGTTAACAGGAAAAGCTGAATCGGTGTGTGCTATAAAAGAATTTACGAAATGGTCCCAGCTTGAAGACTTTCTTAAAACCCAGTTTGGTGATAGGAAACATTACGCTCACCTACTCGCTGACCTTCAGAGCTGTAAACGAGGCCCTACAGAAAATGTAAGTCAATATTCACTAAGGATAGAGTCCTGCTTATCAAAATTATTAACAGAAATAAATATTTCAATTCCAACAAAAAAGAAAGACGAGTTATCAGGCCGAGTAGCCACTATGCAAGACCTAGCATTAAATAGATTCATGATGGGACTCGACCCTCGATTAGCAACTATTGTTAGATGCCGTGACCCAAGCACATTAAACGAAGCCATAAATTTCGCCTCAGCTGAAGAAAAAATCCTAGGCATTACATACAAAAGGAATCCATTTCCACATAATTTTAACTCATTTCATTCTAGGCCTCAAGGCCAAACCTTAACAAGGCCACAAGGTCAATCCTATATTACAAGACCTTAAGGTCAAGCAGGGCCATCACATTCTCAGGCACCCGTGTGTAGGTACTGTAAGAACATAGGTCATACCATCGAAAATTGTCACAAGCGAGAATACAATAATCGTAAATTTGGAAATTCCCTAAATCGACAGTCGCCTGCTATGAATCGCCAATTCCAGGGAAATCAACCTATTCATACAATAAATATGCCTGAATCAGGTTTTGATGAAGTAGATACTCAAAATTTAAACGATCAAGCCTTCCCATCCAGTATCGTGCGGGAACAATAAACGGTAAAACCGATACTATTTACAAAAATCCACTGTATCCACTGTATCAATCAGATCCTTCGCGATCGTCACTGTATCTCACTGTTTCTAAGCCTACTAACAAACAGGGTAACCAGCCCCAAACTCATAGTAGTCATATCACTGTTTCAAATTCACCGAATCCACTGTATCAATCAAATCCTTCGCGATCGTCACTGTATCTCACTGTTTCTAAGCCTACTAACAAACAGGGTAACCAGCCCCAAACTCATAGTAGTCATATCACTGTTTCAAATTCACCGAATCCACTGTATCAATCAAATCCTTCGCGATCGCCACTGCAACTCACTGTTTCTAGGTCTACTAACAAACAGGGTAACCAGCCCCAAATCCATAGTAGCCATACCGCTGTGTCCTGTCTCACTAAACAATCAGTTAATTTAAACGATCATAAGATTAGCAAACTTACCTCTATCCAATCGCAAATCCAAAACACAAACGATGTGAAAATCACGGCAAAATTTGTCCCTCGTACTCAGCACCTGAATCAAAAAAATATAGCTTAAAAACATACAATATCACTACAAATCCAAAGAAAAAGTACTTACCTTTTGTCGAAGTACAAACCTCTGTCTCGTCGAAACCTCTTAAGTTTCTCGTTGATAGTGGAGCATCTATAAGTCTTATAAAAATAGACGCTATTGAAAAAATGCCTGAAATAACAAATCAAATCATAAGTTTCAGTGGCATAGGAAGCACTAACAACCCCATACATTCACTTGGTCTTATATCTATAAACTGTGACAGTCTGACTAATAATTTCCATATCACTCCAAGTTTTTATTTTCCTTACGACGGCATAATTGGCAATGACTTTCTCTGTAAATCTAACTGTAGAATCGATTATGTTGAAGTAAATCTCTCCTCGAACTGAAACTGTGATTGAATGCTCTGTTACTAATTTTGAACTGGGAGACTGAAGGACTTATCCTTGACCAGAAACCTATCGAATCGTTATTGATTGCAAATTGTATGGTCAAAGTTAAATCAAATGGCCGTATTAACATCTCTGTCGTCAATATTTCCGAACATTCCATAACTATTGATTCCACGTTGAAACTTGATCTCGTCCCTCTTAACACTAGTGACTTGACATTGCATAAAATAAACACTGTCTCACATTGTGCCAAAATTCAAATGCTTACTCACGAACAAATCAAGTGATTAACTAACTTCGTGTTTCACATCTAAATCACGAAGAAACTCAAGCCTTGCACGAAGTATGCGCTAAATACTCAGACATATTCCTTACTTGAAGACAAATTATCTAGCATGGACGCCATTGAACACGAGTTCAAGACAACATCATCAGCTCCTATTCATACAAAAACATATCGCTTTCCTGAATGCCACAAACTTGAAGTCGAAACCCAAATAAATAAGATGCTTGTACACACAGCCAGTACAAACGGTAAGCAGACGCAAACCAACATAAATGTTGGTGTGCGTAAAATCAACGGGCGTATTATTTCGCCTACTTATTAGTGTTTGCTTCACAATAACCCGTTGTCCACGCACACACCTGCAAGTTCTTGTCAGTATTAAATACTGCAAAGAATATGAAGCATAAATTTAGCTCAAAAAGCTATCCTTTCCGTGGCGCAATGGTCGAGCGTACGGTTATTAACAGCGTGCGTAGCGCTAGCGTCGTAAGATCGAATCCCAACTGCACAAAGTTTTTGTATGTTTTAATAAATATTTAACATTCGTCTTGTTCAATTCATTACTTAGCTATTAGTAAGTCTTATTTATGTTTGGGTTGGAAATATTAATTGTCTACCCTGTAAAAATCATAATTCATATAAGTTAGTTTAAGTTCATCGTCATAGTGCTGCCACTTGAATATGAAAAAATAACATTCATTCTTGTTCGACTTATATTTTTCACACAATGTTTATAATTTAAAATTATATTTTTTTAAACCTAGTTGTGGGCAAGTTATTGTATTTATTGGTTTATTTTAATTTATACATTAAATACTAAACAAATATACAAATAGAATATATACTTATTATATAATATTTATTTACGTAAATTATAATATAAGGTCACGCATTACATCCCACTTCCCATTCATTTGCAACAAAAAAACATAAAAACTATAATTCAATTAAATCAACAAGCATCACTCGTAGTATGCGGTGGCCGCCGGCTCGAGCCACGCTATCACATATGTATAACTAACTATGCACCACAGCGTATGCTCCGACCGCTAGTCGATCGTTTCCGAACTTGCTATTCTTCTTAATACTTGTACTCCATTTACAATAAGATTAGACATTTAAACGCACCCCATTTACCGTTCGTTCAAACGATTTTGAGTTCTATTCCGTATAGATAAGGATGGTGTTGAAAGCAAAATAATGTTTACAATACCAAATGTATTCCGCATCTGTTTTTTGTTTTATCACCTCAGCAATAGAGCTCAAAATAGGAGGAGGAGGAGTTTCACACTTATACTGAATATATTTGTTATTATAAACATTATTTTGCATTTTGCTTTCAATGTCATCCTTATCAATACGGAATAGAACTCAAAATCGGTTGAATAAGCTGCAAAAAGAGTTTGGAAGTTTTTCTAATCTTATTGTAAATCCATTATAGTTTACTTATTACTATAGGTCGACCGATCAAAGGTTAAGCTGCGCTTGGCGCGGTCGGTCCATGGATGGGTGACCATCTATGTCATTGTAGATCTTTGACAGTCGTTACTGGTAATCAAAAGCCATAAAGTCTGACAACCAGCCTTACCAAGGGGTATCGTGTTACCCGGTAACTGGGTTGTGCGGATCAAATGGGCAGTCGCTCCATGTAAAACATCAGCTGCGTTTTAGACTGGTAGCCGACCCCAATATAGTTGGGAAAAGGCTAGGCAGATGATGATGACACTCACGCATATTATTCTAAAACATAATCATCAGGACTGCTTTTGAATAAATTACCATATTTTATTCAATAGCAAATGAATATGTTAGCCTATTTTAGCAACGCAATTAACAGTATTCGTAGCCGAGTTGTGTAATGAGGTGGTATAAAGACATCGTTAAACGATGTGTCGGGAGTTCAAACCTAAGCGGGGAGTTGTCTTTTTGTTACTTCAAAATTTTTGTATCTATTGTATTTTACTAAGATATTTTGTAAGTGATATTTCTTCTAAAAGTAATTAATTATAAATACAAAAACAAGTTATTAAAAAGAGAAAACAACAAAATAAACAATTTCCTGTTTCAACAATATTTATTTACATTTATATATTTAATTATACACTATTTTATAATAAGTAAAATAAGCATGGACGCTTTATTTCCATATAATATACCAAGTAAGTAGGTATAATAGGTGACATGAATCAACATGTTCGTAAGTTAGAAATCATTTGGTAGGGATCATAATTTCTAATCCTACTAACAATAACATCAGTCACTTATGGATTACCCACTTCGTATATATATAGATATTATATGTATAAAAGTTAATCCTCATTTCCCTTGGTCACGGCATCACGTGTGAACGGCTGGACTGATTTCGATGAAATTTGGTACAGAGATAGATTTATAAATAAAATAGGTTTAACCTATGAATATAAAATATTAATAACTTATCGGTGCACCGTCACTGTCTATCACTAAGCCACACTGTCGTCAGTATATTTTATCATTATACGCTCATAAGGTTTTCTCCACATTTGCGTCCATCCTTATCACACTTAAAACACTTTTCATCACTAAATATAACAAATATATATTATAACACAAATCAAAGTCCAGGCATTCCCTCGCAAAGCAGAATATTTTGTCGCTGGAGATCAGACATTAACATTTTCTTTGCTGGTCGGACAGTTTGAAGACTAACACCATTGTAGTCGCCGTAGCTGCATTGAAATAAGCCATATGTATCGCCAACATATTTCAGTGCTTTATGCCGTTGGGAATTCGATCTTAGCACTAGCTCGGCGTAAGTTATTATATACCGTACGCTCGACCATTGCGCTACGGGGCGGATTGTATTCCAGTGCCGCAACAAGCACCCGTATGGGCGATAGCCTATGGGCCAGGCCGACGAGGATGTATGTGTCTCAAGTCTGCAAACCGGTGGACCCACAACTGCATAGTTCTCCTCTGTAAACAAAATGTAAAGATTAATATTGAAAAATAACCACTTTATAAAAAACAATACTTAGATAATTAAAATAATAAATAATTATATTTAATTGAAATATGGGGATCCGCAGCAGTATCTAATTTAAATTCACTTCAAAGAGTTCAGAATAAAATAATCAAAACTCTTTTCCATTATCATTATCTCACTCCAACAAAGACCGTATATGAAAAAACTAAACTATTAAATATCAGACAGTTATACATTTACTTCACTTGCATTCTTATTAAAAACATAACTACCAACTCAATACAAAGTATAATACAAATAAAGAAAAGAACAATGTCATATAACTTGAGAAATAAAAACAAACTTGAACTTATCAGCGAACGCACTAATTACGGTAAAAAACCATACTGTTTGAGGGAGCACAGCTGTTTAATAGATTGCTGGATGAAATAAAAGAATGTGAAAACGTGAATATATATAAAAATAAGCTTAAGAAACAGGTTGTTCATTATAAGTTGTAACTTATATTTTATAACATTATGAATACTTAGTATAATAACCTATGGCTTCTAATGCTCTGGAGGTAATTAATTAATTTTATTGTATTATCATACCTACTTTGTATCTCATTATTAGTGGACTGTAAGTTCTTATGAGAAATAAATTTCGTTAAACCGAAATAAAATATAAAATTTCATTGCTTACCGATATCTTTAAACGGCTTGTAATTTCACTCATTGAAATGTTTTGTTCACGCAAAACAATTATTTCTGCTCTCAGTAGTGTAGTTAGGTGATTCCTTGGCGATTCATAGTGAATAACTCAACAAAATAAATCTTCAAAAGGCAATAATATAAATAACCTCCAAAGGCGTACACAATAGTCCGTAGCTTGATATCTGCCCGTAGATATAGTACCAATGACAAACAAAATAATGTAATAATAATGAGGGTAGATAGAATAGATTCAAACACTCAGTAAAAATGAAAACATTATTAATTTACCTTCTTATCCGACTTCTTTAGAATGGTTATTGCAAGTGTGTGAGTAATAGAAACGAGTTACTCCGATAACAAGTGCATGTAAACGTAATATAATACTCACGCTGGACATTATACACACATGGTTGTTTGCCGTGTGCGTCTGTCTACTGAACTTTCTTGTTTTTTGTACAAGATATCATCAAACCATCTTCTTCTCCTTGGTCTTCTCTGATTTGGATTGTCCCTAAAAAAACAGATGCGTCCGGACAAAAGAAATGGCGCGTCGTCATAGATTACAGAAAACTCAATGAGATTACAATAGGTGACTCTTACCCCATCCCTAATATTTCTGAAATACTCGACCAACATAATATAAGTACATTAGACTTAGCATCAGGATTTCACCAAATCAAAATGTCCCCCGAAGATTTTGCTAAAACCGCATTTTCTGTGCCCCAAGGCCATTATGAATTTTTTCGAATGCCTTTTGGTTTAAAAAATGCACCTTCAACCTTTCAACGCCTCATGAACTCTGCCTTAACAGGCCTTCAAGGAATCAAATATTTATTTAGATGCCATTGACATTCACTCCTATGACCTCTCTTCTCATGTTTATAATCTTGAAGAAATCTTCCAGAGACTCCGCGAGTTCAACCTTAAACTGCAACCTGACAAATGCGAATTCCTCAGAAAAGAAGTTTCCTATCTCGGACATTTAATCACCGATGAAGGCGTTAAGCTTAATCCAGAAAAGGTTAAAGCCGTAAAATACTTCCCAATTCCAAAGTGCGCAAAAGATATTAAATCATTCCTAGGGCTAGTTTCTTATTGTCGCCGTTTCATTCCAAATCTATCTAAAATTGCTAATACTCTAACACAACTATTAAAGAAAGACACTCCATTTGAATGGCAGAATCAACAACAAGTAGCATTCGATACCTTAAAAGAAAAAATAATTTCCGCCCCACTGCTTATATACCCTGACTTTTCAAAACCCTTTGTTCTTACTTGTGACGCATCTAACTATGCTATTTCAACCATTCTATCACAAGGCCCAGTCGGGAAGGATAAGCCTATTGCCTATGCTTCCCGGACCCTTAACAAAGCTGAAACAAACTATAGCGTCACGGAAAAGGAATGCCTGGCAATCCTATTCAGTACAAAAATATTCCGTCCATATCTGTATGGACATCACTTTAAAATAGTTACTGATCATAAACCTCTAAAATGGCTCTTTAATTGCAAAGAACCGGGATCAAAATTAGTGCGATGGCATCTTAAATTAGAGGAATATGATTATGAGATTGAATACAAAAAAGGCATGATAAACTGTAACGCAGATGCGTTGTCCAGGTTCCCAGTAAAGCCAATTCCAAATGAATCTGATACCAATCTGCCGAATTCTTCCAATTCCGAAAACATACTTGCCAATCCGTCAACTTCTCATACTACTACTCCAAGACCATTGTATATAGACTTCCCGTCCAGTCCTCCAAATCTCGATGATATTGATGACTTATTTCTACAGGATCCACTTCAAAATATCGATATCCTTCCCAGTACTCCATTCGACTCTGAAACAGAAAACAAATGATATTAGTCCTAACGTTTCTAGTCCTGTTGATAAAAATAACGATAACTTACTAACTCCGGGAGTTCTCGACGACTCATACGCTGACTTCCTTAAAGCTATGACGAATAAAAATATAGACGGAATTTATAATACTATTATAAAAGAATACAATCAGAGCCTAATAAAAAGCCACTGTCAAACTATATTGTTCCCACTATCTATTGATTTCGATAACTCAAACCCATACGTGGAAGAACTTGTCGAACAAATAGACAGCCTAAGCGACCTTATATTCTGAAAAGGAACTATTTTCATGCAAACATGTTGTAAATAACGATAAAACTTACTATTTCTTATTCACCATCAGTCCATCACTTTGATGAATCAACCTATAGAGATTTATTCGAAACTCTTAAGAAAGCTAGAAATCAAATTGTAATGACAAAATGAGTTAATGAGATTGCTATTTCCGATTTTAAAAATCCATATGAAAAGCTGTCATTTACCAAAATCTATAACATCCTTACATACCTATTCAATAATACTAACATAACTATAAACATTTACCATGACTCTATAATATATCCTATACCTAGTGAAGTGCGTAAATTCTAAAAGAAAACCACGACATTACGATTGCCGGACATTTAGGATCTTCAAGAATGTACAACAGAATTATAGAAAAATATTTCTGGAAAAACATGAGATCAGAAATAGAAGACTGCGTAAAACATTGTTCCTTGTGCCAATCAAATAAAACATTACGTAAAATTAATAGAGCTCCTATGCAGATAACTACCTCTTCTACAAGACCATTTGACCGCATCAGTTTAGATCTGGTGGACCCTTTATCGGAAGCTGGTATCGCAAAACTAAAATTTATTTTAACAATTCAGGACGACCTTACCAAATTCTCTGCCTCTTATCCTATCTGTAATGCCACTGCCGAGGACTCCTGCGAATGTTTAATTCATTTTATCTCCGTTTTTGGTATTCACAAAATAATTGTGACTGATCAAGGAACTAACTTCACAGCAGAACTATTCAAAAGGACCTGTGAATTCCTTAAAATAAAATATGGGCTTCACCTTACCATCCACACACAAGGCGCTCTTGAACGCAGCCATTCCACCTTGAAAGAATACTTAAAGTCGTTCATAAACGAAAATCAAACTAATTGGCATAAGTATGTATATACAGCTATGCTAGCATATAACACTAATACTCATACCACGACCCAATTCACCCCGTATAAACTTCTATTTGGGTACAAACCATTTATACCTGACTCCGTCTACGAACTCCGCTCTGATGTAACTTACCCCGAATACCTTAAAATGTTACACCATCGATTAAACCTATCAAGAGAAAAGGCACTTCAAAATATACAAGCTTCCAAAGAAAAATCAAAGGAATACTATGACCGCCACACTCGACCTGTAAAATATAAAATAGGCGACTTAGTTTATCTTAAAAACCATTTGAGGTTGCGTAAAGCTCTGTCCCCTATTTGAAAAGGCCCATATAAGGTTGTCAAAATTCATGGCAATAATACCCTGTCTCTACTAATTAACCGCCGTCACGTAAAGCACCATTTCAACGAAGTCAAACCTGCATCTGAAACAGAAAATTAAAATAATAATAATAATATCTTTATTGCAGTACCAAAAAATACAAAACAATAGTTGGTGATTGGAGCCTCCTTTTAAACAAATAATGCCTGTATTAGGAGACTCCGCTCTTCCATAACTTTAAGCAAAAAGACAACCAAGTATTTCTTAATTTTATATAAGCATGCAAATGAAAAAAAAAACTACATGAATATGTTTAGTGTGGGTATGAGTGTGTGGTGTGGTGTTGTGTGTGGTGTGGTGTGTGGTGTGGTGTGTGTGTGGCGCGTGTAGTATGCGTGTTTGTGCGTGTGTGTATGCACGAGCTTGTATGTAGTATATATGTTTTAGGTATTGTTTTATGTGCTGTAGTAGTGACTCAGTATCTTCATAGGTAAGGCTTTTGATCCAACTTTCTAATGTACTTTTAGTTTCTCGTAATGTTTTCTACACTATATCTACACTAATATTATAAAGAGGAAAACTTTGTTTGTTTGTTTGTTTGTAATGAATAAGCTCAAAAACTACTGGACCGATTTAAAAAATTCTTTCACCATTCGAAAGCTACATTATCCACGAGTAACATAGGCTATATTTATTTCTAGAAATAACTAGAGATCCCTACTAAAACTTGAATAAAGTAAAGTGTAAAAAAAAATGTCCACGCGGGCGAAGCCGCGGACGGAAAGCTAGTAATATTATAAAGAGGAAAACTTTGTTTGTTTGTTTGTTTGTAATGAATAGGCTCAAAAACTACTGGACCGATTTTAAAAATTCTTTCACCATTCGAAAGCTGCATTATCCACGAGTAACATTGGCTAAATTTTATTTTGGAAAAAATAGGGTTCCGTAAGATATTTGGGTTTTTCGGACACAAGGTGTAAGAAATCAACCATCTTTTCAATTCATCAATCAACTTTTTTTGCGTACGCTACTAATCTCAGGAACTACTGGTCCGATTTGAAAATTCTTTCAGTGTTAGATAGCCCATTTATTGAAGAAGGCTATAGGCTATATTTCATCACGCTAAAACCAATAGGAGCGGAGCACCACTATTCCACGCGGACGAAGTCGCGGGCAGAAGCTAGTAGTGTATATATAAAGCTGTTTATTTATCATATTATATAGTAGCAGACTGTTTGTTATATTGCATAGCGGCAAATTTAGTTTTTGTTTGTGGGACTAGTGCAATAATGTCTTTTCGTCTTTTCCTCAATATGTTTATATCATATGGTAGGGTTTTATGTTTTTTTAGAGTAGTGTCAACAATCTATAGTTTCCTAACAGAAAGAAGATCGCTAATCCGATAAAGGCTTTCAGTCGGGTATCAAACTGTTTTAAAATACATTATTTTCAACAAGGCTCGTTGTCCTCGTTCCACTTCTATAAATCTCGATTTAGCTGCACCCCCCCAAATGGGGATACAGTATACTAATATCGATTGCGCAAGCGCAATGTAGATTTAATTTAATAAATTTCTTGAAGAACTAATACTTTTATTTTTATTAATTTGTGTAGGAACAACAAATCGTAACGTTTTAAATATCCACCCTAGTTTCCTCAGCCTTCCAGTAACGTGTTCCAGATGAGGGTACCAAGATAGCTTTTGGTCAATTATGATGCCTAAATATTTTGTTTGTGATACTTTTTTTATTTTTTGACACTTACAGTTGGTATTCAAGGCCCTGACACAGGAGTGAATTTTAATGGCAAAGTCCTCATCTGGTTGAGAGCGATTATAAATGCTAAAGCAGATGTAGTTAGTTTTAGATGTATTTAGGGTGATTATCATTTAGCCAGTTAGCGATTTGGGCCATTCCCAGCTCAGCATAGAGTTTAAGCATAGAGTTTGAGCGTAGGCGAAAGTTTTAGCGTTTAGGATTTTTAAGTTACATAGATCGTTTATGTACGTTAGGAATAGTGTAGGTCCTAACACGCTTCCCTGTGGTACGCCGAATGACACATCCGCGTCGTCACTTATGAATTGATCTATCTTCACCCTTTGACGTCTGTTTGTGATGTAGTCTTTGAAAAAATTTAGAGGAACTCCTCTTATTCCCACGTTTTCTAGCTTATTCACAAGGGTTAGAACAGAGACGGTGTCAAATGCTTTCTTCAAATCTAGAAATACAGTTAGGCATTTGCTTCCCTTGTCCAGGTGTTCAGTTACTAGTGAACTGAGAGCAGCCACAGCATCTTCAGATGATATCCCTTGCCTAAATCCAAATTGAGTAGAAGATATTATTTTAAATTTATAAAGATAGTTTATGAGTCTAAAATTAGTTATTTTTTCTACAATTTTTGATACGGTAGGTAGGACGGAAATCAGTCTGTAATTGCTGACGTCGTCTCTATTCCCTCCCTTGTAAACTGGCGTAATAATGGATTGTTTTAATGCGGCTGGGAAAACGCCATTTTTAAAGCAAAGATTAATTAGGTGGGATATTATTGGAACGATTTCTTTGGCAATATATTTTAGGAATTTAGTGGATATATTATCCCATCCAGGGGCACTGCCCGACTTTAAGTTCATCAGAGTTTGTTCCACTTCCTTGTTGTTAGTCTCCAATAGCGCAAAAGAATTACATTGTGTATTTGGCACATTAGGTGTAGTAAGTCCATATGACGGTCTTGATTGAATGATAAGGTTCAGGATGCACTTCTTCGTCTTTGGTAGGTGGTAAAATGAGTGGACTGTATTTTCTTTTAACAGCAGTGTAATAATATAAAGAAAACGAATTGGTATTAACAAATGACCGTTCGCGGTGAAGTCGGCGGAAGTAATACAGTGCAAGTCACCGCGGTTAGGTTACCTAAAGAAGCGTCCCGCGCGTCTCGCTCGTCCCTCACAGCTGCGGCGCACAGTCCAGGCTTGGACATGCTCCCCGGGTTGAAGTGGGAACTTCAAGAAAGTGGAAGAGGGCAAATATTGTTGAATGCGCGCCGAATTGTTCCCTTCTTGGTCTTGATCTCGGCGACCCTCACAACGCCGTCGACGCCAGGATACACTTGCACGACGCGACCCAGCAGCCAGCAGAGAGGTGGAAGCGCCTTATCCTTCACCAGGACGAGGCTCCCCATAGTGATGTCTCCTGTTGTAGTAGACCACTTGGTCTTTTGCTGCAGCAGAGATATATATTCGGTATTAAACCTTTTCCAAAAGTGCTGCTTGATATATTCCACCCTTTGGAATCGCTCAAGTCGACTGATGTTTCCGATGTCCGTCACCTGTGGATGTGGAACGGACGTGAGTGACCTTCCAATTAAGAAATGTGAAGGAGTCAGGGCAGAGACGTCAAGTGGATCAGGAGAGAGGGGAGTAAGAGGTCGGGAGTTTAGAACAGCCTCTATTTGTGTTAAGCACGTAACCATTTCTTCGTACGTAAAATGCGTTAATTGAGTAGCCGTTTTAAGTGATGTTTGGTGGAGCGCACTACGGCTTCAGCGACGCCGTTGAAATGCGGGGAATAGGCAGGTGCAAAGCTGAAGTCGATTCTCTCCTGAGCAACATCAAACGCAATATTTGAATCCTGTAAGATACGGTGTAATTGATTACAAGAGCCAACAAAGGTTGAGCCGTTATCAGACAATATACTACGGGGTTTGCCGCGGCGCGCAACAAATCTATTTAATGCAGCCATGTAGGCCTCTGACGTAAGATCCGTGACAAGCTCCAGGTGTACGGCTTTAACGGCCAGGCAAACAAAAATACAGATGTAGGACTTTATAAGTCTGCATCCCCGCCCCTTTCAGTCAGCTATCAGTATTGGACCCGCATAGTCGACGCTTGAGTTTATAAAAGGAAATTCAAGATTGCTTCGTGAAGTAGGAAGTTGTCCCATCATAGGTTGGACGTTTTGTGCCCTTTGCCTAAAACAGACTACGCATTTTTGCACTGTTGC
The DNA here is from genome assembly GCA_963891755.1 of Pyrrhia umbra. Classification (NCBI taxonomy): domain Eukaryota; kingdom Metazoa; phylum Arthropoda; class Insecta; order Lepidoptera; family Noctuidae; genus Pyrrhia; species Pyrrhia umbra. The sequence continues at coordinate 12,461,823 of OY982917.1, forward strand.
TCTGGATAAATTCCTGCCCCCTAAGGGCCAATAATTCTGACGAATATTGGCCAAGAGTAACTGAGGACCCGCATGAAGCAGTTGTCTGTGAACAGTTTGAAATAAAATTATCGTTAAATGATTTTTACTGCACATAAGTACGGGATGCTTCACGTTATAATCGTAAGGCGCATTGTCCAACCTGCCCCCGACACGAATGATGCGATCGGAATCAAGAAAAGGTGATAACGATATGAGTCGATGTTTGTGAGGTAAAGGTTTTCCTAATTTTAAAACAGAATATTCCTCCGGAAACATTTTAAGTTGCGCAGCACGTAAAATACATTTTAATGAAGATTGAATTTCATGATTTGTCAAACAGCCTTTTAATTTATTATCTTTATTTTTTAAGTTGTAAATATATCTTTTTATATAAGCTAAAATTCTTTGTAAATAGTTAAAATTTGAATACTTATGAATTAATTCTTGTATAATAGTTTGTTGATTATCATCAGATTGATTAATAACATTACAAATAACTTCAGGCAAATCATGTTTTACAAGATTTTCCTGCAACTTCGGCCAAAGACATTCGTCTTGCGATAAAAATGTAGGACCTGACCACCACAACTTAGAATCGCTGATATGATCAGCCTTCACCCCTCGAGACACAAGATCCGCGGGGTTGTCCTCAGTCGGTACATAGTTCCACACAGATCCGAGAGTAGACTCCTGTATCTCATTTACACGGTGCCTGACAAAAGGTTTAAGTTGAGTTGTTGGTGTAGACAGCCAACTCAGTCGGAGGCCATCGTGTTCCATGGCCCCCGACGCGCGCCGCCGCCGGGATCACACATCGTGGTCGGTGGGGCCCGGATAGCTGTCGAGTCCACCATGAAGTATCTGGGATTGGTGCTCGACAGCCGATGGGAATTCGGACCCCACTTCCGGCGGCTGGTGCCCAAGCTGATGGGCGCGGCGGGCGCGCTTTCAACGCTGCTTCCCAATATGGGGGGCCCAAGCGCCGCCTGTAGGCGGTTGTACGTGGGGATCGTGCGGTCCATGGCCCTGTATGGGGCCCCGGTGTGAGCGATGGACCTGACGGCCTGCACCATCGCCATCCTGCGAAAGCCGCAGAGGACGAATGCCGTCAGGGTCGTCCGCGGGTACCGCACGATTGCCTACGAGGCGGCTTGCGCTCTGGCCGGATCCCCGCCCTGGGACCTGGAGGCTAAAGTACTCGCGTCACTGTATCGGTGGCGCGAGGAAGAGCGGGCACGGGGCTTCAGACCGGTGCAGCGGCAGATCGCGCTGCGCCGAACGGAGCTCCGTCAGGTCTTGGTGGCGGAATGGCGGGACAGGCTTCTGCGCCCTACCGCCGGCCTCGCTACCGTCGAGGCGATCCGGCCAGTGCTCGACGCATTGCTCGGGAGAAGGCACGGCTCCCTGTCATTTCGGGTGACGCAGGTGCTGTCGGGGCATGGGTGCTTCGGCAAGTACCTGTGTCGCATAGGCAGGGAGTCGGACGCTCGGTGCCACCACTACGTCCATTGCGGGGAGGACACGGCGCAACACACGCTCCGGGAGTGTGTGTCCTGGGAGGAGCAGCGCCGTGCCCTCACCTCTGAAGTAGGAGACGATCTGTCGCTGCCGGCCGTTGTGCGGAGTATGGTCGGCAGGGCAGAGTCGTGGGACGCGGTGGTGTCCTTCTGCGAGGACGTGATGTCGCAGAAGGAAGCTGCGGAGCGGGAAAGGGAGATTTCCACTCTCGACCCCGCCCGCAGCAGGCGCACCGGGCGCCGGAGGAGGTTGACAACGCCCTCTTCCGCCCCCCATAAACGGGTCCAGGGGCGACAGACTTGGGGAAGTCCCCGCCCCCCATGATAGGACCCGAGCCGGCGGCGTGCGTCCACGCGCGCCCCCGAGGCGATGCACGGGGTAGGACACCTCACTACCCCGTGCAGGAGACGAGGCCCGGCAGGACGGGCCGGCACCAGTGCGGGGCTGCGGACGAATCAGGATTCCCGCGGCCCCGCGCGCACGTGCGAGAAGCGACACCGGGGTGGTTTTAGCCGGTAAGAGTCCGGCACTGTTCCCGGCCTCCCCAGGCCGGGTTCGTCCATGAGGATTTCCCCCCGAAAAAAAAAAAAAAAAAAAAAGACAGCCAACTCAACACTATCGTGGAGTCACACCAAAATACACAACGGGTAACGGTCAAGGTAAGGGAATCTTTGACTTTCGTACACAATCTTGCACCTAAAAGTGCCCCACACAGTTCTAGCCTGGGCATAGTTGTGGGCTTTATCGGGGCTATACGGTTCTTGGAAGCCAATAATCTTACTGTAACTGCATTAGAACTATCAATTGTACGAATATATAGGCAAGCACCGTATGCCTTCTCACTGCTATCAGTAAATACGTGTATTTCATTACTTACACAGTTATCGCATAAAACCCATCTGGGAATTTTTAAGTAATTTAAAAAATGTAATGCATTAACAAATGTTAACCATTGATCAGTTAAGTCCTGCGGTACTGCATCATCCCAGACACATTTGTAAAGCCACAACTTTTGCATCATAATTTTTGCTTCAACCACACATGGGCCGACTAAACCCAAGGGATCAAAAATCTGACTAATTATAGACAAGATGTGACGTTTTGTTACATTTTTTTTAACATTAATATTAATAGAAAATGACAAACTATCTGATTTGCAGATCCACAGCAACCCTAAGGTTTTAGATAAATAATTTTCTGATAAATCTAAATCGAGACAATAATTGTCTTCGACGTCTAGTATTTCTTTCAAAACATCAGGACTATTTGACTGCCACTTACGTAAATTAAATTTTGCTGAAGCTAATATTGATTTGACTTGCATGCAAAGATCAATCGCGCCGCGTATTGTATCTGATCCACTCAAAAAATCGTCTACGTAAAAGTCTCGCTGGATACTATTTTTTACACGTTGATCGTCTGTTGAATCAGCGAGGCTCACAAGGCACTTGGTCGCGAGTAAGGCGCCGACGCCGTCCCATACGTCACTGTATTTAACGTGTACGTTTTAAGTGGCTCAGTAGGATCTTTTCTGAACAAAATACGTTGCAATGTTCGTTGACTGGGATTCAATTCAATAGCCCGGTACATCTTTTCGATATCTCCCGAAATTACGAATTTATGTTGCCGAAATCTTAACAAAATTGATAATAAATCGTTCTGGACGGTGGGTCCAACATATTGTATATCATTTAATGATATTCCCGTAGATGACTTCGCAGACGCGTCAAACACTGTTCGCAATTTTGTAGTTTTACTTGACTCCCGCAAAACACCATGGTGGGGCAAAAAATAACGAACAATTTCTTTATCATTAAACAAAGAATCAGTGTCTTCAGTCATATGACCCAATGATTCGTATTCTTCCATAAAATCAACATACATGCGCTTAAAAACAGGATCGCGTTCAAACCGTTTTTCTAATGAAAGGAATCTATATTTTGCGACAGCGAATGAGTCACCAAGAACGCACGAATCTGCTTTGAGCGGCATTGTGACAATAAACTGGCCGTCGGGACCACGCATTGTGTTTAATAAAAAACTGTCCTCGCATGCGCGCTCGTCCAACGAAAGATAATGTTTTGATGAAATTGTATCAAGCTCCCAAAACTTGTTTAAATCGGGATCTGAGTTAGTTTTGTAAAAATGACAAAAGTGTGTACTTGTATGTGAAGTACGGTTACTTGTGATAGGTACGGAACCCGAAATTACCCACCCTAATTTGCTTTCACACAACTTTGGTAAGTTTTTTCCTAGGCTGATGTGATTGCCTTGAATAACATCCCAAAATAGTTCAGCTCCTAGTAGAATATCAATGTTTGACGGAATATTAAAAGAAGGGTCCGCTAACATTAATCCTGTAGGAATTGGTATATATTCGACATTGATGTAGGAAGATGGCAATCTTTTAGTTAATTCGGGCAGAATAAAACAATTAATCTTAAAAGTATAATTATTGTAGCATGACGCAATAGTTAGGCTGCAAGATTGTGTACTGTTACTGATCAAATTATTGATACCTGTGACCTTGGACCCGGCATCGATACGAGACAACCCGAGCTTACGGCAAATTTCTTCAGTAACGAAGTGGGCTGTGCTGCCGCTATCGAGCAGAACTCTGGCGTTGTATTGTACGCCCTTGTCATTCACTACCTTCACCACCGCTGTGGACAGTATAATATGCTTTTGAGAAGTAGGCTGCAAGTTTGCAGCAAGCGATACATTATTAGAAGACGTGGAAGGCATAGGGTTATTCACGACCTGAGTTTCAGGTGGATCTATATGTAATAAGGTGTTATGACGGTTTTTACAGTATTTGCATCGAGTAAACCTACAACGCTTTTCTATATGACCAACACGTAAGCAGTTCATACATACTTTAAATTCTTTTGATTTTTTTATTCTTTCTTCTACCGTTAATTTTCTAAAAACCTCACATGAGTAAAGAAAATGATTTTGTGAACATAAGGGACATATAATTTTATTTTTATCCTGTGTATTATTATTTAATGTTTGTTGTTGTGTTGTAACAATAAAACTTTTTGATTTGTTATTAGTTGATTGTACTTTATTTATTTTCTGCTAATGTCTCTAACAAATCAGCTTTGTTAGTAAGAAAAGTGCAAAACTGAACTAAAGTTGGACTACCAGCTAGCGTATTACGGTACTCCTCCCAATCTCTACTGGTGTTGTTATCTATTTTTAATGACATTAAATAAATAATAATTGTAACCCAGTACTGAGTTGGTTCATTTAAAGCTTTTAATGCTCGAATGTTTTTATTAGTAATTTCAACAAGACGACGCAAAGAAATACTGGACTCAGTAATAAATGGTTCGGCATTAAAAAGTGCCTGTATATGGTTATTAATTAAAAGACGACTGTTGTCATACCTTTCGCACAATAAGTTCCAAGCCAGATCATAATTATCGTTCTTAAAATCTATATTTTTGATGATTTCAGCAGCTGATCCTTTTAAGGAAGCACGCAAATAGTGGAATTTGTTAATGTTATCAATGCTACTGTTTTTATGTATTAAAGAACGGAAGGTATCTCTAAATTCCAGCCAACACTGATAGCTGCCATCGAAACGAGGTAAATCTATTTTAGGCAAACGTATAAAATTGCTCTTCGTCCCACCTGCTACCTCGGAGCCTGTATCGGAACCTGCAGAAGAAGTCTTGTCCTGCTGTTGATGTCCAGCAACCAGAAATTTCCGCGCCATGGCAACCAAAGGATGAAAGCTTTCTTCAAACTTGAAGCGGTCGGCGTAGGCCTCCTCAGGGTTGTCCGATAACAGCTCAATCTCAGTCTGTAATTCATTAAATTCGTCATATAATTTTTCAAATTTACTGAATCGACTTTCAAGATCTAATATCTGCAGTTTGGACAATCGATCACAACTTTCTAGAAGGTTGAGATAGTTTGCAAAATTTGTTATTTTAGCCTTTATTGAACTGCGCTTCTTAATTAGTTTGTCAGCCATCTTGCAATAGGGAACAAAGGTCAAGATAGAAAATAAAGCAAAAGCACTTAAAAACAAGCGCAAAAAAAATAGAACACAATGAACAGGCGCACAGCTGATGCGGATTAACGGAATAATTCACTAATGACCGTTGATACAATAGGACCGGTTTGCCATGCGTATATAATGTTCACGTAAATAATCGGCCAATGCCTTAAGCGTCAATGCGATCGCATGTGAAGTATAATACGTGCAAAATGATTAGCTTATGCCAACACAGATAGAGGAAGAAGATCTGTGAATTGGGTTGGACTAAATGACTAAATGCAAATGCACTGAAATTAGGAATATAGGAAAAAATTGGAACGAACTCACAATACGCCCTTATTCACGACTCCACAGGTGATTCCAGTTGAACCGCAATCTTCACACGAAGTCAGCAATGACACGGCACAATAGATAGGCGCACGCGTCTTGGGTCAAAGTCCGAACCGCCTCGTTGAACTTGATACTGCACTACTGTTGCTACAATTCTACGCCGGCTCGAAGGACCAATGTTCAGGATGCACTTCTTCGTCTTTGGTAGGTGGTAAAATGAGTGGACTGTATTTTCTTTTAACAGCAGTGTAATAATATAAAGAAAACGAATTGGTATTAACAAATGACCGTTCGCGGTGAAGTCGGCGGAAGGAATACAGTGCAAGTCACCGCGGTTAGGTATTGGTTACCTAACGAAGCGTCCCGCGCGTCTCGCTCGTCCCTCGCAGCTGCGGCGCACAGTCCAGGCTTGGACATATTTTGAGCTAGTTGTTTACCGATATTAGCGAAGTAATGATTTACGAAGTTTACTGAATGTCTTGGAGATGGCATGGTATTTAATAATTCGGTACTTTGATTTTTAGTTTTACTTGTATATGTGTATAAAATGAAAAAAATATTATATTAATGCTTATAAACTAAATCAATACTTACCTTGAACTTCTCTTTTCAGAACCATACTATCATTTCTCCTTGCATCGTCCTTGGGTAAAGAACTTTTTTTTTTTTTTTTTTTTCGGGGGGAAATCCTCATGGACGAACCCGGCCTGGGGAGGCCGGGAACAGTGCCGGACTCTTACCGGCTAAAACCACCCCGGTGTCGCTTCTCGCACGTGGGCGCGGGGCCGCGGGAATCCTGATTCGTCCGCAGCCCCGCACTGGTGCCGGCCCGTCCTGCCGGGCCTCGTCTCCTGCACGGGGTAGTGAGGTGTCCTACCCCGTGCATCGCCTCGGGGGCGCGCGTGGACACAGACGCGCGCCGCCGGCTCGGGTCCTATCATGGGGGGCGGGGACTTCCCCAAGTCCGTCGCCCCTGGACCCGTTTATGGGGGGCGGAAGAGGGCGTTGTCCGCCCTCCTCCGGCGCCCGATGCGCCTGCTGCGGGCGGGGTCGAGAGTTGAGATCTCCCTTTCCCGCTCCGTAGCTTCCTTCTGCGACATCACGTCCTCCTTGGGTAAAGAACTCGCTCAACCTCTGAATAAAAGTCCTGGTATTTACTTCGATCCGGCCAACACCTTGAGACTTATAAACGATCATATTCACTTTGTTATTCCTGGAGATCTGAAGTTTATACAATCTCATCTTACTAATACCAATAATGTTTTTGACACATTCAGGGTCATATGCGAACAAAACAAGGCACTTGATGACTTTCGATGTCTTAATATGCTTCATCCACTTACCTCTCTTTACGAGGATATTCTTCGCGATTATGATGCTATTTCCCACCTGTTTTCATCAGGCCTAAAAGATCCGCCTGGTGTGCTGGTATAGGCACCCTTATGAAAAAACTATTCGGAACAATGAATGAAGATGATTCTGAAAAGTATAGCAGCGCAATTCAAATGCTACACTCAGATGATAAAAATTAGCTACCATAGTGAAACAGAATATTTTCTTATCCAAGTCTGCAATCTCAAACTTTAATGAAACCATAATTACTATTCTAAATAACCAAGCTCGTTTGAATAATATTAATAATGCTTTGTTGAAAAATATAACTATAGTCACTAATTAACTTTTATTCAGAAATAAGATAAGTGAAGTTTTAAATGTTTTACAAGCTAATCTATTAACTTTATCCTTTAAGCTGGAAGAAATCGTAAATTCTATTGTGTTCGCGAATAGCAATACTCTGCATTCCTCAATTGTCACACCTGCGCAATTGTTTACTGATATAGAAAGTAACATAAGACATATCCCTAAATATAAGGATTTTCCTATAAATATCGATTTAAGAAATATTAATGCGTTATTAAAAGTTTCAGAGCTTGCCGTTTATTCCGATATTAATAGTGTAATATTTGTTTTAAGAATTCCACTTGTTTATCATATCGAATACGACCTTTATAATAAGATCATATCAGTCCCAGTACTTCATAATGTAAACGTATCAGACTCTTATGCCATGATTATACCCACAGCAAATTATGTGGCCCTCAGTAAGGACAAATCATCATATTGTACCTTAAATGACCTAAATACTTGTAAATCTCTACACAATGGAAATCTATTATGTGATGTTTCCAACATACTATCAGTTAATATAAACCCTATCTGTGAAATCGAACTTATGTTAAAAATTGTGAAGGCCTTACCTTCACAATGTGAAACTAAATTCATATATGGCAATGTAGACATATGGCAAAACCTTTGCCATAATAATTGGATTTTTGTTCAAACCCGACCTATTAAGGCGTCTATAGAATGTAATACTAATCTTAAGGAAGTAATTGTAAGTGGAACTGGTATTCTCTCATTAGAACCACAGTGTGTGGCATTCTGTCGCAATATAAAGTTATTAGCAATGCTTAATTTAGAAGTAAATATACCATATATCAGCTCTGATTTTAACCTTATAGACGATAAGTGTTGTAACTTAGGAACTTTCAAAAAACTTAATGTAAATACTTCGAGTTTCACTATATCGAATGTCAATTTAGATCAATTTAGTCTAAAAAACTTAAATAACCAAGCTGATTTAGAATCAAATGACCTCGAAGAGTTCATTAATAAAGAAAGTAATATATTTTCTAATAATGTAAGTTTCCCTATTTTAACTATTATTTTAATTATATCCTTTGCTACTTTAATTATTTACTTTCTCTATAAATTTAATAGTTATGCTTTATTGCTATCCATATGTAAAAAGCCAACTTCAAATGAGGAAGACTGTTCACAAGCAGAACAACTTCCGTCACCTAGGTTAATTGGGACAAGCCCGCCACACATTCCCAACCACTGCAACTCCTGAAAGCCAGAATCAACAGTGGCGACCACAAGAAAACGTCGAGGCAATGAAGCTCGACGAGTCCCAGAGAGATTTTTTTTTTACTGTCTTGGAACCCGCAACGAATTTAATCAGAAAAAGATAGTGGAGGAGTAGGAATAATCATAGTTAGGTTAAGAGTAGAATAAGTTATGTATAATATAGAATGTTATAATCAGCGCATCCCTATAATAATAATAATAATAATAATAAATCATTTATTTCGGACAATAATAATATCCATAGTTTGTTAGTACAGTTGGGTGCTTACAAACTAGTGTTAGTAATAATAAATAATGGAGACATTAAAACAAAGTAAATTAAATTAAAATTTCGTGTCAAGTCCAGTTGGACTCCCCAATGATGGCTTCAAAATACTACACTACTGCGTGCAACCGTATCCAGTGAGCCAGCATCGGAGAATCCCACCGGTCCGACAGCACGCGCAGGATGGTGTTGGGACTGTCGCGCGTGCGGCGCATGATAGATGCGCACCGCTTGCGCATAATGGCTGCAAAGCCGTCTGTTTCAGCCGCCGCAAACATCGCGGAAGCGCTGCAGTAGCGCGGCAGTCCCATCAGCACCCGGAACGCGTTATTATACTGAACGCGCAGATCGCTGTATGCCCGCTGCGTATAGTTAACCCACAGGCTGCAGGTGTAAAAGGACTGACAGTATGCTTTAATAAGCGCAACTTCCGTGCAAACCTGCGGGCCAACATGTTGCATCGGACAGACAGCGCTCTGCGCTCCCTATCAATATTAACACTGTCCTTGAGGTCTTCGGTGACCCAGTGACCCAAATACTTAAATTGCTCGACGTTATTTAGAGCTGTACCATATAATGTGAAATTCGGAACAAATGTGTATCTCTTGTTGTCCGGCCTTTTTTAGGGTTCCGTAGCCAAATGGCAAAAACGGAACCCTTATAGATTCGTCATGTCTGTCTGTCTGTCTGTCTGTCTGTCTGTCTGTCTGTCTGTCCGTCCGTATGTCACAGCCATTTTTTTCCGAAACTATAAGAACTATACTGTTGAAATTTGGTAAGTAGATGTATTCTGTGAACCGCTTTAAGATTTTGACACATAAATAGAAAAAAAGCAATAAATTTTGGGGGTCCCCATACTTAGAACTGAAACTCAAAAATTTTTTTTTCATCAAACCCATACGTGTGGGGTATCTATGGATAGGTCTTGAAAAATGATATTGAGGTTTCTAGTATCATTTTTTTCTAAACTGAATAGTTTGCGCGAGAGAAACTTCCAAAGTGGTAAAATGTGTGTCCCCCCCCCTGTAACTTCTAAAATAAGAGAATGATAAATCTAAAAAAAATATATAATGTAGATTACCATGCAAACTTTCATTGAAAATTGGTTTGAACGAGATCTAGCAGGTAGTTTTTAAGTAATCAGCAATTTTCCTCTACAAACAAACTTAATTATGCGGTCGGAAAAATACAAGATAATTGCGACTTTATTGCGTATTTTTTCTTTCCTATGGTCGGAACCCTCGGTGCGCGAGTCCGACTCGCACTTGGCCGGTTTTTTTCGCATTGTATTTGAGCCCATGAGCCACCGCATAGGACTCACAAATTTTCAGAAGCCTTCGTAAGGCGCCAATCGATGGGCTCAGCAGCACCATATCGTCTTTTTTTTTTTTTTCGGATGGGAAATCATCAAATGACCCCTCCCGTCGGGAGTGGGGCGGATGGGAGTGTCAGACTCTTACTGACTAAAACCCATCCATGTTCCTTCCTCAGCCCTTTGTCTTCCGGGGGCGCGGTATCTCTTTCGAACGTCCTGCAGCCCCGGCAGGCTATGGCCCAGTGGGAGGGCCCCGTCGCTTATTGCTGACAGCTCTTTGAGGCGCGCGTGGAACACGAACGCGCCGTCGACGCGGGTCTGGTCCTTGCCGGACGGTGAGCCACCCATAGCTCACCGTCCGCAGCCCCGCGGCTACGGTGGCCGGGAGTCGTCTCGCGGCTTCCGACGCCCGAGGCGTCTTCCGCGGCGGCTGGGGCGTGAGGACTGTCGCTCCCTCACGCGTTCCGCCGCCTCCTTCTCCAGCATAACTGCTTCGCAGAAGGAGGTGACGGCCTCCCATTCCGTCTCGCTCCGGACCATGGCCTGAACCAGGGCCGGACGCGAGAGGTCGCCTCGGTGCTCCGCCCAAGTGGGGCAAACCCCCACAGTATGTTCCACTGTGTCCTCCGGGCGATCTACGCAATGGTGACACCCGGGCGCTACCTCCCGCCCGATTTTGTGCAGGAACCTCCCAAAGCAACCGTGCCCGGTAAGGACCTGCGTCAGGCGGTAGGTGAGGACACCGTGGCGTCTCCCTAGCCACGTGTACGACCTCTACCCCATGTGACTGTCCTGCTATCACCCAAACATGTACTGTCAAATACCTTGGCGTACATATCGATCAACATCTGAATTGGCACAAACACGTTGAATCACTCGCGAGTAGAACTCGAAAACTCGCATACATTTTCAAAAAATTACGCGGTTCTGCTGACATTGATATACTGAAACTCGTATACTACGGATTATGTCAATCTATTTTAGCATACTGTATTCCAACCTGGGGCGTGTGCCACTTCATAAGAGTGGAACGAGCTCAAGGAGTTGTCCTGAAAGTCCTTCTCTCTTGCCCGCTTAGATATCCCACAGAACAGTTATACGCTGAAGCCAAGGTACTGACAGTTAGACAGCTGTATGTTCTCCAATCCATGCTGCGTAGGCATTCTACCCGACCGCCCTCAGAACCAATAGGAAGAGTAAAACACAAAGTATTTCCTCAAATTCCACATAAAACTTCTTTCGCTAAAAGACACTATTATATTAACAGCACCAAACTTTACAACCAATTAAATAAATCTTTAAAAATCTTCCCTAAAACCAAATTTTAGTGCAAATCAGACTTACAAAAATTCCTTCTAAATCTTAACTACCGCAAGACAGAGGATCTCCTAATGTAAAATCGCTACTCCCCAACAGTTTACCTTAAAATTTATTACCAAATAATATTATTATATTTACATTACGCTCGCCCACAAAATCTAATACTTACATTCACACAATACTCTCACACTCACTACAATCATACACCCTCACACATACAAACTGAAATACACTCACACCATACTCTCAATATCGAATTGCTACCAAATGACGCGTATACGTATGTGAGTGAAGCTCACGAGTGCAAGCGCTGGCTCGACCACTGTGTCGTCACAGAAACCGCGCGGCGTACGATAATTAGTGCGCAGGTGTTATATGATTGTTATTGGTCTGAAGTGATCAGACGCGGCGCATATAACACCTATTCAAATGGAATGTAACCTCAAATTAATTGAACCAAACATTGTACATTTTGATGCATATACGAATAATGTTGTATAGGGAGAACGGGATATTAATCAGATAAAATTGTATCAGAATTTATGTCACTCAGGTTTGCGTGAAATAAATTTTCCCTCAGAATTTTCTAAGTGCGCTGATAAAATGTGTGAGATCCCTCAACACAGGGTCATTTTAGATGACATGTACCAAAAAAGTTATTTGTATTCTTACGGAGTCTGCTGAGCGTAGTGCTATAATTATACAGAAGCGAAAATATAAACCATTGATAGGATGGAATAAACATGTAAAAAGCGCTCATTGTGAGGCTCGGCTTGCGTTTTTGGTGTGGAATTTATATGGTAGGCCAACTACGGGAAATATCTATGGTAAAATGCGCGAAACTCGTAGTCGTTTTAAATCAAAATTGAAATGGTGTCGTGACAATCAATCCCAAATTAAATTAGACATAATAGCAAAAAGTCATGAATCAAAGGATTTCGGAAAATTTTGGAAATATACCAGTAAGATGAGTCCCAAGCAGAGTCTCCCAGTGAGTGTGGCTGGACTGTGTAACTCTAAAGATATTGCAGACATGTTTGTTAGTCACTTTAAAGTTGAGGTGAATCTGAACCGAACGAGAATGATATTGAAGGCTGGAAGACCGTATCGAGACGCAAGAAATTTAATTACCGTTATCATGGGAAATCAGGAATTTCCAGAGATATGGAAGGAGGTTTTAAAGCCGCTGACAAAAAAGTTCCCATATTTATAACAAAGATTCACATGGATACGACTGATACAGACATAATTAACTATGTATTCAGAAAAACGAATGAAACGATAACTTTGGAAGAGATTAAAATAAAGCAAGAGAAGAATCATAAAGCTTTTAAGTTTTTTGTATCGGAGCAGAAGTTATCTATATTCTTAGACAATAACTTATGGCCAGAAGGAGTCATATTTAGACGATTTATAAATTTTCGACAGAGGAGTACGAACGCTAATTACATTGTGTCGACCGATCAAAAAACAAAATAAATATGGCAGATAAGGAATTATACAACTTTACAAGTTTTAATTGTAAGAATGTGAAGCGCTCAGTGAATGATGTACGGCAGTTGTGTCAAACGTCCCACATAATTGCTTTGCAGGAACATTGGCTACTGCCGCATGACATCCATTTCCTGAGCTGTATAGATGATGACTTCGCTTATACGGGTGTATCGCCCATGGACACGTCAAAGGGGATGATATCAGGCCGACCATGGAGTGGAGTTGCATTGTTATGGAATAAGAAAATCTTTAATAATGTTACTGTGTTGCGATGTGAGAATACTCGAGTGTGCGGTATTAAAGTAGTGTTAGAGGAAAGGTCATTCTTAGTGTTCAGTGTATACATGCCGACTGATAACACGGTGAACCTGAGTGAGTTTACGGATTGTTTGGGGACGCTGAGCGCAGTAGTGGACAATGAAGGTATTGAGTGTGTTTACATGCTCGGTGACTTCAACGCCCACCCAGGTGAGCAATTTTACTATGAACTTTTAAATTTTTGTAACGATTTGGATTGGAAATGTGCCGATATCATTAAGTTAGGATTATTATCTGACACATATAGTTTTATAAGTGATGCTAATGGGGCGCTAAGATGGTTAGACCACTGTGTTGTAACTGAGTCGGCTTTTCAAACTATAGTCGATACACACATCAAGTATGAACCGGTGTGGTCTGACCACTTGCCACTCATTATTAAATGTAATATTAATTATGTAAAGCCAAAGATTATGCAAGAAAATTTTGAATGTAATAAAATAAAATGGGGGGAGAGAAACAGCGAACAAATATATTTATATAGTAAATTATGTAATAATAGTTTAAAAGAAATCGATTTTCCTCCTGAATTCAGTAAATGTAGTGATAAACGTTGTGACAACCAGGACCACATGCGTATAATTGACAGTATGTATCGTAAGATTGTTAATGCATTGTGTAAGGCTGCCTTTGAGAGTCATACTATTGTTAAGCCGAGAAGAAAACAACCGGTGATCGGATGGAACAAGCATGTGCGTGACGCTCACGGGGTAGCTCGGTGTAAATTTATGGAATGGGTACTTTGGGGTAAACCGAGTGAAGGACCTGTATGGGAGGAGATGCGGGAGAGTCGTAAAATCTTTAAATCACGCCTAAAGTGGTGCCAAAATAACAGAGAGCAGATAAAGATGGATATTCTCGCTTCTCACCATTCGAAGCGTGACTTTCGTAATTTCTGGAAAACGACTAGTAGGCTAAACAAAAACCCGGGCTTACCCATGAGCGTCAACGGGGTGAGTGAACCGAAATGTATTGCGGACTTATTTAAGGATCACTTTATGGTGAAATCGCCGTTGGGACCATCACGGTCTTTCAGTGTGGAAGGGACACATGGACAGGAGATAAACACCAGATTCACAGCGAAGGAGGTTCGGGGAGTTATAAAGTCAATGTCGCGTGGAAAGTCTCCTGGACATGACAGCCTGAGCATTGAGCATCTAAAGCATGCCGGCGTCCACCTGCCCAGAGTTCTTGCCATGTTTTATACACTTTGTATAGGACATGCGTACTTACCAGCTGAGATGATGAGGACCGTGGTGGTACCGATAGTGAAGAGTAAAACTGGTGACCTAAGCGATACGAGCAACTACAGGCCAATCTCATTAGCCACAGTGCTTGCTAAGGTTCTTGACAGTTTGCTTAATACACAGCTTGACCGGTATATAAACACTCATGACAATCAATTTGGTTTTAAACCGGGACTGTCTACTGAGTCAGCAATCTTGTGTTTGAAGCAAACGGTCAGGTACTACTCCGATAGGAGCACACCTATTTATGCCTGTTTTCTCGACCTCTCGAAGGCCTTCGACCTGGTTAGTTATGATATCTTATGGCAAAAATTAAAAAACATCTCAATGCCTCTAGAACTCATAGAAATTTTCAAGTACTGGTATCTTAACCAGGTCAACGTCGTTCGATGGTCGGGCGCTCTGTCGGAGGCGTACAGGTTGGAGTGTGGGGTGAGGCAGGGAGGGCTGACCTCGCCGAAACTCTTCAACCTGTACGTTAACGCACTGATAGAGGAGCTCAGCGGCACCCGTGTCGGCTGCCATATAGACGGTGTTTGTGTCAACAATATTAGTTAGGCAGACGACATGGTGCTGCTGAGCGCCTCGGTGTGTGGACTGTCCAGGTTGCTGGGCATCTGTGAGCGTTACGCGCTGGGTCACGGTTTGCTCTATAATACAACGAAGAGTGAATGCATGGTCTTTCGGGCCAGGGGTCGGAGCTGCCCGGTTTCTGTTCCACGTATAGCATTGAACGGTATCGAGTTAAAAAGAGTACAGCAGTTTAAATATCTCGGGCATATCGTGACCTCTGACCTGAGGGACGATGCGGACATTGATAGGGAACGGAGGGCGTTGTCTGTGAGGGCTAATATGATTGCTCGCAGGTTTGTTCGTTGCTCGGCGGCCGTCAAAATAACTCTTTTCAGAGCGTTTTGTACGTCCCTTTACACAGCCAGCCTGTGGGTGTCGTATACCCAAAAGCAGTACAACGCTCTCCGTGTTCAGTATAATAATGCGTTCAGGGTGTTGTTGGGGTTGCCCCGGCACTGCAGCGCGTCGGGAATGTTCGCCGACGCCGGTGTTGCCTGTTTTTACACGACGATGCGAAAGCGGTGCACATCTCTGGGGCACAGGATCCGGGCCACCTCCAGCAGCATCCTGAGTGCATTTGCGGACAGGTTCGATTGTCAGTACTTTCACCATTGTTATATGGTTAATGTAATGACAAACAAACAAATGTCTCAAGCCTATTGTCCTTAGTTTTAGTTTTTTAATTTTAATTTAGTTACATTTTATATATATATATTTATTTTAATTGAATTGTGATATTGATGTTTATGATCTGGAATTGATTGAAATAAATGATATTGAATTGAATTGAATTGAATTGAGCCACTTTCAAAGCCAGGGGCATCAATCCTATCAACGGTGCCCGACAATGGGGATATCTCCTTGGAGAATAATGTAAAGTTTTCCACAAGGGAGGTTGCCAATGTAATAAAAAACATGGTTAGAGGTAAATCTCCAGGACATGATCACCTAAGTGTTGAGCACCTGCAACATGCTGGAGTACACCTACCCAGGGTATTATCCATGTTTTTTACCCTCTGTATGAGTCACTCGTACCTGCCGAGTGATTTGATAAAAACGATTGTTGTGCCAATCATAAAAAATAGGACTGGTGATACTGCGGACCCTTCTAATTACAGGCCAATTTCGTTGGCCACAATTACAGCTAAGGTGTTGGATTGTCTGCTTGATACACACATGGCGAATAACATCATAATTCATGATGCGCAATTCGACTTTAGGCCCGGCCTATCGACAGAAACCGCGATTCTTTGTCTCAAGCAGACGGTCCAATATTATACAGCTAGGAAGACATCAGTTAATGCGTGCTTCCTCGATTTGTCCAAGGCGTTCGACCTGGTACAATATGACACACTTTGGGAAAAGCTGAGGAAGGAAAGCAGTGTTGACAGGTCAGTAATTTCTTTGCTTATATATTGGTACAACAATCAGACAAACAGTGTTAAATGGGCGGGAGCACTATCAAATGTGTATAGGCCAGAGTATGGGGTGAGGCAGGGGGGGGATAACCTCACCACGCCTATTTAATTTGTACATCAATCGACTGATTGATGAACTCAGCAGCACTCATATAGGATGTCACATTGACGGTACTTGTGTTAATAATATAAGTTACGCAGATGATATGGTGTTGCTGTGTCCATCAATCAGCGGTCTCAGGTGGCTCCTAAGAAAGTGTGAAGATTATGCGGCGGCTAATGGGCTCAGGTACAATGCTAAAAAGAGTGAGTTACTTGTCTTTAAGGCGGGCACCAAATGTTACTCGAATGTGCCACAAGTTACTATTTGTAATACACCATTGACTAGTGTCTCAATGACAACATGGACATTGAACGGGAGCGCAGGGCGTTGGCTGTCCGATGTAATATGCTGATCCGCAGATTTGCGCGGTGTACAAGGGACGTTAAAACTACTGTCTTTAGAGCCTATTGCCAGTCCTTTTACACATGCGCTCTGTGGGTCAGCTATACGCGGAGGGCATACAGCGCCCTGCGTGTTCAATACAACAATGCGTTCAGAATGTTGAATGGACTGCCACGTTTTTGTAGTGCATCAGGCATGTTTGCGGAGGCCAGAGTTGATGGTTTCCATGCAATCATACGAAAACGTTGCGCTTCCTTCCTTCGCAGAATGCGTGGCAGTTCACACAGCATCTTGAGCGTATTGTGTGATAAATGGGACAGTCCAATGTTGGGCCATTGGATTAGACTACACGCGATGTAGACTGTAAAGTAGAATTAGTTTTATTTATTTATATTACATTAAATTACTAACAATAGGTTAAGATCATTGTTACTAACATTTTATGGACTTTTGGTCTGAAATAAATGATTAATAAAAAAATAGCTCTCGGATTGCATACACGCTATTTCCCTTACTTACTATTTTACCGCAATAAAACCGTCTGGAACAACGCAGGCACGGTAATATTATCTATACAGTACTCCGACTTCATACAAACGGACGAAACGCGAGCTATACCCACGCGCCTCGATCTCGCGGTGCGCTCGGGGCGCGGACAGTCACGGCTGTACCGCAGTGTCGAACGGACGGTGTGTTGTTTTTTAACAATAACCGCGCGATTTTTTCCCTAAAAATTAAGTTCAAGTACATATTTAATATGACAAGTAGGATATATAGTGCTGTTTTTGGTTGCATAAATTCGTCAATAACTCATCCAGAGATAATATTTTTTAAATTACCTGGATACTCCGGAAGGTATAACTATACCTTTTGTATATGTCTGTCTACTAAAAATGTAATCTGTTTTTGCTTTTAATAGGCAGATATATAGATTTTTCCACTGAGTAAAATACCTAGATTAATTAATAAATAAGTGAATAGTGCGTAAAAAGTGCGCTTACGTTAGTTTCCCAGGCTAGGCTATTTATTTACTTATGTAATTAGCTATTTATATACATACATATTATTGAATTAGACGAAATATCATTATGAAATTAATATGTGAGTAATAAATGGTAGGTATCAACCTAGTAAGATTTACGTAATAATATACTTATAAGTAAGAGGTAGAAGAAGTAGTAGGTAAAAATGTTTTTTTATTGAACACATCCTATGTCATTCACAAAAAAAAATATTTTTTTACAATAAAAATATAATACATATAGGTACATTCACAAAACTAGACACTCAAGTAGGTTGATGAAATTATAACACTATAGGCGGGCATCCCTATCGCGTGTGTGAGTACCGCGCGGCTGTAGGTAGTTATTTCTCAAAAAGGGCCGAGTTATAATACTGTATAGATAATATTACCGTGACGCAGGTTTCACCTATTCATATTTATCTCCTAAGGTAGCCAAAACCACGAGCAATATGACTTAGAAGCTTCCGTACACTTGGATAAAATCGTATAAAAACACGATGAAAGTCGATCGAAACCAAAATATTATTCAATCACTTTTTAATATTGTTTGTTTTTGAAGTAAACATGAGCTCACTTTACGTGAAAGAATTTGTTCCTCAGTGAATAAGGAAAGTTATTAGGAGAGGTCAACTTTCAAGCGAAATACGACTGAGTTATGGAAAACTATTTACGAAATTGCTTTTAGATGCTCATGTTCGAGTTTTTTAAATCAAATCTGAATCTATGATTATTTGAGGTGGCAAATTAGATGCATTATTATTTGATTGACAAGACGACGAACAAAAACCAACACGCGGAAGGTATTTTTGAAAAGTGGGTACCAAAGCCAGGCTGGTGTCACCAAGTGTCACTCAGCAGTTTAGGCACATTCGGCCGGCGCGCGGCGCGGCGGCGCATCTCTCGGGTAGGCGTACCTATCGTAGTAAGGTCGCGCGCCGCTCGGCTCGCACGCTAGCGGCAAGCCGCTTCGCGAGTAAGTAAGATATCGATTTTCCGTATAAAATCTTTTTGGCTTTTCTGCCTACCCTGCCTAAAAACTCTGTGCACACCACTGGTTGTTATTCATATATGTAAGATGGCGATAAGAAATTAAAGCTAGACATGTTTGTAATTTGCCATGGCGTGCAAATATCTAAAATGTGAAATTTAAAACAAAGATACTTACTAAATTAATCAATATTTATTGAATGTACAAACGAACTTACCTTGCCTTCATCGGAGAGATTTATCACTATGTAGTTTACCCTACAAACGCCTAACAATTCGCACAAGTATTCAGCGTCATAGAAAGAGAAAAAAGATACTCCTTTCTCTTTCCCCTCTCTACGACGCACCCCGCCTAGATTACAGTCCTCATGTTTTTAGAGAACGTTTTCATGAAACATTTATTCGATGGGGATTAATTGATAGGGTAGGGGGGGGGGGGACCTTAAATCTCTCCGATGAAGGCAGGATAATTTGGATCGAACTTCACTTCAGGTAAGTTCGTTTGATCATTCAATTTAGTCTAGTCGACAAGTTGAAAATGGTACAAAATAGAGATACTACTCTTAAAATTATGTGCGATAGCTCATTGGATCCGAAATGACGTCTAGAAAAATGTGCCAAAAGCGTGTATTAGCACATAAAAAAATGCAAAAGTTATAAACAATTAAAGATTAAAAAAAAAGGCATTTCGTTTTTTGCCAATATTTAATAAAATATTAATATTTAAGAAATTTCAAAAAAAGATTCTGAAAGAGGAGGAAATTTCCAATAAAAAACTCCTAACTCCCGGAACTCTATCTCCATTATTTAATCATCATATTATCGTTTTTTTATTAATACAAGATATTTATTGATTAGCAAAAAAAAAACCGCCATTTGTTGATATGTTTTTATAAACAAATTGATTAAATCAATATTTTTTTTTTTAAATTTCACTACTTTATTACATTACAAATAATATGATCCATAAAAAAAATCCTTAATAACAAGTTTTAATTGTTTATAATCGTTTTTTTAAATATTTCTATTGTTTAAATAATTAGTTAAGAATTATTTTTTTTCTAAAAATCATAATTGGCAGTCCTCTATTAAGTAACGAATTTTTTTTTTTTTTTATCAACAATTCTATTGTTTATTAACTTACCAATTTGTTATATAAACAAATTTTCAACTTTTTAATTTTTTTTCGAAATCTTCTAAAATTAACAAAAACAACCATATACAGGATAAAATTTTATCCAGTGCGCAAATTTTGCCACAATAAACTTCAACACTAATAAAACATAAAAAAAATATCAGTTTGTTAGGTCTTCATACTAAAAAAAAAGTTATCGTTTACCTAAGATAACTTAAAAACTTTATTTATAGTCACTCGCCGGTCGGCGCGTGCGTAGTAGTATCAGCTGAGCGTATTGTACTCATGCGCTCGCTCTCGCTGCGTGCCTACAGGGTGACTGACCTTTTTAAGTTTAGGTATGAACTTATTTGTAAACGTAATTCTAGTTTTCCCTTCATACTTTCATGAGTCTAGGACTATCAAAATTATAAAATAAAGCATAATAATAATAATCTTAATTGAATGAAGCTGGTGGGTAGGTATGTAGATTAAACATGATAAAATTTTGATTGAAACGATTGCTAACACCGAAGCGACGCGCTGCGTCGTAGGTACTGACTCTTGGATAACTCACCGTGATCATGCAGCCTTTGGTTTGGAGCTAGAATAGTTCTTTCATTGGGGAAGGCGGGATTACGGATCCCCTGGGCTCGCATACGAGGTACGACGCTCTCCCTCACCGAGCTGCTAATAGGCTTTCGTTGGTTCACAAATACACTCGCACCATTTCGTAATAATCACGGTTAGTGAAATTCCACATCACGATTGATACGACGCGAGTACGCGGCACACGTAATACGCGGAGGTTGCGAAGGGAAAGACGCTCGGACGTCCGCGCCCTATTTCCGCGTGTGGCGTACTGCCTTCCTTACCGCCCGTTCACGACTTCGGTCTAAGCGGCGAGCGGTGCGGCGGGCGGCGCGGCGGCGCCGAGCGGCGCGTCTAGCACGCCACATACCCTCACTAGCGGCAAGCGGCAGCGGCCGAGGTGGACGTACTTGGATACTCAAAATTAAATTCATAACGTCATCTAAATTATCCCTTCTCTGTTTTGAAAGCAATATATATTTTTAAAACAAGATATTCTTAATATTAGGGAAGGAGTGCACGACCTGAATAAAGATCGGTATTTAAATGGAAAATTTCGTGATTTATACGAAGATTAAAGAAAATACCCAAATAAGTTTTATGAGTACACAAGAATGAGAGTGACATAGAAGAACATTTAAAGCAGGACATCAGATAAATCTTTCAATTCTTTAATCAAAATCTTTGTTTTATTTCTTCTCGTAATATTTTAATGACATGTTTAAATTTATTTTTAGGATGTTTTGACATCCATAGAGGCGGTCGATTTAAAATTTCTGATAAAAACGCCTCGGTGCTGCGCTAGTACATTTGTTCCCGCCGCTCGCCGCGCCGCGCGCCGCTGTACAATTCGCTCGGAGAAATTCGCGCGGTTTTTCGCTGTGAGCGGCGACTCGTGGCGTGCTTCATACATTTCTATACATTTGATTTCGCCGCTCGCCGCGCCGCGCTAAGCCGCCGCTAACAGCGGCAAGGTCGTGAACGGGCCGTTAGTGCCTTCCCGACGCGCCGGCGCCGGGCACCCCCACCCGCGCCCTCACTCACCCCGTCGCGGCCGCAAGTTTTCATTGATAGTATTACGAATAGATTATGCCCATGTTTTACTTATTTCAAAATAGGACTCGGGTGAAAAAATAAAAATATATTTTTTTTAACTGAACATTGAAATGGGTTCTATTACTGATACAGAACCCCCAAAAAAAATTTGCGCACTGGTTATAAAATTTTCCTGTATAGAAAATTTATTTTTTTCAATTTTTTAAAAGTAAAATAAAAAATTGAAAAAAAAAAATTATCTATACTTTGTTATATATGGTTGTTTTTGTTTAAAGTATTTAAGATTGATATTTAATTAGCTATTTGTGATCACAAAACTGAGAATTTCAATACTCTAAAATTATTAGACACTTTATTGACTGCTTAGCTGTTTTAAAAACCGGCCAAGTGCGAGTCGGACTCACGCACCGAGGGTTCCGACCATAGGAAAGAATAAATACACAATAAAGTCGCAATTATCTTGTTTTTTCCGACCGCATAATTAAGTTTGTTTGTAGAGGAAAATTGCTGATTACTTAAAAACTACTAGATCTCGTTCAAACCAATTTTCGGTGGAAGTTTGCATGGCAATTGTACATCATATATTTTTTTAGTTTTATCATTCTCTTATTTTCGAAGTTACGGGGGAGGCACACATTTTACCACTTCGGAAGTGCCTCTCGCGCAAACTATTCAGTTTAGAAAAAAAAATATTAGAAACCTCAATATCATTTTTGAAGACCTATCCAGAGTGATCATCTAGAGTGCTGGCTTAGTAAACACCCAATACTTCCGATATTATTAGAAGGATATATAAGCTATCAAACAAATAATAACCATAATCAAAACGATGGCATTGTAATTTACATTGAATTAAACTTGACACATTCGATTACTGAACCTACTATCTCCGATGCTAACTGTCTAACATGCAAATTGCAGTCAAATGATTTGGTTATTGTTGCTCTATACAAAACCGATCCCCTAGTGTACAAAAAACAAGAAAGTTCAGTAGACAGACGCACACGGCAAACAACCATGTGTGTGTAATGTCCAGCGTGAATATTATATTACGTTTACATGCACTTGTTATCGGAGTAACTCGTTTCTATTACTCACACACTTGCAATAACCATTCTAAAGAAGTCGGTTAAGAAGGTAAATTAACAATGTTTTCATTTTTACTGAGTGTTTGAATCTATTCTATCTATAATGAGGATTATTATTACATTATTTTGTTTGTCATTGGTACTATATCTACGGGCAGATATCAAGCTACGGACTATTGTGTACGCCTTTGGAGATTATTTATATTATTGCCGTTTGAAGATTTATTTTGTTGAGTTATTCACTATGAATCGCCAAGGAATCACCTAACTACACTACTGAGAGCAGAAATAATTGTTTTGCGTGAACAAAAAATTTCAATGAGTGAAATTACAAGCCGTTTAAAGATATCGGTAAGCAATGAAATTTGATATTTTATTTCGGCTTAAAGAAATTTATTTCTCATAAGAACTTACAGTCCACTTATAATGAGATACAAAGTAGGTATGATCAGCGGCGTGCACAGAGTTTTTAGGTAGGGTAGGCAGAAAAGCCAAAAAGTTTTTATACGGAAAATCGATAGGTACCTATCTTAATTACTCGCGAAGCGGCTTGCCGCTAGCGTGCGAGCCGAGCAGCGCACGACTTTACTACGATAGGTAGGTAGGTACGCCTGCCCGAGAGATGCGCCGCCGCGCTGCGCACGGGTTGGACTCGCTACCTGACGCTCGCCGTGAACGGACGTGTCGCTCTGCGATAACGCCCCGACACGACTCTCGTCAACCGTCTTCGTTACGCTAGCCGTAACGATTATTGTAGTTGCTCTGTCAACTACACCCATTAGATCAAAAGCTGCCTTTTTCAAGGCGGTGGCTGATCGCCTGTTTCTTTATCGCGTGTGTAGTTTCACTTGGCCCCTTCAGGGCAAAACCACAGTTTCGTGGTCCTCGGTGGAAACCTTACGGTGCCAACGAAGCCGAGGGGGTGTTGACCCAATCACACCCGCCGATCCCCTTCAGGGTGAGGCAGTCAATTGGACGGGAGCTAGAATTTCGGCCTTGGGGGATCTCCTAGTCGTCTCTAGTCTCTGGCTTCCTTCCACAGCTACACACCTAGTGTTGGTTGGGTGTGTCCACACCCTTCGCACTAGACTGGCTAGGGCCCGTTCGCACAATAAGACTGGCGAACGGTTACAAGCTTAGGGCTCACCAGTAGGTACTCACCTCCCTGCCTGTACCCGGCAGGGAGGGTTACACATCCCCGGGCCAATCCACCCGGGGAGTTAGGTAATAGGTTCTTACTTGTCCCGTTTCCCTTAACCCGGTAAAATGGCTAGCGGCACGCTAGTTGATTTTGTTATGGAGGTCCTCCTCAAGGACCCAGAAATACTCGCCAAATATGGCGATAAGCTGGCCGCCTTCAGACAGCCTCCGAAACCGACGCAGGAATCGGTCGATCCCGACTTCTCAGAGTCGCCGTCCCTGCCACCTGGCAACTTAGATAGGCCTTCCAAGAACTCGGCTATTGTTTCGGCACCCATTGTTGCCGAGACAATGGGCGGTTCTCAAAAATCGCCTATTGTCCGTTCGGCTATTGTTCCCGGAACAATAGCCAAATCGCAGCTGCAAAGCGCACCTGCGTTCAATGACACCGCCGAAGAGGCGATGGACATTGCTCCCTCCCGATCCCCTTCACCTCAAATTTCTTCTGCGGTGGAGGACTCTCCTTCGTCTCATACCTCATCCGACGATGATTTTACCCTCGTCGTCGGAGGTAAAAAACGAAAGAAGGGAAAGTCTGCCAAAGCCAGTAAGGCAAAAAAGGCCGTCTCAGAGACTTTAACCCAATCCCTAGACCCGATTCCTAGCCCTCCTTCGCCTGCTGCCACTCAGGCCTCCGCATCTGGCAATGTGCCCAGCACGCAGCTTACAAACTCCTCGGCTACACGGAAGCCAAAACCTCCTCCTCCTGTCTATATACAGGACAAATCAAAATGGACAGAAGTGTCCAAGCTATGTAGTGATCGCAAGATCAACTACAACAGCGCTCGATCCACGGAACACGGAATAAAAGTTCTAGTTCCCACCTCAAATGACTACAGGGAGTTAACAAAACTGCTCAAAGCAAGGAATATCTCATTCCACACATATAGCCTCTCTGAGGAAAAACCCCTGAGAGTAGTAATTCGAAGGATCCCTAAAGAGATCCCTACTCAGGACGTACTAAGTGACCTTCAGTCACAAAACGTCCCAGCCATACAGGTTCACAGGATGCACCGTGCCAGAGGTGGTAGCGCCTACGACATGGTGCTAGCCATATGTGAACCTACTGCGGCCACCCCTCACCCCATCTTCAGCATCAAATCCGTATGCCACCTATCCGGCATTACGATTGAAAAGCCAAAAAAGTCAGGCATCATCGGTCAGTGTCACCGATGTCAGCTTTATGGCCATGCTCAAAGCAATTGCTTTGCCACGCCTAGATGCGTAAAGTGTTTAGGCGATCACGGCACAAGTGACTGCCCTCGCCCTAAAGACCGCACATTGTGCACAGAGCCTCCCAGCTGTGTACTGTGCGGTAACTCCGGTCACCCAGCTAACTACCGAGGCTGCCCTAAAGCCCCAAAAGCTAGCTCTCCCAAACTGACTAAGCGTGCGAACGCTCGTCAGCAAAGAGAAAGCCCCTCTGTTAGGATCCCAACAGCTCAACTCCCCGAGCGTCTCAGCCCCCAACGTCCATGCCCCTGGAACGCTCTAAACCATCAAAGAGCCTTCCCAGTTTCGAGGCCCACTCAATCAACGGCCATCAAAGCTCTGATGGCTGAGCCCATCCCCGCTCCTCAGCTTACCCCGTCCACCCTAGCGACCCCAGCTACAGTGGCCGCTACAGCTAACAAACCCGCGGCTACTCCCGTACCCGCGCCGGGTCCCACTTCCACTGGAAATGACGATTTTACGTTTGAGCCCTTCAACGTAATATTGAGCACCTTCAGCGTATTCACGTCGGAAAGGGGCCACCTTATGACCAAGGAGATAATCGCCAGCAAAGGCGATCCTATTAAACTCCTTTCTATTTTCCATGCGTTCTCTGACATAACGCAGACCGTAAAGAATCTTCCCCACTTCCGATCATAAATGGATGAAATAAATAGTAGAGTCAAACCGCGATCCCTAAGGCTAGGTTTCTTCAACGCCGATGGACTTCTCGGTCAACGCGATGAGATAGCCACATTTCTCCGCGATCATCGACTCGACATCCTTCTCGTACAAGAGACATTCCTTAAGCCTCACCACCGTGACCCGAAAGTTGCAAACTATTGCCTGATTAGAAATGATAGGTCCCGTTGCCATAAAGGCGGCACGCTCATTTACTACAAAAAGTCCCTGTACTGCACGACCATAGATCCTCCTTTTCTCTCACGAGTAGAAGTATCTATCTGTCGGCTAGGCATGACCGGCCATCAGCCAATCACTATTGTCTCAGCCTACCTCCCTCCCTCCTCCTCCGAGGATAAAGCCCTCCTTACGAATGACTTCACTGCCCTCCTTGGCCTGAGCAACTCAGTCATCATAGCTGGCGACTTAAATGCCAAACACCCCGCATGGAACAGTAACACGACCACCACTAGAGGCAGGCTCGTGTTTAACCTCTGTACCACCCTGAACTTCGATGTCATCGCACCGATGCATCCTACTCACTTCCCCCACGACCCGAACCACCTTCCTGATGTCCTCGACATAGCGCTACTCAAAAATGTAAACCTCCGTTTGCAATCGATTGAGACGCTACACGAGCTTAACTCAGATCATCGTCCGGTCATTATGGAACTAGCTTCCCGCTCAGGACCACTTGACCCAGACCAACCCCCTCCTACCCGAGTAGTAACAGACTGGAGGAGACTTAGTGAAAGCCTAAACTCCCCATCTTCTCGACTAAACTCCGTCCCCGACCAAATAGTCTCAGTTGCTGACATGACGGAAGCGATCGGTTCGTTCACTGAGCACGTACACTCCTCCGTGGACAAATGTTCACGCAGAGTTACAGCGATGGGAGCCCACCGCTGGAAACTACCGGACGATGTGCGTGCCCTAGTGACCGAAAAGAACGCAGCTGTACGTGCCTACAGCGCTTTTCCCTGCGACGCGAACAAATCTCATATGCGTAGATTACAGCGTGCTGTAAAGAAACGTATAGAGGAGATGCGTAACTCTCGCTGGGACAAGACGCTGAGTGAACTCGAGCCCACCCATCTGGCCTTCTGGCAGCTGCAGAGGAAACTAAAATCCGATGAAGTAGCTCCCACACCCCCTCTCATCCGCCCTGATAAATCTGTCGCCTTCGACGACGAGGATAAAGCTGAATGCCTAGCCGACAGTTTAGAGGCCCAATGCTCACCAAGCTCCCAACCAGCAGACCAAGCTCATGTGTCCAAGGTTGACGCCGAAGTCGAACGTAGGTCCTCATTACCGCCCGTTGAAGATCCTGATGATCCCCTTCCTCTCATCACCTCGGACGAAGTACTCGATATCATCAGAAATCTCAAACCCCGTAAAGCCCCAGGCCCAGACGGCATCACAAATAGGGTATTTAAAATCCTGCCCGCCTCCCTCATAATGCTCATGACCGCAATCTTCAATTGCGCCATGAGCCACAACCTATTTCCACAACAATGGAAAGAGGCAACCGTTATCGGTATCCCTAAACCCGGTAAACCGAAGTCGCAACCCTCGAGTTACCGACCCATCAGTCTCCTCAATGTATTCGGTAAAATCTACGAGAGGCTTATTTATAAGCGTCTCAAAGACTACGCCGAAGCAAAGAGTCTCATTCCCGATGAACAATTCGGTTTTCGAACCCAACATTCATGTATCCAACAAGTCCACCGCATCGTGGAACATATAAGTGTTGGCTTCCAACGACGTCGGGACATGATGACGGGAATACTATTCTTCGACATAGCGAAAGCTTTTGACAAAGTCTGGCACAATGGCTTAATATACAAGCTATATCAACTCGGTGTGCCAGACCGTCTCGTACTCATCGTTCGAGACTTCTTGTCGAACCGCTCATTTCGTTACCGCATCGAAGGAGCACTATCCTCGCCCCACCCCATACAAGCAGGAGTCCCTCAAGGCTCTGTCCTTTCCCCCCTCATCTTCACGCTATTCACTAGCGATATACCAAAGAGCAAAAAGGCTCAATTAGCACTATTTGCCGACGACACGGCCATATACTACACTGGCACCAGCCCAGTGGCCATAGCTCGTAATCTCCAAATCGCCGCCAACGCCCTAGGCAAGTGGTTTAAGAAATGGAGAATCGAGGTAAATCCCGATAAGAGTCAGGCAGTTCTCTTCTCGAGACCGCGCCGAAATCCACCCCTACCTAGTCCCATCACCATGTTTGACAAGCCGATTCCTTGGAAAGAGCAAGCCAAATACCTAGGTGTGATACTTGATCGTCACCTCAACTTCGGAGAGCACATAAAGTCTGCCCGCTCTCGAGCGGCCTTCGCTCTCAGTCGCCTCCACTGTATGTTAAATGCACGTAGCAAATTGTCACTCAAGTGCAAATTGCGCATCTACACCACGTGCATCCGCCCCATTATGACATATGCTTCCGTTGTGTTCGCACACTCAAAGCCATACCGTCTCCATAGAATGCAGACCCTCCAAAACCGTTTCTTACGAAAAATTACAGGGGCCCCTTTCTACGTACGAAACGAGAACCTCCATCTCGATCTCAAACTGCCCACCATCCAACAGTTCATGAAACGTGCCGCCAAGTATTACTTTGATGCTGCCGAAAAGCATCCAAACCCTCTGGTCGTATCGGCCGCTGGATACGCACCCTCCCAGATCAGTAAAATTCGCCGCCCGAGGCATACTCTCACCATACCCGATGACGCTATAACCCTCTTCCAAGAGAGCAGTAGGTCCACTAGCACTCTACACAAACACAGACCGCGTTCGTATCGACCTCGCCGCCGAGGTCCGTCGCGACGACCTTGTCCATGCCCTCCCGACCCTAGCTCGACGAGCCAGCCCGCGAGCTGAGCTAA
The DNA here is from genome assembly GCA_963891755.1 of Pyrrhia umbra. Taxonomy (NCBI): domain Eukaryota; kingdom Metazoa; phylum Arthropoda; class Insecta; order Lepidoptera; family Noctuidae; genus Pyrrhia; species Pyrrhia umbra. The sequence continues at coordinate 12,490,889 of OY982917.1, forward strand.
TAGCTTTAAAATTCCCGATTATAATAATCATAATTTATTCTGATCCAGTCTGTCCCTTGCTGTCCTCCCCCAGCGACGCCCTAAGCCGAGGCCCGTACCCCACTAGGGGGTGCCCTTAGCGTGTAGTCGCTTAGTTTTGTAAGTTAAGCCCTGGCTGGAGGCCCTAAATTTATTTAAGGCACTTCACAGGCAAGCCCGGTTAAGCAGTCGACAACCTTCTAGGTTGACCTGCGAGATGCCATACACAAAAAAAAAAAAAAAAAAAAAAGCTGCGCACGGGCCAAATGTGCCTAAACTGCTGAGTGACACCTGGTGACACCAGCCTGGCTTTAGTACCCACTTTTCAAAAATACCTTCCGCATGTTGGTTTTGGTTCGTCGTCTTGTCGATCAAATAATGATGCATGTAATTTGCTGCCTCAAATAATCATAGATTCAGATTTGATTAAAAAAACTCGCACATGAATATCTTTTTTTTTTTTTTTTTTGTGCTCATCTGCAATCAGTTGTCCACTATAAGCAGATAGTTTGTGAGGTTTAGTCGGGTCAAGTGCATCCTCCAGCGAGGATAGCTACTCTTTATGTTTAAGTAGATAATAATCCGTAATGTCCACTAGAGTATTACGTCTTTTCTCTTGAGACGTTTTTGATAACTGCGCGTGGTTAGACTCGCCGCAAGTAAATTCGGATGATTTTCCAGCCGCTTTTGATATTTTTTTGATGAGGTCTGGATTTCCTCTTTTATGGTGGTTATATTTAGATTTGCGTGGATTTCGGAGTTAGTAATAAACCACGGAACATGCGCTATTGTTGTTAATATTGCGTTCTGCATTCTTTGCAGTATTGCGATGTTTGAATTACTTGCACTCCCCCAAAGCTGAATGCCATAAGTCCAAGTTGGTTTTAGTATCGACTTGTATATCAAAAGCTTATTATCTATCGATAACTTGCTGTTTCGACCCAGCATCCAGTGAAGTTTTCTATGCCGTATATTGAGTTCCTCTCTCTTGCTTTTGATATGCTGGTTCCACGTCAGACGGCGATCCAGGTGCATGCCCAGATATCTTACACTGTCTTTGTGAGGTAATGTAGAGTTTTCAAGGCATACAGGAGGGCAGTTTTCTCTCCGAAGTGTAAATGTAACCTGCACTGACTTGGTTGTACTGGCTTTGATCCTCCATTTTTGGAGCCACTCGGTAATAGCGTCCAGGCCTTGTTGAAGTTGTTTTGTGGCCAGCTCAGGATGTTTATTACTTGCCAGTATGGCTGTGTCGTCGGCATAAGTAGCGGTCATGATTCCGTCCACTTGTGGTAGGTCCGAGGTGTATAAGGTATACAAAGTCGGTCCCAACACTGAGCCTTGAGGCACACCTGCTCCTATGTTGTAAAATTTGGAAATAGACTCACACTCTTTCACTTGGAAGATTCTCCCCGTGAGGTAGGATTTCAAAAGAACGTAGTAGCTGTGTGGAAGACTTGTCCTTATCTTACAGAGGAGACCTTCGTGCCAGACCCTATCGAATGCTTGCTGGATATCCAAGAATGCAGATGAACAGTATTCTTTTTCCTCTAATGATTTTCTTATTTTCTCAGCTACCCTATGTACTTGTTCAATAGTGGAATGTTGCTGCCTAAATCCAAATTGATGGTTTGGGATAATATTATTGTTTTCTAGTAGAGGCATAATTCGATGAAGGATCAATTTTTCACAGACTTTTGACAAGATGGGTAAAAGGCTGATGGGCCTATACGAGGTGATTTGATTTGCTGGTTTCCCTGCCTTGTGTATCATAAGAATTTGTGATACCTTCCAAAGGTCCGGAAAGTATTGAACCCTCAGGATACCATTATACAGCATGGTTAGGAAAACTACTGCCTTTCTTGGAAGTTCTCTCAAGATTTCCTTTGTAATGAGGTCATGACCTGGCGCCTTTTTGTCTTTCAGGCCAATGATGGTCCTCCAGACTTCTCTTACTGTGACCGGTGTAGGTGGGAGCGACATTTGCATAGGCTGGGTCAGAATTGATTCAATCTCTATCTCAGATTCTGTGTCACTTGCGTTATTCGGGCTGAACACATTTGATAAATGCTCTGCAAATAAGTTTGCTTTTTCCTGCGATGTGCGTGCCCAGCCATTGTTGTTTCTCAGTGGAGGTTTTGCCAGCTGTGGTCTATCATACGACTTTGTGAATTTCCACAGTGAGTAATCAGTAGCAGCAGAGGGTGTAAGCGATTCGAGTTGAGTCTCAAGAGTCTTATTGTGCCAAATCTGTAGAGTTTCCTTTAGAAGTGACGCTTGCCTGTTAAAATTAGTTTTATCAGTTGTCAGTCTGCTTAGTTGCCAGGCTCGGCGCAACCTCCGTCTTTCTAAAACAGCTTTCCTTATTTCAAGAGGGTAGTTATTTGTCAGCTTTTTAGAGTCCAGCAAAGGTGTGCTCCTCCAGCAGGCTACCTGGATGAGGTTCGTAATGAATTTCGTTGCGTTTTCAATTTCATTAGGTGTCTTAAGGGCAACATTTAGCTTGATATTCTCTTCAATATATTCTTTGAATGAGTTCCAATCTGTTTTCCTGTTATACAGCCTTTCTGGGCTTTCGTGTTCTATAATCTGCATGCTTAGGGTGAGCAGTACTGGCGTGTGATCCGACGAGCTGTCGTAACAGGATTCACACTTCACATAGTGGCTAGAAAAGCCTTTCATGACAAAGAAGTCAAGCAGATCGGGTATTTTAGAAGTATCCGCCGGCCAGTATGTGGGTTCACACGTAGAAGCTGTAGATAATTTATTAGCATCTATGCTCTGCTTTAGCTGTCTTCCTCTGGTCGTAGTCAATCTAGAACCCCAATGCGTGTTTTTGGAGTTCCAGTCTCCCCCAGCTAGAAACCGATTGCCAAGTGTCTCAAAGAATTCTGTATACATCTCTTTGGATATATTATGCCTCGGTGGACAGTACACTGAAGAGATATTAAAACTGCCATTTTTGTCTTCGACTGCTATTGTTGTAGCCTGAATGTGGCAGGTTTTATATTCAGGCATTATGTGGTGTTTCAGTGATTTCCTGACAATAATCGCAGTACCAGCGTGGCCCGTTCCGTCCGGGTGTAAGGTGATATAACACTCATAGTTTTTAAATTTAAGATTTGAGGCGGGGGTGCAGTGAGCTTCAGATATCAACAACAGGTCTAAATTTTGTTGAGTCATCAGTATTTCCGTGTCGTGTTTGTTTGGGGCCAGTCCATTTATGTTCCATGTTGCCATACGAAAAGCAGTCATTTCGATATTTTGTCTACGAGTTGTGTTATGAGCATCATTAGAGTACTCATCTGTTGAAGGATTAGGTCAAATTTCTCTGTCTGTTTAATTAGTATCTGTTCCAAGTTCAAAAGAGGTTGTGAGTTAGTTATTTCGTGAGTCTGTCCTTTTTTGTGTCGTGTAACATCACTGTACATTGTTGTTGTGTTTTTAGGATTTTCAGCTGTTTTATCAGGTAAGTTTTGCAATGGTCTGTCTTTTGTTTTTTCGGATGTAGACATCTGCGTTTGATAGTGTCTTGCTGTTTGGTATGTTGACTTCGAACGTCTTAGGAGGATTTCCCTGTATACTTCACATCCTTTGTAATTCGCCGGGTGTGAGCCGTTGCACAGCGCACACTGAGCGGGTGTTGTACGATCTCGTTTTTGGCATTCCGATGTTTTATGTGACTGTCCACATTTTACGCAACGATATGGGCGCATACAATAATTTTTTGTGTGCCCATATTGCTGGCATCTTTGACATTGTACTATCGATTCACGCTTCCTCGGATCCTCAATGACAACAGACTGATGGTATATGTATTTCAGTTCTTTCACAGCTTTGTTATTTGGTCCGGGTGCAAGATTCACAAAAAATGTGGATGTTGGTTTTTTGTCAGGCCCGAACTTTGCATTGATGATTTCTCCAGTGATTTTGTTCCCTGTAGCTTCAATGTCTTCTTTAATAGCGGACATTGGAGTTGTTGGATGCAAGTTTCTTATTACCACTCTGAAGCACCTCTGGTCTTTTCTATTAAAGGTGTGACCGATCAGCCCATTTTCTCTCACTACTTTTATAATTTGTTTATAGCTTTCAATGTCTAAGCTGCTTATTCTCATCTGGCTTCGGTTGACAATTTTGAAAGTAAACTGGTTCCTGTCAACAACAGTTCCGAGTAGTTCAGTGAGCTTATTGACGTCTTCTATCCCATATAAGACTATCGGTGGCGGTTTAGTAGGTCGTTTATCTTTGGGTGAAGCATGGGTTTCCGTAAGATCGATTGTTAGACCCGTGAATCTATTTGAGGTTTTTACTGATTCTGGAGAAGGACTGTTTGAGGTTTTTTGTCTCTTCGGATTTCTGCTGACAGGAACTCGTTGCCATGTTGGGGGACAAATTGGCCTGATCTCCATCTCTGTATCGGGGGTCAAGGGTTGGTTATCGGAGGTAGAACGGGCTCCGATTTGTTGATTACTCCCCAGGGAAGAGGATCTTGGTCTCATAAACAGGCCTGGATGAAAGGCTTGCTGCACAAGCTTTCTGCTGCTGCTGCTGCTACTGCTGCCAGGTGCATTTACCAACACAGGGGCCTGGTCGCCCACCCCTGTGCGGTCTTCGGTAACATATTTCACACTCGCAGGCCCGGGTACCTGCGAGCGCCGGGGGTTAGCCGGATCGCATGACATCGCATTCTCGTTATCGGACATTTTCATAATAAAAGGGGGTTGGGAGTATAAACATGATGCTTTCCCAAGGCATCATGACCACACTTTCAGAGGGGATTTAGTCCCTCTTGGCTAATGGCAGCCCAGGAACAGGTTAGTTGACCGCCGCCTGTGGCTCGGCGTTGCTGTTCATTTGGCACCACCCAGGGGGCACGTACAGGGTGGATGTGATGGCTAAGATGGTCAAGCCTGCGGACGCGAACAGCGCTACCCCCCTAAACATGAATATCTAAGAGCAATTTCGTAAATAGTTTTCCATAACTCAGTCGTATTTCGCATGAAAGTTGACGTCTCTTAATAACTTCCCTTATTCACTGAGAAACAAATTCTTTTACGTAAAGTGAACTCATGTTTACTTCAAAAACAAACAATAAAAAAGTGATTGAATAATAATTCGGTTTCGATCTACTTTCATCGTGTTTCAATACGATTTTCTCCAAGTGTACGGAAGCTTCTAAGTCATATTGCTCGTGGTTTTTTCTACCGTAGGAGACAAATATGAATAGGTGAAACCTGCGTCGTTCCAGACGGTTTTATTGCGGTAAAATAGTAGGTTAGTAAGGGAAATAGCGTGTATGCAATCCGAGAGCTAATAATAGGAATCAAATTGTTAACTATTAAATATACGATTGATTGACTATACCTTTAGTTTGTTTAAATTGTATCTGATTTGGTGTAGGTGCAGCGGCCTTTCGCTATCACTTGTTTTTTTCTTCGAAAGATAGTTTTACAAACGCATCATTTTTAATTTTCTATACACACACACACCACCTGAACAACTTTCACAGTGAATATATTCCATTTCACACTATTATCAACGCTTAAATCTTACTATTATTAAAATATTAAGAAATATTCGCTAGCACAGAACAAGTTAGATAAACAATAACAATGGCGCCGCGCGCGAAACTCACGTCACAGAAAAAAAAATACGACTAAAAGAAATGTTGTTTACTTAGAAATAAGAAAGTCAAAACATGCTACTTTTTAAAATAGTTCCATTACATCATAATGTAGATCGGTTCGGAAAACATCGGCCACCGTCCCTTGTGGCCTTGTCGATAGCCGAAGGTTTCCGAACCGATGTTTCCGTCGTATAAATCGCAACAAGGCACAGCCTTTTTTGTCATTTGTGTGCGTAATTTGTGTCAATGTGTGCAAAATATTTATATGAACGCACACTGCATTGTATTCGCATGTCTACGAGTCTTCTTACAAATACTATTACACGAAATGAGGCATTCACGTTTTCTGCCTATTTTCGCTAGGGGCGCCCTAGTACCGCGCAAACTTTTTTGTGTTGTTGAAATGTATCGCGAGTATTGATTCTTCGTAATACCACTAATATTCGACAGGTGGAGCTGATTTAAGTTTCAAGATTTTTTTATTGATAGTAATTACTCTGAGATAAAATATTAGATACTTATTAAAATAAAATAAAGATAGTAAATATTTTCTGAGTTATGTAGGGTAGGCAGTGTCTTTTTGCCTATATGAACTGCACGCCACTGGGTATGATAATACAATAAAATTAATTAATTACCTCCAGAGCATTAGAAGCCATAGGTTACAACTTATAATGAACAAACATGTTTCTTAAGCTTATTTTTATATATTGTAAATGATACGACTGCGTGTTCTAAGATACTCGTAGATACTCTTTATTTAGATAAATAATTCAGCTTATATACAATAAAAATACAATAGTCAGCAGACACACACATACACAATATACAATAATAAATTAAGACTTTACAATATTTATCTGGGGCGACACTGCGTCAATGCATGTAAAAGTGCTAACAGTATTCCCCCCTTTGATATAAGATTTTTCACTGAACATTAAACAAAATAATAAATAAAGAAATGTATAAAGAAAACTATAACCACAAAACAATTAATTAATTACATATGCCTAACTATCTAGTTGGCAAATCACACGACGGGTCGAATTACACGGCCGGATCAGGTGACATGTCGCGCGCCGCTTCAGAAGGTGGCTAATTCTCGCGTGTCACAGCTAAAATGTAGCCGGTGATGTTACTGCTCTCGTGTGCACGTTGTCCATGTCCTTCTCATCTCCTCCTCCAAGACTGGTGATTATCAGTCGGTCAGTTTCTTGTCTCGTAGTCAGCTGTTTGCCTCGTGGAGCGTACCAAAACCAATGAGGAGTACCTCTGAGCCGAACCTCTTGTTTTCTGCGCGTAGTTCGCAGCTGCGATGCTCACGGTGCCCGGCGCTGTGAATGCTACGGGGCGTCGCTGTGGATAGGCTAGCGCCTGTTATGACCAGGATAGTAAGCTCTTCTTGTTACCGGTCGACAGAATGCTGTTGTGCCGAAATCGCTGAGGCTTAGGGCTATGACCAGGATTGAACGCTATCTACTGGCTACCCGTCTAGGCTAAGGGTTGGCAGATAACTCTTGGCATGCTGCTTATCTGACTGAAATGAGGAGGAATGTTGATATTGAATCAACAAAGTTAATAAAAATTATTGGTCTACTTCCTAATTATAGACACACTTGTTTTATTATGCATCGGAATTCGCTGACGTCTGAAAATTACGCGGTTTTGAACACTCGTCGTATTTTGCAGAATTGCATAGCAGCGTATTACGGACCATGCGACCTACAATCTGCATATCATGTCACTTTGCAATACATATTCCTTCCCGTGACTCTGTCCGTAAATTTCCGAGCTCTATAGTGTCTAGACCATCTTAACTAAGTGTGGCTCATTGCCTTGGACCTTTTGTGCATAATAGGTACGCCATGTGCGATCAGGTTGATGTGCGATGTTTTGCTTGCGTGTCGCGGTGTCGTCAATGTCGTATCGATGTAGGTGGAGTACTGTGCGATGATGTTAGATTGCTTGAACAATATCCGTGTATGTTTGCCTCTTGAAATTCCAGTTAGTGAGACCCGCTTGTGGGAGGCCAACTGGAATGTGCAATCATGGTATACTGTCGACTGACGACAGCAGGCAGGTAGTAGCTGGGCAGCGATCACGCGGAGAGTACTATGTTTGTGCCATCACACCAGCCGGCAGGCTTAGGGCTGGGTCCGTAGCTGGGTGAGGATCACGTCGGGGTCACCGGCGTAAATGATACGACTGCGTGTTCTAAGATACTCGTAGATACTCTTTATTTAGATAAATAATTCAGCTTATATACAATAAAAATACAATAGTCAGCAGATACACACAAACACAATATACAATAATAAATTAAGACTTTACAATATTTATCTGGGGCGGCACTGCGTCAATGCATGTAAAAGTGCTAACATATATATTCACGTTATCACATTCTTTTATTTCAGTATGTTTTTTTTTTACCGTAATTAGTGCGTACGCTGATAAGTTCGAGTTTGTTTTTATTTCTCAAGTTATAATGACATTGTTCTTTTCTTTATTTGTATGATACTTTGTATTGAGTTGGTAGTTATGTTTTTAATAAGAATGCAAGTGTAGTAAATGTATAACTGTCTGATATTTAATACTTTACTTTTTTCATGTACGGTTTTTGTTGGAGTGAGATAATGATAATGATAATAGAAAAGAGTTTTGATTATTTTATTTTGAACTCTTTGAAGTGAATTTAAATTAGATACTGCTGCGGATCCCCATATTTCAATTAAATATTATTATTTATTATTTTAATTATCTAAGTATTGTTTTTTTATGAAAGTGGTTATTTTTCAATATTAATCTTTACATTTTGTTTACAGAGGATAACTATGCAATTGTGGGTCCACCGGTTTGCAGACTTGAGACACATAATATCCTTGTCGGCTAATATCCTTGTGTTAGTCTTCAAACTGTCCGACCAGCGAAGAAAATGTGAATGTCCGATCTTCAGCGACAAAATCCCTTCCCTCCGGACATCTGAGGTGGTCAGACGTGTTTAAAAGCTGTACCCTTTTAAAAGTATTTATCTATTTTATTCACTATTTAAATTACCGCATTTATTCGGAGTGCATAAGTTCAGGAGTAGCCCACCTCGGCAACTAATATCCGTGTGTGACACTCGCACTACATACATAATTGTTTTTTACCGTGAATTGCATGTGTGCTGCAGTGTACAACAGGCCTGACAAGGACGCACCCATTTGTGAGTAAAGGATCGATTTACATTCTTGCGAGGGTCTAGTTATACTGGACGGAAAGCTGTGTTGTTCGATCGTCATCGTTCATCGTTCTCGATTGCCACCAGTCTACTTTGAACCCCGCCTCCTCATAACAAAATTACTTGATAAAACTTCTGGTAGCCTGGTACTTTATACAGTCGCCCACTAAATAATGCCGATAAATCGCACGCCACCGCCTCAAGAGTCAAAGGAGGTCTAAAAAACTGGCGATGTAAAATCAGCGGAAAAAAATAAAAAAAACACCAGAATTTGTTGCTTTTTTGTTGCTAATTAGTTGCTAAAAAAATAATTTTGTTGCTCCGTCCGATCGCAAAAAATCGGCAATAACGCTAACTTTCGATTAAGATAGCGTGGAAATCACTGGATGTAGACTTATCGATCAAGCGAATAGGGGTTAATTTGTTGCTGAAAGATGTTAGGAAAAAAAATAAAAAATAATAATAAAATAATAAAAAAAATAAAAAATAAAATAAAAAAATCGGCGGAAAAAAATAAAAAAAACACCAGAATTTGTTGCTTTTTTGTTGCTAATTAGTTGCTAAAAAAATAATTTTGTTGCTCCGTCCGATCGCAAAAAATCGGCAATAACGCTAACTTTCGATTAAGATAGCGTGGAAATCACTGGATGTAGACTTAGCGATCAAGCGAATAGGGGTCAATTTGTTGCTAATTTGTTGCTGAAAGATGTTAGGAAAAAAAAAAAAAAAAAAAAAAAAACGGCGGGAAAAAAAAAAAAACACCAGAATTTGTTGCTTTTTTGTTGCTAATTAGTTGCTAAAAAAATAATTTTGTTGCTCCGTCCGATCGCAAAAAATCGGCAATAACGCTAACTTTCGATTAAGATAGCGTGGAAATCACTGGATGTAGACTTATCGATCAAGCGAATAGGGGTTAATTTGTTGCTGAAAGATGTTAGGAAAAAAAATAAAAAATAATAATAAAAAAAAATCAAAAATAATGTTTTTTTACCCGACTGCGACATAAGGAGGGTTATGTTTTTCGAGTGTATGTATGTATGTATGTCCATTTCTTTGGCACGCCCTACAGCCCAAACGGCTGGACGGTTTTTGACATAGGAGGTGTCGTTGGATTTGTCTAAATTATTGTAGTGACATAGGCTATATAGATTTTCGAAATGGCGGAATGGGGGGGGGGGAAGTTGAATTTTTTTCTTACCATAGCAATCTGGGTATCAAATGAAAGCTAGTAAAAAGACCAGTTCAAATATATATATATATATATCACATTATGTTTAAACAGTGTTTTATTTAACACAAAAAAGTTCAGAATAAAAACACAAATAAAAGAATAATTATAATAATAATATAATAAGGCAAGGCTGGGCTATCCTTTGCGAAGAGACGGTTAGGTTATATCCCACTTGCTTTATATGGATGACTTGAAATTGTTTGCCCCCACTAAATTGATGAAGTTACTAAAGGTAACCGAAAGTTTCAGTAACTGCATCAGGATGGAATTTGGTGTGGATAAATGCGCAGTCATGCATGTAAATCGAGGAGGGATTGTAGAATCCGAGGGACCTAAACTCTCGGATTCTATAAACCTAAGATCACTCTCCGCAAACGATACATACAAATACCGGGGTATGTCGGAGGGGCTAGGCATCAACGTGGCTGACATGAAACAATCGTTACGGGAGCGTTTCTTTGGTCGCCTGAATAAGGTTCTTAAAAGTTCCTTATCAGGCGGCAATAAGGTCCGCGCCTTTAACGGTTGGGTCATGCCAGTCCTGATGTACTCCTTTGGCATACTCAAGTGGACTCAGACTGAACTTGACACCCTGGATAGAACCTGTTGACCGCAAATCGGATGCATCACCCACGATCATCGGTGATGAGATTGTACATCCCGCGGAAGTGCGGGGGTCGAGGCTTCTTAAATGCCAAGACTCTCCACAACCGTGAGGTGTGCAATCTCAGGGAATACTTCCTGAAATCCGACGTGGGTGTGCATCGAGATGCGGTCGCAGTGGACAAGGGACTCACCCCGCTGTCGCTGGCTAAAGAGAACTGGCGCATACCAGTAGTACTCACTACCAATGACCGCAAGGAAGTATGGCAAATCAAGGAGCTTCACGGACGCTTTTTCCGGGCCCTTCACGGGCTCGACGTAGACTTTATAGCGTCCGAATCTTGGCTACGCTTCGGTGACCTCTTCGGGGAAACCGAAGGGTTCGTCTGCGCAATTATGGACGAAGTTATCTTGACGAACAACTACCGGAGATATATTATGAAAGATGGGACGGTTGACATATGTCGGGCATGTCATCGTCCAGGTGAGTCTATCAGACATATTATCTCTGGCTGTTCTCGTTTGGCTAACGGCGAATACTTGCACAGACATAACCAAGTGGCCAAGATCATCCACCAGCAACTTGCTTTGCAGTACAAACTTGTGGATCTTGAGGTACCGTACTATAGGTATGCGCCCGACCCAGTTCTGGAAAATGACCATATCACGTTGTACTGGGATCGGTCTATCATCACTGACAGGATTATTGTAGCCAATAAGCCTGACATAGTGGTGATGGACCGATTAGCGCGCCGCACAATGATTGTCGACGTCACCATTCCGCATGACGAGAATCTCGTGAAAGCCGAGAAAGAGAAACAAATAAAGTATCTCGACTTGGCGCACGAGGTTGTCGACATGTGGAATGTGGACTCTGCTGTCATTGTGCCGACAGTCGTGACAGCCAATGGCCTGATGGCCAAGAGCCTCGATCAACATCTCGCGAGGCTCTCGTTAGGCGGCTGGGTCAAGGGCCTGATTCAGAAGGCGGTTCTCCTTGATACGGCTCGTATTGTGAGGAGGTTCCTGTCTCTGGAGCCCTAACCACCGGTAGCTTGGACCCTGTTCCCGACATCGGTGGATCCCTATTTTTTATATTTTTAAATGTTTTTTTATATTTTTTTTTATAATGAATATTTAAAAATGAAAAAAATATGTATGAAATTTAAATAAAGGAATATAATAAGAGTATTTTTACGCAGTACGGTTTTTTGATTTTTTTAATTTATATTTTTTTTTAATTATGCCGAAATGGATAATATCCACGCCAGCTTAATTCTTGAGATTTCCGTGAAAAAGTTGAAAGCAAATTTGTTGCTGCTTCTGCTAGATCATGTCTGAGTACAGAGAGTCAGCAACAAAATAGAAACGGAAAGTCAAGAGACTTCCCCTTCCGTCCGAGACACCACCGAGGACAGACGTGTTGCTGTTTTTAAATTTAATTCTTATAATCTCAAGTGTTCTAAACTAATATTTAAATTACCAATCCTAAAGTGCATTTTCTAATGAACCCAGAGTAAAAGTGAAAGGTAGACCCTAGCGTCTTAGTTACGCGGAGTGCCTGTGCAAGGAGTGCAGCCGTAGTCGCCATAATTGCCGTCCCTTTCACCCGCGCGTGGTTCCGCGAGTGCATCGTGACATCGTCGGCCTACGTGCTCCCACCACCACAGCTACGAAAAATCGTAGCAATCGTGACGGCCCGTGCTCCTGCGCCATCGCTGCACCGCCCCGCAGTCGCCCACCAGTGCTACGAAACTTCATCTTTTGCTGCGCTAATAAAGTAGCTTATTACCGTACGCTACGACCTGTTTATAATTTGATCCGACCTGAGCAGAATGTCCCGTGTACAGCGTTCGCCTCCTGTCACACCAACATGTATATCTAGTAACATGCAAGTGCAAGCAAAAAGTGACTCATATATTCATAGTGTGTCGTGACGTCGTCGCGAACGGACGTGTGAGCGATGTTGCGTTCTCCGCAAAATCGGCATGTGAATCTGAGTGACGATAGTGTCAGCGCGAAGTGTAATAACTGTAATGTGGTTATCAATGAGTTGCTAGCCTTTGTGAGTAATAAAGTAGATTCCTTAGCTGAGACGGCTATTGTGCAGATATGTACGAGTGCATTTACTGATGCTGAGATTGAAAATGCAAGGCAACTTGTGTATAACTTACTGGCCCCAGCCAAGAGAATCATGAGAAGAAAGGAAGGCAATCAGCAGAAAAGTATACAAGATATTGCTAAGATAATTAAAGAAACTGAGCCGGACTTGTTGCCAATATTTGTGGCCAAAGATCTGAATAAGTTGCCGCCGGTGACTTTCGACCACATTGATGTGACTTCATTTCTAAAGGAGATGTGTATCCTCAAGCAAGAGATGGCAAGCTTAAGGAATACGCAAAGTGCAAGTATGCCGTCTGCATCTATAGAAATTGAGTCCCTAAAGAACGATATTCAGCTTTTAAAGGAACTGGTACAAGATATTCGCCTTGAAAATATAGCTAGTGAGAATCGGTTAAATGAACAAAGACAAGAATCGTTTATTAATTCAAATTGTGCTGTTAATATGAATAATCGCAAAACGCAGGTAGAAGAAGGTACTTTGTTTTTGTGCGCGGAGAACGCGAAATTTGATACGCAGCAACGCGAAATGTCGAGTGCGGGTGACAAGGGGGTGGAGCGGCTCACCGCTGTCACAGATGCGAGTGAGTTCAAGTGCACTGGCGCCGGCGCCACCGCGACCGTATCGATAAGTGGTGCGGTAGTGACGGAGACGACGGCGGCAACGCAGCCCCCGTCGCCTCGCGCACTTGAAGAGTTAGCTATCAATAATACTATCAATAATACTGGCGCCTATAAGTCAATGGCTGACGTTGTTAAAAATGGTGTAATGAAGCAGTCTTCTAGGAATGATAACACTAATAACAATGATGAAGGGTGGATAAAGGTGCAAAATAAACGTCTTAAAATAAAAAATAGACGAGGGGAGGCACAACCACTGGAGCAGTTCAATTTTAAAGCGGCAGACAGAACTATGGCTCTATATGTGTCACGTGTACACGTCGACACCACACCTGAGGATATTGAGGGTTTTATTAGATACAAGACAAATGTAGAGGTCAAAGCGGATAAAATTAATACGGTTAGTAATGAATTTAATGCATTTAAAGTCATTGTGCCGTTAAAGAAAATTGACTTATTTCTTAATGATGGTGGAAATCAACTCTGGCCGTCAGATATTGTATTCAGGAGATACTGGGAGCGTAGGCAAACCCTAAGCAAGAAACCGCCTGTAGGCAAGATAACGCCAAATTAATACTTACCTAATTATGGATAGTACAATAGTGAAATTAGCTTCATACAACTGTAGATCACTTAAGAGGTCTATTCAAGAAATATCACAGCTGTGTGCTAAGCATCAAATAATCGCACTTCAGGAGACTTGGTTGTTTCCGCACGATTTGGGTATATTATGTACAATAAACACGCAGTTCGGAAGTCATGGTGTCTCTGCAATCTCTACAGATCAAGGAATAGTGAGAGGGCGGCCTTATGGAGGAGTGGCACTGCTGTGGGATAAGGCTGTGTTTCCGTGTGCTGAGGTTGTGCAGTGTGGCAGCGACCGCGTGGTAGCAGTAAAACTGAAGCGTGGAGATCGCAGCTTGTTAGTGTTCAGTGTGTATATGCCTACAGATTGTGAAGATAACTTGCCCGAGTTTTCTCAGTGCCTGGCTAATATAAGTGCGTTAATCGAAAGTGCAGATATTGAAACTGTTTTTGTATTAGGGGACTTTAATGCACACCCAGGGACGCGCTTTGGGAGAGAGTTATTAGAGTACTGTTCAGAAGAATTGTTTTCGTGTATAGATATTAAATGGCTTAACGATACCACACACACTTATATCAGCGAAGTCAGTGGTTCGCATCGTTGGCTCGATCACTGTCTTATCTCCGCTGCGGCTGAGAAAATAGTGAGCCATGTAGGAGTTTTATATGACGCCTACTTGTCAGATCATTTCCCTTTGAGTATAGAGATTAAGTTTAATAGTATTAAGGAAAAAAGACTGATTATGAATAATTCTGCAGAATATTTTCCTAAACATATATGGGGTACCAGGAATATTGAACAAATAGATAGATATAGTGAACTATGTAGTGAAAATTTTAGTGTAATGTACAATAATAAATACTTTAATTTTAACCCTAAGAATGAGTCGTGTAGTGATACTGAACACATAAAGCTAATTGATTTATTTTACTATGATATTGTTAAAACGTTACAAACTTCAGCCGATTGTACATTTATCTGTAATAGTAACAAAAAACAATACATTATAGGGTGGAATTACAATGTGCGACAACATCATGTGTTAGCTAGGCAAACTTTTTTACAGTGGGTTGAGTTTGGTAGGCCATGCTCGGGATATTATTATGAACAGATGTGTAGTGCGCGAAGGGTCTTTAAGACGGCTCTTAAGTATGTACAAAAAAATCAGGAAAAAATCAAAATGGATATACTGGCCCGACATGAATCATCAAAAAACTTTGTAAGCTTTTGGAAAGAGGTCAAAAAACTTAATTATAAGACTAATACTCCTGTCAGCGTTGATGGAGAAACTGATAAAATAAATATTGCAAATAATTTTAGAAAGTATTTTGATGTAACACCGCCCGTCAGGCAAACTCAGCCTAGATTGTCACAAAGGCGAGAAGTAAATGAGATGGAGTCTTTTCATGTGTCAGCCGATGATGTTGCTTTAGTACTCAAAAGTATGAAGCGTGGAAAGTCTCCTGGTCATGATGGACTAAGCATAGAGCACTTAATATATGCGGGGCAGTACATCTGTGAGGTATTAGCGCAGTTTTTTAATCTCTGTGTGCAATATTGCTACTTACCACCGGATCTCATACGAACACTTATTGTACCTATTATTAAAAATAAGACGGGTGATATCTCGAGCATGTCCAACTACAGACCTATCTCCCTGGCAACTATTGTGGCCAAGGTGCTTGAACGTCTTATACACAAAGAATTAAGACCGACACTTAATATCGATGATGGTCAGTTCGGTTTTAGGACAGAGGTGTCAACAGACATGGCTATTTTCTCCCTCAAGCAAGTTGTCAAGCAGTATGTCTATCAAGGAACAAGTGTATATGCCTGTTTCCTTGACCTTAGTCGAGCTTTTGACACAATAAATCACGACCTTTTGTGGGAGAAACTCGAAAGTAGCAGCGTACCGTCTGATGTGGTTGGGCTTATTAGATATTGGTACTCTAATCAGTACAACAATGTCAGGTGGGGAGGCTCAATGTCTGCTGACTATAAACTGTCATGTGGTGTCAGGCAAGGAGGGCTGACCTCTCCCGACCTGTTTAATCTTTACGTAAACGACTTGATCGTGGAGCTGAACAGAATGCCTGTGGGGCTCAGATTGGGTGACAGATATGTTAACAATCTGAGCTACGCTGATGACATGGTTCTGCTCAGCCCTTCGATTAAAGGTTTAAGAAGGTTGCTATCTATATGCGAACGGTATGCTAAAGATCACGATTTGGTTTATAATACAAAAAAAACGGAAATGATGATATTCAGGTCGGGGAAGGGGCCTGAAAATGTTCCACCAGTGTGGGTCGGTGGACAGATTGTAAAGGTGGTAGAGAAATTCAAGTACCTAGGTCACATACTGACATCTAAAATGAAAGATGATGCCGATATAGACCGCCAGCGCCGGGCATTGTCGGTGGTGGGGAACATGATCGCCAGAAGATTTTTTAATGCCAGCGTGCCGACCAAAATACACCTATTTAGGACGTACTGTCAGAGTTTCTACACGTGTCAGCTGTGGACCGAATACACGAAGAAGTCTCTGGATGTTATACGTGTTCAATATAACAACATATACAGGCACCTCATGGGTTTGGAACGACACTGTAGTGCCTCTGGGATGTTTGCAGAGGCACGGTTGAACACGTTCAATGCCATCCAAAGAAACCGTATTGCGTCATTCATGACCAGAGTTGGTACGTGTAGTAACATTATTGTTAAAGAGCTGGCTGGCAGAATGCTTACCACTCGAATGTACAAGCAGTGGCTTGAAATAGCTGCTTGATGAAAACTTTTTATTTTTTGTCTACATTATTTTTATTTTTGATTAATAACTTTGTAACTTTTTTTTTTTTTTTTTTTTTTCTTTTCTTTTCTTATAATGTGTTTTTTTTTGTATTTTTTTCTGTTTTATGCTTATAATATGGATCTTGAGTCTGCAATAAAGAGTTATTATTATTATTATATTCCGCAACTGGTGTCTGATAGTCCGTTTGGAAACATCACATCGCGACATAAACGGCCTCGTGCGGAGTGCTCACCTGGTAGCGATCTTCATGATTTGAAACGTGAAATACTGGAAATGCTCGCCTTATGGAAAAAAGAACAACAAGAAAACCTAGCAAAATTCTCCAATGACCAAAGTTCATTTCTCTCTAAGCTGGTGGCTGATATGGCTGAACTAAAACTTCAGAACTGCCAAATTCAAAAAACCAACTCGGAAATTGAAAAATCAATGACATTCCTCAGTCAGCAGTACGATGACATGGTAAAGACCATCGACTCCATTCAGCAAGAAAACAAAAGGTATAAAGAATCCATAACAAACTTGGAACTAAAAATTCAAGATCTCCAACAATCATCTCGTACAGCAAGTGTTGAAATCCGCAACGTACCCACTAAAGAAAACGAGACCGTCTCAGATTTATCTACGATAGTTAACAAAGTAGGTGCAACTATAAATATGTCTGTAAATGACGCCCAATTGCGAGACGCCTACCGCTTGCCTGGGAAACCAGGCACAACCAGACCGATCATTGTGGAGTTTACCAAAGTTCAGGCAAAAATTGATTTTATGAAATGTGCAAGAAATTATAATAAAAACCACCCGACCGAGCGCCTAAACACCCAATGCATAGGTATTCCTGGAGATCGGCAACCAGTTTACATTACGGAATATCTTCCTACTAGCTCTAGAAAACTATTCTACCTGGCAAGAGAATTTGCGAAACTAAATAAGTATGAATATTGCTGGACAAGCAATGGAAGTATATTTCTACGTAAAGAACATGGAGCAAAACTAGTTCTTGTCAAGTCTGAGCAGTTTCTACGTGATCTTCAACCTTTTACTAAACAGTGACTATTGAATAAATTAATCATGTACTTTTTTGCTAACCATTTTAAAAACTCATTTAATTATATTGTAATGGAACTTCTTGCATACAACTTCTTACGTAAGTTTACTAAATTATCTTTGTCAATCAATCCATTTTGTACTTTACCCATAAGTTATATACTCACACATTGCCAGGAATTATTTTTTATCACATATTTTACAATAATATACATCTTTTTCACAATTTTTACATCATTCACTACACTATACATAAATATACCTCACTTACTTTACATTATGGTGCATAGTTTCTTAATTCATAAAAAGTCACATATTTACACTACACAATATGTACCACATGTCACGAATATCTCACTGACCTATAAAAAATATTATACACAAATTTGTCTTCACATAATAAAATTGCCGAATCAACGTTTATGCTACTCCCATAAAAATTGTTTTGCGACCTTATTTATATTTTTCCACAACACCAGTGCTCAATTAACTTCCTGCCTAAACTATTGTTTTTACTATTCGTATCTACACTCGGCGTCACAAAAATCGCACCTCATCAAGAATTCTTTTCAAAGTCATTTTAACCCTATTAATCAATGGTAGACATATGACTATGGGGTATCATTCGAAAGGTAATTTATTTAAATTTAAGAATAAAACAAAAGATTTCGTTTTTGTTTACCAGGGAATAAAAAAAAGCAAGTTGATTATGCAAATGACTAAAACATGTTTATTTACAACAAAAAAATATATACAAAAGAGTCCTTAAAAACAACTTAAAACCTAGTGTTGCCCCCCCTAGCCCTGATAACTGCTTCCATGCGTTCCCTCATGGACCTAATTAATGTTACAACAGTCTCCTGAGGAATGTTGTCCCATTCTGCTACGGCGGCATCTTGGAGGTCCTGAAGCGTGGTAGGGGCAGGATCCCGTGCCCGTACTCGCCGTTTCAGTTCATCCCAAAGGTGCTCAATTGGGTTCAGGTCTGGACTTCTCGCTGGCCAGCGCATAACAGGTATCCCAACTTCTTGCAGGTAGTCCCTTACAATTAATGCGGTGTGACAGCGGGCGTTATCATGCATTAACATGAACCCACTGCCAATATAACCCGCATAAGGGACCACGTGCTCCTCTAAGATCTCTGTTATGTACCGAGGAGCAGTCAGCGACCCTTGCCCGCGAGCACCTCCAGTCCGAGAAACGCACACAAGATTCGTCTTGCCGTCGATTGACATGCCGCCCCAGAACATGCACGAGCCACCCCCGTATTCTACTGTCTCTTGAATACAGGCATGTGT
Source organism: Pyrrhia umbra (assembly GCA_963891755.1). Taxonomy (NCBI): domain Eukaryota; kingdom Metazoa; phylum Arthropoda; class Insecta; order Lepidoptera; family Noctuidae; genus Pyrrhia; species Pyrrhia umbra. The sequence goes on from OY982917.1 coordinate 12,510,066, forward strand.
GAATCGTTCCCCTTGCTTTCTGTACACCCTCCTACGCCTGTCGTTACAGAAAAGACAAACCCTTGTCTCATCTGAGAAGAGCACAGTCCTCCATTGTTCGATTGTCCAATCCACATGTTCCCGAGCAAATTGTAACCGGTCTCTCCTATGCTGTGCAGTCAATTTTGGCCCTGTAGCAGCCCTATGAGCTGCAATTTTCTTCTCCCGCAACCTTCTTCTAACCGTGGAGACACTCACAGAAGTTCTGCGAGCTGATCGGAGTTGTTGTTGCAGCTCAACAGCATTGGAGAACCGATTTCGTAAAGACGTCGAAACAATGAAGCGATCGTCTCTTTCGGATGTGCAGCGTTGTCTTCCAGATCCACGTCTTCGAATATAGCCACCAGTCTCTTGGAACCGTTGGAACACTCGTCGAACGGAAAATCGACTCAAGTTCAGTTGCCGAGCAACATCACATTGCCGCATCCCTGATTGCAGTAGTGCAATGACTTGAGCGGCTTCATCTGCAGTGGTATCCATCTTCAGGGGTAATTTTCTTAATGTAGCTGTTCATGTGTGTTCACTTCAACGGTTGGAGAGCGAATGACTCACATTTAACCCGGGTCGCCCGTTTTATACCCTTCTAGAGGGGTGCAATTAGTGGATGATGTGATGCGTATTTTGACAACATTTTGTTTAACGTTACGTGCTAATGAGATTTGATGTGTTTGGGAATTCTAACTATTGTTAAATTAAAGGTCATTAAATATACTTTCAATTGATACTAGTATTAATTGGGTTCAATTGATTCCTTGATGGCGGGGCATGCTTAAAACTCATATTCAAAGAGGTGCGATTTTTGTGACGCCGAGTGTATTAATAAGCAAAATATATAAAATAGAATACCCGGGTAATTATATTATCATAACATACATTATAGCTACACATCATCTAGGGTGGATTTTTTATTGTAGATTTTATACTCAACACTCGATCTTATAAACAATTTTTTAATAAAAGACATTGATCATATTCATATATTCGTCCCCGTCACATGTGACCCCGAAAAATGCATCTCCTATCTAAAGTCCCCTAACCAATTTTCAAAGGTTCTTCAACAGAACATCCGGAGTATAAACTATAATTTTCAGGTATCACATGTTCTGTTAACGAAGCTCACTCAAACAATTTCTAAAACGCCTAATGTTCGATAACATAAACTCTTTGAATAACAACATAGACGAGTTCACTGTATCAAAAATATACGAATGTACGCCAGAAAACTGTTCTTCTATCTTAACAGATCATAATAGCTATCTTAAAATTCTATCCCAAAATATCAGATCTATTAATCAGAATTTTTGTAATTTTGAGACATTACTTACCCGTCTCTCCATTGAGTGTGATGTGATTGTCCTCACGGAATGTTGGCTTTCCTGCTCAAGTAACACCAATCTACCTTACCTTCAGAATTACACAGTTTATCACTCTAATAGTCGTTGTTTATATTAAATCAAACATTACTTGTAGTATCCTAGAACCAGAATTCCATGACTGCCTCCGGTTTAATTGTTACCCTGGGAAAAGACGTGGCGATTCTCTGTCTGTATCGGTCCCCCTCTAATACTAACATTGACATATTTCTACAGGCACTTAATGAAATCTTACCATCTCTAGCGACCTTCAAATCCGTAATCATTACGGGTGATATCAACATTAACATCAATACTATAAACTCTAACCTACACCAAAGGGCACATGAGTACCTTAACTGTCTTGCTTTCCATGGGTTTTTACCATCCCATAGCTTACCGACAAGGGGGACAAACTGCCTCGACCATACTTTCCTTAGGACTAAATTGTCATCTGCTACGTTTATTTTCGATTCAACAGTCACTGACCACTCTTCTACCCTCTTTTACCTCAACCTTAAACCACTCAGTAATTTCGAAATCATTACCATAACCAAGACTAACTTCAATGATCTAGACCTTGCAATGAAAAATCTCAATCTCGAATGTATTTTAAACATAAAAAACCCAAATAATGCCACTAATTGTCTAATAGAAACTCTTTCCCAAGAAATAAAAAAAGCTACTACTATAAAACAAATACCTAGGAGTAAGAAAATCCTCAAACCATGGATTACTCCAGGCTTACTTAGATGTATGAGGAACAGAGACAAGCTTCACAAAAAATCTAAGCAGTTTTCTGAAAACATAGTCCTTAAAATCAAAGTCCGTGTAGGTACACGAGATACAGAAACTTCTGTAATAAAATACTGAAAAAAGTAAAAAGACAGTTTGACTCTGATGAGCTAATCAAAGCGGGACGTAACCCTAAGTTATTGTGGGATACAATTAAACGTGTAACACACACCTCCAAATCTATTATACCATCAAATGAACTTCTTAAATCGTACAGTACCCCTTTCGAATCTGTAAATGGAGTAAATAATTTTTTTGTAAACATAGGGAGTGATCTTGCAAATAAAGTGAGACAGGGCCAACATAATACCTCCCTAAGTCCCCCACATACCTCTCATACCGCCGTCAATTCTGGCTCTTTCGTTCTATTGGAAACAAACCCCGAGGAAATTGCCGCCATTATTAAGTCCCTAAAACCAGTAGCAGCAGTTGGCTCCGACGGCATATCCACTAAGATAATACAAAGATACTCCTCACTACTGACACCCATATTGTGCCATATTTTCAATCTTTGCTTTAACATTGGCGTTTTTCCATCTTCTTTCAAAAAGGCCATTATCCACCCCATATTTAAAGGGGGAGACCGGACTGATGTCAATAATTACCGACCTATAGCAGTTTTAACAGCTCTTTCCAAAATCTTAGAACGATTGCTAAATAATAGGCTTGTTAAGTATTTAGAGTCCAATAACTTTTTGTCCCGGAACCAGTTTGGTTTTAGGAAGAAGATGTCGACCTCTGATGCAGCACTGCAGCTTGTAAATGGTATCGTTGGCAGACTGAATCAACGCAAGAAATGTCTTACAATCTTCCTTGATCTTGCTAAGGCCTTTGACACAGTCCCTCTCCCTCTCCTATTACATAAGCTCGAACGCCTGGGTGTCAGAGATACGCAACTAAAAATTTTCCATTCTTACCTCTCTGGTAGGACGCAAAGAGTAAAAATTGAAAACCACCTAAGTGATGAACTACCTATCTCGTTTGGTGTCCCCCAAGGTAGCGTTCTTGGCCCCACTCTTTTTCTTATATTTATCAACGACCTCTGCAACATTAACCTCTCTTCCGGTAGCATTACATCTTTTGCCGATGACACAGCCATTACATTTTTTAGTGACTCGTGGACACATCTACAGGCTGCGGCGCAACAGGGTTTCAACATTGTTCTCAACTGGCTTATCTCTCACTCCCTTACCCTAAACTCTTCCAAAACCAAATTCATCACATTCTCGTTAAAGATCACATCACAACCGCCTAGTCCTATTATTTTAAAAGCTCACACTTGTCGAATACCACCATCTAATTGTAACTGTCCCTCCATTCTATCCACAGACAACATAAAATATCTAGGCATTGTGCTAGATAAACACCTGAATTTTAAAGCCCACATCGACCAGTTGAGTGGAAGAGTCCGTAAATTAATCTACCTGTTTAAAACTTTAAGACACATTGCAAATGTACACCTAATCCGCTCCGTATATTTTGCCATGTGCCAATCGGTCATTTCATACTGTATCACAAGTTGGGGTGGGGCCACCAAAACAGTCCTCAAACCACTTGAGGTGGCCCAAAGAGCCATACTTAAAGTAGGCACGTTCCGTCCTATACTTTACCCAACCTTTGACTTGTACCAAAAATGTAATGTCCTCACAGTTCGTCAACTTTACATACTCCAGGCTATAATGCTTCAACACTCCATTACCCCACTGTCATATGCCAAAGTCACTCATACACGTCGTCCAACAATATGTGATGTACCTCATCCTCACTTTACCTTCACGAAGCGCTTTTCTTATTACCTTGCACCCTCCCTTTACAACAGAATAAATAGAATACTCCCTATCCATAAATGCTCTAACGGTATATGTAAAAAACAGATAATACATTTTTTATTAAAAAGAAACTATGATGATACTGAAAAGTTACTCAAAACTTCTATTTAAATCTGTTTTAAGCTTAACTGGGTATTTATTTAGCAAATACATTTAAAACTCGCACCCTACACACACACACTCACACACATACTAACTCGCACTCTCATACATATACACACATAATCACACACACAGACACACACTTTATTATAATAAGTTTTTTATTTTATTTTACTTTATTTACTTAATTTGCCCCAACTGTCTACAGTCTTCTTACCCTTATTGTGGGAAGTGGCAGGCGGTCCTTAACACAGGTTACTCTGTAATCTAGCTAGGGCCCCAGAAACAATATTGTTACATATCCTAGGTTATTTCCTAATTTTACTATATTAACATCAAGATTGTAACATGTCTGTACAACCTTCTTTGAAATAAAGTATTATTATTATTATTATTAAGAGACGTTGAAGATTGTCTTAAAAAACCCCCGGCCACGCCAGCTTAAGCTTTCTTGACTTTACCGTGGAAAAACTACAGTGAAAATTGCTGTTGCTGCTCATACTGCAGCTTGTATCAACATAAAAAGTCAGCAACAAAATGGAAAAACGGAAGTCAAGAGATGTTGGAGATCGGTTTACAAAAAAACTGGCGACGCCAGCTTAACTCTTGACTTTTCTATGGGAAATACTACTGCTACAATATGTTGCTGCTCATACTGCAGCTAGTTTCAGTACAGTGAGTCAGCAACAAAAAAGCAACAAATTCTGGTATTTTTTTTATTTTTTTCCGCCGATTTTTTTATTTATTTTTTATATTATTTTTTAATTTTTTTTTATTTTTTTTCCTAACATCTTTCAGCAACAAATTAGCAACAAATTAACCCCTATTCGCTTGATCGATAAGTCTACATCCAGTGATTTCCACGCTATCTTAATCGAAAGTTAGCGTTATTGCCGAATTTTTGCGATCGGACGGAGCAACAAAATTATTTTTTTAGCAACTAATTAGCAACAAAAAAGCAACAAATTCTGGTGTTTTTTTTATTTTTTTCCGCTGATTTTACATCGCCAGTTTTTTAGACCTAGTCAAAGGGACCGTCGACTCCTGCTGCAACATTGCCGACTACGCTTGAACAGGCGCTCTTCACACCTCTTAGTGCGTCTGAACCCAGCTTAAATATAAAAGGTGACAATTCTGTCTGCGAAATTTCACCTAATATTACATTTCGGAACACTAAGCGCAAACGTATTGACGATACTGACGAGACCAATTTGTCTGTATTCATGTCTGAAATCAAAGATTTGTTTCGCGACTTTAAGTCACACCAAGACGAGAAATACGACAAGCTGTTGTCATCGGTGAGCGACATCCGGGGCTCTCTAGATTACCTGGCTAACCAACATAAAGACCTTAAATCAAAAGTGGAACTTTTAGAAACTGAACGCAGAGAGAGTTTTTCTTATATTAGTGAGCTCGAAAATAAAATTGAAAAAATGGAGCAGAGTAACAGGTCCACTTGTATCGAAATTCGGAACATACCAAGCGTCAAAACTGAGACTAAAAATTCCCTCCTGAAAACCATTATTAACACTGGGAACTTGATTGATGTACAAATCCAATCAAGAGATGTGAAGGATGTCTTTCGTATAAAAGCCAAAGATGTCGCTGCGAAAACAATTATTGTTGACTTCAACACCGTGCTTTTAAAGGAAGAGTTTTTATTCAAATTTCGAAATCACAATAAAACTACAAATAAAATCACTACTGAACACTTAAAAATCAGTGGACCGGCGAGGAGAATTTATGTCTCGGAAAACTTATCTGCCAAAAATAAGAGACTTTTCTTTCTTGCAAGGGATGCTGCAAAAACAAACCAATTTAAATTGTGCTAGATATCACATGGGAAGATATTTGTCCGCGAAAAAAACGGGGCCCCCCATTTTCAAGTGAAAACTGAGGCTGATCTCGCAAACATTGTTAAAACCGCATGACTACTAATTAGCGCACTCTATACTGTTATCCCATTTTTAACTTTTTATATACCAGTATCAGTTATTGAGTATTTTTATGTTCTTACCAAAATACTGTCTTATGAAGTAATTGTAAAACCAATTGTATTATTTACTCGTGTCTTACACAATCAAAAATTACACTCTACACATTCACACACTTTAATGCACTGCTGCATACACGCTCACATTACCCACAAGTTCTATGTTGTCTTAAAAAAAGTTCTCTCATTTACTATAAAATTACACAAAATACACTTATTTTCTGATGTGATACACACTAGCTGGGAGTATTTCTACTCAACTCATCTATCTTATTCCTTCGTTGATATTTTAACGTTTTATGGATAAGCTCTCGGTTGCAAATGAGATTGATCAAGTTTCTGTTTCTGACTGCTACATTTGTTCACCTGAAACTAGTGAAAAATATTTGAATAATTCACTGCATGATTTCAAAATTTTACACACCAATATAAGAAGCTTAAACTGTAATTTCGATAACTTGTTATTGTTTTTGAATAGACTTTCTTATGTACCTGATATTATTATATATAATGAGTGCTGGCTAAGCAAGTGCCCAAATATTCCTTTATTGGACAACTTTAAATCATACGCTTCATCATATAAAAATTAAAATGGCGGCGTTGTTGTCTATGTAAAAAGCTCCGTGGATGTTTGTGTTGAGGTACCAATGATTAATGAGGCAAACTGTGTCCTCATAAAAGTCTCAAAAACAAACGCTTTTATTAATATATATCGCTCACCCTCTTATAGAGATTTAACACCTTTCTTAGACAGTCTTGACAAAATATTATCAAGTTTGTCGGAATTTAAAACCGTGGCATTAATTGGCGACCTGAACATTAACATTGCATTGGATAGCGCTGATCCAAATGTAGACGACTACCTTAACCTTACAGCTTCTCATGCTATGCTTCCAGCTTATACTCAGCCGACCAGACTTTCAAGCTGTCTCGATCATGTCATACTTCGTTCCCACACCATTGCGACCACATTAGTCCTTGATTCTCTTATCACTGATCACTCTCCTGTTGTTGTATTTTGTGCATTGCAAATAAGAGCTAAAACTTCTATCTACTGTTATAATAGGGTGGACATTCCTTCAATTGTAGAATGTATCGGAAATACAGAGTTTGACTTCATATTTCAATTACAGAATCCGAATGAAGCCGCAGAGAGCGTTGTCTCGGTGTATTCATCAGCCATTAAATCACATTTAAATTCTAGAGTTACACCTAGCAGGAAGCGTATTATAAAACCGTGGATCACTCCTGGTCTGCTGCGATGTATATGGCACAGGGATAAACTGTATAGAGCCCACAAAAAAGATCCAGAAAATACGACTAAGAGGCATATACTTCACCGCTATCGAAACTTCTGCAACAATTTCCTTAAAAAAGTCAAGCGCGAATATGAACGTTCAGAATTCCTAAAGGCTAAAAACAGTACAAAAGACACATGGAAAATTATAAAACAAGTAGCAAATTTAGAACAGGGTAGAACATCGCCATCGGAGTTGTTAAAGTGCTGTGAAGATCCTGCTGAGTCCGTTGATGTAGTAAATGATTACTTTGTTAAAATTGATAGCAGCTTGGCAAACAAAATTCAAGAGTCAAACCTGTACAAACACCTGAATTCTAATCATCGAAATGTATCTGTCCCAAATTCTTCCGACTTTCAACCATCAAATTCAATGGTGCTACATGAGGTCGATGGTCCAGAGCTTCACAACATAATTCTTAGTCTAAAAGATAAATGTGCTTCTAGTTTTGACGGGATAAATGCTTCTATCGTTAAAGCTACCAGACATTTTATTGTACCAGTACTTGTCTACATATTTAACCTATGTTTTTCGGTGGGTGTCTTTCCGGATATATTCAAGACTGCAGTTGTCCTCCCGATTCATAAATCCGGGGATAGAGACAATATTATACCAATATCGTTGCTTTCCATTTTCTCTAAGATTTTTGAAAAAGTTATTAATATTAGACTAATGAGGTATCTTACAAAATTCAAAATTTTATCTAATAATCAATTTGGGTTTAGAAATGGTAAATCCATTGAAGATGCAGTGCTGGAACTCACTGATGCTGTTATTGATAATATTGAAAAGAGGCGAAAAACTATTGGCATATTTTTAGACCTTTCCAAAGCCTTCGATACTGTCTCTGTCCCCATACTGCTCTCTAAACTGGAACGTATTGGTATTCGCGGTACAGTTTTGGATATCTTCGGGAGTTATATTATGTCAAATCGGAGACAATTTGTGCGAGTGGGAAACTACTCTAGCAAACAACAGTCTCTGACCTTTGGTGTTCCTCAGGGCAGTGTGCTTGGTCCCACTCTTTTTCTGGTATATATGAACGAGCTGTGTCTGTTACCACTATCTCATTGCAAAATTATATCATATGCAGACGACACAGCTCTTGTGATTCACGGTAAGGACTGGAATGACGCTTGTTCCAATGCTGAGTTAGCCCTGAGTACTGTCATGGAGTGGTTGTTCAAAAATCTCTTAACGTTAAATGTTAATAAAACTAAATTTATTACCTTTTCTAACATAAAATCGAGCCAACCCCCAAGACACATCGAAATTCATGCTCCTACTCTTGATTATGCTGAGACTATTAAATACCTGGGGGTCACTGTCGATAATTACTTGAAATGGAAACAGCACATCAACTCTGTCACGGCAAGATTAAGAAAACTTATTTACATTTTTTAAAAAACTCAGAGCTGTAGTGGAGTTCGACAGCCTAATAACAATCTACCTTGCTCTAGCTCAGTCTAATCTTGCATATTGCCTGTTGGCTTAGGGTGGCTCACATCCCAATATGGGGGGCCCGAGCGCCGCCTGTAGGCGGTTGTACGTGGGAATCGTGCGGTCCATGGTCCTGTATGGGGCCCCGGTGTGGGCGATGGACCTGACGGCCTGCACCATTGCCATTCTGCGAAAGCCGCAGAGGGCGATGGCCGTCAGGGTCGTCCGCGGGTACCGCACGATCTCCTACGAGGCGGCTTGCGCTCTGGCCGGATCCCCGCCCTGGGACCTGGAGGCTAAAGTACTCGCGTCACTGTATCGGTGGCGCGAGGAAGAGCGGGCACGGGGCTTCAGACCGGTGCAGCGGCAGATCGCGCTGCGCCGAACGGAGCTCCGTCAGGTCTTGGTGGCGGAATGGCGGGACAGGTTTCTGCGCCCTACCGCCGGCCTCGCTACCGTCGAGGCGATCCGGCCAGTGCTCGACGCATGGCTCGGGAGAAGGCACGGCTCCCTGTCGTTTCGGGTGACGCAGGTGCTGTCGGGGCATGGGTGCTTCGGCAAGTACCTGTGTCGCATAGGCAGGGAGTCGGACGCTCGGGGCCACCACTGCGTCCATTGCGGGGAGGACACGGCGCAACACACGCTCCGGGAGTGTGTGTCCTGGGAGGAGCAGCGCCGTGCCCTCACCTCTGAAGTAGGAGACGATCTGTCGCTGCCGGCCGTGGTGCGGAGTATGGTCGGCAGGGCAGAGTCGTGGGACGCGGTGGTGTCCTTCTGCGAGGACGTGATGTCGCAAAAGGAAGCTGCGGAGCAGGAAAGGGAGATTTCCACTCTCGACCCCGCCCGCAGCAGGCGCACCGGGCGCCGGAGGAGGGCTGACAACGCCCTCTTCCGCCCCCCATAAACGGGTCCAGGGGCGACGGACTTGGGGAAGTCCCCGCCCCCCATGATAGGACCCGAGCCGGCGCCGCGCTTAGTCCACACGAATTTCCGATCGCAGAGACCAGCAGCATCCCGCGCCTTTCGAAACAACTGGCGGTTTGTTTTAGTGAGGCGCTCATTAAGAAAGAACCGCTGAGCTGGGTCAGGCATGTCTAGGTCGGCAGTGGTCGCTCCACGCCGTACTCGCGCGCTAGCTAGCAGTTCGTCGCGCAGATCACGCCGCGCCAGTCGCACAACTATTGCGCGCGGACGAGTTTCAGTTTCTCCTGCAGACCTCGTTGCATTAAGCTGCCTGCCCCCGACACGTTTCGCGCTCACGATGTCGCGCTCCTCAAGGTTGACCCCCAGCTTGAGGCTTATGACCTTTATAATGTGGATCGGGTTATCAACCGCAGCTTCTGGTATATTTGCCACCTCGATGTCGTTTGCTAAAAGAACCTGGTCCCTGTCGTTAAGTTCTCGCCTTAAATCCTCAACGACCCGATCTACAGCTCCGATATTTGTGGGGACAGAAGATGCCTGCTGCTCCAAGGCGTCTACCCTAGCCTCTAAGACGTCAATGCGGGTGACACATGTACTCATGGATGTTTTGAGCTCCATCATCTCCATCTCCATTTCTTTCCTAAAGACTTGGATCTCTGCTCGCACCGCTCTTAGTTCTGCCATAATCAATTGCATGTCAGAGCTGGCGATCTGCGATAGTTCACGGGTTGTGACATCGGCTAAGGAGAAGTCATGTGGTGGGGAAGTCGAATTAACAGTAGGGCTCGCAGTCAGAGAGGGTGCAGGGTTGCAACTGGTAGCGGACTTATTTGGCGTACTGGTTTCAATAGAGGCTTCCACCACCGAATTTCCTGCATGGCAGCTATCTGTAGGACTTCTAACTGGAGTTTCGGCCCTGTTGTCCCTAGCAATACCTTTCTTGCATTCGGGGCAACGCCAGTTGGCAGTTACATTCGCCTTCGTCGGAATACCTACACAGACTCTGTGGTACTGTGCTAAACATTTACCACACTTGGCGCCCTCTATTGTCGCAATGAAACGGCCGCAACCTCCACATTTGACAGGCATGTTAGAAGGTTGAAGAGTAACACAAGTCAATCACTAAGTGGTCTAAGGTTTCCACAGTAGATGGCGCTAATGAGGACTGTCGATATGAATCGATAAATCGTTATCTACGAGCAAGATAGATGGCTCTGAACGCTAATTACTGTCAAGAGTACTTGTTGTAATTAGTGGGTAATTAGCTAATTGGGCAAGCACTTAGTTAATGTTATTGCTGTTATTGTGTCCTTTAAACTCACTATTTATTGTTCACTCCAATACATGTTACGCCACTTTTCACTAAGTTTACTATTAAATGAATTGTAAACACTAAAACTCAAGTATTTATTATTTATAAATTTTAAGACTTGGACAAGGTTCCACCGACACAGACGTCAAACGTCAACTCCAACTCAAAATAGAACAGTGTATTGAAATAAAAGCTTATTCGAAAGGAAGTCAAATAACATTCGTTTTAGATGTACCTATAATTAAAAATGAAATATATACCTACTACAAAGCAATTCCCATACCTATCACCAATCACTTTAACCAAACCACCATCATTATTCCCAAATATCCCTACCTCTTAGTGAACGGGTCGGAAATGGTCTCGCTCTCCCAGCCTTGCAACAAACTCTACGAGACGAAGTTCCTGTGTTACGAAGACGAGTCCCAGCTGCCAGTTGAAAACACTTGTATAATTGCATTAATGAGATTTTCACACAACACAAGCTACTGCAATTCTGTACCAGTTCAAATAAACACAGTTAAGATAGAATCCGTAGGAAAACGGCATTGGATTATTTACACCAAAACCGAAAGCATACTATCGAAAATCTGCAATAGCGAGATAACGAAAGAAAAAATAAAAGGCACTTACTCTCTTACCTTGGATGGACAATGCGATGTTCAGATTGGCAGAGTTACCCTGAAATCTCATTATACTACTACAAGTAAAATTGACTTCCTAAAGTTACCGATTATCAATCTTCCTGATGTAGCAGCCATCGAGCCACAACTACAACGCAAGCCTATTAATCTGGACACTGGTGAATTAACAAATCTACAACAATTAACACGCTCACTGCATTATGAGGTCGAACAAGCCACATACGTTACTTCTCGCAGGTGCGGCAGTCAAAATCGCTTTGTTTCACTCTGTGCGGGGGGTGCCTATATTAACATTTCTATGATTATAACAGAGACAAATATATATAATTGATTCTCTTACGAAGCTTATTCTAACGGCGCAGTAAATACTTTATGAGGTTGAATATATCTACCCGCCGCTGCGCAGCCGCCAGCCGCATCGGCGGGGCCCTCACGGAGGGCTCAGGAGGGGGCTGAGATGGTGTGCCAATAACGGCCCCATTACGCCTCCTCCAGGCGAACATCAACCACTGCGCCAGAGCTCAGGATCATGCAGAGCATGGCGCAGTGGTCGATCAATGTCGCCGTGGTCTCCGAGCCCCGGGATGACTGGGTGCAGGACCTTAGCGGCTCGGTGACCATTATTGCGTCGGCCGCCGCAAGTACCCCTTCCCTCGAGGGGGTCAAGCAGGGACAGGGGTGCGTCGCAGCACGGTTCGGGGAGATCGTCGTAGTGGGGGTCTACTTCTCCCCGAGCCGAACTCTCGCCGAGTTCCACAACTACCTCAGGGAGTTGAGTGTCGTCGTAGTCGGATACCGTTCCCTGCCCGTGCTAGTGCTCGGGGACTTCAATGCCTGGAATCTGGCTTGGGGTTCCCGCTGCACGAACGCGCGGGGCAGGATGGTGGAGGACTGGGCTCTGGAGACAGGCCTGATCGTCCTAAATCGGGGTTCTGTCCCCACGTGCGTGCGGATGCGGGGCGAGTCTGTGGTGGACATTTCGTTCGCTAGCCCCGCTCTGTCGCCGCGTGTTATTGACTGGCGCGTTGTGGAGGGGGTGGAGACCTACTCCGACCACCGGTATATCCGGTTCGACGTCTCCGCCCAGGCCTCAAGCGCGCCGGTCCGACAGGCCCCGAGTGGTCCGCGGTGGGCGCTGAGGCAGCTGGACCGGGAGCTCCTCCTGGAAGCCTCGATCGTGCAGGCCTGGGTGTCATCACCGGTCAGGCCTGCCGACGTCAGTGACGAGGCGGAGTGGTTCCGGGAGGCCATGTCTGAGGTGTGCGACATGGCAATGCCCCGAGTCCAGCTGGGAAGCGCCCGGCGTCAGGTGTACTGGTGGTCGCGGGATCTGCAGTCCCTGCGCGAAGGGTGCGTCGCCGCGCGCCGCCGGTACGCTAGACATCGCAGGCTCGGTGGACGCCATCATGCGCGTGGGAGCCCTCGCGACAGGGGATGCGGTGTCCCGGGGTAGGGTTGGCGCAAGCATTGGCGATGTCCAATGACACCGCCAATGCTTTTAACACCCTGCCCTGGAGTAGCATTGGGGAGGCACTCCGGTAACACCGGGTGCCGACCTACCTCCGTCGCGTGGTCGGGGATTACTTGACGGACAGAGCCGTCATCTACCCCGGTCATGATGGGGAATGGAGCAGGCGAGAGATGTCGTGCGGTGTTCCGCAGGGATCGGTTCTGGGGCCGCTCCTGTGGAACATCGGCTATGACTGGGTGCTGCGGGCCGACCTCCCCAGAGGCGTCAGCGTGGTGTGTTACGCTGACGACACGCTTGTGCTGGCGCAGGGGGGGTCGTACCAATTGGCGGCCGACGCAATAACATGCGGGGTTGCAACAGTCGTCGATAGGATCCGGCGGCTGGGTCTCGAGGTCTCTTTGCACAAGTCCGAGGCCATGTGGTTTCATGGCCCTCGGAATAAGCCACCTGCGGGATTCCAGCTCATGGTAGGAGGGGTTCACATCGGCGTTGAGTCGACGATGAAGTACTTGGGACTCGTCGTCGACAGCCGGTGGAACTTCGTGGAGCATTTCCGACGTTTGGCTCCAAAACTGGAGAGGGCCGGGGCCGCCTTCAGGCGGCTCCTGCCCAATCTGGGGAGCCCAAACGCCTCCTGCCGGAGGCTCTACGCGGGGGTCGTGCGATCCATGGCCCTTTATGGAGCCCCGGTGTGGGCGGGTTCAGTGACGCGTCGAGGCGTCCGGTACCTGTACCCGCCCGAGAGGGCCATGGCCATAAGGCTCATCAGGGGGTATCGCACGATCTCCCGCGAGGCGGCGGGCCTCCTCGCCGGATTGCCGCCGTGGGATCTGGAGGCGGGGGTCCTCGCGTGCCTGTACGAGTGGCGTGCGACGGCCCAACGCTGGGGCGAACCTCCGCCGCCGCGGCAAATTGCGGCTTGGCGGACGGAGCTCCGGCGTGATCTCATGGCGGAATGGAAAGAGCGGCTGTTGCATCCCAGCGCAGGGCACGCCGCAATCGCGGCGGTAAGTCCCCTCTTTGAGGAGTGGCTAGGGAGACGCCACGGCGTCCTCACCTACCGCCTGACGCAGGTCCTCACCGGGCACGGAAGCTTCGGGAGGTTCCTGCACAGAATCAGGGGGGAGGAAACGCCCGGGTGTCATCATTGTGTAGATCGCCCGGAGGACACGGTGGAGCATACGGTGGGGGTTTGCCCCGCTTGGGCGGAGCACCGCCGTGTTCTCGTAGGGGCGATCGGCGGCGGCGACCTCTCGCGTCCGGCCCTGGTTCAGGCCATGGTCCGGAGCGAGACGGAATGGGACGCCGTCGCCTCCTTCTGCGAAGCAGTAATGCTGGAGAAGGAGGCGGCGGAACGCGTGAGGAAACGACAGGCCTCACGCCCCAGCCGCCGCAGGAGACGCCACGGGCGTCGGGAGCCGCGAGACGACTCCCGGCGACCGTATGCGCGGGGCTGCGGACGGTGAGCTATGGGTGGCTCGCCGTCCGACAAGGACCAGACCCGCGTCGACGGCGCGTTCGTGTTCCACGCGCGCCTCAAAGAGATGTCAGCATCATTGACGGGGCCCTCCCCCAGGGCCATAGCCTGCCGGGGCTGCGGGACGTTCGAAAGAGATACCGCGCCCCCGGAATACAAAAGGCTGAGGAAGGAACATGAATCGGTTTTAGTCAGTAAGAGTCTGACACTCCTTGTTTCTGTCTTGAGACGGTCCTTATTGAAAAGCTTCCCGCGATTTCAATAAGGACTGTCTCAAGACAGAAAAGCTGAATTCTGCGCATATCGGAATTAGTGGCGAAATAAAACCGATATATATTGCTGAACACTTACCAAATCACCTGAGAAAGCTGTTCTACGAAGCACGTAAATTTGCGAGTGCTAATGAATATAGGTTTTGTTGGTTTCAAAGTGGCAAGATTTTTCTACGAAAGAATGAGGGCGATAAATCTGCAATCATCCAATCGACGTCATGTCTTTCTAAAATGCCTAAGAAGGTGGAAGTTAGTCCCTAGTCTAATATTTTTTGTCATTTATATACCTTTTACTGTGTGTCGTTATAATGTCGTTTCTATATGTTTGTACTGTGGTTGTCTGTATATAGTTGTTTCCATATTTTTTAGTTTTTTTCATCTCGAGGGAATTACTTATCATTATTTTGTTTTTCGAAAAAATATCCGTATTTATAGCAATGTCACAATCTACACTATCAAACCTACACAGTCTAAATACTCTCACAGTCATGCAGAAGTTACACAAATATTCATGATTTTTCATACGCCTTCGGCTTCAGAATTGTATATAATCATAGTCATATATTTATTCTATCTACCAACACTTGTTTTTAATGTCAATTGTGAAGTTACGTTAAGTAAACTTCTTATATGCTATTATTGCGCACTTCTTTTAAACCCTATTTAATGCTTAACATAAATCATATATCGGAAAATTTGGACACTTACGGTGCTTGTCAGGCTTGCTACAACTGCAAGCCGGAAGAAGCTATCGATATTCTGGATAAACGCGGAAACTCACTTAAAATACTAGCGTTCATCGTAACTTTGACAACTTTAGAGTGTTTTTAGTTAATTTAAAATTACAATGCGATATTATTATTCTTTCTGAATGTTGGCTAAAGCTGAATTGGACTATTCCATCCCTTGAGGGATACCTGAGCTACTGCTCCACAAGGGCTCAAAACCAAAATGATGGTGTGGTTTTGTTTATCAAAAGAGAATTACAACATGAGGTCGTGGAGCCAATTTTACCTGGCTCTAACATACTAATATGTAAACTAAAAAAAAAGTAATCTTTCCGTAATAGGACTGTATCGATCACCATCAGTTACGAATATTGAAGAATTTATAAACAGTCTCGACCATGTCCTCAAGTCAGTCTCTAATGTTAAAAATGTGATTCTCGTGGGAGATCTTAACATTAACATCATACCGCAGTATCTTACCTCCCAGAGTAATGAATATCTCGCTCTACTTGCTTCACATGGACTTCTGCCAGCATATCAACTTCCCACTCGAGAAAACAACTGTATTGATCATGTCATGATTAAGTCAATCTTCAAGGCATCCACACTCATCTTTGACACTGTAATCACAGACCACCGCCCAGTTCTTACCTGCCTAAAAAGCTCAGCGACAATATCTACCTCCAAAGTGAAGCGCACAGTAGTGAATTACCCAGCTGTTATTGCAGAAATAAATGAGACTGATTTTGCACCTGTAACTGGATCACTAGAGGCGGATAAAGCCGCTGAACTCCTGGTATCTATAATAAAGAAAGTCGTTGATACTCATACCAAAGTTGTTATTACCTCATCAAAATACAGAATCCTCAAACCCTGGATTACGCCGAGACTCTTGCGGTGCATTAGGAATAGAGACAAAATGAATTCCGACCTTAATAACAGGGTCCTTATTAAGGTCGGAATTCATTTTGTCTAATAATTACATCTTAAAAATTACGTTCAGTAGATATCGCAATTTTTGCAATAAACTATTAAAGAACCTAAAAATAGCATACAAAAAATGTGAATTTGAAGGTGCTAAAAATAATCCCAAGGCTACCTGGAACATTATTAAACAATTAACCAACAGTAATCACCCAGTGTCTGCCTCCAGTGAACTCCTTAGCGTGGCTCACTGTCTGTCTGTCTGTCTGTCTGTCTGTCTGTCTGTCTGTCTGTCTGTCTGTCTGTCTGTCTGTCTGTCTGTCTGTCTGTCTGTCTGTCTGTCTGTCTGTCTGTCTGTCTGTCTGTCTGTCTGTCTGTCTGTCTGTCTGTCTGTCTGTCTGTCTGTCTGTCTGTCTGTCTGTCTGTCTGTCTGTCTGTCTGTCTGTCTGTCTGTCTGTCTGTCTGTCTGTCTGTCTGTCTGTCTGTCTGTCTGTCTGTCTGTCTGTCTGTCTGTCTGTCTGTCTGTCTGTCTGTCTGTCTGTCTGTCTGTCTGTCTGTCTGTCTGTCTGTCTGTCTGTCTGTCTGTCTGTCTGTCTGTCTGTCTGTCTGTCTGTCTGTCTGTCTGTCTGTCTGTCTGTCTGTCTGTCTGTCTGTCTGTCTGTCTGTCTGTCTGTCTGTCTGTCTGTCTGTCTGTCTGTCTGTCTGTCTGTCTGTCTGTCTGTCTGTCTGTCTGTCTGTCTGTCTGTCTGTCTGTCTGTCTGTCTGTCTGTCTGTCTGTCTGTCTGTCTGTCTGTCTGTCTGTCTGTCTGTCTGTCTGTCTGTCTGTCTGTCTGTCTGTCTGTCTGTCTGTCTGTCTGTCTGTCTGTCTGTCTGTCTGTCTGTCTGTCTGTCTGTCTGTCTGTCTGTCTGTCTGTCTGTCTGTCTGTCTGTCTGTCTGTCTGTCTGTCTGTCTGTCTGTCTGTCTGTCTGTCTGTCTGTCTGTCTGTCTGTCTGTCTGTCTGTCTGTCTGTCTGTCTGTCTGTCTGTCTGTCTGTCTGTCTGTCTGTCTGTCTGTCTGTCTGTCTGTCTGTCTGTCTGTCTGTCTGTCTGTCTGTCTGTCTGTCTGTCTGTCTGTCTGTCTGTCTGTCTGTCTGTCTGTCTGTCTGTCTGTCTGTCTGTCTGTCTGTCTGTCTGTCTGTCTGTCTGTCTGTCTGTCTGTCTGTCTGTCTGTCTGTCTGTCTGTCTGTCTGTCTGTCTGTCTGTCTGTCTGTCTGTCTGTCTGTCTGTCTGTCTGTCTGTCTGTCTGTCTGTCTGTCTGTCTGTCTGTCTGTCTGTCTGTCTGTCTGTCTGTCTGTCTGTCTGTCTGTCTGTCTGTCTGTCTGTCTGTCTGTCTGTCTGTCTGTCTGTCTGTCTGTCTGTCTGTCTGTCTGTCTGTCTGTCTGTCTGTCTGTCTGTCTGTCTGTCTGTCTGTCTGTCTGTCTGTCTGTCTGTCTGTCTGTCTGTCTGTCTGTCTGTCTGTCTGTCTGTCTGTCTGTCTGTCTGTCTGTCTGTCTGTCTGTCTGTCTGTCTGTCTGTCTGTCTGTCTGTCTGTCTGTCTGTCTGTCTGTCTGTCTGTCTGTCTGTCTGTCTGTCTGTCTGTCTGTCTGTCTGTCTGTCTGTCTGTCTGTCTGTCTGTCTGTCTGTCTGTCTGTCTGTCTGTCTGTCTGTCTGTCTGTCTGTCTGTCTGTCTGTCTGTCTGTCTGTCTGTCTGTCTGTCTGTCTGTCTGTCTGTCTGTCTGTCTGTCTGTCTGTCTGTCTGTCTGTCTGTCTGTCTGTCTGTCTGTCTGTCTGTCTGTCTGTCTGTCTGTCTGTCTGTCTGTCTGTCTGTCTGTCTGTCTGTCTGTCTGTCTGTCTGTCTGTCTGTCTGTCTGTCTGTCTGTCTGTCTGTCTGTCTGTCTGTCTGTCTGTCTGTCTGTCTGTCTGTCTGTCTGTCTGTCTGTCTGTCTGTCTGTCTGTCTGTCTGTCTGTCTGTCTGTCTGTCTGTCTGTCTGTCTGTCTGTCTGTCTGTCTGTCTGTCTGTCTGTCTGTCTGTCTGTCTGTCTGTCTGTCTGTCTGTCTGTCTGTCTGTCTGTCTGTCTGTCTGTCTGTCTGTCTGTCTGTCTGTCTGTCTGTCTGTCTGTCTGTCTGTCTGTCTGTCTGTCTGTCTGTCTGTCTGTCTGTCTGTCTGTCTGTCTGTCTGTCTGTCTGTCTGTCTGTCTGTCTGTCTGTCTGTCTGTCTGTCTGTCTGTCTGTCTGTCTGTCTGTCTGTCTGTCTGTCTGTCTGTCTGTCTGTCTGTCTGTCTGTCTGTCTGTCTGTCTGTCTGTCTGTCTGTCTGTCTGTCTGTCTGTCTGTCTGTCTGTCTGTCTGTCTGTCTGTCTGTCTGTCTGTCTGTCTGTCTGTCTGTCTGTCTGTCTGTCTGTCTGTCTGTCTGTCTGTCTGTCTGTCTGTCTGTCTGTCTGTCTGTCTGTCTGTCTGTCTGTCTGTCTGTCTGTCTGTCTGTCTGTCTGTCTGTCTGTCTGTCTGTCTGTCTGTCTGTCTGTCTGTCTGTCTGTCTGTCTGTCTGTCTGTCTGTCTGTCTGTCTGTCTGTCTGTCTGTCTGTCTGTCTGTCTGTCTGTCTGTCTGTCTGTCTGTCTGTCTGTCTGTCTGTCTGTCTGTCTGTCTGTCTGTCTGTCTGTCTGTCTGTCTGTCTGTCTGTCTGTCTGTCTGTCTGTCTGTCTGTCTGTCTGTCTGTCTGTCTGTCTGTCTGTCTGTCTGTCTGTCTGTCTGTCTGTCTGTCTGTCTGTCTGTCTGTCTGTCTGTCTGTCTGTCTGTCTGTCTGTCTGTCTGTCTGTCTGTCTGTCTGTCTGTCTGTCTGTCTGTCTGTCTGTCTGTCTGTCTGTCTGTCTGTCTGTCTGTCTGTCTGTCTGTCTGTCTGTCTGTCTGTCTGTCTGTCTGTCTGTCTGTCTGTCTGTCTGTCTGTCTGTCTGTCTGTCTGTCTGTCTGTCTGTCTGTCTGTCTGTCTGTCTGTCTGTCTGTCTGTCTGTCTGTCTGTCTGTCTGTCTGTCTGTCTGTCTGTCTGTCTGTCTGTCTGTCTGTCTGTCTGTCTGTCTGTCTGTCTGTCTGTCTGTCTGTCTGTCTGTCTGTCTGTCTGTCTGTCTGTCTGTCTGTCTGTCTGTCTGTCTGTCTGTCTGTCTGTCTGTCTGTCTGTCTGTCTGTCTGTCTGTCTGTCTGTCTGTCTGTCTGTCTGTCTGTCTGTCTGTCTGTCTGTCTGTCTGTCTGTCTGTCTGTCTGTCTGTCTGTCTGTCTGTCTGTCTGTCTGTCTGTCTGTCTGTCTGTCTGTCTGTCTGTCTGTCTGTCTGTCTGTCTGTCTGTCTGTCTGTCTGTCTGTCTGTCTGTCTGTCTGTCTGTCTGTCTGTCTGTCTGTCTGTCTGTCTGTCTGTCTGTCTGTCTGTCTGTCTGTCTGTCTGTCTGTCTGTCTGTCTGTCTGTCTGTCTGTCTGTCTGTCTGTCTGTCTGTCTGTCTGTCTGTCTGTCTGTCTGTCTGTCTGTCTGTCTGTCTGTCTGTCTGTCTGTCTGTCTGTCTGTCTGTCTGTCTGTCTGTCTGTCTGTCTGTCTGTCTGTCTGTCTGTCTGTCTGTCTGTCTGTCTGTCTGTCTGTCTGTCTGTCTGTCTGTCTGTCTGTCTGTCTGTCTGTCTGTCTGTCTGTCTGTCTGTCTGTCTGTCTGTCTGTCTGTCTGTCTGTCTGTCTGTCTGTCTGTCTGTCTGTCTGTCTGTCTGTCTGTCTGTCTGTCTGTCTGTCTGTCTGTCTGTCTGTCTGTCTGTCTGTCTGTCTGTCTGTCTGTCTGTCTGTCTGTCTGTCTGTCTGTCTGTCTGTCTGTCTGTCTGTCTGTCTGTCTGTCTGTCTGTCTGTCTGTCTGTCTGTCTGTCTGTCTGTCTGTCTGTCTGTCTGTCTGTCTGTCTGTCTGTCTGTCTGTCTGTCTGTCTGTCTGTCTGTCTGTCTGTCTGTCTGTCTGTCTGTCTGTCTGTCTGTCTGTCTGTCTGTCTGTCTGTCTGTCTGTCTGTCTGTCTGTCTGTCTGTCTGTCTGTCTGTCTGTCTGTCTGTCTGTCTGTCTGTCTGTCTGTCTGTCTGTCTGTCTGTCTGTCTGTCTGTCTGTCTGTCTGTCTGTCTGTCTGTCTGTCTGTCTGTCTGTCTGTCTGTCTGTCTGTCTGTCTGTCTGTCTGTCTGTCTGTCTGTCTGTCTGTCTGTCTGTCTGTCTGTCTGTCTGTCTGTCTGTCTGTCTGTCTGTCTGTCTGTCTGTCTGTCTGTCTGTCTGTCTGTCTGTCTGTCTGTCTGTCTGTCTGTCTGTCTGTCTGTCTGTCTGTCTGTCTGTCTGTCTGTCTGTCTGTCTGTCTGTCTGTCTGTCTGTCTGTCTGTCTGTCTGTCTGTCTGTCTGTCTGTCTGTCTGTCTGTCTGTCTGTCTGTCTGTCTGTCTGTCTGTCTGTCTGTCTGTCTGTCTGTCTGTCTGTCTGTCTGTCTGTCTGTCTGTCTGTCTGTCTGTCTGTCTGTCTGTCTGTCTGTCTGTCTGTCTGTCTGTCTGTCTGTCTGTCTGTCTGTCTGTCTGTCTGTCTGTCTGTCTGTCTGTCTGTCTGTCTGTCTGTCTGTCTGTCTGTCTGTCTGTCTGTCTGTCTGTCTGTCTGTCTGTCTGTCTGTCTGTCTGTCTGTCTGTCTGTCTGTCTGTCTGTCTGTCTGTCTGTCTGTCTGTCTGTCTGTCTGTCTGTCTGTCTGTCTGTCTGTCTGTCTGTCTGTCTGTCTGTCTGTCTGTCTGTCTGTCTGTCTGTCTGTCTGTCTGTCTGTCTGTCTGTCTGTCTGTCTGTCTGTCTGTCTGTCTGTCTGTCTGTCTGTCTGTCTGTCTGTCTGTCTGTCTGTCTGTCTGTCTGTCTGTCTGTCTGTCTGTCTGTCTGTCTGTCTGTCTGTCTGTCTGTCTGTCTGTCTGTCTGTCTGTCTGTCTGTCTGTCTGTCTGTCTGTCTGTCTGTCTGTCTGTCTGTCTGTCTGTCTGTCTGTCTGTCTGTCTGTCTGTCTGTCTGTCTGTCTGTCTGTCTGTCTGTCTGTCTGTCTGTCTGTCTGTCTGTCTGTCTGTCTGTCTGTCTGTCTGTCTGTCTGTCTGTCTGTCTGTCTGTCTGTCTGTCTGTCTGTCTGTCTGTCTGTCTGTCTGTCTGTCTGTCTGTCTGTCTGTCTGTCTGTCTGTCTGTCTGTCTGTCTGTCTGTCTGTCTGTCTGTCTGTCTGTCTGTCTGTCTGTCTGTCTGTCTGTCTGTCTGTCTGTCTGTCTGTCTGTCTGTCTGTCTGTCTGTCTGTCTGTCTGTCTGTCTGTCTGTCTGTCTGTCTGTCTGTCTGTCTGTCTGTCTGTCTGTCTGTCTGTCTGTCTGTCTGTCTGTCTGTCTGTCTGTCTGTCTGTCTGTCTGTCTGTCTGTCTGTCTGTCTGTCTGTCTGTCTGTCTGTCTGTCTGTCTGTCTGTCTGTCTGTCTGTCTGTCTGTCTGTCTGTCTGTCTGTCTGTCTGTCTGTCTGTCTGTCTGTCTGTCTGTCTGTCTGTCTGTCTGTCTGTCTGTCTGTCTGTCTGTCTGTCTGTCTGTCTGTCTGTCTGTCTGTCTGTCTGTCTGTCTGTCTGTCTGTCTGTCTGTCTGTCTGTCTGTCTGTCTGTCTGTCTGTCTGTCTGTCTGTCTGTCTGTCTGTCTGTCTGTCTGTCTGTCTGTCTGTCTGTCTGTCTGTCTGTCTGTCTGTCTGTCTGTCTGTCTGTCTGTCTGTCTGTCTGTCTGTCTGTCTGTCTGTCTGTCTGTCTGTCTGTCTGTCTGTCTGTCTGTCTGTCTGTCTGTCTGTCTGTCTGTCTGTCTGTCTGTCTGTCTGTCTGTCTGTCTGTCTGTCTGTCTGTCTGTCTGTCTGTCTGTCTGTCTGTCTGTCTGTCTGTCTGTCTGTCTGTCTGTCTGTCTGTCTGTCTGTCTGTCTGTCTGTCTGTCTGTCTGTCTGTCTGTCTGTCTGTCTGTCTGTCTGTCTGTCTGTCTGTCTGTCTGTCTGTCTGTCTGTCTGTCTGTCTGTCTGTCTGTCTGTCTGTCTGTCTGTCTGTCTGTCTGTCTGTCTGTCTGTCTGTCTGTCTGTCTGTCTGTCTGTCTGTCTGTCTGTCTGTCTGTCTGTCTGTCTGTCTGTCTGTCTGTCTGTCTGTCTGTCTGTCTGTCTGTCTGTCTGTCTGTCTGTCTGTCTGTCTGTCTGTCTGTCTGTCTGTCTGTCTGTCTGTCTGTCTGTCTGTCTGTCTGTCTGTCTGTCTGTCTGTCTGTCTGTCTGTCTGTCTGTCTGTCTGTCTGTCTGTCTGTCTGTCTGTCTGTCTGTCTGTCTGTCTGTCTGTCTGTCTGTCTGTCTGTCTGTCTGTCTGTCTGTCTGTCTGTCTGTCTGTCTGTCTGTCTGTCTGTCTGTCTGTCTGTCTGTCTGTCTGTCTGTCTGTCTGTCTGTCTGTCTGTCTGTCTGTCTGTCTGTCTGTCTGTCTGTCTGTCTGTCTGTCTGTCTGTCTGTCTGTCTGTCTGTCTGTCTGTCTGTCTGTCTGTCTGTCTGTCTGTCTGTCTGTCTGTCTGTCTGTCTGTCTGTCTGTCTGTCTGTCTGTCTGTCTGTCTGTCTGTCTGTCTGTCTGTCTGTCTGTCTGTCTGTCTGTCTGTCTGTCTGTCTGTCTGTCTGTCTGTCTGTCTGTCTGTCTGTCTGTCTGTCTGTCTGTCTGTCTGTCTGTCTGTCTGTCTGTCTGTCTGTCTGTCTGTCTGTCTGTCTGTCTGTCTGTCTGTCTGTCTGTCTGTCTGTCTGTCTGTCTGTCTGTCTGTCTGTCTGTCTGTCTGTCTGTCTGTCTGTCTGTCTGTCTGTCTGTCTGTCTGTCTGTCTGTCTGTCTGTCTGTCTGTCTGTCTGTCTGTCTGTCTGTCTGTCTGTCTGTCTGTCTGTCTGTCTGTCTGTCTGTCTGTCTGTCTGTCTGTCTGTCTGTCTGTCTGTCTGTCTGTCTGTCTGTCTGTCTGTCTGTCTGTCTGTCTGTCTGTCTGTCTGTCTGTCTGTCTGTCTGTCTGTCTGTCTGTCTGTCTGTCTGTCTGTCTGTCTGTCTGTCTGTCTGTCTGTCTGTCTGTCTGTCTGTCTGTCTGTCTGTCTGTCTGTCTGTCTGTCTGTCTGTCTGTCTGTCTGTCTGTCTGTCTGTCTGTCTGTCTGTCTGTCTGTCTGTCTGTCTGTCTGTCTGTCTGTCTGTCTGTCTGTCTGTCTGTCTGTCTGTCTGTCTGTCTGTCTGTCTGTCTGTCTGTCTGTCTGTCTGTCTGTCTGTCTGTCTGTCTGTCTGTCTGTCTGTCTGTCTGTCTGTCTGTCTGTCTGTCTGTCTGTCTGTCTGTCTGTCTGTCTGTCTGTCTGTCTGTCTGTCTGTCTGTCTGTCTGTCTGTCTGTCTGTCTGTCTGTCTGTCTGTCTGTCTGTCTGTCTGTCTGTCTGTCTGTCTGTCTGTCTGTCTGTCTGTCTGTCTGTCTGTCTGTCTGTCTGTCTGTCTGTCTGTCTGTCTGTCTGTCTGTCTGTCTGTCTGTCTGTCTGTCTGTCTGTCTGTCTGTCTGTCTGTCTGTCTGTCTGTCTGTCTGTCTGTCTGTCTGTCTGTCTGTCTGTCTGTCTGTCTGTCTGTCTGTCTGTCTGTCTGTCTGTCTGTCTGTCTGTCTGTCTGTCTGTCTGTCTGTCTGTCTGTCTGTCTGTCTGTCTGTCTGTCTGTCTGTCTGTCTGTCTGTCTGTCTGTCTGTCTGTCTGTCTGTCTGTCTGTCTGTCTGTCTGTCTGTCTGTCTGTCTGTCTGTCTGTCTGTCTGTCTGTCTGTCTGTCTGTCTGTCTGTCTGTCTGTCTGTCTGTCTGTCTGTCTGTCTGTCTGTCTGTCTGTCTGTCTGTCTGTCTGTCTGTCTGTCTGTCTGTCTGTCTGTCTGTCTGTCTGTCTGTCTGTCTGTCTGTCTGTCTGTCTGTCTGTCTGTCTGTCTGTCTGTCTGTCTGTCTGTCTGTCTGTCTGTCTGTCTGTCTGTCTGTCTGTCTGTCTGTCTGTCTGTCTGTCTGTCTGTCTGTCTGTCTGTCTGTCTGTCTGTCTGTCTGTCTGTCTGTCTGTCTGTCTGTCTGTCTGTCTGTCTGTCTGTCTGTCTGTCTGTCTGTCTGTCTGTCTGTCTGTCTGTCTGTCTGTCTGTCTGTCTGTCTGTCTGTCTGTCTGTCTGTCTGTCTGTCTGTCTGTCTGTCTGTCTGTCTGTCTGTCTGTCTGTCTGTCTGTCTGTCTGTCTGTCTGTCTGTCTGTCTGTCTGTCTGTCTGTCTGTCTGTCTGTCTGTCTGTCTGTCTGTCTGTCTGTCTGTCTGTCTGTCTGTCTGTCTGTCTGTCTGTCTGTCTGTCTGTCTGTCTGTCTGTCTGTCTGTCTGTCTGTCTGTCTGTCTGTCTGTCTGTCTGTCTGTCTGTCTGTCTGTCTGTCTGTCTGTCTGTCTGTCTGTCTGTCTGTCTGTCTGTCTGTCTGTCTGTCTGTCTGTCTGTCTGTCTGTCTGTCTGTCTGTCTGTCTGTCTGTCTGTCTGTCTGTCTGTCTGTCTGTCTGTCTGTCTGTCTGTCTGTCTGTCTGTCTGTCTGTCTGTCTGTCTGTCTGTCTGTCTGTCTGTCTGTCTGTCTGTCTGTCTGTCTGTCTGTCTGTCTGTCTGTCTGTCTGTCTGTCTGTCTGTCTGTCTGTCTGTCTGTCTGTCTGTCTGTCTGTCTGTCTGTCTGTCTGTCTGTCTGTCTGTCTGTCTGTCTGTCTGTCTGTCTGTCTGTCTGTCTGTCTGTCTGTCTGTCTGTCTGTCTGTCTGTCTGTCTGTCTGTCTGTCTGTCTGTCTGTCTGTCTGTCTGTCTGTCTGTCTGTCTGTCTGTCTGTCTGTCTGTCTGTCTGTCTGTCTGTCTGTCTGTCTGTCTGAACTCTATAGAAACAAAAACTACTCGACGGATTTTAACGAAACTTGGTACAATTATTTGTCATACTCCTGAGATGGTTATAGTATACTTTTCATCACGCTACAACCAATAGGAGCAGAGCAGTGAAGGGAAATGTTGTCATTTTGTTTCAACGCGCTAATCTCAGGAACCGCTGGTCCGATTTAAATAATTCTTTCAGTGTTAGATAGTCCATTTATCGAGGAAGGCTATAGGCTATATATCATCACGCTAAGACTAATAGGAGCGGAGCACCACTATTCCACGCGGACGAAGAAGCAGAAGCTAGTAAAAAAAAAACCTTCACATGTAACAATCCTACGTAGCTTAGGATGTTTTTTGCGACTTTCCGACGTTTTTCTACGGAAACTACTACGACGTATGTATACATATCACACTGTACTATGGAGTTACATAAAGATTTGATGTTGTATGTTATTTCTAAGAAAATAAAAATAATAATAAGCAGTGCCTTTGTACTTCACTTTCCTATCTGTTTCTATCTTATATTTTTTGTGTGTACATAAATTGTTAAATAAAAATAAAAAATATTGATATGTATTTTTTTTTAATTAAGAACTATTATAGCAAATATATTATTTATTATTTATTCTATAATATCAAAAATATTATAGAGAGAAACATACAATTATAATATATATCCTTTTATTTTTGTGGCTTTGTGGCTAAGGAGGAGCTCGTGGCTAAGTAACAGCCGCACGGTTCGACCGATCAAAGGTTAAGCTACGCTTGGCGCGGTCGGTCCGTGGATGGGTGACCATCTTTGTCATAGCGAGACTCCTCCGTGCCTCGGAAAGCACGTTAAGCTGTTGGTCCCGGTTGTCATTTGTACATCTTTGACAGTCGTTACGGGTAGTCAGAAGCCAGAAAATCTGACAACCAGTCTTACCAAGGGGTACCATGTTACCCGGTAACTGGGTTGTGGAGGTCAGATAGGCAGTCGCTCCGTGTAAAACACTGGTACTCAGCTGCATCCGGTTTAGACTGGAAGCAGACCCCAACATAGTTGGGAAAAGGCTAGGCAGATGATGATCCTTTTATTTTTAATTCAAATATATTTTGCGAAATTCTACATCAAAGGAATACCTAGGTTATTATAAGTCTTAATATTAATACATGGTATGGCTCTTGATCAGTCTCAATAGGTAACAAGATAATCAGTCTGAATCGGTTTTAAAAGATTTTAAAAGTAACTTAAATCAATTTTTATCACAATTGAAATCAATCATAAACACAATATTATTTATCTCTGCTATACCTATAAGACAAAATAACAATAGATCTCTGAGTGTTTACCTAGTTGTATAAAATTATTATAAAAAATAACATTTTAACTTACAACATGGTTATTAACTTTTATTTTGGTACTTAAAGAAAATAACAATTATGGTTAAAGAAAACGATGGATGGATTGTGTGAAGGTTGATATTTATGATTAGAATAAATGTTACTAGCGAGATGACGGCAGATAGAAGAGTATGGAAGAAGAAAACATACTGCGCCGACCCCAAATAAAATTGGGATAAGGGCAGGAGGATGATGATGATTAATGATTAAACGAACTTACCTGTACGTGAAGTTCAATCATAATTATATGATGCGCTTTGTCTGAAAAGATTAGTAACGTTAGTAGGTATTTATATGTATAGAACACATGTAGTACGCATACGTGAAACCACTTCATTGAGAATAGAAAAAAAAAAAAGTTTTTATTTTGGCTATGGCAACATTGCAAAAATAAAAAAGGAGATTCAAAATGTTTACCCCTACCTCCGGCTGTTACCCGCTCACTGGCTCTGGCGGGACCGAACTTCATTTAGTTTAGAGACTTGAGATATTTCCTATTTTCTAGAGCAATTCAGGGTGGGTGGGTGTTACTAATCTTTTCAGACAAAGCGCTTCATATAATTATGATTGAACTTCACGTACAGGTAAGTTCGTTTAATCATTAATTATATTGGCGCTTTGTCTTCAAGATTAGTAACGTTAGTAGGTATTTATATGTATAGAACACATGTAGATGTTGAGAGAAATAATAGGAAATATCGAGAAAAGTAAAAGCGTTTTGATGATATCAATGTTTTTATTTTGATAACAATGTAATCATTTTTTGATTCACGCATAAAAATCAACTTAAACCTAAATATAATTAAAGTGAACATATTGTTCTTGTTAACAATAAATCATCGTCACTGTTAATTACAGGCCGATTATAAAATTTCACAAAGGCAGTGGAGTTGCCGCTCCAACCCGCAGTTTGTCGTATTAAGTCTAGGTTTACTCCTAGTTAATGGGCCATAGATGTGGCCGCATGGCAAGTGCTATGCGAAGAAAATATAGAGACGTCAATTCCACTGTCTTTCAAAGTAGACTTTATCCATCGACTAAGTGTTTGGGTTGTGACTCAATTATGTGGTTTACGAAAACTAATAAACAGATTATCATTTTTTCGTATATCTTTAGTTTTGTTTATATAAACATCAAGAGTTTTAGCAGGGCAGATCTCGGGTCTATCATTAAAGAAGGGTAAATGTAAAATTAGTTGTTTAGTACCAGCTTTAGAAGTTTTAACTAAATCAGTAATTTTTATAATTATTTTACTATTATTATTATTTTTTTTTTTTTTTTTTATTTATCATTCAGACTAAGCGGACGTACTTATTGTTGTTATTATAATGAGTGATTATTAATTATTTTGCAGACTTGCAAACAAAAATAAAGTGTGTCGCGTGTGTTTGCGAGTAAATTATGCTATCATTGTACACTGTTTGAGATGTACTAAGTACTATTATAAAATACTAGTGTTTTCTGTTTTAGTATGTCTAACCCAGAGCAAAGCCCTTTTGGGCGTAGTCAGT
This sequence comes from Pyrrhia umbra, assembly GCA_963891755.1. NCBI lineage: Eukaryota > Metazoa > Arthropoda > Insecta > Lepidoptera > Noctuidae > Pyrrhia > Pyrrhia umbra. The sequence continues at coordinate 12,538,467 of OY982917.1, forward strand.
TACTACGGCGTAGTCCACCGCCAACGCCATCGCCGTCTGAGCAGCACCACCATAAAGACCCAAAGCCGCCAGCGTCCACCGAGCCTGAAGTAGAATTCGTCTCTACACCGGAGATCCAGAAATGGTTGAGTTCTATTGACTCAATTATGTCAGAAGTTTGTGGTATTGTAGCGGATGGAAAAATGAATAGCGACCAGAAACTCCGTGTCACTAATCTGTGCCGTAAGGTTTCTCATGGGACATCTCAGATGGCGGTACTTTACCAGTCCCTGAAGCAGAAAACAATCCAGGCCCATGTTACAATCCAACAATTACAAGGACAACAAGACATCGTTTACTCCCTCCAAGAACTAAAAAAAGTTATGGAAACTGAACGTAAGTCAGAATGTACTTCGTATGCCAACATGGTAAAAAAAGGAGAGGACAAATTCGTTCGGCCAGCCAATCTCAGCTCTCTTGCTATCTATCCTAATGATAAGACGCAGACCAGTGATGACACCAAGACAGAAAAAAGTCCAGAAAATTATCTCCCCTGAAGAGCTGAAACTTAGAGTCCGCGGGTTGAAGAAAATCAGAAATGGAGGTGTTATTATCAGTGCGGATAGCAAAGGCGACATAGAGAAGCTGAAAACTTCAGAAATACTGGTTTCCTCAGGTCTCAAAGTAGAAGAACCATCTTAACGCCGCCCACGTATCGCTGTCATTGGTATCCCTGTAGCCCTCACTGAATCGGATGTAATGGAGTGCATCTACGAACAAAACCTCTCAGACAAATTGCCTAATACTACGCGTGCGTCCTTTGTAAATGATATAAGACTAAGTCACAAGTCTGGCAAGAAAGATCGTCCTACTTGTACCTATATCATAGAAGTACCAGCTAGCATCAGGAAAATGCTAATTAATCAAGGCCGTATTTTTATTAATTGGACGTCATACCCAGTAAGAGACTTTACTACAGTGACCAGATGTTTCAACTGCCAACAGTTTGGTCATGCAGCCAAGTTTTGCTGTGAAACAAGCCCTACGTGCAACCACTGCGGGGAGATGGGACATTCTTTTAAAGAATGTATCAACAAATCTTCGCCTACCCAATGTGCAACCTGCAAGCGGTTCAAGCGAAAATGTGACCATCCAACTGGTGATGTGAACTGCCCGGCACGCAAATATGCAGAGGATAATTATATACATACAATAGACTATGAAGGCGCCTAAGAGCGCCACCTATTTTATTTGTAAGTAGCACATAAACAGTAGTCTTAACATCTATTTTTATATTTACTTAATTACATCTTAACGATATGACAAATAATCTCATAAGCGATATTGATAATTTTTCCGTATCTGAATCCGTCATTTGCAATGTTGAAAACTGCAAAAATTTTGTCCCCACTGGTGATTAACTACTAACTTTCCTAACTCAGAATATTCGTAGTATAAGTCGGAATTTTAATGGGTTTGAAGTACTTTTACAGAACCTTGATATAAGCTGTGATGTCATCGTACTTACAGAATGTTGGTTATCTAAGCAAACAGGTAATTTGCCATTGATAGATGGTTATACTTTATATCATACTGTGACAAATATCAATCAAAATGATGGACTGGTTGCATATATTAAAAATAACCTAAAAGCAACAGTAGAAGAACCCTTATCTCAAGGCTGTAATAGTCTCTTAATTAAAATTAACCTAGATACAGTAGCACTGGCTATATACAGGCCACCATCTCAAAATGTAGATATTTTTCTAGACTCGCTTAATATTATCTTAGAACAACTTTCGTGTTATAATAATATTATACTTTTAGGTGACATTAACATTATCCCTGGGAAAACTAACACTCATGCACATAACTATCTGAATATCTGCACATTCCATGGACTATTACCAGCTCATGATCACCCTACACACCAGAGTGGTTCATGCTTAGATCACATAATTATAAAATCCAAATTACCTTCAAAAACTTATATTACTAATTCATCGCTTACCGATCACCAAGCAATATTACTAACTCTACAAATCTCGTTACCTAGAAAAAACTGCATGCGTAGCATAACAAAACTAAATATGTCGACACTTGAAAACGACATACGCGACTTAAATCTTGACCCCCTTTACAGTTCCAGTGATCCAAATATTAGTTTGCAGTATTTTATTACATCATTACAAACAATGATTAGTAATAATACCTCTAATAAAATGATACCTAGAAAACACAGCAATATTAAGCCATGGATTACGCCTGGCCTTGTCCGTTGCATTAGACATAGGGATAAATTACACCAAAAACTTAAAATTACACCTGACAACGAGATACTTTCAGTTACTTATAAACGCTACAGGAATTTCTGCAATAACCTTCTGAAAAAATTAAAAACCCAATACGACTCAAATACAAAAAGCCGGTAAGAATAGTAAGCTCATATGGAAAGTTGTTAAAAGTAATACTTTCAGATCAAAGAAATCAGACTCTGCTCTAGAACTTTTAGCAACCGATATAACCCCAATACTAGCGGCAAATAAAGTGAATAATTATTTTGTTAATATGGGTAAAGATTTAGCAGAAAAAGCTTTATCCAGAAATTCCTTTCCGCAAGCTACAAACATGTCACAAAATACCTTAGGTTCGTTTGTGTTACTCGATACCGACGTAAAAGAAGTAGTTAGTATTATAGATGGATTAAAGGACTCTTGTGCTGTTGGGTGGGATGACATCCCTAATAACGTACTAAAAAGATTCAAGCACATAATTGCACCTCCACTAACATACATATTTAACTTATGCTTAACAAACGGTATATTTCCAGATCTGCTTAAAAAGGCCTTAGTTACCCCCGTTTTTAAAGCCGGTGATAAAAATAATATTACCAACTATAGACCTATTGCAGTACTATCAGGCCTTTCTAAGATTTTGGAGAAAATTATTAACGTTAGACTAATTAAATATCTTGAGAGCAAAAATTTGCTTTCGGATCGTCAATTTGGCTTTAGATCTAAAAGATCAACTAACCAAGCGGTTCATCAACTTACTAATTATATATGCAAAAGTCTAGATAAAGGCATGTATGTAGGCTGGAGGATCAGCAGAGACGTTCTCAGAAGAACTGTATTGAACTCAATAATGTTCCAAGGAAAGACCAAGAAAAAAGGGGTGACCTTATAAATATGGTAATGTGCCTCTCAAAGAACATTAGTGTTGACTTGGACATAAAAGATATTAAAGATATTCACCGAGTCCAGGGAAAGGACAAGACAAAAGACACCCCAATTGTTGTCGAGCTCGGTTCAACACTACTAAAAACCGACATACTCCAAAAAGCTAAATCCTATAATAGGAAAAATCCTACAAAAATCCAGGCAAAACACCTAGGATTTACCATTAAGGAGGATAACCCTATATTTATATCAGAGCAACTCACTGCCAAAGGAAACAGACTATACTTTTTGGCGCGTGACCTAGCCAAAACAAAAAATTATAAATTCTGCTGGACTGCCTTTGGAAGAGTTTTCGTGAAGCGGAATGAAAACTCTCAGGCCGTTATTATCAAGAACGAAGCCCAAGTTCATCACTTACTACAGGAACCATGACTAAGTTATGTAAACTTAATTTTTGTACTGCTATTTTTTAAGTTTTTTGCATGTCTTTTTATAACTTCATTTCTCCTAAAGTATAAGAATATTTTGATTATATGTTCAAAGCAGATATATAAAATTAGAAGCTTTCTACTCCTAAAAATTACTATTCACACCATATTTATACAACATTCAACCATATACTCAGTAACAACCTATCGCACTATAACCACACACACATACCCAGAAGGAATTAACATACTCACGTTTACACACAAACTGTCTTGTTATAAATTTAAATCTAACGTACTAAATTTCAGTAACATAAGTGTCTCTCAGCTTTGCTTTACGAATGTCATCTACCAGCAACACCTACTGTCTCATTGGCACGATAATGGATAGTAACTTAAATACATTACAAGAAATAGATAATACTGAAATTGCAAATTCAGCTATAATTAACATTAACGAACTGAAAAACTACTTACCTTATGATAACCACATCTTGACATTTGTGACGCAAAATATACGAAGTATTTATCGAAATTTTGATGACCTGCAGCTAAATCTGGCACAAATAAAATATAACTTAGACCTTCTGATCCTCACAGAGTGTAGGCTTAATTATAACCGAAACTTACCTATACTAAATAGCTACACCTCATACTATACATTAAATCAATTAAATCAGAATGATGGTGTGGTTGCTTTTGTTAAAAATGGACTCTTGGCTCAGGTAACAGAAATACAGATTTCACAGGCATCAGCAATCCAAATATCCATTTCCAACTACACTATTATAGGTATCTACCGATCACCATCTAACACTTGCGCTGATACCTTTATCACTTCATTAAATAATCACCTAGACACTATAAAGGCTCATAAAAACATTATAATAACAGGGGATATAAATATCAATCTAATAATCAAGGAATCTGAGTCATCCCAACAGCGCTCTAATAGACTGAATTATTTGAATATGCTTGCAGAACACGGGCTGTTACCGGGCCACTATTTACCCACTAGAGAACATAATTGTTTAGACCATACTATTATGAAAATAGAAACAGTCAATACCTCAGCTTTTATCGGCGTTTTAAATACCTCCATCACCGATCACGCTATGGTACTAACAAATCTAACCCGTAACCATGGACCATATGCTAAGAGACCTGCTAAGATGAAAACTTCAATTAATTTTGATAATGCATATAAGTGCCTCATAAGCTCCGATATGATGTTCTTTAACATCTATAATGATCCTGAATTAATAGCCTATAAATTTATAGATGTAATTAAGTCGTCACTGTTAACAAATACGTCCACCAAACTAGTGCCAAATGCCATCCGTGCATTAAAACCCTGGATGACTACAGGTGTAATACGTTGTATAAATTTCCGAAATAAAATGCAATTGCAAATAATTAAAGATCCCTACAATCAAATATTAAAAATTACTTTCAGGCGTTTTCGTAACTTTTGTACTAATTTAATCAACAAAATAAAACGTAAATTTCAAAGAGAACAATTAGCTGCCTCAATAAATAACCCTAAACAACTTTGGTCAAAAATTAATGAACTCACTCAATTTAAAACCCCCAAATCAACAAATCTAAACCTCCTTAACTTAGCTTCACACCCACAAGATTCGTTAAACTATATTAATAGGTTTTTCGTGACCATAGGTAAGGCGTTGGCTGAAGAGATTATGAATCAATCTAACCACCAAAATCAAACTTTTGGATCCTCCCAAGTATCATCATTTGTTCTGCTTGACACCGACCCTCAAGAAGTGGAAATTATACTGATGAGTATCGACTCGGGGGCCTCGCCGGGCTGGGATGGTATCCCCACAAAATTCTTAAAAATGTGCAGTAACTTTATAGCCCCTTTTATAAGCCAACTTGCCAACATGTGCTTTAAAGCAGGAGTATTTCCTGCAGTCTTCAAGCGATCCTTAGTCACCCCTGTGTACAAGGGTGGGAGCAGAGACGATGTCAATAACTACCGACCTATATCTGTTATCTCGTGTATAGCAAAAATTTTGGAGAAATTACTAAATAACAGACTTATTAGTTATCTAAACAAACATAAAATACTATCACCTTCACAATATGGATTTAGGAAAGGAATATCAACACAAGATGCTGTCAAGGCTTTAACTAATGAAATTGTAAATATTGTAGATATGGGAAGGAAGTGCTTAACTGTATTCCTGGACTTAAAAAAAGCTTTTGACACCGTTTCTGTTCCGATCCTTGTGCACAGACTTGAAGAAGTTGGCGTAAGAGGTGCGCCTCTCTCCCTTTTTGAAAGTTATCTAAGTGGTCGCAAGCAGCAAGTTAAAGTCAACAATTTGAAAAGTAATGAAGAAAACGTTTGTTTCGGAGTACCACAGGGTAGTGTACTCGGCCCGACCCTATTCCTGATTTACATTAATCAGCTATGTAACATTGGGATCAGCGGCGGGCGAGTTTTCTCCTACGCGGATGATACTGCAGTGGTTTTCTCCGGTGAGACTTGGAACGCTGTACGTACTGCTACTGAAAGTGGCATGAGGCAAGTTGCTGGTTGGCTAAATGACAATTTTCTAACTCTCAACGTAACAAAAACGAATTTTATATGTTTTACTCCGAACCAAAGGTCCCAGCCGGGCGAGGACTTTGTGGTCGGGATCCATCGGTGTGAAATCGCACAAGTTCAATGCAACTGCCAAAAGATACAACAGGTTAAATCCACTCGATACTTAGGAATTATAATTGACCAAAGACTATCTTGGCATAACCATATTGAAAACACCATATCAAGGGTCAGAAAGCTTATATGGATATTCAAAACGCTGAGACATGTGATCCCACCTCTATTACTAAATAAAGTATATGTTGCATTGGCACAATCTGTTATAACATATTGCATTCCTATTTGGGGCGGAGCAACAAAGACAAAATTTCTAGATCTAGAGAGAGCGCAAAGGTCTCTTATTAAGGTTATGTATTTTAAACCATTTAGATACTCTACAGATAACCTCTATAAGACAAGTAACTTGCTTTCCGTTAGGAAATTATATATTTTGAACATTACTCTGCAGCGACACAAGACAGTGACATGGGACCCTTCACATCTCAATAAAAGACGCAAGCATACTGTGGCTCATTCTCCAAGGGTCCGAACAATTTTCGCTAGGCGACAGTATAATACACAATCAGCATACATTTATAATAGACTGAATCTCAAACTTAACATATGTCCCACCTTACTGTATCAATGCAAAAAAACTGTGACAGAATGGCTAAAAACACAAACTTATGATGAAATTGAACTTATTCTAACGCGTATTAGCTAATGTAGATCCTTCTTACAATCACACATACACTACTCACCCACACCCACACACACACTCATCATAACATTCACACCTTACACCGCATAACACAACCAACACCAAATACACACATACTTGCAATTACTAATTCTGTAACATTAATTTTAAATACTTTACTTTTTAGGCTTTAGTTTTAATTTCTTTACATTGTATAAAGATAATAAGGGAAGTTGCGGGGTGACCCCAACACAAGTATTTTTATAACTTACCGGGGCTACCTCAGTTTTTGTATTGAAGAACAATGTAAGAAAGCAATAAAACATTTTTTTTTTTTTTTTTTTTTTTTTTTTTTTTTTTTTATGTACACAATCGGGATCTTCTTAGACCTCGCCAAGGCATTTGACACAATTTCTTGCTCCCTGTTATTCTATAAACTTGAAAAAATTGGTATAAGAGGAGAACAGGTAAAAATATTTTCAGACTATCTCAAAAATCGTCAACAGTGTGTAAAAATTGGTCAATATAGAAGCTCTGAGCTAAAAAAACAGTAGTTACGGAATTCCCCAGGGTAGTATATTGGGCCCTACTTTATTCCTAGTATACATCAATGACCTGTGCAGCTTGTCCCTGCAAAATGGTATTATTATGTCATATGCTGATGACACAGCTCTTGTGTTCACAGGTAAATCAAAGGATGAGGTCTATAAAAATGCCCAAAATGGTTTTAATGTAGTGTCTAATTGGCTTCATAATAATCTCCTAACATTAAACTCAGATAAAACAAATTACATGTTATTCTCAATGAGAAATACTAACATATCGACTACTAACCTAAACATTTACGCACATAATTGTCATACGAGTACGTCCGCTGACACAGCATGCGCTTGCCCTACATTAGTAAAAACGGATCATATTAAGTATCTAGGTGTCACTATTGACGCTCATCTTAATTTCCGAAAACATATTGATTTATTATGCACTAGAGTACGTAAATTAATCTATGTCTTTAAATACTTGCGCAACATTGCAGACTTTACTTTAATTCGACAGGTGTATATGACTTTGTGTCAATCCATTCTTACCTACTGTATTAACTCATGGGGTGGTGCCTCTAAAACTATTACCTTGCCCCTAGAACGTGCCCAAAGAGCAATCCTGAAGGTCGCTACCTTTCGTCCTTTCAGGTTCCCTACTCACCAGTTATACAGGGAATGCAAAGTATTGACAGTACGCCAGTTATTCATCCTTAATATAGTACTACTCCAGCATACTGAAATTGCTCTCAGCCCGGTACCATCCGGTAAGAGAAGAAAGGATTTAGTTTGCACTAACCCACAGACGAAACATGCTTTTACTACAGATTTTATTTATTTCTGGGACCTTATTTATATAACAAATTTAACAGACTGCTGAAAATATATAGTGTAAGCTTAAATAGGTGTAATGTAATGGTAACAGAATATCTACAGTCCCTCAATTACTCAGATACGGAAAAATTGCTAGAAGTGTTACAATAAACTGTTTAGCTTAGTCAATTATATAATAGGTAGTAGTAATGTAATTTAATAACTTGGGACAGCTTGTCCTGCTTAGTCTATTATAATAACTTATGTGATATGATTATAAAATATCCAACAATCATTTTTGTGCTGTGATAACTCGAAACAATTTCAGTTTAAATAAACCTAGTTCGGGTGGTCCCGAAAATAGATTTAGAACGTCTTTCTAGCATTTATTATGTATTACTCTAGATTAAGTCAACTCCTATGATTATTATTATTAAGATTTTTTGATTGTTATTACAACTAAGCCATTTGTAATTCGCATATGTTTGAACTATGTTTTTTAATAAAATTTTATTATTTTTTATTATAACAGGGTATAATGACGTCATCAGAATTTAATCTGATAAGATCAGACGCAACTAAACGCATAAAAAGGGGGGGGGGTGGGACGGCTGTGTTGGCCAGTCTGGCATAACCACAATGCCTTCAGCCTGATCTGATATAATTTTTCTTAAAACTTTAAGAATCATAGCTATAGGTGGGAAAGCATAGAAAAAATAATTTGACCAATCTAAAGTAAACGCATCTATGGAATGAGCATGTGGGTCTCTATGCCATGAAACGTAGGTATTACATTTTTTATTTAGACGTGTTGCAAATAAATCGATTTGTGGTAAAGGAAATATGTCTTTAATTTTTTGAAAACCTGTGCAAGATAACTCCCATTCTATGTCAGGATGAGTTCGCCTAGACTCTCTATCGGCCAAGACGTTATCTTTCGACCTAATATACGAAGCAAAAATATATATTTTTCTGGCTTCACACCATTGCCATATATCTTTAGTAATTTTATTTAAATGAGGGTATTGAACACCTCCCATTCGATTAATATAACTTACAGCACTGTTGTTAATTCGAAGTAATATTTGACAGTCACGGTAATGTTTTGAAAAAAATTTAAGCCCAAAATATGCAGCTAAAAGTTCGAGTTGATTAATATGTGAAGATTTTTCAGTGTCAGACCATCGAACACATGCTGTTTCCCCGTTGCACGCTGTGCCCCACCATGTAATTGAGGCGTCAGTATATATTTCTAAGACAAAGTTTTCATCCCTAATCCTATGCACTGAATGATCAATGGTATTTAACCACCAGTCTATATCCGGCAACAATGAATTTGGTAAGTCATGTATCGCTCATAATTGTTATTAGGTACCTAGTAAATTAAGATATTTGCAACGTTCTAGTTGTTTGGTATACATCCAACTATATTCTATAGCAGGACATGCGGATACTAATTTACCTAATAATTGGGCAAATATTCGGATTTTAAAACGTTTTAATGTTTTAATTTTTTGCAACTCAGATTTTATCTTGAATCTTTTTTCATAGGATAAACTTAACTGCCATTTGTGGGTATCTATAATATAACCTAAATATTTGCAAGACATAGAGGGTATTTTCACACTTTTCTCTTCATTACTAATAAACCCAAAGGATTTTAATAACATTTGAGTGATTTCAATATTTTGAATACATTCTTTAGAAAAAAAACCGGTTAAAAAAATATCATCGAGGTATATAGATAACAAATAACTACAAGACCGTAATAATCTTATGACAGGTTTCATTATTTTTGTAAATATGTATGGTGCAGTACATATACCGAACGGTAATACGTTAAATTCGTATAATTTATCGTTTATTTGAAATTTAAGGTATTTTCGTGAATCTGGATGAATATTTATCAAAAAATAAGCATCTTTAAGGTCTAAAGTTGCTATGTAGCAATCTTTAGATATCAATTTAAGAGCAGTGCGAATATCCTCGAGTTTAAATGAAGAATAAATCGCATTTTACCGTTTGGTTTCGGTACTAAAAAGACCGGAGAGATATATTGATCCTGACAGGGTTGACATTCAGAAATCGCACCTATTTCTGATAAATCTTTAAGGATCTCAATTAAATGTAGGTTTTCAGTTTCTGAAAACTTGGTTTGCTTGGGTATGCATGGTTGATAAACAGGTCGATTAAAACGGATATTGTATCCTCGTATCCAAGATAAAATAGTCTGATCTTCTGTTATCAAAGACCAACTATTATAAAAAAGTGCTAGCCTTCCGGCATAGCTTACCGTGTTTAATGTCGGTGAGAGTGATTTGGCCGCAGTGTGTAGCTCTGCGACGAGTTCCCTCGAGGCGGTGCGCTCTGTGCTGCAGGCTGCTGGTGACGCGACTGATGGCCCGACGGCTACCTGCGAGCCGGAGTCCTCGCTTTCCAGTTTAAAGGCTTGCCAGAAGTGCTAGGTGTTGGGTTAGTCTTAGGCTTCTTTGGAGCGTCAGGTTTCAGATCGGAGGTGGATTTCTATATAGCTTTAGCCGTTTTGACTGTTTCTAAAAAATTGCCTCCGAAAAGAAACTTATCGATTTTCGTCGTCGATAATTTGTTCTTTCAACTCTTTCTTGACCGAGTAAAGAGCAAAATTGCGTCGACATTCTGAATCTGAATGTTGAATGTCACAAAATATATGGCCGATGTCCATGAATTCTTTTATAAGATCGTTGTTTTTGTCTTTGCAACTGAGCTGGGTAGATGTAATTTTTCCCAAAGCCGTAATACCAACAGTCATAAATTTTTGTCTACCCTCGATCGCTTTATCTCGTTTTATTACTTGATCGGAGAGAACTCCTTTGATTTCAGGGTTAAGCTGAGGAGCAACTATACTGGTGCAGTTTTCAGGAATTAAATATTTCTTGGACAGCTCTTTTCGAGCGTCTTTATCTAATCAAATTAAAGTACGGGATACTGAGCTGTTATTAAATATAAATGACGTAACTATCACAGACAAAGCAGAGGTTGCCAACGCGTTTGACACTTTCTTCTCAAATATACCCATAGAGGTCACCAAATCACTCCATTCGTCCTCTATTTTAGCTGAATCTTTATTGAAACAAAACTTCACTAAAGATGTACCTAATTTTAAATTCAATTATGTGACTACGCACACGATTAAAAAATCATTCAAAAGCTTAAATTTAAAAAAGACAGAAGACCTATGGGGCATTTCTATCAAAGCACTATGCTCCATTATTGATAATATTGCCCCGATACTTAGTGAAATTTTCAACCTCTGTATTGATAGCGGTACCTTCCCTGACCTGATGAAGCACAGCAAAGTGATTCCGATATTCAAGTCAGGTTGTAAGAAAAATCCCTCAAACTATAGGCCGATCTCCATCCTCCCGGCCCTAAGTAAAATCTTCGAAAGAATTATGCTAGATCAGATGTTAAGTCACTTTAATTTAAATAATATATTACACGACCGTCAATTCGGCTTTACGAAGGGTAGGTCTACTACGGACGCCAGCGCTCGACTAGTCACTCAGATACTAGATGCCTGGGAGAACTCACAGGATGCTATAGGTATTTTCTGCGACCTCTCCAAGGCATTCGACTGCGTAGACCATGAAACACTTCTTTCTAAGCTGAATCACTACGGAATTCTTAATAAAGCTCTCGAACTTGTTCTATCCTATCTGTCAAACAGACAGCAAAAAGTAGAAGTCTGCGGCTCAACATCTTCAGGGACAGTAGTTAAAATGGGCGTGCCTCAAGGCTCAATACTGGGTCCATTTCTGTTCTTAGCTTATATTAATGACCTACCATATATGATGTCTGAAATTTCTGATGTAATTTTATTCGCAGATGACACTTCCCTTGTTTTTAAAATAAATCGAAAAGATTCTAATGTCATACATGTCAATGATAGCTTAGTAACTCTCTCGAAATGGTTCGCAGCCAACAATTTGTTATTAAATGGCTCCAAAACTAAATGTCTAAAATTCTGTTTACCCAATGTGACTACAGTAGAAACTAACATAATACTCGACTGTAACAAATTAGAGTTAATTAATAATACTGTTTTTTTTGGGGATTACCATTGATAGTAAATTACAGTGGGGTAGCCACATATCTGCCCTATCAGGGCGTCTTAGCTCTGCTGCTTTTGCAGTCAGAAAAAATAGACAACTGACCGACATAGCTACGGCCAGGCTCGTTTACTTCGCCTATTTCCATAGTTTGATGTCGTATGGCATACTGTTGTGGAGGGCAGCAGCTGATGTTCAATCTATTTTTGTGTTACAGAAAAGGGCAATTCGTGCGATCTACGACATGGGCCCTCGCGAATCTCTTAGAGACTTCTTTAAAGAAATTAACATACTTACTTTGCCCTCATTGTACATTCTTGAAAATATTATGTTTGTACGTAAAAACCTTCAGAAGTTCACAGTTAAAAGTGACATTCACAATATTAACACACGTAATAAACATAAAATAGTAGTTCCAAAATTTAGACTCACTAAGTCAAATAAATCATTCTTAGGGAACTGTGTACGCTTTTATAACAAGCTGCCTAAATGTATCCTTGATCTTACAGATAAAAAGTTTAAAAATGTTGTCAAATCAACACTTATAAAAAGAGCCTATTATAAAATCCAGGACTTCATTGACGACAAGGATGCGTGGCGTTAATAACTTATTTTCTGCACAGGTGGCTTCCCTGGCGACCAGTAAACTACTCGAAGCATTATTTATATTGCTAAATTTAAATTGTAATTTAATTATTTCATTATTTTTTTGTATAGCATCATTTGAATTGTATAACTTTCTCAGAGATAACCTGTACTGTAAAAAGACTATTGTAAACATTTCCTTTTGAAAAGAGTGTCTATGGAGTTTCTTGCCGGTTCTTCTCCATAAGACGCACTCCTTGGAACCGTGCAACTAGCTTGACGTTTCATAAGTGCCTGCAAAGACCTATTTGAAATAAAAACATTTGAATTTGAATTTGAATCCTGTGGATGAATCACGGATGGATCAACACCCAGAATATCTTGAATGTCTATACTATCGGCAGGATGATAGTCAGGACTGAAATAGGTCTGTAGTTGTTGACACTGCCTCTGTCGCCACTCTTGTATATAGGATGGACCAAGGCTCTTTTAAAAACTGTAGGGAAGATTCCAGTTGTTAAGGCGAGATTAAAGACATGGCAGATAATGGGAATAAGAATTTTGCTAGAGGCTCTAATTAAAGTAGCAGAAATGCCATCCCAACCCGCAGCGCAGTTCACCCTAAGTGCGAGAATGAGACGTTCAATTTCATCATTATCGGTGCTAAACATGGCCATGGAATTTGGAAATTGGCAGGTATTAATATGGTTAAATTGGGGGTTATTACGTATGTTATTTAAAATATTGGATGCTAAGTTATCACCAACTTGTGTAAAGTACTCATTAATGGCATCAACTGACCGAGACGGATCATTAGTAATAGATAATAGGTCACTAGCAGGGGACTTTCTCCTTTGAAGATTTGAGATAATTTTTATAAGGTTCCAAGTAGCCTTTGGGTTTTTACGGTGTTTTTCGAATTCATTACGTTCGTACTCGCGTTTCAATTTCTTTAATAGATTGTTACAAAAGGTTCTGTATCGGATATAACTTGTTTTTAATGTTTCATTAGTAGCGTCCTTTTTTGTTTTCCGATACAGATTGTCCCGGTTACGGATACACCTTAAGAGCCCAGGGGTGATCCAAGGCTTAATAATTCGCTTCTTACTAGGGACAAACGGAGTAACTGCAATTTTTATCAACAACTGTAGACACGATATTTACTAAATTGGCTGCAGCGTTTTCAGCATCAAGACAGTTTAAAACAGGGGAAAAGTCTGTATTTTTTAGCATCTCAACGCTGGCCTCTATATTCACATGTCGCGATCGAATACGGGGAGATTTAGAAAAATTGAGACTAAGATTACAGAGTGTTGTAACTGGTGCATGATCCGTTATCAAAGAGTCAAGAATTAAAGATATAGATGGCTTATGTGATTTGATAATGACATGATCCAGGCAGCTATCACTGCGTGTGGGCAAAAGGTGAGCGGGAAGCATAGCATGTGATGCAATAGTGTTAAGGTACATATCACTATTTGGATCGGTACAATTCGGTGCTATGTTTATATTTATGTCTCCAACTAGAATTATCGACCTAAAACTTTTAAGCGAATGTAGAATTAAATCCAGACTGGAAATAAAATTTTGAATATTTCGGAATGATGGAGACCGGTAAATGGCTACTATTGCTATCTCATTTCTAAGTTTGAGGACCAGGCAGTTAGCGTCAGCAAGTACAGGTTTTTCGACAGTAAATTGTAACTCTATTTTAGAGTAGACTACCACTCCATCATTTTGGTTACAATAGTCAGAAGAGGATGTTATATAACCTAGTAGAGTGGGTAAAAAGGGGCATTTACGAAGCCAGCATTCAGATAAAATTATTACGTCAAACTCCATTTTGATTCTATGTAACAATAAGAGAAGGCTGTCAAAGTTGCTGCCTATACTTCTGATGTTAACGTGGAATATCTTTAGGCTATTTTTGATATTTATGAGATATGAATCAATTAGTTCCGGGGAACACTGAACTGCTGTAAATGCTGACAGCTGTTCCAAGTCATCTGCAATAATCTCGTTTTCATCCATATTTGGTACAAGAAAATAACCGTTTTATCGTTATTAATTTTCCATTATGTGCTTGAGGTATCAGGTACAGGTCAACACACATAAATTGCTCGTTTAAATCTATAATAAAAACAAATATAAGTGGATAGATAACTTGAATTGAGTGACAGGGCTGTTTATGTAATATATTTCTCCCAATGTAATTAAGTGAGTAAATATGTGTATGTGTGTGCATGTGTTTGGTTATGTTGTGTATTATATAGTATGTTATTTCAGATTTCAGTGTTAGAGAAGTTGTACAAAGGAATAGTACAAACATTATACAATACTCAGAAGACATAGTCAATTATTAGGCTTCAGTTCCAGGAGATCGGATTCGTGTTTAATTTCGACATGCTTTACTCCTTCACTTTCTCGGATAAATATTTTGCCATTTTTTATCCAACAGTATCGGTATGCGTGTGTGTTGGCAAAGTCCCGGGCCAGGAAAAACAATCTTTTCATTTTATGGGTGAGGTTTTCAGCAACAAAAACAGGTTTAACCGGTCCACTGATTCTCAAATGCTCAGTTGATAATTTGTTGTTCTCCTTATTATATCTTTTATACATTTGAATAAACTTGAATAAACTTTTCCTTTAGTAAATTGGTAGTGAAGTCTACAATAATAGGTCTATTGGTGGGGTCTTTTGAACCAGTACGAAAAACGTCTTTCACCTCAGATGGTTGGATGGATACATTGAGGGTTGAACCAATCATGACGACAGTATTTAGCAGAGCTTCTTTAGATTCCGCTTTTTCTACGGGAATATTCTTGATCTCCGCGCAAGATGATCTAGCACTACGCTCCAGGTGTTCTAATTTGTCTTCCAGGGTTCGCAAATACTTTGAATTATTTTTACGCTCAGTTTCCAGCTGTGATTCCAATTGTTCAATTTTACTTTTTAAATCATCATAGTCTTGCGATAGAAATGTTACAGTGGACTGGATTTTATTATTTTGTATTTTAATCTCCTCTACAGATTTACTTAATTGTTCAATTTTTTTTATTTTGTTTCTCCTTGAACTCAAGAAATATATTTTTCACTAGCTTCTGCCAGCGACTTCGTCCGCGTGGAATAGTGGTGCTCCGCTCCTATTGGTCTTAGCGTGATGATATATAGCCTATAGCCTTCCTCGATAAATGGACTATCTAACACTGAAAGAATTTTTCAAATCGGACCAGCGGTTCCTGAGATTAGCGCGTTTAAAAAAAATGACAACATTTCCCTTCACTGCTCTGCTCCTATTGATTGTAGCGTGATGAAAAATATACTATAACCAGCTCAGGAGTATGACAAAGGAGTATGACTCAGGAGTATTCGTCGAGTAGTTTTTGTTTCTATAGAGTTTATACAGACAGACAGACAGACGGACAGACAGACAAAAATTTTACTGATTGCATTTTTGGCATCAGTATCGATCCCTAATTACCCCCTGATAGTTATTTTGGAAATATATTTCATGTACAGAATTGACCTCTCTACAGATTTATTATAAGTATAGAAGATATAGATAGATTTCAGACATAAATACTGTTAGTTGATTTTCCAAATCGGTTCGTTGTACGTTGGGAAATACACAGTCAGTGTAGACCGATTGGTCAGGGGTTTTCATAATATTAGGCTCCGATGAACTATGATGAAGCGGGGTTGTAGTCAGCGCTGCCAGTGACGTGGATGCTACGGGCACTGACGGCGGTGATCTATTAATCGGCATTTTTTCTAGCTAGTAAATTGCAAATACCAGGGCGCAAGAAACTTTAAGAGCGTTTACGCATAGCGCACGATGTCAAGTATAGGTATTTTAACGCAAGTTTTACTCACATAGAAGCGAATGTGACTGTGTGCGTAGCGCTGGCGCGTTCTCTCGCGCTATAGGCAAACATACCCATTTTGATCCATCGAGTGAATTATTTTAGAAAAAAAAATTAACGGATGCGAGTAAGTACATAAAATAAGTAGTCAGTAATAATATTGCAAGTGTAAACAACATGGTGCAATAAATAAATAAACATGAATTTATAGATCGAAATTTAGACATAACTAAATTCTGCAATAATTTATTGAACCTTCCTAATAGTAATGATTTATAGATATATGTTTTTTACCGATTGCGACAGGAGGGTTATGTTTTTAGAGCGTACGTATGTATGTGTGTATATATATGTATATTAAGTGTCATTAATTTGTCTTGATCGTGACAGTGACACTATAGGGTAGGTATTTAAAAATATAATCGCAGTCGAGTTTTTTTATTTTTTTTATTAATTTACTTGTTTTAATTTTATTAAAATAAAACACTTTATACGGATCTACTTATGTTTATTATTTTCTTTTAAAAGTTTCAAATTTTTTGCCTTCTTTTTACAATTTTTGAATTAGTTTTTCTTACAATAAGTAACCATAGGTTTTGATTCCCAAGCTTGATAGAGTGATAGACAGACAGATGGACCAAGGAAGTGTTCCTATAACATATTTAAAACAGTGTGATCGCCTATATAAACGTGAAAAGTAAAACAAACTGTTTTAAAAAAGCGTTCAAAGTACCTCTTCTTCATTTTGGTGTTCACACTCAACTCTTGCCATAATTTATTCATCACTTGATTTTTTTTTACATTGCCTGAAGTTAAACCATATACCAGTAAGCGCACAAGCCTTGTTATCTGAAAGGAAGCAGTAATTAAATAAAAGAAAATATTGTAAATAAAACACGCTTAGGAAAAGAGAATTCATAAATAATAGTTTGATTACAAGCTTGCCATTTGATTGGGCTGAAAGATCTTCTCAAAAACAATATTTTGTCTGTCCTATAAATATCGAGATATAAGCCGAAAGTTGATGAAGTAAATACTGTTTTTTCAGGACTGATTTTTGGGCTATATCTTGATATCTGGCAGGATTCATTATAATTATTTTATTTTTAGCCCAAGACCCATAGCCATTGTCCATTTTAAAGCAACATAAACTCGTTTTTTTTGCATTTAGTAGTGGGATTCTTTTATTAGTATGTTATTTACATTTATTACAACTCGATTTTAAATACAGTTATATATTATAGTTATATGTATGATAGGTAAAAAATAAAAGTAGGTTTATCTCACGAAGGCTCGTTATGAGACATTTATGACATGGAAATAAAGTTTCAATTGTCCTGATTGACAGGCCTTACCGAAATAAAACCTTGCTCAGGTGATCTAATAGTGTATTCATGCATTACGACACAAATCAAAGATATTTGCCTTACCAAGAAAACTGTTTGTCGAATACGTGATTAGGTTAAACTAATTATAGTAACATCTATAATATATAGTATAATTAGTATTAATTCGAATAAATAATCATTTATTTCAAGTAAAAAACCCATATTACATTACCCCCAATATGCGAAAATATGTGTTATAACCGGGTGCCGAAGCCGATCGTTGAATTAGTATAACATAGATATACCAACCTTTTAGCACTTGCTTTTTCCATATTTTCGTCATTTTTGCGTTGTCGTTTTTTCGCTAAAAATAACTTGGTTTTGTTTCCCATTACGTCTGAAATATAATTTGTTGTCACTAAAAAAGTGTATCATCGAAAATAATAATAAAATATTTTACTTACCAAAGTAGCAAGACTTTTCTATCACACTATAAACGTCCGCTATCCTTGTACGCACGGCAAAGGTCAACGCAGGTCAGGATGGAGCATCGAGCGACACGTCCTCACTCTGGAAAGCCTCGTGGCGGTCTGATTTGAATTGATTTGCGCGCAGTGTTTTATAATAGATTTCAAATATTCATAGAAAAATAATTACACTAAATTATTTAAAATTTCAAAGCAGATGTTTTAAAGAAGACTTTATTCTATAATAAAAAGCCATTATGATAATAAATTAAAGAAGATATATCGATGAAAAAATCATCTGAATTTCTGAATATTTGTCATTATTTGACTTTTAATTTCTTGTTGTTTGATCGCTAAATCGGAAACTATTTTCAACTAACTATTTACTTGACGATTTAAGTAATTGATTATTATTTTTTTTAAACTACGTTTCCCTGTATTTTCATGAGTTTTAGGCATCGAAACATACGCTGTATGGGGAAATTAAGAAAACCTCTGATCAGTTATCTTGATAGAATTCATAAATACTCTATAAATCGAAATATTTTCTTAACTAACTATTTAAACAGTGAAATTTCCTAAAGTTATTAGTAACTAACATATTTGTAGTACAACTGGTTGATGGTATTAAACACGTTTGAAATTACTGTTTTTGCGCATGGACAGCGTAAACGCTCTTAAGGATTAAAATAAAGGCAACGGTGGCGGGGGTCAACACACTGGTCCTTGATCGATAGTTTAGTACAAAACTTCCGTCGGCCACTCTAAATTGACCCGTCACAGCGAATGAGTAGTCAATGTATTCGTCCTTTTTTCGCATATGAGAATTTGTTGTGCTAGTAATGACAGAGATACTGCACTTCTGATTTTGCTTAGTGTGCGTAGCAAGTAGTTCGACGTGAGATAGAAGATATATGATTCACTCACTGCGTTGTTGTGCGTGTAGGCGCAGCGCAGGTAAAGCGATCACGCGATGCACACACTGATATTGCTGTCACTTCTATTACTTTTGTTCTTGCTGTGCTCCTAGTATGTTTTAGAAATTAAGCCAACTGACGAGAAGGTCGAATCTATAAAATCATTCCCTCGCCCAGAAACAGTCCAACAACTACGTCGTTTCCTGGGAATGATAAACTATTATCGTGAGAATATCCCACACGCCGCCGACTGTCATAAAGAACTCAATGTTTACCTGAAGGACTTAAAGAAAAACGACAAGACGAAAATAATGTGGACCGAGACAGCGATTCAGGCGTTTGAAAAATGCAAAGATGACATCACCAACGCCGTATTATTGTCATACCCATCGTCAACGCTACCTTTCGTGCTTATGACCGACGCATCCGACACCTGCGCAGGGGCAGTACTTCAACAAAAAATACAAGGCCGTTGGAGACCACTCGGATTCTTCTCCAAGAAGGTCAACGACTGAAAGAAAATACAGCATGTATGACAGAGAGCTTACGTCTATTTACATGGCAGTACACACTTTCGCCGGACTATAGAAGGCCGTGACGTCACCATACTGACGGACCATAAACCTCTCACCACCGCACTGCGAGCGAACTACAAAGACGAGACTCCGAGGCGCACAAGATATTTAGAATATATCAGCCAGTTTGTCACCGACATCAAGCACGTATCCGGAAAGGATAACTGTGTAGCCGACGCCATGTCAAGAGTGGAGACAATATCATGTCCAACGCCGATAAATTACGACGAGTTAGCAAAGTCCCAAAAGCAAGATGATGAACTCAAACAACTTATGAAAAGCAATCGTTACACCTTCAAGCGAATAGCACTGCCCGGTTCGGCTACTCAAGTCATGTGCGAGATGTCAACAAAATGCCCACGTCCGTTCTTACCGCCACAATACAGAAAGCAAGCTTATCAAGCAATACACGACCTTAATCACCCCGGCGTAAGAGCGACGAGAAGATTAATTACATCACGATATTTCTGGATGTCCATGAAGAAAGACGTCAATGACTGGGCAAGAGCTTGCAACCTATGCCAGCGAGTGAAAGTTCATCGTCAAACCAAAACACCAGTATCCAGCTTTCTGCCAGTAGACCGCTTAAGTCATGTGCACATTGACTTAGTCGGTCCTTTACCAACGTCAAACAACTGTCGTTATATACTTACAATGATCGACAGAGCAACGAAGTGGCCAGAAGCTCAGCCGATCGAGGACATGACAGCAGAAAAGGTGGCAAATACCTTGTATGAGACATGGATTGCAAGATTCGGTTGCCCCGCGACCATAACAACAGACCGCGGTAGGCAATTCGAATCCGAGCTATTTAACAAGCTGATGCATCGCATGGGAATCCAGCACGTCCGAACTACGGCGTACCAACCTCAATCAAACGAGTTGGTAGAACGCTGGCACCGCACCCTCAAAGCATCACTCACCGCAAGATTGAACACAACAGACTGGACGAGCGAGTTACCCACAGTACTTCTTGGTCTTCGCGCCGCATATAAGTCAGACATCGGCGCTAGTACTGCGGAATTGCTATACGGGAAAACACTACGCCTGCCCGGTGAATTCTACGGTGAAGCAATAACAACATGCAACACGTCATCGCACTTTATGAATCACCTTAGCGATGCATTGGAAAAGGCACAGGTGCAGCGAGTAGCTAACAAAAACACAGCTGTTTTCATTCATGGCGATCTGTATAAATCAACACATGTATACGTACGCAACGACATCGTACGCAAACCGTTGACACCTTTTTTTTTTTTTTTTTTTTTTCGGGGGAAATCCTCATGGACGAACCCGGCCTGGGGACTCTTACCGGCTAAAACCACCCCGGTATCGCTTCTCGCACGTGGGCGCGGGGCCGCGGGAATCCAGA